>CM076999.1:31385601-32838982 GCA_039090855.1 Macrothele yani | reverse complement strand
TTCCGTTCCTGAATTATTTTTTATGCACACCTTTTCCATGTATATCTTTTATACATCAACGCTGTATTTCTCTATTGAAACCAAATAATGGTCGTTTCGATCTAAGGTCAAAGAGATAAAAATCCCCATGTTATTTATTAACGAGTTTTGTACATTCATAGTCTGTACTCTGAGTGCTCGTACAACAGAATATGCCTTAAATATTTAAACATTCGTATATTTGCAGATTTTTCGTGTTACGTCTTCAAAAAAGACTCACAAGGTTAGCTCTTAAAAGAAACAGCACTGAACTTGCTACGCAGCTTCAAAGCAAGCAGTTCACACCGTTCGACGACACCAAATTATTTTTACATTTTCCTTTCTTAAAATGTCAGGACTGAAAAGAAAGACTCTATTCATCAGTAAATATTAAACACTAAATTAACGAGTGAACCCGGGTGCATTGCTAGGAACTCGAGACTTTTAAATTTTGTGGATGCCACTTGCAAGGGTTGCAACTGCCTCCTGTTTTTAAGGACAATATTCGGATAATAGCAATACCTCATGAAATTGAAAATCTGATCTGTAGAAATAAAACTAACATATATCAATCAGGAGGGTCAATATCTGAAATTTGAAGCCATTAATGTTACCAAAGTTTTCATCTTAAAATAAATATTCACACATGTGGTGATTGCTGATTTCTGTAGTATATGAAGTAAAACTGTATCTAGGTCAAAGCTAAAATCTTTTGCCAACTTCAAAGACTATTTGCGAATATGTCTCGAAATTTTTCTTATAAACCAGTGGAAATATTTGCAATTGGGACCTATGTTTTTGCCAAGAATCATAAAATTTCTTGAATGCACAAAACGACTTTAGGATATATCACGGGGAAAACAGGATTTTTATACGTTTAATCGGGTTCTGTGAGTTAATATTTATATAAAGACGTCGAAGAAAACAAAAATAAACACAAGTTTCAGATGACAATTCCTTTAAGTTTCTTGGGGGAAAATATTTTGTTCTCAGGGTGAACAGATAAATGCAGGTTTCTTTTTTCTGGAACAATATTTGATCTTACATTTGTGTTGCAAATGATTAAAAGTAATTTTTCCATTGTGGAATGCCTTATATTAAATAAAATGCAGATGACACAACTTTCAAATAAATACTCTTTCCAAAATAAATAAATAAATAAATAAATAAAATACAAATGAAAAACCATCTCTGAATGAAATATTTTGCCATTTTTTATAACTGGTTAGGAAAATTTTAATAGTTACTTTCCCTCTCCTGTATATGCTCTAAAACTAAATGGCAAATGTATAGTAAATGAACGAGGAGCTGCAATCGCTGTTGCAAGAGGATGCCACATAATCGAGCACGTTACTGGCAAAACTAAAAGTTGCTTAATCGACGGCGGTACGGCGTCTAAAGACCTTGGGGAAGATCAAGAAGATTGGCCGTTCCCGTACTTTGACGGAGCGTAAAATTGGTCAACGATTGACATCTACACATCGTTGCTCAAGACGTCTCATGGAATGAATTTCTTGTGGAAAACTGTCAAAGGCGATGAAAAAATGGTCTATTCTATCAACTCCGTACGGAAGCGATCCCGGGTCGACACAGGCCAGCCATCAGCATCCACTGAAAAACAGGATATCCACGGGGAATAGGTGCTGTTATGTTTGTGGTGGGATATGCAGGGAGTGCTGTACTTGGAACTGTTAAAACAAGGCAAAACAATAACTGCACGACGATTTAGCTATCAGTTGATGAATCTAAATGGCACAATGGAAAAAATGCCCATGGACAAGTAAAGAACGCCGCCCAGCCATCCTGTTACACGATAATGCCGGACCACATGCCGGTGCCGTCACGAGGTTGTACCTCACAAACAACTCTGTTTTACCTTAAAAGCCACACTGGGAGGTTTTAAAGTCACCCGGATTACTCCCCGACATTGCAACCTTAGACTTTCTTGTGTTTCGTTTTATGCAACATGCCCTAGCCCAACAGCGGTGCACCACAGTTCCGGAGATGGAAAATTTCGTCACTGCGTTGTTCAGCTCAAAACCAGAGTTAGTCCATCACAGGGACATTTACTTTTTGCCTGAAAAATGGCAAAAGGTCATTGATACTAAATAAATGTGTACTGGATTCCTGATTGTTCCTGTCACCTTTCTCCTTAAAACGGTGGAAACCTTTGGATGTTAGTAACATGTTGTGTAATAGTTCATTTGGTATTTTGCTCATCACTACGTAGAGTTTGATCACATACATAAATTTCGCTTCAAACGCACTTATAGGAAAGCCATTGATACCATATTCCGCCACTCAATATGTCCTACGAAAGTGCGCATATTTCGGTCAGTGAATAAAGTGTGAATAAGAATTTTTGAAGCTATATTGATGAAGCGCTTAATAACGTTTTAAATAGATTAAGCTTTCAAAAACATTTTTACAAGTCATGCTTTGAATAATACATGGATGATATGACACCAAAATGATACCCAAAGCGTTAAGAAACGAATATGAATTTTACACACAAATAGAAATGTAACATTGGTACAGTAAAAGGAAACCTTTTCTAAGATGACGCTGCACAGATACATAACATGAAGTGACTTAATAAATAAACATTTTTTCTAAAGCTGCGTAAAATATTGCGATGCTATTACTTGGAAATCTCGTATTCCCATCAAGAGAAATTTTTTTTTCTACAACTCAGGCGTAAAAAACTTCAAGAATCATGAAATAACTTTTTCCCTTAAGATTTCCATTACCTCACATTTAACGAAGCGCAATGTGCTTACTACTTACAAATTTCTATGAACAAAATAAAATCGTCTTGATCAATTCGGCACACACAGGTTATATATATCATAGCATGAAACCTGTAGCATTCATAATTGCATTCCATAATCTGATTGTAATAATAAAACAGGACAAAAACTAAAAACGCAGGACTAAAACTTAGAAAATAGCAGTCGGCATGAGAAAGTAAGGGAGCAACATAAGGAAAGGGATGGTTAGAACGTTATTAAAAATCAAACTGAAGGTACTTCAGTATTGCTCAAATATCTTCAAATCGTGCTGAAGGAGGTTTTTAAGATACTTTGAGAAAATAGGTAGGAACGGGAGCGTATTTCGAGAGCTGCTCATTATGGGCTTTTAACAGTAGAATAATAAAAAGATAGACCGAAGAAGACATACCTGTACATACAATACAAGGGAATGCAGTACTTGCTCCAGACGCCTTAACTTTTCTTTAAATTATGGGAGTTTTACGTACCTGAATTTATTAGCATATCATTATTGTACAGTTAGGTACACTCTATTTAAAATAACCCAGAATCTCGAAGTTTTATTCCTAGTAAAACAGAAATACACTCCTGAATAGCCGTAATTAAATTGTGAAATCATCATCATCAGTACAATTGCGTAGTCTGATACAATCAAAGCAGGACAAAAATTACTTTAACCAAACTCAAGAAATGAAATCATGTTACGAGCGAAGAAGATTCTAGATTTTATATTCCTGTTCAGATTCAGAAAAGTTATTTCCTTTTAGCGAATCTTTTCGAAAGAAATCTTGTTCTCGTTAATATTATGGTTTGATCAAAATACCATTTTCTACAATTAATATTTTAACTAAAGCGGGAATCTAAACATTACTTATTTTTTAAACTGCTGGTTTTATAAACAACACTGGTTATTTTCTGTATCCGTAAGCTTGAAATTTTAGTTTTCGGGAACGTACGGCAGTCCTTCAAACTAAAAAAACAAACATCCTTTTGGTTTCCAACCATATGTCTGCTTTGGGAAAGATGATATTTTCTTTCTTTTTTCTAAAAATTGCACTCTCCTCCGATATTCTTTGTTTCAACTGCAAGTTTCATTCTCTAAGCACGGAACGCTATGACTTCCTTAAGATATCCAACTTTGGGATATGTTTAAAAATTCCTCTGTAGGATTTCAACACAATGATTACGCCCAGTCAATCTTCCTATGAGTTCTTTGCTATTAGATGAATTTAGTTTGATGTCACAAACGAGAAGAAAGCACTGTGGCATGCACTTTTAAGCGGAGCTGCATATCGCCTACATAAAGTTTGTTTTTAGAACGACTCCATTGTTCCATGACAGTATACTACGTATCGAAATCTCGAAATCTCGAAGCGGCGTCGTATTGCTCAACACCATGATACATTTCAAGATCGCTGTATATGAACAAATTAGTATGCCACGAATTGTTTTTTAATTGTGTAAATATTAAAACAACATACTGCACAAAATGCAAAGTATGCAAAATGCAGATGATGGAACGAAATATTTTCAATAGCACGGACTAACAATACGTTAAGACAATCATTACTTTACGTTTTTCGATATATTTCTGTATTTTAATCATAATACTTCAATGCAAAGGAAGGGCAGTATTAAATTTGCCTAATGGTAGAATGATTCACAACTGATTTCCATTTACCGATTAATACGAAACACTTGATAAAATCTAAATGCAATAAATCATTTTCTTATTAAATTATTTTGAAATCTGTTACTATGCGAGCTTCTTTAAAAATATTCGTGCACACCAATCACCCAAACCCGTCTTTAAACGAGAGATATTATGTTTTTTAGAAAAGAAAACAAAATTTGTGAAAGGTAGTGTGAATTGACAAACTACGCATAGCATATATAAGAACATATGCTGATTCATATAATGTAAGCATCTTACATACGTTCAATTGGGTGCCATGTTTTTCTGATGTTAAATATGTATAACAGTTTCAGCAACAAATGAAAGCCATTATTTAGTAACTGGGTGCGATTTATTAAACGCCAAGCCAAGGACCCACACACATTTAGTGCCCCTTCACACGTCACTTAACTGCTTCCCAAACATCGTCGAAACAAGAGATTGACTGCATTTCTATTTGTTCTTATTATTACAAAACAGCTAAAGAGGACCGCAATGTATTTAAGAAAAGAAAACGAAAAAGAGATTTTATCTTTGAATTTCAGAGAAAGTCAACATTCTACTAGAAATAGGCTTTGAGAATGTAATGCAAAGTAGGTCAGTTCTGATTTTTTATAATCATTATTTGTTCTCCAGAGATGCTAAGTTTGAGTTCCACAAATTGCCGTCTTTTGTTTAAATTTGAACTGCAAAATTTATGCAAATCTACAGAGTCGTGTCCAGGTATGTGGGACGCTGAAACTGGAAATGCCTATACGACAGAGCCAGTTTCTTCTACTCACTTTATGACAATCACGGAAAAGTAGCCATTAGCAAAGGAAAGGATATGAGTTTATCCGTGGCCAGATAGTTGCTGAGAGGTAGACAGGTTGTTTAATCCCGGTAACAACAAAACATTTAAGATTTCAGCGTGAGTACATTGCAAGTGTATACCAAGGCTGCGTGAAATACAGCAAACGTCCAGCCAACGGAAATATTCTTGCTGAAAACGTGCAATTGTATCTCGAGTTGAACGCAGTCTATCCCACGTCGTTAAAAGGAATAGCAAGGATACTGCCAGGCTGATAACTTTGGAGTTTAACGGCGGCGCATGCAGAAGCTTATGCACAATCAAGGTTTTCTTATCTCTGATGTCGAGATTCGAAATTCGTGCCATGTTCGAAGTAGCTCGGATCTCGCGTTTTGCCCATTTCTATGACCAATCGAAATTTACCTCATGCTCGACAGTGTGGAATGTGGTATCCCTGATTTATACTTTAGGCCGCGTTCAATATTTATATTGTGTCTTCAGGTGAGTCATGTTTTTGTAAAGAGGTAATGCGAAAGTAACAAACTGGCACCCAAGGAATATTTAAAACAGTTGTATGTCAAAGGACGTACAAGTATAATCGGACTTGGAGTTTTTTTAAATTATATTCTTATTAAAAAACCTTACTACTATAATAATATCCTTACAGCAGGAAATCTTAACTAATATTCTATTCTGCCAACTTAGTAGTCCTCACAAAATGTTAAAATATCTGATTAATATTACAATTTCCCAAAATTATGTATACCTGTCATCAAGGTAATGAGCAAAAAACATACCATTAACACAGTATTGGAAAAGCGAGTAAAGCACGGGTTGTAGATATATCACGGTGATCCCACAGAATGTCGTTGACTCTTCAAATTAAAAAAAATGCATATATATGAAAAAGCTTCCCAGCTAAGTTTAAACTCTTGGTGAATCTTTGTGCTTATGATACCACAAAAATAATCGAATTTAATGCGCTATGTGCGTTTATTGAGTATTCACGGTTTGGTGTATTAAAAATAACGCTATCCGTCTGTCTTATGCTCATACCATGCAAAAGTACGACAATAGCACATTTTATCGTAGTACGTCAATGGGGATTACTGAAGTTTGCTACAATGAACTGTCGAAGGTTGTTGCCTTTTCTGATAGAAAAGGCTTTCTTTTTCTGTTCATCGAAAATGTGTCTATGCAAAATTAAAATTAAAGCTCTGAAACTCAAAATTCCATCACAGTTTAACGTGTAATAACGATTGAATAAATGTGTTGAATACATAATAATTGATAATTTATTTAATTTCCCTTTGATTCGTCTCCATATCATGTAGATTAACCCATTTATGCCTGGCGTTCTATATGTAGGACGTTTCCAAAATGCTCGTCAAATTAAACACCAGATAACAAAAATATTATAGATGGCGCCGGATATAACAATACGGTTTTTCCATAGGAGAAACAAACCAGATGCGCCCATTGTCATCAGAAAGCCACAGTTAGGTGCGAAAAGTGTGATAAAGGACTCCACGTGGAATATTTAAAAGATTATCACAATGCATAAGCGTACTAGAAAACACACCATCCAACTTCGCAGAAAACATGTTAGGAATTCCTGGCGTTCTACATATAGGACACACCATTAATGTTGTTCAAAATTATGAAAACATAAATATCAATTTTTATTACCTTTAAGAAGGTGCAATAGGTATATTTCGTGGTGAATTCTACAAAACAATTCAATAATACCACTTTAGGCATAAATGGGTTCAAGTGCAAATGCAGATCAAATTATTTAAGACTATGGCAAATCAGTTTCTCCTGTAAGTTCCACTTCATTTCAGTAAAATCTAGTTCGGACTGTGACCGGCACATTCACCCTGTCAGGCATCTGATAAACTAGTTTGCCCTAGGCATCACTAATTTGTCCTAAAGTTAGGTTTGTCCGGTAACATGTACAACAAGAAAATATCTATGTAAAAGGTGATACCAGAGAGGAGAATTATTTTTCTCTTGTGAAGTGCTTTCTGTTGAACCAACAGGAGTTTTAGAGCGTAAATTGTTATTTAGCTCATGTTTCAATCTTGACTGGTGAAAACTTCAGAAAAGTTGAACTTTAAGAGCATTATCTGGTCAACAGTCGAGGTTACTTTTTCATCCAGATACTACATCCATCTTCGTTAGTATTACAGACGATTTGAAAATGCGTTTAGTATTTGTAAAAGTTTGGCGTTAGAAATGAAACATTCGTGCCGAAGTGCACGGTAAGAGTCAGGTGACCTCTCTTTAAGGTAGACATGCCGAGTAGCCGCCGTAAGTGTGCGTACGGGCAACTGGCTGTGTTTGACGAGCCCGCATAAATGTCAGGATTTCGCAGTTCACAAATAGTTCCACTGTTCGAAACCAGACGAGTTTTATATGACGCATGAATGAGTATTTTATTGTTGAATTCTGTTTCCTAGTTGGTAATAAAAATGCACATTGAAAACAGATTCAATGACCTCTAACATTTAGATTTTGTTTTCAGTACTTTATACATTTCCTTTATTTTATGTATTTCAAATGATTCGGAAGATTATCAATTATATGATATCCTGTGAACCACAGCTTTCCCATTAGAAAGCTTAAGTGTTTTCTCTTGTTAACACTATTAGCAGTTTTATTTGTGATGATTTCACTTATTAATTCCGCCCTATGTTTTCAGTGGTACAAGTTTAAGGAATCATGTTCACCGCAATTAATGTATTCCCGATGTCTGAATTTTCCACATCGATAAAAATAACTTTGAATTACCGGGTAGTATACTTAGCATTTGCTGGAACTTAAACATAATTTTATTAAAAACCAATAACTTTTCCTTGAGTTGTGCTTGACATCTGCTAATAGATGGTGTTACCACACAGTTCACTTACTACTTATAATTACCTCAATATTTTTTTAAATAATTTCATTACTTTTCAGCGTAGAATAAATATTTGAGTCCGACCATTTCATAGTCTGGATTGTTTAAAGGGATTTGACCTACGTGGTTAAATTTTCAGACAATAATTTAACTGGAAATGGTAATGGAACTGTAGGTACTACTGATTTTTAATTCCGAAATAAAAAGGCAAGATCACTCGGTAACATTTTTACCTAAAATATATCAGAAAATGTTATTTAAGAGGCACTAGTCTTTCTGAATATTCACAACTATCAGGTGGTGAGATTCAAGTGTTTATTCTATTCAGAAAATTTATAAAACTATTGAAAAAAAGATGCGATATGATTACAATTTGTCAACGATATGTACATGTGGCTACATCAGTTAGCAGTACTAGAAACACTACTAACAGAAAAATTATCGATTTGCAAAATAATTATTCTTATTTTTAGCAAATAATGAGTACACTAGGCTGTAATGTAAAATCTAAGACAAAGGTATTTTTACTGATGAGTAAATTTACATCATTGAGAATACCTTAATTTCAAAGAAAATATTTACATAATTTTTGTGGCGCTCTTTGGCTAAACCTGGCCTTTGCGCCATTAAAATCAACCAACCAACATAATTTTATGCTTAAATAATAACACAAAGAACTTTTCACCAATTGTACATAAGATAGAATAACTATACTAGTGATCCGAATTTATTGGCGTAGATAAAAATTTAAAGTTTCGAAGTTAAAAATTAAATTTTCCAAGCTTTCGCACAACAACCAGACGGAATTTTACGGAAGGTAGTTTTTTCAAGGAAACAGATGGCGTTTTAAAAATGCAATAACGTCGATTTTTATTCCAACATTTATCAATTTTCTTAATGGTCAACGACTATGTTTTTCCATGCGATAGTCTGAAATGTCTCAAATGATTTAAGCCAATTATATTAAAAGTTTTAGCTACATTTTAGCTGAAAATGTTGCAAAGAGAGCGTTCCAATTTATTTCGGAATTAAAAATCAGCAGTGCCTGCAGTTCTGTTGAAATTTTCAGCTAAATGTTGTCAGAAAATTTAATCTGGGTGACTCAAATCATTTATAATTCTCCAGAATACCGAATTCAAAAGTAAAGTGTTGGTTCCATTCTCAATATTAATAAAATATTGATAAAACTTTTCCACGTGATTGCATTTACCAATTCACATTTACGTGTGAGGTCATCTATTTGCGGGTCTTCAACACCACTGAAGCAAATGTCTTTGACTTCACTTATAGAGGTTCTTAGAAAAAGCTTTTTGCTGAGGAACCCGCAACCATCTTAATTCGTGATACTTAGAATTTTAAGCAAACTGGACGAATTTCAAACTAGGAGAAACAACAAAAAATTGAATCAATTATGAAAAAATCGCAATATTCAAGAGGTGATTAAAAACATTATTTGTCCTGCAAACGAAAATTTGTCCGAAAAAACAAACCTTCTCCAAGGCATTCACAAATACCTATCTCTACAGTGGAGAGATATTTTAGAATTAAGTTAGTAGCATTTTAGACAGTTTGCACTCACACACGAAGACATACAGAAAAATTTGTAAACTGTTACGTGTTTTCGAGAAGGTTGCTCTTTACACCGCAACAATAGCTTTTTTCATCAATACAAAACGATTTACATTCTTAGAAAAAACTTCCTTTGTCGGCTACATGACGTGAGAAAAGGATGTACATTGCAAAATAAAAAAAATTATTAGTGTCACGAGAAAGTAATTTATTGAGCTAAAAATGAATTTACTGCTAAAAAGGTTTAAATTTTCCTCAGCGATTAATGGATCATGGTGTGTTTTTATAAGTATCAAGGCATTACTTAATATTACTGTGGTCATTATTCGTATACACGTTAATCTTCAGATGCGTAGGGGAAATATTTAAAATCACTAAAAAGCGCGTCTCCCAAAATCTGAATTTTGATAAATTTTATTTCAATGTATAGGAACAATAACTCTTAATAAGTAGAAGAAAACCAGGTTTAGGACGATTTAGGTTTCGATTTCAACAACAAAGTCAGTCAGAATCTAAAATGTATTAGTTGAACAACATGTGGCAAACATCAAATACAATTTTACCAGGAAGTGCGAAGGAAATATCTGGAAATATCTGCATCTCAGGAATTAATGCAACAGTGCCCATCATATTACCAGCTACACATGTCTGCAAGGAGCCGACAATTTAAAAGTGAAAATCAAATATTTACCTTTCAACGAATATGCGTCGAAGAGACGAAATTACTCCTAAGAAGAAAATAGACACCGAACAAAATTCTAGTGCTAACGATTGAAGACGTAATGTTCTAGTCTTGGAGTTTCAGGATTATGTTCGTCCCTCAGTTTTAGTGAAAAAACACAAATAATTTTTTTTTCAGACATTAACATTTCCAAGCTCACTGTTCAAACCGGAATGCAGTGTTTAAAACATTACTTCTTTCAAACGTATGCTGAGACGATGTTGGGTTTCACAAGATTATACTTTCACTACGAATAGTGTCTTATATCAAGGAAAGCATGTTTTCAGAAAAGCTAATTAATTACGCGGAAGTATTACAAACTTGCCGAAGTACTAAAATCTAAGTTTTCAGTTTTGTCATATGCTTCACACATATTTTGATTTCAGGGTATTTTATGCTTCGGAAAACGATGTAAGCTTTTAAATTTTGACGAAAAGAAGTAGCGTGTAAGAAGAGACTGTTAAGAAATAAGAAGAAATTTATCTTTTTAAGCGAACTTTTTTTTGTGTGGAATCAAATTTATTATGATGCTCAAAATTATCTGAAATGATATAACATTAGATACACTACTTTCGAACAAGTCATTTAAATAAGTGTTGCAGAAATTTTGAGCTGAGTCCAAATGTCACACAAAGGTAACATAACAATAAGTTAATATCTGTTACTTTCAAAATCATATCGCAGTACTTTGTTTTAGTTCACGTTTACTCGTGCAATATTTTCCTAGAAATATTGAAGATACCTCTTCGTGAACCGCGAAAAGAAATCGTTTCCAACGATTTCTTCTAGAAAGTATTGCCGTTACACGACGTACGACAACGAAATTCCCGATTACTGCAGCTAAGAAATTATAAATTCACTATCACAACAAACTCAGATCTGCTCAAATTGCAGCATTTGTGTGATTCTGCGAAGCATTGGAAGTCCTCTCGAATTCAGGAACTGACGTAGGTCTCAAATCCACTTCGGGATCAGATGTGATTCACAGAATTTGTGGAAAAAGGGAGGCGATTCCGTCCATCATATTGCAGAAAATAACGATCCTGTGTACAACCTGGAATTTCTTAAGAATGAATCTTTCTTATTTTATTTTATTTTATTTTATTTTATTTTATTTTATTTTATTTTATCTACTTTAAGACACACTTGCTCAGAAGGGTTTTTTTCTGGTATAACGAAATTGTGAGCAACTCAGTGGGATATAAACATGCCACACGTATGAAATTTAAGGTAATTAGTTCGGGAATGGTATCAATCTGCTTGTCGTAGCCAAGCAGATCGTATGTGTCTCACCTGAATTCGAATTCTACTCATCTCACAAGAATGGTCACAAGCCATTGTACCGAAAAGTGCGCCGCCGGCGCCCTCAAGCTTGATGAAACCCAACAATTTCAAAATTCCACTTTTTAATGATTTAAAAAAAATTATCACTGAGCTTAAACTAATATTCGTGGTAATTACCGTGAACAGTGTCTGCTTGAATTTGTCTCGTAATGTTGCAGCGCTTTTGAACCGTATCGTGATTTTCATTCAACAAACATAAGCTTATACAACTCTAAAGAGTTTTGCCCAGTGGAGGAACGTTTGATGCTCCTACTTCTCAGAAGTCACCCTAATTTGAATCCTTAAGAATTACAAGTGACTTGATTGTAGACTGATGACTTCTATGTCCCTTCCATGGAAACACTGGACAATACTAGGAACGAGCAACTGTTTATAACCTTTGTAATGCACTAAGGAAGGGAACTACGTGTCAAAACGACAAATTTGCAGCAGTAAATCCTTTCAGTGTCGTTTAGTATGTAAAAACAACTGGCTCTGATTCGAATTCCTTCATCGACATTTTTTTAAATTTCACACCTTCAGAAAAGTTAACGTTATTAACTAAAAATTCTAATCCACCACGGGCGCGCAGTAGTCAAAGCCAATGCTTCTAGTGATTCGTCGGAAAGGGGTCCAGGTTCGAATTCCAGTGAAGCATGGATGTTGTGTTTGTCTTACGGCACTGTCTCTCTCCTTCCCCTGGAACCAGTGGCCCTAAATTAGGGAAGAACAAATACTTATAGCCTATTGAATTGGCCACGGTGGTCGTTAAATCTTCAATAAAAAAATAAAAATAAAAAAAGACTAAGTACTGCAAGAATATAAGCAATTTTGAAAGACTTCTGTTTGTCCATTATCTTTATTACCGTTCGATATACACTAAACCCTGTTGCCATTTATAAAGATAAATATCCACTATTGAAAGCGCTTGCTCCAAACGGACGATAGAATTATCTACGCTAATCTTGACTTTCATCACAAATTAGTTACACCAGATAATACAAATTGCATAGAAATTTGGAGCCTTGGTTAGAAATCTGCTTCTTTGCATAAATATATGGGATTCATCATTATATATATATATAACTATTATCAGTCCGTTGCTGGATGAAGGTCGTCCGTCGCCACAAATTTCTTCTGCAGCAGTCGTCTTAAGCCAGTCTCATCTATGTCATTCCGTCATGCTTTTGAATTTGATCCACCCACTATCCACATGTTCTTCTTCTGGATTTTCACCTGTCCCCAGGTTTCCAGTGTAAAATTTTGGTTGTTATAATCCGTTCAGTGCATTTCGATTTCGGAGATTTTACTTTGGTCACGTTTTCTACTCTTGTAATTTTTCCTAATCCAGGAGTATCCATGCTTCTTTCAAACATGTTTAAACATATATCGAGCATGTCTCTGCTCTATACATAACATCCACGTATCTGCTTCGTTAAGATTCATGCCGCTGTTCTGTTTGTAGGAGCTGTACGAATGCACATATGAATTTTTTTACATATAGTAGCATATTTATCATTAAATGTGTAGTGCTTTTAACAGCCCTCCAGCCGAGTCCAATGCGCCGATTAATATCTTCATCTTCATGACTCTTGCAAGATATCTGCCGTACAACGTAAATGTAGCTGTCGGTTTCCTCCAAAATTTTCGAATCATTCTCAAAATCTTCATTCCTTGTGAAATCATTGTATATCACTTATGTCTTCTAAAATTTCAATTTTAATCCCACTATTTTATTCTAAACAGCAAGCCAGTGTATTAAACTATGTGGATCTGGTCGGGTAGTTGCAAAATGACTGTCGTAAGCAAAACGAAGATGCGTTAAATAATCTGCAGAAATCCTTTTCCCTTTGTCTTCCCAATTTAATTACTGAGGGGCATTCTGCAATGTGGCTTTAGTGAAGAGTATGGTTGGTACGGTGCCACCTTATCGCACACCTTTGCAATTCTTATGAGTGCTATATCCTTAAATAGGTGAACTTTTGCATTTCTACGAATTCGTTAATAATGGTAATGCATACTTCTTCATTAACTGAACCTGTACTTCATTTGTTTGTATAACAAGGAAAGCAAATCTAGCTCAAAGATATGATCAGTACTGTTCACTTCCGATACAAAATTTGATACCTCGCTGAAATTATTCGTTTTTATTTTTTTTAAAAATGTGGTTAAAATAATTTATAAATTATGAACCCAAGTATTAAATGGGGAAACCTGATATTTAGAAACAAACTTACCGCGAAAACAATTGTTGCACACAGAAGGAAGCAATCGACAGGCATGAAACTTCGTGGGCAGGTTGATATCGTGGGACATACAAATGATTCAAGTATAACACTCGGCAGCGCAAACTTACCGCGAAAACAATTGTTGCACACAGAAGGAAGCAATCGACAGGCATGAAACTTCGTGGGCAGGTTGATATCGTGGGACATACAAATGATTCAAGTATAACACTCGGCAGCGCATGTGACGACAGCTAAGGGTGATCGTAGCGCTGTGCCTGACCGGCCATATAAGGTCCTCCGGCTGCGCAGGCTTGACATTCTGACTCGTTCTGTTTGGTTGACTGCATCTTTGCAAAAGAAGTATGTCCTGGAGGAATGTTCGGTAGCAATTTGAGCAGTTTGAAGAATGTCAAAGTAGTCGCGCCGTCGGAAGCGTGAAGAGGGTTGTTCATATCGCCGTATTGCACGCCATACCGGTAGTGTGTACATCACCATAGCATGCCAATGGCGGCAGTGGATAGAAAAATGCACAAAGCAGTAGCAGGAAAAGTCTAGGAGACATAGGCAAACCACGGAAAGATATGACCGGCGGTTGTACCACATGCACGAAGTGACACAACAGCCACGTTTGCAGATATTCAGCGAGCAGTAATGCTCTCCATGCATGGTCAGATTAGTGTCAGCACCGTTAGCAGACGGCTACATGACGTAGGACTACATAAACGCAGACCGTTACGACGAAAGCCCTTGAAAACAGTTGGATCTTCGCCACAGACGACTAAATGGCGTCATGCCAGACTGTCAAGAAGCCACTCAGAATGGCAGCGGGTGATCTTCAGTGACGAATCTCTCTTTTTCTTAGGAAAGACGACCAATGTATCCCGGTGTCACGGTGTGAGGAGCAATTGCCTGCAATGCCAGATCACATTTGGTGTTCATTAAAGGTACTTTGACTTCCCAACATTAGGTTAATCAGGTACTGCAATCAGTGGCCTGGAGTACATTAGAAATTGGCAATGGCCTGGAGTACTATAATATAGGCAAATCCAAATTAATGTAAATGTGAATGTCTTGAAGTATCAAAAGTATATGTCTTACAAATTTAAAAGTAGTCCATGAACCCTTTGATGCTACTAAATTTGCTTGCGACAGTTTTGAGCTCAATATACCTGTACTGAATTTCAAGTGCTTCTGCCATGAAGCAATATGGTAACTTATCTGATGAATGATCTGTTCAAATGCCTGCGCTTAGCGTTAAATTTAAAGTAAATGTACGAACTTTTGAAATATCAACACATTTATATATCTGCAGAACAGAATTTATAACAGTGGGACAATACATCTGCATAGAAACCCGCTGGACAGGTGTCCGAACCTGGTGTGACTTAGAAGTTTTGTATTTCCTTGGAAAGAAGATTTCCCGGGCGTCGTGATGTCACTTCGTAAAATTTCCTGATGGGGAAGACAAAAAGGTGTACAAAAGATAGCACTGAGACCATGTGGGGAAGTAAAAAAAATGGCGAGCAAAACATGTTCGGTAGGACCACGTGGCACACAAAATGTTATGGTTGAACACAAAGAAAAAATTGCGGACCAAAGATCGTCGGGAAGATCACGTGGAAAAACAATGTCTGCAACTGACGTCATGGTTGACCAGGAATAGACCACATGCCTGTTTGAGGGAGCACATGGACGAGTTCCTTTTTACAGAAACCCTTTATTGTCTCGTAACAGTAATGTAACGAAGTTACATATATCTTTCAAACACGTAACAGTAACAAGAAGTTGGCATCTTGAAGTTACAAAGAACTTTTACTGTAACGCATCAGTTATGTTTCAAAGTTATGTAACGTTTGCGGACATTTTGACGTAAGCGTAAGTTTTCTGAAACATTACTGTTACATTGCGCAATGTATCTGAAAAGTCTCAATGCTTCAGTGTTACGTACCTGTAACCTATAGGAAATATTCTGTGCTGTGTGGTCCTATAGCACTCTCGGTTCTTTACATTTCCTTTTAGTCTTTCCTTTCACTGCAAGGTTTCCCCCCCCCATTTATATTACTGGACCTTAGTCTGCTAAACTCTGTGTATGCATATGCGTGGATGGGCGTGGATGGGCGTGAATGCATTCGTATATATCTGTTATGCTAATTTGCCACGGCCTGTGGTCTGATTTTGGATAATTTCGCCGTCTCTTATGTACTTTCACTAACTATATTCCTAAGTAGAAATATTTACTTTAATTCCTTAACCACTTGATTACTAAATTTGCATAGTCTACCTCTATAAAAATTCAGTGTAAAACAGTAGAAGAAACGAATGAAATCGATTTCTGTCCATCTGTTCTGACGGAGAATATCGTTTCATTAGAAAAGTAAAAGATATTATCGAGAAACTGTGTTTGAGTGTGAGTTATTTACATAATCATTCTCAAAACCATTCGGTCCATTATTTCAGATATCGGTATCTTTTTGCATGCTGAAAACTCACGAGATGCGCTGTTAAATTGAACATCTCTCACCGATCATGCATATTGAAATTTAAACTAGTGTGGATGAACATTGTAGGTGCCTATTTTACTTTGTTTCTAAGCACATAGCATTTACTAGATGGTAACTCAATATTCGTTTATTGCAAAAGATTTCTATTGAAAGATTCTTCATTGATTAAACCCGCATTTCATCACGATGATAATAAGAAAATGCCAAAATTCTTTTCAGAAGAATAGTTTCGAATCATAATTTTTCAAATCCAGAATTTTCATCAAATTTCTTAGAAAAGGAATGCAAAAATGACATCAATTGATTACAAAATTATAATCACCGTTAAAGTTTTAGAATACTATATTTCAATACAGAAATGTAGAATTCCATTTTTGTGCCTTAAACTAATGAGTAAGGAAAATAACGAGTTTTGGTAACTGTTGGCTCTACCATGACTCATTGGTTTTCATTTTTGGAGGGACACAGGTCGTTCCTGTGCGGCTCGCCTATTTCAGCGGGCTGCCGGGTTGTTGTGATCTGTCCCTATAATTAAAGGTAGAAAAACCCGATCGCTTACATTGTAGTATGTTGTGATATTTTAAATATATAGAAAAATGGAAGGAAGATTCAACTTCGTGGATAGCACTATTAAGAGAAAATCATCTGAACTTTATGATAAATTATATGTCACATAATCCACCTGCAAGGAATGCATGGATGCTTTTTTTAAAAAAGTTCGATAATCTATAAAAGAACAAGAAAAATTAAAATCGATTTTCATATTTAATCAATATTTGCTTATTCTTCTAATCCTGGATGGCTCTGCTTGATATAGTGATTACAGATCGGCCGATAGAAGGTAAAACGTGCGTGTTGTTTCTATTTCGTTTCGTTACATTTACCTGCCGCTTAAAACGATCATTAGGAATGTTAATGTCATCCCATATCTGAAATATTTGATCTGGAAAAAATAATTCGTTTGCTCGTATAGCTCAACTTATCTGTCCACCAGGAAAATTCAAGAGCATCAACCTAATAGGGAAGAACCGTCTGACGATGAAAATCAACTCCTCAAAGTAGTGTTTTGCTTTGAGGAATTCTTCATATATTTTCCGTATCCAGAGATACCCTGTTTTCCATGCATACTCGGCATTTCTTTCGTATAGAAGGTAAGTTGATGTCATTAAACTGTATATATTCAACATAATTTTATTCAGAAATATGCTCCAAGTCAATTTGGATGTTTGGATCGTAAAACTGGTTAACTTCCCAAAGGTTAATCTGATTTACAGAGTAAAGGCGGGAAGTTGGTTATATTTATATTCCGCACAGATTTTTAGATTTCCGTTTTTTAAAAAAATGTGGTAGACTACACCTAATCTTCATTACGGTTATGATACTACGATGTTGACATATTCATTGTCAATAGAATCTATAAATACAATAGAAATGATCCATTTGGCATTGCATATTTATTTCAAGCATGTACTGGAAACAATTATAGAGTGCCCTAGGCATTTACAAATTTACAAATTTCTCTTAAGCTGAACTGCGCCAATATAGTCAGTTATATCTCAATTAACAAGAGATCGCACTGTGTTCAAAGATTTTGCAGTAGATGACGAATTAAGTAAAGATGGTATAATCTAAATGTATTTCGAAATTGTGGTTGAAATTACTAAAAGGTTTCTACATTATTATTATTTTTAAATACATGTTCTTGGCTTCGAATTACGTTGCTAACTTCCAAATAATGTAATACGTTAAATACTTCACATACTAAATTCTGCAATGAATAAATACCAAAGTTTTACTGGGACGTGTTGATTTTCTATCGTAGAAAGATATGTATTTCGTCTTTTCACAAGTTCCTAATTTCGATTCAAGGTCGTGCAGAAAAGCCGGTCGTAGGAACGTGTGACAGTCTCATGCTGCAACAACGGCTTTCGTGCTGGTGGAAATGACTATTATATTAGTAAACGCCCGCCCTTCTAAAGTGGCTGATGCTAAAAGGTGCTTCTGAAGCTGCTCGTTCAGATTCGGCGAGCCGGTCGGACGGTTAAAATAAAAATTTAATAATGTAAATTCACTAAAAATTTAACAAAGAGCCATGCGGTTAAGTATGAAGACCGCTCATAATTTTCCAGAGATCTGCATTTTTGCAGTGAAATGCACTCTTACAAGATATGCGCCAAACGGTACTCAATATTCACATTGAAGTAGGGATTTTGGATAAATAATATTAATTTTTAAACAAAGATAAGGCTGCTCTTATACGCCTCGCATCCAAAATATTGGTCATTGGAACACTTCAGTTTAATTACAAGAATTTCTTCATACTGAGAGCCAAGTAAACGTAGTTCAGCTATTTGAAAAACAACAATCACCTGTTTTCTCCAATTATATTTAAAATACACTTTCATTTTGGTGCAGAAGGTCGAACTGTGAATTTTTCTGTACAGTAATCCAAGTTTAATGCAGTTATGAAAAGTCAATAAAAAACATGTATTTTCGTTCATTTAAAAATATAATCTGGCTTTTGAATAACAAACAAATTAATTGATTTACAATGAGGGACCTTCAGGGTAGAAAATAATATCCAAAATGTGTATTTATTAAAGTGAAATGGAAAAAAAGATCTAAAGAAATGGCGTAGATTTTGATTCCGAGGATTTGGGATCTGTTATTCACCTGCAAGGAATGCATGCATGCTTTCTTTGAAATCTCTCGGACCAAGATTGGTTAAAAAAGCAATATTGGCCCGAGAGATTTCAGGGATTAAAATGTTTTATAACTTTCCATAATTCGTTAACATCAATTATGTGAGAATCATATTTAAAATTTATATTTTAACATCTTGAAATGCACTGAGACAATAAAATATCGGTAAAGAAACTGTGAATATATATGATTTAAAACTTTTCGAAATATGATTCCGAAGAGAGTGGAAATACCATCATTTGTTCTTCAGCAGATTACCACGTTTTTTGAAGAGAAAATAAAAATACATGCTATGGCATATGAATGAAATTTAATTTTTGTTTAATAAACCAATCTTGGTCCGAAGTTTTGTTTAATAATTAAATCACTTCAAATTCTGTATTTAGGATTTTGAAGAATACAGAATTTAAACAGCCAATAAATCTAAAAATTGAAGATGTGAGAGATTTTGACTGCATTCTAATACACTTGAGTTGAAAATTGGTGTTCACCAATTAAGCCCGCATTTTCGACAGAAGATAAAGCGATTTTATTCTATTTTCGTATGCCTACCATAGGGCGATAAAACTTGTGCTTATTTGATTTGTGAGGGATTTTGACTGAAATATTCCCTCATAAACCAACATAAATTATTTGAAGGGCAAAATCCTAAATTTCATATAACAGATGATCCCCCCCCGCATAGATGCATCTTCATAATACATCTTACGAAATGCCCTTAATCAACTGGTTGATTAGTTGATTAATGACAGTTCGCCAATCGACAATCGTTTGATATGGGTTTGGTGTCGATCCTCGGTAAATCCAACATGAAGAGTTCCAGATACAATGCTTATGTCATTCCCTATCTTGGGTTCTTTTGCCGTTAGCTTATACAGTAGCTATTGTTGTTCAGTGTGGTAGTTTAATTCCGCAAAAAGTTTCGTTGGCGCAATTGTCTTTGCGCTGCTTTCTGACCATTAATGCAACAGGGTGCGGGTTCGAATTCCGATGAGGCAAGCATGTTGTGTCGGTCTAACGGCTGTGGTACTCTCTCTCCCTCTTTCTGCATTCCATGACGATATAAACTGGCCATAAATTACGGACTTCGGCTGCTTATAGCCCATCGAGTGATTCACGCTCGTCGTTAAACTTTCTAAAAGAAATGGTCAACACAAAAAATATATTGTATGTTACACTATGCTGTTTGCTTATAGGCTGAATTACAATTTGATCATTACAATTAATTTTGAAGTACATATGTATTTATCACAACGAAGTTGAAAACTTCTTCAAAGGTATTCAATGTACATTTTAATTATACACCGTATAGAAAACATTCACAACGCAAAGTATTACTCCCTAAATTGATTATTCTAGGATTGTAACGTCCGTCTTCACTTTTCTAGAACTATCACAGTCTTTATTTGGAAAAAAGGAAATTAACGATGTTGTGACCCTAAAACACTTGAAACACAAGAACTTTAAAAGCAAGCTAACATAGGTGTTGGACATTGTGAATATGCGGTTCAGTTTAAGAAGCTAGGTATATCTAGGAAGTTGTTGAAAGTGATTTTTTTTCTTATACCCAGAAAATCATTTCTTTCGTAGGAAAATTCAAGAACTCTGACTTAATATTTCTTTTGGTTTCGGTGATGTAGTTCTTTTGCTTTGCTAATTCGTAAAAATGTTGCTGCATCTATGTTGTGACCTAAGGTCGCATTGTTTTTGTAGCAGGTAAAATTCGGACATGGATAGGGTACTGATAATTTCTGTAGACGAATCATATCGCTTGACTTTCATTGCGCGTTTCTTTAAAAGGAATAATTTTAGACCTGCTAACGTCATGAGGAAAAAAATTAGGAACTTTTCATGTGTTTCCAAATATTTCGAAGGCTGGAATTTTAATCTGGTCCACACTCATTGTACTTAGCGAATCTCCTCCTAATCATCGACTTAATGGTTTCATAAATCAAAAGAATCTCTGTGTTTTTCTTGGCTTTTTAAAGACATCATAGACATTTGGCACTTTCAGCACATGATGACGATATAAATTTTCTTGTAACTTTCTTTTTGCAAATAGTTTTTTCTGCGAATGAACATTTCCCAAATCTTGTTTCCCAGTCAGTCAATTTCACAACCAAGAAAATTTATAATTTTCTATAGATAATTTCACAATCAAGGTGTTCTACATAAACCATAAGCCACTTCGTTGTCTCAAGTGTCCAGCTGCCTATCGCCATCTTCGCAATTTGCGAAAAAGAAATCGTTTTGGCGATGGAAAAGAAAAAGCTTCGGCGATGGAAAAAAAAGCTTTGGCGACTACCGTTTCATATTGTTATAACACTTGGGCAAAAACAAATTGAATTTGGGGTCTAAATTGATGATAACTTTAGAAAAGCCAGCGCGACACCTGGACTATATCTGCAATGATATAGACTTTTGGAATTATAAAATGTTCACTAATACCTTGCAGCATTATTCTAGAAACTTGATTCCCTGCTGACATATATATATATATATATATATATATATATATATAGGGATGTAAGGTCAGGTGATGCGTAACATCACAGCCTCTCCTTGACAAATGTCAACCCCGCCTTCTCGTGGTGCATCCTGTTCCTACTAAAGGGGCTCTGACGACCGCCAATAGCGGTATAACTATACCATCGGGATTAGAGGAAATTCTATCCCACACTCACCAACCCGCTTGGCCAGCGTGGTGAGTTATGGCCAAACCCCTCCAAAATGACTCCACAACTTAAATCTTGGCCCTCAGTCTCCGGCAGCTGGAATGTACCTGGCCAAGGCAGCGGCCAGTGCGACATGAAGGCAGAGGGTGCTAAGAATCCCCGGAGGACCGGACTAGGCTGCCATCTGATGCTGACCTTGGCAACGTACAATGGACGCTCCCTATCTTCTGATTCAAGGCTTCTTGAATTGGAAGAGGAACTACAAAGGATCAAGTGGGACATCGTGGGGCTAAGTGAGGTAAGGAGAAAAGGAGAAGATCTCATCGAACTGAAAAGTGGACATCTCTTCTATTATCGTGGGACAGATACTGGCAGAACTAGTGGTGTTGGATTTATAATAAACAAGAAACTGAAGGATAAAGTGGTAGAAGTTGAAAGTTCCTCTGACAGAGCTGCACGACTCGTTATCCAACTATCGAGAAGATACCAGGCTCAGATTATTCAAACTTATGCACCCACCACAAGTCATCCTGAAGAAGAAATTGAAGAATTTTATGAGGAAATTTGTCATCTAAATAATAAAGGTAAGCAGCACTTGAAGATAATTATGGGAGATTTCAATGCAAAAATAGGGCAACGGCAACAGAATGAAACTTCAGTAGGTAAATTCGGTCACGGCAACAGAAACCAGCTTAGAAATACTCTCGTTGAGTTTGCAGAGGCAGAAGGGTTTTTCATCTTGAACTCCTTTCTTCAAGAAAAAGCCACACAGGAAATGGACATGGAGACATCCAAATGGGACGACAAGTGAAATTGATTTTATTATGTGTAACAAAAAATTCGTCATAGAAGACTGCAGTGTGCTAAACAAGTTCAACACAGGTAGTGACCATAGATTGGTGAGATGTAAGATGCACCTCAACACTAAACTTGAACGTGGCAAGCTCATAAGACAAACAAAATCTATTGACATAACCAACCTTAAAAAACACCATAATACCTTCAAGTTGGAACTGAAGAACAGGTTCTCTGCTTTAGAAGGCCTAACATCGGAAGAAGTGGACATCTCTGAAGTTAACAGAAAAGTAACCAAAGCTCTTATGGAAACAGCAACAAAATTAGCTGGGTCTAAGAACAAGTTGCATGTAAATAAATTATCAGGAAAAACGAAAATGTTGATGCAAAAAAGAAGAGAGATGAGGACAACTAAAGAAGATGTGACTTCCAAAGTGGAATATATAGAGCTATGCAAGACAGTACGAAAAAGTATCACTAAAGACGTAAGAAATTTCAACTGTGAACTAGTGAGGAAAGCAATTGAAAACAACCAAAGCCTAAAGATAGCAAAGGAACATCTCAGTAAGGGAAGAAAACAGATTATCGCACTGAGAAAAGAAGATGGTTCTTTAACAAGAAATAGAGGCGAAATTTTGACAAGAGTAAAAGATTTCTACTCCAAATTATATGAAAGGGATGATACATGCACTCCAGACATCATGAAAGATACCAGTACCAGAGTTCCTCCAGTCCTTCCAGCAGAAGTTGCACATGCAATCAAGAACATGAAGCGGGGAAAAGCTCCAGGAGAAGATGGAATTACTGTAGACATCATACAAGAAGCAAGTGGAGAAATCGAAACAGTACTCGCCCAAATTTTCACTCGTTGCCTTAATGAAGGAAAGATTCCTGAGGATTGGAACACCGCTACAATGATCCTGCTACATAAGAAAGGTGACATTGAGGATCTCGGAAACTACAGACCTATCAGCCTCCTATCAGTAGTTTATAAAATCTTCACTAAAGTTCTTTCACACCGCTTGAAGGTA
The DNA here is from genome assembly GCA_039090855.1 of Macrothele yani. Lineage (NCBI taxonomy): Eukaryota > Metazoa > Arthropoda > Arachnida > Araneae > Macrothelidae > Macrothele > Macrothele yani. The sequence goes on along the minus strand of CM076999.1, from coordinate 32,815,280 downwards.
ACACTGGACATGGCTCAACCGAGAGAACAAGCTGGATTCAGGAGTGGCTACAGCACAATAGATCATATCCATGTGCTGAGAGAACTAATTGAAAGAGCGAGGGAATATGAACTTCCATTGTGCATGGCTTTTATCGATTATGAAAAAGCCTTTGATTCGGTGAAACCATCAGCAGTTACAATGGCTCTGAAAACCTGCGGTATTGAAGATGCATACATTAATATTATTAATAACATCTATGAAAATGCAAGTGCAAAGATTAGGCTGTTTGAAAATACAACACACATAAAAATTGGAAAGGGAGTGAGACAAGGTGACACCATATCTCCGAAGCTCTTTAATGCCACATTGGAAGGTGTTTTTCAGTCACTGAGCTGGGAAAACAAGGGGATAAAGATTAATGGAGATTATCTAACCAACCTTCGTTTTGCTGATGACGTAGTCATTTTTGCAACTAGCCCATCAGAGCTGCAGAGTATGATCCAGGAACTTGCTGACAAGAGTAAAGAAGTGGGATTAAAAATGAACTTTCAGAAGACAAAAGTGATGTTCAATGCTTTTACAAGAAATGAAGATTTATCGATTGATGAAGAAAAGCTGGAGATAACAGACACGTACGTTTATCTTAGACAGCAGATATCAAGTTAGGGTCACATTGATGAAGAAATTAATCGGCGTACAAAACTTGCCTGGAGAGCTTTTGGAAGAAACAGCATAATTTTCAAGAGCAATATGCCATTATGTCTTAAAAGAAAAGTGTTTGATCAATGCATCCTTCCAGTGCTTACGTATGGTGCAGAGACGTGGACCTTAACTAAAAGAGACATACAAAGGCTGCAGACAACTCAAAGCATCATTGAGAGATGCATGCTTTGTGTAACCAGGAGAGATAAGAAGAGGAACTCGTGGATCCGAAAAATGACAAGAGTGGAAGACATCATGATCAGAGTTAAATCCCTGAAATGGCAATGGGCTGGACATACTGCCAGAAGGACAGATCATCGATGGACAGCCGAAATTTTAGATTGGATTTCAAGGGACAGGAAAAGACCCAGAAGAAGACCACATGGGAGATGGGTGGATGAAATTCGAAAGTATGCATGGGTGACATGGAGGAGACTGGCACAAGACAGACCGTTGTGGAGGAAACTTGGGGAGACCTTCGTCCAGCAGTGGATTGATAATGGTTGACAATGATGATGATGATGATGATGATATATATATATATATATATATATATATATATACTTAAGAGCAAAACTGAAGACTAAGGAAAAAATTTTAGAATTTAAAACGAAGGGTGCATAATAACCTGAAAATCAAAACGTGCAACGCAGCAGTTTTGAAAATTCAGAATTCACATTCTATAAAGAAGATACCTAAGCAAAAAAATACATATATAATTTTGACTCAAACCTAGTACAACATAGAAAAGGTTATGTATCTACCTGTGTAAGTAAAAGGAGAAAAGATAAAAAAATAAAATAAAACAACTGAATGTAGAAGGTGTCGAGAATACTGAGCCTTGGCTTTATCAAGGACCAGCAAAAACTCTGCATTTTCTCACTTCCACAAAGACCTAGTTGGAAATGGGTTTCTGCAAGGCCATAGATGCAAGTAACATTCCCACCTAAAATAGTTTAAAAAATATATATATGAGTCATGTCCTCCGTAGAGTAGCATGACCTAGCACTGGTTAACAATTTCGCTTGCATCCATTAACCTTCATGGCCCGACCCATGCTCTTCAACTGTTCCATGAAGGTTAATGGATGCAAGCGAAATTGTTAACCAGTGCTAGGTCATGCTACTCTACGGAGGACATGACTCATATATATATTTTTTAAACTATTTTAGGTGGGAATGTTACTTGCATCTATGGCCTTGCAGAAACCCATTTCCAACTAGGTCTTTGTGGAAGTGAGAAAATGCAGAGTTTTTGCTGGTATTTGATAAAGCCAAGGCTCAGTATTCTCGACACCTTCTACATTCAGTTGTTTTATTTTATTTTTTTATCTTTTCTCCTTTTACTCACACAGGTAGATACATAACCTTTTCTATGTTGTACTAGGTGTGAGTCAAAATTATATATGTATTTTTTTGCTTAGGTATCTTCTTTATAGAATATATATATATATATTTCAAAGATTCGTTTAGTTATTTTTAATGTTTAATACTTGTGGTTCTTAATGTAAATATGTAATTGCATCCAGGTTTAATATTCAGAGGAGATGTAAAAAAGGTTCTTTTCAGACAGTCGTTTCTTCCAACTAAAGACAGTTGGCTCTAATGTATCTTACATGCGGGTTTTGAAATATTCTTCTAATGTTTCAAACGGCGACATTAGAGCTCACTGAATATTTAAAAATATTTATGGATTTATGGAAATGTGAAATCTTTGAAGAATACTTTGAAATATTCTTCGGAAATTTTACATTTCGAAATATTTCGGTGTCACTAATCACCAACACTACTTCGGGGGATAATGTTTGCATCCAACCAAGTTATTGAGCACCAAGTAATAATTAAATGTCTACATAAGTAATGCCCGAAAATGACGAGAAGAGGCCGTGCTTAATATTTCCTTCGAAATATTAACCACAATTTTTAACAAAATGGGTGAAGTTAAAATTTTTTTTAGTTCAATTTTACCATGATTTAAATAAAATACTTTTTTCAATAGGTTAACAGTGGTGAAATCTGTTTTGAGTTCAATTATTGGGGAGGTGAATAAGTCATTATGCCTTTATCTTTTTCCTGTTGTGGTTGTCAAATTTTTAGTGAATCCACGAAATTAAGTTTCTACCTTTACCGTCCGACTGGTTCGCCAAATCTAAACGAGGAGCTCCAGGAACGCATTTTAGTAGCAGCCGCTTCAAGAAGTTTATGCGCATCCTATAAGCGCAGGTGACAGGCAGACTAATATAACATGCAACATATCTGAAATAAGAGACTGGCACAGAATTCCGAAGGTGTTATCGAGTTGTTGAGCTCGTCATTTGTTGCGTTTTTTGCTGAGCTTGTCATACCGCATTGCGAAATTATTTTGTTTATTTTAAATTTTATTTCTCTATAATATCATTCAATTTTAAGTAAAAAGATACCATCAAGATTTTGCGCTCAAAATTGTGTCGCGATCAGTCTTTCGATTGCCGTAAGATCCTGCTTGTATCAGGATTTAACTTTTGCACAAACATTGTTGTCTTGCGAGCATTAATTCTCCTGAAGTACAGATGATGACAGAGCAAGGTTAATAATAACCAACTAGAGAATTTATTCGATTTATTAGTAGGTGAACTTCGACTGTCAATCTGGGATTTGCTTTCTTCTGTTCTTCGCTCTTTTCAGCATGAGAGAGCACTTTCGATCTAATTTTTTACGTTAATTTGCACAGACGAGTTACACACCAAATAGTTATAAATAAATCTAACAGAAAATCTTTGAGTAGCATTTTTATACACTACACGGTAATTTGATGTTTTGAAACAGTTACTTGGTAGGTGAGGGAATTAATAGAGAAAACCGGCTTGCGTTGCTAATTTTTGGTCGTCCCACAACTGGGCGTATGAACGACTGCATCAGGGTGATATCGGTGGCGAAAGTACGTATATTGACTGAAATGTGCTGGGCGATGATATTGAAAATAATACCATTGAACGGACATCTTTACCAGAGGATTCTTCCTAAGTCTATGTACGGCTGTCATTCATTTTGCCGCACAGCCACGGAAACGCATTAATTTGCAACAACTATGTGCCGAATGCCCTATCAGATTTGGAAGATGGTAACATACGTTACCACAGTGGGATTTGTGCAGGAATTACGACATTTAATGTTTCGATCACCGCACGTGGAATGACATCCTTTGTAGAATGTTTCCCCACATTCGACAAAGTATCACAAACTATAAAGGCAGTGGAAACAGCCTGAGGTTCTTTTAGCCTGACATCCGACAACGTCCACAAACTAAAAAGGCAGCAGAAAGAGCCTGAGATTCTCAAAATCATTTACGGAGATTTTGTGAATTCCGTTTCTATTTCAAAGTGCATTGGCAACATGATGCACTCCACAGAGATATAAACTCAAACCGTAAAGCTATTGGATATTTTTACGGAGTTTTGTATTATTTTTTAGTCACAAGCCATAATTAAGGCGTTTCAATGTTTTTCTGATGCAAGCAATGAATAGTGAAAACTTATTCTTTTTATATTAATAATTTTTTTAAAAATATTTTACTTTCGTCTAAATAAAGTATCATTTCTTTCTGATTTGGTGAGATAAAAATACATCTGAAACATACACAAATGCTAAACATTGTCTCTACAAAGTAAAGGGAGATTGCTATTCCTATAATTGATTTCTCGCCGTTCTAACTAACTTGGTAAACGTTCCATTGGAAAGATCATTGCGATTTTGCTTCATGTGTGCAATTAAATAGCTGTCATCACGTTGTTATTCAACAGGAAATCCTAAACATTTGTTAGTGGCATAACGTCTAAGAAAAATTTTGTATCAGTTAACTACAAGGTAGCCTTCATCAGTAAGCATAAAAACTGTGAAAAAAGATGTTTCAATATTCAAAAATTGAGGATTCTCATCTTCCACTCTTTCAACACGGTGAACAAATAAGTATACATCGACGCAGGATTCGGTATGTAACGTTACTGATAATAAAAGATTGAAAAACGCGAAAATGTTGATTTACATAACGAATTATTGAAACAGTTTACCACTCAGAAGAACTTTGTTTTACTATCTATAAATGGGAAAATAATGAGACTGTGTGCGAGAATGTCGGAGTTTAAATTCGCAAAGAAGATTTTATATGTTTAAGTGGATGGTTTCACGGTTTCAAAACATGGCGCAATATCCACAAATCAAAAATTAGCGGAAAAGTATTATCATTAGATACGAAAACAAGAAAAAATGGCACCGAATTTTCTGGTGTAATAAGCACTTCTTTTGAATCCGTTCTGGCACAAATTAAATTTATCAAAGCTATTCAAAGTCAATGGAACCGGTATGGAAAACAATAGATCTGACGAAAGAAAGAAGATTTTAAATCGGGTTTTTAATCCCTCAGATATTGCTGTAAACGGAATCGTGAGCTTACGAACTCTTAGAAACAGAAATATCGACAAAAATGAGATGTGACTTTACGTCCCCTGGTGGGAAAACAATGCATTATTTTAGGAAGAAAGTATTCTTAAAGGTTTATCCATATAAGCAGTATCGGTCCTAGAAAAAAAAATTAGTCGAGTTTTCAGGAGCCCAGATTTTGCAACAAATACTTCAGAAGCAGAAATTAACACTTAGACCCCTGGTGGCTAAACCATTTTTTACCAAACATTAGAAATTATGTAAAATATATTTTCCATCAGGTCTTGTATGCAATACAGGAATAATGGTTTAAATTGGAGCTTTAGGAGCAGAAATAACGCAGAAAACGCAGTTTACCTTTGTGCCCTCTAGCGGAAAGTCTATGATTTACTTGAAAATTTTGAATTTGTAGGAAAAACATTTCGCATCGGAAACACTATGCCACAAAGAAGGAATTTTTCAAATCGTACTCTTAGAAGTAGAGATATTGACAAAAATAAGATGCAAATCTACGCTCCCTGGCGTAGAAACCATGCATTTTTTCAATAAGAAAATTTTCCTAAAAGGTGTGTCGACATAAGTAGTATCGGTCAACAAACGACTTTTTTTTTCAATCGAGATTTTAGAAGCTCATATTTTGCTGCAAATACAACAGAAGCGGAAATTAAGACTTACGCCACCTGGTGGCCAAACCATTTCTTACAAAAATTAGAAATTATGTGCAAAAGATTGCCCATCAGGAGCTGTATACGGTGCAGAAAGAATTTTTCAAATCGGAGATTTAGAAGCAGAGATATAGGGGGAAACGCAATTTACACTTACGCCCCTAGCGGAAAGTCTATGAATTACTTGAAAATTTTGAAATTATATGAACCACATGTCACACTAGAAACACTATCTAACAAAGAATGAATTTTTCAAATCGGACTCTTAGAAGTAGAGATATTGACAAAAATAAGATATACATTTACGCCCCCGGGCGTAGAAACCATGCACTATTTTAAGAAGAAAATGTTTCTAAAGGGTTTGTCGACATAAGTAGTATCGGTCAACAAACGACGTTTTTTTCAATCAAGAATTTAGAAGCTCATATTTTGCTGCAAATACAACAGAAGCGAAAATTAAGATTTACGCTGCCTGGTGGGCAAATTATTTTTTTTAATTAGAAATTATGTGCAAACGATTTCCCATCAGCAGCTGTATCCGGCGCAGAAAGAATTTTTTAAATCGGAGATTTAGAAGCAGAGATATTGGAGGAAACGCAATTTACCGCTCCGCTCCATAGCGGAAAGTCTATGAATTACTTGAAAAATTTGAAATTATATGAAAAACATGTCACACGGAAAACACTATTCACCAAAGAACGAATTTTTCAAATCGGACTTCTAGAAGTAGAGATATTGACAAAAATAAGATATACATCTACGCCCCCTGGCAGAGAAACTGTGGAATATTTTAAGAAGAAAATATTCCGAAAAGGTTTATCGATGTGAGTGGCATCAGTCCACGAAAGAATTGTTTTAATCGATATTTTAGAAGCTCCGATTTTATGGCAAATACATCAGAAGCAAAAATTAACGCTTACGCCCCTTGGTGGCCAAAGTATTCTTTACCAAAAATTTGAAATTATATGCAAAAGATTTTCCATTAGGAGATGTATCCGCTGAAGAATTGTTTTTTTAAAATTGGAGTTTTAGAAAAAGAGTTATCAGGAAAAATGTAATTTACTTTTACGCCCGCTAGCGGAAACTCAATGCGTAATTTGAAAAAAGTAACTATATCTAAAATATTCTTCGACATAAATGGAATCGAAAGATAAAAAAAAATTCAATCGAATGTTTAGAAGCAAATATGTGGAATAAAACGTATTTTTCAATTCGACATTATCTGCATTTACGCCCCTTAGCGGTGAAATTGTACATCGTAAAAAAAACGGAATAAAGTTTCATCATTTGCATATTTCAAGCTTCTTAATGCAAAATCAATTTTTCAAATCGGTGTTATAGTTGCAGAGATATCGTGGGTACAGACGGACGGACGGACGGACAGACGGACAAACCGATAACAGAAGCACGATCTTTTTTTTACAAAAGGCGTGCTAAAAACTCCCATGTTTTGGAAAAAAAAGTCATTTACGACAACATTTATAATACGAATAAAGCAGGTGTGCTTTATGATCATATCCATACCCGACTACGAAATTTGAAACTCCGAAATATCCGGGGGAGCGGGGAACACGTAAGCAATTATCTGACAGTGATAGTTGTTCGTTAATATATTTGGCAAGGATGAGAAAAACTTTAGTCACAGTGAGAGATGGAAGGACGAGGGGGATCTCAAGAGAAGTAGTGTGTAAAGCTCCAAAATATATTCCAAATAGTAAGGTTCGAGGAGTTGATGGCATAAATGCTGATATATTAAAATATATTGGCAAATCTGTAATTGACTGGTTAACTGAAATTTGGCAGTCATGCTGGGAGTTAGGAATGGTCCCTCGGAATTGGAGGGATTCAATTGTTGCTCCCTTGTATAAGGAGAAAGGCGATCACACTGACGGCAAGAACAATCATGGTATTAGCCTATTGAGTGTACCAAAGAAAGTGTTTGGTAAAGTCGTTATTGAAAAAGTACGAGGTCTTACATCAGAGAAAGTGCGGAGTGTTGAGAGTGGTTTTATGCCTGATAAAGGCTGCACTGACCACATTTTTGCATTACGCATGATGATTGAATAGTATCTGGCTGTTGAAAAGATAGGTTTTGCAGAGTTCATAGATTTAAAGAAAGCTTACGACCAAGTAAACAAGATACATTTGTGGAAGGTATTGAAAAATATGGTGTTACTGGGAATCCACTTTATAGTGTAAAAGCAATGCATGGGGCAGTCGAGCTTGTGTACGAGTAGATGGTGTTTTATCAAAATGGTTTTCAATTGCAGCATCAGTCAGAGAAAGTTGTGTAATGTCATTGTGGATGTTTAATATATTTATGGTTACGTGCATGAGTGCTACCGAAATGGACAATACAGCTTTATGTTTCGGTAATATCCATGTGCTCAGATTGCTGTATGTTGATGACACAGTCCTGATGGCAGAGAGCTAAAATGAGTTGCAGAGTATGTTGTAGAAGTTGTACGAAGTTTGCCTGAAATTCAAACTGAGTATAAATAAGGGAAAAACCAAAATTATGGTTTTTGAGCGAGGAACTCTTAGCACTTAATGCAAGATAAGTCTTAATGCCACAGTGATTGACCAGGTGAATGAGTTTGTGTATTTAGAAAGCATGTTTGACAGAGAGAGAAAAATGGATGGTGAAATTAGTTGACGACTGAATTCTTCATTAAGAGTCATAGCTGCATTTGTAAGTATTTTTGGGAATGTTGGGTTTCCAAGAAAGGCCGGCATGGATGTGTAAGAAAGTGTAATTGTTCGTACTCTGACATATGGCAGTAGAACCTGGGTACTACAGAAGAAGCATAGGAGTCGTGTGTGCGTTGAAGAAATGCGTTGCTTACGAGGGATTTTGTGGCAAGGCACGTTCTGGTCGTGGGAGGAATGAAGATTTTTTGCAGTTGTGTAATGTGAAGGAAAATGTCGTTAGCATTGTGGAGACTATTATTCTTCTATGGTTTGTCCATGTTGAAAGAATGAGTGATGAGATGCTTACTAAGATTTTTTTAGCCCAAGTTGCAGGAAGGAAACGATGTGGAAAGCCAAGGAAGTCGTGGGAGGATGAGATTTAGGAGTGTCTTCATGAGAAAAATATTACTAGTATGAAATATAGACGGTCTTGTGTATTTCTCCTATTGTGTTGTAAATTTTTACGGAACACACGAAGGTTTATGTGTGTACGAGTGCATACATTTCATGACAAGAGTTGGAACTTTATATTCTTTGCGAGAAAGCGGTAATATTTCATAGAAGCAATAACTTCGTCGAAGGTTAGAAACGTTTAGGTTGGGAAGCGGACAACCATCATAAGAAAGATCATCGATAATTTCTCAATTTCTAAGAATCCTTTACTTAGTACATTCGAAACTTTGCTGTGCTGTAAAATCGATTCCTTGCAGACAAGCCTCACTTTAGCCTCATGGCCTTGATGACAAATGTTTAGGGTTCCGCTTCGCATTGATCATGAGCTTCTCACTCAAAGTATGTAAATAATCTATGTACGTATGTATGTATGTATGTATCTATCTACCTATCTATCTATCTATCTATCTATCTATCTATCTATCTATCTATCTATCTATCTATCTATCTATCTATCTATCTATCTATCTATCTATCTATCTACACCGTCTTCACGTCAAACAGATGACTTCAATGCCCATTGTCATTTTAAATTCATCTGATATGATTGATATTTAAACGGACACATGGAAGCTAAGAATTAAGAAATTTCCAGTGTTTGGGAAATATATATTTTACCTTATGTCAAATAGGAAAATTTCCGCTAGCTGAAAACGGGAGACTGTATCCTTAACCCAAAGATTTAGGTTGAAATGTTAATCTAGAAAAAGTGAAATACATGGAGAACATAATCCTTAATAGAAGCCTTGTGCGCAGTTTCACCCATGCTGTATACACTGCCTTACGATTAATATTTCGGGACTACTCTAGAGATAATGATTTTTGCTCAACGAAAGCAGCACGTCCGAAAACCAAACATGAATATAATCAAAGTGCTATGATGAGCCAGTGGCCCGGTTGTGAATGAAATATAATTCGATCGGCAGAGTTAACTTATTTTCATCGCGCATTGTTCCTAGGGATCGCATTAGCAATCGCTCTTAAGTAAACTTTCAAAATCGTTAACGATGTCTAGTTCGTCTTCTAGAGATCCGATACACAAGTGGAAAAAGAGATAAACTAAATGCTGCAGAAACGACACTATGTGAGAGAGAGAGAGAATCCCAAGCTAGCAGAGAGCCTACGAAGCTAAGAGAACGCGAGCAGAGACCTCTGCAAATGACTGTCATGTGAAAATGCAAATTAACCTTATCTCCAATCTAACAAACCCTATGTGTACGACATTTGAGACTCTTGTTATCACCAGTACAATGTGTGATACGCTGAACAACAATTACTAGTGCATTCAATCAACGATCAGTAAATCGCTTATCAGTTCGACTAACGCCAGACGTCAATTTTGGTTGTGTAAGCAATGTCAATCTTGTATTTGTGACCAATAAATGTTGTGCTTTTTAGTGACAAGACACTGCAAAACTCCACCTATCTGATTGTGTTTCCTAAACCTGGCAGATGACTAGAATTAGTACTCACTGGTTTGCATCGAAGCTTCTGTTGCGTTCTATCGACAAAGGATGCGTTTATGGAGTTAGTTTTCGTTGTTTGGCTTAAACCTGCTAGCCAGTTTGGGTTAAACTATAGGTCTTGACGTGTACCTGGATACCCAAACCAATTGCGCACTGCCGACTTTGAAGCAGGCTTAGGAAAAAATGCATGCCTGCATCATGCAGGACACTTCTTGCGGTTTCCTTTTCTCTTTTTTTCTTTCATTTTTGAGAATATGAACTTTGGAATGTCGGACTCCTTAGTACGATGAATTTTCCCGTAGAAAGTTAACGAAATTACCTTGAAAAAGCCTCCCGCAGCCCCGATAGCGCAGTGGTCGAACCGATGATTCTTATCATTCGTCCAAAATGTGACCGTGTTAGAATGCAGGTGCGGCACGGGTGTTTTGACTGTCTTACGCAGTTGGTTCTCTTCCTTCCTGGAACCAGTAGCCCTAAACTAGAAACCTAGTGACTGCTTATAGCCCATTTAGGTGCTGTCGGTGGTCGTTAAACCTAAAAATGAAATCCTCGCAGTGGAGTGTAAAAGCATGGCGAATCGTTATGTTTATGCATATTAAACCACAAAAATAAACGGAATTACTAAGCTATTAGCGTTCTTTTGATATTCACGATCTGTTTTGTTTAAAATAACATATGCGAATCACTTTTTAGCTGTATTTAAAAACCTACCAAATTTTGACGTACGACTGCGGATGTTTACTTCAGAAATTAACTGATGCAAATTAAGCAAGAAAACACTTTTATGAACCTTGTATCTCTGGTACATTTATGAGGAACAACTAAGCACAAGACTTCATGAGATAATAATCCGTGGCTTTATTCTGATGTATTCGTACAATATCACGCCAACGGGCGGATTTTCCAAGGAACTGGATCAAATTTAGACTTAAACTGTAAAATGTAAATGAAATAAGCTGTTAAAGAAATAAAATGAAATAATTATTGATAGCTCAAAATTAGATCAACGTAATGTCTCGCGGTATACATCTGATGAAGCTATTTTTTGTTTAGTTTGAAAAGCTCATTCCATGCACGTGGTGGATCACATGAGATAAAGTCCTTAGGAACGCGTCACTGTGAGATGGGATATCTAGAGCCGTCCTAAGTAATATTCCCTTTAGCTGTGATGTACCGAACAACATTCTTAATGTCACCCAGAATTGCGTTGCTTCGTTATTTAGTATTTCCTTTGGCAGCCCAATCGTGAGTTTCTCATGTTTAACATAATTTTTACGCTTTTCAAGTCTTCAAGCAAATAATAATTTTGTTCTTCCCGTGTATATATTTTTAGATCCATCAGAGTACACTATGGGAATGGAAATAAAAAGAATGATAACTAGGTATCTTGAAGGAGATACATGTGATTACCTTAAATTCCTTTTTTGTACAAATGGTGGTTTAAAAACTACTTTCACACTCTGAAATAATTTGTTGAATTTGTATGGGCAGTTAGTGGATGGCTACGCGAACTTATTCCAAGAAATTTTCATTGCGCAGGTGTTTCGAAAAATCCATTGAATCATTAAAACAGGCAAAAACGGGGGTGTTGGATTAAGTTGACACAGCTGTATTTCAAAATGATTTCCTTTTTTGTAATACATTTCTCCAAAATACGTAGATATTTGCTTTTCCAAGCTTAAAAGCTTTTTCGAACAACGATTTTCGCTTAACCTCAGCGAAGCAGGCTGGTTAAAAGAGAAAAAGGAGAAATAAAACACGCGTAGTTTAAGAGCAATCCAAAGAACCTAAACAAAAGTCTGACTGTTTGTGTTAATTGTATTTTTTGTACAAATTTTACTTCGAGAGCATTACTATTGCTAGTTTTCTTTTCTTGCGAATATAGATACCTTCAATTTTTTGGCAATTCCACTTAATGAGATATTGCCAACTATCTTAGGATATATCTCAAGTTTCTGTCGTTTTAAATGTCACTGGTTTTAATAGTATACGTCGCTAAACTCGATATAAAGCACTCTTGTTACAGAGGATAGGATATATATTTTAACTCAGCAAACAAATTGCTACTTCAATTTGCTTTCTCTCCAATAGATTTCTGCCCAGCATGTTCTGGGAACTGTGTTTTCGGTGGAAATGTATGGTGTACTTACGGTATATAAGAATTCATTGCCTAAGATAATGCGAGCCGGCAGCTCTTATTGAGGAAATTATTATTTTAATATTAATCTACGTAAATTAATAGTTTCGCCTTATATCGTGCTTAATCAACTATCAAATCGTTAATCATGTGTGTTATAAAATTCACTTGTAGTTTGAATATCCATGTCATAACACACAGCTGCAGGATTAGAAAAAATTAAACCGGAGAAGAGTGAAATCCTGTATTGGTCACCTTAAATGTCTAATGAATTTATAATACAAAATGAATAACACCATACATTGGAAGAAGAATGTCTAATATACTAAACTACATGCCATATCGATTAAAGTTGATAAATCATGACTTTCGTGAAGATATTTATTTTATCATCCCCGTCATCGTTGTCAACCATTATCAATACAATGCTGGACGAAGGTCTCCTCAAGTTTCTTCCAAATCGGTCTGCCTTGTGCCAGTCTCCTCCATGTTACTCCGGCATACTTTCGAATTTCATCCACCCATCTCCCATGTGGTCTTCATTTGGGTTTTTTCCTGTGTCTTGGAATCCAGTCTAAAATTTCAGTTGTCCATCGATGGTCTGTCCTTCTGCTAATGTGTCCAGCTCATTGCCATTTCAGGGATTTTATTCTGATCACGATGTCTTTCACTCTTGTGGTTTTTCTGCTCCACGAGTTCCTCTTCTTATCTCTCCTGGTTACACCAAGCATGCACCTCTCCATGCTACTTTGAGTTGTCTGCAGTCTCTGTATGTCTCTTTTAGTTTAGGTCCACGTCTCTGCACCATACGTAAAACACTGGAAGGATGCATTGATCAAACACCTTTCTTTTAAGATATAATGGCATATTGCTCTTGAAATTTATACTGTTTCTTCCAAAAGCTCTCCAGGCCAATTTTTTACTGCGATTGGTTTCTTCATCAATGTGACACTCACTTGATGTCTGCTGTGCAAGATAAATAATATTTATTTACAATACTGTAATTAAAATATTAATTTTCGGTTTAATATTGTTATAACTGCATTCCACCGGACCGTTCTATGAAACACATAATAGGTACAATCGTATGAATCCATGAAAAATTTGTAATAAGGAACACACGAACCCGACACAAGATTATTTCGGAGAAACCCTAACACCAATTTTAAGAGGACCGCATATCACGTTTAAACCAGAAGTACATTTAGGGTAATTTCGCCTTGATACGTTGACTTTACTATGAAATAATGTGTATTTTTACGTAGTGTGAAAATTATTTTATTTCCCCGTATATGTAGTAAAAGACTAAATGTAATATAACTGTTGATATTTTTCTTCCACACTTTACCCTAAAAGGCTATTTATTTACAATACTGTAATTAAAATGTTAATTTTTGGTTTATTATTTATAAAATGAATTATAAATAATATTTGGAAGAAAACTTGTTTCCTAAATTTCGTGGTGTAGGTTATATCCTTAAGGCTTTGATTGGGTGTCAATTCCAAAAACAAAAATTTCTGTTCCACCGGACTGTTCTATGAAACTCACATATTAGGTACAATCGTATGAATCCATGAAAAAATTGGAATGAGGAACACACGAACCCGACACAAGATTACTTCGGAGAAACACTAACATCAATTTTAAGAGGATCGCATATCACGTTTAAACCAGAAGTACATTTAGGATAATTTCGCCATGATATGTTGACTTTATATGAAATAATGTGTATTTTTACGTAGTCTAAAAATTTTTGGATTTCCCCGTATGTGTAGTAAAAGACAAATGTAATATAACTGTCGATATTTTCCTTCTACACTTTACCCTAAAGTAACGCGAGAAGCTTTCTCTTTAGATTAACCTTTAGCAAAATCTGGCACAACATATTTCAAGTGCACTTTGGATTATGGAAGTGCAAAAATTTCCAATTTTAACGGTTTACTCCCTGTGGTGTAGAAATTTAGGACACACCGTGTAATACCGCTGAAATTCTGCTTTGTGAGCTTCTCTTCAGCTGCTTTAAACCCATAAGCAACTTCCCTTTTTTTATGATACTATAAATTTGGATTGCATGCTATTCCGATAGAGGCAAGTTTTATTCACTTTGACCAAAATACTTCGGATGTTATCTATTTGCCTTTTATTACCCAGGAAACGTATCTGCAGTTTCATAATTACTACTTGCATTTCCTTTGGAAAATTTAAGTCAGTGCACATGTCATCGTCTATTAAACTTTTTTAACCATATTTTACTTGTTAGAAATGGATGAGGTTCATCTCCTCTTACCTGTTGTGAAAAAAGATTCTCAAGCTTTAATGTTTGTAACTAAGTTATCACACAGAGAGCTTTAACGTAGGTGTAGGTGGCCGCAGAGGGTTATTGCAACGGGACCGTTCATTAGTTCCATTGTTGTTCACTGAAGTGCTGTTGCACTGAGATCTTGTTAAAGTTCATGGTATATAGACCTCTGGTTTTCATGTTTTGTGTTGAGAATAATATACTACTGTGTGCACTGTTAAGCGTCCCATATTGTACTACGTATTCGGAGGAGAGTAACAAGGAGCATTTCTCAGGAGAAACACCAAATCCCATAATCACACTTCCGGAAGGGTAGTTTCCCATGCGTTACGTTATAATACTGCACTTCAGAAATACAGACGGTCCCTTTGGTGATGTGGATGTCAAACAGCTAATTCTTCGCGCATGAAACATGAGAGTACTATACTTAAAACTGCAGTTGAACTTTATTTAATACTTTTTTTTATTTAATTTAATAAAAAGCTACATTTTTGTATATAAAAACGATTTAAACTTCCTTTAAACGATATTGCGTAAAAAATACAGGGTGTTTATAAATTAGTTGCGCAAAAAGAATACTTTCATTTGCATAGTTATAAAGATGCGTATGATAATAGGTATGAATAATATATAGTTACACATACCAAGTTTACCTTTTAAACAAATGCTCGATGTGGCTTCCCTTGGTTACTCTGCAAATGTCCCATCTATGAATCAATTCTTGCAACATTGATGTCAGCATGTCGGTAATGGAAAATGCAAATGTAGCGGTGATTCTAGATTTCAGTCCAGGAAAGGACTATGGAAGAGGCGGAAGGTAAACTTGATCTTTAGCAAAACCCTATAGACCAATTTAGGGTCGTTTGGTCCGGTTATCGGAGAAGGGGCATGCAGTTAGGTCTCTACGACCAGTTCAAACTGGGATTTCAACATCGAGGTAAGAAGTGAGGTCCTTGCTGGTAGTGAAGAGGTCCTAGAGTGAAATCCTTGTGTAGTGTGTTTCAATTATAAATGAAACCTTTCTTTGTTTTCTTGAGAGTTGACATTAGGTGAATCTGAAGCATGTCCTGGTATGTGATTCCGGTAACAGTTGTTTCAGCAAAGAAAGATGGGCCAGGAATGGAACTAGAACGCACCGCACAAAAACCATTTACCTTGGGATTGTCTCTTTCATGTTTCAAGACGTTATGTGGGTTTTCTGATCCCAAAACCTTCACAATGTGTCTATTCACTTTGCCATTTAAGTGAAAGGTCGCCTCGTGATTGAACACTAACTTCGACAAGAAGTCACCATAAGCTTCTATGCGATTTAACATGTCACAGCAAAAATCTGCTTCTAGTCGTCATTCTTCAGAGATTGACAAAGCTGTAATATGCAAGGCATAAATTTCAGTAGTTAGTAGTATTTTTATCACTGTTGCTTTTGGAAATCCTAGCTCCAGACTTAGTCGTACAGTCGATTTTGGGGGGTTTGGCAGAAATACTACTCGAACAGTATCCACCGTCTCCTCGGGAATTCTAGCTCTGCCGTGGCCGCTGTACTATTAGCCACACATCCAGTCTCGGTAAATCGTTTATACCATGCTGTAATCGTGTCCCTTTTCGGGGCCGTTCCCCCTTATACTCGGGGAAAATGTCGTTGCAGTTGTGTTTCTGAATGCGTATCGTCAAATTAAAGACGGCATTTAGCTTTTTCCCCGCCGCTAAACGTCGCCATTGTACAGGGAACAATTTTTTATTGGATGTTTAACGACCACAGTGAGCAACTCAATGGGCTATAATCAGTAGCCAGTCCGTAATTTAGGGTAACTCGTTCCAGAGAACGGAGAGAGCTAGCTCTCTCCGTAAGACAAGCACGACATTCATGCCTCACCGGGATTCGAACCCGGACCCCTTTCGGACGAATGATCAGAAGCCATCGCTTAGACCAATACGCCCTCGGAGTCGCACAGGGAAACAATGAAACAGTGTTGATGGGTGCAATTCCGCGTCTTCAGCTGGGGATACTTAACTTTGTATTATTCAGCGCCATCTCTCCACAAAAAAGGTCTATAAAAGGTAAACTTAGTGTGTGTTTAACTATATGTTATTCATACTTATTATATGCATTCCTATAACTATGCACAATAACGTTTTCTTTTGCACAACTAATTTACTATAACCAACCTGTATGTTAACGTTAGTAATTCTCTGCAAACATATGACAAAAATAAAAAAACCTGTGACTTTACACGAAGTTATACCCATTACGGTACTATTGAAAACCCTGAGGTAGCAATTATGCGTTATTTAAGGATGAATACTAATAACCGAGTGTAACTTTTCGAAGCTTTATTTCTATGTGATGTGACTCAGACATCTGTAGATTTTTTGTGCAGCTCGAATTCAAATAGCTTTCTTCAGCGAATTCTGTATATTGCCAGGTAAATTAACTTGGCTGTTTCATCAGCATAAAACTGACAGTTACATAGGAATCTCTCTCACTCGTCAGGACATTCACACTGGGTCACACTTTGATGATTGATGTCGCTACATTCCCCATGAAAGAGCTTATTTCTGCAGAAACTTCAGCCACGGAGCAGATAAGGTGATTCCTTTCATACATATGGAGGGGTAAATATTTCGAATGTCAAACTATCAATCGGTTCCGTCTAATGGCGTATATCTGAAAGCATACGACTTCGGCTGTTTTTGTTCAGGTAAATGTGTAATTCAGCGTGCTAAGTTATTTCGCCGCAAATGTTTCAAAAAAGTGAGACGTACTTATTTCGCCGCAAATGTATTTCAAAACAGTTAGACGTACAGATTTTAAAGTACTCAATTTGATGGGAGATGATAAAGAAATTTCATCTTTATAGTGCATTTAGAGAATTTTACCGCAATATTTACCTGCAAATACGATGCTGTAAACAGAACCTGCGGCAGGCCAAAGGTTAAACTTTGCTCCGTTGAAACGCATGTTCGCTCCGGAGAACAATTCACGGGCGGAAGAGTACAACAGCAACCGGGTAGGATCTTGTCGGGAAAGAATATCATTTTGTAGTGCTACGCTACAGAATATTATTCTTTAATTATTTCTCTCTCTTTTTAAAGCACACGCTGACAAATCTTCGTTGTTGCACATATGATTCCCTCACACTAAATAGAAGCTTCTTGCTCGTACAGAAGAGTTATCCAGTTCTCACCAACGGAAGTTATATGGAAAGTCGTAAACAGAACATTTTGTTTCGTATTTTAACGGCTTTGATTTGAACCTCATTTGGTAACATACTACGCTTTCGGTTCTGCTATTAAGCCTGTAACTTTTATTCGTGCTTGCACGAAAAAACTACAAATGGATCGCTCACTACAAAATCGATCGCTCTCCTGGCAACATCGTAACCTGTTCCTCTTGCACTCTTCCTTCAGTAAGTTGGCCGCCTCAACGAACCTTGATTTCAATGGAGCAAAGCTAGACGTTCTCACCGCAGGTTTGTGTTAATCCGGCCGTAGCTTCTGTTTATAGTGTTGTTATAGCAAGTGAATCTAATTTGTATGCGACAACTAAAATGAAAACAAATGAAATGAAAAAAAAACGAAATATTACGGTTAAATTCTTTAAAATATGCTATAAAGATAATTTCTTTTTTTACAATTTGCCTTGAAATTGCATGCTTTAAAATCTGTATGTCTCATTTTTTGAAATACTTCAACATTTGTGGAAAAATAATTTAGGATGCTAAATTATAGATTTACTTATGTTCAGACTCGTGATGGCTAGTGTGATTGCGCTAAGGAAAACGCGTTGTGCTTTCAGAGAGACAAACGAATGAAGAGATCATGCCGGGATAAAAATAACCAGAAAATTATCAGGAAAATATAATTTGAGTAAAACATTATGAAAATTGATTGTGTGAAATAAAAAAAATTAGGTAATAAAAATTGAAATAAAATTTTTATTTTATTTTTCGAACAAGTTACTGTTATTTACATATGGTTTTGTTAAAAACTGTTTGACGTCAGCACCAGGTAGGCTTTCGTGGCATCACGTGTAACAATATGTAGCTGTCCACAAGTTTTTCCCTGTATCAGACTAAATTGGTTTTCAGTCACATACGAAAAATATGGAATAGAAATACATTCTCGCGCTCTGATCCCTTATTCAACTCCCCAAACAACGTTATTTATTGAGCTTAATTCAAATAATAACATTTATGGATGATTTGGTTTGTTTCAGTCAAAGCTAGAGCTTTCATCATTGCAAATAATCAATAATCATCAATCCAAATTACAATACCTGCAGGATATCTCCTTCCGCATCCTGAGTTGAACGGAACCCAGTTTCTAGAAGAGACACCAAGCGTCTAGAGATGATTTAGTGAATATATGAACGTTGCAATCTCGGAAACCCTGGCAAACTGTAAAGTGGAAAATCGACAGCGCACCACCAAAACAGCAACAGTCGAGAGAATTTACTTTTAAAATTTGAAATTCAGGTTATTGTGACATAGACATGTTTTTTTATTAGTTGTTTAACGACTACCGTCAGCAACTCAGAGGGCTATAAGCTGTCGCCGTCCCTAATGACAGGCCGTTGGTAATTCATTTTTGGCAGGAGGTGGAGATTACTCACGATGCAATCAGTAGCAATATAACTTATACTTAGACACAGGAAATTTATAGTTTCTAAATTATTTGCGCGAAACTATTTTTCTTTACCTAAACACAAAATATTAAGAGGCGTGCTTGTATCTTTGCGAAAACACCATATCAATGCCCAGTGCTTCCATCTTTGCGAAATCCTGAATGCATACTGAATTTCAACAATCAATGAACAGTTCTGTATCTTTATTTTACATTTCATGATCTAGGTTCTCGTTTACCAGTCATGCAATTAGGAGAAATACATCTAATGCATGCTCTTAATATTGTGCCTTCCAAGAGGAGACAAAATTTTTTTTGCAACGGCTAACAAGAAGCAAATTATTTTCAACTTAAATATATATTATTTTCTAAAGAAGTATTTCGAAAACATAAGTGCTAACTTCAAGAGCAAAAACTTGTGTTAATGACATGATACATTTTATAAAACAACATTGTACAATACTGCAGAAAACACTGGGACATTTGTCAGTCTTTAACTTAAAGAATGAAAAGAAACGATGAATTAACAGGAAGTGCTAGAAATTGGAATTTTTTTAAATTAAAGAATCACACTGTGCTGTCAGTTTCTTGTATTTTAACAAAATAAAATTCTCAAAACATACTGTTTCGTGGTTTTTAATAAACCACGCATGGCGCTGAGAATTGTTGGCATTGTAGCGTAAATGCGAAGGCTCTCAACTAGTTTTCGAGAGAACTGGGGAGTTTTTATCTGATGTAATGTTGGCACTGTAGCATAAATGCGAACGCACTGGACAAGTTATCAAGAGTTCAGGGGGTGCGTTCCCATTTACCCTACAATGCCACTAATTCTCAGCGCCATGCGTAAACCACGCATGGCTCTGAGAGTTGTTGGCAGTGTATCGTAAATGCGAACGCAATAGACTAGTTATCGAGAGATCTAGGTTTCGTTCTCAGCGGCGTCGAAACACAATTTTTCAGTTGCTATGCATTGTTTACAAAATAACGTGTAGGGAGCGATCAAATCATCCATTTGCGTTATCTCCACGTATTTTCTATGTATTCAATGTTTCAATGACTTTTTTCCCCTTGATAGTCCATGTGCCAGTTTGAACTTGAGTACCAAATAGGGGGAAATATTCCAACAATGTTTTTCAGTTAATTGTATGTGTGTAGTCTTAGAAAATGTGTGATGGACTTTTTAAATGTGTAGTTAAATTATTTCTTGGGCCCCATTTGTAAAAAAATGGCTGTCGTTTTAAACCGCCATTTTTAGTAGTCACAAAAGCAATTGTAGAACAAAATCGAAAGATCAAAGGTAAAAAAATATGTAGACATAAATGTTAATCAGCATCAAATTCAACTTTTAATAGTGCATATTATTTAGAATTATACAATGAAATGACCTACCAAATATGTTTTCAGAAACACAGACAATGCCACAAATGTGTATAGCTGACAGTCTGAAAACTTTCTTAACTGATAAGAAGATTACATATTTGTCATCATCATTTTCACTCTCATCAAAGTTTCCTACATTTTCATAATCTTCTTGTTCCATATTTGAGCATGTTAGAAGCTTTCAGGCAGCAGTGCACTTCAGTCCATGAAGCATACACCAACAGTTATAACCAACAGATTAAATATTAGTAGGATCACAAAAGTATACACCAACAGCCTAAATTTTGGATACACCAACAGCCTAAATTTTAGATACACCAACAGCCTAAATTTTAGATACACAGACAACCTAAATATTAGAGAGATCAAAACATCTGGAGATGGCAGGCCAGTCATCCACTTAATAGTTAATTAATTCCAAATTTACTTCCCAACAATGTCCGTCTGTTGGTTTCGGAATGTGTCGATAATTAGCTAGACTGCATCTCCAGAAACCGGCTTGGTAATTTGCTGGTAACGTACGTGTGTCATCACAAGGTAGTGATTTACCGGACTCAATGCAACCCTCCTTTTCAATGAACGTAGAGTATCGCAGATCATTGACAATATTAATATTGGTGTTTTTGCAATAGAGCTGACAAGTATCTCTGAGAATGTTGTTGTGCTTGTATAAATCCTCTCTTAGTTTCCAAGAAGTACTGAGAGAAGCAAATGTCTGCAGGTAATCCATGTATATTATTTTGTAAAAGCGTGAGTGTTTTAATCTTTACCTAACTCGCAAAGGCACTCATGGAATCATATCCAATCCAGCTATGTAACCCTAGCAGTGCTTCATTGACAACATTACTTCAACGATACTTTAAAATTGATACTGCCACAAGTGTTCTGTAAGGCATAGAAACGAGTACCTGTCATGATGCTGTCGATATAGCAATGAATGTTAATTCATGTTCAGATATTTTAAATTTATTTCTACTTTATTTAGATGATTTACGCCATAATAGTGGATGCTTGGCAAAATATTGGATGATATACATCGACATCGTTGAATCATTGCTAGGGTTACTGTGAGCAGACAGGAAGTAAAACTGGAATCTGCACGTGGCTCGTATTCGACAAGTTATTCCACGGTGTTTGCTTTAGAGAAAGTTATCTATGCAAGCTGATTGCCATTTTATTACTTATAAGTAACACAACTTAGAGACGCTTTCCTGAATGCAGCAGGATTTTTATAAAGGATACTTCTCAGTGTACCAGAAAAGCGGAAATCTTTCTGGTCGCATTGCTGTTGATCAAAAGAAAATTAAAGAAACAATTAATAAGGACACTCAAACATCAAGAGGGACACGAAATTTCAGCCTTCTACCAGGAACAATTTCAAACATACACATATATATATATAATTTTTTTCAGTAAAAGTTTAACAACCGTCAGCAACTCAATGGACTAAAAGGATCCGTCCGTCCTCAATTTAGGGTCACTGGTTCCAGGCAAGGAAGCGAGTAAGGGTCGTACCTCAAATACAACACCCATGCCTCACCGGATTCGAACTCGGACTCTTCTCAGATGAATGGTCATAAGCCATCGCTCGGATCACTGCGTCACCTGGGCGGCTAAAAATATTACCTTAATGCTGAATACCGAACAGTGGCAGTAAGACAATTACGTGAGATAATTAGTCAGTCAGACCCAACAAGCTTTAGGCATCTAGATCTTGAAAACATACGGATCAGGGACGATGAAAAAGGAGTTGCAGCAGTTGTGGAATTACATCAGATTTATTGGACCAATCCATTATCTGACAATTCCGACCTTTATACAGTAGTTCAAAAATCTTTAAGTACACTTTATATATACATTTTATCAAACAATAACTTGCAAGCTACACTTTTAATCTTCGTTCAAGAGCCAAATATTCGAAAATTACATTTTTTTTACCCACATTCTTTGTTATTTGATATATTGCAAAGTAACATATCATGGGATACATGCTGCACTATCTTTAATATTCGGAAATATTTTTATTGATATAGAATTTTGCTCTATGCACTAGCCAAATAAGTGACCTAATCATAAACATGCTCGTATGACTAAGATGAACTATTACTGTAATTGTGGATGCAAGATCTTTCGGTCTACGGGTCTTACTGATTTCCAGCGTGAGATAATAACCGGGTGTTACTCGACAAATTTTACCTATATTGTATTTCAAATTAATTCAAGATACCTAGGTCAACGGATGGTGACCATTTCTGAACATGGAAGTGGACTGCGAATGAATCTGGCGCAAAAAACGCCAAGGAAATCCTCCGAGGAAACAGAGCGGGACAGCTGGGCTCTGTAAAGAACTCCCCACCTTTTTTATCTTTCCTACACAGGAATAAAATATTTTCTGTAAAAGCATAATTTCTGATCGAATAAGCACAAGATGGGTTTGTTTTCAAGCTTTTTACCCTTAAGACTCAGATCATACGTTCTCCATTATACGACCGTGTTTTAGCGTCCGATTGCTAAATTTTGCAATATCGTTTACCATATTCTTTGATGCCACAAATTTGTGTTTTCACACCGAAATATCCATTCTATATCACCTGCAACATGCAGCAGTCAAAGAATGGTCCAAAGCTATTTATGCTAATTTATGAAAACTAGGAAATTATGTGTCGATACATTCTTCAGGATTTAATAATCTTAATTATGAATTATATCAGTAAATAATTTATTTCCTCTAAGCCATACAATGCCGTGGGCTATTTTTGCCTTACGATAATGTTATCTGAACACATGCATTCCTTTGCCATGGCTTCAAGAAGCATTCACTACTTTCCCAGGAATTCGTATTGTACTGCTATTCAGCAGAGATGAAGAGGAAACTTGGATCTTGATGTTGGAGAATTAGATATGTGTGTAATTATTCTTACCACGAGAGATGTTTACAAGAAAGTAATACGTGATGGTGCAATTTGATACACTACACAGTTATTTTTTTAAGAATTTTTTTCTTTAAAATTAACGAAAACTGCAGTACTTTTATTTCTGGGAACTGAAGTAGACATAACTGTTCTGCTTTTTCAACAAGAGAAGAAATCACCAGTGTAGTACGTTTCTTAACAGAATTCCTGGAATAATTGGACATCTAAAAGTTCGCAGATTTCTCGTGAATATATCAAAAGAAATCTATAAAAATATAGATATCTTATTTTAAGGTAGTTCTACTTGTATTCGCTATAAGAGTCCAGAAATTATCATTCACGAATATCATTGATGAGGCACAAACGGAGCACATTCTCCCTTTTTATATCAAATGAAGAAATATCCGTCCTAAAATGTAATTGGGACGTTTCTCTGTTGATCACACACACACACACACACACACACACACACACACACACACACACACACACACAAAACGTTTCAAGAGAAAGAAAAGGCGCTTTAATTTCCGACTTTCATGCAGAAAAGCAATGAGCTGATAAAGATACACATCGAATACCGTGTTACATATCTAGATATCTCATCTTGCATTTTAATACTTTTTGCGCTGTTCATTTGCATTGTATTATTGTTTGCACTGCACTGTTAATTCATTTAAAGCAGGATGATAAAATATTTGCGGCGTATGTTTGATACATGACCACAGAAGAGGAGATACAGGCGAAACCGTCTACAGGGACTAGTAGAAACCAGTTTTACCCAAAAGTTTAACTGAACGTAACATCACCGGAAGAACATGCAGCTACAGCGCAGGGAGTCTTGTTGGTCTTCATTCTTTTTGGCTGAACATCCTTTCTGTGACGTTGAATTCCTAACGTCTATGTTGGTAATAAATAACTGAGGAGAATGTTTCCGGTCCAGAAGAAGTAACATCGGTAACAATTATGAATTGTATCCCAGCAACATTCTCCTTCATGACATTAAAATAAGCTTAGCATTTTCAAAAGCATTCCGATAAACCATTATTCAGCCTAAACAGAAGAAAAGTTTGTCAATGTTATACATATATTAAAATTTGGGTATAAAAAAATGCAAAAAAATTTTACATCAAAGTTTAATGCAAATATTTTACAGAAAAATGCTTTTAAAGATTAGTTTACTATTTTGCGCTATTATTTATACCTGAAAACATATATCAGTATCAAAATATTTCTTCTAAATAACCTGCTAACGTATTTTACCGGTAAATAGCAGAAAACAATGCATTTGGTGAAGGATCAACCAAAACATGCGATCTACATATCCGTAGTACTATCAATGGAATCGATGGCTTTTTCAGTACAGAATATTGATAGTGAATGGATATCTTTTTCCGAACTATCGATAGTTTTCATGTTTTCAATTCTGTAAACAAATACAGCTAACACTGACCGCACTAGTAATAGGAATGTGCTCTTTCAGCTGACTTGTTGCTGTCAAAAATTGGAACTCATCGCATTGATTCAATAATTATTAAATTTTATTTCAACATCAGGGTGTTTTGCTATATGACACGTATCATTAAAGAGTACCACAGCAGATTTACTTCTCAAACGTTTTCCCTAATTTCTTTCGTTGTTGGAATAATTCTAATGCAATGTTAAATGTTAAAAAAATCCCACATGGGGACCAGAGGCGGTTTTTTCCTAAAAATGTTTTGAATTTCACAGTACTGTATTTTATGCCTCGGAAATTTTCAAAAGGTGTGTCTTCGTGGGTCCTGCATATCCGTCTTTTCTTCTTCTGCAAATTGCTTCTAGCTCAAACATGGCAACGTTTAATTTCTCGCTCATTTTACATGCTTATTTCAAGTGGCTTTATCACAGTTTAGTGTTCAACTCAACATATCCAACATTTTTCGAAACGGATGTTTCACTCATTTCTTCATATCCATTCAGGAAGTTTAAGCAAATTAAACTTCAAAGGGACGATGTAACTTGAACTGGGATTTTACAGCCAACTACTACATTCCTTCTGCTGTCCTCGTAACTCCGCTCCGTCAATTTCATTCTGCATGTAAACTTAACTAGGTTAGGCTTGCAAAAACTATTGCGAAAACTGAGCTATAGCCTAACTGAAATCCTATTTATTTATTTATTAAATTTCTCACGGATTATTTCCGCAATCTTTGAATAGGTTTTTTTTTTGTTTTTTTTGTTTTTTTGTATTTTTTTTTTTTGAAAATTTCTTTTCTTAATAAAATTGCAAAATATACCTTTTTGGCTTTTGTGGAAAAAATAATAAAGAAAATGAGATAACATGAAAGCAGAGTGTGATAATTGAATAACTATAGACTTGTTTGTGCTTCAGAAAAAATATTTCATTGTGGCTATCTCTCTAGCTTTGTTACAATGTAAGGCTATGCTTCAATATTTCGTGAAACCTATCATTTGAAAATATAGAAACATAAGGAAGTTTCTTGCTAGAAATCATCCTTCATATTTTCTGAGCAGTTTTTTCCAACATGCTATCCATACCACTATTTATAGTTAGCGTTTCTTTTTTAAATATTCAAAATTATCAATAGTCACAACTATTTTTCCACTTCAATTATAGCATCAATACAGAACCCTGAGTGATTAGAAGCTGGTCGTCTAATCCGATGAGTCACGTCTCCTTTTTTCACCATGTGGACCGATGCCAAGTTGTGGGTCGTTTACTAGTGGAAGTGTTGGTAACTGAATGAACAATGGGTACGCAATCATCAATACTGCACCCTAAGTGATTAGAAGAAGGGCGTCTAGTCCGATGAATCACGTCTCCTTTTTTCACCATGCGGACAGATGGTTAAGTGTGCGTCGTTTACCGGGGAAGTGTTGGTACCTAAATGAACAATGGGTTCGAAAGCATCAATACTGGACACTGAGTGATTAAAAGAAGTTCGTATAGTCCGATTAATCATGTTTCCTTTTTTCACCATGTGGACAGATGGTTAGGTGTGCGTTATATACCGGGGAAGGGTTGGTACCTGAATGAACAATGGATACGCAAGCATTAATACTTAACCCTGAGTGATGAGAAGCAGGTCGTCTAGTCCGATTAATCACGTCTCCTTTTTCCACAATGCGGTTAGATGGTTAAGTGTGCGTCGCTTACCGGGGAAGTGTTGGTACCTGAATGAACAATGGGTACGCAAGCATCAATACTAAACCCTGAGTGATTAGAAGAAGGTCGTCTAGTCCGATTAATCACGTGCCCTTTTAACACCATGCGGACAGATGATTAAGTGTGCGTCTTTTACCGGCGATGTGTTGGTGCCTGAATTAACAATGAGTACGCAAGCATCAATACTGGACACTGAGTGATAAGAAAAAGGTCGTCTAGTCCGATGAATCAAGCCTCCTTTTTTGCCATGTGGACAAATGGTTAGGTGTGGATCGTTTACAAGTGGAAGTGTCGGTAACAGTATGATCAATGGGTACGCAAGCATCAATACTGAATGCTGAGTGATTTGAAGAAGGTCGTCTAGTCCGATGAATCATGTCTCCTTTTTTCACCATGTAAACAGAAGGTTAGGTGTTCTGTCGTTTACCAGTAGAAGTGTTGGTAACAGAATGAACAATGGGTACGCAAGCATCAATACTTGACAATGAGTGATTAGAAGAATGTCGTCTAGTCCGATAAATCACGTCTCATTTTTTTCACCATAAGGACAGATGGTTACGTGTGCGTGATTTACCGGGGAAATGTTGGTACCTGAATGAACAATGGGTACGCGAACATCAATACTGAACTCTGAGTGATTAGAAGAAGGTCGTCTAGTCCGATGAATCATGTCTCCTTTTTTCACCATGTAAACATATGGTTAGGTGTGGTCCTTTACCAGTGGAAGTGTTGGTAACAGAATGAACAATATGTACGCAAGCATCAATACTGAAACCTGAGTGACTAGAAGCTGGTCGTCTAGTCTGATGAATCATCTCTACTTTTTTCACTATGCGGACAGATGGTTAGGTATGAGTCGTTTACCAGTGGAAGTGTTGGTAACAGAATGAACAATGGGTACCCAAGCATCAATACTAAACACTGAGTGATTAGAAGAAGGTCGTCTAGTCCAAAGAATCACGTCTCCTTTATTCACCATGTGGACCGATAGTAAGGTGTGGGTCGTTTACCAGTGGAAGTGTAGGTAACGAAATGAACAATGGGTACGCAAGCATCAATACTGAACTCTGAGTGATTAGAAGCTGTTCGTCTAGTCCGATGAGTCACATCTCATATTTTCACCATGCGGACAGATGGTTAGGTGTGGATCGTTTACCAGTAAAAATGTTGGTAACAGAATGAACAATGGGTACGCAAGCATCAATACTGAACCCTGAGTGATTAGAAGAAGGTCGTATAGTCCGATGAATCAAGTCACCTTTTTTCAACATGTGGATAGATAGTTAGTTGTGTGTCGTTTACCAGTGGAAGTGTTGGTAACAAAATGAACAATGGGTACGCAAGCATCAATACTGAACCCTGCGTGATTAGAAGCTGTTCGTCTAGTCCGATGAGTCACATCTCATATTTTCACCATTTGCGGACAGATGGTTAGGTGTTTGTCGTTTACCAGTGGAAATGTTGTTAACAGAATGAACAATGGGTACGCAAGCATCAGTACTAAACCCTGAGTGATTAGAAGAAGGTCGTCTAGTCTGAAGAATCACGTCACCTTTTTCACCATGTGGACGGATGGTAAGTTGTGGGTCGTTGACCAGTGAAAGTGTTATTAACAGAATGAACAATTGGTACGCAAGCATCAATACTGAACCCTGCGTGATTAGAAGAAGGCCGTCTAGTCCGATGAATTAAGTCTCCTTTTTTACCATTTGGACAGATGGTTAGGTGTTTGTCGTTTACAGTGGAAGTGTTGTTAACAGATTGAACAATGGGTACGCAAGCATTAATACTGAACCCTGAGTGATTAGAAGAAGGTCGTCTAGTCCGATGAATCACGTCTCCTTTTTTCACCATTTGAACAGATTGTTAGGTGTGGGTAATTTACCAGTGGAAGTGTTGGTAACAGAATGAACAATGGGTACGCAAGCATCAATACTGAACCCTGAGTGGTTAGAAGAAGGTCGTGAAGTCCGATGAATCACGTCTCCTTTTTTCGTCATGTGGAAAGATGGTTAAGTGTGCTTCATTTACCGGGGAAATGTTGGTACCTTAATGAACAATGGGTCAGCAAGCATCAATACTGGATACTGAGTGATCAGAAGAAGGTCGTCTTTTCCGATTAATCATGTTTCCTTTTTTACCACGTGGAATGATGGTTATGTGTGCGTCGTTTACCGGGAAAGTGTTGGTACCTGAATGAACAATGGGCAGCCAAGCATCAATACTGATCCCTGAGTGATCAGAAGAAAGTCGTTTAGTCCGAGGAATCACGTCTCATTTTTTCACCATGTTGACAGATGGTTAGGTGTGCGTCGTTTACCGCAGGAATAATGGTACCTGAAGCAACAATGGGTACACAAGCATGAATACTGGACCCTGATTGATTAGAAGCTGTTCGTCTAGTCCGATGAGTCACATCTCCTTTTTTTACCATGCGGACAGATGGTTAGGTGTGGGTCGTTTACCAGTGAAAATGTTGGTACCAGAATGAACAATGGGTACGCAAGCATCAATACTAAACCCTGAGTGATTAGAAGAAGGTCGTCTAGTCTGAAGAATCACGTCTCCTTTTTTCACCGTGTGGACCGATGGTAAGGAGTGGGTCGTTAACCAGTGGAAGTGTTGGTAAGATAATGAACAATTGGTACGCAAGCATCAATACTAAACCCTGTGTGATTAGAAGAATGCCGTCTAGTACAATGAATCAAGTCTCATTTTTTACCATGTGGACAGATGGTTAGGTGTGTGTCGTTTACAGTATAAGTGTTGGTAACAGACTGAACAATGGGTACGCAAGCATTAATACTGAACCCTGAGTGATTAAAAGATGGTCGCCTAGTCCGATGAATCACGTCTCCTTTTTTTACTATTTAAACAAATTGTTAGGTATGGGTCATTTACCAGTGGAAGTGTTGGTAACAGAAGGAACAATGGGTACGCAAGAATCAATACTTAACCCTGAGTGATTAAAAGAACGTCGTGAAGTCAGATGAATCACGTCTCCTTTTTTCATCACGTGGACAGATGGTTAAGTGTGCTTTATTTACCTGGGAAATGTTGGTACCTAAATGAACAATGGGTCAGCAAGCAGCAATACTGGATACTGAGTGATTGGTAGAGGGTCGTCTTTTCCGATTTATCACGTCTCATTTTTGCACAATGTGGACAGATGGTTAAGTGTGCGTCGTTTACCGGGGAAGTGTTGGTACCTAAATGAACAATGGGTTCGAAAGCATCAATACTGGACACTGAGTGATTAAAAGAAGTTCGTATAGTCCGATTAATCATGTTTCCTTTTTTCACCATGTGGACAGATGGTTAGGTGTGCGTTATATACCGGGGAAGGGTTGGTACCTGAATGAACAATGGATACGCAAGCATTAATACTTAATCTGAGTGATGAGAAGCAGGTCGTCTAGTCCGATTAATCACGTCTCCTTTTTCCACAATGCGGTTAGATGGTTAAGTGTGCGTCGCTTACCGGGGAAGTGTTGGTACCTGAATGAACAATGGGTACGCAAGCATCAATACTAAACCCTGAGTGATTAGAAGAAGGTCGTCTAGTCCGATTAATCACGTGCCCTTATAACACCATGCGGGCAGATGATTAAGTGTGCGTCTTTTACCGGCGATGTGTTGGTGCCTGAATTAACAATGAGTACGCAAGCATCAATACTGGACACTGAGTGATAAGAAAAAGGTCGTCTAGTCCGATGAATCAAGCCTCCTTTTATTGCCATGTGGACAAATGGTTAGGTGTGGATCGTTTACAAGTGGAAGTGTCGGTAACAGTATGATCAATGGGTACGCAAGCATCAATACTGAATGCTGAGTGATTTGAAGAAGGTCGTCTAGTCCGATGAATCATGTCTCCTTTTTTCACCATGTAAACAGAAGGTTAGGTGTTCTGTCGTTTACCAGTAGAAGTGTTGGTAACAGAATGAACAATGGGTACGCAAGCATCAATACTTGACAATGAGTGATTAGAAGAATGTCGTCTAGTCCGATAAATCACGTCTCATTTTTTTCACCCTAAGGACAGATGGTTACGTGTGCGTGATTTACCGGGGAAATGTTGGTACCTGAATGAACAATGGGTACGCGAACATCAATACTGAACTCTGAGTGATTAGAAGAAGGTCGTCTAGTCCGATGAATCATGTCTCCTTTTTCACCATGTAAACATATGGTTAGGTGTGGTCCTTTACCAGTGGAAGTGTTGGTAACAGAATGAACAATATGTACGCAAGCATCAATACTGAAACCTGAGTGACTAGAAGCTGGTCGTCTAGTCTGATGAATCATCTCTACTTTTTTCACTATGCGGACAGATGGTTAGGTATGAGTCGTTTACCAGTGGAAGTGTTGGTAACAGAATGAACAATGGGTACCCAAGCATCAATACTAAACACTGAGTGATTAGAAGAAGGTCGTCTAGTCCAAAGAATCACGTCTCCTTTATTCACCATGTGGACCGATAGTAAGGTGTGGGTCGTTTACCAGTGGAAGTGTAGGTAACGAAATGAACAATGGGTACGCAAGCATCAATACTGAACTCTGAGTGATTAGAAGCTGTTCGTCTAGTCCGATGAGTCACATCTCCTTTTTTCACCATGCGGACAGATGGTTAGGTGTGGATCGTTTACCAGTGGAAGTGTTGGTAACAGAATGAACAATGGGTACCCAAGCATCAATACTGAACCCTGTGTGATTAGAATAAGGTCGTATAGTCCGATGAATCAAGTCTCCTTTTTTAACATGTGGATAGATAGTTAGGTGTGTGTCGTTTACCAGTGGAAGTGTTGGTAACAAAATGAACAATGGGTACGCAAGCATCAATACTGAACTCTGAGTGATTAGAAGCTGTTCGTCTAGTCCGATGAGTCACATCTCATATTTTCACCATGCGGACAGATGGTTAGGTGTGGATCGTTTACCAGTAAAAATGTTGGTAACAGAATGAACAATGGGTATGCAAGCATCAGTACTAAACCCTGAGTGATTAGAAGAAGGTCGTCTAGTCTGAAGAATCACGTCACCTTTTTCACCATGTGGACGGATGGTAAGTTGTGGGTCGTTGACCAGTGAAAGTGTTATTAACAGAATGAACAATTGGTACGCAAGCATCAATACTGAACCCTGCGTGATTAGAAGAAGGCCGTCTAGTCCGATGAATTAAGTCTCCTTTTTTACCATTTGGACAGATGGTTAGGTGTTTGTCGTTTACCAGTGGAAGTGTTGTTAACAGATTGAACAATGGGTACGCAAGCATTAATACTGAACCCTGAGTGATTAGAAGAAGGTCGTCTAGTCCGATGAATCACGTCTCCTTTTTTCACCATTTGAACAGATTGTTAGGTGTGGGTAATTTACCAGTGGAAGTGTTGGTAACAGAATGAACAATGGGTACGCAAGCATCAATACTGAACCCTGAGTGGTTAGAAGAAGGTCGTGAAGTCCGATGAATCACGTCTCCTTTTTTCGTCATGTGGAAAGATGGTTAAGTGTGCTTCATTTACCGGGGAAATGTTGGTACCTTAATGAACAATGGGTCAGCAAGCATCAATACTGGATACTGAGTGATCAGAAGAAGGTCGTCTTTTCCGATTAATCATGTTTCCTTTTTTTACCACGTGGAATGACGGTTATGTGTGCGTCGTTTACCGGGAAAGTGTTGGTACCTGAATGAACAATGGGCAGCCAAGCATCAATACTGATCCCTGAGTGATCAGAAGAAAGTCGTTTAGTCCGAGGAATCACGTCTCATTTTTTCACCATGTTGACAGATGGTTAGGTGTGCGTCGTTTACCGCAGGAATAATGGTACCTGAAGCAACAATGGGTACACAAGCATGAATACTGGACCCTGATTGATTAGAAGCTGTTCGTCTAGTCCGATGAGTCACATCTCCTTTTTTTACCATGCGGACAGATGGTTAGGTGTGGGTCGTTTACCAGTGAAAATGTTGGTACCAGAATGAACAATGGGTACGCAAGCATCAATACTAAACCCTGAGTGATTAGAAGAAGGTCGTCTAGTCTGAAGAATCACGTCTCCTTTTTTCACCGTGTGGACCGATGGTAAGGAGTGGGTCGTTAACCAGTGGAAGTGTTGGTAAGATAATGAACAATTGGTACGCAAGCATCAATACTAAACCCTGTGTGATTAGAAGAATGCCGTCTAGTACAATGAATCAAGTCTCATTTTTTACCATGTGGACAGATGGTTAGGTGTGTGTCGTTTACAGTATAAGTGTTGGTAACAGACTGAACAATGGGTACGCAAGCATTAATACTGAACCCTGAGTGATTAAAAGATGGTCGCCTAGTCCGATGAATCACGTCTCCTTTTTTTACTATTTAAACAAATTGTTAGGTATGGGTCATTTACCAGTGGAAGTGTTGGTAACAGAAGGAACAATGGGTACGCAAGAATCAATACTTAACCCTGAGTGATTAAAAGAACGTCGTGAAGTCAGATGAATCACGTCTCCTTTTTTCATCACGTGGACAGATGGTTAAGTGTGCTTTATTTACCTGGGAAATGTTGGTACCTAAATGAACAATGGGTCAGCAAGCAGCAATACTGGATACTGAGTGATTGGTAGAGGGTCGTCTTTTCCGATTTATCACGTCTCATTTTTGCACAATGTGGACAGATGGTTAAGTGTGCGTCGTTTACCGGGGAAGTGTTGGTACCTAAATGAACAATGGGTTCGAAAGCATCAATACTGGACACTGAGTGATTAAAAGAAGTTCGTATAGTCCGATTAATCATGTTTCCTTTTTTCACCATGTGGACAGATGGTTAGGTGTGCGTTATATACCGGGGAAGGGTTGGTACCTGAATGAACAATGGATACGCAAGCATTAATACTTAATCTGAGTGATGAGAAGCAGGTCGTCTAGTCCGATTAATCACGTCTCCTTTTTCCACAATGCGGTTAGATGGTTAAGTGTGCGTCGCTTACCGGGGAAGTGTTGGTACCTGAATGAACAATGGGTACGCAAGCATCAATACTAAACCCTGAGTGATTACAAGAAGGTCGTCTAGTCCGATTAATCACGTGCCCTTTTAACACCATGCGGACAGATGATTAAGTGTGCGTCTTTTACCGGCGATGTGTTGGTGCCTGAATTAACAATGAGTACGCAAGCATCAATACTGGACACTGAGTGATAAGAAAAAGGTCGTCTAGTCCGATGAATCAAGCCTCCTTTTTTGCCATGTGGACAAATGGTTAGGTGTGGATCGTTTACAAGTGGAAGTGTCGGTAACAGTATGATCAATGGGTACGCAAGCATCAATACTGAATGCTGAGTGATTTGAAGAAGGTCGTCTAGTCCGATGAATCATGTCTCCTTTTTCACCATGTAAACAGAAGGTTAGGTGTTCTGTCGTTTACCAGTAGAAGTGTTGGTAACAGAATGAACAATGGGTACGCAAGCATCAATACTTGACAATGAGTGATTAGAAGAATGTCGTCTAGTCCGATAAATCACGTCTCATTTTTTTCACCCTAAGGACAGATGGTTACGTGTGCGTGATTTACCGGGGAAATGTTGGTACCTGAATGAACAATGGGTACGCGAACATCAATACTGAACTCTGAGTGATTAGAAGAAGGTCGTCTAGTCCGATGAATCATGTCTCCTTTTTTCACCATGTAAACATATGGTTAGGTGTGGTCCTTTATCAGTGGAAGTGTTGGTAACAGAATGAACAATATGTACGCAAGCATCAATACTGAAACCTGAGTGACTAGAAGCTGGTCGTCTAGTCTGATGAATCATCTCTACTTTTTTCACTATGCGGACAGATATTTAGGTATGAGTCGTTTACCAGTGGAAGTGTTGGTAACAGAATGAACAATGGGTACCCAAGCATCAATACTAAACACTGAGTGATTAGAAGAAGGTCGTCTAGTCCAAAGAATCACGTCTCCTTTATTCACCATGTGGACCGATAGTAAGGTGTGGGTCGTTTACCAGTGGAAGTGTAGGTAACGAAATGAACAATGGGTACGCAAGCATCAATACTGAACTCTGAGTGATTAGAAGCTGTTCGTCTAGTCCGATGAGTCACATCTCCTTTTTCACCATGCGGACAGATGGTTAGGTGTGGATCGTTTACCAGTGGAAGTGTTGGTAACAGAATGAACAATGGGTACCCAAGCATCAATACTGAACCCTGTGTGATTAGAATAAGGTCGTATAGTCCGATGAATCAAGTCTCCTTTTTTAACATGTGGATAGATAGTTAGGTGTGTGTCGTTTACCAGTGGAAGTGTTGGTAACAAAATGAACAATGGGTACGCAAGCATCAATACTGAACTCTGAGTGATTAGAAGCTGTTCGTCTAGTCCGATGAGTCACATCTCATATTTTCACCATGCGGACAGATGGTTAGGTGTGGATCGTTTACCAGTAAAAATGTTGGTAACAGAATGAACAATGGGTACGCAAGCATCAGTACTAAACCCTGAGTGATTAGAAGAAGGTCGTCTAGTCTGAAGAATCACGTCACCTTTTTTCACCATGTGGACGGATGGTAAGTTGTGGGTCGTTGACCAGTGAAAGTGTTATTAACAGAATGAACAATTGGTACGCAAGCATCAATACTGAACCCTGCGTGATTAGAAGAAGGCCGTCTAGTCCGATGAATTAAGTCTCCTTTTTTACCATTTGGACAGATGGTTAGGTGTTTGTCGTTTACAGTGGAAGTGTTGTTAACAGATTGAACAATGGGTACGCAAGCATTAATACTGAACCCTGAGTGATTAGAAGAAGGTCGTCTAGTCCGATGAATCACGTCTCCTTTTTCACCATTTGAACAGATTGTTAGGTGTGGGTAATTTACCAGTGGAAGTGTTGGTAACAGAATGAACAATGGGTACGCAAGCATCAATACTGAACCCTGAGTGGTTAGAAGAAGGTCGTGAAGTCCGATGAATCACGTCTCCTTTTTTCGTCATGTGGAAAGATGGTTAAGTGTGCTTCATTTACCGGGGAAATGTTGGTACCTTAATGAACAATGGGTCAGCAAGCATCAATACTGGATACTGAGTGATCAGAAGAAGGTCGTCTTTTCCGATTAATCATGTTTCCTTTTTTTACCACGTGGAATGACGGTTATGTGTGCGTCGTTTACCGGGAAAGTGTTGGTACCTGAATGAACAATGGGCAGCCAAGCATCAATACTGATCCCTGAGTGATCAGAAGAAAGTCGTTTAGTCCGAGGAATCACGTCTCATTTTTTCACCATGTTGACAGATGGTTAGGTGTGCGTCGTTTACCGCAGGAATAATGGTACCTGAAGCAACAATGGGTACACAAGCATGAATACTGGACCCTGATTGATTAGAAGCTGTTCGTCTAGTCCGATGAGTCACATCTCCTTTTTTTACCATGCGGACAGATGGTTAGGTGTGGGTCGTTTACCAGTGAAAATGTTGGTACCAGAATGAACAATGGGTACGCAAGCATCAATACTAAACCCTGAGTGATTAGAAGAAGGTCGTCTAGTCTGAAGAATCACGTCTCCTTTTTTCACCGTGTGGACCGATGGTAAGGAGTGGGTCGTTAACCAGTGGAAGTGTTGGTAAGATAATGAACAATTGGTACGCAAGCATCAATACTAAACCCTGTGTGATTAGAAGAATGCCGTCTAGTACAATGAATCAAGTCTCATTTTTTACCATGTGGACAGATGGTTAGGTGTGTGTCGTTTACAGTATAAGTGTTGGTAACAGACTGAACAATGGGTACGCAAGCATTAATACTGAACCCTGAGTGATTAAAAGATGGTCGCCTAGTCCGATGAATCACGTCTCCTTTTTTTACTATTTAAACAAATTGTTAGGTATGGGTCATTTACCAGTGGAAGTGTTGGTAACAGAAGGAACAATGGGTACGCAAGAATCAATACTTAACCCTGAGTGATTAAAAGAACGTCGTGAAGTCAGATGAATCACGTCTCCTTTTTTCATCACGTGGACAGATGGTTAAGTGTGCTTTATTTACCTGGGAAATGTTGGTACCTAAATGAACAATGGGTCAGCAAGCAGCAATACTGGATACTGAGTGATTGGTAGAGGGTCGTCTTTTCCGATTTATCACGTCTCATTTTTGCACAATGTGGACAGATGGTTAAGTGTGCGTCGTTTACCGGGGAAGTGTTGGTACCTAAATGAACAATGGGTTCGAAAGCATCAATACTGGACACTGAGTGATTAAAAGAAGTTCGTATAGTCCGATTAATCATGTTTCCTTTTTTCACCATGTGGACAGATGGTTAGGTGTGCGTTATATACCGGGGAAGGGTTGGTACCTGAATGAACAATGGATACGCAAGCATTAATACTTAATCTGAGTGATGAGAAGCAGGTCGTCTAGTCCGATTAATCACGTCTCCTTTTTCCACAATGCGGTTAGATGGTTAAGTGTGCGTCGTTTACCGGGGAAGTGTTGGTACCTGAATGAACAATGGGTACGCAAGCATCAATACTAAACCCTGAGTGATTAGAAGAAGGTCGTCTAGTCCGATTAATCACGTGCCCTTATAACACCATGCGGGCAGATGATTAAGTGTGCGTCGTTTACCGGCGATGTGTTGGTGCCTGAATTAACAATGAGTACGCAAGCATCAATACTGGACACTGAGTGATAAGAAAAAGGTCGTCTAGTCCGATGAATCAAGCCTCCTTTTTTGCCATGTGGACAAATGGTTAGGTGTGGATCGTTTACAAGTGGAAGTGTCGGTAACAGAATGATCAATGGGTACGCAAGCATCAATACTGAATGCTGAGTGATTAGAAGAAGGTCGTCTAGTCCGATGAATCATGTCTCCTTTTTTCACCATGTAAACAGAAGGTTAGGTGTTCTGTCGTTTACCAGTAGAAGTGTTGGTAACAGAATGAACAATGGGTACGCAAGCATCAATACTTGACAATGAGTGATTAGAAGAATGTCGTCTAGTCCGATAAATCACGTCTCATTTTTTTCACCCTAAGGACAGATGGTTACGTGTGCGTGATTTACCGGGGAAATGTTGGTACCTGAATGAACAATGGGTACGCGAACATCAATACTGAACTCTGAGTGATTAGAAGAAGGTCGTCTAGTCCGATGAATCATGTCTCCTTTTTTCACCATGTAAACATATGGTTAGGTGTGGTCCTTTATCAGTGGAAGTGTTGGTAACAGAATGAACAATATGTACGCAAGCATCAATACTGAAACCTGAGTGACTAGAAGCTGGTCGTCTAGTCTGATGAATCATCTCTACTTTTTTCACTATGCGGACAGATATTTAGGTATGAGTCGTTTACCAGTGGAAGTGTTGGTAACAGAATGAACAATGGGTACCCAAGCATCAATACTAAACACTGAGTGATTAGAAGAAGGTCGTCTAGTCCAAAGAATCACGTCTCCTTTATTCACCATGTGGACCGATGGTAAGGTGTGGGTCGTTTACCAGTGGAAGTGTAGGTAACGAAATGAACAATGGGTACGCAAGCATCAATACTGAACTCTGAGTGATTAGAAGCTGTTCGTCTAGTCCGATGAATCACATCTCCTTTTTTCACCATGCGGACAGATGGTTAGGTGTGGATCGTTTACCAGTGGAAGTGTTGGTAACAGAATGAACAATGGGTACCCAAGCATCAATACTGAACCCTGTGTGATTAGAATAAGGTCGTATAGTCCGATGAATCAAGTCTCCTTTTTTAACATGTGGATAGATAGTTAGGTGTGTGTCGTTTACCAGTGGAAGTGTTGGTAACAAAATGAACAATGGGTACGCAAGCATCAATACTGAACTCTGAGTGATTAGAAGCTGTTCGTCTAGTCCGATGAGTCACATCTCATATTTTCACCATGCGGACAGATGGTTAGGTGTGGATCGTTTACCAGTAAAAATGTTGGTAACAGAATGAACAATGGGTACGCAAGCATCAGTACTAAACCCTGAGTGATTAGAAGAAGGTCGTCTAGTCTGAAGAATCACGTCACCTTTTTTCACCATGTGGACGGATGGTAAGTTGTGGGTCGTTGACCAGTGAAAGTGTTATTAACAGAATGAACAATTGGTACGCAAGCATCAATACTGAACCCTGCGTGATTAGAAGAAGGCCGTCTAGTCCGATGAATTAAGTCTCCTTTTTTACCATTTGGACAGATGGTTAGGTGTTTGTCGTTTACCAGTGGAAGTGTTGTTAACAGAATGAACAATGGGTACGCAAACATCAATACTGAACCCTGAGTGATTAGAAGAAGGTCGTCTAGTCCGATGAATCACGTCTCCTTTTTTCACCATTTGAACAGATTGTTAGGTGTGGGTAATTTACCAGTGGAAGTGTTGGTAACAGAATGAACAATGGGTACGCAAGCATCAATACTGAACCCTGAGTGGTTAGAAGAAGGTCGTGAAGTCCGATGAATCACGTCTCCTTTTTCGTCATGTGGAAAGATGGTTAAGTGTGCTTCATTTACCAGTGGAAATGTTGGTACCTTAATGAACAATGGGTCAGCAAGCATCAATACTGAACCCTGAGTGATTAGAATCTGGTAGTCTGGTCCGATGAATCACGTCTTTCTTTTTACTATGTGGACAGATGGTTAGGTGTAGGTCGTTTACCAGTGGAAGTGTTTGTAACAGAATGAACAATAGGTACGCAAGCATCAATACTGAACACTGAGTGATTCGAAGAAGGTCGTCAGGTCCGATGAATCAAGTCTCCTTTTTCGCCATGTAGACAGATGGTTAGGTGTAGGTCGTTTACCAGTGGAAGTGTTGGTATCCGAATGAACAATTGGTACGCAAGCATCAAAACTGAACTTGAGTGATTAGAAGAAGGTCGTCTAATCCGATGAATCACGTCTCCTTTTTTCAGCAATTGGACATATGGTTAGGTGTAGGTCGTTTACCAGTGGAAGTGTTGGTAGCAGAATAAACAATGGGTACGCAAACATCAATACTGAACCCTAAATGATTAGAAGAAGGTCTTCTAGTCCGATGAATCACGTCTCATTTTATCACCATTTGAACAGAAAGTTAGGTGTGGGTCGTTTACCAGTGGAAGTGTTGGTAACAGAATGAACAATGGATACGCAAGCATCAATACTAAACCCTGAGTGATTAGAAGCTAGTAGTCTGGTCCAATTAATCACGTCTCCTTTTTTTCCATGCAGACAGATGGTTAGGTGTGGGTCGTTTACCAGTGGAAGTGTTGGTAACAGATTGAACAATGGGTAAGCAACCATCAATACTGAACCCTGAGTGATTAGAAGAAAGTTTTTGAGTCCGAAAAATTACGTCCCCTTTTTTCACCATGCGGACAGATGGTTAAGTGTGCCTCGTTTACCGGGGAAGTGTTGGTACCTGAATAAACAATGGCTACGCAAGCATCATTACTGGGTACTGAGTGATTAGAAGAAGATCGTCTAGTCCGATCAATCATGTTTCCTTTTTTCACCACGTGGAATGATGGTTAGGTGTGCGTCGTTTACCGGGGAAGTGTTGGTACCTGAATGAACAATGGGCACGCAAGCATCAATACTGAACCCTGAGTGATTAGAAGAAGGTCGTCTAGTCCGATGAATCATGTTTCCTTTTTTCACCACGTGGAATGATGGTTAGGTGTGCGTCGTTTACCGGGGAAGTGTTGGTACCTGAATGAACAATGGATACGCAAGCATCAATACTGGACACTGAGTGATTTGAAGAAGGTCGTCTAGTCCGATTAATCATGTTTCCTTTTTTCATCACGTGGAATGATGGTTAGGTGTGCGTCGTTTACCGGGGAAGTGTTGGTACCTGAATGAACAATGGGCACGCAAACATCAATACTGAACCCTGAGTGATTAGAAGAAGGCCGTCTAGTCCGATGAATCACGTCTCATTTTTTCACCATGTGGACTAATGGTTAGGTGAGCGTCGTTTACCGCAGGAATAGTGGTACCTGAAGCAACAATGGGTACACAAGCATGAATACTGGACCCTGATTGATTAGAAGAAGATCTTCTAGTCCGATGAATCACGTCTCCTTATATCACTATGTGGACAGATGGTAAGGTCTGGGTCGTTTACCACTGGAATTGTTGGTAGCAGAATGAATAATGGTTACGCAAGCATCAATACTGAACCCTGTGGGCTTAGAAGTAGGTCGTCTAGTCCGATGAACCAAGTCTCCTTTTTCACTATGTGGACAGATGGTTAGGTGTGGGTCGTTTACCAGTGGAAGTGTTATTAACAGAATGAACAATGGGTACGCAAGCATCAAAACTGAACATTGAGTGATTAGAAGAAGGTCGTCTACTCCGATGAATCACGTCTCCTTTTTTCACCATGAGGACAGAGGATTAGGTGTGTGTCGTTTACCAGTGGAAGTGTTGGTAACAGAATGAATAGTGGGTACGCAGGATCAATACTGTACCCCGAGTGGTTAGAAGAAGGTCGTCTAGTCCGATGAATCAAGCTTACTTTTTTGCCATGTGGACAAATGGTTAGGTGTTGGTCGTTTATCAGTGGAGTTGTTGGTAACAGAATGAACAATGGGTGCGCAAGCATCAATACTGAACCCTGAGTGATTAGAAGAAGGTCGTCTAGTCCGATTAATCACGTTTCCTTCTTTCACCATGTGGACAGATGGTTAGGTGTGGGTCGTTTACCAGTGGAAGTGTAGGTAGCAGAATAAACAATGGGTACGCAAGCATCAATACTGAACGCTGAGTGGTTAGAAGAAGGTCGTCTAGTCCGATGAATCATGTCTCCTTTTTTCACCATGTAAACAGATTTTTAGGTCGGGGTCGTTTACCAGTAGAAGTATTGGTAACAGAATGAACAATGGGTACGCAAGCATCAATACTAGACAATGAGTGATTAGTAGAATGTTGTCTAGTCCGGTAAATCACGTCTCCTTTTTTCACTATAAGGACAAATGGTTTAGTGTGCATAGTTTACCGGGGAAGTGTTGGTACCTGAATGAACAATGGGTACGCAAGCATCAATACTGAATACTGAGTGATTAGAAGAAGGTCGTCTAGTCCGATGAATCACGTCTCATTTTTTATCATATGGACAGATGGTTAGGTGTGTGTCGCTTACCAGTGGAATTGTTGGTAACAGAATGAACAATGGATACGCAAGCATCAATACTGAACCCTGAGTGATTAGAAGCTGTTCGTCTAGTCCGATGGGTGACATTTCCTTTTTTACCATGCGGACAGATGGTTAGGTGTGGGTCGTTTACCAGTGGAAATGTTGGTAACAGAATGAACAATGAGTACGCAAGCATTAATACTAAACCCTGAGTGATTAGAAGAAGGCCGTCTAGTCCAATGAATCAAGTCTGCTTTTTCACCATGTGGACAGATGGTTAGGTGTGTGTCGTTTACAGTGGAAGTGTTGGTAACAGACTGAACAAAGGAAACTCAAGCATTAATACTTAAACCTAAGTGATTAGAAGATGGTTTTCTAGTTCGACGAATCACGTCTCCTTTTTAACCATTTGAACAGATTTTTAGGTGTGGGTCATTTACCAGCGGAAGTGTTGGTAACAGAAAGAACAATGGGTACGCAAAAATCAATACTTAACCCTGAGTGATTAGAAGAAGATCGTGAAGTAAGATGAATCACGTCTCCTTTTTTCATCACGTACACAGATGGTTAAGTGTGCTTCATTTACCGAAGAAATGTTGGTACCTAAACGAACAATGGGTCAGCAAGCATCAATACTGGACACTGAGTGATTAGAAGAAGGTCGTCTTTTCCGATTTATCACGTCTCATTTTTTCACAATGTGGACAGATGGTTAAGTGAGCGTCGTTTACCGGGGAAGTAGTTGTACCTGAATGAACAATGGGTACGCAAGCATCAATACTTGACACTGCGTTATTATAAGAAGGTTGTCTAGTCCGATTAATCACTTCTCCTTTTTTCGCCAAAGAGACAGATGGTTAAGTGTGCCTCGTTTACCGGGGAAGTGTTGGGACCTGAATGCACAATGGGTACACAAGCATTAATACTGAACACTGAGTGATTAGAAGAAGGTTGTCTATTCCGATTAATCATGTCTCATTTTTTCACCATGTGGACAGATGGTTAGGTGTGCGTCGTTTACCGGAGGAATAATGGTACCTGAAGCAACAACGGGTACACAAACATCAATACTGGAACCTGAATGATTAGAAGAAGGTCTTCTAGTCCGATGAATCACGTCTCATTTTTTCACCATTTGAACAGAAAGTTAGGTGTGGGTCCTTTACCAGTGGAATTTTTGGTAACAGAATGAACAATGGATACGAAAGCATCAATACTGAACCCTGAGTGAATAGAAGCTCGTAGTCGGGTCCGATGAATCACGTCTCCTTTTTCTAAATGCGGACAGATGGTTTAGGTGTGGGTCGTTTACCAGTGGAAGTGTTGGTAACAGATTGAACAATGGGTACGAAAGCATCAGAACTGAAGACTGAGTGATTAGAAGAAAGTCGTCTAGTCCGAAAAATCACGTCCCCTTTTTTCGCCATGCGGACAGATGGTTAAGTGTGCCTCGTTTACCGGGGAAGTGTTGGTACCTGAAAGAACAATGGGTACGCAAGCATCAATACTGAACCCTGAGTGATTAGCAGCTGGTAGTCTGCTCCGATGAATCACGTCTCCTTTTTTCACCATAAGGACAGATGGTTTAGTGTGCGTAGTTTACCGGGGAAGGTTGGTACCTGATCGAACATTGGGTACGCAAGCATCAATACTGGATACTGAGTGATTAGAAGAAGGTCGTCTAGTCCGATGAATCACGTCTCATTTTTTAACTATGCGGACAGATGTTTAGGTGTGAGTCGTTTACCAGTGGAAGTGTTGGTAACAGAATGAACAATGGGTACGCAAGCATCAATACTAAACCCTGAGTGATTAGAAGAAGGTCGTCTAGTCCAAAGAATCACGTCTCCTTTATTCACCATGTGGACCGATGGTAAGGTGTGAGTCGCTTACCGTTGGAAGATTTGGTAACGGAATGAACAGTGGAAACGCAAGCATCAATACTGAATCCTGTGTGATTAGAATAAGGCCGTCTAGTCCAATGAATCAAGTCTCCTTTTTTACCACATGGACAGATGGTTAGGTGTGTGTCGTTTACCAGTGGAATTGTTGGTAACACAATGTACAATGAATACGCAAGCATCAATACTGAACCCTGAGTGATTAGAAGCTGTTCGTCTAGTCCGA
Organism: Macrothele yani; assembly: GCA_039090855.1. Taxonomy (NCBI): domain Eukaryota; kingdom Metazoa; phylum Arthropoda; class Arachnida; order Araneae; family Macrothelidae; genus Macrothele; species Macrothele yani. Next base: position 32,771,159 of record CM076999.1, on the reverse strand, counting down.
TGAGTGACATTTCCTTTTTTTACCATGCGGACAGATGGTTAGGTGTGGGTCGTTGACCAGTGGAAATGTTGGTAACAGAATGAACAATGGGTACGCAAGCATCAATACTAAACCCTGAGTGATTAGAAGAAGGCCGCCTAGTCCAATGAATCAAGTCTGCTTTTTCACCATATGAACAGATGGGTAGGTGTGTGTCGTTTACAGTGGAAGTGTTGGTAACAGACTGAACAATTTAAACTCAAGCATTAATACTGAAATCTAAGTGATTAGAAGATGGTTGTCTAATCCGATGAATCACGTCTCCTTTTTTTACCATTTGAACAGATTGTTAGGTGTGGATCATTTACCAGTGGAAGTGTTGGTAACAGAAGGAACAATGGGTACGCAAGGATCAATACTTAACCCTGAGTGATTAGAAGAATGTCGTGAGGTCCGATGAATTAGGTCTCCTTTTTTCATCACGTAGACAGATGGTTAAGTGTGCTTCATTTACCGGGGAAATGTTGGTACCTAAATGAACAATGGGTCAGCAAGCATCAATACTGGATACTGAGCTATGAGAAGAAGGTCGTCTTTTCCGATTTATCACGCCTCATTTTTTCACAATGTGGACAGATGGTTAAGTGTGCGTCGTTTACCGGAGAAGTGGTTGTACCTGAATGAACAATGGGTACGCAAGCATCAATACTTGACACTGGGTTATTATAAGAAGGTTGTCTAGTCCGATTAATCACTTCTATTTCTTTCGCCAAATAGACAGATGGTTAAGTGTGCCTCGTTTACCAGGGAAGTGTTGGGACCTGAATGAACAATGGGTACACAAGCATTAATACTGAACACTGAGTGATTAGAAGAAGGTTGTCTAGTCCGATTAATCACGTCTCCTTTTTTCAATATGTGGAAGGATGGTTAGGTGTGCGTCGTTTACCGGGGAAGTGTTGGTACCTGAAGCAACAATGGGTACACAAGAATCAATACTGGACCCTGAATGATTAGAAGAAGGTCTTCTAGTCCGACGAATCACGTCTCCTTTTTTCTCCATGCGGACAGATGGTTAGGTGTGGGTCGTTTACCAGTGGAAGTGTTAGTAACAGAATGAACAATTGGTACGCAAGCATCAAAACTGAACATTGAGTGATTAAAAGAAGATCGTCTAGTCCGAAGAATCACGTCTCATTTTTTCACCATTTGAACAGAAAGTTAGGTGTGGGTCGTTTACCAGTGGAATTTTGGGTAACAGAAAGAACAATGGATACGCAAGCATCAATACTGAACCCTGAGTGATTAGAAGCTGGTAGTCTGGTCCGATGAATCACGTCTCCTTTTTTCTCCATGAGGACAGATGGTTAAGTGTAGGTCGTTTACCAGTGGAAGTGTTAGTAACAGATTGAACAATTGGTACCCAAGCATCAAAACTGAAAATTGAGTGATTAGAAGAAGGTCGTCTAGTCCGATGAATCAAGTCTCTTTTTTTCACCATGACGACAGATGGTTAGGTGTGGGTCGTTTACAAGCGGAAGTGTTGGAAAGAGAATGAACAGTGGGTACGCAAGCATCAATACTGAACCCTGAGTGATCAGAAGCTGGTAGTCTGGTCGGATGAATCACGTCTCCTTTTTAACCATGTGGACAGATGGTTAGGTGTACGTCGTTTACCAGTGGAAGTGTTGGTAACAGAATGAACAATGGGTACGCAAGCATCAATACTGAACACTGAGGTATTAGAAGAAGGTTGTCTAGTCCGATAAATCAAGTCTCCTTTTTCAGCATGTGGACAGATGGTTAGAAATAGGTCGTTTACCAGTGGAAGTGTTGGTATCCGAATGAACAATTGGTACGCAAGCATCAAAACTGAAAATTGAGTGATTAGAAGAATGTCTACTAGTCCGATGAATCACGTCTCCTTTTTTCTCCATGCCGACAGATGGTTAGGTGTGGGTCGTTTACCAGTAGAAGTGTTGGTAACAGAATGAACAATGGGTACGCATGCATCAATACTGAACACTGAGTGATTAGAAGAAAGTCGTCTAGTCCGATGAATCAAGTCTCCTTTTTCACCAAGTGGACAGATGGTTAGGTGTAGGACGTTTACCAGTGGAAGTATTGGTAACCGAATAAACAATCAATACGCAAGCATCAAAACTGAACATTGAGTGATTAGAAGAAGGTCGTCTAGTCCGATGAATAACGTTTCCTTTTTTCACCAATTGGACAGATGGTTAGGTGTAGGTCGTTTACCAGTGGAAGCGTTGGTAGCAGAATAAACAATGTGTACGCAAGCATCAATACTGAACCCTGAGTGATTAGAAGAAGGTCTTCTAGTCCGATGAATCACCTCTCCTTTTATCACCATGTGGACAGATGGTTAGGTGTGGGTCGTTTACCAGTGGAAGTGTTAGTAACAGAATGAACAATTGGTACGCAAGCATCAAAACTGAACATTGAGTGATTAAAAGAAGGTCGTCTAGTCCGATGAATCACGTCTCATTTTTTCACCATTTGAACAGAAAGTTAGGTGTGGGTCGTTTAACAGTGGAATTTTTGGTAACAGAATGAACAATGGATACGAAAGCATCAATACTGAACCCTGAGTGATTAGAAGCTGGTAGTCGAGTCCGATGAATCACGTCTCCTTTTTCTAAATGCGGACAGATGGTTTAGGTGTGGGTCGTTTACCAGTGGAAGTGTTGGTAACAGATTGAACAATGGGTACGCAAGCATCAGTACTGAAGACTGAGTGATTAGAAGAAAGTCGTCTAGTCCGAAAAATCACGTCCCCTTTTTTCGCCATACGGACAGATGGTTAAGTGTGCCTCGTTTACCGGGGAAGTGTTGGTACCTGAAAGAACAATGGGTACGCAAGCATCAATACTGAACCCTAAGTGATTAGAAGCTGGTAGTCTGGTCCGATGAATCACGTCTCCTTTTTCACCATGTGGACAGATGGTTGGGTGCAGGTCGTTTACCAGTGGAAGTGTTGGTAACAGAATGAACAATGGGTACGCAAGCATCAATATTGAAACCGGAGTGATTAGAAGAAGGTCGTCTAGTCCGATGAATCACGACTCATTTTTTCACCATTAGAACAGAAAGTTAGGTGTGTGTCGTTTACCAGTGGAAGTGTAGGTAACAGAATGAACAGTGGGTACGCAAGCATCAATACTGAACCCCGAGTGATTAGAAGAAGGTCGTCTAGTCCAATGAATCACGTTTCCTTCTTTCACCATGTGGACAGATGGTTAGGTGTGGGTCGTTTACCAGTGGAAGTGTAGGTAGCAGAATAAACAATGGTTACGCAAGCATCAATACTGAACGCTGAGTGATTAGAAGAAGGTCGTTTAGTCCGATGAATCATGTCTATATTTTTGACCATGTAAACAGATGGTTAGGTGTGGGTCGTTTACCAGTAGAAGTGTTGGTAACAGAATGAACAATGGGTACGCAAGCATCAATACTAGACAATGAGTGATTAGTAGAATGTTGTCTAGTCCGATAAATCACGTCTCCTTTTTTCGCCATAAGGACAGATGGTTTAGTGTGCGTAGTTTACCGGGGAAGTGTTGGTACCTGAATGAACAATGGGTACGCAAGCATCAATACTGAATACTGAGTGATTAGAAGAAGGTCGTCTAGTCCGATGAATCACGTCTCATTTTTTATCATATGGACAGATGGTTAGGTGTGTGTCGCTTACCAGTGGAATTGTTGGTAACAGAATGAACAATGGATACGCAAGCATCAATACTGAACCCTGAGTGATTAGAAGCTGTTCGTCTAGTCCGATGGGTGACATTTCCTTTTTTTACCATGCGGACAGATGGTTAGGTGTGGGTCGTTTACCAGTGGAAATGTTGGTAACAGAATGAACAATGAGTACGCAAGCATTAATACTAAACCCTGAGTGATTAGAAGAAGGCCGTCTAGTCCAATGAATCAAGTCTGCTTTTTCACCATGTGAACAGGTGGGTAGGTATGTGTCGTTTACAGTGGAAGTGTTGGTAACAGACTGAACAAAGGAAACTCAAGTATTAATACTTAAACCTAAGTGATTAGAAGATGGTTGTCTAGTTCTACGAATCACGTCTCCTTTTTAACCATTTGAACAGATTTTTAGGTGTGGGTCATTTACCAGCGGACGTGTTGGTAACAGAAGGAACAATGGGTACGCAAAAATCAATACTTAACCCTGAGTGATTAGAAGAAGATCGTGAAGTAAGATGAATCACGTCTCCTTTTTTCATCACGTACACAGATGGTTAAGTGTGCTTCATTTACCGGGGAAATGTTGGTACCTAAATGAACAATGGGTCAGCAAGCATCAATACTGGACACTGAGTGATTAGAAGAAGGTCGTCTTTTCCGATTTATCACGTCTCATTTTTTCACAATGTGGACAGATGGTTAAGTGAGCGTCGTTTACCGGGGAAGTAGTTGTACCTGAATGAACAATGGGTACGCAAGCATCAATACTTGACACTGCGTTATTATAAGAAGGTTGTCTAGTCCAATTAATCACTTCTCCTTTTTTCGCCAAAGAGACAGATGGTTAAGTGTGCCTCGTTTACCGGGGAAGTGTTGGGACCTGAATGCACAATGGGTACACAAGCATTAATACTGAACACTGAGTGATTAGAAGAAGGTTGTCTATTCCGATTTATCACGTCTCATTTTTTCACCATGTCGACAGATGGTTAGGTGTGCGTCGTTTACCGGAGGAATAATGGTACCTGAAGCAACAACGGGTACACAAACATCAATACTGGAACCTGAATGATTAGAAGAAGGTCTTCTAGTCCGATGAATCACGTCTCATTTTTTCACCATTTGAACAGAAAGTTAGGTGTGGGTCGTTTATCAGTGGAATTTTTGGTAACAGAATGAACTATGGATACGAAAGCATCAATACTGAACCCTGAGTGAATAGAAGCTCGTAGTCGGGTCCGATGAATCACGTCTCCTTTTTCTAAATGCGGACAGATGGTTTAGGTGTGGGTCGTTTACCAGTGGAAGTGTTGGTAACAGATTGAACAATGGGTACGAAAGCATCAGTACTGAAGACTGAGTGATTAGAAGAAAGTCGTCTAGTCCGAAAAATCACGTCCCCTTTTTTCGCCATGCGGACAGATGGTTAAGTGTGCCTCGTTTACCGGGGAAGTGTTGGTACCTGAAAGAACAATGGGTACGCAAGCATCAATACTGAACCCTAAGTGATTAGAAGCTGTTAGTCTGGTCCGATGAATCACGTCTCCTTTTTCACCATGTGGACAGATGGTTGGGTGTAGGTCGTTTACCAGTGGAAGTGTTGGTAACTGAATGAACAATGGATACGCAAGCATCAATACTGAACCCCGAGTGATTAGAAGAAGGTCGTTTAGTCCGATGAATCATGTCTATATTTTTCACCATGTAAACAGATGGTTAGGTGTGGGTCGTTTACCAGTAGAAGTGTTGGTAACAGAATGAACAATGGGTACGCAAGCACCAATACTAGACAATGAGTGATTAGTAGAATGTTGTCTAGTCCGATAAATCACGTCTCCTTTTTTCACCATAAGGACAGATGGTTTAGTGTGCGTAGTTTACCGGGGAAGTGTTGGTACCTGATCGAACATTGGGTACGCAAGCATCAATACTGGATACTGAGTGATTAGAAGAAGGTCGTCTAGTCCGATGAATCACGTCTCATTTTTTAACTATGCGGACAGATGTTTAGGTGTGAGTCGTTTACCAGTGGAAGTGTTGGTAACAGAATGAACAATGGGTACGCAAGCATCAATACTAAACCCTGAGTGATTAGAAGAAGGTCGTCTAGTCCAAAGAATCACGTCTCCTTTATTCACCATGTGGACCGATGGTAAGGTGTGAGTCGTTTACCATTGGAAGTGTTGGTAACGGAATGAACAGTGGAAACGCAAGCATCAATACTGAATCCTGTGTGATTAGAATAAGGCCGTCTAGTCCAATGAATCAAGTCTCCTTTTTTACCACATGGACAGATGGTTAGGTGTGTGTCGTTTACCAGTGGAATTGTTGGTAACACAATGTACAATGAATACGCAAGCATCAATACTGAACCCTGAGTGATTAGAAGCTGTTCGTCTAGTCCGATGAGTGACATTTCCTTTTTTTACCATTGTTAGGTGTAGGTCGTTGACCAGATGGTTAGGTGTGGGTCGTTGACCAGTGGAAATGTTGGTAACAGAATGAACAATGGGTACGCAAGCATCAATACTAAACCCTGAGTGATTAGAAGAAGGCCGTCTAGTCCAATGAATCAAGTCTGCTTTTTCACCATGTGAACAGGTGGGTAGGTATGTGTCGTTTACAGTGGAAGTGTTGGTAACAGACTGAACAATTTAAACTCAAGCATTAATACTGAAATCTAAGTGATTAGAAGATGGTTGTCTAATCCGATGAATCACGTCTCCTTTTTTTACCATTTGAACAGATTGTTAGGTGTGGGTCATTTACCAGTGGAAGTGTTGGTAACAGAAGGAACAATGGGTACGCAAAGATCAATACTCAACCCTGAGTGATTAGAAGAATGTCGTGAAGTCCGATGAATTACGTCTCCTTTTTTCATCACGTAGACAGATGGTTAAGTGTGCTTCATTTACCGGGGAAATGTTGGTACCTAAATGAACAATGGGTCAGCAAGCATCAATACTGGATACTGAGCTATGAGAAGAAGGTCGTCTTTTCCGATTTATCACGCCTCATTTTTTCACAATGTGGACAGATGGTTAAGTGTGCGTCGTTTACCGGGGAAGTGGTTGTACCTGAATGAACAATGGGTACGCAAGCATCAATACTTGACACTGGGTTATTATAAGAAGGTTGTCTAGTCCGATTAATCACTTCTATTTCTTTCGATAAATAGACAGATGGTTAAGTGTCCCTCGTTTACCGGGGAAGTGTTGGGACCTGAATGAACAATGGGTACACAAGCATTAATACTGAACACTGAGTGATTAGAAGAAGGTTGTCTAGTCCGATTTATCACGTCTCCTTTTTCACCATGTGGAAGGATGGTTAGGTGTGCGTCGTTTACCGGGGAAGTGTTGGTACCTGAAGCAACAATGGGTACACAAGAATCAATACTGGACCCTGAATGATTAGAAGAAGGTCTTCTAGTCCGATGAATCACGTCTCCTTTTTTCTCCATGCGGACAGATGGTTAGGTGTGGGTCGTTTACCAGTGGAAGTGTTAGTAACAGAATGAACAATTGGTACGCAAGCATCAAAACTGAACATTGAGTGATTAAAAGAAGATCGTCTAGTCCGATGAATCACGTCTCATTTTTTCACCATTTGAACAGAAAGTTAGGTGTGGGTCGTTTACAAGCGGAAGTGTTGGAAAGAGAATGAACAGTGGGTACGCAAGCATCAATACTGAACCCTGAGTGATCAGAAGCTGGTAGTCTGGTCGGATGAATCACGTCTCCTTTTTAACCATGTGGACAGATGGTTAGGTGTACGTCGTTTACCAGTGGAAGTGTTGGTAACAGAATGAACAATGGGTACGCAAGCATCAATACTGAACACTGAGGTATTAGAAGAAGGTTGTCTAGTCCGATGAATCAAGTCTCCTTTTTCAGCATGTGGACAGATGGTTAGAAGTAGGTCGTTTACCAGTGGAAGCGTTGGTATCCGAATGAACAATTGGTACGCAAGCATCAAAACTGAAAATTGAGTGATTAGAAGAATGTCTTCTAGTCCGATGAATCACGTCTCCTTTTTTCTCCATGCCGACAGATGGTTAGGTGTGGGTCGTTTATAAGTAGAAGTGTTGGTAACAGAATGAACAATGGGTACGCAAGCATCAATACTGAACACTGAGTGATTAGAAGAAAGTCGTCTAGTCCGATGAATCAAGTCTCCTTTTTCACCAAGTGGACAGATGGTTAGGTGTAGGACGTTTACCAGTGGAAGTATTGGTAACCGAATAAACAATCAATACGCAAGCATCAAAACTGAACATTGAGTGATTAGAAGAAGGTCGTCTAGTCCGATGAATAACGTCTCCTTTTTTCACCAATTGGACAGATGGTTAGGTGTAGGTCGTTTACCAGTGGAAGCGTTGGTAGCAGAATAAGCAATGTGTACGCAAGCATCAATACTGAACCCTGAGTGATTAGAAGAAGGTCTTCTAGTCCGATGAATCACGTCTCATTTTTTCACCATTTGAACAGAAAGTTAGGTGTGGGTCGTTTACTAGTAGAAGTGTTGGAAACAGAATGAACAATGGATACGCAAGCATCAATACTGAACCCTGATTGATTAGAAGCTGGTAGTCTGGTCCGGTGAATCACGTCTCATTTTTTCTCCATGCGGACAGATGTTTAGTTATCGGTCGTTTACCAGTGGAAGTGTTGGTAACAGATTGAACAATGGGTACGCAAGCATCAATACTGAAAACTGAGTGATTAGAAGAAAGTCGTCGAGTCCGAAAAATCACGTCCCCTTTTTTCACCATGCGGACAGATGGTTACGTGTGCCTGGTTTACCGGGGAATTGTTGGTACCTGAATGAACAATGGGTACGCAAGCATCAATACTGGACACTGAGTGATTTGAAGAAGGTCGTCTAGTCCGATTAATCATGTTTCCTTTTTTCACCACGTTTAATGATGGTTAGGTGTGCGTCGTTTACCGGGGAAGTGTTGGTACCTGAATGAACAATGGGAACGCAAGCATCAATACTGAACCCTGAGTGATTAGAAGAAGGTCGTCTAGTCCGATGTATCACGTCTCATTTTTTCACCATGTGGACTGATGGTTAGCTGAGCGTCGTTTACCGCAGGAATAGTGGTACCTAAAGCAACAATGGGTACACAAGCATGAATACTGGACCCTGATTGATTAGAAGAAGATCTTCTAGTCCGATGAATCACGTATCCTTATATCACTATGTGGACAGGTGGTAAGGTCTGGGTCGTTTACCAGTTTAATTGTTGGTAGCAGAATGAATAATTTTTACGCAAGCATCAATATCGAAACCTGTAGGCTTAGAAGTAGGTCGTCTAGTCCGATAAACCACGTCTCCTTTTTCACTATGTGGACAGATGGTTAGGTGTGGGTCGTTTACCAGTGGAAGTGTTATTAACAGAATGAACAATGGGTACGCAAGCATCAAAACTCAACATTGAGTGATTAGAAGAAGGTCGTCTAGTCCGATGAATCACGTCTCCTTTTTTCACCATGAGGACAGAGGGTTAGGTGTGGGTCGTTTACCAGTGGAAGTGTTGGTAACAGAATGAACAGTGGGTACGCAAGCATCAATACTGAACCCTGAGTGATTAGAAGAAGGTCGTCTAGTCCGATGAATCAAGCCTACTTTTTTGCCATGTGGACAAATGGTTAGGTGTTCGTCATTTATCAGTGGAATTGTTGGTAACAGAATGAACAATGGGTGCCCAAACATGAATATTAAACCCTTAGTGATTAGAAAAAGGTCGTCTAGTCCGATGAATCACGTCTCATTTTTTCTCCATTTGGACAGATGGTTAGGTGTGCGTCGTTTACCGGAGGAATAAGGGTACCTGAAGCAACAACGGGTACACAAGCATCAATACTGTAAACTAAATGATTAGAAGAAGGTCTTCTAGTCCGATGAATTACGTCTCCTTTTATCACCATGTGGACAGATGGTTAGGTGTGGGTCGATTACCAGTGGAATTTTTGGTAACAGAATAAACAATGGATACGCAAGCATCAATACTGAACCCTGAGTGATTAGAAGCTGGTAGTCTGGTCCGATGAATCACGTCTCCTTTTTCTCCATGCGGACAGATGGTTTAGGTGTGGGTCGTTTACCAGTGGAAGTGTTATTAACAGAATGAACAATGGGTACGCAAGCATCAATACTGAATCCTGAGTGATTAGAAGAAAGTCGTCTAGTCCGATGAATCAAGTCTCCTTTTTCACCATGTGGACAGATGGTTAGGTGTAGGACGTTTACCAGTGGAAGTGTTGGTAACCGAATGAACAATTGGTACGCAAGCATCAAAACTGAACATTGGGTGATTAGAAGAAGGTCGTCTAGTCCGATGAATAACGTCTCCTTTTTTCACCAATTGGACAGATGGTTAGGTGTCGGTCGTTTACTAGTGGAAGTGTTGTTAGCAGAATAAACAATGGGTACGCAAGCATCAATACTTAACCCTGAGTGATTAGAAGAAGGTCTTCTAGTCCGATGAATCACGTCTCATTTTTTAACCATTTGAACAGAAATTTAGGTATGGGTCGTTTACTAGTGGAAGTAATGGAAACAGAATGAACAATGGATACGCAAGCATCAATACTGAACCCTGAGTGATTAGAAGCTGGTAGTCTGGTCCGGTGAATCACGTCTCCTTTTTTCTAGATGCGGACAGATTGTTAGGTGTGGGTCGTTTACCAGTGGAAGTTTTAGTAACAGAATGAACAATGGTTACGCAAACATCAATACTGGACACTGAGTGATTAGAAGAAGGTCGTCTAGCCGATTAATCGTGTTTCCTTTTTTCACCACGTGGAATGATGGTTAGGTGTGCGTCGTTTACCGGGGAAGTGGTGGTACCTGAATGAACAATGGGCACGCAAGCATCAATACTGAAATCTGGGTGATTAGAAGAAGGTCGTCTAGTCCGATGAATCAGGTCTCATTTTTTCACCATGTGGACAGATGGTTAGGTGTGAGTCGTTTGCCGGAGGAATAATGGTACCTGAAGCAACAATGGGTACACAAGCATCAATACTGGACCCTGAGTGAGTGAAATAAGGTCTACTAGTCCGATGAATTACGTCTCCTTTTATCACCATGTCGACAGATGGTTAGGTGTGGGTCGTTTACCAGTGGAAGTGTTAGTAACAGAATGAAAAGTGGGTACGCAAGCATCAATACTGAACCCTGAGTGATTAGAATCTGGTAGTCTGGTCCAATTAATCACGTCTCCTTTTTTTCCATTTGAACAGATTGTTAGGTGTGGGTAATTTAATAGTGGAAGTGTTGGTAACAGAATGAACAATGGGTACGCAAGCATCAATACTGAACCCTGAGTGGTTAGAAGAAGGTCGTGAAGTCCGATGAATCACGTCTCCTTTTTTCATCATGTGGAAAGATGGTTAAGTGTGCTTCATTTACCGGGGAAATGTTGGTACCTTAATGAACAATGGGTCAGCAAGCATCAATACTGGATACTGAGTGATCAGAAGAAGGTCGTCTTTTCCGATTAATCATGTTTCCTATTTTTCACCACGTGGAATGACGGTTAGGTGTGCGTCGTTTACCGGGAAAGTGTTGGTACCTGAATGAACAATGGGCAGCCAAGCATCAATACTGATCCCTGAGTGATCAGAAGAAAGTCGTTTTGTCCGATGAATCACGTCTCATTTTTTCACCATGTGGACAGATGGTTAGGTGTGCGTCGTTTACCGCAGGAATAATGGTACCTGAAGCAACAATGGGTACACAAGCATGAATACTGGACCCTGGTTGATTAGAAGCTGTTCGTCTAGTCCGATGAGTCACATCTCCTTTTATTACCATGCGGACAGATGGTTAGGTGTGGGTCGTTTACCAGTGAAAATGTTGGTACCAGAATGAACAATGGGTACGCAAGCATCAATACTGCACCCTGAATGATTAGAAGAAGGTCTTCTAGTCCGATGAATCACGTCTCCTTTTATCACCATGTGGACAGATGGTTAGGTGCGTGTCGTTTACCAGTGGAAGTGTTAGGTAACAGAATGAACAATTGGTACGCAAGCATCAAAACTGAACTTTGAGGGATTAAAAGAAGGTCGTCTAGTCCGATGAATCACGTCTCTTTTTTTCACCATGACGACAGATGGTTAGGTGTGGGTCGTTTACAAGTGGAAGTGTTGGTAAGATAATGAACAATTGGTACGCAAGCATCAATACTAAACCCTGTGTGATTAGAAGAAGGCCGTCTAGTCCAATGAATCAAGTCTCATTTTTTACCATGTGGACAGATGGTTAGGTGTGTGTCGTTTACAGTGGAAGTGTTGGTAACAGACTGAACAATAGAAACTCAAGCATTAATACTGAAACCTAAGTGATTAGAAGATGGTTGTCTAGTCCGATGAATCAGGTCTCCTTTTTTTACCATTTAAACAAATTGTTAGGTATGGGTCATTTACCATGGGAAGTGTTGGTAACAGAAGGAACAATGGGTACGCAAGAATCAATACTTAACCCTGAGTGATTAGAAGAACGTCGTGAAGTCCGAATAATCACGTCTCCTTTTTTCATCACGTGGACAGATGGTTAAGTGTGCTTCATTTACCTCAGAAATGTTGGTACCTAAATGAACAATGGGTCAGCAAGCATCAATACTGGATATTGAGTGATTGGTAGGGGGTCGTCTTTTCCGATTTATCACGTCTCATTTTTGCACAATGTGGACACATGTTTAAGTGTGCGTCGTTTACCGGGGAAGTGCTGGCACCTGAATGAACAGTGGGTACGCAAGCATCAATACCTGACACTGAGTTAATATAAGAAGGTTGTCAAGTCCGATTAATCACTTCTCCTTTTTTCGCCAAATAGACAGATGGTTAAGTGTGCCTCGTTTACCGGGGAAGTGTTGGGACCTGAATGCACAATGGTACACAATCATTAATACTGAACACTAAGTGATTACAAGAAGGTTGTCTAGTCCGATTAATCACGTCTCCTTTTTTCACCACGTGGAATGATGGTTAGGTGTGCGTCGTTTACCGGGGAAGTGTTGGTACCTGAATGAGCAATGGGCACGCAAACATGAATATTAAACCCTTAGTGATTAGAAGAAGGTCGTCTAGTCCGATGAATCACGTCTCATTTTCTCCATGTGGACAGATGGTTAGGTGTGCGTCTTTTAACGGAGGAATAAGGGTACCTGAAGCAACAACCGGTACACAAGAATCAATACTGGAAACTAAATGATTAGAAGAAGGTCTTCTAGTCCGATGAATCACGTCTCCTTTTATCACCATGTGGACAGATGGTTAAGTGTGGGTCGTTTACCAGTGGAATTTTTGGTAACAGAATGAACAATGGATACGCAAGCATCAATACTGAACCCTGAGTGATTAGAAGCTGGTAGTCTGGTCCGATGAACCACGTCTCCTTTTTCTCCATGCGGACAGATGGTTTAGGTGTGGGTCGTTTACCAGTGGAAGTGTTGGTAACAGAATGAACAATGGGTATGCAAGCATCAATATTGAACCCGGAGTGATTAGAAGAAGGTCGTCTAGTCTGATGAATCACGTCTCATTTTTCTCCATGTGGACAGATGGTTAGGTGTGGGTCGTTTACCAGAGGAAGTGTTAGTAACAGAATGAACAATTGGTACGCAAGCATCAAAATTGAACATTGAGTGATTAGAAGAAGGTCGTCTAGTCCGATGAATCACGTCTCTTTTTTTCAGCACGAGGACAGATGGTTAGGTGTGGGTCGTATACCAGTGGAAGTGTTGGTAACAGAATGAAAAGTGGGTACGCAAGCATCAATACTGAACCCTGAGTGATTAGAATCTGGTAGTCTGGTCCGATGAATCACGTCTCCCTTTTTACTATGTGGACAGATGGTTAGGTGTAGGTCGTTTACCAGTGGAAGTGTTTGTAACAGAATGAACAATAGGTACGCAAGCATCAATACTGAACACTGAGTGATTCGAACAAGGTCGTCTAGTCCGATAAATCAAGTCTCCTTTTTCGCCATGTAGACAGATGGTTAGGTGTAGGTCGTTTACCAGTTGAAGTGTTGGTATCCGAATGAACAATTGGTACGCAAGCATCAAAACTGAACTTGAGTGATCAGAAGAAGGTCGTCTAATCCGATGAATCACGTCTCCTTTTCTCAGCAATTGGACAGATGGTTAGGTGTAGGTCGTTTACCAGTGGAAGTGTTGGTAGCAGAATAAACAATGGGTACGCAAGCATCAATACTGAACCCTGAGTGATTAGAAGCTGTACGTCTAGTCCGATGGGTGACATTTCCTTTTTTTACCATGCGGACAGATGGTTAGGTGTAGGTTGTTTACCAGTGGAAGTGTTGGTAACAGAATGAACAATGGATACGCAAGCATCAATACTAAACGCTGAGTGATTAGAAGCTGGTAGTCTGGTCCAATTAATCACGTCTCCTTTTTTTCCATGCAGACAGATGGTTAGGTGTGGGTCGTTTACCAGTGGAAGTGTTGGTAACAGATTGAACAATGGGTAAGCAACCATCAATACTGAACCCTGAGTGATTAGAAGAAAGTTTTTGAGTCCGAAAAATTACGTCCCCTTTTTTCACCATGCGGACAGATGGTTAAGTGTGCCTCGTTTACCGGGGAAGTGTTGGTACCTGAATGAACAATGGCTACGCAAGCATCATTACTGGGTACTGAGTGATTAGAAGAAGATCGTCTAGTCCGATGAATCATGTTTCCTTTTTTCACCACGTGGAATGATGGTTAGGTGTGCGTCGTTTACCGGGGAAGTGTTGGTACCTGAATGAACAATGGGCACGCAAGCATCAATACTGAACCCTGAGTGATTAGAAGAAGGTCGTCTAGTCCGATGAATCATGTTTCCTTTTTGCACCACGTGGAATGATGGTTAGGTGTGCGTCGTTTACCGGGGAAGTGTTGGTACCTGAATGAACATTGGGCACGCAAGCATCAATACTGAACCCTGAGTGATTAGAAGAAGATCGTCTAGTCCAATTAATCATGTTTCCTTTTTTCACCACGTGGAATGATGGTTAGGTGTGCGTCGTTTACCGGGGAAGTGTTGGTACCTGAATGAACAATGGGCACGCAAGCATCAATACTGAACCCTGAGTGATTAGAAGAAGGTCGTCTAGTCCGATGAATCATGTTTCCTTTTTTCACCACGTGGAATGATGATTAGGTGTGCGTCGTTTACCGGGGAAGTGTTGGTACCTGAATGAACAATGGGTACGCAAGCATCAATACTGGACACTGAGTGATTTGAAGAAGGTCGTCTAGTCCGATTAATCATGTTTCCTTTTTTCACCATGAGGACAGAGGATTAGGTGTGTGTCGTTTACCAGTGGAAGTGTTGGTAACAGAATGAACAGTGGGTACGCTAGCATCAATACTGAACCCCGAGTGATTAGAAGAAGGTCGTCTAGTCCGATGAATCAAGCCTACTTTTTTGCCATGTGGACAAATGTTTAGGTGTTGGTCGTTTATCAGTGGAGTTGTTGGTAACAGAATGATCAATGGGTGCGCAAGCATCAATACTGAACCCTGAGTGATTAGAAGAAGGTCGTCTAGTCCGATTAATCACGTTTCGTTCTTTCACCATGTGGACAGATGGTTAGGTGTGGGTCGTTTACCAGTGGAAGTGTAGGTAGCAGAATAAACAATGGGTACGCAAGCATCAATACTGAACGCTGAGTGATTAGAAGGTCGCCTAGTCCGATGAATCATGTCTCCTTTTTTCACCATGTAAACAGATGGTTAGGTGTGGGTCGTTTACCAGTAGAAGTGTTGGTAACAGAATGAACAATGGGTACGCAAGCATCAATACTAGACAATGAGTGATTAGTAAAATGTTGTCTAGTCCGGTAAATCACGTCTCCTTTTTTCACCATAAGGACAAATGGTTTAGTGTGCATAGTTTACCGGGGAAGTGTTGGTACCTGAATGAACAATGGGTACGCAAGCATCAATACTGAATACTGAGTGATTAGAAAAAGGTCGTCTAGTCCGATGAATCACGTCTCATTTTTTAACTATGCTGACAGATGTTTAGGTGTGAGTCGTTTACCAGTGGAAGTGTTGGTAACAGAATGAACAATGGGTACGCAAGCATCAATACTAAACCCTGAGTGATTAGAAGAAGGTCGTCTAGTCCAAGGAATCACGTCTCCTTTATTCACCATGTTAACCGATGGTTAGGTGTGCGTCGTTTACCGGAGGAATAAGGGTACCTGAAGCAACAACGGGTACACAAGCATCAATACTGGAAACTGAATGATTAGAAGAAGGTCTTCTAGTCCGATGAATCACGTCTCGTTTTTCACCATGTGGACAGATGGTTAGGTGTGGGTCGTTTACCAGTGGAATTTTTGGTAACAGAATGAACAATGGATACGCAAGCATCAATACTGAACCCTGAGTGATTAGAAGCTGGTAGTCTGGTCCGATGAATCACGTCTCCTTTTTCTCCATGCGGACAGATGGTTTAAGTGTGGGTCGTTTACAAGTGGAAGTGTTGGTGACAGAATGAACATTGGCTACGCAAGCATCAATACTGAACCCTGAGTGATCAGAAGCTGGTAGTCTGGTCCGATGAATCACGTCTCCCTTTTCACCATGTGGACAGATGGTTAGGTGTACGTCGTTTACCAGTGGAAGTGTTGGTAACTGAATGAACAATGGGTACGCAAGCATCAATACTGAACACTGAGGTATTAGAAGAAGGTCGTCTAGTCCGATGAATCAAGTCTCCTTTTTCACCATGTGAACAGATGGTTAGGTGTAAGTCGTTTACCAGTGGAAGTGTTGGTATCCAAATGAACAATTGGTACGCAAGCATCAAAACAGAACATTAAGTGATTAGAAGAACGTCGACTAGTCCGATGAATAACGTCTCCTTTTTTCACCAATTGGACAGATGGTTAGGTGTAGGTCGTTTACCAGTGGAAGTGTTGGTAGCAGAATAAACAATGGTTACGCAAGCATCAATACTGAACCCTGAGTGATTAGAAGAAGGTCTTCTAGTCCGATGAATCACGTCTCATTTTTTCACCATTTGAACAGAAAGTTAGGTGTGGGTCGTTTACTAGTGGAAATAATGGAAACAGAATGAACAATGGATACGAAAGCATCAATACTGAACCCTGATTGATTAGAAGCTGGTAGTCTTATCCGGTGAATCACGTCTCCTTTTTTCACCAATTGGACAGATGGTTAGGTGTCGATCGTTTACCAGTGGAAGTGTTGTTAGCAGAATAAACAATGGGTACGCAAGCATCAATACTGAACCCTGAGTGATTAGAAGAAGGTCTTCTAGTCCATTGAATCACGTCTCATTCTTTAACCATTAGAACAGAAAGTTAGGTGTGAGTCGTTTACCAGTGGAAGTGTTGTTAGCAGAATAAACAATGGGTACGCAAGCATCAATACTGAACCCTGAGTGATTAGAAGAAGGTCTTCTAGTCCATTGAATCACGTCTCTCTTTTTAACCATTAGAACAGAAAGTTAGGTGTGAGTCGTTTACTAGTGGAAGTAATGGAAACAGAATGAACAATGGATACGCAAGCATCAATACTGAACTCTGATTGATTAGAAGCTGGTAGTCTGGTCCGGTGAATCACGTCTACTTTTTCTCCATGCGGACAGATTGTTAGGTGTGGGTCGTTTACCAGTGGAAGTTTTAGTAACAGATTGAACAATGGGTAAGCAAGCATCAATACTGAACCCTGAGTGATTAGAAGAAAGTTTTTGAGTCTGAAAAATTACGTCCCCTTTTTTCACCATGCGGACAGATGGTTAAGTGTGCCTCGTTTACCGGGGAAGTGTTGGTACCTGAATGAACAATGGGTACGCAAGCATCAATACTGGACATTGAGTGATTTGAAGAAGATCGTCTAGTCCGATTAATCACGTTTCCTTTTTTCACCACGTGGAATGATGGTTAGGTGTGCGTCGTTTACCGGGGATGTGTTGGTACCTGAATGAACAATGGGCACGCAAGCATCAATACTGAACCCTGAGTGATTAGAAGAAGGTCGTCTAGTCCGATGTATCACGTCTCATTTTTTCACCATGTGGACTGATGGTTAGGTGAGCGTCGTTTACCGCAGGAATAGTGGTACCTGAAGCAACAATGGGTACACAAGCATGAATACTGGACCCTGATTGATTAGAAGAAGATCTTCTAGTCCGATGAATCACTTCTCCTTATATCACTATGTGGACAGGTGGTAAGGTCTATGTCGTTTACCAGTTTAATTGTTGGTAGCAGAATGAATAATGTTTACGCAAGCATCAATATCGAAACCTGTGGGCTTAGAAGTAGGTGGTCTAGTCCGATAAACCACGTCTCCTTTTTCACTATGTGGACAGATGGTTAGGTGTGGGTCGTTTACCAGTGGAAGTGTTATTAACAGAATGAACAATGGGTACGCAAGCATCAAAACTCAACATTGAGTGATTAGAAGAAGGTCGTCTAGTCCGATGAATCACGTCTCCTTTTTTCACCATGAGGACAGAGGGTTAGGTGTGGGTCGTTTACCAGTGGAAGTGTTGGCAACAGAATGAACAGTGTGTACGCAAGCATCAATACTGAACCCTGAGTGATTAGAAGAAGGTCGTCTAGTCCGATTAATCACGTTTCGTTCTTTCACCATGTGGACAGATGGTTAAGTGTGGGTCGTTTACCAGTGGAAGTGTAGGTAGCAGAATAAACAATGGGTACGCAAGCATCAATACTGAAAGCTGAGTGATTAGAAGGTCGTCTAGTTCGATTATTCACGTTTCCTTCTTTCACCATTTGGATAGATGGTTAGGTGTGGGTCGTTTACCAGTAGAAGCGTTGGTAGCAGAATGAACAATATGTACGCAAGCATCAATACTAGACAATGAGTGATTAGTAGAATGTTGTCTAGTCCGATAAATCACGTCTCCTTTTTTTCACCATAAGGACAAATGGTTTAGTGTGCATAGTTTACCGGGGAAGTGTTGGTACCTGAATGAACAATGGGTACGCAAGCATCAATACTGAATACTGAGTGATTAGAAAAAGGTCGTCTAGTCCGATGAATCACGTCTCATTTTTTAACTATGCTGACAGATGTTTAGGTGTGAGTCGTTTACCAGTGGAAGTGTTGGTAACAGAATGAACAATGGGTACGCAAGCATCAATACTAAACCCTGAGTGATTAGAAGAAGGTCGTCTAGTCCAAGGAATCACGTCTCCTTTATTCACCATGTGGACCGATGGTTAGGTGTGCGTCGTTTACCGGAGGAATAAGGGTACCTGAAGCAACAACGGGTACACAAGCATCAATACTGGAAACTGAATGATTAGGAGAAGGTCTTCTAGTCCGATGAATCACGTCTCGTTTTTCACCATGTGGACAGATGGTTAGGTGTGGGTCGTTTACCAGTGGAATTTTTGGTAACAGAATGAACAATGGATACGCAAGCATCAATACTGAACCCTGAGTGATTAGAAGCTGGTAGTCTGGTCCGATGAATCACGTCTAATTTTTCTCCATGCGGACAGATGGTTTAAGTGTGGGTCGTTTACAAGTGGAAGTGTTGGTGACAGAATGAACATTGGCTACGCAAGCATCAATACTGAACCCTGAGTGATCAGAAGCTGGTAGTCTGGTCCGATGAATCACGTCTCCCTTTTCACCATGTGGACAGATGGTTAGGTGTACGTCGTTTACCAGTGGAAGTGTTGGTAACTGAATGAACAATGGGTACGCAAGCATCAATACTGAACACTGAGGTATTAGAAGAAGGTCGTCTAGTCCGATGAATCAAGTCTCCTTTTTCACCATGTGAACAGATGGTTAGGTGTAAGTCGTTTACCAGTGGAAGTGTTGGTATCCAAATGAACAATTGGTACGCAAGCATCAAAACAGAACATTAAGTGATTAGAAGAACGTCGACTAGTTCGATGAATAACGTCTCCTTTTTTTCACCAATTGGACAGATGGTTAGGTGTAGGTCGTTTACCAGTGGAAGTGTTGGTAGCAGAATAAACAATGGTTACGCAAGCATCAATACTGAACCCTGAGTGATTAGAAGAAGGTCTTCTAGTCCGATGAATCACGTCTCATTTTTTCACCATTTGAACAGAAAGTTAGGTGTGGGTCGTTTACTAGTGGAAATAATGGAAACAGAATGAACAATGGATACGCAAGCATCAATACTGAACCCTGATTGATTAGAAGCTGGTAGTCTTATCCGGTGAATCACGTCTCCTTTTTTCACCAATTGGACAGATGGTTAGGTGTCGATCGTTTACCAGTGGAAGTGTTGTTAGCAGAATAAACAATGGGTACGCAAGCATCAATACTGAACCCTGAGTGATTAGAAGAAGGTCTTCTAGTCCATTGAATCACGTCTCATTTTTTAACCATTAGAACAGAAAGTTAGGTGTGAGTCGTTTACCAGTGGAAGTGTTGTTAGCAGAATAAACAATGGGTACGCAAGCATCAATACTGAACCCTGAGTGATTAGAAGAAGGTCTTCTAGTCCATTGAATCACGTCTCATTTTTTAACCATTAGAACAGAAAGTTAGGTGTGACTCGTTTACTAGTGGAAGTAATGGAAACAGAATGAACAATAGATACGCAAGCATCAATACTGAACTCTGATTGATTAGAAGCTGGTAGTCTGGTCCGGTGAATCACGTCTACTTTTTTCTCCATGCGGACAGATTGTTAGGTGTGGGTCGTTTACCAGTGGAAGTTTTAGTAACAGATTGAACAATGGGTAAGGAAGCATCAATACTGAACCCTGAGTGATTAGAAGAAAGTTTTTGAGTCTGAAAAATTACGTCCCCTTTTTTCACCATGCGGACAGATGGTTAAGTGTGCCTCGTTTACCGGGGAAGTGTTGGTACCTGAATGAACAATGGGTACGCAAGCATCAATACTGGACATTGAGTGATTTGAAGAAGATCGTCTAGTCCGATTAATCACGTTTCCTTTTTTCACCACGTGGAATGATGGTTAGGTGTGCGTCGTTTACCGGGGATGTGTTGGTACCTGAATGAACAATGGGTACGCAAGCATCAATACTGAACCCTGAGTGATTAGAAGAAGGTCGTCTAGTCCGATGTATCACGTCTCATTTTTTCACCATGTGGACTGATGGTTAGGTGAGCGTCGTTTACCGCAGGAATAGTGGTACCTGAAGCAACAATGGGTACACAAGCATGAATACTGGACCCTGATTGATTAGAAGAAGATCTTCTAGTCCGATGAATCACTTCTCCTTATATCACTATGTGGACAGGTGGTAAGGTCTATGTCGTTTACCAGTTTAATTGTTGGTAGCAGAATGAATAATGTTTACGCAAGCATCAATATCGAAACCTGTTGGCTTAGAAGTAGGTGGTCTAGTCCGATAAACCACGTCTCCTTTTTCACTATGTGGACAGATGGTTAGGTGTGGGTCGTTTACCAGTGGAAGTGTTATTAACAGAATGAACAATGGGTACGCAAGCATCAAAACTCAACATTGAGTGATTAGAAGAAGGTCGTCTAGTCCGATGAATCACGTCTCCTTTTTCACCATGAGGACAGAGGGTTAGGTGTGGGTCGTTTACCGGTGGAAGTGTTGGCAACAGAATGAACAGTGTGTACGCAAGCATCAATACTGAACCCTGAGTGATTAGAAGAAGGTCGTCTAGTCCGATTAATCACGTTTCGTTCTTTCACCATGTGGACAGATGGTTAGGTGTGGGTCGTTTACCAGTGGAAGTGTAGGTAGCAGAATAAACAATGGGTACGCAAGCATCAATACTGAAAGCTGAGTGATTAGAAGGTCGTCTAGTTCGATTATTCACGTTTCCTTCTTTCACCATTTGGATAGATGGTTAGGTGTGGGTCGTTTACCAGTAGAAGCGTTGGTAGCAGAATGAACAATATGTACGCAAGCATCAATACTAGACAATGAGTGATTAGTAGAATGTTGTCTAGTCCGATAAATCACGTCTCCTTTTTTCACCATAAGGACATATAGTTTAGTGTGAGTAGTTTCCCGGGGAAGTGTTGGTACCTGAATGAACAATGGGTACGCAAGCATCAAAACTGGATACTGAGTGATTAGAAGAAGGTCGTCTAGTCCGATGAATCACGTCTCATTTTTAAATATGCGGACAGATGTTTAGGTGTGAGTCGTTTACTAGTGGAAGTGCTGGTAACAGAATGAACAATGGGTACGCAAGCATCAATACTAAACCCTGAGAGATTAGAAGAAGGTCGTCTAGTCCAAAGAATCACGTCTCCTTTATTCACCATGTGGACCGATGGTAAGGTGTGAGTCGTTTACCATTGGAAGTGTTGGTAACGGAATGAACAATGGATTCTCAAGCATCAATACTGAACCCTGAGTGATTAGAAGCTGTACGTCTAGTCCGATGGGTGACATTTCCTTTTTTTACCATGCGGACAGATGGTTAAGTGTGGGTCGTTTACCAGTGGAAATGTTGGTAACAGAATGAACAATGGGTACGCAAGCATCAATACTAAACCCTGAGTGATTAGAAGAAGGCCGTCTAGTCCAATGAATCAAGTCTGCTTTTTCACCGTGTGGACAGATGGTTAGGTGTGTGTCGTTTACAGTGGAAGTGTTTTTAACAGACTGAACAATAGAACCTCAAGCATTAATACTGAAACCTAAGTGATTAGAAGATGGTTGTCTAGTCCGATGGATCACGTTTCCTTTTTTTACCATTTGAACAGATTGTTAGGTGTGGGTCATTTACCAGTGGAAGTGTTGGTAACAGAAGGAACAATGGGTACGCATGAATCAATACTTAACCCTGAGTGATTAGGAGAAGGTCGTGAAGTCCGATGAATCACGTCTCCTTTTTCATCACGTAGACAGATGGTTAAGTGTGCTTCATTTAACGGGGAAATGTTGGTACCTAAATGAACAATATGTCAGCAAGCATCAATACTGGATACTGAGTGATTAGAAGAAGGTCGTCTTTTCCGATTAATCACGTCTCATTTTTTCACAATATGGACAGATGAATAAGTGTGCGTCGTTTACCGGGGAAGTGGTTGTAACTGAATGAACAATGGGTACGCAAGCATCAATACTTGACACTGAGTTGTTATAAGAAGGTTGTCTGTTCCGATTAATCACTTCTCCTTTTTTCGCCAAATAGACAGATGGTTAAGTGTGCCTCGTTTACCGGGGAAGTGTTGGGACCTGAATGAACAATGGGTACACAAGCATTAATACTGAACACTGAGTGATTAGAAGAAGGTCGTCTAGTCCGATGAATCACGTCTCATTTTTTCACCATGTTGACAGATGGTTAGGTGTGCGTTGTTTCCCGGAGGAATAATTGTACCTGAAGCAACAATGGGTACACAAGCATCAATACTGGACCCTGAATGATTAGAAGAAGGTCTTCTAGTCCGATGAATCACGTCTCCTTTTATCACCATGTGGACAGATGGTTAGGTGTGTGTCGTTTACCAGTGGAAGTGTTAGGTAACAGAATGAACAATTGGTACGCAAGCATCAAAACTGAACTTTGATTGATTAAAAGAAGGTCGTCTAGTCCGATGAATCACGTCTCTTTTGTTCACCATGACGACAGATGGTTAGGTGTGGGTCGTTTACAAGTGGAAGTGTTAGTAAGAGAATGAACAGTGGGTACGCAAGCATCAATACTGAACCCTGAGTGATCAGAAGCCGGTAGTCTGGTCCGATGAATCACGTCTCCTTTTTCACCATGTGGACAGATGGTTAGGTGTACGTCGTTTACCAGTGGAAGTGTTGGTATCAGAAATAAACAATTGGTACGGAATCATCTAAACTGAACATTGAGTGATTAGAAGAAGGTCGTCTAGTTAGATGAATCACGTCTCATTTTTTTACCATTTGAACAGAAAGTTAGGTGTGGGTCGTTTACCAGTGGAAGTGTTGGTAACAGAATGAACAATGGATACGCAGGCGTCAATACTGAACCCTGAGTGATTAGAAGCTGGTAGTCTGGTCCGATGAATCACGTCTAATTTTTTCTCCATGCGGACAGATGGTTAGGTGTGGGTCGTTTACCAGTGGAAGTGTTGGTAACAGAATGAACAATGGGTACGCAAGCATCAAAACTGAACATTGAGTGATTAGAAGAAGGTCGTCTAGTCCGATGAATAACGTGTCCTTTTTTCACTAATTGGACAGATGGTTAGGTGTAGGTCGTTTACCAGTGCAAGTGTTGGTAGCAGAATAAACAATGGGTACGCAAGCATCAATACTGAACCCTGAGTGATTAGAAGAAAGTCTTCTAGTCCGATGAATCAGGTCTCATTTTTTCACCATTTGAACAGAAAGTTAGGTGTATGTCGTTTACTAGTGGAAGTGTTGGAAACAGAATGAACAATGGATACGCAAGCATCAATACTGAACCCTGATTAATTTGAAGCTGGTAGTCTGGTCCGGTGAATCACGTCTCCTTTTTCTCCATGCGGACAGATGGTTAGTTATCGGTCGTTTACCAGTGGAAGAGTTGGTAACAGATCGAACAATGGGTACGCAAGCATCAACACTGAACACTGAGTGATTAGAAGAAAGTCGTCGAGTCCGAAAAATCACGTCCCCTTTTTTCACCATGCGGACAGATGGTTAAGTGTGCCTCGTTTACCGGGGAAGTGTTGGTACCTGAATGAACAATGGGTACGCAAGCATCAGTACTGGATACTGAGTGATTAGAAGAAGGTCGACTTTTCCGATTAATCATGTTTCTTTTTTTCACCACGTGGAATGATGGTTAGGTGTGCGTCGTTTACCGGGGAAGTGTTGGTACCTGAATGAACAATGGGCACGCAAGCATCAATACTGAAACCTGAGTGATTAGAAGAAGGTCGTCTAGTCCGATTAATCACGTTTCCTTCTTTCACCATGTGGACAGATGGTTAGGTGTGGGTCGTTTACCAGTGGAAGTGTTGGTAGCAGAATTAACAATGGGTACGCAAGCATCAATACTGAACGCTGAGTAATGACAAGAATTTCGTCTAGTCCGATGAATCATGTCTCCTTTTTTCACCATGTAAACAGATGGTTAGGTGTGGGTCGTTTACCAGTAGAAGTGTTGGTAACAGAATGAACAATGTGTACGCAAGCATCAATACTAGACAATGAGTGATTAGTAGAATGTTGTCTAGTCCGATAAATCACGTCTCCTTTTTTCACCATAAGGACAGATGGTTTAGTGTGCGTCGTTTACCGGGGAAGTGTTGGTACCTGAATGAACAATGGGCACGCAAGCATCAATACTGAAACCTGAGTGATTAGAAGAAGGTCGTCTAGTCCGATGAATCACGTCTCATTTTTTCACCATGTTTACTGATGGTTAGGTGAGCGTCGTTTACCGCAGGGATAGTGGTACCTGAAGCAACAATGGGTACACAAGCATGAATACTGGACCCTGATTGATTAGAAGAAGATCTTCTAGTCCGATGAATCACGTCTCCTTATATCACTATGTGGACAGATGGTAAGGTCTGGGTCGTTTACCAGTTTAATTGTTGGTAGCAGAATGAATAATGGCTACGCAAGCATCAATACTGAACCCTGTGGGCTTAGAAGTAGGTCGTCTAGTCCGATGAACCAAGTCTCCTTTTTCACTATGTGGACAGATGGTTAGGTGTGGGTCGTTTACCAGTGGAAGTGTTATTAACAGAATAAACAATGGGTACGCAAGCATCAAAACTGAACATTGAGTGATTAGAAGAAGGTCGTCTAGTCCGATGAATCACGTCTCCTTTTTTCACCATGAGGACAGAGGGTTAGGTGTGGGTCGTTTACTAGTGGAAGTGTTGGTAACAGAATGAACGATAAGTACGCAAGCATTAATACTGAAACCTGAGTGATTAGAAGCAGGTCGTCTAGTCCGATGAATCATGTCTCCTTTTTTCACCATGTAAACAGATGGTTAGGTGTGGGTCGTTTACCAGTAGAAGTGTTGGTAACAGAATGAACAATGGGTACGCAAGCATCAATACTAGACAATGAGTGATTAGTAGAATGTTGTCTAGTCCGATAAATCACGTCTCCTTTTTTCACCATAAGGACAGATGGTTTAGTGTGCGTAGTTTACCGGTGAAGTGTTGGTACTTGAATGAACAATGGGTACGCAAGCATCAATACTGGATGCTGAGTGATTAGAAGAAGGTCGTCTAGTGCGATGAATCACGTCTCATTTTTTAACTATGCGGACAGATGTTTAGGTGTGAGTCGTTTACTAGTGGAAGTGTTGGTAAGAGAATGAACAATGGGTACGCAAGCATTAATACTTAACCCTGAGTGATTAGAAGAAGGTCGTCTAGTCCAAAGAATCACGTCTCCTTTATTCAGCATGTGGACCGATAGTAAGGTGTAAGTCGTTTACCATTGGAAGTGTTGTTAACGGAATGAACAATGGGTACGCAAGCATCAATACTAAACCCTGAGTGATTAGAAGAAGGCCTTCTATTCCAATGAATCAAGTCTGCTTTTTCACCATGTGGACAGATGGTTAGATGTTTGTCGTTTACAGTGGAAGTGTTGGTAACAGACTGACCAATAGAAACTCAAGCATTAATACTGAAACCTAAGTGATTAGAAGATGGTTTTCTAGTCCGATGAATCACGTCTCCTTTTTTTACCATTTGAACAGATTGTTAGGTGTGGGTCATTTACCAGTGGAAGTGTTGGTAACAGAAGGAACAATGTGTACGCAAGAATCAATACTTAACCCTCAGTGATTAGAAGAAGTTCGTGAAGTCCGATGAATAACGTCTCCTTTTTTAATCACGTAGACAGATGGTTAAGTGTGCTTCATTGAACGGGGAAATGTTGGTACCTAAATGAACAATGGGTCAGCAAGCATTAATACTGGATACTGAGTTATTAGAAGAAGGTCGTCTTTTCCGATTAATGAAGTCTCATTTTTTTACAATGTGGACAGATGGTTAAATGTGCGTCGTTTACCGTGGAAGTGGTTGTACCTGAATGAACAATGGGTACGCAAGCATCAATACTTGACACTGAGTTATTATAAGAAGGTTGTCTAGTCCGATTAATCACTTCTCCTTTTTTCGCCAAATAGACAGATTGTTAAGTGTGCCTCGTTTACCGGGGAAGTGTTGGTACCTGAATGTACAATGGGCACTCAAGCATCAATATTGAACCCTGAGTGATTAGAAGAAGGTCGTCTAGTCCGATGAATCACGTCTCATTTGTTCACCATGTGGACAGATGGTTAGGTGTGCGTCGTTTACCGGAGGAATAATGGTACCTGAAGCAACAATGGGTACACAAGCATCAATACTGGACCCTGAATGATTAGAAGAAGGTCTTCTAGTCCGAAGAATCGCGTCTCCTTTTATCACCATGTGGACAGATGGTTAGGTGTGGGTCAATTACCAGTGGAAGTGTTAGTAGCTGAATGAACAATTGGTACGCAGGCATCAAAACTGAACATTGAGTGATTAAAAGAAGGTCGTCTAGTCCGATGAATAACGTCTCGTTTTTTCACCATTCGAACAGAAAGTTAAGTGTGGGTCGTTTACCGGGGAAGTGTTGGTACCTGAATGAACAATGGGTACGCAAGCATCAATACTGGATACTGAGTGATTAGAAGAAGGTCGTCTAGTCCGATGAATCACGTCTCATTTTTTAACTCTGCGGACAGATGTTTAGGTGTGAGTCGTTTACTAGTGGAAGTGTTGGTAACAGAATGAACAATGGGTACGCAAGCATCAATACTAAACCCTGAGTGATTAGAAGAAGGTCTTCTAGTCCGATGAATCACGTCTCCTTTTATCACCATGTGGACAGATGGTTAGGTGTGGGTCAATTACCAGTGGAAGTGTTAGTAACAGAATGAACAATGGATACGCAAGCATCAAAACTGAACATTGAGTGATTAAAAGAAGGTCGTCTAGTCCGATGAATCACGTCTCATTTTTTTACCATTTGAACAGAAAGTTAGGTGTGGGTCGTTTACCAGTGGAAGTGTTGGTAACAGAATGAACAATGGATACGCAAGCATCAATACTATACCCTGAGTGATTAGAAGAAGGTCTTCTAGTCCGATGAATCACGTCTCCTTTTTCACCATGTGGACAGATGGTTAGGTGTACGTCGTTTACCAGTGGAAGTGTTGGTAACAGAATGAACAATATGTACGCAAGCATCAATACTGAACCCTGAGTGATTAGAAACTGGTCGTCTGGTCCGATGAATCACGTCTCCTTTTTCATCACGTAGACAGATGTTTAAGTGTGCTTCATTTAACGGGGAAATGTTGGTACCTAAATGAACAATGGGTCAGCAAGCATCAATACTGGATACTGAGTGATTAGAAGAAAGTCGCCTTTTCCGATTAATCACGTCTCATTTTTTCACAATGTGGACAGATGAATAAGTGTGCGTCGTTTACCGGGGAAGTGGTTGTACCTGAATGAACAATGGGTACGCAAGCATCAATACTGGACACTGAGTGATTAGAAGAAGGTCGTCTAGTCCGATGAATCACGTCTCATTTTTTCACCATGCGGACAGATGATTAGGTGTGCGTTGTTTACCGGGGAAGTGTTGGTACCTGAATGAACAAGAGTTACGCAAGCATCAATACTAGACACTGCGTGAGTAGAAGAAAGTCGTCTAGTCCGATTTATCACGTCTCATTTTCTCACATGTGGACAGATTGTTAGGTGTGCGTCGTTTACCGGGGAAGTGTTGGTAACATAATGAGCAATGGGTACGCAAGCATTAATACTGAACCCTGAGTGCTTAGAAGAAGGTCGTCTAGTCCGATGAATCACGTCTCCTTTTTCACCAATTGGACAGATGGTTAGGTGTAGGTCGTTTACCAGTGGAAGTGTTGGTAGCAGAATAAACAATGGTTACGCAAGCATCAATACTGAACCCTGAGTGATTAGAAGAAGGTCTTCTAGTCCGATGAATCACGTCTCATTTTTTCACCATTTGAACAGAAAGTTAGGTGTGGGTCGTTTACTAGTGGAAATAATGGAAACAGAATGAACAATGGATACGCAAGCATCAATACTGAACCCTGATTGATTAGAAGCTGGTAGTCTTATCCGGTGAATCACGTCTCCTTTTTTCTACATGCGGACAGATGGTTAGGTGTGGGTCGTTTACCAGTGGAAGTGTTGGTAACAGAATGAACAATGGGTACGCAAGCATCAATACTGAACCCTGAGTGATTAGAAGCTGGTAGTCTGCTCCGATGAATCACGTCTCCTTTTTTCACCAATTGGACAGATGGTTAGGTGTCGATCGTTTACCAGTGGAAGTGTTGTTAGCAGAATAAACAATGGGTACGCAAGCATCAATACTGAACCCTGAGTGATTAGAAGAAGGTATTCTAGTCCATTGAATCACGTCTCATTTTTTAACTATTTGAACAGAAAGTTAGGTGTGAGTCGTTTACTAGTGGAAGTAATGGAAACAGAATGAACAATGGATACGCAAGCATCAATACCGAACTCTGATTGATTAGAAGCTGGTAGTCTGGTCCGGTGAATCACGTCTACTTTTTTCTCCATGCGGACAGATTGTTAGGTGTGGGTCGTTTACCAGTGGAAGTTTTAGTAACAGATTGAACAGTGGGTAAGCAAGCATCAATACTGAACCCTGAGTGATTAGAAGAAAGTTTTTGAGTCTGAAAAATTACGTCCCCTTTTTTCACCATGCGGACAGATGGTTAAGTGTGCCTCGTTTACCGGGGAAGTGTTGGTACCTGAATAAACAATGGGCACGCAAGCATCAATACTGAACCCTGAGTGATTAGAAGAAGGTCGTCTAGTCCGATGTATCACGTCTCATTTTTTCACCATGTGGACTGATGGTAAGGTGAGCGTCGTTTACCGCAGGAATAGTGGTACCTGAAGCAACAATGGGTACACAAGCATGAATACTGGACCCTGATTGATTAGAAGAAGATCTTCTAGTCCGATGAATCACTTCTCCTTATATCACTATGTGGACAGGTGGTAAGGTCTATGTCGTTTACCAGTTTAATTGTTGGTAGCAGAATGAATAATGTTTACGCAAGCATCAATATCGAAACCTGTGGGCTTAGAAGTAGGTGGTCTAGTCCGATAAACCACGTCTCCTTTTTCACTATGTGGACAGATGGTTAGGTGTGGGTCGTTTACCAGTGGAAGTGTTATTAACAGAATGAACAATGCGTACGCAAGCATCAAAACTCAACATTGAGTGATTAGAAGAAGGTCGTCTAGTCCGATGAATCACGTCTCCTTTTTTCACCATGAGGACATAGGGTTAGGTGTGGGTCGTTTACCAGTGGAAGTGTTGGCAACAGAATGAACAGTGGGTACGCAAGCATCAATACTGAACCCTGAGTGATTAGAAGAAGGTCGTCTAGTCCGATTAATCACGTTTCGTTCTTTCACCATGTGGATAGATGGTTAGGTGTGGGTCGTTTACCAGTGGAAGTGTAGGTAGCAGAATAAACAATGGGTACGCAAGCATCAATACTGAACGCTGAGTGATTAGAAGGTCGTCTAGTTCGATTATTCACGTTTCCTTCTTTCACCATTTGGATAGATGGTTAGGTGTGGGTCGTTTACCAGTAGAAGCGTTGGTAGCAGAATGAACAATATGTACGCAAGCATCAATACTAGACAATGAGTGATTAGTAGAATGTTGTCTAGTCCGATAAATCACGTCTCCTTTTTTCACCATAAGGACATATAGTTTAGTGTGAGTAGTTTCCCGGGGAAGTGTTGGTACCTGAATGAACAATGGGTACGCAAGCATCAAAACTGGATACTGAGTGATTAGAAGAAGGTCGTCTAGTCCGATGAATCACGTCTCATTTTTTAAATATGCGGACAGATGTTTAGGTGTGAGTCGTTTACTAGTGGAAGTGCTGGTAACAGAATGAACAATGGGTACGCAAGCATCAATACTAAACCCTGAGAGATTAGAAGAAGGTCGTCTAGTCCAAAGAATCACGTCTCCTTTATTCACCATGTGGACCGATGGTAAGGTGTGAGTCGTTTACCATTGGAAGTGTTGGTAACGGAATGAACAATGGATTCGCAAGCATCAATACTGAACCCTGAGTGATTAGAAGCTGTACGTCTAGTCCGATGGGTGACATTTCCTTTTTTTACCATGCGGACAGATGGTTAGGTGTGGGTCGTTTACCAGTGGAAATGTTGGTAACAGAATGAACAATGGGTACGCAAGCATCAATACTAAACCCTGAGTGATTAGAAGAAGACCGTCTAGTCCAATGAATCAAGTCTGCTTTTTCACCGTGTGGACAGATGGTTAGGTGTGTGTCGTTTACAGTGGAAGTGTTTTTAACAGACTGAACAATAGAACCTCAAGCATTAATAATGAAACCTAAGTGATTAGAAGATGGTTGTCTAGTCCGATGAATCACGTTTCCTTTTTTTACCATTTGAACAGATTGTTAGGTGTGGGTCATTTACCAGTGGAAGTGTTGGTAACAGAAGGAACAATGGGTACGCATGAATCAATACTTAACCCTGAGTGATTAGGAGAAGGTCGTGAAGTCCGATGAATCACGTCTCCTTTTTTCATCACGTAGA
Organism: Macrothele yani; assembly: GCA_039090855.1. Taxonomy (NCBI): domain Eukaryota; kingdom Metazoa; phylum Arthropoda; class Arachnida; order Araneae; family Macrothelidae; genus Macrothele; species Macrothele yani. The sequence continues at coordinate 32,739,855 of CM076999.1, read as the reverse complement.
CAGATGGTTAAGTGTGCTTCATTTAACGGGGAAATGTTGGTACCTAAATGAACAATATGTCAGCAAGCATCAATACTGGATACTGAGTGATTAGAAGAAGGTCGTCTTTTCCGATTAATCACGTCTCATTTTTTCACAATATGGACAGATGAATAAGTGTGCGTCGTTTACCGGGGAAGTGGTTGTAACTGAATGAACAATGGGTACGCAAGCATCAATACTTGACACTGAGTTGTTATAAGAAGGTTGTCTGTTCCGATTAATCACTTCTCCTTTTTTCGCCAAATAGACAGATGGTTAAGTGTGCCTCGTTTACCGGGGAAGTGTTGGGACCTGAATGAACAATGGGTACACAAGCATTAATACTGAACACTGAGTGATTAGAAGAAGGTCGTCTAGTCCGATGAATCACGTCTCATTTTTTCACCATGTTGACAGATGGTTAGGTGTGCGTCGTTTCCCGGAGGAATAATTGTACCTGAAGCAACAATGGGTACACAAGCATCAATACTGGACCCTGAATGATTAGAAGAAGGTCTTCTAGTCCGATGAATCACGTCTCCTTTTATCACCATGTGGACAGATGGTTAGGTGTGTGTCGTTTACCAGTGGAAGTGTTAGGTAACAGAATGAACAATTGGTACGCAAGCATCAAAACGGAACTTTGATTGATTAAAAGAAGGTCGTCTAGTCCGATGAATCACGTCTCTTTTTTTCACCATGACGACAGATGGTTAGGTGTGGGTCGTTTACAAGTGGAAGTGTTAGTAAGAGAATGAGCAGTGGGTACGCAAGCATCAATACTGAACCCTGAGTGATCAGAAGCCGGTAGTCTGGTCCGATGAATCACGTCTCCTTTTTCACCATGTGGACAGATGGTTAAGTGTACGTCGTTTACCAGTGGAAGTGTTGGTATCAGAAATAAACAATTGGTACGGAATCATCTAAACTGAACATTGAGTGATTAGAAGAAGGTCGTCTAGTTAGATGAATCATGTCTCATTTTTTTACCATTTGAACAGAAAGTTAGGTGTGGGTCGTTTACCAGTGGAAGTGTTGGTAACAGAATGAACAATGGATACGCAGGCGTCAATACTGAACCCTGAGTGATTAGAAGCTGGTAGTCTGGTCCGATGAATCACGTCTAATTTTTTCTCCATGCGGACAGATGGTTAGGTGTGGGTCGTTTACCAGTGGAAGTGTTGGTAACAGAATGAACAATGGGTACGCAAGCATCAAAACTGAACATTGAGTGATTAGAAGAAGGTCGTCTAGTCCGATGAATAACGTCTCCTTTTTTCACTAATTGGACAGATGGTTAGGTGTAGGTCGTTTACCAGTGGAAGTGTTGGTAGCAGAATAAACAATGGGTACGCAAGCATCAATACTGAACCCTGAGTGATTAGAAGAAAGTCTTCTAGTCCGATGAATCACGTCTCATTTTTTCACCATTTGAACAGAAAGTTAGGTGTATGTCGTTTACTAGTGGAAGTGTTGGAAACAGAATGAACAATGGATACGCAAGCATCAATACTGAACCCTGATTAATTTGAAGCTGGTAGTCTGGTCCGGTGAATCACGTCTCCTTTTTCTCCATGCGGACAGATGGTTAGTTATCGGTCGTTTACCAGTGGAAGAGTTGGTAACAGATTGAACAATGGGTACGCAAGCATCAACACTGAACCCTGAGTGATTAGAAGAAAGTCGTCGAGTCCGAAAAATCACGTCCCCTTTTTTCACCATGCGGACAGATGGTTAAGTGTGCCTCGTTTACCGGGGAAGTGTTGGTACCTGAATGAACAATGGGTACGCAAGCATCAGTACTGGATACTGAGTGATTAGAAGAAGGTCGACTTTTCCGATTAATCATGTTTCTTTTTTCACCACGTGGAATGATGGTTAGGTGTGCGTCGTTTACCGGGGAAGTGTTGGTACCTGAATGAACAATGGGCACGCAAGCATCAATACTGAAACCTGAGTGATTAGAAGAAGGTCGTCTAGTCCGATTAATCACGTTTCCTTCTTTCACCATGTGGACAGATGGTTAGGTGTGGGTCGTTTACCAGTGGAAGTGTTGGTAGCAGAATTAAAAATGGGTACGCAAGCATCAATACTGAACGCTGAGTAATGACAAGAATTTCGTCTAGTCCGATGAATCATGTCTCCTTTTTTCACCATGTAAGCAGATGGTTAGGTGTGGGTCGTTTACCAGTAGAAGTGTTGGTAACAGAATGAACAATGTGTACGCAAGCATCAATACTAGACAATGAGTGATTAGTAGAATGTTGTCTAGTCCGATAAATCACGTCTCCTTTTTTCACCATAAGGACAGATGGTTTAGTGTGCGTCGTTTACCGGGGAAGTGTTGGTACCTGAATGCACAATGGGCACGCAAGCATCAATACTGAAACCTGAGTGATTAGAAGAAGGTCGTCTAGTCCGATGAATCACGTCTCATTTTTTCACCATGTTTACTGATGGTTAGGTGAGCGTCGTTTACCGCAGGGATAGTGGTACCTGAAGCAACAATGGGTACACAAGCATGAATACTGGACCCTGATTGATTAGAAGAAGATCTTCTAGTCCGATGAATCACGTCTCCTTATATCACTATGTGGACAGATGGTAAGGTCTGGGTCGTTTACCAGTTTAATTGTTGGTAGCAGAATGAATAATGGCTACGCAAGCATCAATACTGAACCTTGTGGGCTTAGAAGTAGGTCGTCTAGTCCGATGAACCAAGTCTCCTTTTTCACTATGTGGACAGATGGTTAGGTGTGGGTCGTTTACCAGTGGAAGTGTTATTAACAGAATAAACAATGGGTACGCAAGCATCAAAACTGAACATTGAGTGATTAGAAGAAGGTCGTCTAGTCCGTTGAATCACGTCTCCTTTTTTCACCATGAGGACAGAGGGTTAGGTGTGGGTCGTTTACTAGTGGAAGTGTTGGTAACAGAATGAACGATAAGTACGCAAGCATTAATACTGAACCCTGAGTGATTAGAAGAAGGTCGTCTAGTCCGATGAATCATGTCTCCTTTTTTCACCATGTAAACAGATGGTTAGGTGTGGGTCGTTTACCAGTAGAAGTGTTGGTAACAGAATGAACAATGGGTACGCAAGCATCAATACTAGACAATGAGTGATTAGTAGAATGTTGTCTAGTCCGATAAATCACGTTTCTTTTTTCACCATAAGGACAGATGGTTTAGTGTGCGTAGTTTACCGGTGAAGTGTTGGTACTTGAATGAACAATGGGTACGCAAGCATCAATACTGGATGCTGAGTGATTAGAAGAAGGTCGTCTAGTGCGATGAATCACGTCTCATTTTTTAACTATGCGGACAGATGTTTAGGTGTGAGTCGTTTACTAGTGGAAGTGTTGGTAAGAGAATGAACAATGGGTACGTAAGCATTAATACTTAACCCTGAGTGATTAGAAGAAGGTCGTCTAGTCCAAAGAATCACGTCTCCTTTATTCAGCATGTGGACCGATAGTAAGGTGTAAGTCGTTTACCATTGGAAGTGTTGTTAACGGAATGAACAATGGGTACGCAAGCATCAATACTAAACCCTGAGTGATTAGAAGAAGGCCTTCTATTCCAATGAATCAAGTCTGCTTTTTCACCATGTGGACAGATGGTTAGATGTTTGTCGTTTACAGTGGAAGTGTTGGTAACAGACTGACCAATAGAAACTCAAGCATTAATACTGAAACCTAAGTGATTAGAAGATGGTTTTCTAGTCCGATGAATCACGTCTCCTTTTTTTACCATTTGAACAGATTGTTAGGTGTGGGTCATTTACCAGTGGAAGTGTTGGTAACAGAAGGAACAATGTGTACGCAAGAATCAATACTTAACCCTCAGTGATTAGAAGAAGTTCGTGAAGTCCGATGAATAACGTCTCCTTTTTTAATCACGTAGACAGATGGTTAAGTGTGCTTCATTGAACGGGGAAATGTTGGTACCTAAATGAACAATGGGTCAGCAAGCATTAATACTGGATACTGAGTTATTAGAAGAAGGTCGTCTTTTCTGATTAATGAAGTCTCATTTTTTTACAATGTGGACAGATGGTTAAATGTGCGTCGTTTACCGTGGAAGTGGTTGTACCTGAATGAACAATGGGTACGCAAGCATCAATACTTGACACTGAGTTATTATAAGAAGGTTGTCTAGTCCGATTAATCACTTCTCCTTTTTTCGCCAAATAGACAGATGGTTAAGTGTGCCTCGTTTACCGGGGAAGTGTTGGTACCTGAATGTACAATGGGCACTCAAGCATCAATATTGAACCCTGAGTGATTAGAAGAAGGTCGTCTAGTCCGATGAATCACGTCTCATTTTTTCACCATGTGGACAGATGGTTAGGTGTGCGTCGTTTACCGGAGGAATAATGGTACCTGAAGCAACAATGGGTACACAAGCATCAATACTGGACCCTGAATGATTAGAAGAAGGTCTTCTAGTCCGATGAATCGCGTATCCTTTTATCACCATGTGGACAGATGGTTAGGTGTGGGTCAATTACCAGTGGAAGTGTTAGTAGCTGAATGAACAATTGGTACGCAGGCATCAAAACTGAACATTGAGTGATTAAAAGAAGGTCGTCTAGTCCGATGAATCACGTCTCGTTTTTTCACCATTCGAACAGAAAGTTAGGTGTGGGTCGTTTACCGGGGAAGTGTTGGTACCTGAATGAACAATGGGTACGCAAGCATCAATACTGGATACTGAGTGATTAGAAGAAGGTCGTCTAGTCCGATGAATCACGTCTCATTTTTTAACTCTGCGGTCAGATGTTTAGGTGTGAGTCGTTTACTAGTGGAAGTGTTGGTAACAGAATGAACAATGGGTACGCAAGCATCAATACTAAACCCTGAGTGATTAGAAGAAGGTCTTCTAGTCCGATGAATCACGTCTCCTTTTATCACCATGTGGACAGATGGTTAGGTGTGGGTCAATTACCAGTGGAAGTGTTAGTAACAGAATGAACAATGGATACGCAAGCATCAAAACTGAACATTGAGTGATTAAAAGAAGGTCGTCTAGTCCGATGAATCACGTCTCATTTTTTTACCATTTGAACAGAAAGTTAGGTGTGGGTCGTTTACCAGTGGAAGTGTTGGTAACAGAATGAACAATGGATACGCAAGCATCAAAACTGAACATTGAGTGATTAAAAGAAGGTCGTCTAGTCCGATGAATCACGTCTCATTTTTTTACCATTTGAACAGAAAGTTAGGTGTGGGTCGTTTACCAGTGGAAGTGTTGGTAACAGAATGAACAATGGATACGCAAGCATCAATACTATACCCTGAGTGATTAGAAGAAGGTCTTCTAGTCCGATGAATCACGTCTCCTTTTTCACTATGTGGACAGATGGTTAGGTGTACGTCGTTTACCAGTGGAAGTGTTGGTAACAGAATGAACAATATGTACGCAAGCATCAATACTGAACCCTGAGTGATTAGAAACTGGTCGTCTGGTCCGATGAATCACGTCTCCTTTTTTCATCACGTAGACAGATGTTTAAGTGTGCTTCATTTAACGGGGAAATGTTGGTACCTAAATGAACAATGGGTCAGCAAGCATCAATACTGGATACTGAGTGATTTGAGGAAAGTCGCCTTTTCCGATTAATCACGTCTCATTTTTTCACAATGTGGACAGATGAATAAGTGTGCGTCGTTTACCGGGGAAGTGGTTGTACCTGAATGAACAATGGGTACGCAAGCATCAATACTGGACACTGAGTGATTAGAAGAAGGTCGTCTAGTCCGATGAATCACGTCTCATTTTTTCACCATGCGGACAGATGATTAGGTGTGCGTCGTTTACCGGGGAAGTGTTGGTACCTGAATGAACAATAGTTACGCAAGCATCAATACTAGACACTGCGTGAGTAGAAGAAAGTCGTCTAGTCCGATTTATCACGTCTCTTTTTCTCACATGTGGACAGATTGTTAGGTGTGCGTCGTTTACCGGGGAAGTGTTGGTAACATAATGAGCAATGGGTACGCAAGCATCAATACTGAACCCTGAGTGCTTAGAAGAAGGTCGTCTAGTCCGATGAATCACGTCTCCTTTTTTCACCATGTGGACAGATGGTTGGGTGTATATCGTTTACCAGTGGAAGTTTTGGTAACAGAATGAACAATGGGTACGCAAGCATCAATACTGGACCCTGAGTAATTATAAGAAAGTCGTCTAGTCCGATGAATCACGTCGCCTTTTTTTCACCATGTTGACAGATGGTTAGGTGTGAGTCGTTTACCAGTGGAAGTGTTGGTACCTGAATGAACAATGGGTACCCAAGCATTAATACTGGACGCTGAGTGATTAGAAGAAGGTCGTCTATTTCGATTAATCACGTCTAATTTTTTCACCATGTGGATAGATGTTTAGGTTTGCGTCGTTTAAAGGGGAAGTGTTGGTACCTGAAAAAAATGGGTATGCAAGCGTCAATAGTGCACCATGAGTGATGGGAAGAAGGTCGGCTAATTCGATGAATATCGTTTCCTTTTTCACCATGTGGACACATGGTCAGGTGTTCGGCGTTTACCAGGGGAAGTTTTGATACGAGAATGAACCATTGAACGAAATCAAGCCGACAGGGGAAGTGTTGATACCAGAATGAATTATTGAACGAAATCAAGCCGACAGGGGAAGTGTTGATACCAGAATGAACCATTGAACGAAATGTAGCCGACAGGGGAGGTGAAATTATTTGGCAATTTTCTACTGGGATATCCTGGAACCAGATTTTTATGTACCGGAGACTAAGTATTATGCCCGCCACCTACGTAAACATCATTGCGGACCACGACCATCGTTTCATAGCAGAGGTATTCCCTTCTAATGGTGCTTTTGCTGACCAGAATAATGCTCCATGCAATACTGCCAGGTTCCTTTTAGAATGGTTCGCGTAACATGAAGTAGACCCTCAGATATTGCCCTGGCCTCCAAATTTCCCACATATCAATTCAGTCGAGCATCTGTGGTTTGCGTTCAGTCAACAATTGTGATATACAGCAGCCCAGCCAAGTTGCCTAAAAGATATGATGGCCACATTTAGGTACCAGATATCACAAGATAGCTTGGAAATCTTGTAGCGTCGATGCATCTCCGGGAAAAATCTGTTTTGACGGCACAAGGAGGATCAACATCATATTAGGCTGGTAGTCATAATATTTTGGCTGTTCGGTGTATGTTAGAGAAACAATCATCACATATTATGCTGGAACAGGCGTGTCGCACCCCTGTGGCTGGTAGCCTAAACGCTGTCTATCGGCCATTCAAGCTAGAGAGGTCCGAGATTGAAAACTGTAAGGCGTAGATTTTGTGTGTGTCTTAGGGCATTGTTCGTTAAAATTTAACGTATTAAAAAAGTCGACACCTATGAACTGAATCACACATATTCCTGCAAGAGAAACATGTCCAAGACAAATTTCAATATACGGTTAATGAAGTATTGCGTAAATTAAAATTTCACGTACTGCCGAACATGAATGCAAAGAATATAATTCCCAGTTCAAATCATACACTTAAAATCGTGATATCTGAAATAAGTGAAACACTTGAAATAGCATCTACTATGCATATATCTACATAAAAAATTCACCTATCTCTACATAGAAAATTCACCTCTATCTACATAAAAAATTCACCTCTATCTACATAGGAAATTTTCCTATATCTACATAGAAAATTCACCTCTATCAACATAAAAAGTTCACCTCTATCTACATAGAAAATTCACCTCTATCAACATAAAAAGTTCACCTCTATCTACATAGAAAATTCACCTCTATCAACATAAAAAGTTCACCTCTATCTACATAGAAAATTTGCCAATATCTACATAGAAAATAATTACGAACATAAATTGCGCGAAATACTTCACAGCTTCGCCACCACAATACCAATTTAAAACTTTTTAGACATTTTTGGAGTGAGGGCTTTAGTCATGCATTTTAATTTACTCTCAGTTAAATAAAATGTATTTTACATTTATTTAAAATAAGATAGATATATTTTATCATTTTACCCACAATCTTGAAATACCTTTAAGTCATAATATATTTTTCGCAAAATTTATATTCTACTACACTGCCGGACAATTGCTAAGGACGGATGACAATAGCAACGATAGCAACCATAAAATGGAAGGCAGGAAAATGTGGAAATTAGCATAAGTGCGGGATACAGTAAGACGTGTTGTGCGTATGCAAATTTTGGATTGCCGAACTTGTTCGTGACGTCATAGCGCTGATAAGAGATACAAAGGATTTGACGCGTATTGACCGTTGTTGTTCAAATGCAAAGTTGAAAGGGAAAGAATCAATTGACGAACTTCAAATTTTCAGTATGTCTTCCCGACATCACCTAGATGATTTTACGCATGGCCGTATTATTGGCAAGATTGAAGAAGGGCGAAAAATAACAGATGTTGCCAGGGAGTTCGACGTCAGCCACAGTGTTGTTTCAAGGCTTTAGAAATCATTTCAAACAAATGGAGAGTGTAGCAAACGTCACGGGGGAGGTCGTGTTCTCAGTACGACACCTGCAGAAGATCAGTACATAGTGCTATCAACAGAAAGACACCGGCGCAGCACAGCTAGTGAGATAGCAAATCAGTTTATGGCTGCTACTGGCAAGCGGATCTCCCGAAAAACTGTCGCCAGACGTTTGCATGAAGGAGGACTGTAGGCCCGCCGTCCTGTTGTGTGCATCCCATTGTCCACACGTCACCGTACCGCCCGCTTGCAATGGTGCCATCAACATCGCAATTGGACTGATAACGACTGGTCTGCTGTCCTCTTCTCAGATGAGGGTAGATACAGTCTATCGTCTGATTGTCGAAGACAACTGATCTGGCGTGATAGTGGTACTGCATATTGTCCAGCAAACATACAGGAAAGGGACCGATATCCGACATGTAGTGTCATGGTATGGGCTGGCATCATGATCATTGGCCGTACGTCCCTCTATGTGCTTCCAACTGGGACTAAGACTGGCCAACGATACATTAATGATGTTCTGCTACCTCATGTTCCGTGGTACTGTCGGTGATAGATGATATATGATAGATTCATTTTCATGGACGACAACGCAACAGGTCATCGAACAGTCGCTGTCCAGGTGTGTCTTGAGAGCGAGGATATTCAACGCCTCGTATGGCCAGCACGTTCTCCACATCTGAATCCCATTGAAAATGTGTGGGATGCTTTGGGGAGGAGTCTTGCTGGTCGCCAATGCCCTCCAATAAACAAGGACACCCTCATCCGTGCACTGACAGAGGAATGGGATAAATTACCCCAACAGCTGCTTGATAATGTTGTGCAAAGCATGACACTACGTGTGGAATCTTGCATCGCCCTCCATGGTGGCCATATCCCGTATTGACATCTTACGCCGGAACGCCTGCGGACGGTAATTGCATTTTTTTTCACGTTTACGTATTCTGCACAAAATGGCCTGTTTGTCCCTTGAACTTGTTCCAAAACCTTCTGGATTTCAGAGCACAATAAATTGTCTTTCTTGTAATGTCCTGGCTTTCTGACATTATTTTATTTCACTTGGCATCCAACCACACTTACTTTTTTATGCGCTATATAGCCGTTTATGATCCGTCCTTAGCAATTGTCCAGCAGTGTATAATATATTCGCAATCATCTTAGGCTTTTGTGAGTTGAGGGAACACTCCACTGTACCAAAATGGTATCACACAACTACCAATGTTAATAGAAATGTAGATATATAATCATGGCATGTCCGAAGATTACATTTGTTTAATATTTAAGGATCGCAGTGACATCGTATGTATTAGTAACCCACTTTCATAATCGAGTTTATTCATCACATACGGAACCTTCGTTAAATTTCGCAAACAACAGAAATCAACATTTTGGAAAGGCTAGTTAATTTCCCTTATCCAGCTGTTACTCGTGGGCAGAAATGTATTTTTGCTCACGGAAAACTAAATGGTGATTTACTTATGTGAAAGCAATGTCGGGCCAACTTGTAAAACAACTGCTCTTTAAACACAAGAAGTGGGTACTATAATCAACAAGAATGCAAAAGCGACTTTACTTTAGAAGAATAAGGCCCAATGGACTGGGCAAATTGAGAGAAGAACTGATCACCGTTGGATGACTGAAATACAAGACTGGATACAAGGAAACGGGACTTCGCCCAGAAAAGAGAATCTTGAGAGATGGGCGGATGAAATTCAAAAGCAAGCCTGAGTGACCCATGTAAGAGGATGTCTGAAGACAGGCAAGTCGGTGTGAACACCTATCACGTTTTTTTGGTTATTCCTTCATCCAAGACCGACGGTAAATAGGATGATTTGTTCCTAAAGCTAAAGGTATAACCAAACATCCTTTTCTTTGTACATGCATTCTCGGATGGAGACCAAATCTGTGTAGTCTCCTTGGCTACTCGACTGGTACTGAAGCAATATAATGATGCTTAATAATGAACGTGTATAGTGTGAAAATAATGACGATGTAATAGTGGCGTAATGACGGCGGTCTAATGAAGTGCAGAAATGACAATATTTTTTAACGTGCAAGGTCCGTTTAACTAATAACACGAAAATTCTTCAGCTAACTAGTGTTCGTTTATAACCAGCATTTATAATTGCAGAAATCCTATAACTTCTCTTACCCTTATTGCGAAGCCCTATACATGTACTACGCATTGCGTTCGCAGAAATTTAGGTAGAGGTTGATTGGCTTAAGGAAATACGAATATCTGTCATTCTTCGTTTGTAAACACGAGGAATTGTAACTCTGAGTAAATCCTTAGTTGAGTGTATATTGTTGCCATATGAAACTCCGAAATAACTGTAGCTCTGATTTTAATTCCAATGTTACACAAATGTCTTACACATACAAAGCTGTTGTCAATTAGGTTTAAAATACAACATAAACTTCGCAGGACAAATTTGAACGTCTACCACGAATAATAACAAAAATAAGTTACCTGCTGCTATGACATAAGTAAATGAGTGCTACTGTGATTAATTTTAAGAAGTTCAGATTTTAGAAATTATTTTTTAATATATCGTCGAATAGCCTACGCAATAGTTCCGATGATAAACTTAATTTCTGTCTCTACACTGACTGACTTAATCTGTGTGTTACTGAGCTCTGGCGCGCGCCTTTGTGTATCACAAGCCATTTTAATATTGTCTATCAAGATGTATACATTTTGAATCTAGGAACGTGTAAGCTGATACGGCAAATGTTATAAAGACCGAAAAATTTAGTTTTTCAACATAATAGTTGGAAATGTTTCTTCAGTAAATATTAAAAGTCGAAGAGTTTTATATGAAATTTTCATTTTATTATTAAGTGCTGACCTGTGATACAGTTTTCCAAGCTCTGGCTGCAGACCATTCAGTCGAAATGTATGCTGGTTCGAATCCCGGCGTGAAACAGATATTCTTTTGTCTACCTGTTCCTCGAAGCCAGGGGAAGTAAACTGTTATTACAGCATTGAGTTCATCAGCGTCGTCGTTAAAACCCTCAAATGGGTTTTAACGAAGAGCAGTCATGCATTTTATTTCACTATAGTTAAATAAATGTGAAATACAATTTATTTAACTTGGAGTGAAATAAAATGCATGACTGAAGGCCTCACTCGAAAAATGTTTCAAAAGTTTTAAATTGTTATTTTGACGACGAAGCTGCGAAATGTTTCAAAAGTTTTCAATTGTTATTGTGACGACGAAGCTGAGAAATGTTTCGAAAAATTAATGTTCGTAAATATTTTCTATGCATATATAGGTGAATTTTCTATGTATATATAGGTGAGTTTTCTATGTAGATATATCTACAAGTGCATGCTGCAATATGGAACTGGAACAAACTTCTTTGTGTTACGTAGAATTTCATAGTAACAATATACAATATTTCAATTTTTCAAAAAATACTCTAATAATTCCGTCGTTGCACTCAATAGATATTACTTATATGTTTTAATTTAATTTCCGGTAAAATATAATTTCTGTTTCTGTAAACCCAAATTGCGCAATTGTAGCATTTCAGGACTGCCTTTACATCAGTAAGACTTTGTCTCAAACTGCGTACCTCATTATGTAAAAAAGACCTCCCGGAGACTCAGTCAAAGGCAGTTTGAAATTCTTAATTAGAAGTTTATTTTTGCGTTCAAAAACCAACAAATTTTTTCTCCTTTATTAAAAGTACAGGGTTATTCATAAAGAAGTATACAGTTTCCAGATGCTGTAAAACAGTAACAGTTGAATACACGGATCACAACTGCGAACCGTTAGGTAGATGTACTCATAAAGTTTGTGTCCCGCTGCTGAGGGAAGTGACGTAGGTGATAGCTTGCATGTCACGTGACTAGTCATTCTAAGAATATCTTCCTCACCGATGGATTGGACGAGCCGCTGACTGCAACATGCCACTGATCCAATGTCCACCCAGAAGTCCTTACTTAACACCTTGTGACTTTTTCCTGAATGTGTACGTAAAGGACAAGATAGCCGCCCCGGTGGCGCAGTGGTCTAAGCTATGGCCTCTGATCATTCGTCCGAACGGGGTCTGGGTTCGAATCCCGGTTAGGCATGGATGTTGTGTTTGTCCTACACCACTGGCTCTCTCCCTTCCCTGGAACCAGTGACCCTAAATTAGGGACGGGCGACTGCTTATAGCCCATTGAGTTGCTCACGGTGGTCGTTAAACCTCCAATAAAAAAAAAAAAAAAAAAAAAAAAGACAAGATATTCGCCCCTCCCCTTCCTGTTGATCTAGCGAAGCTGAAACAGCGTATCACAGCCACTATCACTGCACTTAATTCAGATATCTTAGCCCGAGTTCGGGCGGAAATGGATTACCGGCTCAATGTGTGTCGTGTGAGGTAAGGTGCACACATAGATCATCTGTGACTGTCTCTAAAAACATCTTGAAATATTCCCCTACAATTCTGTTACAGGTAACATAAAATACTTTATATTGTTCTGTTTTATAGTGCGTTGAAACTATATACTACTTTATGAATCACCCTGTATTTTAAATCTATTAATTGTTCTTTGATTTTGGTCAAAAAAAAGGACACTATTAAAAAAAAAAAAGAAATTTACATAAAAAAATGCTCTCATTTAGCTCTACTTTCACTAGCACAAGGTTTTGTTTATGTTGCGCCTTTAATCGGCTTATCAATATTTCTCAGCACACAGCTCCAGCTGTTTTTAAATTATTTAAATTCTTCTTGTACTAGACAATCCTTTTCTCATCAGTTGTCTTCCGGCAGTGTAATACTTCCCAGATGTTCACTAACACCATTTTACAACCACACCGACTGCTGAAATGGTAGTTAATCGTCGACTAAAATTTCAACGTACCAACGTTACTCTACCCATTAGCCAAATTGATATTTATTTTCCTTAGGCTACATTACTTTGGCTTTTACTCTGAACGACTGATTTACCGTTTTCAGATTATTTTTTTGATTGGAAGTTTCACTACCACCGTAAGCAACTCAATGGGCAATAAGCAGACGCCCGTCCCTAATATAGGGTCACTGGTTCCAGTGAAGGTAGGGGACCAGTGCCGTAATACAAACACAACATCTGTGCCTCACCGCGATTGGAACACGGACCCCTGTCGGCCGAATGATCATAGGCCATCGCTTAGACCAATGCGCGACCGGGGCGGCGATTATTTTTCCGATGAGGTTTTGTTGTAGTTGAAAGCAACCAGAAACATTATGTGGGGAAATGTCAGTTCACTCCACCTAACTATCTCGTAAAATTTTATTTCGTAGTGAGATATATACCAAGAAAAATGGTGCGTATGTCCACACAAAAAACTGAAACTGCATAAATATTATGTAACAGTTGTTCCTCTACGCCAAGTACTTCGTCAAGACCAAAGGTTATGTGTGCATGAAATATGCTGTACATGAATCATTATCTAATCGATGACAATTTTCGGGAAAAATATCTGTTGTTCCGAATAAAGATTTCGGTCTGCATGGAATAAATTGGTAACAAAAATCGAAAGTGCAGAAAAAATTCTAAGTTTACAATTTATATCAAAACCTACTAATCTTATAAAGTTTCAGAAAAGATAATGCTGAAACATTGCAATCAATGGCGATTAACATCCTGTTTAGAATGAAGCTGCCACTTTTTTTACGCATTTTAGAAAGTAAAAATCATATAAAGATAGTATCATTCTGTGATACACATTCTGTCCCGCGCATGGGTTTTTAATTATTGTTCCTTAAAATATTTTGCTTATTAAAACGTACAGCGTAGAGTAAGTAAGATGTTTTGTACGAGGGAGAAGCACAGAATAGAAAGATATCTCAAATAAAAATAATATTGATGATATAAATGTTAGCAGGAATTTAATGCTAGATCTACTGTTTTTTCTTTGAGGCCATATGAAAAAAGACACAGGTTAAGAAATGGTCCAAAAGACGGAAATAACGCTGGCAGCAGAAGACATATAAAAGGAGTAGATAAAAGGTGACAGAGTCTTGTGGTTTCCATAGTACAGGGTGTTTCAGAAAATTTGATATCATTTGAGATGTAAATATCTGAGTAACTAAATAGTCTAAGCAAATGAAACTAAACAGGCTTAATGTTGAGCAAAATAAGATTTATTCATCAAAATTTGAATGAGAAATTCAAAGGTACGTGGACTTTATGAACAATTTCACAAGTGTTCAATATGCGCACCCGTCTGTGACACGGCACACGTCAAGTCGGTTGTCTATATCCTGCCAAACACGATGCAGCAGGTCCCTCATGTGCTCAAATGGACCAACTGTAATGCAGATTTAGACACCGTACAAAAAGTTCAAAGATGAAGGCTGTCTGCGCAGGGAAAAAGGATCTGTACGACCACCAGTAGCGGAAGAGGTGGTCGAGCGGGTCGGGGAAACATTTCATTCGAATGGCAAAGTCGCCAAGTATAATGTTCACATTTGGGGCGACGAAAATCCCCATGCCACATATCAGCACATGGGAGACATGCTGCATCGTGTTTGGCAGGAGATAGACAACCGACTTGACGTGTGACGTGTCACAGGCGGGTGCGCATATTGAAAACTTGTGAAATCATTCATGAAATCCACATATCTCTGGATTTCGCATTCAAAGTTTGATGAATTAATCTTATTTTGCTCAACATTAAGCCTGTTTAGTTTCATTTGCCTAGACTATTTAGTTACTGTTTATATTTACATCTTAAATGATATCAAATTATCTGAAACGCCCTGCATTTTGTATTTCCTTCAGAAAAAGATTTATTGTTTTGAAATGTGTCAATAATTATCCGATGCGATTGTCTACGTATTCATTGTTGTATTTTGAATCGTGGTAACAGGTGAATATGGTGAAGGGTAAAAAAACGCTTGATAATACACCTAATAAGTAGACGACAAAAAAACACTGACATATTATTTATTAATTCATTTTCTGTGAATATACAGTAATAATTTTCTTGATGGTTTTGTATTGCCTTTACACGTTTACAAAAAGAAGTACGTTTTCATACATAATAATTATCAATGAAAGTGAACGAAATTCACAACAAAATATGCGCGGTACACTGGTAGACATTTCACTCTCAAATGCGGTTTCAAAAGCAAAGAATCGTCATTACTAAAAAAAAGATGTTTCCGTATAATTTCATTTGTCCCTAATGTAAAGTATATGTATTTAGAACTACAAGCGTCCTACATTATTTTCGTTATATCCATTTTTTTTAATATTTGGACAATTTTACAAAGCATAGTAAATGCTGGTTTTGGTTCTTCTGACATCCTACAGTATAATGTATTATCAGCTGTAAAATATTAAAACCTGGATTTTGTTGCAAATTCATTTTAGTCAAGGGTTTACTTACTTTCGCAACGAAAGGTAGCTCTTCCATTTAGAGTGAACGAAATAATATCAATATTATGCTCAAAACGAGTAAAAAATGGAACAGCTTCTCTAAATTAGTCTACAATAATTATGTCCGCGAAATCTTTAGACCTTATGTACAGGGTGTCCGAGAATTATTGGACACATTACAAAAGTATGTACAAAAATAACTATGAGCATTGTCTGTTTTTATATGTCACGTATTACTAACACGGTTTCTATATTTTTTTTTTGCAGATTGTTATTCCCAGAATCCGATAGATGGCGCTAGGTTTGGCCTGATAATGAATGTATGAGAAATGCACAATCGGTAGTCATGTCATCCGTGCATCATAAGGCGAGGTGTGTATTATGGCTTGTGGAATTAAAGTCTGTCATTAAAGTTAAAAGACGGTACCGTTTAGAGTATGGTTGTAATCCTCCTTCAACGAATTCAGTTAAGCAATGAATGAAACAGTTTAAAGAAACTGGCAATGCGGAACATCGAGGAGGAGCCAGTAGGCCTAGCGCCTGCAATGAGACGGTTGACTAAGTTAATCAAAGTTTCCCACGAAGCCACAGGAATCCATTCGTAAAGCAAGCAGATAACTGTACGTTCCGAAATCGACAGTTCACGATATCCTTCACAAGAAATTAAAGTTTCATGCTTATAAAATTCAAATAGTGCAAAATATGCATGCAAATGATCACACTCTGCGATACGATTTCGATGTGGATATGCTTAATCGAGTGGAAAACGAAGAAAACTTTCTCAGTACTGTAATTCTTAGTGATGAATCCACATTTCATGTATCAGGTATTGTGAATCGTCACAACTGTAAGATATGAGGCAGTGAACCGCCTCATGCTGCTATTGAACTAGAACGTGATTATTTAAAAGTTAATGTGTGGTTCGCCCTATCAAAAAGAGAAGTAATTGGCCCTTTCTTCTTCTGCGAAGAAAACATAAATGGTGATATTTACTTGGATATGCTAGAAAATTTCGCTACACCCTAGTTCAAAAGATATGACAACGGCGTTTCCCAACAAGACGGCGCTCCTCCGCATTGATCTTACCTATACGTAAGTGCCTAAATGAGCATTTCCCCAACAGATGGATTGGGCGTGGTGGTCCCATTCCGTGGCCTCCTCGCTCTCCAGACGTAACTCCATTGGATTATTTCATGTGGGGTTATGTAAAGGATGGTGTCTATCACACGCCGTGTACTGATTTGCAGGAACTGAAGCAGCGTATCAGAGCTGCTATTAATTCCATAACTTTTCAGATGCTTGCCAATATATGGCATGAAATCGAGTGTCGCTTTGACATACTACAAGCAACCAAGGAATCTCACATCGAAATTTATTAACTTGTGTAGCTACAATGTAAGTTAGTACAGTCAGTTATTTTCCATCTGTTTTATATTTTGTTTTACATAATTTTGTAATGGGTCCAATAATTCTCGGACACCCTCTATTTATATTTTACTCTTCCATAGTAATTTTTCAGAAATTGTCATTGCTGGTACAAAGAAGAATAGCCTCAAAAGCTGTTACTTTGAATGCCTCAGAACTCCATTTGACGTTAATAAAAACCATTTTTAATACGTTTTTCTCCCACATTTTCACTCAGATTTATGTACTACCAAACAAAAACGCATCTGTTGTTAATATCATCACACCGGATGATATGCTGATTTCCTTGTGATTAGTATACTTGTGATAGATTTTGTATCAAGACACAGCTTCAGTTCTCGGTAATGGGCACACATTGTTCCTTCAATTAAGCACTGAAGTTCCAGACAAACGTCCCTTTGCCTAGAACTTCAAAACGTTATTAGTGGTCTTCTTTGAAGCCCACATCTTTTGTGCATTAGAAAGGGAGCTAAAGGGTTTTTTCCAAGTCCGTGAAAAAACTCTTAGGTCCAATTTACCAAATGGAGTCGGGTGATTTTGAAAACGAATGTTCACCCATAAGCCACAAAGATCCACTCAAACGTAAGGGTTCTCTTCTTCTATCTTTCACACACATAAGCATACAAAAACCATGTTAAACAAAGAGAAAACGAAATAATTTTCGCAACATCCAAATCAAGTTTCAAAGGGAAACTTGTTCGCTACAAAACTGCTTAAAAGCGATAAATATTTTGAAATGACACCAGCACGTCGGTTCTTCATTATTATAAAGTCATGAGTAATTTGCAAATATAATCTACTGCAATGTTAGGTTTGAATTTGTTTTTAAATTACTGTTAGAAAAAAAAGGCGACGACTATTTAAGAGGTCGCGTCAATGCACGTTTTGAGAATTATTAGGTCACAACAGCTACACAAACGCAATAGGAAAATCATTTATATGCATGCATTTTGTGATGTTCTACGTTTTGAACAAAAAGAAAAGCAACGTTTTACTTAGAGAATCAAAGTAAAACCAATAACCAATAATTTTTTTAATTTTACTCCCACGTTAGAGGAAGAATATCGGAATAATCATTAAACGCCTTGCGAATGTTTTCCGAAGTTTCAAATAATCTGATCGCCTTTCATAGAAAGTGTAGGAATTTTATGCTTTCCAATGCCAGTCTTAGAGCTATTTTTATTGTTCAGCAGTTCTATAAACATACTGTTTTTCTCCCGCACGGAAAAAGTCCTTATTATATAAAAAACACCCACACAAGGTAAGAGCCGTGGAAAAATTCATCAGAATGATTTTCATCGATATCCATCGCTAGATGACTCTCTGCTGTGATGCGCAACGTAAATTGAATGGGATGAGTTTCAAATTCTTATTGTATTATTGCTGAAGTCAATGTGTTACTCAATGTGAAAATCTCATTGGGAAATGGAAACATCTGCCTTAGAAAACATTCCGGAATAAAATATTTGGAGAAAAAAAAACAGTTCTGAGAAACACACGGTAAAATTCATACGATGATGTGTCATATGTTGCACCTGCTCGCCAGAATTTTGTTCTGTCTCATATCGGCATTTTGTGGTCATAGGTGAAATGTTTGCAATGAAATCAGAATATAATATATGTGCATGAAATTAATCGGCATGTTTTGAATGATTATGCTGGTCAACAATCAAAATGTATAGTTTATTTAAACACTAGTTTTAGTAATTTTGGGCTGCTGATCATGAATATAACAATAAAAGTTGAATCTACACTATAATCTTCATGATACTTCTCTTGAGCCGAACACATATCAATTACTATGTTCGTGTTCCTCAGATATGTGATTTACCTTAGTGTCCTCAATCATAGAAATATGGGTGATAACCCTTAAAAGAAAGCAATCAGGTGATTCGGACATTACCACCATCCATAGCTAAATCTGATAACATCAGAATTTTTAAATACTTTATTTTCGCCTCACCTGAACTTTCTCTAAGCATATGCTACATCGCTGCTCTAATTACTTAGGAGAATCAACATATATGGCTCACAATATAAAATCGTGCTCCAGTCGTTAAGTTCCTTTTAAAAAGTTACATAATCGTGATTTTCCTTCTAAGGCTATAATTAAATCCTTTTATTAGGAGAATTCAAATTCGTGCAGAAATAGTCCAAAGTAATCAAGGTAAGCCTTCAATGCACGATCTTAAAAACAAGAGTCACTCACAATACAAATTTAAATTCTTTGGCTGAATTTAAAGAATTTATTTTATAAGAACTTTCGGGTTTCCCTAGAACCCATCATGAGATACAGGAGAAGGAATAAATTTAAATAAAGTGTTACGTGAACATAATATATATGAATATGACATAATGTCACGTGGCATCAAATTGTCAAACGACTTGACATGTATAATGAAATAAAGAAAATAAAGGAAATAGAATGCAGGTATACATATAATAATGCATTGTAAAAATAAAGGAAGGTTAGTAGGTATAAATTGTGTTGTTCTCATCAGGAGAAACGACAAAGAGCACTATAGCAGAAATCGAGATTAAATGACTTCGTCCTCAGTTTGCCTCGTATTCGGAACTGTAAATAGTTTCCAGATTGTAGGTATAGATACTGGAACATTGTCATTACAGCATAAATGTAACTGAGTAGCAATTACAAGGCTCTCAGTGAACAGCAATGAAGAGACAGCACTAGGTGCTGCGATGATGGAAGCATCATTCCAAATTGGATAGTAAAGGCCATCGCACACGAGTCGAGACAATGCAGAATTTTTAAGTCCATTCTTTACGGCGTATTTATGTTCATTCAGTCTTGTTGCTAGTGTACGTTTTGCAGATCCTATGTATTTAATATCTGGAGTGTCAGCATCAATACTTTTTAAGGGGATGCTGTAAACGGCAAATTTGTTTAGCTGTGTTACCTGGTCTCGATCTTTTTTAATTAACTGGAAAATGTTTGTAGTACGTATTCCGAATTCCAGGTGAAAGTTTCTGCAAATGGCTTTGAAAACAGGTGTTATGGTTGAATAATAATCTATGGAACCTATGTATCTACGAGGTTGTTGGTCCCTTTGGAGAGTAGTTGAGTTTTCTTGGTGGAGCTTCTTAAGTGCATTTTTTATAATAAAGGTGGGAAAGCCATGGTTGAGGGTGATGTTGAATATTTTGTTAATTTCACATTTTTGTCTGCTGAAACTAGATGAATGCGTCATGGCTCTGTGCAGAAGGAAAGAGATTGAACAGAGTTTATAGCTTTTTGGATGTGCTGAAGAAGCCGGGATCAATGTAGGTACAGAAGTAGGTTTGCTATATACAGAGTGTTGCAAAGTGCAAGTGACAGCATCTCGTTCAAGCATAAAATCCAGGAATTGATTATTCGATGTCGTGCTTCGTTTTGTTTTCTTAACGGTAGATGAGAAATGATGGTTTCTGCTTGAGGAATGAGTTTCAACCTACTATCGAATCTGAAGTTAAGCAAGCCCAAAAAATGCACATCTATAAACTACGTAATCTTGTGGATCACGACGTTGTTGAGAGGAACCGTACCTCCTGTATCCGTATAGGCCTAACCAGAATCAATCAAAACCTTCAACTAACTTCATCAATTACAGTGATTATCTTCTAAACCAAACCCAAATATCAGCACTAAATAAAGGCCTAAAATTCGGCTTCACGAACTCCAGGATTATTAGGTTGAAACTCATTCCTCAAGCAGAATCCATCATTTCTCATCTACCGTTAAGAAAACCAAAACGAAGCACGACATCGAATAATCAATTCGATTAGGAAATTTCATGTTCAAAGACACAACACGGATTTGACTCGTCTTACAAAAGAGAAAAAGCAAATTCTAGTATTACGCAACGATCCCAATATATCGATCATATCCGCCGATAAAACCTCGCAAATTATTATTCTGAACAAACTAGACTATCGAAAGAAAATGCTAGAGGCAATTGATACTATCCCGCATGTCACTCTTAGTTCGAACCCTATTAATGCTACCATAGCGGCCATACATAAATTAAAGAAAACCTCAAGCCTCCCAACGGCCATTTCACAAAGCTTACACTGCCCTACAGGAGCACGAGTTCCTGAACTTTTTGGTAAACTAAAGACTTATAAACCCGGACACCCATTACGCCCGCTAGTATCTGGATTTGCAGCACCAACCAGACATATAGAGAAGGCACTAACTAATTTCCTTCAACCACTAGTTACTAATTCACTCTACTCTGTTTAAGGCACAGTACAAGCTATTAACAAGATCAAATCCTTTAATGCAAATAACTCAACCTTTATTATGGCTTCCCTCGATGTCATTTCTTTGTTCCCTAATGTTTCGATAAAAACTGTTCATTACATCATTCAGACAAAACTACTTGAACTAAAATACGAACCAGAAACGATTCAATCCATTATTACAGCCTTAAAACTAGTTAAAAAAATCATATTTTCAATTCGACAACATTATTTATCGCCAAACTGAGGGCGCCCCAATGGGATCACCACTATCTCCGATTCTAGCACAAATTCTACTACAGCACATAGAAAATAAAGTGCTACAAGAATATCAACGACCTCCGTTCTTTTACATAAGATATGTTGATGATGCACTTCTCTTCTGGAATCAAGAACCGGCTGAACTACGAACTTTTGCTGAACACTTATCATCCCTAGTCCCGACCATAAAATTCTCCATTGAACTGGAAAGTGAAGGTAAATTGCCATTCCTGGATTTTATGCTTGAACGAGATGCTGTCCCTTGCACTTTGCAACACTCTGTATATAGGAAACCTACTTCTGTACCTACATTGATCCCGGCTTCTTCAGCACATCCAAAAAGCTATAAACTCTCCTCAATCTATTTCCTTCTACACAGAGCCATCTTGCATTCATTTAGTTTCAGCAGACGAAAATGTGAAATTAACAAAACATTTCACATTACCCTCAACCATAGCTTTCCCACCTTTATCATAAAAAAGCTCTTAAGAAGCTCCACCAAGAAAACTCAACTACTCTCCAAAGGGATCAACAACCTCGTAGATATATAGGTTCCATAGATTATTATTCAAATATAACAGCTGTTCTCAAAGCCATTTGCAGAAACTTTCACCTGGAATTCGGAATACGTACTACAAACATTTTCCAGTTAATTGAAAAAGATCGAGATCAGATAACAAAGCTAAACAAATTTGCCGTTTACAGCATCCCCTTAAAAAGTATTGATCACAAGACTGAATGAACATAAATACGCCGTAAAGAATGGACTTTACATTTCTGCATTCTCTCGACTCGTGTGTGATGGCTTGCACTATCCAATTTGGAATGATGCTTCCATCATCGTAATACCTAGTGCTGTCTCTTCATTGCTGTTCACTGAGAGCCCTGTAATTGCTACTCAGAGACATTTATGCTGTAATGACAATGTTCTACTATCTGTACCTACAATCTGGAAACTATTTACAGTTCCGAATACGAGGCAAACTGAGGACGAAATAACTTAATCTCGATTTCTGCTATAGTGCCCTTTGTCGTGTCTCCTGATGAGAACAACACAATTTATACCTACTAGCCCTCCTTTATTTTTACAATGCATTATTATATTTATACCTGCATTCTATTTCCTATATTTTCTTTATTTCCTGATACATGCCAATTCGTTTGACAATTGGATGCCACGTGACATTATGTCATATTCATATCTGGTATATATATTATGTTCACGTAACACTTTATTTAAATTTATTCCTTCTCCTGTATCCGATGATGGGTTCTAGGGAAACCCGAAAGTTGTTATACAATAAAACTTTTAAATTCAGCCAACGAATTTACATTTGTATTGTGAGTTACACTTGTTTTTAAGATCGTGCATTGAAAGCAACTACCTCGATTACTTTAGGATAAATCATTTTATTGAGAGCTGTGCGTTTTCCTTACAGACAACTCCATCTGTGATAGATTTTATTGTGTTATCAATAATTGAACAACTGAAATCCTCATTTTTATGATGTATTGAGACTTCCTGTACTTAAATTTCCAGGTACGTATGGCTTCTAATATCTTTATTTTAAATATATGAGACATGAATAATAATGAAACGCATATATCATATTAAATCCGTTTATTTTTGTGGTGTAGTCAGCGCAAAGATTAGCAAAGTTTTCGCACTCCACTGGGAGGCGTTTTCAAGTTTCAAATTTTTATTGTACACTGGTATGCAAAAAATAAAGACGAGACGGTTTTTCGAATG
Organism: Macrothele yani; assembly: GCA_039090855.1. NCBI lineage: Eukaryota > Metazoa > Arthropoda > Arachnida > Araneae > Macrothelidae > Macrothele > Macrothele yani. Next base: position 32,716,295 of record CM076999.1, on the reverse strand, counting down.
TAACGTCGTGCAGAAGTGCTTTACATCGACTCAAATCATACCATAAGATCCCCAAGATGTAAGAATATGGGACAAGTGAGCAAAACCGTCTAAACAAGGAATTCAAAGGACACAAAGGCACTTTATTGAAAAGGTAGCTTTGAACAAAACTGGACAGAAGACCAAAACCTCCACGTGACAGGCGGCTGCCAAGAAAATCTAGTCTTTAGTAGGGGATATGATCATCCCTGACTGCGTTGCATTATATACAACGTCTGTTCATGCTAAGGACGAGGTTGTCAAGGAGCTGTTGAGGCGTCGAGGCCCATTCCTTTTGTAGCGCCAATCGCAGCTGCGCAATCGTTGCTGATTTCTGGTGACGTGCTGCTGATAAGCATCTCCCGAGAAGGTCCCACACGTGTTCGATTGGATTTAGGCCCGGGAACCTTGCGGGCCAATCCATGCGTTGAATTTCTTAGCTCTCCAACAGTTCTGCGACGGCAACTGTACGATGAAGTGCAGCGTCGCTGTGTGAATCAGTCTGTTTATGAGCACAGATTTAAATATACAATTTGAATCTTGACATCCACTTCGGTTGACCATGAACTAAGTGTCCCATCTTCGGTCAGAGGTTTTGCAGATTATGCAAAGCGGGTTAAAGAAAGTAAACATCGTGTTGTACTTAGAACTTATATATGAAAAAAGATACTGAAAATTCGTTCATCGCTCTAGTAATTTCACAGGAAATTCAGACTTTTTTCTTAAAGTAGAGTGCGTGTAAAGATCTTTGCCGCAAGTTATTAGACGACAGCGAAATAAAAGTAATGCTTTTCGTAAGTTCAAAATCAATGCACGAATTTTGCAGCTCGGGATACATAATAATATTTTTGTGTGTTTTTCCCAAAACAGCGCACACTCAACCGAAATGTGCACCCGACGCCACTGGCCTATATGTATATATGTTAAGTGATATCCAATTAAAAACATCTTAAGGTGTTTCATCCGCCCAATTTTTTCCTTCCTGGAAAAATCTGGGCAAACGAAGCACCCTAACAATTTAAATGATTAGCGAGTTGCGCATTAGCAGACGTCCTGTAGCTAGGCATTAAAAGAAATTGTATTTCGGGAATTCTTTCACCACCAAAATGTTTAGGAATGGAGGACATAATTTAACTAAACCAGAAACAAACAATAAAATTTAATTTCTCTGACCCTCAAAATAATTAACTCAATGACATGGTTGTTAAAAGATAGAAGATATTCAACTAATATGAAAAGGTAACTAATATAACGAAGACGTCACTTTATAGAAGTTTGCCAAGAAAACTGACACTGAGCAGCCTCATTTTTAATGTTCCGTCCTCTAATCTCAGTTCCTGAGAGACTAGGTGTGCAAACGTTGTAATTATTAATTGTCAGCAAGATATAATTAACTAAATTGAGTCTAGTTTATAAGTAATGCTAGTTTGCGACTTATTGCATGTTTATGCCCTTTACTATGACCGGTGAACCAGTCGTGCAATAATAAATAGGGGATGTACATATAGGACCCTTGCTTCAGTAGGAAATCATTTTGATAAGCGTCCCAATAAAAGCTTCTTATTTCGTGGCTAATTTGCCATACCACCTTCAATTCTACTCATGAACTAAGAATGCTTCTACGTAGGTATTTTTCCGATGTGTTCTGTAAATTTACACGCACGAGAGAGATTCGGCAATGAGCTCTTTTCTATCTCTTTCGCTCTATTTGAAGAAGAGGGGTGGAGATATGCAGAAAGAGAGGAAGAACCTCGTCTCTCCCCCATTTCTACGGGGATGTAGCAAATCGTTGACAAGTTATCTGAATTAATACACACAAGTGAAGTGGATTATGAACATCAAACGGAAGTCATCGCTCTTCCACGTTTATAAGTGAGTCATGGAAAATTCTCCTGGGTTCGATTCCCAGTGGCGGCAGATGAGAATTTTCCATGATTCACTTATAAACGTGGAAACAGCTATGAATTGCTTTTGATGTTCCTAATCCACGTCAATTGTGTGTATGAATTTTCATTCGCCTCCTAGTTGCTTGTTTTGTTGCTGCTTACCATCTTTGGTGAATCCCCAGCATGGTGCAGGGCTCCAAGAAACAACCTACCATGTGGTTTGGCAGTTAGTGTTCGTGAATCTGGAGAAATTTGAGACCGCTGTGGTGTAGTGTTAGCATGTCCGGCGTACAACTGGAAGACCCTGGTTTTGATTCCCGGTGGAGGCCGATGAGATTTTTCTATGACTCACTTATAAACGTGGAGAGAGCGATTACTTCCGCTTGAAGTTATTTTAAAATTTTCGTACTCTTTATGGATGGTCCGACGTGGTCTTCCTAAACCACATCTGAACTTTTTCTGTTAGGTATTTTCATTTTTTTTTCATGCCGGACCAAAGTCGAATACACCTCTCTACTTACAAAAAACTGACCACCAGTGCATAGCGCTGGCCTATTTGTTTACTGGATAATATCTGTTAGCTGCCATTCAGACATAGCTGACCTCATTCTACATCTTTAAAACATCGGTTGAATTCTCTATCCCTCCGTATATGGGATTTATTGTCTACCCTTAATAGACGTTAATCATACTTTCTTGATATACCTCGAGAATGAGCTCTACGTCATTTCCTTTCTGGCTACTGCTATGGACTGTCTAAACTCTTGGCACATCCTTGCCTACCCCCGTGCGTCCGGCTCCTAATCGCAGAACCTTTCATTTCCCAAAACAACACGGGACATTCCGCGTTTCGACATCGTGCCTCGTACCTCCAAGGCTGCTTTTTATGCATTTTATCTATTGCTACTGTTACGCATCCAGTACACGTTGTATTTATGCTCAAAAGCGGTTTTTGCATATTGCGGTATGTGGGAGTGACGCACACACAAGTATGAAAAGTTGGTGGCATGACACCTTTCAGCCAAATATAAATTTCGCCTTTTCCGGATATTATCATGGTACATATAATTTTTCGTCACCGGTAAAGGCAGTGTATCTGTGTTAGCAGTTGCTGTGTTTACATCACAGCTCTCATGACGACTGACGGCTGTTCACACGGATATTGGTTTCCGCCGCTAAACGGTCACCTAGTGTTAGCCCCAAACAGGTTTAATAGGCCCTCTGTTTTCCTCTAGTTCATGAAGACGCCTTATTACGAACATTTTCTTTTATGTGGTCTGGTAATTTTAAGTTTTTTATCCCCTCTAAGCCACTAACTAACACTTACACATAATTATTTCCAACACGTTTTCTTACATTTTTACACACTCTATGCCACTGTTCGCTTTTCGCAAAATTAATAATGTTACCGCCAATGAATATGCATCGACATCTTTTAAATGCCCATTCTTGAGCGACAAGAATGAGACATCATTTTATTATTATATACTGCTATCTGCACTTAGCAATTTAGATATTTCAAATAAATTTAATTACATAAATAAAACAGTAATGAAATCAAACTGAAGATTGATTGATGGATGCGCTACTTTATGATATCTTGACATTCTCTGTGAATCAAAGCAAGGCCTCTTGGTTTTTCAACATTTTTCAGGCGCGTAAGCTTTCATATTTGACGAACGATATTTTCAGTTATATTTTTAAATTTTATTTAGATTCCAGATCATATTTAATTGGAATTTATACTGCACTCATATTCCCTAGATATAGTCATTGCAGTAGACACGATGTTCATGCTTACGGGAAGATATACACAAAGATATTCAGGATACAAAAAATACAAAATGGGAATAAAATCAACCTTCACTAAATTATAAAATAAAAGACATGCTTCCGCATCATCAAGATCTCTATATACCTTTTTCATTTCGCCTTTGCTAGGCTTGGAAATTAAAGTTGCATTTCGTCTATTAGCGGATTCCATCTTAAATCGAAGTAATTATGTATTAAACTGTCATTAATCGAAGTAATTATTATCTTTTAATTAGACCCTGTAATAATTCATTAATTTGAATCAGTTTAATATTGAGAAAATGATTTCAGTTCGAAGTATCAATATTTCTAGGAAACATTAAGTACATCATAGGCCAATTAAAATGATAATTTGAAAAAACTTCTCTGTTTCTAACTTGATACTTTTAGAACCTTTAACTCTTTCTGTACCTATGTCGAGATTCGATTTAACGCTCATTGCTAGGAGCAACCTTTAAGGTCATACAGCTATTAATAATAACTAGTTTTTGATAAATAAATTACTTAGATTCAAAACACATATCATGACTGGAAATTTGCAAGTGACCCTAAAACTTTAACGTTGATAAACAGTATTTTGACCTTGGAAAGAAAGTTTTTTGTTCATTTGACTAGATACTGTTTTATATTATTAAAGTTATCTCGGGTTTTGCTTCAAAAACAGGACATGCACTGGAAAAATTGGGAGTTACAGAATATTATTATTTTTTAAATGTGGTTCATTTTTCTTTAGCAGTATTTTTAAATGTGGTTCATTTTTCTTCTTCAAGTAAGTGAGAAAAGAATCTTTGTTTGAGTTGTCCTACATAAGTGCGCAACCGAAATTTCACCAGCTCTCCCATAAAATAGAAATTTGTAGTTTGATATGAGCAAGGACTCCAAATAAGAACATGCTTCAGCAAAGTGAAGTATATTGTGTTTCAAACAGAATAATAGTAGTTAATTTAACTTATTTTTGTTATCACCAAATGGAACGGGAACCATACACTCTTTGACTAAGTAATTTGCAGGTGTTCGTTCAAGATATGGTAGAAAAGGAATTAATAGTGTTAATATAGAGCTGTTACTTCGAGTTTCGCACTTACATTTCACCTTCAGTAAAACAAGTCCGGAATACGAAAACCTGTATGTTTAAAAATCAAAGCCTGGACACTAAAAAACAAAAGAAAAACTGTTATCATTACTTCTTCGTGAACACTGAAATGTTGATGACCTTCAGTTTAAAATAAATGCATTCCAAGCAGTATTTCAAGACTGACATATATAAGTTTCTTGCAGCCGTGGTGATAACGATTAGTGCTGTTCAATTGAGTAGTCATGGTCTTAAACGTAGATGAAGTAGTTATCACTGTTCTCATTTCTTGCATAGTTTCGTCTATGCCTGTTAAGTTATGAGTTATGGTGAATTTAAAGTTGTTTTGTCTTTTAAATACAGGGTCTAAATGATTTCATTACTAGAGTTACCGTAATACTAGTATATAGCAAATGTACATATTGAATGCATCGAACAAATATATTTTCTAGTCTGTGATGGAAAATAATGATTTCGTGAGAGATTTTTCTTAGAGAAGATTAAAAATATCTGAAAGTGCAAGGCCTGGTTGATAAAAAAGACAGCGCCTACCACTGGCAATACAAATAAGAAGTACTGTGATTGCTTATGGTTAAGCGTCTAACAAACGCAAAACGTTTCTTTTAAAAATAACGAATACAAAATAGAAGGCTAATGACATCAAACAGTCAATTAAAATAACATATTTCATGGTTATTTTGAAAAAGCTTAAATAAAGTTTTTGAATAATGTATTTGGGAGTTTCCGATTAAAATTTTCATGTATAATTGGAATATAATTAATAACTAAGAAACACTGAGATAATTTTTAAAGTGATATGAAGCAGTAGTTTGTGACAATAGCTTCTTCTACACTTTTTGATTTAGCTAACAAAATTTAACAGAACCTTTATATGGCGGAATAATTTGGCTGCAAATATAACTGCTTCAATGCGTGCGAAATTGAATACAAATAGTGTAATTTAAGGCTTACCTACTGTTTATGGAAAAAGACATGTCCAGTATGTATGATAATTTGTCCACCAACATAGAAAGATGTCAAAGTGAACACATATTCCAAATTATAAAAGTCGTGTTTCAAATGGGCTATAACTTCTTTATTTTACGTGTGAAGAAATCATGTAAGAGTTTATCATTATTAATTTCTTCAACGATCTCGCAAGTTGTAATTTTTCATATATGTACGGTACAGTCCAAAACGCAGGCCGATGGAACTACCATTGCGACACCCATGCAAATATCTAAGCGATATTTAATCAATTAATTTAATGTTCCATGAGAAAATATTTCTTCATTTGCTGCCCGGTATGTGCAATGATGAAAATGAAGAATTCCGAACTACTCCCCGTCACTAAGAAAAATGATAAATACCTAATTTAAAAAAGAAAAGCTTCTGCTTTTCTCTTGATTCCAAACCTTTGTCATTCATCATATGAATGAAAATAAAAAAAAAATAATAAGACGTGCAGAATAGAACCTTTCTGTAAATTTTGAATTGGTTTTTAGATCTAGAAAGTCTTAGCTTACAGCAGTCACCTCTATTCCTCAGTACTGAGCATTTTTTCTCTGAAAGGAAAAGAATGAGAACATTTCTGATGAAATTCTGATCACTACAAATGGGTTTAAAAGGAAAAAATTAATGCACAGATAACACAATAACTTTCCTATCGGAATGTAACTCCTTGAGGGTAGAAAGCTTTTCATATTCAAAAAAATATTAAAATAGTATTTTCGAAATTGTTTTTGATACAATACGAGCATTTGGCGTTCAAAAAAGTAGAAATTAAAGTCAAGTTGCATAGAATCACTTTCTCAAAAATTTGTATCGATACAAAAAATTAAATCGAAATATCATAATTCAAAAAAAAAAAAAAGTTACAAAATCTTATGTTGCATTTCTAAGGAAGTTTAAGTTATTGCGAAAACGGCATTACAGTTCAAGAAGTATTGTGTTTCGTGAATCTGTTCTTAAAGTCTTAATATAATTCCAGCTTCCAATTCAGGAGGAGTCACAATAGGTATTTTTAAATCGAAACCTTCTTCTTTCCTTAGGCGTTGAATAGTGCCCTACAATTCCAGAGGGGAAATTCCTTATGCATCGGATTTTTACGCAGGACAATTAACAATGCGATATTTTAATTATGAAAAAAAGAAGTGCACGGTTTTTACCAGAATTAGGATTTAATTTGTTTATCACTTTCTAAAATGGGGTCCGCTCTTTGACTGTATTTTTAACGCACTGTTCATAAAATGTCGGAGCGTAAGTTTATTCAAATATTTATTTTTCAGTAAATACAGAAATGAAGAGGAATTAATTTCTACCTAAAACGATTTTCAATAATTTATTATAAAATTTTATTTTATATAAATAGCATTAACTTCTGAAATTGAAATATTACAGTCTGTCATTATCAAAGATTAACGGTACTGAAAAGTTCCTAAGATATAAATAAATGAGCAAGTGTGTTCCATTTTCAAGAGCTACATTTAGCATTTTGAAAGTGAGAAGTCTCTCAGGGTTGGTTAAAATTGGTTGAATGTGAGAAAGTACTTTCCTCAAATATTGGTGATGTTTTACAGAGTCGTAAAAAAAAACATTATCCAAAACGGTTTCTTTCCTAGAAACGATTTTGTTACAAAATAATATAATAATATTCTAATTTCAAAGCATTTTCGGTTTTCTTTTTTAGTGTGCTACGACGTTTTACTTTTGGTATGCTTTTCGTTTATAAGTAAATGAAGTTCACAACATTTTTTTATTCCTGAGAGATTATTTCCGACATTTGGCTACTGAAAGTGTATAAATAAGCAGCGAATAGAGTCCAGAGAGAGATGGACAGCGCTTTCGTCTCTTCGTTTTTATTTCATTAAATGCTGGAGTTCTTGACACACAGAATTAAAAGTTATGATATTTCTTTGGGTTACACTTTACCAATTTCCTCCTGTATTATGAAATATACGGCTTAAGCGGACGAGGTGACCATTTGGATACTTCTGAGAATGATTTTCTACTATCTTTGTTAAATTGTCCTTTATTTTAATATGTTCATCAGCACCTATCCGGACCATAGGAGCTGTGATGCAGTTATTGAAGAAGATGGATGGCACTTGTTTCAATGTATTCATATCTCAGGCAATAGTGTTCACATCTTCGTTGCATGCTTCGACTATTATAATGTTCAAAAGCAGACTTGGAAGGTTCTTCTTGAGGAAATGAGTAAGATTCCAGAGGAATAGTGTGTTTCTCACCGTGAGTCCTGCAAAAATTCCAGACATCTGGTTTCACTGTTTATGGTGGTGTAGGTGCTGCCAACTCCACCTTAAACAGCTTTTATTCTCTCTGTTGTGATGGTGCCTCTCATTGTGTGGAACAAAGGTAGGCAGGAGGATATTTCCAGAAAATTTATCTATAGTCCGTAAACTGAGAGATGACCGGATATGAAAAATTATATATATTTGTTTTAGTTTTCTCCAGTTCATATAACTAAGGAATTAAGTTTGTTTTGGTACAGTGCAGACTTACGTAATTTCTCGAAACAAAATTAATAAACATCACGGTGTTTAATGAAAATATTTTAATTTCAATATTTGTAAAGTGATTTATATAAATAAAAAGTTAGAGCACTTAAGGTCATATGCATATACTTTCTTCATCTCCGTGGTGAAGCCTTTAGTAAGGTACAAAGCGTGAAAATCATTGTGAATCAGACGTATAATAAAAGTGTTTATATTTATCTTTTCCGAAAAGAGATATCCAGAACCTCATAAAGTATTAACACATCAGGATCATATTAAATTGCCGAAATTTAAAAATACCTGAAAAGACATCAAGCGATGGCCACTTAGGCGGCCCAGTCAAACTTTACAGAAAGAGAATTTTAGATTTCCGACAGTGATTTCTGGGCAACAACTTCGTAGGAAAATGACAATTACGGCTGCACAAAAACATAACATTTTGATATGCCGCAGCCCTTTTTTGGTTGAGAAGGAACACACGTCCTAAGCACCATTTGTGGAATGATTCGAAGTGCTATTTCAATGCAAAATTCAGGATTCATAGACGTCCTTCCCAGCAATTTTCGCCATCATGTACTGATATAGGTCGCATTCACTAAACGAATGAAATCCTGCGCTATGATCATAAGGATTTTGAAAAAGGGGTAAAAAGAACACCTTTCTATCCATGTCTTTCGATATTCCAAGTATTTTGAATGCCATGATCACACTTTTAACTTAATAGTTTACTAACACATGGAAATGAAATTTCATGAAACATCTGGTGTATGAACCTACATACAGTCGTCGGGTGGAACGTTTTTAACCTTTTGAAAGGAAGGACTTTGCTCAATGACCTATAACGATATTAAACAGTGTATGTAACGCCGTATCTATATGTTAAAATGCTAATTTTAACATTCCTAATCCCACACGTTGTTTGGTATGAGATTGGCTTAGTTGTTTAACAAATATTTTCATCAGTGATTGCAAAAAAAAAAAAAAAAAAAACATTGCAAATATTTTCCTAAGGAAATGACATCTTATAAATCGATAGTAATTATTCTGTTCTTTCTGAAAGATCAGAGTGCAGACATTCAAACGGTAAAAGAAGCATATTGGTAGTTTTCAGACTTGTTTATTACCTGAAGAACGGCCTGGGAAAACTTTCGAGAATGATTGGTGAGAAATTTCAAGTCTAGAAAAAAATGAAATGAATGGCCTAGAACTTCCTTTTGAAATTTCGAAAGTTTCAGCAGTTAAAAAATTAAAGAACTCAATATCCCTAGGTGCAGATGGTACAGTGTATCAATGGAACTTTACTGAAGGTTTAATGTTGAAATTTCCATATTCTTTACGAAAATGTTTAGTGGGTTTGTCATTAGAAAAAGAAATCCTGAAAAGTTCAACGAGTTTTTCATAAAATTCAGAACGAAACAAAAGACAAAGAAATAAACTTTGTTAAGCTCAGGCATTTACTCACGCACTGTGACGACAAAATTTCTGCTGGGGATGATAAATAACAGACTGAAAACAATTCTCCAAAACTGATATACCCAGTGAAAGTCGAAGACTCGTGCAAGAATGAATCACTGATAGGAACGATTTTTTGAAGACTCGTGCAAGAATGAATCACTGATAGGAACGATTTTTTGAAGACTCGTGCAAGAATGAATCACTGATAGGAACGATTTTTTGAAGACTCGTGCAAGAATGAATCACTGATAGGAACGATTTTTTGAAGACTCGTGCAAGAATGAATCACTGATAGGAACGATTTTTTGAAGACTCGTGCAAGAATGAATCACTGATAGGAACGAATTTTTGAAGACTCGTGCAAGAATGAATCACTGATACGAACGTGTCAATAACGGTAATCGTTCGTATCATTGACTGATATACCCCTTGAAAAAGCTAATATGCACCCTTTCAACCGTAAAATCATCCAAAGGAATCCACAAAATTCGCTTTTCGGTAGGCTTTAATCCTCAAACACACACCATGTGTATACTCCAAATAAATTAAACGAAGCAGCTGAGGTCTATGTGTATCTCTTAATTGGAAACAAGTATTAAAAATACGAGACTCCATCGTCTGAAAAGTAGGTTCTGTTCCAGAACTGTAAAGGCGATAATATAATGTTTTTCCAGAAATTAACAGGCTGCTTTCTCCTCACTCTGTAATTAGTTTTTACAAAACAAATTGTATAACGCTCATTTTTGAATGTTCATATGTATTTACATTTAAGAAGATTGAATATGACGATGAGAAATTTGTTTTGTCTCAAGTTTATGAAGTAACGCTTTTATAGAGCAAAATATAAACTACGTGATAACAGATTTAAATTAAATGAAATATCCAATGGTATTTCCTATTAAATTAAGTTGTTCATTGAGAGTATTGGCATTGATTTCTGATTGATTGGCATTTGATTTCTAATCAAATTTAAATTGTACAATTAATTATTTTTGCATTTCTGGCCTAGGCTTAGCAGCAATGAATTTATTTTGAGCTCTTGCCTTTCGGTTTCTCTTTGTTGGATATCTCTGGAGCATCGCTGCTGACATTCCAACAGTAATATGTTATCATGGAAAAGTTCCAATTCAACTTGTACCTTTTCTTCATTTCTGAAGTGTCCAGGTGGAAGTGCTCGTCATGCTCATCACATGCAATTCCACAGAATTTCGTAAAAAGGAGAAGATGAGAGTGCAGAAATGAAATTTCTGAGGCATATTGTAGCAGATTTTCCTGTAATTTCAAATTAGGACATCTATGAGATCAATAATGTTTTCTGCTCTCTTGTTTCATAGAAATTTAACACGAACATAGTTGAAACTTCCCAGCTGCTTTCACGACACTTTGGAAATATTTTGTCAAAATTATTATGTTTAAAAACAGGAGGAATCTGTTGACGGACGAATACATCTTCTTTGACCTTCATTTCCCTCAGGAGGGCAACATTCGCCCTAAGGTACTTACTTGTCCATCTGGGTGGCGCAGCAGTCTAAGCACTACCGTCCGACAATTCTTCAGAGATGGGTATGGGTTCAATACCCGATGAGGCGTGTATGCTGTATTTGTCTTATGAAACTCGCTATCACCCTTGTCCTTAACCATAAACCCTAAATTAGGGACTGACGTCTTCTTATAGTTCGTATAGTTGTTCACGGTGCTCGTTGATACACCATGAAAAAAGGTCATTATAAGTCTCTCCACCGTTATTCATGTCCTTATATAAATTCTACATTAGGTCCAGTTTAATGTTAACATGTGGAACTAAAATCTTCTGCGAATCAAGCGATGTGTTGTTTTGGAAGCTTAATGCTCCTGGCTCCAGAGCTTTAGTGTAATTCTCAGAAAGAGACAAATCATGCTTGTAAATGTAAACACAAATCTCCTGGTAACTACTTCAAATGATTGCTAGTTTCTTTGCTCGAAAGAGAGATAATTTTTTATTAACATGTACTCCAAAAAGTGCAGTATTATCATTATCACAATAATAATTTCGTAAATACAAGTTGACTTGTGCAGTGGTACTTACTTGAGTGGAATATTTGCGTATGTTCCCAACGCCGAATTAACATTTAAATTGCATTTCTAATAATAATTGTACATGCTGTTTTGTTTTGCCCCCAATAAGTAGGTAATAATGATTGGATAATATGCAAACCACTGTTCAATTTACTGACGTCAGCCTTCTCTAATAACCAAGAAAGGTAGGAGATATTCAATATATTCTAAATTTTATATTTGGGAAAATGTGAATTTCAACAGACATGGATCACTAAACTATAGACGACGTACTTTCCTTAATAGATGCGTTTTGTCAATTATCATTGCGAATGTTAGTAATTAATAATCTTAATCAACGACTGAAATCAGCCATATTGAATATTTAAAAAAAAGAACTTAATAGGGAAAATGTATGCTTGCGTTTTGCATATTTCTTTCATGAATGTCGCAAGGAATCCAAAAACATCTTCGTTTGAAACAGTCAGTCCGTTTCTAAATATCTAGCTTGTATAGGTATCCTTTGTATTTGAAGCATTTACTTCTTAAACAAAATATTTGTGAATGTGCAGGATACCAAACCGTTTCATGTGTATTCTGTAGTAATTACTTGAGTGGAATAATTGCTTATGCTCCCAACGCTGAATTATTGGCATCGAAAGAATATTTGGCTTTCAATGTAGTTTTATGTAAATCTCAAATGAGTTCATATATTGAATTATCTCAAGGTATGAAACACAAGAAGAATTGAGACGTTTAAATCAAGTGTTGTTTACTTTTAATATTTCGCCAAAATTTCTTTGTCATGCAAATGAATAAACAAATGAAAATATTGTTTCTTTCCACGCGTATGAGTATTCCAAAAGAATATATAAGTAATGCCATTCGATTTGCACCTTAAAGAACTGCTTAGGTTCTAATTATTGTAGATGATAAAACAAAATATTTTTTGTAATAAGATCCGTAGCACAATAAGTTTATCAATGCAATCAGTGTACTCATGAAGAGGAGTTGGAAGTGTGTTCACTCATACGGAAATGTAGATTAAGAGTTTCTACGTGTTGGAGAGAACACCTTACGACATACTGAAGTGGAAAAAATTACTCATCTGTTAAGAGCGAGCTACACTAAATAAACATTTACATTGTACAACACATACATACATACATATCACTAAGCTGTTATGTGAGATTCAGAGGTTAGCTCCAAAAAGAAATATAAACTTTCAGATATTTTTACTTATTGTTGTCGTATCAAACTTCTCCATTTACAGCGATCTCGACATACAAATTCAACTTGTAAATTATTTTTGGAAGTTGTTAAAGTTGTTGCTGCACAATGTTACACAATTCATAGATGTTGTTTACTGATATCAAAGAAAACGTTCATTCACAAATTTCCCAAATATTGTTTTAAACTGCTTATACATATATCCTCTCATCAGAACTTAAATTGTTATTACGAAGGTAATCCGTTTAAAGGAAAATACTATCCATGAGATAAAACATTTTCTTTTCTTTTCTTCTTATGTTGGTTGACGTTTTATTTTACGTGACCACACAACGTAACAGAAGCTGGGCAAGATCACGTGTTACGAACAGAAATATACTCATGTCTTCTATGTGCACTTGCACCATAGTAATAAATAATATTTCTTTACTGTAAAATCTTATTTATCACTTTGCAGCATATATTCTTAAAACCATTATATCCATTGTTGGATAATTTGAGCGAAATGGAATACGAAATAATCAACGATACTATTACAGGGTAAATTTCAAAACCAGTTAATTATAATGTCTAGCGAAATATTACATTGAAGAGCTATTGTTGCTTAGAAAACCACGAACACTTTGTTTTACTTAAGTTCTTTGTTAAAATAATTACCTCATTTGTACAAAAACTACGAACTCCACAATTAAAGGAACTGTTATTTTTTGTTAAAGCACTGGCCAAAATTTAAGCGTAGGTATAAATATTAATGAAGAAAGCACTATGTGGACAATGGGAAACATTTAACACTTATTTAGAATTGTTTCCCATTGTCTGCATAAGTGTTTCCCATTGTCTACATAAGTGTTTCGCATCAGCCTGTCCACGGACCGGTAACGGTCCGCGAGTTTTTCCTGCCAGTCAGCTAGAAACGAGTGAATTTATTCATGTTTCTTTTGAATCGCAGTAGAATCAAAATAAGAGGAACTCTAGTTCTAAATATTTTGAACACCTGTAGTAGAAGATTAAAGGAAGCTTGGATCGCTAATCTCTTCACAGAAGATCTAAACTCCTACAGGCTGACTTACCAGCAAAAGAAAAGCATTGTTGAACTTCCCTCTGATACCAGTCTGATATCTACATATATACAGATTCAAATCTTTGACTCAGTTTTGAGGTATTACAGAGAAAGAATATCAAGGTCTCAGCGACAAAGCTCTAACATAAATGCTAACTTATTCGAATATGTATTTTTTGGCGAGGAAACCTTTTCAACTTTTCGGCATTCAAAAAAAAAGTAAAGGGAACATAGTGGACATAAATGCTTCTCTGCGCCATGCAGAAACGATCCTGGAACCATGGGTCAAGAAGATTGTCGCGAGGCAACAGGAACCGACGTTGCATTGACCCCAGAAAAATAAGGACGGTAAGGAGAGTCTCATAGATTGCACTTATTAATAATTAAAGGATTAAAACAGATTAAATATATTAACTGTAAGTCGTTCACATGGAATAATCTTTTATATGCATTATAGTTTGCACTGAGTGATCATTATAATATACAATATTACTAGATTCATCATCATCATCATTGTCAGCCATTATCAATCCACTGCTGGACGAAGGTCTCCCCAAGTTTCCTTCACAACGGTCTGTCTTGTGCTAGTCTCCTCCATGTCACTCCCGCATACTTTCGAATTTCATCCACCCATCTTCCATGTGGTCTTCTTCTGGGTCTTTTCCTGTCCCTTGGAATCCAATCTAAAATTTCGGCTGTCCATCGATGGTCTGTTCTTCTGGCAGTATGTCCAGCCCATTGCCATTTCAGGGATTTAACTCTGATCATGATGTCTTTCACTCTTGTCATTTTTCGGATAAACGTGTTCCTCTTCTTATCTCTCCTGGTTACACCAAGCATGCACCTCTCCATGCTGCTTTGAGTTGTCTGCAGCCTTTGTATGTCTCTTTTAGCTAAGGTCCACGTCTCTGCACCATACGTAAGCACTGGAAGGATGCATTGATCAAACACTTCAGAAATATCCGCTTCTTCCAATGTGAGGCCTTCTAAAGCAGAGAATATGTTCTTCAGTTCCAATTTGAAGGTATTATGGTGTTTTTTAAGGTTGGTTATGTCAATACATTTTGTTTGTCTTATGAGCTTGTTACGTTCGAGTTTAGTGTTGAGGTGCATCTTACATCTCACCAATCTATGGTCACTGCCTGTGTTGAACTTGTTTAGCACACTGCAGTCTTCTATGACGAATTTTTTGTTACACATAATAAAATCAATTTCACTTGTCGTTCCATTTGGATGTCTCCATGTCCATTTCCTGTGTGGCTTTTTCTTGAAAAAGGAGTTCAAGATGAAAATCCCTTCTGCCTCTGCAAACTCTACGAGAGTATTTCCACGCTGGTTTCTGTTGCCGTGACCGAATTTACCTACTGAAGTTTCATTCTGTTGCCGTTGCCCTATTTTTGCATTGAAATCTCCCATATTTATCTTCAAGTGCTGCTTACCTTTATTATATAGATCACGAATTTCCTCATAAAATTCTTCAATTTCTTCTTCAGCATGACTTGGGGTGGGTGCAAAAGTTTGAATAATCTGAGCCTGGTATCTTCTCGAGAGTTGGATAACGAGTCGTGCAGCTCTGTCAGAGGAACTTTCAACTTCCACAACTTTATCCTTCAGTTTCTTGTTTATTGTAAATCCTACACCACTAGTTCTGCCAGTATCTGTCCCACGATAGTAGAAGTGATGTCCACTTTTCAGTTCAATGAGATCTTCTCCTTTTCTCCTTACCTCACTTAGCCCGACGATGTCCCACTTGATCCTTTGTAGTTCCGCTTCCAATTCAAGAAGCCTTGAATCAGAAAATAGGGAGCGTCCGTTATACGTAGCCAAGGTCAGCATCAGATGGCAGCCTAGTCCGGTCCTCCGGGGATTCTTAGCACCCGCTGACTTCATGTCGCACTGGCCGCTGCCTTGGCCAGGTACATTCCAGCTGCCGGAGACTGAGGGCCAAGATTTAAGTTGTGGAGTCATTTTGGAGGGGTTTGGCCATAACTCACCACGCTGGCCAAGCGGGTTGGTGAGTGTGGGATAGCATTTCCTCTAATCCCGATGGTATAGTTATACCGCTATTGGCGGTCGTCAGAGCCCCTTTAGTGGGAACAGGATGTACCACGAGAAGGCGGGGTTGACATTTGTCAAGGAGAGGCTGTGATGTTACGCATCACCTGACCTTACATCCCATTACTAGATTAAATGCTCGAAAATTGCCTAAATGTTTTGTTTCCTCATTGCCGGTTCGTAAATGCAAAAAGATTGGGAACCACTGGTCTACATCATCTACATATGGAGAGTGTGAGGGACGGTGTGGAGAGTATGATAAAGTGTTAACCGAGACTTGACAATTGCCTATGTGCACCTCTCTTTCTCTTCTTATCTGAACTTCCTTAGGGGAGCTGTTGGCACTCACTCCCCTCGCATCTATTTCCCAAAATAGATAGCGTAAAATCCATATGTGAATAGAATACTTCTTACCTGCCAAGATTCGTCGAAAACTGCACACACACACTAACATTCTACACATCTGCATAATTTTAAAGACGATTGAGAGAGGAGTAACACTTTCTTTGAGGGTACAGGATGAAATGCTTAGATACCGGCTCTGTTTCAGTGGTGTGTATCACATAAAACTTTTTTGTTTCAAGAAAACTCAGAACCTTTATTTCAATATATTTCACCTACATATCGGTTTCGGTGGGAAATATATATTTTTCGAAACACAGGAAAAATTTTCATGTTAGTTGGATATATTGTATATGCCAGTTACTTGTGTTATATTAAATGTTCATTGTATATTCAATGAATTTAAATACTGCTGAAAGAATTCACTCGTTATGTTTGTATTGTAAATACTAGAGAATAATAGAACAGGTATTTGTGGCTTGCAAACATGCGTCCATTGTTGTTGAATTTCGCGGATTCAGTAGTAATTATTATTAGCTCCTTGCAGTTTCCGCAAGGAGCTAATAATACTACTACTGAATAAAAAGTGTATTTTTCCTGTAAATGTGAACGATCACTTCGAGGAATCACTATCCACATTTCAGCCACCTAACAGGGCAATACGGAATTTTCTACGCTGATATATGAAAAGGACTTAAGGTATTCAAAAGCGAAACTATTCAGCATATGCCTAATTAAAGGCGTTTTCTAAACTGAGTTTATCACAGTAAGAAAAATTAAAGGTACATGCGTTTTATATTACTATTTACTTTTTTTGCATATAAAACTGAAAGAAAATTAATTAAAATATACTTGTAAATTAAAAATGCTAATATCTGGGAATATTCATGTATAAGTTTACCGAAGAGCCAAAACATTACTACCAAATGCCTAATATGGTGTTGGTCCTAAACGTACCGCCAGAACAACACTTACTCGGTTAGGTATTACGCTACAAGATTTCCAAAGTAGTCTTGTATCTGGTACTACCACGTCATCAGCAAAACCTTTATCTCTTATAACATACATGATTGAGCCGATGCAGATCGTTTTGCTGATCTAACATAAATTATAGATACTCCATTTGATTCATGTCTGAAAAATTCGAAGGCCAAAGCTACGTCGGTCATAGCAAAGGTTCTGCACACGTTAATCTAAAACGAGAGCGGATTATGCTATCGGAAAAATAATTGCGCCAGACTCTGAGGAACGCAGTGGGCTCCGAACGACGCATTATCATTAGCTGTGTGGAGCTGAGATGTTATGGAAATGGAAGCGTGCAGCACCTCATGTAGAGTCAAGGTGTTAGACCATCGCTCGTACGTGAAAATAGAAAGTTTGCGGGGAAAACTCAGACACAGTTCCACACTGCCTTGTAAGAAGTTTGTGGGGAAGGAACGCTTGGTCGAAGAACAATTTCTCGCTGAGAATCGGGCTTTGAGAGGACCAAACAGCATCGAAGACGATCACCGTTCAGGCCGACCTCAAGCGCAGACACACAAAACATCTGTCACATTTGTTGCAACACTTCTCCAAGAGATTTGCCGTTTCACTGTCGAAGATATTGTCCATCTGGCAAATTCGAGCACTACGTCTTTTGACCGTATCTTGACCAACTCACTGGGAAATGAAAAAAATGCCGCGCGCTGGGTGCCCCATCGACTCACCCCTGAGCAGAACGCACCCAGGGTGAGAATCGCGAAGGGTCTCGTCCACAAGTTTGAAAGGATGAGCGACGCCTTCCTGAACAGAATTGTTGCAATTAAGAAGGCTTGGACACGTGAGTTTGAGCCGAAACTGAAGTCACAATCAGCGAAATGGAGGCACCCAAGTTGCCCACGGCCTGAAATTGTCGTTGGCAACAAATTAAAGTGTAGCAATTGATGATTTTATTGTGCGATTCCTAGAGTGGTTTGGTCTCTGACCGAATGCCCATAGAGCAAAATGTCAATGGACAATACTATTGTGACTTTCTGAGCACAAGGAGGAGACTGATAATTCGTCAAAATCGCCCCAACGTTTTTGAAGCATGAGCGATCTTGCTGCATGACAACACATCGTGTCATGGTGCAGAATCAGTACGGGAACTTTTGTCAACATATGGGGGGGGGGGGAGTTTATTCCACCCTCCAGATAGCCCTGATCTCAGCTCTCCCGACTTTGATATTTTCTCAAAATTAAAAAATCGGCTACGTGGCATCCGCTATGAATCTCTGGACGAAATGTCATTCGACGTAACACGAGTAATACGACAGCTGAACAAAGACGGCGTACTACGGGGCATCCTGGACCTACCTCGCACCTGGCAAGCTGTCATTAGCAGGGGAGGGGAGTACATTGAACGGCAAAAAGGTAATTTTTGTCCATAATTGTGCACTTTTCTCAAAAATGGAGGGTGTGCAGAACTTTTTTAGACCCGCGAAAACCTGCAAGTCTTTCGAATTTCCGCGAACCGTTCCCGAAGAATTTGGCAAGCGTGGCAAGAAGGGTTATCGTGCTGAAAGAAGGCACTACTAGAAAGTAATGCCGTTGCTATGAAAGGATGCACGTTGCCTGCATATGTTGTAGGTAAAGGACATCTTACCTGCGCATCAATGATTTCGCAGCAGAACACCTCTCAAAGCATTCACTTCCTTGACCGGCTTGTTTTCATCCCTCTGTACATCCTGTTCAAGGCACTTCACCATATAAATGACTCACACGTATACTGCCCTCTAAATGCTGCAATAGAAAACGAGATACAGTGAACAAGTCGACATACTTCATATTATTCGAAGTCGGTTTTGATACTTGTTTCTTTTGTAAGCGCTTTCAACGTTACTTCGAACTTAGCATGGGTACTTCGAACAGCCCGCCACTATGCAAACCCATTTTCAGCAGGTTCGATATACCCTGCGTTATGAAACATTACTCTCGTCAACAATTCAAATTTCTGGAAATTTGCGCCAAAGTATCCAATCCGTTTGGTCGTACTATACGGGATAGCATTCCCACGCTTATAACGTCGATGGCCTGTGTTCGGCCTAAATCTTGATGGCAGTTCGTGGCGTTTGTTTCCTCCCACCACGTTTTTGAGCGTGGCAATCACGGCTGCCTATGAGCACCCCATAAGACATTTGTCGTCTCAGAAACGCTCTGCGGCATTTGCTTGCCCTTTGCAATTCGGTCTTTTTCTAACTCGCTAAAGTCCCTTGTGTTTCGCACTAGTAGAAAGAGAATGACACAAATTAACAGAGTTCAGTAACAGTGTTTCAGTATATCGTTTCATGACACACACACGCGCTCTGATCAAACTGTTTTCACTTCCGTTTGCGTAAAGACGAGCTGGTAATAAAGCTTTTGCTCTTAGGCATATGTTAAACTGAAGAGTGCAACCAATAATTTTTGGCTATACAATAGTATAAATTAAATTACAAATAGAATTGCGGAAAACAATTTGATGGTGTTTGAAAAACATGGGCATTTACTTTTAGTTTTTTAATTCTAAATAACTCAATGTGTCCTTATAGCATTTGACCTTAGTTTGACAATCAGAAAAGCCAATATCTTTGGTTTTTTCTTTTGTTCTTTTTACTGGGAACCCATATACAAAAGTAATTCTATACAACAATTATTGCTGAGGTGAAATGAGGGGCTGTGTTTATCATAATTATAATCATCAAAATTTATTAATCCACTGCTGGATAAAAAATCTCTACAACTCCCTGTCCGAAGTCATTATCTTACAAGCAACTCCTACATGATATAGATTTCCGCTGCCATCTGTCATGTAGTTCCCTTTCCGGTCCTTTTCCGTGTCAACCCGGTAAATGCAATTGCCAAACGATGGTCAGTTATTATAGAAATATATACAGTCTGCTGCTTCTCTAGAGTCTTTGCTTTTACACAACATGTCGCTAAGCCTCTTATTTTACTCATTCATGTGCTCTTTTTCATATCTTTCTTTGTCGGTCTGGTTACTCACTTGGCAAGGTACATTTCAGCCACTGGACATAATGCTCCTGTTTGTAAGTTTGGAATTAATTGTTTATTTTGACCCTAACACACCAAGTTGGAGAAACGGTTGTGTAGGCATAAAACTGCATTTTTTCTAATATCCCTGGTATATATTTGCAGCTTTTCGTCTTGGAGACGTGGATGTATGTCTTACTTTTGTTGATATCTCTGCTTTTAACACTCAGATTTGATATTTTGTTCTTTGTTGCAGTGCGTTCCGAAGAGAAATGTATCTCACATAATTTCAAATGTTTAAGGTGATGCACAAATTTTTCACCAGGGGCCGTAAAGGTAAATTACGTGTTCCCCAATATCTCTGTTTCTAAAACTCGGGTTTCAAAAGTTGTTCTTGCGAGGGATACAGCTCCTGATGGCATTTGACCTTAGTTTGAACCGCAGAAAAGGCAATATCTTTTGTTTAATTCATGCAAAAAATAAATAATTTTTGCATGTAATTTCGAATATTTGGTAAAGAATGCTTTGGTCACCAGTGAGCAAAACGGTTTATTTTTTCTCCTGATACGTCTGAAGCAAAACTTGAGCGTCTGAAACTCAATTGAAGAAATTATTTTGTGGATTGATACCTTTCATCTCAAAAAACCTTTTCAGAATAACTTCTTCTGAAAATAATGCACAGTTTTTCCTCCATGGGCGTAAAGGTACATCTCATTTCTGTCGATGCCTCTGCTTCTAAGACTCCGATTCGAAAAATTCCTTCTTCGTTGGAGAGCTTCGTTGCAGCGTTTCTCATATAATTTCATATTCTGCTTAACGCACAAGTGTGTAACTGGAAGTCCTAAGTTCAAGTTTATTTTTACAGCAATATCTGCAATGCTTAAAATCAAATTTAGAACATTCTGTTTCGGTCAGGTATAACTAACGGTGAAAACAAAATTGTGTTTATTTTATTCCCAAAATTATGTACGATTTCTCCACAAAAGGAGCCGAACTTTAAATACGTTTCTCACAAATCTCAGCTTCTAAATGTGCGATTAAACTATTCCTTAAAATCCGGTTGACATTTTCCTTTTTGAACACCTTAAGTTTGTATTTGAGTAGTTTTGAAGTTCACAGTTCTGTCGCTAGGTCGTTGTTTTGTAGTTGTGCTTGCAGCCGTATCTCGACTTCTAAGAACTTTATTTAGAAATTTCTTTTTCCTACTGTATGTCATTCGCCACAGTAAATATATAGAACATCACCCTATTTAAATAATGCACATATTTCCCGCAAGGGAAGTACATGTCGAAACCTTTGTTTAGCTACTTCTGCTTCTGGAAAACGTACTTAATATGTTATTTTTCCTCACCACAGCTTTCGATGTGTAAAACATTTTTCACATATTTTTAATTGTTCCATTACTTAAAAGCCTTCTACGAGAAAGGGAAGAGTCACATGATATTTCCTTTTACCCTTCTTCTTTTCAGTTTTCGATTATAAAATATATTTGTCTCAGTTACCTTCGTTTTTCTATGAGAAACTTTTTGTGCGCCATTTTTTAATTTTCATAACAAACTATTTCTAGACGTTTTATCAATTGTAGAATTGCTGTTGATTTTTCGAATGTTTTCCATTGACTTTGAATATTTTTGTGAAATATTTTTGGCGTCGGAAAGAATTCAAAGGAAGTGCTAATTTCAACCCAGACTGCGTCATGCGTCCGTGTTCTTTGATATTTTGTAAAAAGCATTGTCTTCAAACAATAAGGCGCCCCATGGAACACACTATAAAAATGTGCGCGCTGGGTATCTCTGAAGTCCGTGTATACCTCTCTCCGAAGGCGAGGAGTCCACAGATGTTGATCCACAGAAAATGCGGTGAACCTATTTTTCATTCAATTTCGTACTGCACAATACATTTTCAACCATTTCTTTATATATAAGTACCTTATGATGTGGAAACATATTCTCAAGTTTTTGATCTCCGGGCCTCCTTGAGTAATCTACTGAAATAGGGTATTTCGCCTTATGTCATCTCCTACTTTCCAAACGATCGTAAAAGACAATATGCCATTATCATCTACGTTATCCTTAGTGGATATGTCAAAACTACAGCATATGTACATTTAGATACCAAAAGGGTAATTCCCTTTTGGTATCTAAAATCGAGTTTTGCAATGTTCGAAAGTGAAATTTTATGTATTTTCCATTCCTCTGTGATATTTTCCATATTTCGTATGATCTTTTCCCAAGTTGTGTGATTTATCTCATAGGGTGTATTCCTAGAATTTTGATTTCGCCACGACTCGGAATTCCTGCTTGATATTTCCAGAGAAGCGTTTTCGATTTAGTAACATTAAGTGTAGCTCCAGTTATACTTCCATTATTTTCAAAATCTTTAGTAGTCTCTGACATTCATTTTTGATTACACCACATCATCATCAGCATAAGCTGTGTATTTAATGTACTCATTGTTTTTTCCAGGAATTGGGATAACTTCGATGTGAATAATTTCCTGAATGTTCTTAAAAAAGAACTCAATTGTTAGTATAAATAACGTTGGTGACAAGGGCGAACCCTGTTTTTATTCCTGCTTCCATTGAAATATTTTTTAGTTTTTTTCCTGTTGATCAACACTTTTGCATATGAGTTTGTATCCCTATGTATTTTAAAATAGCTTCAGTAGACCCATAATGTTTTAAAATCTTCATGAGTGCTTCTTGATTCACAGAGTCGAAAGACTTCTCCTGATCTAATGAAAAGAAACCAAATGTTATTTTTCTTTCATTTTGCATGTAAATTATCGAAAGCCGCAAGGGACATTCACAAAACTTGATATGACTCTAAAAAAATGTATAGTTTAGTGCCTATATATTTCTATACAAATATAAAACTACAAACTGCTAACTTAAAGTTTGTTAAAAAAAGTATCTCAATTATATAATTTACATATTGAAAAAACAAGCACTTTTTTGCTTTAACAATATTTTGCTAATACGTAGCTTTGCAACATTCAGTATCTAATGTTTTAGACCACACAAAATAGGCAGTGACATACATCTCATTGCAGAGGAATGATTTCAAGGAAAATATTAAACAACAATTTAAACAGTTGTCCAAATATTAAAGCTTTTCGTGATCTCAATTGTATATACCAGGTAGTTCGAAAAAAATATATGCAGATTTGGAGGGGTCATAATGAACCAGAAATAAGGGGAACAGTCCATCGCACTGTCAACAGTACCTTCTTTGGCGTCAACCTTGGTTTAGAGACGATGCTTCGGTGGTTCACCATGGTTCAAACACTGTCCAGATCGCTTTCGATTGTCGTATCCCAAGTAGCACAGCCTTGCAGCTCAATGTTGATCCAACACTGAGCCACAGTCTTCGTTTCCTAATAGACGGCGGCTCAATGTAGGAACTACGTTAAATTGCAAGGCTCTGCTACTTTGGATCGCTCCTACGTTTCATCACATGTTACAATGCGATCAAGTAGAGGCTTCTTTTCGTTCAGAAGCAGAAAGTTAGTGCACATATCAAAGCGTTGTTGTTTCTTATGCTCCGTCAGTTTGTATGGGACAAACGTATCGAGTCCCATGACCTTAGGAATTTGGTAGAGATGTTATGTTCGGAAATAGTTGACACCGACGCATGTATGACGAGTTCTCTCAATGACCGAATGCCGTGCTTGGCTCTTCTTATCTTGTAGACTAATGACCGAATGTCAGCGGAACGATATTTTCAAACCACCGATGAAAAGTACGTTTGGATGTTGTCTCATCACTCCATAAATCGGGCCCATTACGGAAGGTTTGCGCCGCACTACGACCCAAGTTGAACACCTGAAACAGAATAATACGCAACTCATTCATTCTAAACATGTTGTACATTCCACTATGACACGAATAGCAGCAAATACTACAGCTCATCGGATTATGGAATGTATGTGGTATCTAAGTCGCCATTCAACACGTACGAATGGCGCTGCGAGGGGGTTTGGTTGTAAGCTTTGTGGGCGAGTTGAATGTGGCACCTCAGAAAATCAGCCATTATTTTCCGACAGCTCTGGTAGAAAAAAATAAGATTTGTGATGGCAATGCTAATTATATTAGTGCAGCAGAATTATTTCTATATTTAGACGTCTCACCATTTTCGATTCTTCTAGCTGCTCGTAAATGCGCTCAATGATAATACTACGGTGGGACAAATAATTCAACTACGCTGATCCAATTACCTTATTAATGGTGTTCAGATCAACCGACGTGTTATATTTGGACTCTTAAGTAAATCAATGTCCACTGTTCAATTCCAAATCAGACAAACAAGAAGTCTGATCCCGGCATTAAACACCACACCAAGGACCATTAAGAATTGTGCTTATAGCAGAAGTGCTTCGTATTTAAAATTTAACTTCTCAGCACAAATTTGAATGTCGACAGTTCTATTTCTTCTCATTATCCTTTCTTTCCTATACACCGAATACTACTTCGACGTTCTCATTGATTAAAAAAATGTTTCTAAATTTTAAATAAAAGGTCATAAACTTGTCGCGCACTTTGTCGGGAGATACGAAAGTAAAGTGCAATAGTGGGGTATGGAAACGAACGTATTTTGTAAGAGCGGAACGAAATAATACAATCAAACCCTCTCTGATCGGAAAAACACGGTATAGAATTTTTGAGGATTGCTCGATGAGAAAATGTATAATGGATTTCGGTGCTGTTTGAAGCGTGGCGTGTGCCTTATGCCAAGGACACTGGACTTAGGAATATTTTTATAGTAGCGTATATCCCATGAGTAGGCTTGTTCTCGTTTTTTGTCATTATGCCAAAATAACCGTAGTATTTTGGTATTGTTCCTTTTCTTTTTTTTCGGAAATGTCGTTTCGTGGAAAGCTAATCAATACCATGCAAACATATTCTATTACGTATGACACTACTCATAAATATTATGAATTTCGTGGGATGAAAAATCTGCTGTGGGAATTAAAAAAAGGAAATATCAATGAATTCTTTGCGTGAATTATGTATATTTTATTTATTTCTAGTTGAAAAAGTTCCTTTACTTTAAAAACCAATGCTTGGGCATAAAAAAATCGTTAGTAGGTTATTGCAAATCGATACTAGGGAAATGACTTGTATTCTAGTGTATTTTTACAGAACTGAGATGCCATTGTAATTTTAACAGATTATCCATTAAAGAAAAACGCTGTTATTTCATGTTCATATTTTCTCGCTGCTAATAATGAGGAAAAGCTCTTACTGCATTATATAATATATATCTACATGTCTTCATTAACATTGAGTTTGATTTTCTTGCGTTGATGATCTAGCTTTGGCAGACTGCCTTCACTTCTGGTAAATGGAAGTATTCCTTAAAACATTTCTCGCTTAAGTGCACTATTTTATCAAAAGAATCCGGCCACTCAATTTTAGTATGTGTTTGCCAAGTATACGCGAAATGCCTTACAAGCGATTCCCGTATAGTTGTGAAAAGTAATATACCACCTATGACTGGCAAATGTGATAAACTCTCACAAATAGTAAAAAAAGCCGTTGGCAGATTTCATTGACTTTCAACGTGGAAAGTTCATAGGATGCCATCCTAGCAATAAGTCATTTCCAAAATAGTCCCCGCACGGGGATAACTGGTTTTCCAGTTATTTGGGGAGCGGCGCCCCCACGGCCCGAGCTGACCTTGTGACTGGTCAACATCTGATGTCATGCCACAGCTTGTTTTTTTCTTATTTTGGTGCTGTTGGTGTTTGCAGGGACGGCTGTTCATCCAGCTGTTGGGGAGTCGCGGCCCCACGTTCCCGAGCTGGTCTTGTGTCTCGCTTTTTTCGTTTTTATTTATTTTCTCCACTGGCTAGTTGCCCGTGTTGTATTCTCTACCTAATCGCTACCACGTTATGTACTAACACCCCGGTCTTGTGGTTTTGTTACCCTCCACCACTAACTGATTTATATTAACCGCTCAGTTCGTAGGTTGCTGAGATTCCGTTTAGGTTCCCTGCCAGGATTTGTCTTCTTTGGATTTCTTTTTTTTTTCCTTTTAGCTGGTTTGGGTGCTAGACCTACCTGCATGTTTGCCGCGTGCGGAGACCCGTGAGGCGGAAATGGGATGTCTGGCGGCTGAGGTCGCAGGAGACCGGTTAAGTGCCTCCTGTGTACCAACACTCCTCTTCGACCCCGGCTTCGCTGTAAACGGGAGGCTAGAGCCTAACCCACCTCTGGTCAGAAGTCTTGTACCAAGTTGTGTGCAGGGCATTAGCGGCTTTTTGTCGTATTGCACGGCAGGGTGAGCCCGGGGCTGTGGGATCATGCCAAAGGCGTTGGCATGACGGTACCCGGAGGCCGAAGTGTCCGCCGAGTGCGTGTGATCACAGCCAACGGACTATATTTGCAACTAAGCTCTAGAACTGTGTCTTGCGTCATGTGTTTGGCTTGCGGACCTCCAGTTCTCCCCTGTTGGGCTCGATTGTGGGCGGAGTACGTTGCTGATGAATTTTTCTTACTCCCATGGGGAAACATAAACCCTCCTCAAAATTTAAAAAACAACAGGATATGGTGATTGATCAGGGGCCAAATTTGCCTCAACCACCTCCCACACATAACACACTGAAGAGAACTTTCGTTGAAAAACGACATCACCGCGACGTATCTTTAGATCCAGGTGTTGAGCCGTCAGCTCAGAAACGTCGCATTACACTTGCAGATTCGATACCTCAAGCTACTTTTCTCGTCATTTCTTCTACTGACCAGATGTTGAAACTTTCCTCAAAGTCTCCTTTTTTCATCTCGAAGGCACTTGCGGGTGTTGCTGGCTCTTTGAAGTCAGTGAAGAAGCTACGCTCTGGTGACCTGCTTGTGGAAACTTGCACTCTCTCTCAGAGCAAATCTCTTCTGCAGTTGACCAGACTTCAGGATATTCCAGTTCAAGTGACGGCACATCCGTATCTCAACACCTCCAAGGGAGTCATTTCTGAGCCCGACTTGTTGGTCTGCGATGAAGATGAACTTGTGTGTGAACTTGCTGATCAGGGTGTCATAGCTGCCCGACGCATGACTTTCAGGCGCGATGGCGCGCTGATCAAATCATGAAATGTTATTTTGACTTTTAACAACCCGAAGGTACCTACTGAAATAAAGGCTGGTTACTTGTTATGTGCAGTTCGTCCATATATACCAAATCCTCTACGCTGTTTTAAGTGCCAGAGGTATGGACATTCCCAGCGGTCCTGTAACAGTGTTGCGAGGTGCGCCAATTGTGGTTCCCGCGACCACGAAGGGACTGGATGCACTTCAGAGCCCTGCTGTGTAAACTGTGGTGACTCCCACGCTGCTTATGCCAGGTCCTGTTCGAAGTGGAACGACGAGAAGGCGATCCAGCGCCTCAAGACCCTGGAGGGCCTCTCGTACCCTGCTGCCAAGGCCAAGTTGGGTATTCCCAACAACCGACAGCGTACTTTTGCCGCAGTTGTTCAGTCTCAGCCACAACCCGTGCAGCCTTTTGTTCCGCGCCCTGTAGCTCTCGCCGCACTTGCCAAGCGATCTACAGCTGAACAAGCGACACAGGTGGATTTCACCGAGCTCCAGCTTATTCGACCAGCTGCGTCTTCGCCTTCTCTTTTGAAGACGCCCGCCTCTTCCGGTTCCCAGCAGACAGCCTGCACGTGCGGAAGACCCGGCCCTCAATCCGCAAAGGTGTGCGGTGTCCATCAAACTGTCTCGGCCTCAGCGAGGTCCCCACCCTCACCCAACATTATAGAAGAACACGGGGGGGAGGAGAGTGACAGTTCGTCCCCAGCCTCTACCAGCATTGCAGAGGAACATGGGGGAGGAGAGTGACAGTTCGTCCCCGCCCTCTGCCAGCATTGCAGAGGAGTGTGGGGGAGGAGAGTGACGGTTCGTCCTTTTCCATTAGTAAATATATTACTTTTAATAAACTTCATTAACTACCTTTTCTTCACTGCTTTCTTCATACTCTTTTTCAACTTTTACCAAGCCTGTCTGATCTTAATCATTTTCCACGTTTTTAAAAATCTGTGGCTGATCGTTCTTTGTCTGGCGCTCTTTGGTCAAACCTGGCCCTTGCGCCAATAAAATCCAACAACCAACCAACCAACCAACCAACCAAAAATAGTCATGCTGCTACTATCCCGATCAACTGACACTTGATGTGATCCAGAAGTGTAAAGGCCTATGAGGAACAGCACAATTGTGAATTGAGAGATCACGTAGAATGACAGAGATGAAATGCCGAGTTTTAGAGAGAGTGGCACTACAAAATCGCTTGACCTTTGTTAGAACACTCACCACCGAATTCCAAAATGTCACTCGAAGCAACGCTAACACCATCAAGGAATGCTCGACGCAATGGAAACGTCATTCCATTGTGGAGCAGCTCCACGCACAAGCCTAACATCATCAAGACCAACGTTAAGCGTTTCTTGGAGTGTTATACAGTTCATCCCAAGTGGACACAAGAGCAGTGAAAATGTTTTTTTTAAGTGATTTATCACGGTTCACCATCTAACTCTTCTACAGATGAACCTGGATAAGCTGAATGGTAGGCAAAATCCACCTGTCTGCCCGTGTTGTGCCAACTATGAAAGTTTGTGCAAAACACATCATTTTTCAGGTCTGTTTTTTTGTTGTTCGGGACAGGTCGCTAGGTTTCAGTTATCGGAAAGCTAAGTGCTACAGTCTATAATCAAATTCTCAGCAATTATGTGCTCCGTACAATGGCAACAGCTGAATGAAGACATTTTAATCCACAAAACGCGTTGCACTCGAGTCGGCAATGTGATGTATGTTCAATAATAGTTTGATGAAAAATGTGTGAAACAAATAAAGTGGTCTGCACACAGCTTGATGCCAACTTCATGGAAGACGTTTGTGTCAAATTGGAAAGCTGACTACAAGGCATGGCGAACAGCCCGACGCCGTTGCTTCACGAGACTAATGCTATTTTTGCAGAATGCGAGGCAATTCCAGCTGCAAAATACCTGAAATCTGCAGAAAGGTCTTCCTAGTAGAATAGAGGCTACGATAACAGCGATGGGTGGACTATCCTGATATTATTTCGCTATAAATTACAGGAAATTTCGGCATAAACCAGTGTTCAACTACTTATTACTGGATGATATTTTTTGACTTTCATCATTTTGGCCTAGCCAAGACGAGCAACGCAGAATGGCTGTTGGCTTGCAAATTCTCCGGGCTGACATAACTTTCGTTTGTCATCTCTTGGTAGAAAGTGATGGAAGCTTGTTACCATTACGATCAGCTTGTTTTCTAAATGAACAGTCTATAGTTATGCCAGTTAACATATTGCAATTTCAGTAAGCGTAGTACTACGTGCAGAGCAGTCGATGTGAATAAATAAAATAAATATTTCCAATTCCGCCAGTGTAGTAACGTATAAATGTGCGGAAACTATTTGTTACAGTTCGTTTCTGGTTTGATGGTTCGTGTGGTTAATCTTCATAATGGAAAAAAGAAGAATAAGGGAAACAAAATCTCCTGGTTATGATCAATGGAGTTTTTACGAAATGTTGGCAAAAAATTCTTACGCTTGTGCTTCGTTACTTTTAAGAAGCGGGAATAATTTACCCGAGAGCAACCGGTTCAAAACTTTTCTGAAATTTCAGATTTCCGTTCGGTCAACTTTCGCAAATTAATTTTAATCTTCAGAAGTTCAAGACGTAGAAATTATCCATTAGCGATGGATTTATCGATCGGTGACCTTTTCCTGTTCAAAATCTTAAATAATATCTGAATTCGGAATATTTACAAGGAGAAACTACATCGAATTAATCTTTCAGTTGTTCACATTTTCATTTTTTAGAAACGAATGTAATATCCGTCCAAGGTGCATGTCGTCTGGACAATAAAAAATTAAGCTTTTGTAATGTAAAACATAATTTTTCGATCTGATACATTTACATTTACGGTAAAACTTGGCGCTTTACAATATCAATAATCCTTTATCAATTTTTTATAAAATCAACGTTATGCAATTTAAAATTTCAAGGTATTTTATTTTACTTTCTGACTATCCATTTTAAATACTAATTTACAACATATGTCAGTTTATTAACTTAAAACGTTTATTCCTGATTAAAAATATAAGATTATTTTATCAATTTTATAAGTGACGATCATTAGAATTTCGCCTTTAGTTACGCTTGTGCAGAATTTTTTTTTTCATATTCACGTCTTGTAAGTTACTTACCGCTGGAGGTTAAACGTACTCATGATTCGTTAGTGTCGAGGTCACGCTAAAGACAAAGTGTGTGCCTTTAGTTCTTTTAAAGCAAGTTAAGAACAGCAGAGGGTGCGTACTTAAAAAAATCTTCGTATTCCAGTTCAATACTTTCAACGTTTGTATCATCTTTAGGTGACGATTTACAATTTTATTTATTTATTGTGGCTATAGAGGAAATTGCCTTCAGCGACGTTGCATCAGGTAAAACAGTATGTATAGAATTATACATAAGAATTCAATCTAAAATCTTTTCAGGCAACATGGATCCTTCTTTAACAAAATTTCAATACCAAACAACATAAAGATTTTCACGCAGTCAAATTCTCCTTTAGAAGCATTAGACCTTTGAATTTATGTTTCGTATTAATGTCCTTTAATTGTGCAGAATTTAACGAAGCTCAAGAAAAGAAACAGAAGAAAATACTAAACACTGGCTATCACCAATATTTAAATAAAGAATATGCATTGCTCTTTATATTGATCGTACTGTTCCTCTTGTTTGCATGAAACAAAATTCATTGATATGTGAAAGCTGATCATGAGCGAGAAGTTTTTTTTCAAATTGGAGATTCGTTCTGTTTTTTGAAACTAATAACTAACGAAATACTTTCCTTACATCATTCGCCTAATGCCGAAATTACTGTAATCGAAGTAACACAGCTTACACGGTGTATGCGCAGGGATCGGCTTTAACTTTACGAAGAATAACATGATTATTGCAAATATATATTAGGGAGGAGTTACCAGAGCGGAAATGTAAACTAAGAGATTTGAGTATATTTCCCTTCAAGACATATCGAGGAGCAAAGAATAAAAAAATCTAATGCAGCGCAATGACAAAATTGAAGTGAAATACAGTCCACTCACTAAAAAATGTAGTGAAATCAAATATAAAAGTCGCCATCATCATCGTCATCTTTAATCATTAGCAAACCACTGCAGAATGAATGAACCCTATGTTTCTTCCGCAACTTTATTTCTTGAGCTCTCTCCTCCATGCCACTCGGGCATGCTTTTGATTTTATCTAGCCATCTCTCAAATTTTCGTTTTCTGGATCTGTTTTTGAACTCTGGTGTACATTCTAGTATAACGGTTGTCCAAGGGTTGTTAGTTCATCTAGCAATATGTTCAGCCCATTTCCAATTCAGAATCTTCACTTTAATCAATATGTCATCAACTCTTTCCATTACCGTAATATAGTTAATTAACTTCCATTTTTTTCTGATTGTACCAAACATGCAGCTTTATATGCTTCCTTGAGCTGTGTTCAGCCGTGTATATCATTCTTAATTATACCTGATGTCCCTGATCTTTACGTTAGTGCAGGAAGTTTGCACTGATTGTCTAAAATTTTACTGGCTTCCTCGTAGGCACGATTTCCGATCTTCCCACGTCTTAGGGATTTAAATAAAAAAGGTAAAAAAAGAGCAACGACCCTTGCGAAAGAAATTGTTTTCATCATGTTCAGACTGCACTGAGCGCATCGGAGATGTAACTGTCACAAAATCAGTTCGCACATAACATATTTCCCTTTTCTGCCAAACGTAGACTGTAGTGCAAAACTTAAGGACCGTTTGGTTTTTTCGCAGCAGTTTCGCTATGAAGCAACCTGAATAGAGGAACGTCATATCACAAAAACCTCAGTATGTTCCAAATAGGAGAATGAAAGAAAACAGGTGCAAAAACAAATAACAAAGTGTACACTAGGACTTTGCTA
Organism: Macrothele yani; assembly: GCA_039090855.1. Lineage (NCBI taxonomy): Eukaryota > Metazoa > Arthropoda > Arachnida > Araneae > Macrothelidae > Macrothele > Macrothele yani. The sequence goes on along the minus strand of CM076999.1, from coordinate 32,683,855 downwards.
AGAAATGGCCGTAACGAAGTACATACCATGGTACAAAGCAATCGTTTCCACAGATGTATTACAGCAACGAGGTGGTCGTCAGTAAAGAATATGATGTCACCTAACAGCAATGACTGCGTTGCAGTATCTGGCAATGCTTAACACGAGGCTGTCGATGAGTTCATTATGGGCAACTTGGCCCATTCCTCTCGTAGTGCACGTTTCAACTGAAGGACATTTTCCAGAGGATGTGGGCGTCCCGCAAGATGTCTTTCCAGAGCGTCCCACACATGTTCTATAGAATTTAGATCAAGGAGTACGTACGCCAATCCATACGAATGATATCCTCGCTTTCCAACTGCTCATCTACTGCACTTGTACGATGGGGTCTCGCGTTATCGTCCATAAAAAATAAATATTCGAGTGTTATCATTCAAGAGTTAATGATTGTGGCATCTATTTGCTCACTTCTGACTAAAGGCCGGATCTTTGTGCAGCTGGTAAGCGGCTTACTGCGCTACATAAAACGCTATCATTAATTACAGATTCTATTTATTTAGAAATACCTAACAGTTTAAAATTTTAGTTCTTAGAAGATTATGATTTTATTAAAAATTTAAAGCGCGAAATTTGGGGTTTTAAGAATCCTTCGAATCTCATATAAACGTTATAGACGTTAAACCAACTATGGTGCCTGAGCAATAACAATTAATAAAACCAACAATTATTTCACTTTCATTCAAATTCAGCTAACAGTTTTAATGCCTCAAGTAAAAATATTTATTACTTGATCTTTGTTTCGTGAACTATTTAACAGAAGCTATTTTAAGATTCTTTTTCGGAAAAAGTGCAGTAAATCATTCAATTTTTACAAGTGTTTTTTAATGGCTTTTCAGAGTATCATTACAATAAAATGTAAGCAATTTGCTGTCACTTTATTATTGGTAAATTAAAGCTATGTTAATATTTTTTTTGCAACTGAATTCACCACAAATTAGATGTTTTGCTATTCGCTTTTACATAGGTTTCCGTAATTAAGGAATCTTTGAAATTCGTGTTTAAAAGTGAGTCCTTGTAGTTTAGGTAAGACAGACATCAGCTCCGGCACATGCATTTTCAAGTCAGCTCCTCTGCTGATACATACTCCTATTCAGTTTTGCTAAGGTTTCTTTTTCGCACAGAGGAACAGCGATGTAGGTATATTTCAATCGCAAATTCGAGCGTTACAGCTGGAAAAGAAATGTTTCTACCAGTTTCGCTCAAGGGGCTGAGTGGAATAAAACAATAACAACAACATAAAAAACAGAAGCACGAAAATCATTATAATTCAGAAATTTGCAATGAGAAAACTATTAATATAGGCAAATATCATTTTATTGCTTTAGATTTGGAGATAGATGTGTTCTGAGACTTCTTTCTCAAGTTTGGGAACCTGTTATGTTCTTCAAACTTTGATTTTGGAATATGAGTATTCCAAAGATGGAGGGAAGGTCGAAAAAACTGCCTCATCTTTACCCTGGTTACCGAGTAAAAAAATTTAAAACGGAATGCAACACACCTGCAGTTCTACTGCAGTGCGCAGCAATAAACCCGCTGGGTCTTAATTAGTTGAAATAAGATATTGTCGTTTTCAGTTATCTTTCAACATACATATTTGATTCTCAGGCAAATGGTAATTTCATCCCATGGCTATTAGAAGGATTGCTTTTTTTTGCAACACTTGAAAATTGTTTAAATTTGAAATATCGCTTAACATAATTAGTATGATAGAATTTTACTAATTATGTTAAGCGGTATTAGTACAATAGAATTTTACGATTCAGTGTAATTTTGCTGTGTAGACATGAAGAAAAGCTACTGCGCCCAATAAATTAGCAAAAAAGAAAAGAAAAACAGAAAAACACTCTACGATTTATATAAACCGTCCATTGGAATTTGAATTAATGATGGGATGTAATAAAAAGGGCTTATTTCAAACGAAACGCTCAATTCAAAAACCGTATGTTTCATTGATGCAGATATTAATATCATTTAAAAGGGTAAGCATTTCCGCGTGGAGACGCACTGACATTTGATTGGAGTAAAAATAATAGGAATGATTAGTCACGGTGAAGAAAGATTTTCTGAGGAATATATCGATGCAACTAACAAATTTCACCCACTTTAGGAAATACGGACTTTTTGATATAGAAAAAGGAGATCTGCACAATATTTAACACGCCCTAAATAATTAAGAAAAGCAAGAACGTATAAGTGGTATATAATTCAAATGTCTTGGATTTTTACCTGTTGTCGGAAAAATAACTGTTTTTAATGTGGTAAATTCAAGTAGACGAAAGACACATGAATAAAATGTTCAGGTAACCTTAGTATTGTGTTTGTCCTCCTATGAGTTTAAAATGATTTATTTTAATTTTAGTGTTTACCATTTAAACACGATCCTGAAAAACTCCAATGCAGATCCAATACAATTTAAATGAAATTTGTAGAGGATGTGGCGATTTGATTGTAAATATTTACAAATAAATATATTCGTAAATCTATTTTTACATGATCTTAGGTAAGCGTTCGTCAGTGGGATTTAGTAACATTGGTACTGTAGTGGCTTCGTTAAATTTCTCGTATAACAATATGGATTTCAAAATTTCTTATCAGCAGATGTATATTTCTTTTTCCTCTTCGTACGGCGTAATTAATTTAAATCGGCGTAAAATAAAAAAGAATTTAACGCAAACTCTCTTAGCTTCTTGTGCTGATTTTTAGATATTCCGTCATAATGCTGTTCACTGTTGTTTAAGAATGATATCTCAGTAAGACTTATAGAATCTCGTACATTTCCAAAGTGTATTTATTGCCTTAGCAAACTATCTTTGTTTTTATCACAAATTTCTATTGAATTAATTTAGCAATTCCGGGGATATTGGCAGAAATAAAAATTGTGCCGCGAAAACGAATCTTTCAGATGGCAATAATACGTACTTTTAGTTCAGCACTTCTGAAAACGAGTTACATGGCAAACAGGAAAACAACATGTAAATTAAGTAAAAACTACCGGAACTCAACTTGCATTCAATAGATTTTATAGATTATTAGATGGATTTATTAGTTAGGTAACATATGCAGCAGTTGGTTTTCTAATTTCTGGGGCCTTCCTTGCGTATATCCAAAGCTCCAATGACTCGACAATTTATTTACGTGAGACCTTGCAAAATAAGTTAAACGATGTTTCAGGCGTCATAAATTTAAAATGTCAGTTAGCATATCATTATATTCATTCATTTGGAGTGGAACTCATAATAGAACTCCTGATCGCGTGCATTTGTTTATCGCGAGCCATAAACCCCACGTAGTTCTTCCTGCTGAGATTTTACATAGAGAATTTACCTAATGGGATATCACGCCAATGCAAGCTATACTAAGTCCTTTTAAAAACACATTAATCGAAACATAGGTAAAAGCCTGTTGCTTCTTTCACTTGATAGATACAACCATTTCATATACAAAATATGATTCTCAATTTCTTAAGGACTTCCCACTTAGAAGTTTGCTCACGGTATTTCTGATTGTTTCTCGTTGTATTACTTTTCATCGTTCTGCTTATTATGTCATGTTTAGTGTGGGTAATGCTGTGGCTTAAATTAGGGTTTGGGAGTTTTGCGTAGCTGTTCTGCTTGTCTGGTTGTTTTCTTCGCAAGTCGTTTTGCGTAGCTGTTCTGCTTGTCTGGTGGTTTTCTTCGCAAGTCGTTTTGCGTAGCTGTTCTGCTTGTCTGGTTGTTTTCTTCGCAAGTCGTTTTGCGTAGCTGTTCTGCTTGTCTGATTGTTTTCTTCGCAAATTGTATTGCGTAGCTGTTCTGCTTGTCTGGCTGTTTTCTGCGCAAGTCGTTTTGCATAACTGTTCTGCTCGTCTGGTTCCACTTATTGTGCAGTGAAAGATCATGTGAGCCAATTTACCATGCGATTTGCTTTGAGGACTGATTTTACACTGCTTTCTGCTCCTTGTGTTTGTTACGCTATGCATACCACGCGAGTGGCATGTATTATTATTATTTTTTCGCAATAGTTTTTTTCTTGGCATAGTGTTGTCTGATTAATGCTTGTTTATTCTGACGCCATCTTTGTTGAGTGCAACTTGCTGGTAAGTTTTGACCATTATAGGAATTCCGAAGTCACTGCTGAAGTTGTTTTTTTAGCGTCGTGTGTAAGTTGTCATCATGCCTAACTATTTCTGGCGGCCTGTGTAATGTTTTCTTGTATTTATTCTGCTGTATTTTGTTATATCTGCATGTTGAAAACCGTTGATGTACTGTACGTAAAGCGTACAATTTAACCATGATTATTTTGTTATTTTTCGTCGGCAACAGCACGGAGCGGTTATGTAAATCCCTATGATGAACATAAATTATGTTTGTCGTGTGTGTTCTATATTACATGTTGGCTCCGTGCGCTGTATATTGCTTCTATAAATATATTTAATGTTTGTTCTTTAAAACTTCAACACTTTAAAATCCCAATATCGTCCTTTATATTTTGTAAAAGACTTGCGCTGCAGGCAATTTATAACAACTGGTATATAGGAACACGTGGGTTGCGTAAAAGCTTTTTCACACACACGTTACTGAGGAATCATAATGTTCGCTGTTTTGATATTTTAAATGAATTCGAATTCTAGCGTTTATGTGTAAGAATTGTTCCTTTTTGTATCAAAATTTAGACAATTTAGAAGTTATCTTATCTGTGTAGAATAAAACATTCATGGGAAGATAATCTTAATAGTTTAAAAATATTTATGTGTAAGAAAAGATAAAAAGAAAATATATGATATGGAATAATGTTGCATCATTTCTTTTTGCCTTTGTGGCAAAGAATAACGATATACTTCCCATCCAATTTTCGATGAACTTCTAATGCTACCAACACATACATTTATTGTTATTAATTTTGTTTCTTAACGTTTTCGGATATTTTGCTTTTCATAGACAACATGCACATATTGGTTCACAGTCACCATGGTGTCCACTTAATTCCAATTAATAATGCGCCATATCATATAACTGTCCCCATTGGCCTGGACAGTAAATTTGTTTTTTTTTTGGCGTCGTGTGTAAGTATGAAAGATCTAAAACCTGACGCTGATGACGAATGTACTTCTTATCTTGATTCAACGGAGCAGCCCACACTTTCTTCCAAAATTTTATTTTCAAAACCGCTTGATATTGGCACCAGTAGAGAAGCTCACGTTGTCGCTAGCAGCAATCCACTATCTCCAAATACCAGTGATCGCAGCACAATTGAGCATTTTTGGTTTGTTGTGTAACGCCATTAAAAGCAGCTGGGCAGATTCCTCCGTTCAATATCAGAATTGGGGATAGCAACAAAAATGTCTTAGTTGTAGATCCTTCATGTGACTGTACTGACTCCTCGTGGAATTGAAAATAAGTCTAACGTAGCCGTTTCTCCGACGAAAAAGGAAACCATGAAATATTAAGTGGGTTGCTTTTAGTATATGACCATTCACCGTGTATCGCGTGCAAGCTCGTTTGTGCTACAATTTGCTGTTAGTGCTGGGCGATAAATTTTAAATAACAGTTTTCGGTGATTATTGGTTTACTATAGTTTATTTCAAACAAGTGGATGTGACTTGTTCAACCACAGCATTCCGTTTGTTATCTACAAACCAGAAAAAAATTATAACTTTTACCAGAAATGATTCGGTAACGACATAGTTCTAAATTGTATCACACTTCACCTTGGGCTGGCAATAATTTATCGTTTCTATTGGGACATACATTTTTGAGTTGTTTTTTTAGTCTGTATCATGCCATTACTAAAACCTGTTTTCTAGAAAATAGTATGTTTTATTTAACTGTTAGTATTTTAATAGAAACGAAACGGTCAATCAGATTTTTTGGAATATAGATAATTACATATCTAGAAGTGGGAAATTATCTGAATTAGAAATCCAAACTTTTTGTTGAAGCAGATGATTTTCGTGATGTAGATAACTCTGCGACAATAATGACAATGAGCTTTCTAATAATTTTAGTGGAGACGTGATTTGCTACACTTAATGTTCTCTTCTATCCAGCTGAATTGAACTTTTCGTCCCTATAACAATACCGTCATCTTGTCTATTTTTATATTAACTATATTGCACTAAATTGTATATTATAATATATTGTAAATATATTAGAAATTGTAAAGGGACGCGGGTTGCTTAGTGGGTAACGTTCGTGACTGCCACGGAGAAGACCCCACGTTCGATCCCAGGCATGTACGAAAGCTCGATCAACTAAATATCCGCCGTGCGTCGAATGGACACGTTAAGCCGTCGGGCACCGGGTACTGTCCCCCGGTAATAAGAAAGGGCATCTTTCTCCCCCTTTCTACCTCGCTTCCGTGTCAATTTCCTATCGGGCACTCTATCCCAAATCTCCTAGCTTCCTATTTCTAAGGGTTGTTTAAGACCTGGGGTCAGGCACTCCCTTCCTTAAATCCTCTACATATGATCATTTTGTAAATTGCAAAAAAACAAGGTGACAACATATTACACTGTATAGTACAGTATATTATAAATTATAATATATTTCCACCTTGTCTGTTTTTGGTTTTCAGTATATTTCTTGAAAATTACTTATGTTAAGGAAATATTTTTACTTGCTGTTATTCCATTCAGGAGGGTCCCGCTTGGGCTGCGCAGTATCAGACGCGATTATTTTGAAACCACGCATGACGTAGGTGTGGACGCACAGTCTTTCGACTTCTGGCATCCCTGTTTGTTTACAATTGGTGTGCTGGAGTTTTCTCTATAAACGATGTTGATTTTCAACCGCTTGAAGTTTGTATCGTATAGTTTTATGTTTATGTTTTGTTTATTTTGATATTTACACGTATTTATCACTGAAATTCATTGCTTCTGTGTTTCGTAAGAAACGCAATAATGCCGGGTTGTGCAGTAGCTTGTTGTACTACGTACAATAGGAAAACCAAGAACACTGACATTATGTACCATGTATTTCCGAAGGATTTATTACTACAAAAATTGTGGATTCAGAAATGTAAGCGTCAGGATTCCTTCAAAGTGTCCAAAGCAAGAGTGTGTTCTCAACATTTCACACGGGATGACTACCAGTGTGACTTAAAGGCAGAGGTTCTTGGGTTAACTAGCAGGAAAGTGTTGAAGCCTGATGCAGTACCTACACTACATCTTCCCACAAGCAATAATACTGGTATAAATATGGTCGTGCTGTATGGAAGGAATTACAAGTAACACACACAAACACATGCTTCCCCAATCCTCAAATACCAAATAAACGATGTTCCACACCTTTACAAGCTGCTAAGGAATCATTTTCTCGATGATGGACTAACACTTCCAGGTAATAAAATTACAAAAGCTACTATTGAACAGCTCCTTACTCTAGATTGCAGTGAGATGAAGATATGCCCCAAGTTGTCACATTAGTGTGAAGGGCCGTGACCGCCAACGTGTATATTTGGCAACTCAGCTCTTTTCGAACCACACTGCACAAGGAATACGCTTTCTTATGCCACATGACACATGAAGAACACGTCGCGAAATTTGTTCAGCTTCCGAACGACTCGTTTGATGTGCTAAATGCAAGAAGGCCTACAGATGAGAAGTCTCTGGCATGTGGATTTGGAACTCATTGTGAAACCCAAGAGAGGATTCTACGACAGCTGCATGCATGCGTCCGAGGAATGAAGGTAGGTAATGCAACATATCTATTACCCTTTCAGAAAGGATTCATCAAAACCATTCGCTCATTACTGGGACTCTTCACTGAGCTGAAGCCTCTGAACATAAAATACATTTGAACTGCTCGACTCAATCAAGACTGCCTTGAAAACTTTTTTTCACAAATACGTGGGCTAGGCCACTTCTATGATCATCCATTGCCTACAGAAGTGAAATCCCGTTTGTGTCTCTTGTTTCTAGGTGCCAATGTAAGTGACATTCCATTTTCAAGTGCTGCTCCTGTTGCGCTAGGTGGTGGTGATGATTACTTTTGGACATCTCAGTTGTTTAGTGCCGTTGTACCTGATATGTCAGAACCCCTGGCAATGATTAAAGGTGAGACTGAGATTCGGGATATTACACTACATGACTCTACAGGTATTCAGGTACCACCTGCTACTCCTGGCTCTGATTGCTCTGTAGAAGGCTTTCGTTACCTTGCAGGTTACATAGCTTACCGAGGAAGAAAATATGACCGTTCGCTGGGTACGCCAACTGGCCAGCTACTTAATCCACCATCAACTACAGAATCAGTACCTGTTGGCTGGATTGAGACCCTTTCACGTGGTGGCCTGCTTGTTCCATCAGATCCATGGTTGGAGAAAGTTAGCCAGTTCGAGTTGATGTTTGCAGAAGTGCATGGACATGACTCTTTATCCCAGGAACCCAAGATTGTACAGAAACTATGTGTGAAAATTGGTCAGAGGTTTCCAGATGTTCCTACAGAGGTGATAAAGTTGTATGTTAGAACCCGAACCTTTATACTGCTAAGACATTTAAATACAAAAGCAAAAGTTACGAAGGCAGAAGAAGCTCAACGCAGAAAAGCACGTAAGTGGCAGGCTTCATCAAAGTGAAAATTTCCTGGATGCACATGGCCAAACCAGATTTTTCATGCCATGGAGAAAATGTAAGCAACTGCAGGAATAATGCCAAGTGCCAAAGAATTCTGCCATCAGAAAGCTAAGTTTGTTTTTTTATTTCAATTTTTCATTGTTTGTATGCATGTATGTAAGTATTTGCAATTTTTCTGATAGCTATTATATATACTCATCTGAGAAAGAAAAGTTTTATTTCAATACATCTGTCATGGGCACATTGTGTTAAGGATCAAATCTGGTAAAGGAAAAGTTGTAGAATTGAATTAGCACATCATCAGTGGTAATGAGTATACCAACTTATTTGCTAGTCATTAACATAAAAAAATGTACCACACACATATATAGGAGAGACAGAGTTTTTAAAGATGAAAAAATTTCACCATTCCTTCATGGTGTGTGTGTATATGTATGTATATATGGTGTGTGTGTATATGTATGTGTATATGGCGTGTGTGTATATGTATGTATATATGGCGTGTGTGTATATATATGCATATATGGCGTGTGTGTATATGTATGTATATATGGCGTGTGTATATGTATGTATATATGGTGTGTGTATATGTATGTATCTATGGCGTGTGTGTATATGTATGTATATATGGTGTGTGTGTGTGTGTATTTTTCAAGATGTCATTTTTTAAGTAGATATTCGATATAGCTTCTATATCTTCACCTCCAGAAAAAATGTCAACCTTCTTAAATGATGTGTGTGGGTGTGTACAAACAATTTTAAAAGAACAACCTAAAAAAGAAGAATATCAAAACCCAATCACAGGGCTATATTCTCCCTTGATGAGGGCTAAAACTAAAAAACTGTAAACTCTAAAAGTGAGATTATAAAAGGAGACATGTAATGTAGAACATGTTGAGAACAATCACTTATTCCTTCTTCCGGGTCAAACAGAAATGATCCCTCTCTCATTTCTACATAAGACCTGAAAGTGGGTTTCTGCTATATTACATCTGCTTAAGTGCACCAAATATAAATTTTGTTAGTTAATAAAATATTTGAACATTAAATTCTACTAAACCTTGTAAACTACTAAAACAACCAGCTAGCACACATGCTGGTAAAAAAGGTTTAAAGTGAAAACCACATTCTTAAGCTTAGAGCAAAATAATAAGCTTATTTAACTTTACAGGAAAAAGCAATTTTGAAAAAAAAAAAGGGACGTATAACACTTAACTCTTGGTTTTCTTGCGCATATATTTGATTTTTTGTTTTTTTTTCTTTTAGCTTGCTTATGTGTTATATACATTCACACCATGAAGGAATGTTGAAAAATGTTTCAAGAGTGAATATATAGAGAGACAGAATATTTTTCGTGTTGTTCACAGTACGGAACTGATTAATTTGGCAGCGATGCGTATCGCCGCCTTTGTTGGCATTTTTTGATGAAGTAAATTTCAGAAATAATTTAAGTATCGGTGTTTAACCTTAATTCTTGCAGTTGTTTATTTTGTATAGTGGCTTGGCGGTAAGTATTAAAAAATGAGTTCACATATATGCAAATAAATTGGGAAATGTTGCGCGTCACGGAAGGTAAATGGTTTGATTTCATGATTTTGATTTATGTAGGAGCAGTTTTTTGCACTTTTATTTCGTTATTATCATAATAAGTGTGATTATTGCGATCGTTTCGTATGCCTTAACCCAACGCCACAAGACGCTCAAAGTTGCCATGTTGGTTGCCGTGCGTCCACGCCGACGTCATTTCAGCAGCCAATGAGAGGCGGACATCGTAGCGAGCCCAACCTTATACCATGAGATATATCTAAAGACCTTGATTCCATTATTGATTAGCGAAATTATTGTTTTGCCTTTGAATTGGCTGATTTGAGGAACGATTGTGATAATGGTAACGGTTTATTATGTAGGTTTGGCTGCGAACTCTGCGTTCAGATAGTCTGTTGTCAATCCTGTGACACTTTTAAATGATCAGTAGCACACTAATCAAGGCATGGTGTCATTTATGACAATTTTGGAACGAAGAACTGTGGGAGATAGGTTTCGAAAATAAATAGCGATAGAGACGCAAGGAAAAGTTGAGAAATGGCGCAGTGGTCTAAGGCACTGGCCTCTGATGATTCGTCCGTAAGGGGTCCGGGTTCGAATCCCGGTCAGGCATGGATGTTGTGTTTGTCTTACGGCACTGGCTCTCTCCCTTCCCTGGAACCAGTGACCCTAAATTAGGGACGGGCGACTGCTTATAGCCCATTGAGTTGCTCACGGTGGTCGTTAAACCTCCAATTAAAAAAAAAAAAAAAAAAAAAAAAAATGTTGAGAAATAAAAATTGCAATACAAAAACGAAGCACAGTATCCACGCCGAAAAAAGCTTCCCAAAACAAGTAATGGAGAGTGCACCTTAGCTAAGCGAGTTAGTGGGCAAATTTTAGGTGATGATGATCTGTAGAAAGAGCAATGGATCAAAGAACAGGAAGGAAAATTAATAAATGTAAGCATGCAGATAAAAAAAACTGCATCAATCATTTTAAAACGAAAAAAAATATTGAATCTGAATGGAAAAATAATTGAGAGTGGGAAAATGTTATTAAATAAAGTGTCAAACATTGTTTCTCTTCTCGCAAAATAGAATGTTTAAATTAATCATAAAAAGCCGGTAAATAAAATTTAAAGGAAAACTCCAAGAAAAATTTAGGCAGAAGTTAAATGTCTTATAACATTACGGTACACATTCTTCAGGTAAAAAGCTAATAAAAGTTGAATCAAATGAAATTTATCAAAAAACTTCCTGAAAAAAACAGAAAAAAAAATTAGAATCTTTTTTTTACCAAATTAATTTCAAATTGCTCTTAAAATATGTTTCAAACAATACGAAATCCTTAATTTTCATAAATACCTGCAACGGTACAAATATTGATATTACTGTAGTTTTATCATCATTTACTTGGTCATGAACTTCAATACAGTATGTGATGAAAAAAATGCAGCCATGAGCTTCCACGTATATTCCGGTAGTTGACATTTGAGCTCCAGACCGTATTAGGTATAACCTCTTGCGCTGAATATCTATATCATAACCTGCGATGGCGTCCTACTATCCGCTGAAATGTTAAATAAGAAAAATTTAGATTTACCTGACGGATCCCTAAGGGCTGCCTAACTCAAATACATTTCTGATACTCCAATCAAATTTTACATGCAGAGGATCATATTTTCCTCTTCATTTCTCGATATCAATCAATGTTGTTAGAACTTGGACTTAGTCGGAACAGCCCAGCACGCTGGAAACTGTTTGTGGATAGTGGATGACGTAAGACCCGCAACCGCGGTACGCTGGTAGTTTTGGTTCTGGTTTGACTCGATGAGCCACAAGGTGACGAATAGCCAAGAAGATAAGACAGTAATTGCGCTGTGGCAATTGAATCAGACGTTTTTGATTCATTTGTACTAGCGTGTGTGTCTTCGTGTAGGTGTATATTTGTGCAGGTAATTGGATTAAAAATCTCATCATCGTTGCCTCTGCTTTGTCGGAGTGACTCCTCAAAAAGGTAAGATTTGCATTTGCAAATAGATATTCAAAACAAATGTGATAATCAGAAACTCTACAAAAGAACTCGACGTGTTCTCCGTTTTGGTTGAAATCATTGTCCTCATTCAATGTGCTCCATCTTGATAGTTTTTCTTATTTTTACAGTGACAGTTTCCGCTCCGCTAATTTTATCGAAGTTCTAACTTTGCTCAAAATGACACCACACGCACTTTATTACAAGGCTTACTTCAGATAAATTGCAACTGTGCTGAAACATTTATTCGTCAGAAACTAGATAAAAGGAATTCTTACCTAAGAAAGAACGCTTTTCGATACATATGTTTATGTTTTCACTGCGTACAGTGAGAAGACAGAACAGGAAATGATTTCTGAATCAGTGGACGCATTTCAAGTAGAATATGCTTTCCGGGAAAGTACTTTTAGCTATCACCACGAACAACTTTCAAAATTGGTCTTGATCCGTTCATCGTTGTTCTTGCGCAATCATAACACATTTTTAAGTCATAAAATGCACCTTTGTAATAGCCATTCAATGTTGCATCAAAATCATGTTATTTTCAGTTTTAAATAACATAATTTAATATACAGGGTAATTAAAAATGATTGCCCCGATTACAAATGACAATGGCTGGTTTATGAACGTGGACACAGAGATTACATTGGTGCACAATAAAGAAGAAAGTTCAGAATTTTGTTTCCATAGCTTATAAATGTTCGATGTCACTCCCCGTGGTCACGTTGACATCTAAACGGCTACCAATTTCACGCCACACATTATGAAGCATGTCTGTTGTTACTGATGCCAGTGTAAGCTAAATGCACATCATCAGTTCTTGCAGTGTTCTCGGCAAAGGTGGCACATACATATGGTCTTTGACTTACCCCCACATAAAGAAATGACAGGGAGTAAGGTCCGAAGTCCTTGAAAAGATCTTCGAAAAAGTATTTTCGGCAGCGGTCGCCATTTCCTCCAACCGGTAGTAGCGGACGGGCAGCTCGCTTTCCTATGTCACCATAGCAACACAGCAGTAGGTTCCAATAAAATTCTAAACTTCCTTCTTTAGTGTAGTTATATCAGCTCTCTATCTATTTTCATAAACACGTTACTGACATTAGCATAAGTGCAAGCGTTTTGAAATACCTTGTATTATATTATATTTTGAACAGTATATTGCTTTTGTTCAGTTTCTCGCGGAAATCGAAATGAAAGGGGAAACCATTTCTTTGCCTTTTTCGTGATGAACAAAAAATTGCACAGATTTTATATAATAAAATATCATGGACAGTTTGACTGATCAAAATTGGTGTTTCGGATTTTGAATGTCCATAACAAAATGAAAATTCAGTTAAGACCAGCAGGAGTAATTTATAAGTATTTATTTACGGGAGATATGTTTTTTTCAAAAATATGATAGCCACTTGTGGTCAAGATCATTGCCAATGACACATAGCGAAAGATATATTCTGTGAATTAATGGGAGCATGGTCATAAGTAACGAAATTTAACTGATGAATGATTACTGTTTTGAAGTGCATATAATTTCTTTATTTCGATCGTCCCATGTGGACACGCTACTAGATATATTTTGTTCCCATCAAGAGGTTAACATTTCTTCGTATATAATGAACCTTCTGAACTTTAAGTATTATTACTGAAGACAAATATACTTGATTACTGAGAGGTAAGAAGATTTAAAAATAAAACAAAAGGTTTATATAATGAAAAGTGCAATGCAATTGGGAAACTGGTAGGTTGTCATACATGAACTGGAGCTCACATGATACATGATATGTAAGCACTTGCATTATAAGTGATAAACAACTTCCTCTTAAATTCGTATGACACTTACCACGCAAAAGGTTTAGCCACTCAAATTGAAATTCAGAAACAGTACACATTCTTAGGATGCGAGCAAGACAAAACGTTTGAAGGTTACGAAAATTATTTCCGAAGGAAAAGTTTTTGCAAGTATTATAATATTTAAAATCCCCTGAGAAGGAGGATACCTCAATTAGCCATAATGACAGAAAATGTAAAGCTGTGGTTCAACGTATTTACACGTGCAGTATTGTTTCTGCACCTGGTGAGACAGGAAGACACTTGATATTTCTTAATATGGGATATGTCACAGAAAGCTATGAAATAATTTCCCTCTGCATTCGAGGTTACTATTGCTTTTTCTCAACCGTTTGTGTGATTATATTGTTCCACAAGTTGCTTCTGTTTGTCGGATTCCTCTTAGGAATGCGCTCTGCAACTTTAAATTCTACTTCGCTAAATTACTCCTGTATGGCACCTGATAAAAATGGAGTACACCTCAAATTTTTTGGTAATTTGAAAGCAGTGTCAAAAGTACAAAACACAAAGCAAAGACACATGCTTCATCTGGCCAAAGCAAATGTGCAAATGAAAAATTCCATAAGATTTTACTTCAGTTTGGATATCAGTAGCTTTCAATATGATGGTGTGAATCAACATTTTGTTTAAATGATTTTGAGATATGTAGTTACAATTCCGCAGACATTATTTTCTTAGTGATAAGATAGCAAAATATTTGTTGTTAACTGGAACCACGTAATTCAGATTCTCATAATTGAATTTTTTTAGTGTCATAAGCGTTGCGACATTTCCTTTTCCAAAATATATTAATTATTTTGAGAAAGTGTACCTAACATTTTATCATTTATGTTGTTAAGTGCGGAAGAACCTAATTGCGTAAGTGGGATATGTTTTGAACTCTACCTTTACAAAATACACTTAAAAGCAATATTGATAAAAGGGAATGTGCCTTAAGAAATCAAAATATGTACGTTCATTATTATAAACTGCAGATTGAAGCTATTTAAACCATTCAATCTTCAAATTTAATTTTTTTTCCTGTTGCTCTGCTATTTGCCATAAAGTACAATTCCAGTCATTTTCATCAGAAAATGCGGATTAAGCATAAAGACACAGAGTTTATGTAACTAGACTTTCTATACCTTACTCACAAGAAGATGCTCTAAGTCAGGGGTTCTCAACCTGTGGGGAATTCCCCCCTAGGGGGAATTTCGTAGTTTTAAGGGGGAATGCAGCGCCAGCCTGACCCATCGTCTTTTCAGTCCCTTGACTTCAAGGCGGCACTCGCTGCTGCATCCCAATTGAAGAACAAAAATATGAAGAACCAAGTGAGGAATCTGGCGTGCTGCCAAAGTCACCGCTCGCTCGAAACCGGTTGGAAGCGCTTTTGTTGCACAGAAGGAAAAGGAAGTTTTTGCGATCTCCTGCGTGTTCATATCTATCACCCTGTAACGTCGGAGCTTGTTATTGCGCGTTCATTCTTTACAAGGAAGTTGTAGGTGAGGGGGGGGATTTTTGTCGCTGAAGGGTTTGTAATACTATTTCCTCGTGAACTTTTTATGTATCAATAGTAGAACAGAATGAGTGTCAAAAAAGAGCGTATGATAATTCATATATTCAATATGGATTCACATCCGTTAAAGTCAATGTAGAAGATAGATCTCAATGTGGTATTTGTAGGAAAGTTTTGTCAAATGATTCCCTGAAACCAAGCAAGTTGAATCAACAATTGCAGAATGTTCATCCTCAACACAAGAACAAGGACAAAAGCTTTTTTGAGCGGCATGGGATGCTCTCAAAAAGATAAAACCGGATTCAACAGGGGCATTTAAATAAATGAACCACAAGGTTACCGAAGCTTCTTACGTCGTAGCATTGGAGATAGCAAAGCAGAAAAAACACATACAATTGGGGAAACTTTGATCAAACCTTGCGCTCTCAAAATGGTGGAAATTGTGTTGAGAAATGAAATGGAGAAAAAACTTGCAGCAGTTTCACTATCAAACAGTACTGTTCAAAGGAGAATTAGTGACATGGCTATTGATAGCAAGGATCAAGTTATGCGGGAGATTAAGGGTGCAGCATTTGTCTTGTTTTCAATTCAGCTTGATGAATCAACTGATGTGGCATCGTGTTCCCAGTTACTGGTGTTCGCAAGATATCTTCACTTAGGTTCATTTAAAGAAGAGTTTCTCTTTTGTTCTCCTCTAGAAACAACTACCACGGCCTCAGATATTTTGAAAAAGGTTTCATCTTTCTTTGAGTCAGAAAATCTTTCGTGGGATAATGTATGTTGGTGCTGTGCAGATGGAGCACCGTCTATGTTGGGGACAAAACGTGGATTTCAAGTTAATTTGAAAAAGTTGTCTCCAAAAGCGAAAGGCATTCATTGCATGATCCATCGTCAAGTACTGGCCTCAAAATCACTTCCAGCTCCACTATTGATGGTTTTGGATCAAACAATTCAAATTGTGAATTTTGTCAAGGAAGGAGCTATTAATTCACGACTTTTATATGTACTAATATATAAGTTATGTATTGACCTGGATGCAGGCCATCATTAGCTTCTTTTTCACACAAATGTTCGTTGGCTTTCAAGAGGAAATGTAAGTGAGCGAGTATTTGAGCTTAGAGATGAGCTTAAAATATTTTGTGAAATTAAGGGTAAGATGGAATTTTTTGCCTGGTTAGACGATGAGGAATGGATCCTGCGTCTTGCTTATTTGGTTGATATTTTTGAGCAGCTGAATAAATTGAATCTTCAGATTTAAGGAAGAAACACCAACATCATAAAACTCATCGATTCTTTGAAAGTTGTTTATGAGTACATTAGAAAATTGGAATGAAAAGTCAACATGAAAAATGGTGCAATGTTTCAGAAATTGTCATCAATTCTTGTTACTAGCGGTAATGACGAAGTACTTCCAGAATTTGCCAAAAATGAAATTTTGCAGCATTTGACACCACTAGAAAATGAATTCAGCCGATATTTTCCTGAGCTTTGTGATGAGGAGTTGGACTTACGGCAAAATCCATTCAAATTATCGGTTGATAAAGTTCCTGATGTTTTTCAAGATGAATTTCTATAACTGACGACTGATTCGCGAACAAGAGACATGTTTGATGAGGCTAGTCACAGAAATTTGGACTCTGATGTGTGATTCTTACCCAAGAGTGGCTGAGAGAGCTATCCGTGCATTGCTTCCATTTGTGTCGACGTATCTTTGTGAGTATGGCTTTTCAACTCTGTTGCAAATGAAAACGAAACAACGAAGTAGATCGGAGGTTGAAAGTAACCTGCGTTGTGCTCTTTCAAGCACTTCTCCGCGTATCCAAGAACTGGCAAAGAAAAAACAATCACAGGTTTTTCATTGAATATAAAATCGATTACAATATCCAAGGCATGTTATTGAATATTTTGTTAATTGAGGTATGTGTCATTTTATTAAGCCAGATTTAAGTATTTAGTTTACGAATATAGAAAACTAATTTTATTCATGTTCAACATCAACATTTTCTATTGCTGTTTATAAAACCCTGCTATAAAAATAATCTAAATAAGTATCATCATCATCATCATCATTGTCAACCATTATCAATCCACTGCTGGACGAAGGTCTCCCCAAGTTTCCTCCACAACGGTCTGTCTTGTGCCAGTCTCCTCCATGTCACCCCTGCATACTTTCGAATTTCATCCACCCATCTCCCATGTGGTCTTCTTCTGGGTCTTTTCTTGGCCCTTGGAATCCAATCTAAAATTTCGGCTGTCCATCGATGATCTGTCCTTCTGGCAGTATGTCCAGCCCATTGCCATTTCAGGGATTTAACTCTGATCATGATGTCTTCCACTCTTGTCATTTTTCGGATCCACGAGTTCCTCTTCTTATCTCTCCTGGTTACCCCAAGCATGCACCTCTCCATGCTTCTTTGAGTTGTCTGGAGCCTTTGTATGTCTCTTTTAGTTAAGGTCCACGTCTCTGCACCATACGTAAGCACTGGAAGGATGCATTGATCAAACACTTTTCTTTTAAGACATAATGGCATATTGCTCTTGAAAATTATGCTGTTTCTTCCAAAAGCTCTCCAGGCAAGTTTTGTACGCAGATTAATTTCTTCATCAATGTGACCCTCACTTGATATCTGCTGTCCAAGATAAACGAACGTGTCTGTTATCTCCAGCTTTTTTCCATCAATCGATAAATCTTCATTTCTTGTAAAAGCATTGAACATCACTTTTGTCTTCTGAAAGTTCATTTTTAATCCCACTTCTTTACTCTTGTCCGCAAGTTCCTGGATCATACTCTGCAGCTATGATGGGGTAGTTGCAAAAATGACTACGTCATCAGCAAAACGAAGGTGGGTTAGATAATCTCCATTAATCTTTATCCCCTTGTTTTCCCAGCTCAGCGACTGAAAAACACCCTCCAATGTGGCATTGAAGAGCTTCGGAGATATGGTGTCACCTTGTCTCACTCCCTTTCCAATTTTTACGTGTGTTGTATTTTCAAACAGCCTAATCTTTGCACTTGCATTTTCATAGATGTTATTAATAATATTAATGTATGCATCTTCAATACCGCAGGTTTTCAGAGCCATTGTAACTGCTGATGGTTTCACCGAATCAAAGGCTTTTTCATAATCGATAAAAGCCATGCACAATGGAAGTTCATATTCCCTCGCTCTTTCAATTAGTTCTCTCAGCACGTGGATATGATCTATTGTGCTGTAGCCACTCCTGAATCCAGCTTGTTCTCTCGGTTGAGCCATGTCCAGTGTTACCTTCAAGCGGTGTGAAAGAACTTTAGTGAAGATTTTATAAACTACTGATAGGAGGCTGATAGGTCTGTAGTTTCCGAGATCCTCAATGTCACCTTTCTTATGTAGCAGGATCATTGTAGCAGTGTTCCAATCCTCAGGAATCTTTCCTTCATTAAGGCATCGAGTGAAAATTTGGGCGAGTACTGTTTCGATTTCTCCACTTGCTTCTTGTATGATGTCTACAGTAATTCCATCTTCTCCTGGAGCTTTTCCTCTCTTCATGTTCTTGATTGCATGTGCAACTTCTGCTGGAAGGACTGGAGGAACTCTGGTACTGGTATCTTTCATGATGTCTGGAGTGCATATATCATCCCTTTCATATAATTTGGAGTAGAAATCTTTCACTCTTGTCAAAATTTCTCCTCTATTTCTTGTTACAGAACCATCTTCTTTTCTCAGTGCCATAATCTGTTTTCTTTCCTTACTGAGATGTCCCTTTGCTATCTTTAGGCTTTGGTTGTTTTCAATTGCTTTCCTCACTAGTTCACAGTTGAATTTCCTTACGTCTTCAGTGATACTTTTTCTTACTGTCTTGCATAGCTCTATATATTCCACTTTGGAAGTCACATCTTTAGTTGTCCTCATCTCTCTTCTTTTTGCATCAACATTTTGGTTTTTCCTGATAATTTGTTCACATGCAACTTGTTCTTAGACCCAGCTAATTTTGTTGCTGTTTCCATAAGAGCTTTGGTTACTTTTCTGTTAACTTCAGAGATGTCCACTTCTTCCGATGTTAGGCCTTCTAAAGCAGAGAACCTGTTCTTCAGTTCTAACTTGAAGGTATTATGGTGTTTTTTAAGGTTGGTTATGTCAATAGATTTTGTTTGTCTTATGAGCTTGCCACGTTCAAGTTTAGTGTTGAGGTGCATCTTACATCTCACCAATCTATGGTCACTACCTGTGTTGAACTTGTTTAGCACACTGCAGTCTTCTATGACGAATTTTTTGTTACACATAATAAAATCAATTTCACTTGTCGTCCCATTTGGATGTCTCCATGTCCATTTCCTGTGTGGCTTTTTCTTGAAGAAGGAGTTCAAGATGAAAAACCCTTCTGCCTCTGCAAACTCAACGAGAGTATTTCCACGCTGGTTTCTGTTGCCATGACCGAATTTACCTACTGAAGTTTCATTCTGTTGCTGTTGCCCTATTTTTGCATTGAAATCTCCCATAATTATTTTCAAGTGCTGCTTACCTTTATTATTTAGATGACAAATTTCCTCATAAAATTCTTCAATTTCTTCTTCAGGATGACTTGTGGTGGGTGCATAAGTTTGAATAATCTGAGCCTGGTATCTTTTCGAGAGTTGGATAACAAGTCGTGCAGCTCTGTCAGAGGAACTTTCAACTTCTACAACTTTATCCTTCAGTTTCTTGTTTATTATAAATCCAACACCTCTAGTTCTGCCAGTATCTGTCCCACGATAGTAGAAGAGATGTCCACTTTTCAGTTCGATGAGATCTTCTCCTTTTCTCCTTACCTCACTTAGCCCCACGATGTCCCACTTGATCCTTTGTAGTTCCTCTTCCAATTCAAGAAGCCTTGAATCAGAAGATAGGGAGCGTCCATTGTAAGTAGCCAAGGTCAGCATCAGATGGCAGCCTAGTCCGGTTCTCCGGGGATTCTTAGCACCCTCTGCCTTCATGTCGCACTGGCCGCTGCCTTGACCCAGGTACATTCCAGCTGCCGGAGACTGAGGGCCAAGATTTAAGTTGTGGAATCATTTTGGAGGGGTTTGGCCATAACTCACCACGCTGGCCAAGCGGGTTGGTGAGTGTGGGATAGAATTTCCTCTAATCCCGATGGTATAGTTATACCGCTATGGGCGGTCGTCAGAGCCCCTTTAGTGGGAACAGGATGCACCACGAGAAGGCGGGGTTGACATTTGTCAAGGAGAGGCTATGATGTTACGCATCACCTGACCTTACATCCCTAAATAAGTATATATGTACTAATATAGACAAAAAAGATTTTCAGTGGTATATCCATTAAATTTGATAATCCATTTTTCGCAGTTTTCGAAAGGAGAGAGGGTGGGGTGACATTCTGACATATGGTGAAAAGGGTGCATTGGGCAAAAAAGGTTGAAAACCCCTGCTCTAAGTAAAACCAAAAAACAAGTTACATATGCAAGAAAAGTATCTTTTAAGTCCATAACTCTGGGTACTGCACTATAAAAATAATTATTTAAAGAGTTTACGGTTAGTAAAAGTGAAAGTTTTAGTATTTCCAAAGGTAATGAAACAAATTTTCGTTTACTGATGACAAATTTACTAAATTTTCCCTGATTTCGAGACATGTCGTTTAGGCCTGTTTTTTTCTCCAGTTTTAGAAACTACGAAATAAAGAGGCTGTAATACGATGTCATTTCTTCAGTGGAAAGGAGCTTCTCGAACAGATTACTGAAACTCAAAGTATCGTTCTAACTATGCACGAAAACACTTTTCTTTCACAAAACTGATTCTCTTTGTAGAACTGCTTCTTTTTCTGCAACAAACAATAATTTAAAATCATAGGGTGCAGTAAAAGATGAATACTCTTTGATTTTTAATTTTAGGTTATACTGTGAGAAATTCAGGAAAATTCTGCTCTGGGTGTTAAATTCTGGCGCATGCAATTGAAGTCCAATGTAATAAAAGAAATAAAGCCATTTTTAAAGAGATTACACTTTTGATGAAAACTGTGTCTAATGAATTACTTCAGATCATCAACCTAAATTAGTTTGACGCAAATATATTCCGTATTCTTCTGATAGTTTAGACATTCGGACAAAAAACACTAAAACTAATATATTTTCATAGGCGAAACTCGTAGCAGTATTCACGAGTGGAAATACAGGAACATCTAATTGTTGAAAGTATAAATCGCAATTTTACTGTTCAAATTTTCGAATGAAATATTATTATCCGCACAAGAACTGATGAAGTGGATTATACAAAGCCTTCGGTAATCGTTATCAGAATAGCAACAACTCTTATAAAACGAAAAGTTCCCCAGTTACGCTATATTTTCCCCCTATAAAATTTATAATTAATATTTCGTGATTCAAAATTATTGCCCTTACCTGAGTTTTTAAAATTATAGATCAACTACAATATTTTCTAAATTAACGTACATTCCTTAACTTTCATAAAAGAGAATATAAATGGCAGAAGTCGGGGTGACGACGAAAGCCTTTAATACACTGCCGGACAATTGCTAAGGACGGATGACAATAGCAACGATAGCAACCATAAAATGCAAGGCAGGAAAATGTGGAAATTAGCATAAGTGCGGGATACAGTAAGAAGTGTTGTGCGTATGAAAATTTTGGATTGCCGAACTTGTTCGTGACGTCACAGCGCTCATAAGAGATATAAAGGATTTGACGCGTATTGACCGTTGTTGTTCAAACGCAAAGTTGAAAGAGAAAGAATCAATTGACGAACTTGCAATTTTCAGTATGTCTTCCCGACATCACTTAGATGATTTTGCGCGTGGCCGTATTATTGGCAAGATTGAAGAAGGGCGAAAAATAACAGATGTTGCCAGGGAGTTCGACGTCAGCCACAGTGTTGTTTCAAGGCTTTGGAAATCATTTCAAACAAATGGAGAGTGTAGCAAATGTCACGGGGGAGGTCGTGTTCGCAGTACGACACCTGCAGAAGATCGGTACATAGTGCTATCAACAAAAAGACACCGGCGCAGCATAGCTAGTGAGGTAGCAAATCAGTTTATGGCTGCTACTGGCAAGCGGATCTCCCGAAAAACTGTCGCGAGACGTTTGCATGAAGGAGGACTATACGCCCGCCGTCCTGTTGTGTGCATCCCATTGTCCAGACGTCACCGTACCGCCCGTTTGCAATGGTGCCACCAACATCGCAATTGGACTGATAACGACTGGTATGCTGTCCTCTTCTCAGATGAGAGAAGATACAGTCTATCGTCTGATTGTCGACGACAACTGATCTGGCGTGATAGTGGTAGTGCATATTGTCCAGCAAACATACAGGAAAGGGACCGATATCCGACATGTAGTGTCATGGTATGGGCTGGCATCATGATCAATGGCCATACGTCCCTCTATGTGCTTCCAACTGGGACTATGACTGGCCAACGACACATTAATGATGTTCTGCTACCTCATGTTCGCATGTTCCGTGGTGCTGTCGGTGATAGATTCATTTTCATGGACGACAACGCAACATGTCATCGAATAGTCGCTGTCCAGGAGTGTCCTGAGAGCGAGGATATTCAACACCTCGTATGGCCAGCACGTTCTCCAGATCTGAATCCCATTGAAAATGTGTGGGATGCTTTGAGGAGGAGTCTTACTGGTCGCCAATGCCCTCCAATAAACAAGGACACCCTCATCCGTGCACTGACAGAGGAATGGGATAAATTACCCCAACAGCTGCTTGATAATGTTGTGCAAAGCATGACACGACGTGTGGAATCTTGCATCGCCCTCCATGGTGGCCATATCCCGTATTGACATCTTACGCCGGAGCGCCTGCGGACCGTAATTGCATTATTTTCACGTTTACGTATTCTGCACAAAATGGCCTGTTTGTCCCTTGAACACGTTCCAAAGCCTTCTGGATTTCAGAGCACAATAAATTGTCTTTCTTGTAATGTCCTGGCATTCTGACATTATTTTATTTCACTTGGCATCCAAATACACTTGCTTTTTTATCCGCTATATAGCCGTTTATGATCCGTCCTTAGTCCAGCAGTGTATAATCTTTGATAACTGCCTTGAAATGTTAGCAACGAAACTCAGTAAAACAGTGTTTAAAAATACTTTTCCATTTGAATGTGATGAACAGAGAAAGAAACCCTTTGTTTCCTTAATGTTTCATAATCAGAAAATATCTGAGTGTGGGTGACACTTTCTCACTAGGATAAGTCTTTTCTTATTCTTGCCATCCGACAAGTTGGTAGCCTGCGAGACTTATACTGTTCCTGCAATGAATTATTTTATGGTCTAAGATAATATGCTCAAACGACTTTCTAAAGTTTAAAAAGAAAACGAAATATTGCTAATATGAAAAGTTTACAATATTAAGATTCACCTTCCACAAAACGTAATTTATATGCACTCGTATTTCAAACCAGAAAGGAACACATGCAAACAAGCTTTTGGTAATGAAATACCGCTCCGTTAGCCAAAAGATGAGGGACGCATGCGCCTCACCATTCTAAAGCAGAAACGATCAACTGGGCGCACCCAGCATCTCGGAGGTATCATAGGTAGTAACGTTATCGGAGGTTGGTGGCTGGATCAATCCTTTGGGATAAATGTAGGACGTACAAAATGCTAATAACTCCATGCGCTTCACACGGCGTTCCAAAAAAATAAACGATAAATAGATAATAACAGAACTTTTTCTGAACCTACTTACATACCTCATGACGTCCTGCGGAATCAAATATAATAGCAAGGTGAAGTTGAATTAAAATTATTATTTCGCATATTTTGGAAAGATGGACCTACAGAGGGACGCGATCATATCACACAATAACACGTATTTGCATAACCGTTATAGAAAGTTAGATAACTGGGCTTGATTTTTTTCAAAACGATAGTCACAATAAACTGATAAATAATTTGTGGCCGATAATTCAAATATGCTTAAACATATTCATAAAATGTGAAATATTTAGATCTTGAAAAATTTGCAAACTTTTCTGTCCTGAAAAAAAAATATGAGGATTCAGAAGAATTAGGAGCACAATAGATTGCTTTGAGAATTACTTTGTTTCTTCGTAAACCCCATTTTTATTTACAAAAAGATTTTAAATCAGTGATTGGCCAGAAATCCATTTGTAGAACATATTTCTAAGAAAATCATTTTCTTCGGCAAATATATTTTTTCAGCAGTCAAATTGTGCAGTGTTTCTTCTTCCATATTTAAGGGTTCTGAAATCTACTTCTTCCTTTCAGTGTATATTTATGACCCATTCTGATTTACACGCAACCGAAATATACGTTGTTTTTTTCTAAAAGATACGATGCTTCGATATACATAGCGATTAAATATTTCTCTTTCTCAAGTTATTTTTTCATATAAAACTTTGTATGCATAAAGATAATAAATCACATTTTTTTATTTATTTTTTGACTGGTGAGGAATAACGTGAGCCAAGGAACGGAAAGAAACAATCGATTTATGTGGATTCTTATATGGTCCAGAATGGTTAAACCCAGTCGTGTCTGTCACAAATTCTTGGTGCAGAACAAACTATACCCAGAGCGGTTATATTATTCCTTTTGTCGTCTTCAAGAGAAATTTACCTCTAGATTAGAACCACCGCCATAACATATTACTACAAATTAGTATTATATGCACTTTTATGTGTGATATGTTGGTCCACTTTTTGCTCTAATAAGAGGAATTATACGTCTTGAGAAAAACTCAATGAGGTGTTGAAAACACTGATAGAACATTTCAGCATACAAACAGAGGATAGCGAGTCTTTCAGCATCCACAATTACCGGTGAATGTTGGGGGCTTGAACACTCCTTTCAAATGTGTTGCACAGATTGGAAAGATTTGCTAAAGGGAGAACATACGATAACGGTATACTTGCTTTTGTACTTCTGGATCTAATTGGTCGCCACACGAAAATCACGATGTCTGGCTTCGTGCTATTGAAAGGCGGCTTCACGGTGCTGGAAGAAAATACTTATTAACGGGCGTAGATGACCGACGAGGCGGTTCGGGTTATTTGTGCAGATCACGGAGGAACACACGTGTAGGGTTGGCCGCAATGAAGGAATGTGGACGTAACCCCAAATGTTACACAGTCTGACGTTCTTTTACAATAACAACTTCGCAAACTGGCACATCTATTGGTGAGGTTTTCGGAATGCACGGCCACATCCACCGTCGGGATAGAGACAAAGCAGTGATTTGTCAGATCAGATGAAATGATCTCAGTCCTTTGCACTCCTGTCTTCCGTTGCCTTGCAAGCAAAAAGGTGATACTGTTTTGATGGCGACGACAGTGGACTATTTTTCCCATGGAACATCGAATTGTAAGTTTTCATAAACTGGTAGATGCGCCCTTATTATACTCCGACGTTGTCTACTCAGCGGTGGCTGTGCGATTCCTTATAACGATGCACGACAATATGTGCCCAGCACAAGGCTCAACAGCAAGTTTTCGGTCACACTTCCTCCGTTGCTTGGACGTTTGCCATATATCACGTACCCTTTGTATACGCGTGCAACCTTCTGTTGTGGAAATTCCAAAAACATATGCATTGAATACACAACCTGCCTTCTTCGCAGCAGCTCTTTGCTAACCTAACTTATTGTGTTGTCTTCACCACTGATTGGTTTCCTGCAAGAGGTTCCTTGTGCATAGAAACCTGCTCCACAGATGTGTGTGTATTGCCAGTGTTAGATTTCCATATGATGATTGCAATACTTCTGCTTTTGCTTGTTGTTGTTAGGTGCATATAACAATTTGCCCATTAATTGCAAGTCCAAACCTGTATGCTTCCTCCGCAATTTAAAATAAGGTTTAGGTGCTACATCGAGACACTGCCCATCAGAACACTGTAAAATTCAGAAGAAAGGGTGTGTATTTAATTGTTTCTTTAAAGGTGCACAATAAGATTTGATACAGTATGATTTGAAACCAATTTGTAAAATTGTACCAAGTGCCAACAAATTCACTTTGGAAAAGCTCAGTTTTACATAGGATGTTGCTGAATATGAGCTATGCGCCGTGTTAGAATTTTTTTCAGTTTGGAAGATTTTGTGATAGAGAATAGACTGAAAAATTATTTGAAAATTAAATGGTTTAAAATATGAAACCTAGTCCTGTTTGTCTGCATCGATAATATCATTTGTTGTTGAGAGTTAACGACTACTCTGAGTTAATATTAATAGTGACCTATTGCTGAATTTAAAGAAAATCAAACTAGGTTTTTCAAAAACTAAGCTTTCGTTTTTAAATTTGATGTTCTGATATCCTCAGTTGTGTATGTGTATTTATGGTAGCCTCCGCATTTTTTCAATTCACTTGTTTTACCAAACAGTTTTGCCATTCGGGCATCTCAAAGATCTTAAAACAACAGAAACTTTCGGATTCTGCTACCCAGAAATCACAACAAATTTAGAATATCTGAAATCTGGGTACTTTTCTTTCACGTACAACTGAAAGTTAGAACAACTGAAAGTTAGAACAACTGAAATGGCAATTTTGTTATTATTGTTATGTTAAGACATCTATGTAAAATGCCTAGTAAAAGGTTTTCATTGGAAACGAAGGTTCGTGGACAGGATATATGTTTTCAAATTATTAAAGTAGATGTTTCTTTTAAGTAGTGAACAGTCAGTAAAACTTTTACAGCATATTTGGAACCTGGGTAAAGATGCACTTAAAAAACTTAATCCACCTATAACAAATTATCGGTTCTAGGTTTACCTTGAGGGTGGCATTGAAAAAACATAAATTATGTACACGTGTTAACGTAATTTCAAAATGTTAGTTACTATACTTTAAAAATATGCTTTAAAGGAATATAAGATGTCTCTTAACATCACCATCATCATCATCATCATTGTCAACCATTATCATTCCACTGCTGGACGAAGGTCTCCCCAAGTTTCCTCCACAACGGTCTATCTTGTTCCAGTCTCCTCCATGTCACTCCGGCATACTTTCGAATTACATCCACCCATATCCTATGTGGTCTTCTTCGGGGTCTTTTCCTGTCAATTGGAATCCAATCTAAAATTTCGGCTGTCCATCGATGATCTGTCCTTCTGGCAGTATGTCCAGCTCATTGCCATTTCAGGGATTAAACTCTGATCATGATGTCTTCCACTCTTGTCATTTTTCGGACCCACGAGTTCCTCTTCTTATCTCTCCTTGTTACACCAAGCATGCACCTCTCCATGCTCCTTTGAGTTGTCTGCAGCCTTTGTATGTCTCTTTTAGTTAAGGTCCACGTCTCTGCACCATACGTGAGCACTGGAAAGATGCATAGATCAAACACTTTTCTTTTAAGACATAATGGCATATTGCTCTTGAAAATTATGCTGTTTCTTCCAAAAGCTCTCCAGGCAAGTTTTGTACGCCAATTAGTTTCTTCATCAATGTGACCCTCTCTTGATATCTGCTGTCCAAGATAAACGTACGTGTCTGTTATCTCCAGCTTTTCTTCATCAATCGATAAATCTTCATTTCTTGAAAGAGCATTGAACATCACTTTTGTTTTGTGAAAGTTCATTTTTAATCCCACTTCTTTACTCTTGTCAGCAAGTTCCTGGATCATACTCTGCAGCTCTGATGGGGTAGTTGCAAAAATGACTATGTCATCAGCAAAACGAAGGTTGGTAAGATAATCTCCATTAATCTTTATCCCCTTGTTTTCCCAGCTCAGCGACTGAAAGACACCCTCCAATGTAGCATTAAAGAGCTTCGGAGATATGGTTTCACATTGTCTCACTCACTCTCCTTCTTTTATGTGTGCTGTATTCTCAAACAGCCGAATCTTTGCACTTGCATTTTAATAGATGTTATTTATAATATTAATGTATGCATCTTCAATACCACAGGATTTCAGAGCCATTGTAACTGCTGATGGTTTCACCGAAACAAAGGCTTTTTCATAATCGATAAAAGCCATGCACAATGGAAGTTCATATTCCCTCGCTCTTTCAATTAGTTCTCTCAGTACGTGGATATGATCTATTGTGCCGTAGCCACTCCTGAATACAGCTTGTTCTCTCGGTTGAGCCATGTCCAGTGTCACCTTCAAGCGGTGTGAAAGAACTTTAGTGAAGATTTTATAAACCACTGATAGGAGGCTGATAGGTCTTTAGCTCCTGAGATCCTCAATGCCACCTTTTTTCTGTAGCAAGATCATTGTAGCATTGTTCCAATCCTCAGGAATCTTCCCTTTATTAAGGCATCTAGTGAAAATTTGGGCGAGTACTGTTTCGATTTCTCCACTTGCTTCTTGTATGATGTCTACAGTAATTCCATCTTCTCCTGGAGCTTTCACCCCCTTCATGTTCTTAATTGCATGTGCAACTTTTGCTGCAAGGACTGCAGGAACTCTGGTACTGGTACCTTTCATGATGCCTGGAATGCATGTATCAAACCTTTCATATAATTTGGAGTAGAAATCTTTCTTTCTTGTCAAAATTTCTCCTCTATTTCTTGTTACAGAACCATCTTCTTTTCTCAGTGCCATAATCTGTTTTCTTCCCTTACTGAGATGTCCCTTTGCTATCTTTAGGCTTTGGTTGTTTTTAATTGCTTTCCTCACTAGTTCACAATTGAATTTTCTTACGTCTTCAGTGATATATTTTCGTACTGTCTTTCATAGCTCTATATATTCCACTTTGGAAGTCACATCTTCTTTAGTTGTCCTCATCTCTCTTCTTTTTTGCATCAACATTTTCGCTTTTTCCTGATTATTTGTTCACATGCAACTTGTTCTTAGACACAGCTAATTTTGTTGCTGTTTCCATAAGAGCTTTGGTTACTTTTCTGTTAACTTCAGGAATATCCACTTCTTCCGATGTTAGGCCTTCTAAAGCAGAGAATCTGTTCTTCAGTTCCAACTTGAAGGTATTATGGTGTTTTTTAAGGTTGGTTATGTCAATACATTTTGTTTGTCTTATGAGCTTGTTACGTTCGAGTTTAGTGTTGAGGTGCATCTTACATCTCACCAATCTATGGTCACTGCCTGTGTTGAACTTGTTTAGCACACTGCAGTCTTCTATGACGAATTTTTTGTTACACATAATAAAATCAATTTCACTTGTCGTTCCATTTGGATGTCTCCATGTCCATTTCCTGTGTGTCTTCTTCTTGAAAAAGGAGTTCAAGATGAAAAACCCTTCTGCCTGTGCAAACTCAACGAGAGTATTTCCACGCTGGTTTCTGTTGCCGTGACCGAATTTACCTACTGAAGTTTCATTCTGTTGCCGTTGCCCTATTTTTGCATTGAAATCTCCCATAATTATCTTCAAATGCTGCTTACCTTTATTATTTAGATGACGAACTTCCTCATAAAATTCTTCAATTTCTTCTTTAGGATGACTTGTGGTGGGTGAATAAGTTTGAATAATCTGAGCCTGGTATCTTCTCGAGAGTTTTATAACGAGTCATGTAACTCTGTCAGAGGAACTTTCAACTTCTACAACTTTATCCTTCAGTTTCTTGTTTATTATAAATCCAACACCACTAGTTCTGCCAGTATCTGTCCCACGATAGTTGAAGAGATGTGCACTTTTCAGTTCAATGAGATCTCCTTTTCTTCTTACTTCATTTAGCCCGACGATGTCCTACTTGATCTTTTGTAGTTCCTCTTCCAATTCAAGAAGCCTTGGATCAGAAGATAGGGAGTGTCCATTATACGTAGCCAAGTTCAGCATCAGATGGCAGCCTAGTCCGGTCCTCCGGGGATTCTTAGCACCCTCTGCCTTCATGTCGCACTGGCCGCTGCCTTGGCCAGGTACATTCCAGCTGCCGGAGACTGAATGCCAAGATTTAAGTTGTGGAGTCATTTTGGAGGGTTTGGCCATAACTCACCAAGTTGGCCAAGCGGGTTGGTGAGTGTGGGATGGCATTTCCTCTAATCCCGATGGTATAGTTATACCGATATTGGCGGTCGTCAGAGCCCCTTTAGTTTGAACAGGCTGCACCACGAGAAGGCGGGGTTGACATTGGTCAAGGAGAGGCTGTGATGTTACGCATCACCTGACCTAACATCCCGTCCCTTAAAAATGATGTATTAAAGTCAAATTGGCAACAAAAGGAAAAGGTCTTACAAGTAACAGCATATTTTATCGTGCTGCAAAATTAACTTATGTTTTATCTCCGTACAAGAATCAAACTTCTTCTGTGACGACTTTTTCTGTCTACATGAATCCTGATTCTTGATTAAGTTAAATCCTGTTAACTAAGAATATGAGACGAGTGCATCTATATTGAACTCATGAATAAACAGCCTGTTTTCCGAAAGATGCTCTCTGCATCCAGTTGAAACAGATTGGTGAATGGCGCTAAGGCACTTAGGATTCCATACTACGGTGCCACGATGTGGTAGATTCACAAAGTTACGACTCAGATTTTATAACATTTTAAGTGGCTCATATGTCTGTGAGTCATCACATCATGAATGGTAAAGATTAAAATAAATGACTCAATGGATCCTTATTATTGAAAAGTAAATTTTCATCTTAAACGAAAGCAAAAAGTATTTTGTACTCTGATGGGACCAAAGTTCAACTTTGCTTGCACCAATAAGGAACACAACAACGCTGTCTTAATACACTCAAAGCTGCAACGTACTGGGTTACGTACGAAAGAGCTGAAGAACCGTGTAGTTTTATTAATTTGCAATATCGAAAAACGATACAAATTTATAGCGTATAACGGATTTCAAAATTTGCGAAGGAAACTAGGTTTAAATATCTGACTTATCGCTGAATTAAGCATAAATGTGAAACGTGTAACTCAGAAACGTATAACCGAAGTTCCAGTGTATTTTGGGAAACTAGAGTGATATCCAGATTTTTACACTTAACGCTTGCGTATGCATTTATCTCGCGATCAGCACAACTCTGTTGAGATCAGGCAGTGGGGTAGACTATCAAATATCGATATTGCGTTCACCGGAAGTTATGCCTCTATATCACACTACATTTCGCATTCGAAATATGCTAAATTCATATTAAAAACCACAGTACTTTAAATTTTCTTGTGTACATTATCGAGGATACAAGCTTTTAGAAATACCACTGATGTTCTTTATTTCACTGAACGAAGACAAAAGTTCAGAGATTTGGAGATTTACTTCCCACAACATGTGTATAAAATATTTCCATTCATAAGAATCAGCTCTCTGAAGGATTTTTAAATTTAAATATTTCAACTGTTATTCATGGTTTTAACTTTCATGAGTTTAATTTTCATAGGAAAAGCAGACGTAACATTAGAAATGAAAAGTATTAAGTAAATCTAAAATCGAAAAATTAGACAATCACTCTTTCTTTGGTATAATAAGTAATTTGAGACTCTTTGATATATGACCCATGACTGGGCTGACATCGCCAAATTGGCTCGGTCTCAGTCCAGCCTGAGAAAGCAAGTTGGCCAAAGAAATATCGCTCTAGGCAAAAATTACTCCGTCATGACTGCGCTCTCTCCACAGAGAAAATACAGCGTATTTACATTTGATTGGCATTATTCTTTCGTCTTATATAAACCATAAATATTTACTCTGGTGTTAATATTTGGTCTTTAAAAATTTCGCGGAACCTCAGTTGGGAAACACTGGAATAAGGCCCTCTGTGTTAAAAAAATGAGAATCCTTATTCTTCGACGAAATGCCAAGATTTTCGTATTGTAACTGAAGAATCCATATATAGGTCAGCTTTTTTACTCCCTTTCTTTAACTCCTTCAAACTACGTTTTACTTTCAGCTTTCATACACACAGATACACTGACTTCGACAGCTTTACAATTTCACCACGTTCAGTGATAATTGCATTTTAAATGCTGCTGTTTCGATTTTAGCCAACAGCTCTTTCAAGCTATTGGTATTTTTTAATATCTAAATAATACAAGTGTTTTTACAGCAGCAACGCAATCATCATATGTATTTACTCATTTGTTTCGAATAATATACTGTAAGAATGTGAATAGCCATGCAGCCTTGGAGTGTAAAATTTGCAGAAGAAATGTCAGATTGGGTCTGCAATTATGGTTTTCATACATTATGTGAAATCAATTTAGAACATTATAAAATATATTTCTTTATTCTCGTAATTTGTAATACTGCATAATTCTGGGTTGTTATAAATATTTTATCCCCTAAAATTTAAAACAAGTGTTCATAAGTGTTAAAGCAAAATGTAGTGTTTTTGAACTGCAATGTAACAAAAAGATATCATTACGTAATTTTCAGAAAACGTCAAATACAGTTACAAGCAATTCAATAGTTACCTTCAGTTGTCTCTGTGATGTGCACGCGCATTATCATACAGTGCTTCAGGATAATCCTTCTGTGCGGTTGCAACAAAGGCTACTCATTCTGATGCTTTCGCGTTTGCAATTGCTTCCTCGTTCTCCAGATTAAGAATTCGTGAAAAATCACGTGCCGTATTTCCCTGTTAGCGCAAAATTTTTCACCTGGCCGTATTAAAACACGAACTTCTGTACAATTACAAAATAAATTTTGCTGTCAGCTAGAATGGAATTTATAATGTCAATTTTTTCTTTGAAGAAAATTACATGCAGAAAGTGCATCTTCCGCAATCTTCTAGTAACATTTTATGAACGGTAATAAATTATCTTCTCGTAACTTTTTATGAACGGTAATTAATTATCTTCCAGTAACATTTTATGAACGTAATATATTATCTTTCAGTAACATTTTATGAATGGTAATAAATTCTGCTGATGTCGAAATCTGCTTGCAAGGAAATCTGCTTTCTACATCAACAAGGTTCTTAAATTTCTGCTTGCAGCCAGTTTGGACCATTTCTTCTGTTCTCATCAGGTGTGAATAATATTGGACTTAATCACATAGTCAAATCGTGCGAGAGACCTTGCGTACTGGAATACTTATTGCCAATATGATAAAGAATATTTCAACCTTTAATAATTATCCATCATGCCAGACTCAAAATGCTTCTAACTTTAACATGTATTTTTTGCACCAGGGTTAAAAAACTTATAACCCTTGCTTATAGCTGTAAAAAAATGGAATTCAACTTATATAGTTACATATATATACCATTATTAGCAGAATTTCATACCAAATCAGAGGGTACATTATTGTCAAAGGATTTCCAGGAATCCACATGTGTTCTTGCAGCTTTGCCAGGGATGAAACCCTTAGAAGTGACCCTTTGTGACCTACTAGTTCGATCGAACAGTTTTTTTGGTAATTTCTGCAGCCTCCCTGTTTTCCATTTTGTGGGAAACAGAGTTATTTTAAATGTAAAAATTGAAATCACGGTGCGTGATTCTTGAAATAATATTTAGAATGCTTACTTTTGTCGTTTCGTCTGAAGAAGAAGTTGATTATGAGATTTCAGTTTCATTAGAAACATCAGAAAAACGCCAACGATATTATATCAATGAAAAACGCCAAAGATATTATATTGATGAAAAACGCCAAATAACACATC
The DNA here is from genome assembly GCA_039090855.1 of Macrothele yani. Taxonomy (NCBI): domain Eukaryota; kingdom Metazoa; phylum Arthropoda; class Arachnida; order Araneae; family Macrothelidae; genus Macrothele; species Macrothele yani. Next base: position 32,649,909 of record CM076999.1, on the reverse strand, counting down.
GATTAAGTGTCAGAAGTGAATACAGGCGCCGTTGTGGAGTGCTAAATGTGTCGGTTCTTTACCTTTCATCCGTGAAGTTTCCGGATTTCACTCTGAATAAAGAAAGAGATACGAAATTGTGCCGAGTCCCACATTTCTCCCAGAAAAAGGACCAAAAAATTTAGGGCGGGCGACTGCGCGCTTTGCACTTGATGGTTGCTAAACCTCGGAGCACAAAATAAATTGAAACAGAAATATTACAGAATTTTGCTAAACCGAAGACATAGGTCGGATGAAGAAATCGTGGTTCGTATTTCGGTTTGGTAAGCAAATTATTTCACTAGGCTTCAGCATCAAATTATTAAAATAAAATTTTTTGAACAGAATTTCGTTTTGTTGTTTGTGAAACTTTTCATTTCGGTGAATTACTTGAATTTTTCCTTTAATCGTCAAAGCATAAGACTGATCAAAAATTTTCATGCGGCTAAATTGTACCTATTTTTTCACATAAAACTAAGAAAAATGCATTTAAACTACGATTAAAAGTGCACGTAATAGGAACTCGCTTTCTCTAAGTACGTCTACCATATAAAACGTTAAAGTGTAGTAGAAAAAACATTTGCTTTAAATAAAAAAAGACTATCCTTTTCTCTGAACATGCGAATTCATGATATAGATGTTAGTAGATGCTTTGCGTTACCTTATATTCAATTAGTCAGAATGCAGAATTTGCAGTTAGGAATTTTGTTTTCTATTTTACTGTCCGTAGCCCACCGACTGATAACATATACTGCTATTGAAGATCAGAGAGAAGTGTGCGGAAAATCCATGCATAATGGATTACACAGAAAAGTGATGCATTAGCCTTCGCTTAGCGCAAAATTGAAGAGTCGTGAGATCGGCTGTAGATTGCCCATAAATCACAGTAGGCAATGCGGAGCTGAATTTCATTAAGTTTAAGAACTGGTCTTAGCGTCTAAAAACACAAACAGGAAAGCAGTAGAAGGCTTTCTGCAACTAAGTTACAAAATAAGTAATAGTAATCTGCGACAAAAATGTTAACTGTCGGTCAGAAACGGGGGTTTCCAGTAAACCTATGGTAGGAAAAGTTTCTGCACCCCGAGGGGAAAGGTGGTCAAAGCCAAAAGTTGTAAAGCTAGCACAGGACTCTATATTTACTGTTTTAAATGGAACCGGTAACGCATAGTGTATCAAAGAAATATATTATTATGGCCTAACCAACGAATATAGCACCAAACATTCCCGAAAAGTAATGAAAACTCCTACTGTCCTGCGGATTTAAAAGAAATATGTGACAAAACTGACACGCCGTTCCTACCGAGTGCGTGTCAGTTCATTGAGAACTGTCCAATCACTCTTGGATGAGAAACCATGCAAACGAAACTGAGGAACTAGGATATGTTCGGAAGATCCCACCTCAGGTGCAGAATTTCGTGTGTTTTTAGACAGATTCGCTGCCACAGCTTCAACCAGGTGTCAGTGCTGATTTCCGTTTGATTCTCGACGTCACCGTGTCTTCAAGATTGGTGTGTTCAGCATTGAAAGATCAGAACCATTTTTGCACAGAATTTCTCTCCGCTACTCTTCCTCCTTTAACTGCAGATATTCCTCTTGATTCTACGGCACCTTGTAAAGCTTTTATCTAAGGTGTTAGACCAAAAGATTTTGCACATTGATGACTGATGTTTTATTAAACGTAGGGTAATGTAAATAACGTATTGTTAAGAAGAAGAATTATGACTTCACAGATTACATTAATATCGTTTACGAAATTTAAATTGTTGCTATCATCATCAAGATTATGACACTTGAATTTACTTAAAGTAAGCAATATAATTATAGTAACTATCAACCTGACAGCTTCAGAGGTGACGAAATATATTTTTCGTAGGTCTAAATGTAGGTGAAAGCCAGTAGATCTTACTCTGCATTTGTTTCAATGAAGAGTACTAGCGTCTTTTAGTAGTCATAACTAGGGCAGTAATGTTTGCGCGGGAAAAAATGTTAAAATTCGTGGGGCGGTCGCGGGTTAAATTATGAAATTTTGCGAAAAATCCACGGCCTATGATATACACTAACATCTCTAAAAAAGTCTATGAAGTTACGAAGAAAAAACACAAGTGACTAGTAAGCAACTAAATAAGCATTATAAATTTATAAGTTTATAGAATTGATGCTTACATTTATAAACCATTCAAATTCTGGCAAATGTTATCAACGCCTTTACACGAGATCAAGATTTATGTCACGTGGACAGCATTTCAATACATTATATTGTACATACACAGATTTTCGTCTTTAACCCTTTAACGAACATAACGCCCAAAATGACCGTACGCAAAAATACGGCCCACACGCCATAGACGATAGAAGCGCCTGTCCTGAGTGAGTCGGATTTCTTACTTGTTCTCCAAATTTTCTCGAGCAATGGGGGATTAGCAGGAGTCATCCTCAGTAACTATTGTTGTTACTAAACAAAAAAATGAAACAAAAGAGAGTTTCGGGCGTTATGCTATTTAGAGTGATACAAGATTTTTGGATCATGGTCGTTAAAGGATTAATGCTGGATCTGTTGGCCAGTAACACGGTTTTAAATTTAAAAACAGGATCGTTCATCATCGACACTTTTTGTGGGTACTGACAGACAACGGATGGTGACCTTATGCAGCTTAAAGAAACGGCCTTTCTTTCCTATTCCAGAAGTCTCGCAAACTTTGCTGACACGAAATTATTTTACACTCGTTTTATATGAACGAAATTCACATTTTAATTGGTCCTTATCTTCGAGCATAGGAACGTGGTTGAAAACAAACAAAACTTCTTCGACGTCTAAAATGTTCAAGGACTTAAATTGATCGGCATCAGATACACAACGTGCTTTGAAGATATTTGCAGCTGGCTGACAAAATGGATGCTTTTAACTTCAAAAATATAATGATTCATTTTTTCATAAGAAGTGGATACAGTTCTTTTTACAGCGACGTGATTGCAGTCTTGACTCTTGCTAAGAAGACTGTTGGCGGTGTCCGACATTTCATTATACATTTTGTGCGTGGAAATTCGCTGTTTTTCTAATAAAGTGAGCTGTTCCGAAATATACGTCACATGAACCTCAACCTGCTTGAGATTTTCTTCTAAATCCCTATCTTGACAATACCCAGTGATTTTATCCACAATACAACTGCTACTTTTGCTTTTTCAAAAAAAAACTCTGAGTAGTCTTCTAAATGTTTGCAAAGAAACAGCATTGCCTCAACCCAACTGTTAAACCTAGTGTGCGCATGTTCTGGTGGAAAGCAAAATCTTTTGTCCTACTTCTGCAAAAATAGTCGAAAACTTCCTTTACGAGAGGGACAAGGTGTGAAGGCACGTTTCACAGGAAATACTAAATACTTTCAAATTCATTCTACCATTTTCAAATACATCCTGCCAAGTTTCGCTCAAAAGATTTAATAGATGCTCATTGCAAGTGACGTGAACACCATTCAAAAATACGTCTTTCAGGCATTTTCCCCACGCTTTGGACATGTATGGTGCATTGCCTGTCACAAAAACTATTATATTAGCAAACGGTATTTATTAGTTAATAATGCACTGAAACATTGCTTCGCTGACTGCTTTAAAATTTACGGATTCCAAAGTGATGCACTCAAGGACGATTGCATTCAAAAATGTTTCATCATTGCAGCTTTCAACATTCGGTTCAGCGGATGGAACAGCAAGAATATTCAATAGGTATCTATCTTCGGAATCAGTTGTTTCGTCGGCTACGTTGCTTACACCGATACTGATTAAAAAAAAAATCTTTCACTTACTGCTTGTGAATAACATATATTTTCGGCAAATAACATTTTAGTATCCAAATTGCATTTGGAATAACAACAACACCTTTCAACGAATTTTCCAAGTAATTTTTTAATGTATAGTTATCCTGTTTGGAAAGTGGTATGTTAGCTGCACAAAGGCAACAGTTATTTTGGAAAGTTCCATTGAGCGATGCTTTTTTTGTGCAGTTCTTTTTTCAATTAATTCATCAACACACTTCTGCATAATTTTCGGTTAACTGTTGTGACACACCCTTTTCTATGCAGCTTGCTTGCTAAATGCTTTTGGCAACTATCGTTTCTTGAAAAATCCACTGGAATGTTTCAACACGAAGAAAACAGTATATTTTTGTTCACATTAAACATTCCCTTGCTTTACTGCTTGCATCTTTCAGTTGCACTCATTTTACTCACGTGGTTCATTCTCAAAATTAAAAACAAACAATAACTAGACACTTCATAAAATACTTACACGAAAGCACAAATTTTCTGAGCTAAACGTCTGCAAAAATCTCTTTTCTGAGAAGATGTGCGTACCCAGCTGAAATTACTAACACAACTGACGACATACGTTTTACTAGTCCGGCAAGTCGCAAAGGTCATTCAACAGTAAAGGTGGGGGAGGGGGCAGGAAAGACCACGTGTGCACTCTTCAGCAGCACAGTACATGTGACCTTAAATTTCCCGTCAAGCTTGTTGGAAAACAGTATCTTCGTAAATAAAAATCTTGAATGGTAATTGAAAGTTTAAAGCTCTGTTTTGGATTTTCGAGTAGGATTGATTTGCGGTATATTTTTTGTGTAAATTCTAGCGTAGGCAGTATTAAAATTATTTAATTTTGAAAAATACGGTAAGCAAAAAAATATAACAGAAATGAGGCAAAAATAGGTAAAATCTAATATTCGCGGATAGATTTGATATTCCCGAAATTACAAAAAAACCTATAAAATTCTCAAAAAACATCTCGGAACCAAATTCGAGGGAAGCGAATTCGCGTTGAGTATATTTTCCGTTAAATTCCGGAATAAAGAATAAAGATATAATAATTTTCTAGGATTTTGCTAATCGAATGTTAACCATCAAGCAAGGAGAGCTAAATCTCACATCCCGATCATGCGGTATCAAATAATACAAATACAGTCTGTCTGTGGGAGGCCATTGAATCATTTCGAGAATTTTGATTGCAGTGTAATAACATAACTCCGCCGGTCACTTGTTTAATGAATGAGAACTAAACGCAATTTCATTAAGTTAAGCATCACGGTTTTGTTAATATGAAAATTACAACGTTTCATGTTTCATATAGCTGGAATGAAAAGACATGGCACTGTAACCTCACTTCTATTGGTCTGGTTTTCTGGAAAAGTTCCACCTTGTGAAACACCAAAGTGATTAAGGAAGAAATATTAATTTTGTAAAAGCCACTTTGCTTTGCGTTCATAGGCTTTCGAACAAAAATAAATTTTAAGCACCGTTTATATATTTTTCCAAAGTGCACATTTAATCACCTTTGTATGGTCAGCCTACACCTTTCATATGTGCAGGCAAGTGCCGCCCTGAAGCGCAGATTGATGACAACGGCTTCACTTGCAATTCCTCGATAAGAGTGTGGGCAAACGACCAGTGGATGTACGTCTGAAATCCGAGATCAGTGCCTTGTGCTTATTGACAATCGCCCAGGAACAGACTCCAGAGAAAAACACTACTACGTCATAGATCATGTATGTGTTTCGCGCCGGTATAAGCTGAGGAAGGCTATGGAACTGAATCGTAATATCTAATTAAAAAACTTGAAATATGATATCAATTGAAGATGAATAAAAGGAATTATATTGTAAGTTCATTGAAGACTTCAAATCGAAAACGTACCCATGTGTCAAATCTGGATGAAACAAAATTTCTTTGATATTGGGCCGGTTTTGCTACGGTTATTTTAACGCACACAATTATCGTACACGTGAGTGATATTTTTCTCAGACTCCTATCACCATTTATAAGTTGTAGGAATACGATAACGGTATATGTTCCATTGCACTAATGCAATAAAGCTCAAACTGCCAGAGCAACACTGTTTTAAAGGTAAGTTGCACTGTTATTGATAATTTCCAACCGTAGGGACGTTTACAAATCATATAACTCTGTAGAAATAGAACCACTTTGAAACTTAAATAACTCTGAAACTGGCAGAAACGAACATATTAAAGATTTTCAGGAAGGCGTACAAACGTAAAAAAATTGAATTCCATGATTTGAATTTAAAAATTTCGAGAAGGAGGCTGCAGCAGTTTCTACACCTTTTTTCCGTTTTGAAACTGGCTTGCAGCTTTTCTTACTTGGATAACGCAGCTTTTTCCGTTTTGAAACTGGCTTGCAGCTTTTCTTACTTGGGTAACGCATGCATCAAAAAGTCTGTAAATGGCAGACAATGCCATATCGCGTCTCACGCTGAAGTGTCACTATAATTGCACGGTGTCATCTGGAGTACCAGGAGATTTTGCTTTTTGTTTCAAAGTACCATTTGCTTTCCACCTCATATCTATAGTGATATAGTTTGGAAATAGTACTGAGTAAACTGATTTACGTAAAATTTAATTTGATCACACACATGTGAACAGTCTGGCTTCTACAGTTTGCTTTCGGGAGTTCAAACACATACTTTGGAATAACAGGAAGTAAACATGAGTGTAGCATCTGACTCATGCAACAGCTGCTGACTGAGCATGGTTCCAGATATCGCGGCGGTTATATATCCGAAGTTTCCCATCAGCCGCTTATATACAAAACGAGATTAGGAACCGAGACACAATGGGTCGATTATTAATTTATTCCGTTTGTCAGGATTTAGCGTGACAAACTGAATAAATTAATAATCTGGCTCATTTGATACTTCGCTTAACACATTTTTAAGGGAAATTGGAGTTGCAAAGTCTCCTACGGCCTCACCCTTCCTAATAGGCATTAGTTCTTGAAATGAATACGAGGCTTCATATTCAATAAAATGTTAACCAGTTCCAAGAAAAGGAACTTTATGACAAGTTATAATCATTCGCGAATTGTAAAATGTGTTTAAAATGCAAATTGTAATTTTCAAAAATAAGGTGCCTGAAAATTAAAATATTTTGCTCTGAGTTCCTATTCGCAACTGGAACAAAACCAGAGGACACGTTTATATAAAACCGAGCTTACTCAAATAAAGATCCCCAGTAAAACCCAACAGGAATTTTAATAAAACACATCAAACACTCTACTCGCGGTTTTACAAGATTTTTGGTAAATTGTTTGCCTTCTAAAAGGCGATCAAGTAAAGGTAGTTTGCTGAAAATACTTCAATTTTGATATAAATAAAATTAAATAAAATTTATTTTTCAAATATAAAACTAAAACCTACTTCAGGTATTGTCTCAAATTTCCGAATTCATGCAACAAGTAGAATAGAATAAATAATTACAATGGAACACAGATTTTTCCGATTTGAAACGCTCTCAATTGCCGAGTCATCGCAAACAAGAAACTCGAGATCAACTTGTTGCCTACCCACGTAGCACACTGACATAGGCAAACTGTTGGCCCAATGTTGTTTATCGAACATTGGCCAACCGTTTTTCCAACCACACATGACCAACCATTTAACAACAAATGACCACTTAACGTTTGTCCGATGGCTGTCCGATGGTTGTACAACAAAACATGACCCACCATGGTTGTCCAACAACACATGATCACATTGAAAAACTTTTTGCAACAGTTTTCCAATGTGGGTCCAACCGTGGAACCAACACATATTTAATTGTTGGCCGCCGAGTCGCCGAGCCGCTGGGCCGACCGTTGAAAACCCACGGTTTGTCCAACATAATATTGCTACCTGGGTAAGTTCTTCTACCTTGTAAATCAGACAGCAAGCTGATTATTTACATCTAATCCGGTGTGTACCCTAGCCATCGCTGTAGTCTCATGCCAGTGATCTGTGTTGCAGACAATTTGATTTTGAAATTTCATTTTGTAATTCTTTGGATAATAAAGCGTTTTCAATGGCAAGAAAACGAACACCTGTTGTCCTGACAATGATCAACCAAATGGAAATATTTCATTTGTTGAGAAAACGACATGAGCAAAGCAAATAACCGAGAAGTATGATGTCGCAGCCATCACAGTAGTAACATTAAAACTGATATTGAGTCAAATTTTATTCTCGCTTAACAAAAAGAACATGCTACCTCTGGAAGAAACACTGCAAAAAGCCTGAAAACCTAAAAGCAGAAGAAAAAATGCACAGGTGTGTTATGTAAAATTGATTAGATGGACGGTTAATTTCAGAGCCAATTTTCTTTGAAAATGCTCTAAGTTCACAGTGTTAGGTATCGCTGGATACTTTGGATAAAGAACTGGATCGTTACACATAATTTAAATATGGACACTGGAAAATAGCCTGAAATGCGAGGTGTGAAGCAATTTTCTAATATTCGGATTTTCCCTTACATTACAAATATTCGCATGTCACAAGATGCTGTGCATATGGTATAATTTTCAAGCTAATACTAGCAGTTTTTCATGGTGTTGCAATTTTCACAAACAGTAGTGTACTTTGAAGGAAACTTTTTAATAGTTGATAAAACACATGTCGTACCTTTTACACCTAATATCATATCATATGATCTCAGAAACTGAAGTCGTCATTAATATTGATTTAAAAAGTGAAATCAGAGGTGGCTCCTTTACGCAGGATAAATAGTTTCATTTAAGTCCTCTGCATAAAATTTTGAAACCATGAAGAATATTAAAAGATACCAAATTTCACAGTTACCATTTAATTTTGCAGGAGAAACTGCAAAATTCAATGGGAGGACATACACAAGACGCATAATTTCAAAGAGATAGTTGCTGCTCTTGTTCTGGATAAATATCTCACATAGTAAATGGGTGAAAAACTCAAAATGTTGTTCAAAACTAAATGATTTCCAGATACTTTTGAAAATTGCGTTCCCAGATTTTTCGCAACTCTCCACCACTTTTGCAAGGTTAGAAAATTACATAAATATGTTTTCCCAATGAAAATTATCTGCCTCACTGCCGATATGGAAGATATTCCGAACTCTTTTTTAAAAAAAGCATCTTTTCTTCTGACATATTCAATTACACAGATAAATCTTTAAAAGAAATTAAAAACCTTGATTTTCAAGTACCTTTCATCACGAGCAGCTTCGATATTGACTCTTTATACCAGTCTACTGAAACACTGAGAGCCACTCAAAATATATTCCAAAATTTCTCGCAAAATTATATTTGTTCCAATGTTATAAGTGCCACGCTATATTGATGGAACGCATTCATTTTTAAAGATTTTACACCATGGAATCATGGATGCATCTTTGGATTAGTGCTTACCTCAGGTGGTATTGCTATTTTCATTAGCCGACATGCTAATAACCAAAAGACTACTACTATCCCTATGACTATTTCTCAGATGAAATAGATACTGAAAAGGAGCTGATGTTTGCGTGTAAATGAAATGAAGTCTACGTTTAATGATGAATAAACTTTTGCTCATTATTTTTTAAATTGATGATCCATGGACATTATATTGTCGTAGCTACCTCGGCAAAACACTAGAAAAATGAAAGAGCTCAGAACTTAAGAAAAAAATTTCTGAACTTTCATTACAAACACTGATATATTGAGCAAGCTTGCTATCAGACAACCATGATCAATTTCTTCTTAATTAGAATATCGTCGGTATGTCTTATTTCACATTATGTGGACAAAAGCGATTAGACACCCCCACACAAGCACAGTAGTGTGCTCCAGCAGCAGATATGTGGTCAATAAAGTATAAAAACAAAGTGGCAACGGGAATACTCTCAGATCAATCACTAAAAAAATGACAAGAACGTGAGAGCTCTCCGAGTTTGAAAAGACACCCGATTGGCACAGTGTTACTAGCGCTGGCTTCTAATCATTCTGCCGAGATGGGTCAGTGTTCGAATCCCTGTAAGGAATGGATGTTCTGTTTGTCTTACGGCAATAGATATCTCCCATCCCTGGAACCAGTGACACCTATATTAGGGACAGGCCACTGCTGATAGCTCACTGAGTTGCTCACAGTGGTCGTTAAACCTGCAATCGAAGAAAGAAAGGAAGTTTGAAAAGGCTGTTATAATAACTTGCTCACTTGTAGGTGTGAGAGTAAGAGTCACTGTTGTCTTCAGACAGGTCGCTAAATAGAATTTGGCCTCTGTCATCAACAAGTGAAAAAAGTGACATTGCAAGAATTCACCTCCCTGGAAGACGCACGAAATTACAACCCATAAACCGGAGGATGCTGCAGAATGAGACCCGGGGAACCAGATCACGAACAACGCACGCTGTGACACATGAGTTCTAGATGACCACTGATGTTATGGTCTTCACAAATACACTTTCGAAGGGAGGCCTATGGACTAAGGTATCACGGCTGAGGTGCGGCTCATGAAACTCTTATCAGAGTAACAAATACAGCCACACGGTTACGATTTGAGCAACAGCTTAAAAATTGAACACTGGAGCAATGGCGACAGGTGTTGCATAGCGACGAATCCCGCTTCACAATATTCCAATCGGATTGACGTGTCATGTTTTTGCGGTTACACAGCGAATTGTTTCGTCCGTAGTGTACAATTCTGATTGTAATGCACGGGTTTGGTTGAGTTATGATATTGTGCTATTTAAGCAGGTGCGATGTGTGTCCATTGGTTGTTACTCATGTAACATGAACTTTGATCTGTATACGGATATCTTAGACAACTCAATGTTTCCAACATTTTGGCAGTTCTACGCACACGACGATTGTTTCTTCCAGAATGACAATCTTCACTGACACAACATTCTTCGCTGACAGAGTTGGTTGATTTACTCAACGCGGAATGAAGGAACATCCCGTTTTCCGTACTCCACGAAATTGTGGGCAGTTTACTTCGATGGGTGGCTGCAATAAGCTCTGCAAATATAGGATCTATCCGTTGCTGATGATGAATACACTACTGCTTTTCTGTTTATTTACAGTGTCCAATGATTTTGGACCATATAGTGTACAATAGATAAGAAATTATCTTAGAATGATAGAAATAATATTATGGAATCATTCTCACATAATGAAATTAAGAAAACAATATTTTCAATACCAAATCGAATGTCACCAGGTCACCATGGATTATCAACAGATTTATAAAAAATTAAAAAAAATAATTACAAAACTAATAGCTGATTTTAATGAAATCTTATAAACGATAAAATTACTACTCTATCCATGAAAAACGTACTGCAAGACATATGTTTAAAGGTGGAAATTCGCCAGACAATCCACAATTTTGGCATCCCAATGCAATACTAAACGTTGTTTATAGGATTGTTACAAAAACTTATAAATGGGATTAAAAAATCTTTGAAATATGTAATTGAAGAACCGCAAAGATATTCGCTTTCAAGTATTAATATTCGGTTTAATGTTTTAGCCCTTATAGCAATGTGTCAATTTGTAAAAGTTAAGGAAGTCAAACTGGCTGTGATTTCATTAGGAGTAAAAAAAAACAACATTCGACGTAAGTGGGCAACAAATGAATGAACTGCTGAAATGCTAACATGTTCGAATTTCCCGTCGGGGATCAACTGAAATAGTCCATCTAGATTAGCAAAAATTAGCGCTCTCAAATATCGTAGTTTTCTGCAGTGTTTAGCATTTTGTTACAGGCAATGCATTCTCTCTACAACTCATCACTGACCTCATTGCAATCATATCCACTTGAACAACTGTTCGCTCGTCTTTTCATTTGAGGTTGAACCTACGACGTCACGCCTTCTCTTCTTACAGGACTGCGTTAAGTATGCATTCATGTCACTGAACATTTTAGGGATTTTTTTATTTCATGACTTGTGGGGGATTCAAATACTTTAATTCTAACCCCACTACCTGGCTTTTACTTCTTAAAATTCTACAGTTTGTCTACTTGTCTTACGGGCCAACTTTAAACTTTTGCTTGATTATAGCTATAGTGTCTCATTTGTTAAAAAGTAAAAATCAAATCATGTTTGTATCCCCAAAAATATTTATTAGGTTGTGAAAGAGTCTTCTTGAATATATCATGGACTTTAAACACAGTGAAGTTGCTCAGGTTCGTTCTAGGTTGTGAGATAACAGTGGGTACGGAGGACTTTTTTATATCTGCCTGTCCCAAAATAAGTGCGGCCAAGACAACTCCAAAAACTGATCACAGTAGACGAGCATCTGTTAGTCATAATTGGGAATGAGTGCCATCACCTCTCTTATGGTTATTTTGCTACTGTATATAAGAATTTAACCTCATGATCCAATTTTTCACCTTTTACAACAGTTTAGAAATTGAAGAATGTTTCAGAAGCTTCATATGAATCCAGTTATTTTTATTGGAAATGTTAACCACCACCGTGAGCACCTCAATGGGCTAATAGCAGTCACCTGTCCCTAATTTAAGGTCACTGGTTCCAGGAAAGGGAGAGAACGAGTGCAGTAAAACTCTTGTTATCTCACTTTAAGCATTCATGATCCACGGGGATTCAAACGCTGACACCTTTGGGACGAATGACCAGAAGCCATTACTTACACCACTGCGCCACAGCGGCGGTAAATCCAGGTTCGACAAAGGTGAAAGCGACGAGAATTATTTTCCCTCTAAACTTGCAATTGCATTAAAGAAATAATAGCCACCTCAGTGGAGCAGTGGTCTAAGCGTTGTCCTCTGATCATTCATCACAAAGGGGTCCGGGTTCAAATACCGGTGAGGCATGGATGTTGTGTTTGTCTTACTACACTGGCTCTCTTCCTTCCCTGGAACGAGTGACCCTAAATTAGGGACGGGCGACTGCTTATAGCCCATTGAGTTGCTCACGGTGATCGTTAAACCTTTAATAAAAAACAAAAAAACAAGAAAGAAATGGTATTGCAAAAAGGAACAGCAACGGATTTCGTCTTCATTCCACAGCGTAATGACAATTCGCTACTTGTTGATGGGCCTATATATATTCTCATTTACATTTACTCAGGCCGGTCGTTCTGATGCCGACCGGGTGAGAGTTCTTTATGTGATCTGGTTGAGCAATACTGCACTGTCAAGCAGAACTGACGATTTCAACCGTGAGACGGGTTTCATCCCGATCTCGCGAATTTTTTTTCTTTTAAGAATAGGTGAACCTTATGTTTCCTATCAATTAGAGCAGTGACGGGACTTAGTCAAAACGCCCTTGTGAGGGCGAAGTTCCGTTCAGCCGACATAGATACTCTGGCTTCAGATTCGGGTACATCGACGTCGTTCCGGCCCGCTGACGAAGGGACTCTTTGATCCCTTGTCAGCCCAAACCCCGAGCGCCAGGTTTCTAAGGTTAGACCTGAGTGGGTGATCCCCAGGGTGCCCACTCAGTACTTAGAAGAAATTTGTGGTTTTTTTTAATCTCTCTAACAGAGATGCCATCTACCCAGAAGGGTAAAATTAATCCTAAGGGGTCAGCCCCCAAATCGTCCGGGTCAACCCGGACGCAGAAGGTAGCGGCCGAAGCACTAATAAGCCCTGTCGGTAGTGCCAAAGGGCTTAGCCCCACCTCCGAGAACAGCCGGAAGGTGGAGCCCAATGCCAGGAGGAAACCGTCAAAGACGCTTCCCCCAGCAAAGGGCTCTAAAGCCGCTACACCCACGAAGGGAGCCTCGACTGAGCCTTCTCAGTTAGCTAATGGTGTAAGCACGCCCTTGCCAGTTCCGCCCATGGCAAGGAAGGGTAAAACACCACCCCACCCCAATACCTCTCGGGCTCCTGAGGGGTCGTCCGCTGGTCCTCAAGAGACACCTTTAGAGGACTACCAGCATCCCAGGACACCCCCGGTGCTAACACCTGAGGCTTTCATGAGCTGCATTTTCACCCTCATTGGAGAAGTAGAGTCCGTTCTCAAGGACTCGCGGGTCTCTTCAACAGGGATAGAAAAGGTTAAAGCGGCCCTGAAGAGTATCAATAAGGCTTGTTACGAGCAAGCGGAATGGGTGGCCTATATTGAAGGCAGGCTGTCCGTTCGGCAGGAGTCGAGCTGCAAAGCCGACGCCAAAGTGGTTTCCTACGCCGAAGTGGCTGGGAAAGGGGCTAGCATGGCAAAAGGGTCCTCGCCCGCCCCAATAGAGAATAAAAAGAAAAAGGAAAAGTCGGGAGACAGGAGACACGTGCTTTTGGTCTACCCGACAGTCGAGAGTGCGTCCTCAGAGGACAGGAAGAAGACCCTGAAAACTGCAGTCAACCCAACTAAACTGCAGATAAAGGTCAAGAGCATTCGGAGCATTAGGAAAGGAGTGGTCGCGGTGGAGTGTTCCCATCCCGGGGAGTTCGACCGCCTTGCCCAGGTGTTGAGAAGCAATCCTCTTACCAAGGATTGCACACTCCCCACGGCCCAACAAAAGAGACACTCCTGGTTGATTGTCTATGGGGTCGACGGGGATCTCTTAGGGAAAGCGTTCGAGGAGGCGGTTTGCGGGCAGAACCCAGAACTCGAGAATGGGTTTAAAGCCTGTTTTTCCATCAAGGGAAGGGGAGGTAGGGTCCACTGGGTGGCAGACGTGGAGCCCAAGGCCTTCAAGCACTTGGTTAGGCGGAAGACACTGAACTTAGATTAGCCAGTGCTCCGCCTAAATGAATTTTTGAGGGAGGTCAGGTGCTTTCGGTGCAATGGCTTTGGTCATTTCCGAGGCAACTGCTCCGAGTCAGAAGCAAGATGCCGCAATTGTGGTGAAGTTGGGCACCAGCACCACCAGTGTGCAGCAATTGCACTGCTGCGAATGCCAAGTTCCGCCTGAAGCTGGACGTCTCTCGCTCCAGCTTCAGTAAGACATACCCTAGTCTTATTAGGGAACTTAAGCAAAGGAAGAGCCGGGTCAACTATGGTTGACAGATGGTTGTACCCTCGTAGGTACGTTGCTCTCGACATTGAGCTTTTGGGCCTATTGACCTAGGTATTTTTGATGACCCTGGCCCAGGGTCATCACCACAACACTGGCCCTACCGCTTTGAACTATGTAAATATTTTTGTGTGAACAATGTGTTTTTAGTGCCTGAATATTTGTGAGAGGGGTGCATGAGACCCTCGTAGTGTAATGTGAGTGTAATTTTCGTTTAGATACCAAATAATGACTTTTGTCCCAAAAACTCGCGTTGGCGGGCGATCTCCCGGCCACGAGATGGGATATTTTTGAAAAGTTGCTTACCCCAACTGCCCATAGCACGTCGCACACACGGGTTGTGACAGAAGGGTGTAAGGTACCGGTCCCGTATGGGAGGCTGATCCCCACAGGTCTCTAGTCCGAATCTGTCAGAGTGGAAGACTGTGGTTTCCGGTGACTGACTGGCTAGCTTTCGGAACGCCGTCAGGGATCCTATTTATCTCAAACTATTCGAGAGAGTTCCGCATTTCCCTGCGAGGTCTACACTAAGACGGAGCAGATAAATTCATCAGCCAAGGTTACATTTACTCACGTTCAATGCCGGTGCGTAACTCCACATTCTCAACGATCCGTGAAGTGCTCATGATAGAGATATTTGGCAGTTTGCTTCAACCTATGTTTCGGGGATATGTGTACTTATTCCCTCAAAAGATGAGGTTATCAAAATACATTTTAATCTTTGAATCATTCTTCGCGAAATCTGTTAGTAGGGTTCTGCTTTTTATGCTGGATTTAACAAATATTCATGTGTCACAAGGAAATGAGCTCCCTTTCGAATTTTATGGATTGTGATTGCATTTCATTGGCGTTTTATTTCAAATTGCTCTTCTCTATGATTTTGTGGTTTAAGTGCTAAATCCTAAGAGACATGGGAACTTCTTTTTCATTTTGGTAGAAATTTATTTTGAAAATTCGAAAAGGAGCGTTAGTTGAAAGTGCAGAACACTATTTAATTTAATTGAGAGACAGTTTGAATACAACAGACCAACTTTGGTGCCCTTTTTGCAAATATGCTGCTCTTTAGTGTTATTCACCTAGTAAAGAAAGTTTCTACTTGCTTTCGTAGGATATTTAGAGAGCAACGGGCAATGTTTAAATTCGGGTGACATAAACCTAAATTTTAGTGGAACGTATATTTCCTTCAAAGATCATCACGACTTTCTAATACCAGTGCAAGGAAATTAAAACGGAATGAAAAAAATGCATTTTAACTTTTCATTAATAAATGGTTCTTGTATTACACAAATTCGCTGAGCTAATGCAAACATTCCTCATTTCCAGTAATAATTATGCTTGCGTTTGCAGATCTAATGTGTTGATTTATAACCAACATGAGACATTATTTTAACGCTGCAAGGCTTCAAAGTGCGAACGTTAAAATCACTTTTGCGAAGTGTACGAAACGGAACGACGCTTCCACAGTTTCATGATGCCTACAGATTAGCCTGCTGAAAGGCTTTTATGTTATCATGAGTATTAGAAGTAAACGCAAGAAATCATTATTGCAGGATTATAGTATACACCATCTAAAGTAGAATAAACTGTAAATAAGATTATAAAATTTTATTTTTCTTTGTTGACTAGGTGACCACTGCTACTTAAGCTTGACGATAAATTAAAATGTTATATGCGATAATTAAAAACTTTACCTGCAGAAAGAAATTTCTTAAAATATATGTGAATATTTTATAAAGCAATGGTAAGAAACTTGTGAATTTGATTACATAACAACTATCAGGAATTGTTGAGAGGTATATACACTGAAGAGCAGTTGAATTAGTGATACCTGTCTAGCAACGTGCAACACCAACTTTCGCGCTAATACGGCGGCGATTCGTCTCGGCATGGACTCGACAAGACACCGGAAGCGTTTGGAAGACATACGGATCCACGACCCTTGACCAAGCTCCATCAGTTCAAGAAGATTTGATGGAGCGGGTTCAGAGCTTCGAACATCTCTCCCGATGGCATCCCAGATGTGCTCGATGGCATTGAGGTCAGATGACCTAGCTGGCCAAGGAAGCGAGGTCACGTCAGTGGAGTGTTCATCCAAACATTCGGATACAATTCGGGAGCGATGGCACGGTGCATTGCCTTGTTGTAGGATGAGATCCCCAGTGGGATGTTGAAGACGCACAAACGGGAGCAAATGGTCGTCCAGATATCCCGGTGACGTTGGCCTGTGAGGGACGATGTCACACGTACCAGGGGTCCCGTTTCAGTCCACGTAAACCTTTCCCAGACGAGAATGCCACCCGCACTAGCTTGAACAGGGCCCTGCTGGCAAGAAGGATTCATAGCTTCATGTGGTTTGCGCCGTATTCGTATCCTGCCATCTACATGTACCAAAGTGGATCTCGACTCATCAGTCCAGGCAACATTTTCCCACATGTCTTGGATGCAGTGGCGATGTTCCCGCACCCATGTTATTCTTAGCACCCTCGTGGAACGATGTCTTCTGTACCCCATAGCGAGGAGATGGTTCTGGATGGTGTAGCTGCTTACACGTTTTTGTGCACCAGCGTTAAATTGCCGCATGATTTCTTGCTCTGTGGACCGCCTATCCGCTGTTACAATGCGAGCTAGCCGACGATGACCCGCTCATCCACACGCTGTTGTCCACGGTATTTGGTTGGTTGGTTGGTTGGTGGATTTTATTGGCGCAAGGGCCAGGTTTGGCCAAAGAGCGCCAGACAAAGGACTATCAGCCACAGATTTTTAAAAACGTGGAAAATGATTAAGAGCAGACAGGCTTGGTAAAAGTTGAAAAAGAGTATGATGAAAGTTGTGAAGACAAGGTAGTTAATTAGGTTTATATAAAAATTTATTAATTTACTATTAGAATTATATATATATATATATATATATATATATATATATATATATATATATTTTTTAAACACAACTACACAAAGGATGAGTCACTCTCCTCCCCCCACACTCCTCTGCAATGCTGGCAGAGGGCTGGAACGAACTGTCACTCTCCTGCCCCCCATGTTCCTCTGCAATGTTGTTTGAGGCTGGGGACGAACTGTCACTCTTCTCCCCCTATGTTCCTCTATAATGTTGATTGAGGGTGGGGACCTCGCTGAGGCCGAGACAGTTGGATGGACACTGCACACCTTTGCGGATTGAGGGCCGGGTCTTCCGCACGTGCAGGCTTTCGGATGGAAACTGGAAGAGACGGTCGGCTGCAAAAGAGAAGGCCCAGAATCAGGTAGTCGAAAAATCTCGAGCTCGGGGAAAAACACCTGTGTCGCTTGGTCAGCTGTAGATCGCTTGGCAAGGGCGGCGAGAGCTACAGGGCGCGGCACAAAGGGCTGCACGGGTTGTGGCAGAGACTGAACTACTGCGGCAAAAGTGCGCTGTCGGTTAGTGGGTATACCCAACTTGGCCTTGGCAGCAGGGTACGAGAGGCCTTCCAGGGTCTTGAGGCGCTGGATCGCCATCTCGTCCTTCCATTTCATACAGTTGCGGGAGTAAGCTGCATGGGCCTCACCGCAGTTAACACAGCAGGCCGCAGAAGTGCAACCATCCCCGTCATGTTCACTGAAGCCACAATTTGCGCAACGAGCGGAACTCTTACAGAAACGTTGGGAATGCCCGTACCTCTGGCACCTGAAACAGCGCAGAGGACTGGGAATGTACGGGCGAACTCCACAGACCAAGTAGCCAGCCTTGATTTCGGTCGGAACTTTCGGGGAGTTAAAAGTCAAGATCACATTTTTAGACTTAATCAAAGAACCATCGCGCCGAAACATCATACGACGTGCAGCAATAACACCTTGATCTGCAAGTTCAGTCACCAATTCTTCTTCACTGCATGGCAAGAGATCAAACTCCGAAATAACACCCCGAGAGGTGTTAAGAAACGGGTGAGGTGTCACTTTTACAGGAATGCCTTGAAGACTAGTGAGGTGCAGAAAAGTGTTACTCTGAGAAACACTGCAAGTTTGGACAAGCAGGTCCCCAGAGCGAAGCTTCCTCACAGACTTCAAGGGGCCAACTGCAGCGTCCAAAGCTTTAGAAATGAAGAATGGAGATCTGGTGGACAGTCTCTCATTCGGATCGATGGATTCTACAACTAAGTGTGTAGCATGCGTATTCACAACAATCGAGGGGAGACGACGCTTCGGAGCGACTGGTACAGCTGCCGAAGAAGAGGTTCCACATTCTTGGTCCAGATCATGGTCTAAAGATCGTTTAAGCGTATGAGACTTGGTAGGTTGAGAAGAATAAGGAGAGTCGTTGTCAACGATCATTTGCTCAGGTGACTTGAATTTGGAGCGTTTGTTTTTGGGTTTACCCATGGAAAAAAGGAGAAGGATTCGTCTGCAGACTACTCCACCCACCACCGAGCCCTACAAGGGAGAACTGGAGGTCTGCAAGCCAAGAAAATGACGCTGGACACAGTTCTGGAGCTTATACGTTGCAGATATAGTCCGTTGGCTGTGATCACACGCACTCGGCGGACACTTCGGCCTCCGGGTACCGTCATGCCAACGCCTTTGGCATGATCCCACAGCCCCCGGGCTCACCCTGCCGTGCTATACGACAAAAAAGCCGCTAAAGCCCTGCACACAACTTGGTACAAGACTTCTGACTAGAGGTGGGTTAGTCTCTAGCCTCCCGTTTACAGCGAAGCCGGGGTCGAAGAGGAGTGTTGGCACACAGGAGGCACTTATCCGGTCTCCTGCGACCTCAGCCGCCAGACATCCCATTTCCGCCTCACGGGTCTGCGCACGCGGCAAACATGCAGGTAGGTCTAGCACCCAAACCAGTTAAAAGGAGAAAAGAAATCCAAAGAAGACAATCCTGGAAGGGAACCTAAACGGAATCTCAGCAACCTACGAACTGAGCGGTTAATATAAAACAGTTAGTGGTGGAGGGTAACAAAACCACAAGACCGGGGTGTTAGTACATAACGTGGTAGCGATTAGGTAAAGTATACAACACGGGCAACTAGCCAGTGGAGAAAATAAATAAAAACGAAAAAGCGAGACACAAGACCAGCTCGGGATCGTGGGGCCGCGACTCCCCAACAGCTGGATGAACAGCCGTCCCTGCAAACACCAACAGCACCAAAACAAAAAAACAGGCGGTGGCATGACAACAGATGTTGACCAGTCACAAGGTCAGCTCGGGCCGTGGGGCGCCGCTCCCCAAATAACTGGAAAACCAGTTATCCCCGTGCGGGGCCACGGTATTTGGCCCTCGCAGGGATGGTTTTACCGGATTCGATATACTCACGGTGCGCGCGTGACACAGTGGCTCGTGAAAATACCAGTGCCTGCACGACTTTCGAGATGGAGTGACCCATTCGTCGGGCCCCGACAATTTGCCAACGATCAAATGCGCTTAGATCCTTCGTCTTACCCATACTGCGTCCGACTCTTACTGATTTCCGTCGCATCACTCCTTATATTGTCGGATCGCTTCATACGTCATGTCGTTTTTGTTTAAAGGGCCGCCCACAGCGCCAAGTCTGCATAACGCCAGCTGTCTCTAATTCAATTGCTCTTCAGTGCAGAATGACATCTTACAGAAAATTTTAGCCATGGTGCTTTAAGAACAAAACTGAATAAATTTATGTGTAAGGAATTTCGCTGGCGAAACGGATGCGATTTTTTTCCTTGTAACCTAATATTCCGTCGTGATGTATTTCTCAATCTGTTTGAAACTGGAAATACCTTTGATGGTCCCTTTAGATTTCACCAGTTTTCCAACACACAATTTGCTTCGCAAATTGTTTGAAGCAGTTCATTGAATAGACGTCAAACTGCTGTTTCAATCGCAAACCAAGAAAATAGGAATGGTGAAGAAGTTTTTGCAGATTTTCAAAACCGATTTTCTTTAAAAAAAACGGAAATGAAATCAAATACGTATTACAAACTACTTTTTTGAAAGTGAAGCATGTGTTCCGTTGAATAAATTATAATTTTTTTCACGTTTTTTTTTTTTTTCGTGTAATACTTCTGATTCCTCAAGCAATCTTTCCTGTTACGGCACGAATATTTTCTCTTTCCCAATATATTTTACAGAACCGCACCTAATCCTGTACTGTAAAATTAGATCATTGAAACATATTTTGCTACACTCAAATGACGAATATATCATGTATTTAGGAAAATCTAAATATAATTCTGTGACCCAAAAAACGAAACCTGAAAAGAAAATCAAAATTTTAAAATTTCAATAACTGCGGACGACGATCCTAAAACATGTCAGGGAAAATTTCTTAGAAATTCATTTGTACATTAATCCTAGGCAATACTGCTTCTGTCTTAGACAAGAAAAATACGCGATGTATCTGACGGACGGAACACACAGGAATTTGATAATACATTGGGTAGAGTGCATCGCGTTGTTTTTATTGTGTGCAGTATAAACGAGGTGAAAGTGAGCGCATCAATCCTCAATGACAATATCTTAATTTTACACCACTGAAACGAAAAATCTATCGATAGTGGAGAAAAGTTATCGGTCAACAGTCAGTGTGCTGATTTGGACGATAGTGCTAACAATAGGTACTTCACGTTTATCCGTGATTGAATTCCAATCCTGCAAGAGCTTAAACAGCTCCTGCACCTAACTGTGGAGTGGCATAAATTGAAAGGAGGTTGCAATTACGTAAGGCCATTATAAGTAAGGGTTATATACTCAGCGTTAGCTTTGCATTATATTCCCGTTTTACACAGTCGCAGCAATAAGGAAGTACCACGTGGCATCAATGCCACGTGCGGCTACTATAAACTGTGCGCACCTATTATGTGTACGTAATCAGTAAAAGCTTACTAGCTATGGAACAATTGGCAACGTAAACCAAATTTGACCGCGGCCAGATAGTTGGGCCGCTCAGAGCAAGTGCCAGTATTTCTGTAACAGCTGCACTTATTGTCTGTTCGAGTACTATTCTGTCAAGGGCAAACCTGGACTTGATTAACCATTCACAGACATCCAGTCGTAGGACTCACATTGGTTTACCAAGCTCAGTTGATCCTGCAGTTGATCGTCTGCTGTTAGGACTGGTATCTCAGAAAGGGCGTAAAATACTCACCCCCAATTCAACAGGGCTGCGATTCGAGCTATTTATACATGCACCATCCTACGTTCCATGTATCTCCTGAAGTTCTACAGCAGGGTACCAAGGAGGGTAACCAAGATGGCCGGCAGAGAGTGCAAACAATGCTTCGCATGGGCCAAGAATCATCGTCAATGCCCTACCGACAGATGGAAGCAAGTCGTGTGGAATGGTGAATCCTGTTTTTTTCTCCACGGGATTTTATATTGGGCAAACAATCCCCTAGTTTCACAGTCGGTTATTATCATGTAGATGGAGGGGATGTTCTGGTCTGGAGATCATTTTCCTGGGAAGCCCTTGAATCGTTGTTTATCATAGACGCTAGAGATACCTATTAGCGTACCATCTGCACCCATATCTGCAGGAGGTTTATCAGCATCACACAGCCATCTTTCTGCAGGGTAACATGTCATCTAATTGGGCTCCTGTAACTACTGAATGGTTGGAGGATTATGATAACGAATTCGCCACATTGCCTGATCCTCCAAATTCCACTGACTGCAACTCAACTGAGCATTTCTGTGATACGTTTGAAAGGGGTTTGAAAACTACTGATCCTTCTCCACGGAACGAGCGCGAACTGACAAAGCTGCTAAAGCCGACATGTATCAGTTTACGCATTGACTATATTTCACACCTTGTAGAAGCTGTTCCTAGGTTTCTTCAAGTCGTGATCGCACGGACAGGTAGACCAACGCGTTATAACATAGGTTAAAAGAAAGACCCCATTCGCCACCGTATGCGTTGATGACATACGATTGAATCCGCCAGGACGAGTTTAAGGGGAGATCCTGAAACGCGTACGTTTATTTTCTTTGATAGTTGAATTCAAAGTACTTTCCCGCTTGGCTGGCTTTTGCAGCCTGAGATGAGCACGATACTCGTTAGACATATTTACAGCATGATTCCAACAATTTTGGTAATAACACTATTGCACACCTGCAGGTCAACTACAAAAGCCCTCTGTGCTCTTCCGGTATGTCTGACTGTATTCCCTTTTGTTTTACTTCATGCAGCTTTTAGTTTGTTTGAGGCGCTGTAAATTTGCCGTTAAGAACTACATAAACTCACTTTCAGAGATAACGATAATGAATATCATTATACCGCTGAAAAGAGCAAAGTTGACAAAGGGGCTAAAACCTCATTAAATAATAATTGTATGTTAGGAATACGGAAATGGACCCACGTTTCATTGCACGTAACAATTCTCTTGATGAAACGTACATCGCGTGGGTTTTCTAGGAGTTCGTGCACACCTCAACTCCGCGGATAGCTACAACTGGCGACAAATCGGCAGGGTCAATGTCGCAGCTCCTGCAGACGTTGCTGAAGTCCTGTAGGTGGCGAACCACGGTGGTCTGTGATATGCCTAGCTCGCCCGACAATTTCCGAGTGCGGGTAGTCGGATATGCTTCTACGGCTTGTCGCACGGCCTCCGAAACCACTGTTCGCAGTCTACCTGACCTTGGCTGATCGTCAAGGTTTCTGTCACCTGAGCGAAATTTCTGAACCATCTGTTGCGGTTCTGTGGTCTACGAAACCTACCATTTTCGCATGACCAATTTTTTTTGTTGCTTGAACAGCGTTATGGCCGATAAAGCAAACGTTTCCTAATTAGCTGGTTGTGGCTATTCATCTTTTAGGGGTCCCAAAAACATACACAACGACGATATGCAATGCTGTTCGCAGAACCGACTACCATTATATATCCCTTTCCACTGACTGCAGTACTTGAGTTGAACTAGTTTAAACACGTGACATATCCGCTGCAACAAATACCGCAAAACTTCCGACTCGACCTCTGCAAAATCCTTACATGTTGCCACCGGAACTCTTCGCGATCTGTCTTAAAGAGCTTTCCGAACAGAAAAAAAAATGGTTCATCAAATTCGTGGAATAACAATACATCTACACACACACACACACATATATATATATATATATAAAAAACACTGTGGAGACTTATATCAGCAAAAATGTGCGTGCATGCAAATATGTTTCAAAAACTTGAAACACCTATTACATTATTGATATCCAACTGATAAGGGAAAACCGTAAGTATTTATGCATAGTAACAAAGCTGAGAATTTACCTTACCATATAATTAGCATGCAGAGACGTAATGACTATCCTTTGTCTTACCATATCGAGAAAACAGAAAAACAAAATCAAGACCTTTCAACCACATAGCGAATTGAAAAGAAGATAATAAAAAGAGCTTGCCGGTGAGCATTTGAACCAGTCAAGTAAACTTGAGAAAAGTACAAGTTCCAAAACCATGACATTGGAGAATGTAAAGAATTTGCAAAAGTGTAGCATTTATTATTAAGAAAATATTCACGCTCTCAGACTAGCTCTGGGTGCATAACAAAGTGCTGTAAACTTTGAAGTCATGAAACAAAATTAACCAGATTATTTTCCTAAGTACCCAAGTCGGAGGTTAAACAAATTCTGTAGCATGCCACCGAGGGAGTACTTCTGCCTGAAACAATATGGTACCTGCGGAGAGATGTGATTAACAAACCACACTATGTAAGTTTTGGCTTATGCTTATTTGCTGTAAGAATATACGGCTGCATACAGGGTGATATAAAATGATTCATCCGATTTCATTAGATCACAGCTCCAGAAAATTCAAGGTAATAATAACGTACAACGTTTTAAAATGATAGAAAACGCAAGGAGTTTGCGAATGAAACCGCTAGATGGCGCAATGTAAGGCGTGTATCTGCACCTGGGCGAAACGCTGTCATTTTTTTGTGCGGTTACTCGTGAAAAGGTTTACAGCCCTTTCGTTTTTCAGAAACAAACACTAACAGAAAACAGATTTCTTTTGTACTAGATTAAATAATAGTTGCAGTATTTTATCTTAAATATTTCTGTAATATATTTTGATTAATCAACTTTTAGTACGTCATTTGAAGATTGTAGGTGTAGCAAAACGCCGTTTGTAAGGCTGAATATCTGGAATAGTACATTCGAATCGCAATCCGTTTCTTAATTGGTGTTAGGCGACGGAATAGAGCGTAGCATCAGTGTTTATTTACTTATTAAACGTAAATCCCTTTTGCTTGCCATTCTTCCAAGGAATATTTTCCTTCTACATGATACCTCCATTTTACGCTTTTCAGAGATCCAGAATAAACGTACGATGCGGGAAAACGTAAAACCGAGGTAAAGGTAAAACAAAATTTACAGCATACATAATGTGTACAAAAAATAGAAGCGCAATGTACGCTAGTAATACTATACAAGCGCGTAGTATGCATTGTAAACCTATTTGTGTAAGTACCACAAAATGAAGTACACACGCGTGCGTACTTTTATTATAGGATGTTGCCTTTTAAAAAAAACAATAACTTCCGTTTGTTTTTCTATTTTTGGTGTCGAACTCGAGCAAAGCTACTTCAATAGTTGGAAGGCTTTCCAAATGTGTTGTCTTGGAAGCGTTACCACGGAAAATGTGTTCTACAAGTTTTAAACCATTTAATGCCGCGCTGAAAGAAAGCATATATGATACAAAATTTAGGCAACATTGTCCTCGTCATTGGCGTCTGCAGCGTACCTCTATGCTTAAAACGTGTGTATGTGGCTTACGGAACACTAAGTAAATTTCGTTCATCTTTTTCGCTCACAGCAGGTAAAACAGGAATCACTCAAAAAAAGTTCAAGTAAGAGTTACATTTCTCCCGTCAGTATCTCGTAAGTATTTCACTCATACATATCTATCTCTCTCTCTATATATATATATAGGACGGCAGCAGCAAATCGTGGTATTCAGGAAAACCGGTTGTAGCTATAAACAGGGTGGGTCGGTAAGCACAGGAATACATTCCGTGAAGTGCAAGCATGGGTCGAGGGCGACACTTATGTGATTTTGATCGAGGTCAATCCGTGGGTAGACAGGAAAGCCGGATGATTAACAAGCGCAAGGGCTCAAACAGTTAGGAATTCCCGAACGAACCGTAGAAAGTGTGTATCAGGAGTACGTGAAACATGGCAAAACCGCAAACAGTCGGGGAAAATGTGGCCGTAAAAGTACACTGGATACTCGAGGAAGCCAAGAAATGGTTGACGTCGTAAAGACGAATCATAAGGCTTGTTTACAGCAAATTATGTCATAATTTAATGAAGGAGAATTTACAACCTATGCTCAATGACAATCCAGTTTCTAATACAAAATCACTGTTTTTATGATTTATAAGGAAAATATGATAATCTTTCTGTTTTTCCTCAATTAGTGTTACAAAAACCTCCGAGATAAAGAGCAGAAAACATATTTCATTCAGAACCACCCAGCAGCATTTTTTCTATACATTTTATGTAGTCACGCAAAGCAGCACACGCCCATATGATTATCACATCATTTCATTTATTTCACTAAGTAGCACAGCTTCTTCGTTATTTATTTTATGTTGTTCAATAGCATTTTCTATTGCTTAGCGGAATAACAGAGTTGTCCTGCACCGTGCGTAACCTTCTGAAACAAAAACAGCTTAATAAAAGGGTAAGGTCATGGAACGATTTCTATTTTATGTTGAACAAACACTTTCAGGTTGCGAGAGATTTCTTTACAAACGAGGAGAATTTACCCTACCAAATAACAGAAATTTTCCTGATATGACATAGCTTGAGTGTGTAAAATAAATTATAATCCAAAGTGAGAAGTGGGTGGGGACTAGTTGTAGTGTTTCAAATTATGTTAGCAACCTTAAGCTTCAACGAAATTTCTCTAAGAAACCAGGTAAAGATGAGAAGGTAAGGGTGTTCATATATTCGAAGTAGTCGGAGGAAATTTTGCGGAGATAGAGGAGCGACTGCGCGTTGCAAGTCTTCAGCACGTACATAGTACATGTGTCAAATCGTAAAAAAACGTTATTTCCGTAATTATTGAATAAAGATATGTACATATTTCTTTATTACAGTGATCATTCTATATTTCAAAGCATGTTTCGGGAATAAAGTGGAAACCAAATCTTTTGACCCAATTGTAACATTCCAAAAAATATATTATTATCATGTGATCTTTGTAATAATTCGGTATCAGAAAATTAAAAACAACACTATACCATGCCATTGTTATAGGCTGGAAAACGTTCTGTGTCGTGACTACTAAAATGTAAAAGAGACTGAAATTCTGATAATCGCGTTTCGAGATGGAAATTATTATATACACCGATGAGTCTTTCCATTATGCCACGCCCAGCCTAAAGAAATGACCGCGTCTGTAGACCGAACGGCAAATCAGGTGATGTTAACGAACGTAGCAGAAAATATAAAAAGCGAGGAGCGGCTTTCGGTTAATAGAATGTTCGGGGTTAGAATGGGAAAGTTGCCGATTTATCGGTGTTTGAGAAAGGACAAATTGGGATGTCACGGCCCCTCGAAACCATAATCTGAAAAACAAAGCAGCTTGTGGGTTGTCCATGTGCCGCTGTAGTGCGTACGTATCAAAAGTTGTGCACAGATCGCCATACGACTAATCGTTGTCCAGCCGTGGACGTCCTGAGCTTAATGATGATAGAGGGGAGTGGAGAATGTCGCGCATTGTTCACAGCAACCCCAGAGCCACAGTGCGTCAAATCACACGCATGTACAGCAGTAGGGATCAATACAATGTGTCACAGCACACAATTCATCGCAGGCTTCTGCGCATGGGCCTGCGTAGCCGAAAACTCAGCAGTATTTCCATTCTCACTGCACGTCATCACCAACAACGCATGGATTTGGCACAAGATTATCGAGATTGAACATTGGATGGTTGGAAAAAAGTATCCTGGTCGGACGAATTAAGGTTATTACTTTATCACGTAGACGGCCTAGGAAGGATACGCCGATTACCAAAGGAGGCTATGGCACTTGAATGCACTGTGGGCGGATCAAGCTGGCGGCGGCAGTTTTATGCTGTGGATGATTGATTTCTTCCGGCATTTCATGCCGCATTATCCCAATAGCACAATCCATGAGACTTGTCAGTTATCAGGAAAACGTTGCGGACCAAGTTCACACTTTCATGGCAACTGGGTTCCCTGCAGGTAATGGCTATTACCAAAGGGATAATGCGACATGCCGTACTGCCAGAATCATCAAGGAGTGGTTCGAGGAACATGCTGATGGCTTTCTGTTAATTCCCGGGCATCCAAATTCACCTGACATGAACCTAATGTACATACGACTTGAAAAAGCTGGTTCGCGCTAAATCACCACCACCCTGAAATGCACAGGAATCGAAGGACTTGCCACTTCATCGAATCGATGCCTCGCCGAGTGGCCGCTATTTTGCTGGCTAATGGGCGTCTTGGAGCTTATTAAGTAAGTGGTTATAATGTAATGGCTTATCAGTGTATAATTATGTTTGTAAGATATATACCATTGTGCTTCATGGTTTTCATTCTATAACGTTTCTGTAAGATGAAATTTTTCGTTGAGTTTCTATTTCTTACTGGTGAGTTAAGTTTTAATGAAAACAAAGCAATAAAGAAGCAAACACAAAGATTATGAGTGCTGTTATCTTACCATATTTACCTATGTAACTATGTTCAAAATTTGTGTTCCTAAAGTTTCAGGGCTCCATGTTTCACCGTCGTTTCTAGATATGAACTGTATGCTCCGGAACCATTGAATCTGAGCAGAGGAAGAAGGCAAAAAATAGAGACACCTCGTATTCTTCGATTTGCTGAATTTTACCACTATAATTTCGCGTTGATTCCTTTCCTCGCCATCCTGTGTTTAGCTTTGGATCGGAAAATCATGTTGAGTTAAAACAGTGTGTTCAACGGCGATTTTCTCTTTAGCACTTTAAATTTGTATTGCGTGAAAGTAAAAGCTTAAAAGTAGGCTAGCCTTCCTATTATCGGCTTTTGAATATGTTCCACATATCGCTACGCTTTTTTTGAGCGACACATTTGGACACTAATTAGTATGGGTTGAAAAAATATCTTTCGGTGTATCTGCAGCAATAAGAAACATCAAAACAAAATCTAATCGAATTATTTTTTCTACAGAAATAAATGGTTTTATAAATTATGTGTATATTTCTTGAACTGTGTGTACTTAATGACGTTTATTAGCCAACTATGAGAAATAACAATTTTTTCTCATAAAAGCTTCAATAAAGAAAGCACTTCTGATATCAATTGCTATTCAAAATTCCATACACAAGGCAAACATTTCCAACAGGGAAGTATCTCAACAATTGACAGACATCTCATCAGCTATGCTGAGGATATATGTAGAACGATGTTTGTGAAGCTTTCTTCTGGAAGCTAGGTGGATAGTCACAGACATGTATGAAACAAGAAGCCACATGGCTCCATGACGTTTCGTTACTGAGAGACTGTGTCTGAGAACTCTTTTGAGTTTTGCGTTAACAGCAAGTCATATTTCATATTAGTCATGTGTGCAACTTTTACTTGAAAAGTCAATTTCTCTTTCCTCCATTAAAATCGAACATAGAAATCAATGCTGGTAAACACATCCATAACTGAACAGCCTCTTTCAGACCTATCTCTAGAAAGAAAATTAAAGCTAACAAAAAAACTATAATTTCATAATATTTAAACCAAAGTAGGTTAGGTGACTTTAAGATATGCAATCAACCACAACTCATTTGAAAACTGTATAGATAACTTTAAAACATCAAATTACAATGAGAATAGCAAACGACAACCAAAAATGTGTACCAATTCCTAGTTCAAATGATTTGGAATATTTCAAATATTACAGATTTTAAGACGATTTTAAGATTTTAAGATTTTAAGACTCTGTTTTTAATATATTGAAATGTAAATCATATTATGAGCACTTTCTAAAAGTTCACTGGGCAGTCATGACTTTTTCGATTGATTAAAAAATAATACATACTGGTTATTTGTTTTGTTTCAGGCATATTATGCATGAGCATCCGAGCCTAAAATATTAAAATATAAGAAATTTGACCAACGTCCCAAGAACATAAATAAATGTTACGTAGATTACTTTAATCCGGAGGTATTTGAGATATAGACCATACACACATTTAAAAATATATTTCGTCGTCATGGTAGCGCAGTGTTCCAAATGCTGGCTTCTGGCAGCTCTTTCAGATGACCGATTGCTTAAGTCCGGGATAAGGCATGGGTAGTGTTCTTTAGCACTTCTTTTGTGAAGAAAGAACGTACTTATAGTATCGGTTTATCCGTCAGTCACTCCGTCTGTCCTCTCGCCGGCAGACACCATATCTCTGCAATTATCAGTTCGATTTGAAAAACTCTTTTTGCACTGGGAAGATTGAGAAATGTGAATGATGATCTTCCACTTGTTTTTTTTTTTTTTTTGTACGATGTACAATTTTGCCGCTAGAGGGCATAAAAGCGGATGATTTGAATTCAAAACACATTTTATTCCATATATTTGCTTCTAAACATCCTATTGAAAAAATCCTTTTGACTTTCGATTCCATTTACGTCGAAGACTATTTTAGGTATAGTTACGTTTTCAAGTTACGCATAGATTTTAGTCTACGGGTCGTAAAAGTAAATTTTGTTTTCCTCGATATCTCTTCTTCTAAAATTCCGATGTGAAAAATGTTTTCTTCAGAGGATGCAAAATATTTTGCATGCAATTCTAATTTTTTGTAAATATTACTTTGGCCACCAGGGGGCATAAAGGTTGATTTTTGCTCTTGATGCATTTCACATTAAATCTGAGCTTCTAAAATCTCGATTGAAATTTTTGTTCGTGGACCGATGCCACATACTTCGATAAACATTTCCGAAATATCTTCTTTTTAAAATATTGCATGGTTTCTCCTCCAGAGGGCGTAGATATATATATTATTTTGGTCAATATATCTGCTTGTAATGGTCCTATTTGAAAAATTACTTCTTTATTGGATAGATTTTCGGTGTGACATGCTTTTCATATAATTTCAGAATGTTTAAGGAATTCACAGACTGTCCGCTACAGGACGTAAAGGTAAATTGCATTTCCTTCGAAATCTCTGTTTCTAAAACTCCAATTTGAAAATTTCTTTCTGTACCGGATACAGCTCCTGATGGGAAATCATTTGCATATAATTTCTAAATTTGGTAAAAAAAAACGGTTTGACCACCAGCGGGGCGAACAAATTAATTTCCGCTTCTGATGTATTTGCAACAAAATCTGAGCTCCTAAACTCTTGATTGAACAAAGTATCATGCAAGGTAAAGAAGTAGGTTTGCGGAACACAGAGTAGTTGAGTTGGTGAGTTTTTAAGTCTCGAAGTAGTAAAATATCCAGGTACGGCAGTTTTCCTTGATCTTCAATTTCACAAGTGACCTTAATAATAGAGTACTGGTTGGAAAGACAATCCGTAAAAGGTTCTAGTAAGGACAAGGGGTGGGGCCAAAAGATTAATAAGTCATCAACATACCGTAGAAGTAATAATGGTTGAACCGGAAATTCCGACAAAAATTTTTCTTCAAGAGTTCGCATCAGAATCTCGGCCAGAATGGGAGAGAGTGGGGACCCCATTGGGGCTCCCTCCGTTTGATGATAAATGACATTGTCAAACTTAAAATACGATCTTTTGGCTATTACCTGAAGCGCAGCAATGACTGCGTTGGCTTCGAGAGGTGGAATAGATTTATCCTCGTGAAGTGTTTTATCAATAATATCGTGAACCAAATGAAGAGGTACACTAGGAAACAATGACACAACATCTAAAGAAGCCATATTATATTTAGTTCCCTGAGAGTCAAAAGAATTAATGTAATTTAATGCTTGGATAGAGCTATGAATAGGCACACTAGAATTCAGTGTGAGTGGTTTAAGGTAATTGGCCAACGCGGATTCCAAAGTACGGGTAGGACTAGCGTACCCGGAGAAAAGTAGTCAAAGTGGATGACCTGGTTTATGAAGTTTTAATTTACAGAAAATTTCTAGTACCCTAGGGCCAACAGGGGGTTTCATGTTGGAGGAGATAGATTGCGGGAGACAACCGCTGTTTCTCATTCTGCTCAGTTCAGCAATTGTAGCAGCTGTTGGGTCAGATTTTAAAACACGATGCGGGACGTCAGCTATGGTTTCAATCATTTTGTAATGGTAATCTTTTTGATCAAGAATAATAATTTGTTGAGTTTTATCAGCTCCAATGATTGATAAATTAGGGTTATTTGCAATTTTCAAAAGTTGTTTTCGTTCATATTTCAAAACAGGTTGTATTTTAGGTGGTTGTGAAAGAATCTTTGCGGCCGAAAGGCGTATGAGATCCCTTTACTCGTCAGGCAATGCTCCAATAATGTTTTCCACCTGTGCAATAATTTGCTGAGGTCGTTTGAATGGGGCTGGGTAACTGAATTTGTAACCCTTGTTACGTGCAGCATGTTGACTGTGGGACAACCTCATTGAACTCAGATTAATGTAGGGTTCGGATTTAAAGGTCAAATCAACATGTCTATGGTATTGTCTCTCAGTCCTGAAATTGGGTGAACGTCTAGAAACAAGATCACACAGCTTTCCAATGTGTCTGTCATGGACATGGCTAATTTCACTTTTGAGAGATGTAAAAAATTTAACCAAAATCCTACCTAATTCTATTTGATGACACAGTTTTGACAAGTTGACATAAGCTTCATATGATTTTCGGCTTAAGATGTCCAGGTAAGAACGTTTTCGTCGAATTTCGGCATTTAGGCGTTTATGCTCGGCCTTGGAAACAACCCGAGAATCCCACGAGGATATAGTCGCACAACAAATCTTTAGGAACTTTGGGATGACATTCAGTGACCGACAGTTGATGAGGAAGTAAAGGTGCGTCTCGTTGATGTTCAACTTACGTCTGACGGTACAAAACATCCTGGTAGCCTTGTCCATATCCCGTAAAACAAGAAATAAAAAGTAACGCTCAAAAAGCAACCCTTTGAGGCACTAAAACTTGCAGCTAAAATAAGTGATACCAGTTTCATTCGTGCTGTTGAAGTATGAAACTAAAAGTTGCTGTCTTTAGCACGATATATTAAAACAATTTACCAAACCGTAAACAAATTTCACATTTTTTTCACCATCCAAAACCGTTCAATGAAAGTAACAAGTACTTT
Source organism: Macrothele yani (assembly GCA_039090855.1). NCBI lineage: Eukaryota > Metazoa > Arthropoda > Arachnida > Araneae > Macrothelidae > Macrothele > Macrothele yani. The sequence goes on along the minus strand of CM076999.1, from coordinate 32,616,969 downwards.
CGAAGCCACAATGGCTTCATCCTCAGACCGACAATGACACGGCACAAGAAACAAACCAGTCAATTTGTACTGCAATACGAGGCAAATTATGGTTTGTTTTTACGCCAGGGGTCGTAGACGTATATAATGTTTCTATCAATATCTCTACTTCTAGGAGTGCAATTTTAAAAATTCCTTCTTTTTTGGTTAGAGTTTCCGATGCGAAATATTTTTCATTTAAATTCAAAAATTTCAAGTAAATAACAGAATTTCCGGTAGGGGGCGCAAAGCTAAATTGCGTTTACTACTTTATATCTGCTTCTAAAACTCCGATTCGAGACATTCTTCCTGTATCGCATACAGCTCGAAATGGAAAATGTTTTCATATAATTTTTAATATTTGGTACAGAATCGCTTAGCCACCAGGAGGCATAAGCGTTAATTTCTGCTTCTGATGTATTTGCAGCAAAATGTGAGCTCCTGAAAATTCGACTGAAAACTTTTTTCTTGTACCAATACCGCTGACATCAAAAACTCTTTTCAGAATACTTTCTTCCTATAATGATGCATCATTTTTCTGCCAGGGGGCTAACAGGTATATCTTATATTTGTTCATATCTCTGCTTCGAAGAGTCCGATTTGAAAAAAAATTATTTCTTTGTTGGATAACGTTTCCGCTGCGAAATGTTTCTCATATAAATTCAAATATTTCCCAACGCACAAGTCTGCAACCAGGGAACGTAAGTTCACGATTCCGTTTACAGCAATATCTACGGGATTAGAAATCCGATTGAAAAACTTTAATTCCGTCAGATACAATTGTTTTCCATACCGGTTTCATTGATTTTGAATAGCTTTGAAACATTTAATTTCCGTCAGAACGGATTCAAAAGACGTGCTCATCACACCCAAAACTTCCGTGTCATCTTTCTTGTTTTTTTCTTCATACATCTCTGTCTCGTTTCCGTGGAACCAAGGACCATAATAATGGAAGGGCGACTGCTTACAAAAAGGGTAGTAATTGTTTTGCGGCGCAAATTTCTGCGATTGTTTTAGCGAATTTTATGATTTTTTCGGTAGTTTAGTGAATGTCAAATATATATGTGAATTTCGAATTTGTTTCCCAAGTTTAGCTAATCTATATTTTAATTTTTAGAATTATTTTCGTATTTAAATAATTTTAATACTGCCTTTTACTAGAATTTATGCGAAAAATATAATGCAATGTAATCCTATTCCAAAGTCCAGGCCAGAACTTTAAACATAGAATTGACCCAAAAGATTGTTCGTTACGAAGAAACTTGTTGAAAAAACTTGACGTGTAATTTGCAAGTCACACGAGTTCTGCTAAAAATGCACGTCTGGTCTTTCATGATTGACCTTGGCGACTTGCCGCCATAGTAATTTGTAAACCGGAAGTCGCCAGTTGTATTGGTAGTTTAGCAGGGAAAGCAGCTCACCGAAAAATTGGGTTTCTCAGACGCTTAGCTTAGAAAATGTCTGCGCTTACGGTTGTGCGTTTGGCTTTATCAAGAGTCTAGACATTGTTTGTTAATTTCAGAATGAGCCACGTGTGTAAAATGAGTGCATCTTAAACAGCAAGCAGTACGGTAAGGGAATTTTTCATGTGAATAAAAATATATTGTTTTGTTAATGTTGCAATATACCGGTAGATTTCTGAAACATAGATGTGAAAAGCATTTAGAAAACAAGCTGCTAAAATAAGGTGTGTCCAAACAGTTAACCGAAAAGAATGCAGAAATGTGTTAACGAATAGATTGAGTAAAGAGCTACACAAGAACAGCATCGCTCAACAGAGCTTTTGAAAATAATTGGTGCCTTCTGTGCAGTTAATATCCCACTTTTTTAAACTGTATAACCCTCCATTGAAAAATTACTTGAAAAACTCTTTGAAGGTATTGGTTTTATTCCAAATTGAAATTGGATGCGGAAATGATATTTGCCGAAAATAATATATGAAATTCACAAGCAACATGTAAACGATTTTTTAAAATCAGTATCTGGTGTAATCATCGTAGCAGTCGAAACAAATGATACAGAAGATATAAACATTTTGAATATTCTTGCTGTTCCATTAGCTAAAATAAATCTTGGAAACTGTAATACTGACACCTCTTTGAGTTCAATCTCTCTCCAGAATAATTTTGGAATCCGCAAATTTTAAAGCAGCTAGCGAGGAAAGTGCTTTAATAAGTGCAAAATACCTTTTACGAATATAACGGATTTCGTGCCAGACAACACATTTTACATGTCTAAAGTGTGAGGAAAGATCCTGAAAGCTTTATTTTTGGATATTGCTCACGGCACCTACAATTCGCTTTTTAAACATCTTGGGCGAAATTTGGCAGAATGAATTTGATAAATTTAACTCTTCAGTATGCTATCAAAAGTGCCTTCGCAGCTTGTACCTGCCATAAAGAACGTTTTCAACTATTTTTGCAAGCGAAGGGCAAATTACCGTGCTTACTACCAGTAGTTGCGCAGACTAGGTGGAACATTTGATTTGACGCCACGGTTTTTACTGCAAATTTAGAAGAACACGCAGAGTTTTTGAAAACGGAAGAGACGACAGTTGTAGTTGCATTTTGGGTAAAATAATTAATTATTGTCAAGAAACGGATTTATTACCCCGCGACGGCCTCACTAATTTCGCCTTTTTTCCCGAGATAAAATTACTACCCCGCTTATAATACACAGAGCTGCACATAGTGGTGGTGGTGGTTAAAGACGGAAACATATGAAAGCAACTGGTAAATTTTTGGGATTAGTAAAAAAACGGAAAAGTAATATTCTTCTATAATATGAAAGCTTGGACAGCAAATACATTTTGCCTTTCGTTGGGATTTCTGAGAAGGTAATTCAACGTTGAGAAAAAACTGCCTAAACCAAGCGGAACTAATTGTTTTCAAGCATTAAAATGTACCAGGTCATCACAAAATTACATTTCCGTTCTCCTTATTAATGAATGTTAGGTAGAATTTTAAGCTCCGAACTTCATCGGAATTGATAATTCTCGTAAATACCAATTCAGATGAAGTTCGGTGATTAAAATTCTATTACAGCACATTTTCGATGACTTTAGTGAATTACTATTTCATTATTTCTGAGTGTAATGTAATATTTGGGTTTGCAGCTTACTTTTAGTTAATACCAATAATTCTATCATCTGCCAAATTTTAACCCATACTCAATTCATTATTGCAGACGATAAATCCATTGGCTCAATATAATGATAATTTTAATTAGAAGAGACACAGGTTGAAATAAAGCCTGCTAATGCATTTTTCGTATATTGCTGTAATTTTATTGTTTACTGTAATGTTTATATTGTTTGGTGTACTGATTGGCAAATACCGTAATGTACTATTTGGTATTGTAATGAATCAATTCCCAGGTTAAACATTGTCTAAATATTAGTAAGGGCAGGGCTTACAATCTATCTCTTCAAAAGTAGACTTCTCATGGTTGATTTGCAAAACGGTTTTGCAAATCAGCGATGAGAAGCCTACTTGTCGGTTTTACCGTTTTGCCTTTTATCAGGTTAGAACATATCCTTATTTCCGTCAGGATAGTGCTTAACAATGTCACTGTATCACGAACCGGGTTTTACTTCACAGTTGTATTATCAAAAAATATCTCATATGCTTCCAAGTGTAAATTATACATGGTTGACTCACAGATTCGTGCATGTTCTTCGCAAATGCACTGCGTCATTTAGAGATATGCGAACATTTATGTTTGACATTTTCTATGACATTCCTCACCTGAAGAATACGGTAATGTACTTTCAATTTTCCGATATTTAATATAATGGCTACAGTTTTTATGTGGCGTTAAGTGTTAAATATTATGAAGGAACTTTGCTAAGATTATCTTTTGTGCAACGCGGAAAATGATGTAGAATTATAAACTATCTTTTCCAACATATCATACCTGCAATAAATTATACTAAATAGTGCGCTAAATCTCTATTTTATATTCACGTCTCTCAATTATGTGGATTATTAACATATACCTCTGGTCTCTAATTTAGTCGTAATCGTGCTTTTTTTCTTGCATTTCCCTAACACGTGCAATATCTGTTTACCATTTCCATCTGCAGTTACGTTCTGTTTACTGTTTTGCAAAGCGTTGGTTTTAATTTTAGATCATTATATCAACGTTTATAACAACACAGCCTGGTATAACTTCTCTTAAATTATTTCGAATCTTGTACTGTGTTCACAGAAACTCCTGCAACCTCGCAATGTTTATCGTTCAGAGACAATGTCCTCCTGTAAATTTCTATACTCACCATTGCTATAAGTACCGTGAAGCTTACACATACGAGCCAGTTTACAGCAAAACATCTTCAAATGACGTAACACAAGAGTAATCAAATGCCGTAATACACTTCTTCGAATTAAATGAGAAACAGCCAAATAGAGAGCCTGACTATGGTAGAGATATGAAAACGCATTCATTTCACAGTTTTGTGGAAATACTGTGGTTTGTGAAAATATCCTAAAAATACTGTCGATTTTTTAACGTGTAAAGAAAAGAAAGAAAACACCTAACTGAAACAGATGTTTTAATCCATATAATAAGTGTCCCCAATACTTACAACCTTCTTCCATTAATCGACAAAGTTTTGAATCCCAGACTTGTAGAATTCCATGGGTTTCGATGCATAAAATGCAGGAAGGGTTCGCCGCACCTCCTCCACATTTCAAAGTATAGTCCCAGCAAGATTGTTCTATAGGCTACTAAAGAGGCGGTAGTCGGATGGGGCGATGTCAGGGGAATATGCGGGATGCGGAAGTTTTGCACATCCAAAGTCCTGCACCGTGACACTGGACATTTTCGCTGTGTGTGGTTTTTTGCTGTCCTTCTGCAGAACACGTCTTTACGATTCACATACGCTGGACGTTTATTCTGCAAAGCAGTGCTTAGACACTGCAGATGTTGAGAGTAGACTTCCCCTGTAATGGTTTTTTGGGTGGCAGCAGCTCGTAATGGATTGTGCCTTGCATATCCCACCACACAGACATCAAAACCTTTTGTGGGAAACATCCTGTTTTAGCCACTACTGCAGGAACATTCCCTTTGGGAAGCCACTGCCCTTTACGCTTAATGTTGTGATTTTTTATCGCTCGTGACAATTCTGTGCAAAAACGGCTTCATTTTTTCACGGGAGAGCAAAGAAGTGCAAATGTCCAAAACTGTTGCAGCTTTTTGAGGAGTGAGATCATGGGGTACCCACTTCTCTAGTTTCGACAAATAACCGAAGTACTGCAGATGCCAGTTAAAGTGGAATGGTTTAAATGAACAAGTTTGGCCAATTGTTCGACTGTTGTCTGCGGAATTCCCTCAACCGCAGCTTTCAGAACGTCATTATTCAGCTCAGCAGGCCGTCCGAGTAGCTGCTTTGATATCAGCAGCAATGAAAAGAGAATAATGTACACGCGTCTTTTGCCGATGAAAATGGTAATTAATAGTTTGCACTGATAAGTATAACAAATACAAGGTCAATATTTCAGATACATTGCCCATTAAACAATGTTTCAAGTGATATATACATTATACAATGTAAATCATATTTCCATAATTTTATATACACTGACGGGAAAAAATTCCAACACCAAGAAGGGGTTGTGATAGATAAACGACAGTTGGTAGGCGGTGAGAGTACATCTGTAAGATGAAGTCTATGCAACTTTCGCGCTCGGCGCATACGTGTGGCGCTAGTAGCGCCATTTGGAACATGCAAAGCAATTTTGCTGTAAATACGCGCCGTAACGTTCGTAAGCGTTAGTTATCATTGAGATTCGACGTAGTGTGTTGATGTTAGTCAAGAATCCCTTTAAGAAGACGAAGAAGCCATTAACAACAGCTCACGGAGTTTGAACGAGGTCATGTAATAGGGCTACGAGAAGGTGGATTTTCTTTCCGCAATATTGCAGAACGACTTGGCAGGAATGTAGCCACTGTGCATGATTATTGGCAGCGGTGGTCAAGGGAAGGTACTGCCTCAAGAAGACCGGGTTCCGGCCGGCCACGTGGCACTACTGAGAGGGAAGACCGCCGTGTACGGCGTAAGGCTGTCGCGCATCCTACCGCGTCTGCGGCAGCAATTCGAACTGCAGTTGCCACCACAGTGGCGCAACAAACTATTACAAATCGGTTACTTGAAGGACAGCTCCGAGCCAGAGCCCTGTAGCGTGCATTCCACTTACTCCAAACCACTGCCGTTTGCGACGTCAGGGGTGTCAAGCTAGAGCTCATTGGAGGACGGAGTGGAGATCTGTTGTGTTTTCTGGTGAAAGCCGGTTCTGCCTGTGTGCCGGTGATAACCGTGTGTTGGTTAGAAGGAAGCCAGGTGAGCGTCTGCAACCAACCTGTCTGCGGCCGAGACACACTGGACCTACACCTAGAGTTATGGTCTGGGGAGCAATTTCCTATGACAGCAGGAGCACTCTCGTGGTTATCCCACGCACCCTGACGGCACAGTTGTACGTCGGTCTGGTGTTTCAACCTGTTGTGCTGCTATTCATGAACAACATTCCAGGGGATGTTTTCCAACAGGATTACGCTCGCCCGCATACCGCTGTTGTAACCCAACGTGCTCTACAGAGTGTCGACATGTTGCCGTGGCCTGCTAGATCACCAGATCTTTCACCAATCGAGCACGTATGGGACATCAATGGACAACAACTCCAGCGTCACCTCCAACCATCATTAACCGTCCCTGTATTGACCGACCAAGTGCAACAGGCATGGAACTCCATCCCACAAACAGACATCCAGCACGTGTATGACACAATGCATGAACGTTTGCGTACTTGAATTCAACATTCTTGCGGTTAAATCGGTTATTAATGTACCAGCATTTCACATTTAAAATGACTCTTCTCGCGCCTACAATAAGCTGTGATCTTGAAACCTTAATCGATTAAATATGTTACCTATACAAATGTATTGCCGCCATTTCATATGTCTACAACCAATTTTTCATGGTGTTGGGATTTTTTCAGTCAGTGTATTTATAAAATGTACAACATTTGGAACACAGTGGTTTTCAAAATAATAGAAATATGTCATGTTTGTGCAGCACCTTTCTTTTTGATTAGTTTTAGACCTTCCTCGAGCTTTTAGAAGAGAAACAATTCCACTTTCAATGTCGTTATACAAGTCATTCACATACGGTAGCAGAATTTGGATCCATTCGTCTTGTAAAATAAGACCCAACTGTGACAGTGATGTTGCAAAACAATTACGTGATCTGTCTTCTGATCATTCGTCCAAATGGGGTCCGGGTTCTAATCCCGGTGAGTCATAGATGTAGTGTTTTTCTTACGGCACTGGCCACATTCCTTCCCTGGATCCAGTGACTTTAAATTAGGGTCAGACGACTGCTCATTGCCCATTGAGTTGATCACGGTGGTAGTTAAACCTCCAATAAAAAATACTGCTGAGTTTATCTCAACAGAATGCTCACACCTCTGATCTGCAATGATGATTTCACTTGGCTTCACACCCTCTAGTTAGAAAATCAATATTGTTGATTTAAAAAAAAAAAAAATGAAATTTAAGGAATTATATGTGACAAAGTTCTTCCGCACGAAGAGGTGATCTGGAACTTGTTCAAAACCAACTATTGTTGGTTCTGCAAAAAAAACCGTTTAATGGCATATCATTTTTGTAAAAAAACTAATTAATAATGGTTTAAGGGTTCGCACGGCAATGTGATGGAAGTGGAAGTGGAGGTTAAATATTTTTCATGGTTAAGGGGTTCCCAAAGCAACGTGGGGCAGAATCTAAGAAAAGCATTATCTCCTTCCAAAAATTAAGAAGTTCAACAGTGATACTGATATCCCAATCTTGAATTTTCAGTTGACGTAATTGACTGTTAATTTCATCTATCGAAACAGTAAATGGCACGTGTTTCAGAAATTTTAGATCTGTGCTCACTAAACTAACATCATTTGCTCGATGAAAGTCCTTCAATAAATACAAAAGATCCATGTTTGGAGACAGCATCCTTTAATTTTAACTCAAAAAAGTACCTGCCCGCGACGCTAATAATTTTTTTTATTTTGTTACATACATCTTTTTTTCCACGTCATGTGGCCAGCTAAGTATAGCTTTGTAAGAATGCAAATCCTTTTGTATTGACTGGAAGAGGTATTGTTGCGGAGTAATAAGTCACCTTGTCGAAGACGCGTAACAGTTTTCAAATGCTCCTTTATGTCTTCGAGTGGGACCGCGAACCGTTTAAAATACTACTAACTTAATTCCAAAGCATATTTCCGCAGTAAAGATTGGGATTTATGAATTTCATAAAAAACGGACTTTTTATGCGGCAAATTTTCGTTTGCAGGACGAATAGTATTTTGAAAAACCTCTTGAATATAGCGAATTGCATAATTGATTCAATTTTTTGTGGTTTCTCCTGGTTTGGAATTTGTCAAATATGCATCTTAAAATTATAAGTATCGTGAATAAGAAGATTGCGGGTTCCTTATTAAAAACGTATATTCTAAGAACCGCTCTTGTTAAAATAAATGTCAAGCGTAAACTAGAAAACACTTCTCTTGAATGACTTATCAGTAATTTACACTAATTAAGAACGGTTGACAATACAAAAGTTAGCCCTTTCAAGATCTGAAATACATTAGGATTTCAATTACCCATCAAAATGGGATTCCCCAAGGCTATTTCTTTTAGTTTTAGGGGTGGTCACTCTTTTAACTTATATGAAAACTTTTGGTGGGGTGACACATGATTGGAACAGGTGCAGAATATTAATGTCTCTACATATTACGGAGTGACTGTAATTTCTGATTTTAGAAAATATGAACTGTTACTTCTTTTCTTTGGGTAACGATATAAGTTAGTTACTTTAGAGTATTAAAATACGTGTGTATAAGACCAGCAGATGCATTATGCGTTGACTCTTTGGAGCAAGTAAGTCTAGAAGAACAAAGGAATACTGAAAAATCGGATACAGCATGATATCCATAATACGGACCGTCTATTCGTGCGGAAAGAACGTGTTTAAAACTATCAACTCGGTGATGTAATCCGTAATCATTAGCCTAATAAAAGGGGAATATGTGTTTTCTTATTTCTCAATGCATTTCGTTTAGAAACTGATTTATTAAAAATAAATATGTTCTTTTAATAAACAACTGAAGAAATTGAAATTGCAGCATTTATTATGAAATATGTTTCTATCACTTAAAAAATAACAAATAGATGAACAATATTACTAACGTAAAAGGCTACTGAAGATATATAATTTGAATGTGTAATTCGTTGAACTCGCGGTTCATATAATATTGTGCTTTCCAAAGATATCGCGATTTTTTTAAAAGCTCTTCACAATGTTGCTGAAAGAACGCATTACGCGTGCAAAACATTGTAAATATTAGTTTAAATAGGATATTATAACTTCCAATTTCTTTTGATTCGGTCCCAGGAGAACTACCATTCAAGATTCTTAGATATCACTTTACGTTCTACAATTTTGGATACGGCTGACGAAATGACCTCACAAAAATCAAATGAATGAAACGACAGAGCCATCACTCGTAGGGGTTGTACTAACGTATATTCCCTCAGCCAAAAGCTTTACGTATCGGAAATTGCCCAACGAGGACAGCAAGCAAACAGTGCAATTAGAAAGGTTTTCAAATACTTGTAATTTCAAACTTTAAATATTAGCTTATTTTGTTATCAACGATTTCTTTTTTATAGTTTTATGATTTATTCAGTAATGAAACCAAAATAAATTAACACCTTTTGAATTAAAGAAATACTAAGTCATTGCTGTAAACAAAAAAGCTGCACTTGATAGTTTGAAGGAAGTCACATAAACAACAATTTAATGTCAGTTCAGATTCTAAGAATGTAAATTCTTTAGAATTCGAACTATTGCCTTTCCATTATAATTGCATTAGGAACTTCCATTAAAAGGTTGAATAGACAGGATAATTTGTTGTTTATTTTATCAAATTTTCATTTCTCCAAAACGAATCTTATTTTCTGTAGTATTGCACTTATTAACGTTCTAATTCAAACAAAAATTAGCATGAAATCTACCAAACTATTTGATTCCCTAACAGTCACATCAAATTTTACTTATTTTGCATTCCTGACAATCGCTAGAAATGAATGATGACGATTAATGAGGATTAGAAGTTGTGAAAACGCTTACTGGAAGTTCGACCTAGAAAGTTCCATTTAAGTACATCATATGCTTTCAATTTCTTTTCGTCTGGTATACCATACAATACTCATTTTAATTCACGAATATAACTGTCATCAATAAAATGTTTAGAACATACTCTTGAATTCCTTAGTTTACATTTCAGTACTCAGATGTTTTCCAAATTAGAATTTGGAGGGAAATAATGCTGAATATTATTCGAACCTTAAGTCTTCCGTGGGTAGGAAAACAGTCTGCAACTACACATCTAAGCATATTGAGCTGCACGTATATAAGACAATAGTAAATTACGAAAAATAGTAACCAGTTCTGATGAAACAATAATTGCGAAAAAAAAGGTATCTATTATATACGCATATTCACCGAAGCGAAATGCTTTCCTAAGACTGTGAACGAACTTGAAACTTCGTTAAGCTCACCGTTAATATGTGTCGACGTCGTTGGTCCCTGTGACATCATGCTCAAATCCGAAAAAACGGAGATTGCAACTACGCATTGAAATGGCGTCCTACTGGTACTGTCAAACTCTTTTGTTAGCTGTTCGTCTCTGACTAGGATGTTTGCTAAAAAGAATTCATATCATTAGGCGCGGATAGCCCCAATGGCATAATTGTTGTAGATACATATATAGGATTCAAATTTAAAACACAAAAAATTTTTAACCGGGATAACACAAGGAATCAGTACCATAGCCACGGCCCCTCCACTATCCTCCTTTCCCAATACAATACTGCAATCATGTTTGAACAAATGTTTTTCAGATTCAGGCGTAATTCTGATTGCGTAACATATTTTACGAGAATTATTGTGATTTTATTGCGTGTATATAAAGAATGGTGCTGTGACAAAAGTTAGTTTGTACTTCAAAGTGAGAAATAAAAACTAGGGTATTTCGTGTAACATTCAAAAATCAAGCACGTTGTCAGCATTAATTGATGAGCCTCTACTGCAAATTTATTTGTTATTCGAAGGAAAATATCTCTGTCGAAATTATGTTCGTGGTAAAGAAAAAGTAATAATAAAAGGCAACAGGATTTTGTCTTTCAAATTGCTATTCAGAAGAATCGGTATGAAAAAAATAACCTTGAGTTGAAAAGAATCAGTGTGTACAGCGCGTACGTCGTTCAGCGTAAGAGGACTGCCAGAGAATTTCGAGAAGTATCTTTGAAAACATGAAAAAGTGTCTTTGAAAAAATTTACAGTTTGATTTTTATATTAATAAATATTAAATACAGACATTTATCTTCAAATAACAAAAAAAATACACATATATTTGTCTTTAAATAAGAAAGAAATACACAGATATTTATCTGAAGTAAAGAGGAAATTTGCACTAGAGGATGAAATTTTACATTTTTATTTTTCTCTCTCAAGATTTTTAGTGTTCCGTTTCGAAAAAAATATCTGGAATCGGGCAAAAGTACTGGTAGAAAAAACTTGCCACTACATTTCAGATTTTTCATAAATCATACTTTTCCATATGGGTCGAAAGGAAAAATAACCTTTGCGATATATTTGCAGAAATCCCTGTTCCAAACGTTATTTATTTATTTATCAGATGGCATTAATCTGAAACACATCTTCATAATTTCAGCTATGAATTTTTGGAGTTTTCTCGAAAATGGGATCAAATTTCAAAAAAAAAAAAAAAAATAGATATCCCAACTTTTTTAAAATCCCGTCATGATCCGTGAAGTTTTTATGAAAAATATGAACCCAGTTCCTAAACTTTTAGATACACAAAATTTTGCCCCTAAAGAGGGAAAAAAAGGCAGCGATTTCTTTAAAAACATTTTTTCGTCTCTATAGATATATTTTTACAATATTGAAAGTCAAATTTCTGCTCAGAAAAAAAATGTGATATTTCTTCTTGTTATCTGTTTTTCAAAATCCAAATTTCCGATTTGAAGAATTATCTGTCTAAAACAAAATTTACTATTCAGAAAATTGTGGGTACATATTCAGTCCACGGGTTAAGAACGCCCGTCTTTAGTACAACTGGTATCTGAAAACCAACTCTACGTACAACCTATTATAATAAAATTCGAATTTCATGCAGTGTTGCGTTATAACAAACAGGCACTGCTTAGCGACCAGCATTCGTCGTCTCGTTGGATCCACGTAGTTGAAAAACTTTGTTATTATAACTTCAGTCGAACCCCGTTGCTATTTACCGTGTCTGGTGTGCGTTACAGTATTGGGCTTTATTTGGTTTTACCCTCGTAACCATGGCACCAAAAGGTAAATTAGATACAAATAATGGTGATGCATCAAAGAAAGGGAAAGCTATCATGATTGAAACTAAGTGAATGTAATACACGCCTTGATTCGGGTATTGAATTTGTGGTTAACGAAATAACAGAAGTGATATTAATGTTATTATGCGGTGAATGTTATCTCACTCATGGCATTTTCCTGAAATCTGCGTTTTAAGAATTACGCATGTGGAAAAAGAAACAGGAAATTTTAGCGGGGAACGAGATGAAATTGCAACCATCTCCAATATAATTAGTACTCACTTAAATTTCTCTGATTTTCTTTACGATCACACTAGAATTCCCAAAAGATACATCATTGATTTGTCAAGTTTAAGACGTGAGCTAAAGCTCCTGAAAATTTAGCAATGGAACCAGTAGACAAACTTATGAAAATCTATTAAATGTTTCAAACTAATTACCGCGAATTGTTACATTTGTTGTATATTAAATAGCATTTTAAAAAATGTTATGGGACTATCAACACGTGAAATTAAAGTTAATTACATAAAACTAGTACCTGACTAAGTAATAATCTATATTGTTCTCCATAAGTTTACCTATCCGTTTAACATAAACTAAGATTAGGAAAATTGAATCGGATATTACATTGGGAACTTTATACATTTCTTAAGTACAATAAATTTGCTTGGTTCTTGTTTTAGTACACTGCTGGACAATTGCTAAGGACGGATCATAAACGGCTATATAGCGCATAAAAAAGCAAGTGTGGTTGGATGCCAAGTGAAATAAAATAATGTCAGAATGCCAGGACATTACAAGAAAGACAATTTATTGTGCTCTGAAATCCAGAAGGCTTTGGAACGTGTTCAAGGGACAAACAGGCCATTTTGTGCAGAATACGTAAACGTGAAAATAATGCAATTACGGTCCGCAGGCGCTCCGGCGTAAGATGTCAATACGGGATATGGCCACCATGGAGGGCGATGCAAGATTCCACACGTCGTGTCATGCTTTGCACAACATTATCAAGCAGCTGTTGGGGTAATTTATCCCATTCCTCTGTCAGTGCACGGATGAGGGTGTCCTTGTTTATTGGAGGGCATTGGCGACCAGTGAGACTCCTCCTCAAAGCATCCCGCACATTTTCAATGGGATTCAGATCTGGAGAACGTGCTGGCCATACGAGGCGTTGAATATCCTCGCTCTCAGGACACTCCTGGACAGCGACTATTCGATGACATGTTGCGTTGTCGTCCATGAAAATGAATCTATCACCGACAGCACCACGGAACATGCGAACATGAGGTAGCAGAACATCATTAATGTGTCGTTGGCCAGTCATAGTCCCAGTTGGAAGCACATAGAGGGACGTATGGCCATTGATCATGATGCCAGCCCATACCATGACACTACATGTCGGATATCGGTCCCTTTCCTGTATGTTTGCTGGACAATATGCACTACCACTATCACGCCAGATCAGTTGTCGTCGACAATCAGACGATAGACTGTATCTTCTCTCATCTGAGAAGAGGACAGCATACCAGTCGTTATCAGTCCAATTGCGATGTTGGTGGCACCATTGCAAACGGGCGGTACGGTGACGTCTGGACAATGGGATGCACACAACAGGACGGCGGGCGTATAGTCCTCCTTCATGCAAACGTCTCGCGACAGTTTTTCGGGAGATCCGCTTGCCAGTAGCAGCCATAAACTGATTTGCTACCTCACTAGCTATGCTGCGCCGGTGTCTTTTTGTTGATAGCACTATGTACCGATCTTCTGCAGGTGTCGTACTGCGAACACGACCTCCCCGTGACATTTGCTACACTCTCCATTTGTTTGAAATGATTTCCAAAGCCTTGAAACAACACTGTGGCTGACGTCGAACTCCCTGGCAACATCTGTTATTTTTCGCCCTTCTTCAATCTTGCCAATAATACGGCCACGCGCAAAATCATCTAAGTGATGTCGGGAAGACATACTGAAAATTGCAAGTTCGTCAATTGATTCTTTCTCTTTCAACTTTGCGTTTGAACAACAACGGTCAATACGCGTCAAATCCTTTATATCTCTTATCAGCGCGATGACGTCACGAACAAGTTCGGCAATCCAAAATTTGCATACGCACAACACGTCTTACTGTATCCCGCACTTATGCTAATTTCCACATTTTCCTGCCTTGCATTTTATGGTTGCTATCGTTGCTATTGTCATCCGTCCTTAGCAATTGTCCGGCAGTGTATTAATTCATCATTATTTTTGACAATGTGAGATATTGAATAGCAAAAATTCTTAGGTTTGGAATTCAACAATTTTTTAATAACATAGTCATTGTGCTCAAAATCTTGGCATTATACTGATTTTAGAAAAATATTTCAGATTCCAATATAATTGGATTATGATATATTGTTCTAAAAACAGTAATGCCAAAATTTGAGCACAATAACTATATTATTATTTATACCCTATCCAATTCTAGTCAAGTACTACAAATCGTGATAATGATTAAAGAATGTGTAAAGATTGTTGTTGTTGTTGCATTGACATGAAGCTATGAATATTTTCCGTTCTTAAGACAGGAGCTTACGCTGTTCTGCTGTCACAGTGCTGTGCTGTAAGCTTCTGGTATAACAAACTGAAAAGGCCGCAAAAAAAATCATTTATTTCAAAATAAAGGTTCTAAATTTATTTCCAGATTTTAGAAATAAATTTATAAATACACTTCTGGCCACCCAAAATGCAACACCAAGAAGGACACGAGATAGCAAAGCCAGATATCTTGGACACAACAACAGATACAAAGATGAAACGATTGAGCTTACAGGCCCGTAAGACTTGCGGAACACGCAGACTTCAATAGTTCGTGTGGCACCGTGGCTGGCAATAACGGCCGCTAAACGCCGCGGCATCCAACGTAAGAGGCTTTGGATGTGGCCTTGGCATATGTCGGTGCAGACGGCTTCCACACGTTGCCGCAGTTCATCAGGCGTAGCCGAGGATGGTGCTTGCCGGGCCACTAGGTTGCCGATCAGCGACCAGACGTGTTCGAACGGCGACATATCGGGAGAACAAGCGGGCCACGGCAGCAGTGACGCCTGGTGGGCCATGAAGAATTGTTTCACGATGCGTGCCACGTGCGAGTGCCACGTCCTGTTGAAACGTGTCAGCTGGCGGGTAACAGCCGGTGCGGGTGTCTTATCAAATTGCGCCCCAAACCATAACGCCAGGCGAAGGACCGGTATGGCGATGCATGATGCAGGCGTCATACAATTTCTCGCCGCGGTGCCGCCACACGCGGATCCGACAATCGTGGTGCTGAAGGCAGAAGCGAGATTCGTCGGAAAAGACAATGTCGCGGCATTTCGTAGTCCAGGTACGGTGTTGAACGGCCCACTCTGCCTCACTCGCCGGTGGGGTTAGGTCAATGGTAATCGGAGCAATGGGCGCAGTGCGACAAGTCCCCGCTCCTGCAGACGACATCGAACGGTACGTGCTAACAAATGTTGTTGCGTTACACACCCTATTTCTTGCGCTAACGTTCGTGATTATTCGGTGCGAGCCGTCAATGCCCGTCGCACAACATGCCGACCCTCTCGTTCGGTGGTGTGTCGCCTTTGCGGCAATCGCTCCCGTCTGTCCGTCCATCCCTCCTGCATCCGCCGAATCCATACTCGCCTCATTGTGGCTGGATGTTGTCCCGCACGGTCGTCGAACTCTCGATTCGATAATCCGCTGTCGCGATAAGCCATGATTCGTTCTCTGTCGAATTCAACAACGTGCTGGAATGACTGTCGTAATCTGAAGCGTGGAAGCTTCCGACGCACAGGTCCGGCAGCACAACACACATCCACTACTTACACCTCGCCTTCTGCGCACCCTTCTTATAGTGCTTCTCGGTGGCGTGCCGGGCGCACATGATTTCAATATGCCCTGCAATGCTAATCGTTTGCATGTATTTTTGCGGGCACGCCATGCTGAGAATTTCTAGTCAATCGGATGCTTCCTTCTTGGTGTTGCATTTTTGGTGGCCAGCACTGTATATATATATATATATATTTTGGAAATTTCTATTTTTACTGTACCTTCCTTTGCTGGTTGCTGAAAATGTAGGCACAGTAACGTAAAGGAATATTGGAAGAAATAAATAAAAACTTCCTTTAAACGTTTGGCTAATGAGTTATGTTCGCGGTGTAAAACCAAAAATGCTTGCGTTGTTAAGAAAAGATGTCGAGAATTAGTATGAAACGTTCAGATATTTGAAAGAAGTAACCAAACATCATGTGGTAACTATAAATTTCATAACTTTGAAAGAGGGATAATGTTTAATCGAATTTATTTGTGGGAATGTCATGGAATTTTTCCCATCGCACTTTAGGGCACAGAGGGCCAAAGTTCGTTCCGTTTAAAGGTTAAACGTTAGATTGTGCAACAAATACAAAGACGTTCACTTATTCTGCAACATACAAGCTGCATTTTCGATAATCCTTTTCCACGCTTCCACGAAATCAATGATTACAAGACTACAACACACAGCAGGTTTCGATGTCAGAAACCCTCGGATAAAAGATTATATATCAAGCACTTTAGTAAATAACCTTCCTTGTAAGAAATGTATCAAAAGCATAATAGGTGGTAGTCGGAAGTAGAACTGTCTGAACTGTGTTAAGGAAGTGTTTCGATTCTGACTCCTTCGACTTAATGTAGTTTACTGCTAACCATTTGAGAGGCGTGACTTGGGCATTACCCGCTTGCAGCAGAGCTCGTTTCCTATTGATAAACGCTGCGTAAAGAAAATAAAAGGATATTGCTGATAGACAAGATGTCCTCATGTTGCTTTAGCAAAAACGTGGAATGCTAATATAAAGATCATAGTATGCTATCTGACATTCTTCTTAGTCTACACGCTGAATAAATCACCATTCAATTCATAGGCGACGACCTGTAGATTTTTATTGAAATTCTTCTCAGCCACACATGGGCAGCGAAAAGAGTGTTAGGGCATATTCCTCATTTACAACACATCAGTGTTAAGACGCGACAGAAATTAACAAAAATATTATCTGCGTTTTCTTTTGGTATGAACTGCGTAGGGTGTTGAATAAGTTCTAAGTCTAATATACAACGACAATCAGTGGCAGAAATGGGAATTATTCGCCGCAGTAAACAGATATGCAAATGAATACCATAAATATTTAATTTGCGCAAATCTATTCGCAGTAGATGTAAAACCTTATTAGGAAATTTCGTTATTAAATTTTAAAACAAAATTCTCATAAATTGATGGGGAGGAACCATACACTATTTATGTAGAAAGTGGTAAAACTGCACTAGTGATCTGATTTCTGGGCGTAGGACTATACAAATAAGCGTTTTCCAGTTTTCGCATATGAACCAGATGGCTTTTTCAAGGAAGATAGTCGGAAACTGTCTATTTTCCTGGAAAAAGCCTTTTTCTACTTAAACACCAAATGGCTGAGACTTTAACGGTATTAGACGTGCATGGAATACAATCTAATGTTAACCACAGAAAGTCCCACACCGGTTTTGTTTTAAAATTCAGCAGCAAAACTATAAACTGAGAATTTACAAAAAAAAGAAAAAAGCGAAAAAAAGCGATCCATCGCACTGTCGACAACGGAAGCGGAGCATATGGCCATTTCTAGGCTGCAAAGGGGAATGCATTTTTAAGTCGTTCCTTTGAGGAACTTTCTTAGAAACCAATAACATCACTGACGACCATATACTGCGATAATTAATTAGCACAAAGACGTGTATACAATTTTTACCATTCTAGAACTAAACATATAGACAAACGCTACCATTTTGTTCGAGAAATTTATGATTATGGTTAAATTAATATAAAGTTTTGTAGATAACCCTGCGGATATTTTGACAAAAGGACAGAAGATAAAATTAGTTCAATTAATTGTAAAACTGTTGTGATTATTTAGTTCAATGAATCACAAAAATCATTATTCTTGTTTTCATTAGAAGATAATGTAAATAAGAATCAAAACTGTTGTGGTTTAATTGGACTAAATTGTGTTTATATTCGTATATAAGAATTAAGGAAATTTGATGAAGGATGATTCGTATTAAAAATCTTGAAAGTTAAAATATCGACTGAACACGATAAAACAAATATGTAACATACATAAACTACATATACTTAAGCTTTACTGATGAAAACACACAACACATGAGATCTTTCAAAGATCACAACGTCCCCATCTTCAGATCTCTGAAGATGGGGACGTTGAATATATCAATAATGTTAATGTCCCACATAAAGAAACAATTAGTTCAATACAAAATTAGAATTTTAAAATTATTAATGTAAATCCTGGTTTAAAAAAATAGTGGTTCTCATTATAATTGATGTCACCAAAAATCTACGAAAAAAGGTACTCAAGGGTCGTCAAAATTTGCATAGTGGATGCCACTGTAATCCGAATGACGACCATCAACTGGCAGTATTCTAGAAATACTGCTGGAAGAACTAATCATTACTGGTTAACTGAATTTCTAGATGTGATACTACAAACGGACAGGAAGAGGCAAAGAATACGACCACTGTGGTGGATGTTCGAATGAATTCCAAAAGCATTGGGAGTGACATGGATGAATCTGCAGATAAAGATCTATAGATCACACTTAGTCAGATCTTCATCCAGAAACGGATTCAGAATAACTTATGATGATGAGGTTTGTTTATAGGATTATGTTGATGTAGATAAGAAATTAATGGTGATGTTGAAAGGCATTGGATATAACCTTCAAAAGTGCTAAAACAGAATTTTTTCTTCTAAACAAATTTAATTTTTGCACTTTTAAAGTTTATATAAAATAAGTTTTCAAGGAAATTACAAAATCTACTTTTCTGTAGTGCGACTACCATAAGTGCATTTGAAAATGTCTTTCCTTATATGTTTTGCAGAAGGCATTTATCTATTGGCTCTCCTCCAATTACCCTTTTGTTTATTACATACCTTAAATACTTAATGTATAAAGCCAAGGTCATAAAAAATTTCAAATTTATGTTTCTTAAATTATTATATAAATATGGCAGAACAGAACTGGTTTTGTTGTACACTTTTGGACTTCAAGATGTTAAGCTTTACGTTTCGTTAGGCCCTATATGTGAAGATCCTCTATGTTCAACGTGACAATCGATATAACGCAGTGTAGCTGACATGATAATTTTTCTTTCTAACACAGAAAAAAGAAGTAACGTGTTCTATGTTTGATGCTGTTGGGTATAAGATCTTACTTTTATTTGCCTTCGACAGCACAGGAATACATTTACGTGTGTAATTATAATACAGAAATGCTAAATGTAGATACACAGTCGCTATTCTCAGAAATAGGAATACAACAAAAGGCACTAAATATTCAATAGATTTAAGTATCTGATATTTTTGTTGCTTGATGTAGGCATATCAAGCAACGCATATGTAACGGGTCGTGTTTAATTTTCGATGTCATGAAACGCATAACCGTTCAAACGTTCATTCGTCGAAAATGTAAACCACAACCTTGACTATCGGCGTAAGCTGGGAGCATTACGCCTCAGTCCTAAATACATCCTCAGTTATTTGGATGTTTGACTTTCTGGGTGGTGGGACTGTCACATACTCGAACGTAAATGAGAGATGAAGGTTCGATTGTCTTCCAGGACTGCGTAATTTTGAAGTGTTTTGAGGAACACTATCCCGTATGATTTATATGGCATCCAACTACCAATAACACGTATTTGAGTAGCAACAGATTAGGTGTTGAAATACGAGTAGATTGCTTATAAAAACCTAATACATTTCCTCAGTCTTTTTTGGTCCGCACCCAAATTTAGAAAATTTGTTTCATAGAGCAAGAGAGATGGCTCTGCAGTATTCTATTAAACATTTGTAGGATAATTTTGCTGTTCATTCATTGATCAATTTTCTTTAGAGTTCAATAGCCTGTTCAATATAATGAGATAAGCATTGCTAATGTATTTTTTACTCTGTAGAATTCGTTGCCATCGTCATCTCTGTTTATTGCTAACAAAATTGTAAAATTTGTATAACCTCCTTGTCAACTATGTAGTTACAGCTTTCCATTTGGTAACTTAGCAAGTGCTACCTGAGCAGCGATATTCCCGTCTATCATCATCTGCCTAAGCATGAGCAACGTTACAGCGTGGGCACAGGCTTATAAGTGAGCTACAGGAACACTAAGACGTGGCATCAAGGGAACGCCTTTCTCTTTTGTTAAAAATATTAGATCAGCAAATATTCCATATTTACATTTTTGCCAAAAGATTCATTAGTTTTTTTAGCGTGGACACCTGCTCTAAGTTACTCAGTTCTAAAATCAGCTTGGCTTCATTAATCTCTGCCCATCAATTCTCAGAAAAACTTGTCGGTGGATACTTGCATCCCAACGATGTGTGAAAGTTTATTTGTTTGGATAATAAATTTTTTTCTGGTTGTCAAGATATTTTTTAGAAATGATTGACAGGGTTACCAAAGGTGTGCCTGGGTCCCACACAAGCCACGCTGTTGACTTCAATGAAAAGTATGGCGAAAATATGCCTTCTCACGCAGAGTCATTTTTACAACTCATCATTCGGGTATTTGTTTCAAATGCATGTACACTGGTCTCGTTAGGAAAATAACAAATTTGCCTGTCAATTGAACTCAGCTCGAATCTTGTCTTCACAGATAAGCACACACTGGATACAATACAAAGTACACCCGTGGTAATCTCACATGCCACTGTCCATAGTTTTCGGCAGTGGTTTCTAGATATTATACGCAGAGTATTGTAGTCAGAATTCCCTTCACCATTCAATGAATGGAACTGTTTCAAGTATCTGCGATTGTAAGGGCGTTCCAGACACTTTTACTCCTTTTTAAACAGGAGTAAATACACTAATTCAAGGCAGAGATGATATGAATGTAAAACTAAACTACAAAATATATATAATTAAAATTTTTCCAAGATATAAGTAACGACGTCTCAAATTTAACACTGTGTTTTAAGTTTTGCAATTTTATATTAAATATATTCTTCTTCCTTTGACCCCTTTCTCAAACTCCGCAAAAGTACAGTGAATAGCTGTCGAAATTGATAGGTCGCCAAACCATGACACCAGCCTGATGTGTCATATGAGGTTAACGAGTGGAAGCCAGATTTACCATGTCTCGTTTTTTCGCCGGACTATCATTTTTGTGGACGTTGGCGTTGATGAAGAAGCGAAGCTTCTTGCAGAATTGGAAGAGGTTCCACTCTTCTTATCAAGCATCACAGGTAAGGCATACCTGCAATTTAACGTTGTGAGTTGTTGCAACGATGTGAAATCATCGCAATGGCTGATGAAAGGTAAACCTGTCAAAGATTCTATGATTAGCCTTATCTATTCTGAGCAAACCAGTCCGCATCGGTACTGGTATTCCCATAATTGAATGTACGCCTCGTTGAATTATGTCATCTGGGGAGTGTGGGGCTTCTGCAACTTGTCGTCGAATGTTTTTTTTTTTTTGAGTGACTTGTCGTCAGTCAAAAAAAAACTTGAGGCACGAGCATTTATTTAAACCTGCGTCACCTTCCTCCTATAGTTGAATCGTCCACATGCCTTTTGGTAGAGATTCGACGCATTGATTAATTAACCGTAAGTAAAAAAATGCTGAAACCACTTGCATATGTTTTCGAATGATCGTACAATTCAGAATGGCGTTGCCGAGTTATTCTTACTTCTTACACATGTTTCCACTACGGAGATCACCTGATGCCGTGGTTAACCTCACAGGTGAGGACGACCATTCTTCGCTGCGCCGAGCAGTTTCGAACTTTGATCTGTCTCACCAATCATGTGATTTATTCAAAACTCCAATTATTTTCATAATCCAATCATCGACATGCTCCCAAATTTTCAAAACGCTCTGACAAATTCATTTTCGTGTTGCATTTCTATATTGAGCAGTGTATATTTACAAATCATTTTGCTTGAAATCTTTCTTAAATTAGCCTCAGATCGGCGCCGCTCTTTAAATCTTTTGCCTACAATAACACAACCAGCGTCACGAGGGTAAAACGTAACAAAACATTTAGTACGATATTTATCCGAGATATAGCTGCGTTGCATCTTTGTGGTCTTCTAATGTCAAATCTGTCTACAGTTTGTACTCAGATCCTACTAAAGAAAAGGCCAATCTGCAGAAAAAAGACAAAGCTGAGGCGCTATATTAAGTAACTGCAAAGATATGCTTGTTTCTTCTGAATCTTTTATGCAGGCATACTGCAAATACGAAATTTTGTGTTTTCTTTAAGTCAAAGGGTCCCTGTGTCTCCACAACTTTGTGCATTCCAATTAGATTGCTCTGCAGAACCGGAGATAGTATTTCTTATTTGGGAGGACGATACCTTACATTCGATTCCATTGAGTTCAAAGGTCTCTCATTTCTACTCCAATATTGCTGAGTTTTTAATTTCCGGTCCTGCGTTAGAGGAAAGTATGTGATCATTCAAATATCTCACATCCTGTATTTGGAATGATTTTACTAAACATATAAAAACTTGGTACATACCTAAGAGCGAATGGTGTTTGACACAAATAAAGTTATGTACAACACATCAAAATGTACTGCAAAATGTACAACACATCAGCAAAGAACGAATGAGCGTGAGATTATGGTTGTAAGAATAGGGAAGCGCTTTTGAGTTAGGGCTTGGAAGAACAAGGTTCAAGTTTAAAATATGACAACAGCCTTCTGCTGCTGAGTACCAATGATTGCCTAAGTCTTCATTCCTACCGCGGTGTGTTTGGGAAGGTCATGAATAATTCTTATTTCCGGACATTGCTTTATAAACCTGCACCACCGTTTCGTACAATTCTTTTCACGCACATGAGAAGTTCACAAGCCACAGTGTAGGTTATTTTGTATCCTGCTTAGCGGTGTCGAATACTGTACGAAAGACATTAGCCTTTATAACAGAAAATATTGCAGTGCTCTATTTTTGAATTAAAACCGACAGTGTATTTATTCGCACGTGTGCATTGCTATTTTCAACACACTTCAGAGCATGAATTTATACACCTGGTAAGAACTTTATGGAACGTTAACCATCCTTGCTTCCCTCCCGGTAGGTTCCTGTTCATCTGCGCTTTGCAGAAAATATCTCTACGTGATGATATTCGAGGTTTTCAGTGTTAAAAACACATTTCCTAAAAACATTTTTGACATTTGGACACACACCATGACGCGAGCTTATGCATTTAGAATTTAACTACAAAAATATTAGAGTACGTCTGTTGAATTAATTCATTTTACGTTTGTTGTTTGGTTTCAAAGCTGTCTTATCTCGTATCCAGTGGATAGCGTACTCTTAAAACGTACAGAACTTAGACGGTAAATGCGTCATCCTAGAAAACCAGACTGCAAATAGCGAGCAGTAGATGCCAAAAAAGGAGATACATATGAATGATTTCGTTATGTATGAATAAAAATTTAGGCACGTAGAAATTTCACTTCCACATTTTTATGTATATTTAGAGCATGAGCTATTTAGCGTGAAACCAAAGGGGGTGTTATGCAAGTATCAGAATCCTGGTAACAAAATATTCAAATGAGGAGCATAAATCTAATAGTTTTTTTGCTTCTGGAGGTTTCTCCGATGAAAGTTCTTTCGAATAATTTCGGATATATCAAAATATTTATTGTGCTTTCCAGTTGAAACAAAGTAATGATATATTGTCCCCTGAAATGTTATTAGGAAGTGTGTAGGAACACTCACTTTATGTATTCTTAAGTAATTGAACCTCCTGCCCAAGCTAGGTAATACGATGTGTAAACATAAAAAAAATTACAAAACAAGTATGCCGATAAATAAGTTATTCTTAGAAGTTTTAACACCTGGCGTTCGAAATTTTTTCCCATTATATACACTCCTTACCTTTCTTGTATTTCCAATGCAAAACGTGCAAGCGATCCCAATTGCCAGAACTAACTTGCTTCCTCACTGTAGTCGTTTGATGAGCCAATTGCAACATATATTGGCCTCCATACTGCATGAAATGTACGAGCACCAGCCCCATTCGTCTCTTCACTAAATTTGCAAATGCGTATTACCCGAAAGAAACAAGCCTAAGATCAAATCACACTCCAAACCACTACAATGGGTGCCATAAAATGCTCTAAGGAATCTTGCTTTGTTTCTTTCCCGAAGGGAAAATTACCCAAAGATTAAATTCCAGGATAACCGAGTATTAGTCTCTCATATTTTCAGAACATCGCTCGGTCTCAAGAGACGAGTAGTGCTACAAAACACAGATTTTCATTCACACATTTCCTGCAAAGTTGCGTGCCTCTTGAAAATATCATTCAGCAGTACTGATTCTGAATATAAAACACGCAAACCGCATTTATTCTTCATTTACACAAAGAACCAGCAAGGACAGAAGCATATTGAAACCAGCAAATTAATGAGCTCTAAGTGGATAAATTTCGTACAGAGAAAGGATGGGCAAAACCCATGTCCCCACATAGATAAGTATACACCACCCGTGGGGGTATAGTATTTACACAAAACAAAGAAGATTTCATTCGTTGTCAAAGCTACAACACTGGAGCAGTAAATAAATTTAAAAAGATTTCAAAGAAATACTCTCACGAAGCATATAATTCAGGAACACCACTTTCAAAAGTAGCAACAACATCAATGTTAATAATTGTTTTACGTCTCAAACCTAAATCATAGAAGCCTTACTGAAGGTGAGTTTAAAAACTTCATGATATATTAGGAAGAAGAAACAGTATAACAACATTTATTATATTGTATTCTTGTAATAAAATACCGCAAAGTACATGAAAGTTGTATTGGTGAAATATGTTCATACACAATTTTAACTTCAAAGTGTAAACTGAAAATCTAAACTGTATAGTGTGTCAAAAAAATTCCGCATTGATGGCGCAGTGGTCTGAGCGATCGCTTCTCAGCATTCGTCCGGTCCTTTCTTTTTGGAAAATGACGAATACAATGGCATGGGATAATGGTATATTCTTAGAGAAATAAATAATTATGCATAAACAAGTAATCTGAGAAATTATTTGTGGTATCCCTTAATAAAAAAATATACAGACATTTAACGATCACGGTAATTACATATGGCCTACTGAACATTGATTTAGAAATAGGAATTTATAAAGAGAAGGCAATAATAATATGTTGATATGTATTCTCACTCTATATTTAGCCGCATTTCTTTGTTTAAATTTCTTGCTTCAAAAATCGATGATTATAGTTACACATTAGAAATAAACTGACGGGAATTAGACACAAAAATGCACTATAAATTGAATGTAGTTTGAACAATCTCTTGCCAACTTAGGAAGACATAATAAAAAAAATGTAACGAAATTCGCCTCCGTTACAATTATAGGAAAGACATGGTTACTTTCGCAATGCACAGAACCTGAATACTGAATTATTTATTTTCCTTTTTTTTTCTTTTTGAACATGAGCTACGACATTTAGTTTCTTGATATGATGGGTAATTCATTTGGAAGAGAATGTAAAAGGAGGTTGTGTTAAACGAATTTTGATAGTTTCTCATACGTTTTTAGATACTTGCATTTTCAAATTGCCTTACGAAAACAAATATTGTGCTCTACAGATGAACTTTGGTCTGCAGGCAGTACAGAAGTGTTTTCAATAGTTTTAAACCCTTCAATGGCATTAGATGCTGTCACTAGTTGCTGTTTTCCATAAAAAAGTATTACTTATTATTTCAACAACTAAATGCCTAGAATGATTTTATTAAGGTGACGTTTCATCACGTTTTGAAAATATAAAGTACATATAAATACATAATTTTGTAAAACACCAGAACTTGTTGTACCAGAAACATCAATATTAATAATTCTCCTGTAAATGAATTCACATGAGAATTTCGAAGATTTGTTTTCTGGTTTTTTGTTCAATTTGAACGTTTCGTCGTATATGGTAATGTGTCACCAAATACAGGAAAAATCGGATAGCAATTTTTGACATATTTGTCATTTCTTTCTTAGTGAAGCGCGAAATTACTTTTTTTTCTTTTATGGCTGTTATAATTTTTATCTATTCACTACCAATCTGTTGTCTTCACCTCTTTTGTTTACCTTAAAATCTGAAAGTTTTATTTTGGACCATGGTTATTTCTTTTGGTTTTTATTTTAAGAATTTATAAATGGTGCTTTCATTTTAAGAAATCAATTTAAGAGATTATTCTAAAACTCACAATTTCAGAAAAATACAATATTACTTTGTGCATCTGATATGATTTTTTAAAATGATTGCCAATTAATACGTTTCATCGAAACATCGAACAATTTTCCACATTATTATTGCATAAGATATACGTGTAGTTTTGCTATTACATGGAAGAAAGTTTAAAATCTACCTACTTTATGCGCAGCGGACAAGAAGGACTACTAAAGCTGCACAGCCTTAAAAGCAAAACTAGCCCTACATTTTACGCAGCCTCTGTGGCCCATTACCCAAAACGCTGGCTTCTGTCCGTTCGTTCGTGGTGGTTACGGTTTCGAATCCCGGTAAGGCATGGGTGTTTTCACAGGTCCATCGGCCACGACGTCTGCAGATTGCTTGAGACTATCATCATTGAATAGTGGAAGATTTGAAAAAGGTTGCCTTCTCCAAAGAATCGAGGTTTCTACTCCACAGAAGTGACGTGCGGTGGCCGATACGGCGTCACTCACACGAGAACTACCACACGTGTATGCTTGTCGGGCAAGTACAGGTCGGCGGTAACAGTGTTCATATCTCGTCTATGTTTTCCTGGTATGATCTGGGATTGCTAGTACCACTGAAAGGATAACTGGCCGCTAATTACTTCATGTCCATCCTCGCTGACCATATGCATCTATTTATGTTGGATCTTTACCATGATTGTAATGGTGCCTAACAACAGGACGATGCGCCCTGCCCTGTCGCTAAATAGGTACGCGACTGGTACCGGGAACACGACAGCGATATCTTCGTTATTTATTGTACGGCGAAATCGATCGAACACAACCGCGTAGAGCACTTGTGGGAATATTTGGATCGACAGGTTCGACGGGCCGACCCACAACTATGTCATCTCTGAGACCTCCGTGATCTGCGGCAGTCCTAAAGGGCATGTATGCTTTGGGAAATCTTCCATGGTCTCATTGTGTCCATACCACAGCGTCTCGTTGTTGTCATACGGGTCAAGTGCGGTTTTTCCTATTACTATTAGGTAGGTGGTCATATTATTATGATACGACCATGTATTATTTACTTTAAAGGGCTAGAGCTATTCACTTTTTAAGAAATGCTTTCAAATTTATGTAACCATTACAATGGCCATCCATATCAAAATACGAGTTCTAGTCAAAGTAAACACTTTAAATATAAATTATTTAAATTAAGAAAAAAAAAACAATTTCCTGACGTTGGTTGCCTGACATATTGGGTGGAAAACTTTGCAGTAGTTTCTCTAGAAAATAAAATATAGAAACAAAATTGTTGTAAATGGTTTTAATTTACCAATTACGGTTTTCACAGATGAGGAAAGAACAGAAATGATCCCAGGACTAAGAAAACATACCTGTAAGGTTGTCTATGTATTTAGTTAATGGGATTTCAAATTAGATACAGAAAATAAGAATGTTTGCTTTCCCTGTAGAAGGACTTTTCATTTCACATGAATTCGTGGAAACAAATGTACACATTGGATACTCATCAGAAATTATTAAAAGTGCTTGTCAGTATCCCTATGTTATAGGTTCAACAAGCACGACAAAACAATTGTTGTCACTACGTGCCACCTGCGAAGACTATTTGCAGTTTTCTCCCAAAACATCGAGTTCAACATGGTGACAGAAAACGGGCCATGTCGAACGATCTTTTAAACGACAGGATTAAAAAGGAAATTTAAATTTCCACCCATACATAAAACATATCCTGAAACAATAATTCAGATACAAACAAAACATTCTTTACAAAGGTTAAGCTATTTTATTTTACAAAAAATGTTATAAACCGCAGAGCAACATTCATTTGATAACTACTTTTCTTTGGTAAACAATTTCCAGTGCCGCAAAGCAATTTTTAAAATTTTCTGAAACGAAGGAGGCAAACTGATTGGTTGGTTGGTTATTAGATTTTATTGGCGCAAGGGCCATGGTTGGCCAAAGAGCGCCAGACACAAGACAAACAGACAAAATTAAAAAACGGAGCATAAATCGCAAAAACTGGCTGACCAAGTAAAACCGAACCATGAGGACGAAGGAAGGGCCAAAAAAGACAAAGAAACAAACAGTATGAAAAACATGGTACAATGGTGAGAAACAAGCCGATGAAGTAAAACTGAGGTTGGTTTGTTGGATGGTTGATTCCAGTGGCGCAAGGGGCAGGTTTGGCCAAAGAGCGCCAGACAAAGAACTATCAGCTACAGATTTCCAAAAGCGTGGAAAATGATTAAGAGCAGACAGGCTTGGCAAAAGTTGGAAAAAAGGATGATGAAAGCCGTGAAGACAAGCTAGTCAATTGGGTTTATATAAAAATTTATTAACTTACTATTGTAATTATTATAATTTGTTTTTCATTTAACACAACTACACAAAGGATGAGTCACAGGAGGGGGACGAACCGTCACTCTCCTCCCCCCACAATCCTCTGCAATGCTGGCCGAGGGCGGGGACGAACTGTCACTCTCCTCCCCCATGTTCCTCTGCAATGTTGGTTGAGGCTGGGGACGAACTGTCACTCTCATCCCCCCTATGTTCCTCTATAATGTTGGTTGAGGGTGGGGACCTCGCTGAGTCCGAGACAGTTGCAATGTTGGTCAGGCGGACCGCGACAGTTGGATGGACACTGCACACCTTTGCGGATTGAGGGCCGGGTCTTCCGCACGTGCAGGCTTTCTGCTGGGAACTGAAAGAGTCGGTCGTCTTCAAAAGAGAAGGCGCATACTCAGCTATCTGGAGCTCGGGGAAATCCACCTGTGTCGCTTGTTCAGCTGTAGATCGCTTGGCAAGTGCGGCGAGAGCTACAGGGCGCGGGACAAAGGGCTGCACGGGTTGTGGCAGAGACTGAACTACTGCGGCAAAAGTACGCTGTCGATTGGTGGGTATACCCAATTTGGCCTTTGCAGCAGGGTACGAGAGGCCTTCCAGGGTTTTGAGGCGCTGGATCGCCATCTCGTCCTTCCATTTCATACAGTTGCGGGAGTAAGCTGCATGGGCCTCACCACAGTTAACACAGCAGGCCGCAGAAGTGCAACCTTCCCCGTCATGTTCACTGGAACCACAATTAGCGCAACGAGCGGAACTCTTACAGAAACGTTGTGAATGCCCGTACCTCTGGCAACTGAAACAGCGTAGAGGACTGGGAATGTACGGGCGAACTCCACAGACCAATTAGCCAGCCTTGATTTCGGTTGGAACTTTCGGGGAGTTAAAAGTCAAGATCACATTTTTAGACTTAATCAAAGAACCATCGCGCCGAAACATCATACGACGTGCAGCAATAACACCTTGATCTGCAAGTTCAGTCACCAATTCTTCTTCACTGCATGGCAAGAGATCAAACACCAAAATAACACCCCGAGAGGTGTTAAGAAATGGGTGAGGTGTCACTTTGACAGGAATGCCTTGAAGACTAGTGAGGTGCAGAAAAGTGTTACTCTGAGAAACACTGCAAGTTTGGACAAGCAGGTCCCCAGAGCGAAGCTTCTTCACAGACCTCAAGGCGCCAACCGCAGCGTCCAAAGCTTTACAAATGAAAAAGGGAGATTTGGTAGACAGTCTCTCATTCGTATCGATGGATTCCACAACTAAGTGTGTAGCATGCGTAGTCACAGGAAACGAGGGGAGACGACGCTTCGGAGCGACTGGAACAGCTGCCGAAGAAGAGGTTCCACATTCTTGGTCCAGGTCAAGGTCTAAAGATCGTTTAAGGTTATGAGACTTGGTAGGTTGAGAAGACGAAGGAGAGTCATTGTCAATAATCATTTTCTCAGGCGACTTAAATTTGGAGTTTTTCTTTTTGTTTTTACCTATGGAAAAAAGGAAGAGGATTCGTCTGCAAACTACTCCACCCACCACCGAGCCCTACGAGGGAGAACTGGAGGTCTGCAAGTCAAGAAAATGACGCTGGACACAGTTCTGGAGCTTATACGTTGCAGATATAGTCCGTTGGCTGTGATCACACGCACTCGGCGGACACTTCGGCCTCCGGGTACCGTCATGCAAACGCCTTTGGCATGATCCCACAGCCCCCGGGCTTACCCTGCCGTGCTATACGACAAAAAAGCCGCTAAAGACCTGTACACAACTTGGTACAAGACTTCTGACTAGAGGTGGGTTAGTCTCTAGCCACCCGTTTACACCGAAGCCGGGGTCGAAGAGGAGTGTTGGTACACAGGAGGCACTTAACCGGTCTCCTGCGACCTCAGCCGCCAGACATCCCATTTCCGCCTCACGGGTCTCCGCACGCGGCAAACATGCAGGTAGGTCTAGCACCCAAACCAGCTAAAAGGAAAAAAGTAATCCAAGGAAGACAAAACCCTGGAAGGGAACCTAAACGGAATCTCAGCAACCTACGAACTGAGCGGTTAATATAAAACAGTTAGTGGTGGAGGGTAACAAAACCACAAGACCGGGGTGTTAGTACATAACGTGGTAGCGATTAGGTAGAGAATACAACACGGACAACTGGCCAGTGGAGAAAATAAATAAAAACGAAAAAGCGAGACACAAGACCAGCTCGGGAACGTGGGGACGCGACTCCCCAACAGCTGGATGAACAGCTGTCCCTGCAAACACCAAAATAAAAAACAAGCGGTGGCGTGACATCAGATGGTGACCAGTCACAAGGTCAGCTCGGGCCGTGGGGGCGTTGCTCCCCAAATAACTGGAAAACCAGTTATCCCCGTGCGGGGGGAGGCAAACTGAACATGCGGCGCCGTCCATGAATTGGGGGAGTTGGCAGTGAAAGGAACCTTTGGAAAGCAGGAATATTTCGTTCATTTCATAACGTTCTGCAGAAATTACATAGAACGACCAGAGAACTTTTTGATCAAATCGTAATAAACAAGTTCTAATATCTGAGAAAACTCAAACCTTAATTAATTATAAGCAGGAAAGATTAATTATAAGCAGGAAAATAGGAAATTATATTGCGGCTGGCCATATGTACGGAACCGAGAAGTAAAAATGAAAAAGAGAGATAACCTTTAAAGAAAACATTTCGCATCACATGCTGTTAAATGTTAATAATATATCGAAATCTGCAAGATGTAGAACAGTATTCACTTGAGAACTACGTTCACTCAATTACTTTTATATCACTTAAAATTACTATGAGAATTACTTTTGTTCATTTGAGAATTATTTTTATTCACTGGAGGATTACTTCTTTTTTTCACTTGAGAATTACTTTTTATTACTTAAATATTCGTGCAAAATTCGAGTACACTAGTTACTCCGTACAACGGCGGCTTTCTCTTTATGCCAGAAATAGCACCCTCTTTGCCAGTTGATGTCTTTGCTCATAATATTACAGCCGAGCGGAAAACAGAAAATGATGCTCTTAGCTGTATATAATTCTTAATACTCATTTGTTTATTTATTTATTCTCCCGTGTTATTGTCATATCAACATTACGAACAGATCTAGAGAAGATTAAGGTGTAATCGATGTTTTCACACATTGATTCAATTGATTATAAATCAGTTTTACCAGAGTTCCGAGAGTGTGACGGAGAAAAAGAGAAATGTTACAAACGCACAAAAATATAAAACTCAGTTAGAAATTAAATATGACCTTTATTTATCTACAGCATATTTAGAAATTAAGTAAAATTTAGCGAAATATTCATGTGTTTCCCAGAATTTATGAAGTGGGAAGTAATACTTAATAATATTTTATGTGGCTTTTAGAAGTACTTTTAGAAATGTTAATTGTATCCCTACTTTGAAACATTTCTTATAACGGAAACGTTTTGTTTCCTCATGAAAGGGAAGGTGTCTATCTGTCAGAATAAATCGGTTGATTCTGTGAATTTAAAATCAATTGACTACGTGCCAGGAAGAAACTGTCCGATGATGACAATTAGCATCTCAAAACAGTGTTCTGAGTAAAAAACAATTCCGTTGGAATAAAACGTCTGTAATATGGTCTGCCAAATGTTTTTTTTTTTTATTTCCTCCTGTTAGGTAACACTTGAGACGACTCCAATTGCTCTCCACATCTTGAGTGTGATCACCTTGTACGGGATCAACAAAATTAAGAGGGTGACTGTCGGTTGGTTGGTTGGTTATTAGATTTTATTGGCGCAAGGGCCATGGTTGGCCAAAGAGCGCCAGATACAAGACAAACAGACAAAATTAAAAAAACGGGGCATAAATCGCAAAATCTGGCTGACAAAGTAAAACCGAACCATGAGTACAAAGGAAGGGCCAAAAAAGACAATGAAACAAACAGTATGAAAAACATGGTACAATGGTGAGAAACAAGCCGATTAAGTAAAACTGAGGAATGAGAATGATAAAACACATTACGAAATCGAACACAACTACACATAGGATGAGTCACTCTCCTCCCCCACACACTTCAATATAATGCTGGCCGAGGGCGAGGACGAATCACTATCCTACCCCTCATGTTCCTCTGCAATGTTGGTTGAGGCTGGGGACGAACTGTCACTCTCCTCCCCGATGTTCCTCTATAATGTTGGGTGAGGGTGGGGACCTCGCTGAGTCCGAGACAGTTGCAATGTTGGTCAGGTGGACCGCGACAGTTGGATGGACACGGCACACCTTTGCGGATTGAGGGCCGGGTCTTCCGCACGTACAGGCTGTCTGCTGGGAACCGGAAGAGTCGGTCGTCTTCAAAAGAGAAGGCGCAGACTCAGCTGGTCGAATAAGCTGGCGCTCGGTGAAATTCACCTGTGTCGCTTGTTCAACTGTAGATCGCTTGGCAAGTGCGGCGAGAGCTACAGGGCGCGGAACAAAGGGCTGCACGGGTTGCGGCAGAGACTGAACCACTGCGGCAAAAGTACGCTGTCGGTTGGTGGGTATACCCAACTTGGCCTTGGCAGCAGGGTACGAGAGGCCCTCCAGGGTTTTGAGGCGCTGGATTGCCATCTCGTCCTTCCATTTCATACAGTTGCGGGAGTAAGCTGCATGGGCCTCACCGCAGTTAACACAGCAGGCCGCAGAAGTGCAACCATCCCCGTCATGTTCACTGGAGTCACAATTTGCGCAACGAGCGGAACTCTTACAGAAACGTTGGGAATGCCCGTACCTCTGGCACCTGAAACAGCGCAGAGGACTGGGAATGTACGGGCTAACTCCACAGACCAAGTAGCCAGCCTTGATTTCGATCGGAACTTTCGGGGAGTTAAAAGTCAAGATTACATTTTTAGACTTAATCAAGAAACCGTCGCGCCGGAACATCATACGACGAGCAGCAATAACACCTTGATCTGCAAGTTCAGTCACCAATTCGTCTTCACTGCATGGCAAGAGATCAAACTCCGAAATAACACCCCGAGAGGTGTTAAGAAACGGGTGAGGTGTCACTTTGACAGGAATGCCTTGAAGACTAGTGAGGTGCAGAAAAGTGTTACTCTGAGAAACACTGCAAGTTTGGACAAGCAGGTCCCCAGAGCGAAGCTCCTTCACAGACTTCAAGGGGCCAACCGCAGCGTCCAAAGCTTTAGAAATGAAAAATGGAGATCTGGTGGACAGTCTCTCATGCGGATCGATGGATTCTACAACTAAGTGTGTAGCATGCGTATTCACAGCAATCGAGGGGAGACGACGCTTCGGAGCGACTGGTACAGCTGCCGAAGAAGAGGTTCCACATTCTTGGTACAGGTCATGGTTTAAAGATCGTTTAAGGGTATGAGACTTGGTAGGTTGAGAAGACGAAGGAGAGTCGTTGTCAACGATCATTTGCTCAGGTGACTTGAATTTGGAGCGTTTGTTTTTGGGTTTACCCATGGAAAAAAGGAGAAGGATTCGTCTGCAGACTACTCCACCCACCACCGAGCCCTACAAGGGAGAACTGGAGGTCTGCAAGCCAAGAAAATGACGCTGGACACAGTTCTGGAGCTTATACGTTGCAGATATAGTCCGTTGGCTGTGATCACACGCACTCGGCGGACACTTCGGCCTCCGGGTACCGTCATGCCAACGCCTTTGGCATGATCCCACAGCCCCCGGGCTCACCCTGCCGTGCTATACGACAAAAAAGCCGCTAAAGCCCTGCACACAACTTGGTACAAGACTTCTGACTAGAGGTGGGTTAGTCTCTAGCCTCCCGTTTACAGCGAAGCCGGGGTCGAAGAGGAGTGTTGGCACACAGGAGGCACTTATCCGGTCTCCTGCGACCTCAGCCGCCAGACATCCCATTTCCGCCTCACGGGTCTCCGCACGCGGCAAACATGCAGGTAGGTCTAGCACCCAAACCAGTTAAAAGGAGAAAAGAAATCCAAAGAAGACAAATCCTGGAAGGGAACCTAAACGGAATCTCAGCAACCTACGAACTGAGCGGTTAATATAAAACAGTTAGTGGTGGAGGGTAACAAAACCACAAGACCGGGGTGTTAGTACATAACGTGGTAGCGATTAGGTAGAGAATACAACACGGGCAACTAGCCAGTGGAGAAAATAAATAAAAACGAAAAAGCGAGACACAAGACCAGCTCGGGAACGTGGGGACAGGACTCCCCAACAGCTGGATGAACAGCCGTCCCTGCAAACACCAACAGCACTGAAACAAAAAACAAGCGGTGGCATGACATCAGATGTTGACCAGTCACAAGGTCAGCTCGGGCCGTGGGGGCGCCGCTCCCCAAATAACTGGAAAACCAGTTATCCCCGTGCGGGGAGGCAAACTGAACATGCGGCGCCGTCCATGAATTGGGGGAGTTGGCAGTGAAAGGAACCTTTGGAAAGCAGGAATATTTCGTTCATTTCATAACGTTCTGCAGAAATTACATAGAACGACCAGAGAACTTTTTGATCAAATCGTAATAAGCAAGTTCTCATATCTGAGAAAACTCAAACCTTAATTAATTATAAGCAGGAAAGATTAATTATAAGCAGGAAAATAGGAAATTATATTGCGGCTGGCCATATGTACGGAACCGAGAAGTAAATATGAAAAAGAGAGATAACCTTTAAAGAAAAACATTTCGCGTCACATGCTGTTAAATGTTAATAATATATCGAAATCTGCAAGATGTAGAACAGTATTCACTTGAGAACTACGTTCACTCAATTACTTTTATATCACTTAAAATTACCATGAGAATTACTTTTGTTCATTTGAGAATTATTTTTATTCACTGGAGGATTACTTCTTTTTTTCACTTGAGAATTACTTTTTATTACTTAAATATTCGTGCAAAATTCGAGTACACTAGTTACTCCGTACAACGGCGGCTTTCTCTTTATGCCAGAAATAGCACCCTCTTTGCCAGTTGATGTCTTTGCTCATAATATTACAGCCGAGCGGAAAACAGAAAATGATGCTCCTAGCTGTATATAATTCTTAATACTCATTTGTTTATTTATTTATTCTCCCGTGTTATTGTCATATCAACATTACGAACAGATCTAGAGAAGATTAAGGTCGGTTGGTTGGTTGGTTGGTGGATTTTATTGGCGCAAGGGCCAGGTTTGGCCAAAGAGCGCCAGACAAAGAACTATCAGCCACAGATTTTTAAAAACGTGGAAAATGATTAAGAGCAGACAGGCTTGGTAAAAGTTGAAAAATGAGTATGATGAAAGCTGTGAAGACAAGGTAGTTAATTAGGTTTATATAAAAATTTATTAATTTACTATTAGAATGATATATATATATATATATATATATATATTTTTTTTAAACACAACTACACAAAGGATGAGTCACTCTCCTCCCCCCCCACACTCCTCTGCAATGCTGGCAGAGGGCGGGGACGAACTGTCACTCTCCTCCCCCCATGTTTCTCTGCAATGTTGTTTGAGGCTGGGGACGAACTGTCACTCTCCTCCCCCTATGTTCCTCTATAATGTTGGTTGAGGGTGGGGACCTCGCTGAGGCCGAGACAGTTGGATGGACACTGAACACCTTTGCGGATTGAGGGCCGGGTCTTCCGCACGTGCAGGCTTTCGGATGGAAACTGGAAGAGACGGTCAGTTGCAAAAGAGAAGGCCCAGAATCAGGTAGTCGAAAAATCTCGAGCTCGGGGAAAAACACCTGTGTCGCTTGGTCAGCTGTAGATCGCTTGGCAAGGGCGGCGAGAGCTACAGGGCGCGGCACAAAGGGCTGCACGGGTTGTGGCAGAGACTGAACTACTGCGGCAAAAGTGCGCTGTCGGTTAGTGGGTATACCCAACTTGGCCTTGGCAGTAGGGTACGAGAGGCCTTCCAGGGTCTTGAGACGCTGGATCGCCATCTCGTCCTTCCATTTCATACAGTTGCGGGAGTAAGCTGCATGGGCCTCACCGCAGTTTACACAGCAGGCCGCAGAAGTGCAACCATCCCCGTCATGTTCACTGGAGCCACAATTTGCGCAACGAGCGGAACTCTTACCGAAACGTTGGGAATGCCCGTACCTCTGGCACCTGAAACAGCGCAGAGGACTGGGAATGTACGGACGAACTCCACAGACCAAGTAGCCAGCCTTGATTTCGGTCGGAACTTTCGGGGAGTTAAAAGACAAGATTACATTTTTAGACTTAATCAAGGAACCATCGCGCCGGAACATCATACGACGAGCAGCAATAACACCTTGATCTGCAAGTTCAGTCACCAATTCGTCTTCACTGCATGGCAAGAGATCAAACTCTGAAATAACACCCCGAGAGGTGTTAAGAAACGGGTGAGGTGTCACTTTTACAGGAATGCCTTGAAGACTAGTGAGGTGCAGAAAAGTGTTACTCTGAGAAACACTGCAAGTTTGGACAAGCAGGTCCCCAGAGCGAAGCTTCCTCACAGACTTCAAGGGGCCAACTGCAGCGTCCAAAGCTTTAGAAATGAAGAATGGAGATCTGGTGGACAGTCTCTCATTCGGATCGAGGGATTCTACAACTAAGTGTGTAGCATGCGTATTCACAACAATCGAGGGGAGACGACGCTTCGGAGCGACTGGTACAGCTGCCGAAGAAGAGGTTCCACATTCTTGGTCCAGATCATGGTCTAAAGATCGTTTAAGGGTATGAGACTTGGTAGGTTGAGAAGACGAAGGAGAGTCGTTGTCAACGATCATTTGCTCAGGTGACTTGAATTTGGAGCGTTTGTTTTTGGGTTTACCCATGGAAAAAGGAGAAGGATTCGTCTGCAGACTACTCCACCCACCACCGAGCCCTACAAGGGAAAACTGGAGGTCTGCAAGCCAAGAAAATGACGCTGGACACAGTTCTGGAGCTTATACGTTGCAGATATAGTCCGTTGGCTGTGATCACACGCACTCGGCGGACACTTCGGCCTCCGGGTACCGTCATGCCAACGCCTTTGGCATGATCCCACAGCCCCCGGGCTCACCCTGCCGTGCTATACGACAAAAAAGCCGCTAAAGCCCTGCACACAACTTGGTACAAGACTTCTGACTAGAGGTGGGTTAGTCTCTAGCCTCCCGTTTACAGCGAAGCCGGGGTCGAAGAGGAGTGTTGGCACACAGGAGGCACTTATCCGGTCTCCTGCGACCTCAGCCGCCAGACATCCCATTTCCGCCTCACGGGTCTCCGCACGCGGCAAACATGCAGGTAGGTCTAGCACCCAAACCAGTTAAAAGGAGAAAAGAAATCCAAAGAAGACAAATCCTGGAAGGGAACCTAAACGGAATCTCAGCAACCTACGAACTGAGCGGTTAATATAAAACAGTTAGTGGTGGAGGGTAACAAAACCACAAGACCGGGGTGTTAGTACATAACGTGGTAGCGATTAGGTAGAGAATACAACACGGGCAACTAGCCAGTGGAGAAAATAAATAAAAACGAAAAAGCGAGACACAAGACCAGCTCGGGATCGTGGGGCCGCGACTCCCCAACAGCTGGATGAACAGCCGTCCCTGCAAACACCAACAGCACCAAAACAAAAAAACAGGCGGTAGCATGACAACAGATGTTGACCAGTCACAAGGTCAGCTCGGGCCGTGGGGGCGCCGCTCCCCAAATAACTGGAAAACCAGTTATCCCCGTGCGGGGGAAGATTAAGGTGTAATCGATGTTTTCACACATTGATTCAATTGATTATAAATCAGTTTTACCAGAGTTCCGAGAGTGTGACGGAGAAAAAGAGAAATGTTACAAACGCACAAAAATATGAAACTCAGTTAGAAATTAAATATGACCTTTATTTATCTACAGCATATTTTGAAATTAAGTAAAATTTAGCGAAATATTCATGTGTTTCCCAGAATTTATGAAGTGGGAAGTAATACTTAATAATATTTTATGTGGCTTTTAGAAGTACTTTTAGGAATGTTAATTGTATCCCTACTTTGAAACATTTCTTATAACGGAAACGTTTTGTTTCCTCATGAAAGGGAAGGTGTCTATCTGTCAGAATAAATCGGTTGATTCTGTGAATTTAAAATCAATTGACTACGTGCCAGGAAGGAACTGTCCGATGATGACAATTAGCATCTCAAAACAGTGTTCTGAGTAAAAAACAATTCCGTTGGAATAAAACGTCTGTAATATGGTCTGCCAAATTTTTTTTATTTCCTCTTGTTAGGTAACACTTGAGACGACTCCAATTGCTCTCCACATCTTGAGTGTGATCACCTTGTACGGGATCAACAAAATTAAGAGCGAGACTGTCTGTTAGATAGTGAAATCCTAAGCTTCGCTGTCTATCGTAACTGTGCACAGCAGAAAAAGGCGTCCGAAACGACAACAAAAAAGTTTATAGGCTGCCGTTACAAACCGCACGCTCAGGACACAACGGAGCCAGTGATGTAACCAGAAAGTTCTTGAGAATTGGTCCATGGATTTACTTCATTGGCGAAAGCCTATATATACATATATATCGCTTTAATTTCGTACTCAACTCACTCTCAAAGGTGAAGGGGGTGTCCAGTGTCGAGGTTTATTCCCTTGACCGGATCTTAAGTGCTCCTAAGCGAGAAAGCGGCAGCCATCGAAAAAAACCATCGTTCTGCCATCTATAAGCCGATTTTTAGTGAAACGAAAGTAAGGAAAGGGATTTTTGAACAGATCAACTTTAGTGACTTGATCTGAAAGATCCTGATCGGGTAAAGGACCGAATCTTCACACCACTAGGGCAAAAATTAAATATCTCTGGAAAAGTGAATAAACTACCTCTTAAAAATAAAATAATTAAATTTTGGGAAATTACTGCTACCGAAAATCCGCCAAACATTTTTTTACTATCTATAATTTAGTTGCTGTCGTTCATTGATAAATTATGATTAATCAAAGCATGTTACTTTGCTTTTGGTATAAACTGTGCTTAGAATTATAATCTGAGCTTTAGCTTTGAATGTTTAGATATTTCTCAACCCTAAGGCCATATTTAAATAGTTCCATACAAAATTCGAAACTCTGACTTGCAGTATTCACGTTGATTGAATTGACATATTCAAAAGCATTTGTAATCTTTTCCTTTCCAAAATGATTAAATAATGAAAGAAAAGGAGTACATTTTTTATTGGTAGTGCAATAAAATTGGTAGTTTGGATTAAGTAGTGTCAAATGGTTTTTGTGGCTTCGAGATTCGTCTGAGATTTTTTTCCATTTTAAGATTGAAACATGCCAGCGGATTTTGTCATGCCAACTTGTCTAAACAATACGGCTGAGACAAGTTGACATTATTGCATTCCCACTTTTCGAGGATCATTGCGCGTCATTTGCACTCTTGAATGCAGAATGCGGAATTAAAATGGCGACTTTGCATTGTAGTGAGTTGTGAACTGAACAATATTACATCAAGGCCATAAGCAAGGAGTTCCTGTCTTACAGTGACTAAGACAATTCATAATACAAATTCACTTGTTTCGTTTTTCAAAATAACTAAACTTTTGTGTTTTTAGTTATACAACAAATCACGTTACTACGAATGTAAAATTAGAGCCTTTTATTTACAAAAATAAAACAAATATAAGTATAAAAAGTGACTGTGCAATTAGAGCAGTAGTGACTCTCATTACTGCACTTGTTTAAACAGTAATTCTCCTTTCTACTCTGCTTTACATAAAACCTTACCTAGCACTTTTTTTATATGCTAGGTAGTGACAGCATACGAAACATCACCCAGACCATTATACTTATTAAATACTATTATTGCGTTGCAACCCTAATTAAACGACATTAAGTATCTTTTTTCCATGAGAATCCTATGTAAATATAAATCTGTTTCCGTATTATGCCTGGAAAATGCTTTCATTTTCACTTTCGTCCCTTGAGTCCTTCCTCAATCACACAGTAACACAGCTGCGAAAAAATATGTATTTCCATTCCTTGTCAAAAAGCGTTTATGCGTTCTACTTTACGCTTTCCAGAGTAGTTGCGGAGGGTTAGATTTTGAGATTTCTTCTAATTGTTATTCTATCACTCTCAACGGGAGCTGATTTACTATTCGTAAAAAAAAAATAACTACCCGTCTTAGGGTTACGCAATAACTAAAAGTAAACCTGAAATATACCTAAATCATTATATGATGGTTATAATATACTCCATATTTATTCCGAAGACTAACCGTGGTTTTATAGTATTTCAAGATGTAATTCTAAAACGGTATTTCGTCAATATTACAGCTGTAGTATATAAGAGTGCAAGATTTAGCGTTAAACATTCATCCGTGCTCAATTATAAACGTACCTACAATATACAATCGAGTAAGCAGGACTCGACAAAATAATATCTGGCCTCAAAACATAGTTTCAGTTCGTTCTTCAGACAATTTCTCAATTTTTACTTTAGTAATTTTTATGCTTTTAGTTACATGTAATTGCAGTCTAAATATTTCCAAATTTTAACATCTCCCGCAATGAAATATTTGTTAAAAAACCAAAGGATTCGAAATCACGATCTGATGTGACAGGGAGTAATATAAAGTGACTGACGTAAAAGACATGCAAAAGAATCTTTAATGCAGTGTTATATTGTTTCAATTTTTTTTCACAAAATAGCCATTGCAGCTCGGAAGCTGCAGTGGTTATTTTTATAGCCATTGCAGCCTAAATCTGTCAATAGATTTCAAAAATTAGCTACTCTTCTCGTGTAAGCATATGAAGTGCTTCCTAACTAAACATTTTGATTACATCACAAAAATAAGCGGATTTAATACGCTTTATGCGTTCATTATTATTCTTGTCTGGTGTATTGAAAATAAATGCAGAATCCAAGTACCTCCATTTACCGCGATGACCACAATGGGAATTCGGAGTCAATCTAACTTTAAACGGTACATCAAATGCTAAACCGCGGCAAATAAAAAAATGCATATTTATCTCATTCTCTGTTTCATCCAATCCTCTATTTAACCAGTATCTAAAAGAATTAGGAATTTGCAATAACTAACAATTCGTTACTTGGTTATACACCTTTTTGTGCTTGGATGGGTACAAGTTTTTATATTCAATAGATCTATCGATATCCGGTAAAATAGCGTTAGGGTAAATTGGAGTCATCTGAAAAGGAAAAAGTATGAAACCTAAGTTTCAAATATGTTTAAATTATGAATAAAATACGAGATTACATCATATTATACACATTTTGAAAATGACAATCCGTTTTTGGTGTAAACATGACAAGGATAATATCAGAAAACTTTGAAAAATTTTTCACCCTAAAGCGGAACTTGAAAGACCGTCTTCCACAGAGCGCCCTGATATGCTAACCACTACACCACCCAGAACGTCTAAGTCTGTCGTTTCTGATTAATTTGAATATAACCATTACAGGATTCGCTAATCCCGTAATGGTTATATTCAGAAACTTAAGACTTCGTCTTTCTGGGACGTGTAGTGGTTAGTATCCTCGAGTGCTATCT
Source organism: Macrothele yani (assembly GCA_039090855.1). Classification (NCBI taxonomy): domain Eukaryota; kingdom Metazoa; phylum Arthropoda; class Arachnida; order Araneae; family Macrothelidae; genus Macrothele; species Macrothele yani. The sequence continues at coordinate 32,574,521 of CM076999.1, read as the reverse complement.
GGAATACGTGGGTTCGAGTCTAGCACCGGAAGGACGAAATTTTTCAAGTTTTCGGATATTATCTGACTTACCATGCTTGTCATATTTACACCAAAAAACGGATTGCCGTCTTCAAAATTTGTATGTTTAAATTAGATTAAAAAAATATATTTCTTTTTTTCACTGCTTTTTTCAGGGATTACACTTGAGGAAAAGAAGTCTGCGTGTATGATTAATTAAGGACACTCCACCAGTTGAAAGGTTTCATGCATTGCTCGCGAAGAAATCCGAATGGTTTAAACTCGAAGCCTAATAAAATGCGAAAAGAATTAAACACATCAGACTCTCTTGACTCTACTTAACTGTCTTTGGGACATTGAAGCCTTCCGTCATTAAGTAAAAATCACCTTATCAACCGAAGATATTCATTTGTCCTCCTATATTAAATCATAAAATATTTCATAAGGATTTGTTGTTTCCTTCGGCAAATAATGGTTAAATAAGGCTACACATACATGACCGTGATCGATTTTGTATGCTACTTTCGTATCTAAGCAGAATTTCATGCCTCTAAGCACGTTTTTCGTAAGTAACAAATTTAAATCAGGCCCAGCTTATATGTGTATATTTGTTGTTTCGGTATACTTTGTTTCAAATTCCACGAATAAAATATTGATGCGGTTTTACGTACCTGAAGACATACAGTACTCATTCTATCTTAAATCACAAATCATTTCAATGGGATTTTTGTTGCCAAGAAGCAAATAGCAGTTATTTGATGTCACACATTGTGGATTGTGATACACATCATTAACAAGGTTTTTTTTTTTTGCTTTTAAAAAAATGAGCTATGTTTCCGGTTATACATATGTTATTAGGGCTACTAGAGAAATAAAACTTACAAACACCTAAAAGGTTTGATATGTATGACACATTTTCTTACAGACGTCATTTGTATTACAGAAACTTGGTTTTCTAACACATTACCAGGCATTTTTTAAAAATAAAATTCAATCTAGAGGGGGTAGTGTGGCTATCTATGTCACAGACATTACCAATGTTTCACAGAAACTCAAAATTTACATTTATTGATGACACACTTGAAATATTAGCTACAGAATATCAACATAATATTATTTTAGTTTGTTACCGACCTCCGTCAACAAATATATTATGCTCTTTATCCAAAAATTTACAGATATTTTAGATTATGTCAATTATACAAGTAAAAATGTATTTCTTTTAAGAGACTTTATTATAGATATCTCACAAGTTAATTCTAATTCAATTGATTTCTCAATACGATTTCGGCAGCTGATATTTTTAAAACAACTACTAAAATTACTACATAAACAACCACAATAATAGATCTTGCTATTACAATACGATTTCGGCAGCTGGATTTCAATAATACAGCTACTAGAATAACTATACAAACTGCCACAGTAATAGATCTTGCAATTACAAATGTTTCAGTCGATAAGAATACCTGGGGAATTATTATTATTGATATCACTGAACACTTGCCAATATTTATAAAATATACTTATTAAAATAAATTATTACAGCCATGGATAAAATTTACTTTTCGCTTGTTTAGCCAGACTAATACCAAATTTTTTATAAATCTAATACAGCAAGCGAATTGGCAAAATGTCGCACAAATCTCTAACCCAGATATAACATTTGGTAACTTTTTACAGATTTTACCTCTTTTTACGCTCTGTGGCCACTTTATTATGACCACCCCCTCAGTACTTCGTTGGACCACCTTTTGCTTTTAATACTGCTTCGATTCTTCGTGGCATGGACTCCCCGAGATCTTCATAGGTGGTTTGTGGAATTTGAGACCATGCTTGATGAATAGCAATTTCCATGAGTGTTAGATTGCAGGGTTCTGAATCCAGCTTTCTGACGGCTCGTTCAACTTTATCCCACAAATTCTCAATGGAGTTGAGATCTGGAGATTGTGGGGACCATCTAAGCAAAGTAAACTCACCGGAATGTTCTTGAAACCAATCCTGTACAATACGAGCACTATGGCAGGACACATTTTTTTGTTGAAAGTAGCTATCGCCATTGGGATAAACCATCCACATGACATGCTGCACTTGGACCGCAACGATGTTTAGATATGATGTGCCAGTCCGACGTTGATCAACACGAATTAAAGAGCCCAAAGCATACCAGGAAAACATTCCCCAAACCATAACGTTGCCTCCACCAGCTTGAAGTTTTATAGCAATGCATTTGGGGTCCATGCTGTCGTGCAGTTTCCGCCAAATTCTCACTCGGCCATCGGCATGGTGCAACTGAAAATGTGATTCATCGGACCACATAATTTGTTTCCAATTATCGACTGTCCAATCCTTTTGCTGCTGTGTGAACTGGAGACGTTCTCTCTTGTTAACTGTAGACAGCAAAGGTTTTCGAACATGCCTTCGGCTACCATATCCCATCCGATGAATGTGTACGGTGAACAGTCCGTGCAGAGAACATTTGAAGGAATCCTTGATTAAGATGGTCTGTAATTTGCTGCACTGGTGCCCTTCCGTTGTGTGTTACCAGTCTGGACACTCTCCGTTACGCCAGAGCAGTCACTAGTCGATGACGAGCCACGTTGCACGTAGAGACCCAGTTTTTTGGCTGACAGTCCAGTTTTTAAACACTTGAACAACAGCTGCCCTGGAACATTTCACGAATGCGGCGGTTAAGGTGATGCTCGCTCCATGGCTCCGAGCTCCTACAATCATCTCACGTTGAAAGTCCGTTAACTCGCATTTTTATCCATCGTGTCACCCAAAAATCACTTCTACTACTGTCGCAAGCACTAAGCTTTCCCCCTTTTTATACCAGCCTTGCCCTCTGGCCGCAATAGCGCGCAGCCATAGCTCATTTGCTTAAAACTGCCAGGTGGTCATAATAAAGTGGCCACTTAGTGTATAATCAAGCATTCCCGATTAAATTTCAAGGAAATAAGATTAAAAATACGTAAACCGTGATTAACTTAACATTGCTTAAATCAAATAAATAAAAATATTAAATTGTTTTCTAATTTCCTCAAATCTAGACAACAATCGGATTTTCTTTTATTTACAACCTTTAGAAATAAACTATACTCTAAACTGTGGAGGTTGAAAAGGAATTATTACTTTTAAATTTCTTCACAAAATAACATCCGCTCAACTTGAAGAAATCTTAACTTCCTTATGGGTAGGCAGAACACAAAATTATTACCACGTTATTGAATTAAAAATAATACCAATATCTTAGACAATTCTTTAATAGCAAATTAACTTAACGATCATTTTGTCTCTGGTCCTCAGACCATAGTTGCACAGATACTTAAGAGCGGTGTTTCGTTCCCGTCTCAAACTATAACCCCAAATAGAGTTAATTCTATTTATATTTCTAAAATTACTAGATATGAAATACTAACTACAATACAAAATATCAATAAAGCTTCGGGGCTTGGACATCGTGATATTAACCCAAAATTGTAATATCTGTCGCCTCTTCTATTGTTGATCACTTATTACATATATTTTATACAGTTATTGAAATTGGTATTTTCCCAGATTTAAAGAAAGTTGCTAAGATCACCTCTAAATATAAATCTGGTGTATTAACAGATGCTAATAATTATAGACCAATTGCAAATCAAACAATATTTACTAAAATGTATGAAAAGTGAATTTACGTCAAGCTATTTGATTTCGTCATAAAATATAATATTATGCATCATAATCAATTTGGCTTTACACCGAGCAGTTCAACTGAAATAGCTTTACTATCAATGACATCCAATCCAATTTATTATATAATAATTACGCTCTTGTTCTCTTTATTTATCTTTTAAAGGCTTTCGTTACAATAAATTATCACATTTTGTTACAGAGGTTGTATGACATTGCAATTAGGGGTAAGTTTCTTGACATTTTTAAGAGTTATTTATCTCACAGACGACAGTATACACAGATTAATCTTGTGAAATCTACTTTCGGATATATACTATCGGGTGTACCGCAGGGATCAGTTCTTGCTCCTGTACTTTTTAATATCTATATTAATGATATTTTTAAATTACTCGAACATACTTATATACAATCATACCCAGATGGTGCCACTATTTTATTAGAAGCTAAAGACACAAATATACTTAATTCTCAGTTGAAAAATAATTTTATTTTAATTAATGACTACTGTAGTTGTAAAAATTTGGCTATTAACATGAAAAAAACAAAAATAATGATTATTAGCAAAAATTCTGCTTTTCTACCTAACTTTCAGAAAATAAAATTAATTGGACATGATACTGAGGTGGTGAACTACCATAAGTATTTGGGTACCACTTTAAGTGATGATTTGAAATGGAATTCACATATAGATCTACTTTCAACTAAAAGTGCGAGAAACATTGGAGTAATTTGTCACACTCTTAGACATCTATCCCCAAAATTAATTCTGGCGTTATACTATTCCATCATACAAACATATTTTCCCTACTGTATATTGATATGGGGAAAAGCAACACAATATAACATTCACAAACTAAAAACATTACAAAATAAATTTTCAGGTTATTGGAATTAAAAATTAATACTAATCAATCTTCCAATTTGACATATAAAACAACTACACAATCCAATACATTCAATATATTAACTATACAACAATTATATGAATATAACTTGGGAAAGATTATGTTTAAAAAAATAAAATATATAACCTCTACTATAATTTAATCACAATCAATGTGCATACTCATACTTATCCAACAAGAAACATATTTAAACTACTACCGGTATTCACACATACAGAAATTTTTAAAAATAACATAATTTGCTATGGCCTTAAATTACGGAAAACTTTCGCTCAACATCTTCCTGGTGTTAATAATATTAATCTTTTTAAGAAAAAAACTAAAAATCAATCTATTGGGGAAGAACAAGCTTTATCACATTTTTTTGACTAAATCTTTGAAGGTTATCTTGTTTACTTTAGTAATTTCATATGCCTATAATCTTATTTGTAGTGAAAAATTGTTAAACTAGGATAAAATCATACTCACACAATACTAAACTATTAATGGTGACCTTTTTTTCTTCATAATTTTTATTTGCTATTTACCAATTTACTTTTATGAAGTCAGAAAATTAGTTATGTCTGTTCCTGACTTATACGAACTTTATTATGGGTGCCGAGGGCTAAGTTAGGCCAATCAGGCATTTTCTCTCGTGCTTCCCAGTTGTCACAAGTTACAATGTTATTATTATAGTACTGCTTTTGGTGTATATGGTCACAACTGAAAATAAAAATGAAAAAAATAAGTGACATAAAACCCAAGGAAAGCCATGTTCGCCATTGTTTGCTGTATGAATTTCACAAATGGAGCAATCAACCGTGGCCACCAATAACATTTGCACTGTTTATTTGAATGCGTTAATTGTCCGAAATTGCCAACGTTTGTTCTCCCAATTCCGGTCGGGTAATTTTGACCTCTCTGCTGCCCCTCGTGAAGGAAGGACCATGGAGTTGGACAATGATCTGCTGCGTGCAGCCGTTGAGGCAGATCTTCGTCAGATCATTGATAAATTATCCCAAAATCTTAATGCATCATAGTCTACTGTTCAAGAGCCCCTGCAACAGATAAGGAAGTTCTATAGACTAGGAGTTTGGGTCCCACACCAACTTCCACCTGACAACAAAGCCCAGCGTTCAACCATCTTCAACTCTTTGCTCAGCCGACAGGAAATGGTTCCATTTCTTCATCGAATTGTCCCTGGGGATGAAAAGTGGATTTTTTATGTGAACAACAAACGTAAAAACCAGTGACTTCCTCCAGGTAAGGCACTAGTTCCTATGCGAAAGTCAGGCCTACACCCAAAAAGGTTTTGCTCTGTGTTTGGTGGTCTACCGCTGGCATAGCTTACTTTGAGCTTTTAGAATCCGGACATTATCTATTGTCGAAGGGGCATCTTTTATAGGCTACGGGGTTTTACTAGTGGATGGTACACAATACCTTTGATATTAATATTGCTATTACACTTAACTGACTCAACACCGTTGATTTCATAGGAAACACACCATACAATAAACAAAACATCAAATGAGACTTTCCTTATTAGCAGTGGGAATGCTTTGCTACTCACATTTGCTTTACAGACCTAACAAAGTACAAACCAAGCAGGCCAGTTATAAATCGCTTAGAACGTGCGTGCGAAAGAATTAGGTTGATCTAACACTTACGGTTATTTTGGGATCGGGCGAAGTAAGCCGCTGTGACAGTTACTTTGGCCTTGGGGTGGGGAGAAAATCACAAGTAAAACTATTTGAGGAAAAATGCATCAAAAGGGAAAAAAATAGTATGCCACGGAATACTTACGTAATTCCCTGGAATATCCTTATTTTAGTCAAAAATTCCGTTTTCACTACCAGGCTTTTGAGCAGGTCAAAATTCCCTGGATTTAGGGACAATTCCCCGTACCTACCATCACTATTCTAGACGCTAGCAACTGACTAATCCATTTAAGTAATTTGTACTTTTATATACATTTGTGTAAATATGTTTTACTCAAAACTATTTCATAATTACAGTTTGGTTTTATAATATACTACATTCGGAAATTTCTATAAAGAAGATAAAGTGAGAAATTCGACATATAACTCACTGGCGATATGCCAAATAATGTCGAAATTATCATAGCCATCGTTGTCTCATTTGCAAAATAGGACCAATTTTGAAACATGTTCAATCATTTGTGATTGTTGCCGATATAAATGCAGACATATCGCAGTAACTTTCAGGTCTTCCCCTTAAGGTGTTTTTGCACATAAGTTTGTATCAAAAGATTACATTGCACAGCAAATATTTCTTTTCCTGTCCTTTAATTAAAAAATGCGTGACGTGTGCACATTCTCTTGTGTTGTACGCTGATGGAGCTGATCATACACGCACTCTTGCTAAGTTCCAAATAGAGCGGTACGTACCAGTAATGAGGTAAGTTATTAGGAGGAAAAAGTTTGAACAGAAAGATGGACTTTTATTGAATTCAAGGAAGTACGACATATCCTGTAGAAATAATGCAGGAAGATGTGCTCACAACTTTGTGATAGACCGAAGAGGAAGTGTAAATCCTATACTGTTTCCTGATTTTTTTCCTACTCGTTGATCGTCTTGTGTACAACATTGTACAATACGGAGAGATCTTAATGAAATATGAGATATATACACTGAGTGGCCACTTTATTATGACCACACCCTCAGTACTCTGTTCGGCCACATTTTGCCTTTAATATTGCGTCGATTCTTCGTGGCATGGACTCCACGGGATGGTAATAGGTATTTTGTGGAATCTGAGACCATGCTTGATGAATAGCACTTTCCAGGAGTGTGAGATTGCAGGGTCGTGGATCCAGCTGTCTGATGGCTCGTTCAAACTCATCCCACAAATTCTCAATGTGGTTGAGATCTGGAGATTGTAGGGGCCACCTAAGCAAAGTAAACTCACCGGCATGTTTGTGGAATCAATCCTGTACAATACGAGCACTATGGCAGGACGCATTATCTTGTTAAAAGTAGCTATCGCCATTGGGATAAACCATCCACATGACAGGATGCACTTGGTCCGCAACGATGTTTAGATATGATATGCCAGTCAGACGTTGAATGAAAAATCATGAATTAAAGTGCCCAAAGCATGCCAGGAAAACATTCCCCAAAACACAGCGTTGCTTCCGCCATCTTGAAGGGTTGTAGAAATGCATTTGGGGGTTCATGCTTTCGTTCTGTTTCCGCCAAATTCTCACTCGGCCATCGGCATGGTGCAGCTGAACACGTGATTCATCGGACCACATAATTTGTTTCCATTTATTGATTGTCCAATCCTTGTGCTCCTGTGAGAACTGGATACGTTTTCTCTTGTTAACTGCATACAGCAAAGGTGTTCGAACAGGCCTTCGGCTACCACATCCCATCGGATGAAATATACGGCGAACAGTGCGTGCAGAGATCATTTGCGGGGATCCTTGATTAAGATGGTCTGTATTTTGCTGCACTGTTGCCCTTCTGTTGTCTGTTACCAGTCTGGACACTCCGTTCCGCCAGAGTAGTCACTAGTAAATGACGACCGCACGTTTCTCGTAGATACCCAGTTTTTTGGCTGACAGTCCAGTTTTTAAACACTTTAACTACAGCTGCTCTGGAACATTTCACGAATGCGGCGATTTCAGTGATACTCGTTCCATGGCTCCGAGCTCCTACAATCATCCTACGCTGAAAGTCCGTCAAATCGCATTTTTTGCCCATCTCGTCACCCAAAAATCACTTCTAATACTGTCGCAAGCAATAAGCTTTCCTTTTTTATACTAGATTCGCCCTCTGCCGGCAACAGCGTACAGCCACAGCTCATTTGCTTAAACTGTCAGGTGGTCATAATAAATGCGCCACTAAGTGTATAACTAAATATAAGATATATTTACCTGCAAAAGCTGGTGCTTCATCGCACGTTTAGTAATGCAAATTCAAAAATTAGTGAACAAAAAGATTACTTCCATTTTTACCAAATATCATTAATTTGCATCAAATTTTTCGTGTGATTTAGGAAAAGGCGGTCTGTAATTTCCAGGTCCACATGTAGTAGCATTGGCGTTCAATACACTGCCGATTTCTTTGCTTTCTCCAAGTGGAGACGTTTGATATTCAGTTTTCAATGTGTTAGAGATACATTTATTTCTCGTTTCGTGGTTGAAACATCATCCTTTCCTTCCACTTTCCATTTACGGGTGTCCTAAATTTCATTTTTAAGTGGAAAATGAAATTTTCTGGAACATACATACTTGAAATTTCGAATATTTCGAAGTACCCCTGAAGTTTTTTGTTCCAATGTTTTGCATGCCGCAAAACGGCCACATACAGAGACATACCAGATATATGGCGCGAATGTGCAAGCGAGCAAAAGACGAAAGCCATTGGATGCACGAACATGTTACATCACCTGTTCCATCAGTGACATACAACATCGGCTGATCGTTTCTTCAATGGATTTGGGTGGACAAAATATTTCTACTGCCAAAGAGCTTCCCCAATCTCACACGCTACTTTCACAAATCACACATCTCCCGTAAGAAACATGATCGCATTACTAACCTTTAGCAAGAGTTATTATCCATAGCGGTCACTATACGTTCTTTCAATATGAGCATTCGAATTTAAACGTCCTTTATGTTGAGTGGTAAAAATCGTTTCCAAAATTTCAACCACTCCACACATCATTTCCAAACATCAGTCGGCTCTAAGGGAACTAAGTAAAAAGACTTAGACTTTTTAGCAGTGAGTGTAAACGGCAAATATGTGAGTGTGAATGCTTCTGTATACAGTGAAGCGCAACTGAATTAGAGACAGCTGGCGATATTCAAATGAGGCGCTGTGGGCGGCACTGTAAACGGAAACGACATGACGTATTCAGCGATCCGACAGTATAAGGAGTGATTCGACGGGAATCAGTAAGAGTTGGACGCAGTATGGATAACACGAAGGATCAAAGCGCATTTGATCGTGTGAAAATTGTCGGGGCCCGACAAATGGGTCACCCCATCTTGGAAGTCGTGCAGGCACTGGGATTTTCACGAGCCACTGTGTTACTGGTGCACCGTGAGTACATAGAATCCGGTAAAACAATCCCTGCAAGATCCAACTGCCGTGGACAACAGCGTATGGAAGACGGAGTCATCGTCTGTTAGCTTGAATTGTAACAGTGGATAGACGGGCCACAGTAAAAGAAATCACTCGGCAATTTAACTCTGGTTCACAAAAACGTGTAAGCAGCCACACCATCCAGAACCATCTCCTCGGTATGGGGTACAGAAGTCATTGTTCCACGAGAGTACCGCTGCTAACCGCACATCACAGGTTGCAAAGATTAGCATGGGAGAGGGAACATCGCCACTGGACCCTACACATGTGAAAAAATGTTACCTGGACTGATGAGTCGAGATTCACGTTGGTACATGCGGATGGCAGGATGCGAGTACAGCGCAAACCGCATGAAGCGATGGATCCTTCTTGCAACCATGATACTCTTCTAGCTGGTGTGGGTGGCATTCTAGTCTGGGGACTGTTTACGTGGGCTGAAATGGGACACCGTGTACGTGTGCCATTGTTCCTCACAGGTCAACGTTACCGGGATATTCTGGACGACCATCTGCTCCCGTTTTTGCGTCTTCAACATCCCACTGGGGACCTCATCCTGCAACAAGACAATGCACCGTGCAGTCGCTCCCGAATTGTATCCGAATGGTTGGATGAACACTCCAACGACGCAACCTCGCTTCGTGGGTCAACTAGGTCATCTGACCTCAATCCCATCGAGCTCATCTGGGATACAATCCAGAGAGATGTTCGAGGCTCTGACTTCCTCCATCAAACCTTCTTGAACTGTGGGAGCTTGTTCAGGGGTCGTTGATCCGTATGGCTTCCCAACGCTTCCGGTGTCTTGTCGAGGTCATGCCGAGAAAAATCGCCGCCGTCATCAGAGCAAGAGGTGGTGCTACTCGTTACCAGACAGGTATCTCTAATTTAATTGCTGTTAATTATATAACTTTGCTAGTCTTTTAATAATTCTTTTGCCTCCTGTTTTTAAGGTAGAAACTAAAACCATTTCGTATTTTAATAATATTCGTTTGCATTGTAGAAACGGCGTCATAGCATATAAATAAGATTATTAGAAAAATACGATATAGATCGTTGAAATGATATACTGGTAATATTCTGCTGATTTTGTTTGCATTAACATTCACTTAAACTATTATACTGTTCCTTAAGTGTGTATTTTTGCTTTCAAACTGTAGTCCGCGGCACTCTGCAGAAATGAAAGAGAGAAATGAGAGGGCGAAGACGTCTCTTAAGGAAGATCTGAATGATATGCAATGTAGAAAGTATAATATGCAAAAAAAAAAAAAAAAACTCCATCCATCTTCACCGTCACTAGATATCGCTGCTGGGTCACAGTTTCCGAATCATTACCCCATGGAATCAAAATAACCTAATGTAAAGCAGTAATACATGATTCTAACACCAAACGGAACTGATTAGTCTTGTGAAATTTACGGTTCCACTTTGTGTAAAAAATTCAGAAATACTAAGAGCGAAATATGTGATCAGGTTACTAACTTCTATAATACTTTCCAAATAAATTTCATTCTGATTTTTTCAAATTTGAGGCTGCACTGAAGAAAGTGATGCCTCAAATCTGCGAAGCATTTTTTTAATTTTTTGAATTTGCATTCTCTAAATGAACGTGGTGACTTCTAAATTTGTGTCAGCTGTACCTGTGAGAAATTAAAAAAAAAATCAGTTGTCAGAATGTTTAGCAGTTTTTTTGAAAATATCGGGAAAGATCCATCTCTGAATTTCAGAGTATTTACAGGTTTTATCCTGCTGGTCAGCAGCAGGAATGACGAATATTATAAACATCAAGCGCTCAGTTAAAAGAAAAATTCACCACGATATAATCTACATCTCCTGTACTTACTCTTTAGATTCTACAAAACCTTAGACCCATAATTTCATAGCGCTCTGCTGTTGCCTGACACACCGATAAATATCTGAAGACGTCAATAAGAACAGGTTGACTCCGAGAACTCAATAGAACAGCACACCAGTGGGAGAACGTAGAATTAATGGGCCGCAAGCGTTGCTTGGTCAATCTGCTATTTTTTTATAGGTAGTCAATATTCCCGGTAATAGTGCTTTTATATTCTCACGTACCAGAATCTAGTCTAGTCTAATGTTCAACCACTAGGGGTCTAAAAAATTCACAGATTGTGCATCTGTGCATAATCCATTTTTTTTTCGGTGTTAATCGCAAAATTTTGAACTAAAACACAGGTCCAAAATCTCGCAGCAGATCAACGCTCGAGAAGCGCCAAATCTGCGGGGCGTTGGGAGCAAAAACACCGAGCAACCCCCGCAGAGAGCACGCGTCTGTCACATCTAACTCCCTAATTATTTTTTTGTTTAATTTTTTTTAAATTCCCTAATTAACGTCTCTTGAGCATCACAAATGCCTAATCAAAGGCTTCAAATTTATACACCTGTCCGAAATGGAACACAGAGCTGCTTGCTAAAATTTATATATAATTTCTTTTACAGATATTTAACTGCAAATAAAAGACATCTGAAAATATTACGAAGTGTAAATTATCTGGATCTATCACTACGGAATCAAACACTTGAATCATAACATTATTTAATAAGTTTTAAATTTAATTTCTTGAATTCTGTTTTGTTGTGATTTTTTTTGAGTTTCTGATTCGAAGCCGGCCTCTCCCAACGTGCTTCTGTAGTTCCACTTCCGAAACAGTCTCACATTACCTCTGTGCTCATGTCTTTCATTCAGCGCTTCTCGAAGGATCCAGTTTGAGCGACCTACCATTCTTTTGGGTGTTCTTGACCCATCACAGGCTCATGACTTAATGAACTTCTAGGTCGTCCCAGTGGCAAAACGTAAGGTGCGGATGTTAGAAAAATTTCATAGATGAGATGCACTATCCTGCACTTGAAGCTGTGAGGCAAAAAGCTCGGCTCTAGGCCTCATATCCCATCTAAAAGAAATGACTTCTTGATTGTCTGTCACGGAAGTCTACTGGTCTAACATTGCACCTTTATTTAGTAGGTGTGCTCCAACTCCATGGTCCTTCCTTCACGAGGGGCAGCAGAGAGGTCAAAATTACCCGACCGGAATTGGGAGAACAAACGTTGGCAATTTCGGACAATTAACGCATTCAAATAAACAGTGCAAATGTTATTGGTGGCCACGGTTGATTGCTCCATTTGTGAAATTCATACAGCAAACAATGGCGAACATGGCTTTCCTTGGGTTTTATGTCACTTATTTTTTTTCATTTTTATTTTCAGTTGTGACCATATACACCAAAAGCAGTACTATAATAATAACATTGTAACTTGTGACAACTGGGAAGCACGAGAGAAAATGCCTGATTGGCCTAACTTAGCCCTCGGCACCCATAATAAAGTTCGTATAAGTCAGGAACAGACATAACTAATTTTCTGACTTCATAAAAGTAAATTGGTAAATAGCAAATAAAAATTATGAAGAAAGAAAGGTCACCATTAATAGTTTAGTATTGTGTGAGTATGATTTTATCCTAGTTTAACAATTTTTCACTACAAATAAGATTATAGGCATATGAAATTACTAAAGTAAACAAGATAACCTTCAAAGATTTAGTCAAAAAAATGTGATAAAGCTTGTTCTTCCCCAATAGATTGATTTTTAGTTTTTTCTTAAAAAGATTAATATTATTAACACCAGGAAGATGTTGAGCGAAAGTTTTCCGTAATTTGCCACACGTGTTCGGTGTAATTAATAGATTTAAGGAGAAGATCCACAATATGGTATGTTTGTTTCATGTGCGCAGTACGCACAGGTCAATGGAAGTGACCGGTAAATTTTTCCATTCTGTCATAAAACAGCCTTTAAACTTACTTGGGAAGAATCAATGAAGAGATGTCATTCTTCATGCCAAAGGTCCCTCCCTATCTCGCAAACAGTCCATTAACGTCATTGCAATAAACAAGATCATCAGGTTTTGTCAAAAAACAAAAGTTTATAGTTGTTATTCACAATACAAATGTTTGTGAAAAACAACTGAAAAAAAAAGACGTACACTAGCAACAAACCTTTCACTAGGCCCAAAATATTAAAGGATTTTAGATAAGCTGAAAAGGAACTCGATAATTCGAAAAAATAATGACTTCATCGCGGTAACACATCTTTTCAAATTGAAAATTTTATGAATTCATTTCATTCTCTTGCTTACATAGTCCGAAGAACCAAAAGTATTATTATTATCACCTATTTATTCATATTGAAGCAATTGAAGGCAAACGACGGCGCGTGTAACTAAAAAATCATAAAACGAAATAACACCACATACGGAGCTCCGTTCTTCCATATTATTTATGTTGTTCTGATGGAAAAGGCTGAGTACTTTAGTGAGTTTGACATGTATGAAGGCAAAAGAATTAGGTTAGAGCATTTTCCAGGCGGCAAGGCTTATGGTGACTTCTTTGCCAGTAGTGGACAGTTCTTACAAAAAGTGGGTTGTCGAAGGAAAAAACCAGGAACCACCGGTAAAAGTGTGGGCCGAATGCGGCTCATTGATTGGAGAAGTTAACGAAGTGTGTGCCGTATTGTATGAGCCAACATAAGGAAGAATATGGCCGTATTCGCCGACAATTTGAATACTAATGGACTGTTTAAGATATGTGAACTCTGCTTTAATTTGGGCTGCGTAACCGCAGGTCTCCCCGAGTTCAAAAGCTTACCTCAGTTTACCCTCAAAAGTTTCTACAATGGACAAGCGAGCATCAAACCTGCAAAGCGAAAGAAATTTATTTAAATAATTTTTTTCTGGTCTGATGAATTTTGATTCCCTTTACGCAGTGTGTACGGCCGGGTACGGGTGTGTCATTTTTCTAGGGAAATGTTGATACCTACGTTCACCGTGGCCGGTGTAATTCGTTTGGTAATGTTCTTTTGGGAATGTATGAGCCCTTTCCTTCTTGTACTGACATCTATCATCTCCACAAACATCATGGAAGACAAGGTTCATCCCTTCAGTACACACGTGTACCCCCGTCGTAGTGGCATGAGACACAAATCTTGTTTCAGCAGAATAATGCTGGATACCACTCTGTTTTGGTTCTTAGAAAATGATTCGTTGGACATCAGAAAAACTTCAAGGTATTGCCTTGGCCTCCACATTCCCCAGAGATCAATCCAATCGAGCATCTGTGGTTTGTGTTGGAACAGAAAATCCGATACGCGGCTAACTGAGCACGCAACTTTGAAAAGTTAAAGGATACACTGGTAAAGTTTTGGTTCCAGACAACAGACACACTTAGATATGTTGTGGCGCCCACTCTCGCTGGTTAAGAAATATATTGGAGGCGCGTGGGGAGACAAACATCACATTCGGCAGATGGTCATAAATATTATTTGTGCTTCGGAGTATGTCTGAGTACCGACAAGATGCTGGTGCACCTAGACCAAAATTCATATGTGGTCAAATATTAATTTTACTTTTATTCAGTTTTTGAACAAAAAGCAATTCACCTTTCTGAAAGTTCTACCGCGAAAAGCGTAAAAGTTTACCTGTATTACAGAATAATAACATATTCTTGAATACCATCGATGATTATTGTTTTACGAATTAAATATCGATTTAAATCTAAATTCTTAAATGTTCATTGTTTGATATGACCACGTGTAAATCGTTAGATTAGAGAAATCGTTCCACTGTAAAACACCTTTATCACTTAAATGGCTTGTGCACCACAGCCTACAGAAAAACGTTTCATATTACTCGCATATCAACACTTTTCTTTAAACAGACATTTCTGCGGAATCAACAAGCATCATTCACCTCATTCTGTGTTGTTTCATGTCATATGCTTACGAACATGTGACTTCTAAATAAATTTATCACGGACTCAATTACCGGACTTCATTATACAAATGAGTCATACAGATTGCTTCATTTAAGAGCTGGGCTTCAATTTGTAATAAACCGCAGACTGAAATTTCTAATATCTTTTTCCCAGTTCACACAAAACTGAGACAGAAACGGAAATTTTCAAACATTGAAGCTCTGATAATTTTCTGTTTCTGTAAATTAATTCTATAATAATATGTTTCTATGGAACATATTATTATAGAATTGTGTTACTATGCAACACATGTTTCATATTTTTCTGATTCAATCACAACCAAACGCGATCTTCTGATTTTCTTATCTGTGAAAACATGCAAAATTATTTTCTGTTGTGATGTTTCTAAATAAAAATAAAATTAGCTTTTTCAAATAATTTTGGTGTTTGTTCATTGGATTTGCACAAAGTATTTGGGTTTCTCCTATATTACAGCAACGCACATCATATTTTCTAAAACTAGTAAGATAGCAGGCAATTATTGCAATCAAAACTACGTGAAACATACATCCCATGTTAGACAAGTCTTCTTTAAAATGTTCTTGTTACTAGATACGCCGAATAGGGCTTAAAGGATTTTTTAGATCCCATTATAAAGAATATGTTCACTGTAATATTTTTCTTTGAATATATAAATTATGTTTTCATGAAAAAACTGAAAATAAATTCTAGCATTTCAAACCACCAAGAATTAAACCTGCAATTCAAAAAACAACAATAAACAAATGAAAAGATTAATCAGTTTCTAAATTTTAACAATCAATATATATTTAACTACACATCTGGGAATACTTCCAAAAATTATAATTGGCACTGGTTAGTACTAATTATTTTTGAAAAAAGTGTATGGACTGAAGACATAATATTCCACTATTTCTGAGGATGTAATGTATGCCCAATGTGTAGAGTTTGAAACTTAGATTGCTGCTACAAAATTGCGTACCCGTTTTATTTAGTTTTTCATGTCCCTTAACAAACGATTTACGATTTTATCCATATCCACGGGGTCAATTTCCTGCATTAAAACATTGGGCTATTCCATCCTGTAATTTAAGGAAGGCGTTCTCCCTAATTGTGCTTACGGAATAGTATTACACTTTCCGCTTAACGAATATTGGATGTAGTACTCATTTTTTATGCACGCACAAACTCAATACATCACTGTCGTTTTTCCTTGTTTTGGCTCAATTTGTGTGTTAGCTGCAGTAAGAGAAAATACATGAATGAGAGGCGAACAGTTTTTGCTTATGCCATTCTTTTTATATGTAAAACTGTACATATTTTCTACCTCTAAATAAATTATCTAAATAACCTTTCCATACTCTTTTGTATTTAAAGAAATTGGAAACAAAATTATAATATATCAGCCGTTCTGCAGTCTTGTCGTGAATGGATAAATTAAGTGTAAAACGTTACACAGCTTTTCTCTGGGTAATCTCAGCATTGTTAAAACAATATGAGTCATGGAAAAAGAAATTTAAGATCAGGCTTTGAATTTCGAAACCATTGTGATTATCCATAAAAAGATTTCCCGCAGGTCAAGAGTCATTTCCAAAATTTTTATTACAGCAATTGCTTTTATTTGCGGGAAGCAATAAAGAAGTTATTCAAACTCAAGGCCATGCACAGGTTAGAAAAAATAAACTTTATATGCAACCGAAACAAACCATTTGCTAAATTCAAAAAGCGAGGAATCAATATCATATCCAGAAATCCTCCTGCTACACGGAAACGTCTGAATATGTTTGATGTTATGCAAAATGTAGGTCTCTTGTGAAAATATTTCATCATGTTATTTTGTTACCGTGTGTTTCAAGAACCTGCGCCGTACTTCGCAATTCTTATTTCGGTGAGAGCTGTTAAAATACAGTAGAACATTATTCTTCAACGTGGAATTCTTTCCTGTGTAACAAAGATATTTAGACTAAGTTTTAGCCGTCAGCCTTCTGGCTCCAATCGACGGTGAGTTTTCGCCTAAATTCAGAATATATAGATGGAGACATTGCCCTTAAATCCTGGTATATTCCTTGGGAGTGAATCAAAGATAGAAAAAAATAATTAGTTTTATCATTTTACCATGAACGCGACTCATATACGGGAAGATAAATTCACTTTTCCACTGAAATTGCCACTGAAACTTATTTCTACGATAACACAGTCTTTTTCTGGAATCCCTCGCGCTCCGATCTTCTAAGCGAGTTTGCGTTTACCTTCACAGTTCGGATTCTACGAGCTCCAGGCACAAATTACATAAGTACAATGTTGACTTTATAAACATCAGTACAACTTTAGTGGTAAAAAATTATTACATTTAAAAACAATGCGACTAATCTGTATAAGAAACCTACAACCTTTTGAATACGAATAATACTTGACATATTTGAAATCTAGATTTAACCCGCAGCGGGACACACAGCTGACAGTAAAACACTCAAAAGGTCAGAAAATTATGACATGTCTAGCGCAGGAAGTAAATATACTGTATACTTGATATTAAAGTTTTAGAGTGTTTATATTCTAGAAACATAAGCACTCAAAAGAATTAAATGACCAACAGCAATGACAGCCCCAGAGAGCTTCCACTATTTTGATAGTCTGTATATCTCAGCTGCGGCCTTGAAAGTGCCTTGATTTCACTGCCTCCAATCAAAAAATGATGTAATCGGTGAATGAAGTGACAACTTCAAAGGTGAATGGCCATTCACTTGAATGATCATTCACGAACAAATCTTTCTCTGGTATGCTGAATGAACTCCGAAGAAAGAGTGATTTATGATGTCACTACCATAATGGATATAAGTTGTGTCCCTTATGTAAAAGCACATGATTTTGAAGGGTCAACGCCACAGTGCTTTTGCACTGTGCGTGTGACCAATTTGTTGGCTCGATGCCTTGCTATCTACCTTCACTAGCTACCAACCAGCGCCTCTTTCCAATTACCTACCCTTGTGGCTTTCTAAAACTTGGATTCAAGCTAATAATAATCCTTTTTCTATATGACACCAGCTTTTTAAAATTCAGTCAGTGGCGGGTTTGGTTTCTTAAATTCATTGCATTAAGAAACATACCACTGCAAATGGACTTTTATAACAGCACATTTACGAAAATAAATTACAGCAGTTAAAGTCTCAACGCTAGAAAATTTGAAATTCAGTATGGCGAAAAACGCTTTCAGAAGTTGATTAAGGGACATTTACACTTGCAAAACATTGTTTTGGTATAAAATTTTAATTTATGAGATCTTCCCCATACACTTTAACTCAAAAGGATACCATGAATTAAATTAGCGAAACATCACTACTTTATAAAATTCGATGTTATGTGCATTATTTGAAGTACATCTGTAGCTTTATATGAAACTGACCTTTGTTTTGATGTCTAGTAAATCGAAATGCACATCATGTTGAACAAACAAAAAGTTGTTTCAGGAAGTGTGAAAATATCCTATTAGAAAGTTTTTATAATTGCATATTATTTTTTGCCGGAAATGATTGCAGTCCACCATTAAACTTCAATTTCTTGGTGGTTTATGCAAACCAATATAAATTTCAAATTGTCTTGAAAAAAGTGAGAAAAACCATTTTACAATCTTTTGCAGTAATATCCTCATCATCATTTTAATCGAAATTAATTTCACTGTTCAGTAGAGAAATTCCGGAATCAATTCAGATAGTTCAGGTTCTGTAATAAGAATAACACTACGTTTCCATATTTGGCGAGAAAAAATATCAATTAATACTCTAACTCGCGGCAAAATTGCTTATCTCTGAAAGGCGTAAAGTATACATTCCACGTGCGAAGCTGGTGCATTGCATAAAATATGAAATACATCTGACACATAAAGTCCTAAAATAAATTCTAAGAGCATTTGCGCTTTGTTACAAAAACACATCTAGTGTGAAAGCTATCTGAAGTCCAATCAGAAATAATTTTTTTGGTAAAGCAACCTGTTGAGGAAGTCGAAATGCACTGGTACATTTTCAGCAAGAAAGCCTTTCATCAGCCCTTTCTTGACCATATCTCCCAATACTCCCGCACTTTGAAACAACTACTGTGACTTGAAACGCTTGTTTAAAGTGAGCATAATTTCCTATTCCCAAGAGTTCTTTGAAATTGAATGTCCTGTTCGAGGTTAGAACACACTCTTAGTCAGTATGGTGGTCACTGAAAAAATATGTGATGAAGAAAGTTAGTTCTATTCTGGGAGATATAATTCACTCGGATGACAACGGGATTTTTCCTCCGTGAAAGAAGTTTAGTTTTCAACCACTTAAAATATCTGCTGCTTAATCAGTATCGAGCCTATAGAACCGAATTTTCCTGTGACGATCCCGCGTTACTCATTAGTTTATTAAATTGTAAAAACGTGAGCGAAAATTCCGAAAAGAGCAATAGAAAGTTGAAATTGTTATATTATTCTTTGCTACAAAATATTTTATGAATTCCATCGATAAAGTGTTCAGTTAAAATATTTTTGTACTAACGCACGAATACCGAATCTTTAAGAAGGGAGGGATTCTCTTGCAAGTACCAGCAACGAGAAGGATGACTTGCATTAAAAATCAAAACTCGGAAGAAATATACAGCTGCATTAAATTGCTAAGCGCATTTTTTTCTTTAAAAGGGACATTTTCGTTTGTCCATGGGTTTTCCTTCTTTAACGAAATTGAATTCTTCAATTGGAAAGAGGAATTTTTATCTGCGACCAGATTGATACATGCGGTACAATGTTTGTACGTCAACACGCTTTTGGGATGCGCATAAGGCATGTTCTTTTTAGTCGGGACAAAAGTCCTTTTAAAAATGCTATCAAAGTTCTGAAAAAAGCACCAAAAATATAACTATATTCTTATATCAATTTTTTTTCAAATAGAATACTGACAATTGTTAGAATATCGCACAGAAATATTAAGACATAGTGTACTGTTAAGCGACACAAACATCATTCGCATTATTACATTTTCTATGGTAGTACTTTGCAGAAATTTTATATATACGATAATTCTAATGTCGGTAGTTGTTTAGATACATATATTGCTAATTTTGAAACCTGGATAATGCAAAAAATATTATATTCGGGCTTCGTAGTATCAAAACTTTTTTGTCGCATATTTTTCATTCTTTCTCGAATGTAAACTAGATTGATTAAGGGTAAGTTTTGGAAAGCAGTGAGAAAATATCTTATTAGATATAAGTTTAGATAATTTTTATATCCGTACGTTCACTGCAATTTTTATATCCAAACACTATCCCTAAATGCACTCAAACACAATCTAACTTACTTATCATTCAGAAACTGAATAAAAATAATTTCAAATAGAATTGATAACTTCAAATGAAACAATAGAATCTGAAGTACACTTGAAATTCGTTAACAAATGATTATAAACAGTTAAACACACTTCAAATACGTTAAAAAGTGCTTCAGTTTTCCTGAATACCATGAAACTGCCTCAAAAATGTTTCAAAAAATCAAAACTTGACGTTATTGGTCATTTCGATATAATTGGTCATTTGATGTTATTGGTCATTTCTGTCAACTGGGATTTTATTTCATATATTTGCCCAATGATATTTAAGAAGGATAAATAAAAAATAATAATACTTAAAAGAGGCATTCTCTTTCAAGAATTTACGAAAACAAATGCAGTTATACGTAGAAATAGAACGTAAAACATAAAAGCTCTCACACCAAACCTGAAATTCCTTGAACCCCAGAAAACCATACTTTCCTGCGACGAACAGAAGCATGAGCCGATCAAAAGACCCAAGGCTATCATGCAGAAAAACAGTGGTAAAACATTGATATCAAAAACTTGTGTTCTATTTGTTTTCATCTAAAAAAAATATAATTCTGCCTTAACAAAGGAGACTTAACTAAGATCTGATATTATTATAACCTCTTAAAAAAACATTTGAAGTAGTTCCTAAAATAGGTTTGGATTTCTTCTTCACAATTTTATTTTATTATGAATTCGAGTACTTTCTTTGAAATTGGTTCAATTCTAATTTCCACATATGTCTTCGGAATGTTGACATTCAATTTGAAAAAATTCTGGCTGTAGAACGGTATACTATTTGTTTAACTGGGCAGAATACATTACACGACTTACGGTGTTATTTTGGTGTTATTGCCTTAAACTGAGCTCTGATATTGTTTGAAAGTTTTGTGAAAGCATTTTAGATAGTTGCTGGAATATTCATTTTTCTTTAGAATTTTCTTATATGAGGAATTGGGATATGTTTTTCCAAACATCTAAAAACTAATTTTGAAATTTTATTTTATTCGGGATGTTGACATTCAATATATTTGAGATTAAAACTGAAAAAAAATTATCTGAAAAGCTGGGCGGAGTACTATCTGATAAGCTATACGCCTCTGAGGCATTGCATAATGACACGCGCAACCGAGAGAAATGCGTACGGCTTTAGACAGAACAGCGGTGCAAGTGAAGTTCACAGAGCAGTATATATACAACCCGAGAACCGGCTTTCGGTTAGTACAGTGTTCGGAGTCCGAATGGTAAAATCTGTCGACTTATCGGAGCTTAATGAAGGACAAATCCGATGGGACGGCGCATCGGAACTGCGATCTTGAAAACGGCGCTGCTTGTGTGTTGTTCACCTGCCGCTGTAGTGAGTACGTATCAAAACTGTTGCACAAATGGAGAAATTACAAACCGTCGTCCAGCTATGTGTCATCCGCAGTTCATTGACTCCAGAAGACAGGGGGGACTCTCGCGCATTGCTAACACCAACCGCAGGGCCACAGGGCTACAAATCTCCCAGAGCTACAAGAGTGGTGATCAGGACAATGTGTCACAACACAGAGTTCATCGCAGCATTCTGCTTATAGCCTTTTGTAGACAAAGTCCCGACCGAGTCTCCGGGCTCTCTGCAAGTAACCGGAAACTATGCATGAAATGGGACCAAGATCATCGAGATTACAATTTCGAACTTCTTGAACACATTCTCTGACAGCTGCAAGGCATCCGAGCATTCATTTAGTGAAAAAAATGTTGTTGTGTAATTGTTGCTCCAGTTAAGCAAATGGGAAACTGAAGGAAGACTGGAAGTGGGGGAATATTTATTCAGCGGTAAGGTGAGCCTTATTATACAGGATGTTCAGCTAAGCGTGTTCAAACTTCTGGGAGGGGTAGGTTGCACAAAGACAAATCGGAATCATACAGCAATGCAGAGTCGGAAACGATCCAATCATGTGCTAGTGTACAGTGAAGACGAAAACCCAAAGAGTAGCACGTAAGAAAACGAAATGCTTTATATTACTCACAAGACATTTGCGAAATGCATTCAGGTTACAGAAAGTGTTAAAAGTTTCGACCACGAGCTGTAACACACGCTTGACATCTTCGGCGCATGCAATCGCGTACATTTTGGAAAATTCCTGGCGTATCTCGGACTTCCGAAGCAGCTACAGAGATGCGTGATGCAAGGTCCTCATCACTTTCAACAGGGGTGTCGTACACCAGTCCTTTGATGTAATCCCAGAAGAAGTAATCAAATCATGTTAAGTATGGCTCTATTGCAGGCCAATGAACCGAACCACCACGCATGATGTCAAAATGTCATGTTTATATGATGACGAACATCATTGCTGAAATGAGTGGGAGTCCAATCGTGCTGGAACCGCATTGCACAGGGGAACCAACTGAGGGACCTGTTCTTTGTTCAAAAGCTCTGGCAAGACGTCCTACAGAAATATCCGTACCTCCTTCCGTCCAGACGAGGACGCATGAGGTATGGGCAAATTAAATGGTCCCCGACAATGCCAGCCCAAACTTTAACAGCAAAACGGTTCTGTGATGAACGTGGTTGTACAGCATGGAAGTTCTTCACTACCCATACATGCGCGTTATGTACATTGCGCAACCTTCCTTTGTAAGACACGCTCCGTCTGTGAACAGCACAGGAGCAGCAAATTGGGGTTCTGCCGCACTATTCTGCAGGTACCATTGCGCAAATGCCATGCGCTGAAGGTAATCCTCAGGGCTTAGTGTCTGAATGCGCTTCACATGGTATGGATGCAATTGGTAATCGTGCAGAACCCTCCATACGGTAGATTGAGACACTCCGAGCCAATGGCCAATCGCTCGTGAGTTGGCACTTGGAGTGTCTGCTGCGAGACCTAACACATTCCCTTCGGTGACAGGAGCGCGTAAACATCGTTCCCGATACCTGGCAGGCCCTTGAAAAGAACCAGCGTCACATAACCTCTGATGCAACCGTGCAAATACTTGGTAGTTTTGCACTTGTTTCATCGGGTACTGTTCCTGGTAAAGTGGCAAGGCTGCTCATCCGTTGCATTTCGCTGCTCCGTATGTGAGGTACATATCAGCAATTTCCGCGTTCGTGAACTCAGACATCCTACTACCTGTGTGGGCGATTTACAAATGACGGTATCTTTAAAGAACTTATGAACCATCTCACGGCAGAACAACGTCATCTACCGCGTGAAGATGTCGTTTCCGACCCTGCATTGCGATGTGATTCCGATTTGTGTTTGTGCAAACTACTCCTCCCAGATGTTTGAACACTCTCAGTTGAATCACTCTGTATACATATACACATGTGTATATGTATACAGAGTGATGGATGAAGGTATCCACAAGTTTCTTCCACAACAGTATATCCTCAGCCTGTCTCCTCTATGTTACTCCGGCACGGAGGATAATTACATTCTTTTGATTTGAAAGTATTAAAATCCTTCAAATCTAAGAAACTTTTGAATCCAGACAAACGTACTTACATAAAGACCTTGGAATGTGGAAGAGTCAGAAATATACACGAATATTCGCACAAAGTTGTATCACCTGTAAACTATACTCTACACAGAAAGGTACGATTATACAAGGTAAGGTAACCCAAAATAATATGATATTAAAAAAAGCCTTCAAATTTAAAGAATCTTTGAAAAAGTTCAGTCAATTATATTTGCAATCCAGGTTTGAAACAAAAATATCATGGATATTTTTCCGAAGTTGCAGTACCTGGAATCTATATTTTACCGAATATGTACTGTTATACAAGGTAAGGTGACAAACAAAATAACATTATATTAAAAAGGTCTTCAAATCTAAAGAATTTTGGAAAAAGTTAAGTCAACCATATTTCAAACCGAGGATTAAAACAAAAATATCAATCATATCGCCCCTACCTTAGGTGGACACCCTTCAATTTGTGAAAAACCTGCGTAATGGTTAAACAAAGAAGTAGAGAGGTTTGATAAAAAAGTTCCGAGACTAGGCCGATTTACAGCAAAGTACTTACGTTACTTACGTCTGGCTATGACCACCCGCAAAGTAGTCTCCTTGGGCAGCGATACACCGCTGCCAACGTTTTTGCCACTGTTGGAACGCTCCCGCAAGCCCTGTTCGCGAATAGTGTCAGGCACCGTCTGCGATTCGCGCTGGATATCCTTCACGGTTTCAAAACGGCGATCCTATAGCTTCAGCTTCATCTTCGAGAACAGAAAAAAGTCGCGGGCGGCATAAACGGCGGTTGAAGAAAGGTAATCATGCTGCGGCTGCAAAACAGGCGTGTTGCTAACGCTCTCTTAGCTGCTGCATTGTCGTGATGGAGCAGGAAAACACCCCTGCTCCACTTTTGAAAGGATGCAATGCGGTGCATGTTCAAAACCAAAGTCAGAATTTCTTGCACTATTCCGTATGACACATTGACGATACTGAGGATCATCGGATAACCTTTCAAGACAATCTTGATCAACGATACTGTTGATGAAGAATGTCTTGAAGGGTTCTCTGACGATCCTCATGACCAGTTCCCTGATTTTGTCCACGTTTTCGAGGCTTTTGCTCGTGGACGGTCGTTCTGACCTCTCGTCGTCTTCGAGTGACGTTCCTGCCCCGCTTGAAGCGCGAATGCCCCTTAAAACAAATCGCACGACACATTGCTTCATCGCCGTAAGCCTTGCCGCAACATTTCATACTTCTCCGTTCCCGATTTGGCGAGTTTGACGCAGAATTTCATGTTCGCTCGCTGCTCTAGTTTCCAGTCCATACCGAAATTGAAGCTGTGTTCTGCACGTAATCACCAAATATCGTGTAGCACAGCTCCCGATGTTTACAGAACGCTACTCGGCACAATTACTCATGAACGTCGCTGCCCTCGATCGCTGCTCGCGCTTCCGCGTACTGCCATCTGTTGAAATGATCTAACTAAATATAATAGTAAATACCTTGAATGTTTCGAAATACATCTACATGGATTTTGCTACAAAGAATTCCAGTTATTTCGTTTACCCCAACAGATGTCGGCATCTGTATCCTCTGGTTGTTTCGTTTTCCGTCGATCGCTTACTAACGAGATCTTACAAGCATCACTTCTTCATAATTGTAGTTCCCTCTAGCTTATTCTGTTTTCTTTTCCGATTGAGTACCCTGACGCAAACCTACTGGTTGTCTTTTTATAAAATAAAAGTTTTGGATTTTTAGATTTACTCAAAATTACTAGTTGCGTTTTTCCAAAATCACAGTCAGACGCTTACTAATCAAAATATTTTAATCAATAGCAATCTGAATAAAATGTTTTGATACAGTCAGATAATACGTAAACGTAATTTTCAACTGAATCTTGGAATTTTTGAATGGACGAATGTTCAATATTTCTCTTCAAGCGATACTGTTGAACAAGAATGAAATTTCTTTTTGGAGTGATGTTCACTTCTTCTTTAGATGGTTCCTCTATTTGTGAGCCATTTCAGTAAGTAATGTTTCCGCGCAAGTGAATTGAGCAGGGTCTATTGTATAGCAAGCAGTCAGAGGGCGAATAATTCTTCTTTGTGTCATTAACTATATTATACTGCCCAAGAGAACTCCGTACTCATATTTATTTGCATTTAATTGTGTTAAAATGGATGATTCTGTTGCAGCTGTGTCGACGTGTGTTAAAAATATAGTTAAAGTGTCTTAACTCATGATGATATAAAATAAATTCACGCTAGATTATCAGCAGTTTATGGTTTTCGAACTTTGGAGGTAACCACTTTTCCTCGTTGGGTGAGGAAATCACAGCAGAATGGAGAAATGCTGGTTGTAAAAGATGAGCAGCGGAGTGGGAACCCCATAATAGCAACTTGCGTTTTTAATAGGCACAAAGTCAATAAATGCATCATAGAAATCAGAGAAAAACTTATAGGACCATAAAAGGTAAGCTAAACATTAGTTTAGGCAGTGTGAAAGTTATTGTTAACGTTTTTGGTAAGAGCTAAGCCTGTGCGGGTATCGCGTCGCCACACGACTGAATCTGAGAAATTAAAACTTGAAACATGCCAAACGCTGTTCACGCTCAATGAAAAATATTAATTTATTTTCTTCTGTGTATTGTGACTGGTGATAAGAGTTGGGTTCACACTTATGAACCAGAAATAAAAAAATCAATCACAGGAACATCGACACCCATTTTTTCGTAGAATAAAAAAAAATAATAATCAATTTCTCCAGGGAAGGCATAATAAGTGTGTTCTAAGACTACAGACAATTTTTTCATTGTCGGGAGTCATCATCATTATCTTTGACAACCATTATCAATCCACTGCTGGACGAAGGTCTCCCCACGTTTCTTCCACAACGTTCTATCTTGTGCCGATATCCTCCATGTTACTACCGCATACTTTCGAGTTTCATTCACCCATCTCCAATGTGGTCTTCTTCTGGGTTTTTTCCTCTCCCTTGGAATCCAATCAAAAATATTAGCTGTCCTTTGATGGTCAGTCCTTCTGGCAATATGTCCAGCCCATTACTCGTTCGTGATAGACGTAGTGTTGGTGGCTCCAATATTTTATGCGTTTTAGTGTGGAATACCTTGTCTTTCACTCACCTGTTGCGTGGCCCGGCTGTCTAAAGGTACCGGGTACGTTTTGAGCTACTTTTCTAGCGTTCTCACCCTCATATTAGTTCATATTCATCCGTTTTCTTATCGTTTGCTCGTTTGTTTACGTTTGGAAGCTGCCAACATGGCGGCTTCCGGTATTTCGTTATCATCTATGGGCGTGGCGGATGCACGTCACGTCACACTTCCCACGTCCATGGAAGTTAACATACTCTCGTCCTCAGATGTGTCTGCTCAATTGCCTTCCCAGCTTTCTAGTACTCCTGCACCGGTGCCTTCACTGGACTTGGCTGCGCTTTCTTCTTCAACTCCTGCATCTGTCTCGGTGCCCTCCCTGAGAACTACTGATTCTACTGCCTTGCCTTCGGCCTGTGCTTCTCTTCCCTCACAACTTTCTGTACCTACCGGATCCGAACAGACTTCTCTTCCGAGGATGTCATTTGCCTCTAAAGTGCAACGAGGCGCTACTTCAACGTCCGATTCCTCTCAACCAGATGGTCTTTTGCAAACAACACCTATTATTCAGGTGTCCAACCACAAGGTGAAGGTAACGATTGATGACAATTCGCAGATTGGCCGTGAGTTCCATAACCTCCTGGATAGAGGTGTGCTCTTTCATGCTTTACCAAATACTCCATTGCCACGCTACATGGAGGCCCTCTCTGTACATACGTCGTCTGCGTCCATTGCAGGAATTTCCCGTACTCCTCGGGGTATTTCGGTACAGTTCAGTCACAAGGAGGATGCTGACTTTTTTCTAGCTAATGGACTTTCGATTGGGACAAACCATCTCATCCCGTCGCCTCTTTCTAAGAGACCGGTGAACATCACGTTCTATCCTGTTCCACAGGAAGTGCCGGATACTGCACTTGCTCTCCTTGTCAGTCATGTTTGTAAAATTGTTGGCAAGGTCCGTCGCCTTTCTGACGCTCCCCGCGGAACTCGATTTGTACATGCTACAGGACCTCGCCGTCAGTTATTGGTCGTCTTTCCCACCGAGAAAGCCTTGGCGGATTGCCCTACAGAAGCTACTGTTGAAATTGGCGCACGAACGTACAGTTTCAAGATTTTCACTGCTCACTATTGTACACACTGTTTAACACAAAATCACAGCACTGCCTCCTGTGACCGCGTTCGACGTGGACATTCATCAAGTTCGCATCCCACTGGTGACCACATTGGTCTTTCTACTATCCCCACTACCGGTAGTTTGCCTGACGCGAATTCTTCGTTTCTCCGTCAGCCGAACATTTCCGTCACGGACAATGCTGCCTTTCCTCCTCTCCCGACCCGTACGATTGTACATCCACCTTCAAGATTGACAGAGTTGTCTTCTCCTACAGATGTGTCTACAGCGGAGTGTTCCGATCCGGGTGTGTTGAGTGGTGGTTTGGCGGATCGGCCGTCTGGCTCTTCTCCTAGCCTCTCGGATATCGGATCTCCATTTATACATTTGTCTACCATACCCTGGTTGCAACATCTTCCTAAAGCCTCGGCTGTTGTACCAGTCTCCACTAAGGCAGCTCAGCTACGTTCTGCTTCTTCGGCGACGTTCGTTTCCTCGTCTCCTGACTTGGGAGTTGAGCCTGATCCACTAATGGATACATCCGCCTCAGCTACTTCTTCGAAGCTGATTGGAACTTCCACAGGCGCTGTAAAACAAAAAAAGTTAAAACAACTTTCTGTGCCACATTCTGAGGATTAATCTAGTGTTCCCGGGGTTTCCGGTTCCGGTGTTTCTCCACCTGATGGTTCTTCAAACAGTATGCTTCTCCGCTCAGGTCCTGTCAATCCTGTCTCTGATGCTGAGGTTTTACAGGCAGTTGATATGTTTCCTCCAGTTCCTGGCCCACTCTCCAGACAGCAACTTTTACGTCTTTTTCAAATTGCACGTACGATTGTTGGTTCTGAAGAATTCCTTCACTCACCTGATCTGGACCTGTATGCAGCGGTAACGCAATTCGACGCTTATATATCACTTTTTAAATCTCTGTGTGCCACCGATCCTCGGTATCAGCCTTTTTTGAGACGTTACACGCGCCGTCTCGCCTCCTTGCAGGAGCTCGTTGAGAAGCATATATGTGATACCTTCTATCCTTTTACCGATGACCTTTAGCTCTCTTCCTCACGTCGATTACTTTTTGTTCTCTCAATGCTAGAGGATTTGTTAACCCGTTCGCAGATTCCCTTGGTTTTGCAGACTTAGTGCATGTTGATTCTCATGTTTTCCATGTGTGTTTTTACTGTGATTCACAAGTCATGTATTGTAAATTTGCTTTCTTTGTGTGTTTGGCTGTGTTTCACAAGTGATGTATTTTAAATTTGCGATAATTGCGTGTTTTTGCAGTGTTTTCACAACTACTCGGTCTCGTTACTTGTGTGATATCCTCATTATCTCATCATTATCTTATCTGTTGTTTTCTTAATTTGTGCCTTTTTTTAAATTACCTATAATTGTGAGTGTTTGCTGTGTTAGTGCTTTCCTCTATCGCGGATTATTGTAGTGGTACGTTTGTTACCGTTGTTATTTTTATATAGTTGCTGAGGTACTCCATGTTGTTTTGCTCTCTAACCACAATTCAGTTCCGTTCGGTTGATTTATGATAGCATAGTACATTTCATGCATTTGTGCACATGTGTTATAGTGTTTGACATGCCGTTAGGTCTTTCATTGTTCGTGTGCATATTCCTTTCCTTTCTGTGTAATGTTGTGCTGCATCGTGGATATACTTACTTTCCGCACTGTTGTTTTCTGTACTGCAGCTTTTAATGAATCTCCTATGTCTGTATTTCGTTATAGCAATAAACTGGGTACCACTATGGTACCCACAGTTACCAATACCAATACCATTGTCATTTCTAGGATTTTCCTCTAATCATGATGTCATCCACTCTTGTCTATTTTCTGATACACGAGTTCTTCTTCTTATCTCTCATGGTTGCCCCAAGCATGCAACCTCTCCATGCTTCTATGAGTTGTCTGCAGCCTTTGTACGTCTCTTTTAGTTAAGGTCCACGACTTTGCACCATACGTAAGCACTCGAAGAATGCGCTGATTAAACACTTTTCTTTTAAAACACAATGGCTTATTACTCTTGAAAATTATGCTGTCTCTTCCAAAAGCTATCCAGGCAAGTTTTATACGCCTATTAATTTCTTCGTCAGGAGTACATGTACAAAACTGCGACTGTCAACTTTGAGAGCTGTCTACGAGCATACATAAAAACCTTTAAACAAAAAAATGAGAAATACTCACTTTCCAAAAGTGACAACATTTTTTCCAAAAATTAGAGTCGCCATGTAAAAATCATAATTATAATTAATTCTAAGCAATATGGTGAACACTTACTAATATTGAACATTTTAAAAATTATATATATGTGGTCGTAGAATGAGGAGAAATATGTAGGCAGAGAATCTTCCCGTCTGGTCTTCTAAAACGAACCTGAAAATTAAAATACAACGTGTTCAGAGGAAATGCAAGATTAGAAGAATCTATTATATAATATATTGTATAAAACGTGAACCTCATACATTAGGAGAGCTCTCTTTTCTGATAATGCTTAAATGCAGTATGCTAAAATAATGT
The DNA here is from genome assembly GCA_039090855.1 of Macrothele yani. NCBI lineage: Eukaryota > Metazoa > Arthropoda > Arachnida > Araneae > Macrothelidae > Macrothele > Macrothele yani. The sequence goes on along the minus strand of CM076999.1, from coordinate 32,543,571 downwards.
TTATAGTTTAATATCTTGAAAAATATTTATATATTTCACCTGAAATTACCACTTTAATTATTTTTTGACTTCAATGTTCAATTTATCCATTAAAAAGGCGCATGTATAAAACTAACAAATCCATATACCTGGCACATTGTAAACATCTAATACTAATAAAAAAAGTATTTTTTTTCTAATGAGAATAAATAGGTATTTAAAAGTTGAAATTAATGTAAATAACTAACTAAAAGAATTCGAAATTCCGGTAATCAGAAAACAAATACACTATACGTATGATCAAAAATATCAGAGGACAAATTTTGTGTCATAGATTTATCGATATACGTGTCGTATCCGTACATGTCCAATACGGGAATAAAGTGACGCATCTGGACTATCAACCACTACAGATGAGCACAAACGGTAGAATGGGTTATAAGGAACAGCTCATTGACTTTCAACATGGCACGGCCACGTCATGACTTCAACGGATAGTTAAAACGATTTCTCTCGAGTAAGATATCACTTTTCATCATTTCGAACACCAAGGGACTAATCTAGGTGTGGAATATGTCAGATGAGTGCTGCAAATACTTCGATGTTGGAAATGTTACTTGAAGAACGATAACAAAATTTTACCGCACGACGCATTTCATTTCCTAACTCTGAAATACCCACCTCCTTTGCTGTATGGCGAAATGCACACGTACCTTAAACAACTGCGCAATAATAAAACCAGGATTGTCTGCCACGGCTAATAACTGTTGCCATGGATACTTTATTAATTCATACATGTATGGAGACGAGACGGCTAGAACAAGGACTCGCATACCTGCAGTGACAAATGGGGAGCCATTTTCTACGATAACCTGACATTCTTGGTAATACTCTTCAGCACATTCGCGGCGCAGGCGTACGTGTGCGACATTCTACGACCTGCTGCATTTCCATTACTGTCGCAGCGTCACCGACAGCATAATACCCGGCTATAAACTGAACCTCTTTGCATATTTTACCTCCGTAATGTCGACCCATTCTATGCCTCCGCAATATCGACACCATTCCATGCCTCTATATCGACATTCTTCCATGTCACTGGGAGGTGGACACCCGACATCTCACGTATAGAAGATGTTAGGGACACAATGAGACTCCACCTACGCCCATCACGGAATGCTCGTCAACTGGCCCTCAATTTGGGCACCAACTGGAATGCTGTACTTCAGGACACTATCCATATACTCAATGCGTCTATATAATTCTGGCTAACCACTTGTATCCGACCCAGAGGTAGCGCTACACCATACTGACTTGTGCTCGTGAAGCTGTTTCATCTGAATAAATGACCCACCTGCTATGGAATTGCAATCCTTTCCTTACATGTCCATTTCATATGTAAATTTTCATTTCATTTAAATGATTCGTTCTGGAACCGTCGTTTTTTTTGCTTTTGTTTTTGTTTTTTGCAAAAGGTGTACTTAGAGAGCATACCACTTTAGCAAAATTATTCAAGACGGTCATGTGATATATTGCCGAAACCTGATAAACAAGGCGAGTAAGATGCAATCAGCCAAATCATACATTTCCTTACGTAAATTAGCATCAGTGACGTAAGAATGTATAAATCACATAATGGGATAAAACGAAGGTCTTCCAGCGACATCCTTAATCTGCGGCATTTATCGTGACATTTCGTTTCTTAAAGTCTCCGATTTCGAACATTGTCTCTACAACATGATTTACCGGAATCAACCGCGTGGTTAGCTTTTGCAGGCTGGAAGGAGGTCTTACACTGGAATTTTTAGCATAATCCAATAAGTGTCACGAAGTGTAAGTTCCCAATGTTGGACACAATTCCAGTTTACGGAAAGAGTTCGACAAAGTCAAGGTCAATGACGTCCACAACCAACAACAGTAAAGGACGGCTGCTATTTATTGTCAACATTCTATCGACACACGTGGCGAAATCCTACTACTTATACAAGCTCTTGCGAGGTTTCCCTAGTCAGGAGAACGCATGTTGCCAAATCAAATATCTTTAATCCCCTTCACCATAGTAACATTTACGATAGTAAACAAATTGAATATGTAATTTTTATCCGCACGATAACGCACGTTTCGATTAAAATGTGCCCAGCAACATCTTAGTTGGGACACTAGTGGAGTCAAGTTCTCTTCGCTGACGAGTGGAGTTTCAGGCTGGAGTGTGACAATCGACGAGTTTTTTTATGGAAGGAATCCAGCATACGAAAAAACCCAGCCTTTCTGCAGAAAACAACATTTACGCAGGACATATATTATTGGTCCAGGCAAGTATAAGTATCGGTTGACTTATGGAACTCTACTTCACCAGAAACAGCAGTCTATCGGTCCAGAGATATACCGACGAAATTCCCGGACACATTATCATGCCGTAAGCTACAATCGTCGGTGATCCTTCTTTTTCGTGGACGATAACTCTCGACCTCATAGAGTTCGGCAAACTGACATCATGCTTCAAGAAAAGAGAATCGAGTGTATGGAGGGGCCAGCATGCTTCCCTAATATAAATACAGTTCAGCGTGTCTGGAATGCGCTTGGGAGACGCATTGTGGCTCGGACGACACCTCGGTTGAATCTTTGTGAACTGGAATCTGCCCTCACTCGGGATTGGCAAAAATATCCTCAAATCCTCTTCGATAACCTCATCAATTTCATACCACACAGGTGTGCAGTCATCTTCTCGGTTTAAGGAGATTACACACCCTACTAAAGATCAGTAACCACCTACCAAATGCTATGTTTTGTAGTTGTAAGTATATGCATACTGTTGTATTTTGCCTCGCATCATGTGAATTAAATAAGAATATTGGGTAAAGATTCACTAACTCGCTTTTTCTTACCCATACTACTGAACTTTCTATTGTATCTTCAATAGAAATCATATTTTACATTCCACAACGTCAGATGCACATGATATTCCTAACAATATCTCTTGATAACCTAATTATTTTGGTAAGTGTATGTGCTTACATCACTGTCGAAGAATTATGGATTCGATTTCCACTGATGAACGTAGAGGTATATATTTGCGAAAGTAAGAATCAAAATAATATACCTACCTCAAAAAAGAAACTTAAAGTCTTTGAGGGCTTACGTTTTACTAGAACGCTTTATGTATGAGTTTAACGTCTTTTCAGATGCAAATGCATTTAAAAAAATCACAATATCGCTTTTTCAATTTTTACCTATTCTGATATGAGTATCTCCTCATTTTTGCATATTGCTAGTGATATTTTTTCCACACTCACAGAGTATTGTTGAAATTATAGCTGATGTTTTTCCATACTTTTTTTTGTACGCCGACTGTTTTTCTCTTTGTGCCAAAATCCGTAATTTGAATATATCAGAACTTCCTCTTTTCCTTTAATGGATACCTTTGAATGAATATGGAGAGAATTAACATTTATGCTTGGCTGAATATTTTTTAATGCAATATACATACCGTGAAGTTTTTCATAAGCAACCAAATGAAAATCAGAACATGATTTTATGCTAGAACCTCTGTACTTATTTTAGGTGAAACATTTAATCTATGTTGGGTGTCTTATTCCTTACATTAAACTACCCTTTAGAATATTAAATTAGATAATAACCATACCTATTGACATTAGCCTAGCTTTTATAGTAAATCATTTCAGTGTTATACAATCGAACTTAAACATCAGCACTAAATCCTGCAAATCTATGCGCTTCTTTCAATGATATATCGATCCATTGATGATATTTGTAATAACAGAATTTCACAGAGCGGCAACGTAGGCTAACTTTATGCAGATTTTTCGTAATTTGAGATAGAAAAAATAATGGATCATAGTTTCGTAACAGTAATATTTGTGATTAGAACTACAACGCCGACTGATGAAATGAAAGGTATAAGTACGAATTCCTTTCATCATAAAAAATGGCATGCATTAATTTTGCTGTATTGGTGCATTCGGGTTCCGAAGTTGGATTCTTGGTTTACTACAATCCCTAAAATAAAATAAGTTACTTTCTTTATAACTGCTTTTATACTTTATATTTGCTCTCTTTGAAATCCCAATCACACTAAAGATCTCAAGTCTGTATATCTATCATAATGTTCTGCGTTTCGTAACGCATTCTTGGAAGTTTTGATGAGTAGAAACGAACAGCAAATGTAAAAGATGGTATTTGAATATAATTTTTGTTTCCCATAAGTGAGTGCAAACAAAATAGACTAAAGAATTTCCGAATAATTGAAGGAAACGCACACTGCCCAGCCATTAATATCCGGAAACATACAAAAGTACCACGTCAGACATCGGTCATGAATATGCTCGTAGCGGTAGTGCAACTACAAAGGCGCGATGCCTTCCTTGATGAGCAAAATTCCCAGATTTCCAGTGAAGATTGAAAATATACTGCTGGCCACCTAAAATGCAACCCCAAGAAGGACACGAGATAATAAAACCAGATATGCTGGACACATAACAACAGACACAAAGATGAAACGATTGAGCTTACAGGCCCGTGCGACTTGCGGAACACGCAGACATCAATAGTTCGTGTGGGCTTGGGGTATGTCGGTCCAGGTTGCTTTCACACTTTGCCACAGTTCATCAGGCGTAGCCGCGGGTGGTACTTGCCGGGCCACTCGGTTGCCTATCAGTGACCAGACTTGTTCGATAGCCGACATATAGGGAGAGCAGGCGGGCCACAGCAGCAGTGACACCTAATGGGCCGTGAGGAATTGTTGCACGATGCGTGCCGCGTGTGGGTGCTCATTGCCCTGTTGAAACGTGGCCGCTGGCAGGTCCTTCAGGTAAAGGAGTACTACGGGCTTCAAAACGTCGCAGATGGTGCGGTGGCTGTTGAGTGCACCGGCGATGCGTACCAGAGGAGTGCGGGTCTCATCATATCCAATTGCGTTCCAAACCATAACGCCAGGCAATGGACCGGTATAACGATGCATAATGCAGGCGTGATACAGTCTCTCCTGGAGAAGACAATGTCGTGCCATTCCGTAGTTCGGGTGCGGCGTTCAACGACACACTGCCGCCGCACTCGACGGTGGTGCAACGTCAATGGTAATCAGAGCAATGAGCGCCGTGCGACAAGTCCCCGCTCCTGCAGACTATGTCGAACGGTACGTACTGATACAGGTTGTTGCGCAACACACTCTAATTCCTGCGCTAACGTTCGTGATGTGGCGGTGCGAGCTGTCAATGCCGGCCGCACAACATGCTGGTACTCTATTTCGGTGGTGTGCCGCGGCTACGGCAATCACTCAGGTCGGTCTGTCCGTCTCTCCTGCACCCACCGAATCCATACTCGTCTCAATGTGGCTGGATGTCTTCCCACACGGGCGCCGATGTCTCGGTACCATAACCTGCTGTCGCGATAAGCCACTATTCGTTATCTGTCAAACTAGAAACGTGCTGGACGTACTGCCCTAATCTACGACGAGGCATTAGAAAGCTTCCCACGCACAGGTCCGGCAGCAAAACACACTTCCACTACTTACACCCAGCCTTATATGCACCCTTTTTATAGTGCTTGTCGGTGGCGTGCCGGGCGCACAGGATTTGCATATACCCTGCATTGCTTATCGTTTGCATGTCCTCTCGCGGGCGACGCATGCTGCGAATCTTAGGCCAATCGGATGCTTCCTTCTTGATGTTGCATTTTGGGTGTCCAACAGTGTAGGTTTCGCTTAAAAATACCGTGCCGTTCTTGATGTTTCAGCGGCTTTAGATGCCCGTAGGTCGACAGCAAGCCGCAGGAATTTGAAAATTGAAACTCTCTAGGTTTTAATCGAACAATAATCATCCCGGCAAACATGCAAATCAAACAGAACGAGAAAGAAAATCTATGCTCAGGTGTTTCAACAAAGGATAATTATCAGTATTTTCTCAAATGATGTAAACAATATGTGAGACTATTGAAACTGAAGTTAGTAGCGATACTGTCCGGTGGACACTATTAGAAATTGGTTACCTCGGTCGAGTATCCATTCACAAGCAGCTTATCACTTTGAATAACACCACACGCTGATTTCCCTGCCTAAGAAACCTCGATCTCTAACGTTAGATCAACGAAAACTGTACTTCAGTTTGATAGGATATGTTACTATAACAAATTATCTGACAAATTAATGCGATTAGGATGCAAAATTAATAACTATGATTTCGAAATTGTCTGTCGAGATTCTGCTGATTTGTTGTTGCATGTATAACGATGCATAATGCTGATTTGTTATTGCATGTATAACGATGCATAATGGACTCCGAAACGAAGAACCCTTTGGAGAAATCGGGGTCTGTTTCTTGAATGCGAAGAGTGAAATTCGCGTGTGTATCAGTCTTAAGAAACATTCAAAAGTCCTAATATCAAAGATCACAGTCGTGATAAAATATTTTTAATTATAAGATTTATTTCTCATAATGATAAAAGATCACAACCGTCAGGCAAGGTAACAGTGACATATTGTGGCACTGAAGGCGAGAAATGCTGTGTTTCAAAAATACCCCTTAATTTTACCACATTGCCTCCACTGTGACCGATATAATGCATGTGTTGGTTATTTTTATTCATTTTTTAGTATTTTATTCTAAAAATTAATTTTAAATAATGATCAATCCATTGAAAATTGCGCTTATAAACATTAATGCTAAATATGATGAAGAGTGTCGAAGCCTCACTACAAAACCCACATGACGATTAACTGTCGTTAAGCGAATTCAATGGTCAGTAAAACAACATCTGTAACCATATGCGAATATTCTCCCAACTTTACGAAATTTAAATGCGAGGTCAATCTTTAATGTGCCAGTAAATATGAATGAAGGGTTTAATGGAGTCCTAGGAGTTTATACACACAGTGTTATGCTCACCCTTTAGGTTTTATTGCAATTGGTTATTATGAGGATGTAAATTCACATCAAAATGCTGTTAAGTTCAGAACTCCTTATGCATTTTATTCATGTAACAGAAGCACGACATGTAATACTTAAAAGTTTCTCTTAGATATTACAGCCTATACAAGAAATGATGAGCGAATATTTATTTCAATTGTACGATATTGAGCTTATTCTCATCGTACAATTAACTGACCAGAGAATTATGGGAAGCTAACACTACAATTTTACTAAGCTGTTCTTGCAAGGTGCATATTAATGTCTCTCAGTGTTTCGTACTTAAAGGAACTTGCATCCGAGTATATTGTAATAATGAAATAAATTCGTATCTGCAAGAGAGATAAAAATCAGAAACATGCAAAATGATTTTAGGCACGCAGATGAAATACAATGGAACCTCCGTCATACATTTGTCTAAGGGTTGATCTTAAAACGTATTAATACAAATAAAAATGCATAAAAGAAATTTCACAGTATTATATCCCATTGTAAAATGTATACCTTAAAGAAGTAAAAGATACATCTTAATGATTTCTTTAAATTCAAATTGCCACCGAAAATAAAAGAAATCTTGCAAATTAAGATATATTTTATGGCATTGTAAATATTATAAGCCTTGTGAGAATCAAACTTTCCTTAATTAATCTGTGAAATTCTCACAGCTGAGATTTTTACAGATAGATATCTGTAAACATCCTAATCCGAATTAAATGAAATACTCACAACTGAGAATTTGTGTTTAGTGCTTCAAACGCAGCACATGAGTTTAAAATATTTCCTTTTTTCGTGCGGCCTGGGGAATCCATTTTAAACCACAATGTTAAATACACTGGTTTCCATAAGTTAAAAAAAAACACACGTTATTTTCGATAATTCAGACAAAAATAATGAAATTGCACCAAATTTGCATATGTGATATAAAATCTACTGCAAGTTCAGAACATCATATGTAAAGTAGTGGCACTGCAATTGTTCGACGTCAGCAACTACGGGTATAAAAACGCACATTTCATAAGGTGCTAGGATTTCGTGTTTAAAATTGCAATCCAAATATTTGGAGATAACCATTGTTAAGGAATGAATTTGGGACATCATTTAATAGAAGATTTGCGATGGAGAGCAATTGGACTCCTGGAGGCAGGCCAGGGTCACACAGGTGTGGCCATATGGTCGAATGTGAGTCCTTGTGTAATCTATAGGCTGTGGAATGCATTTATAAAAACAATTTGAGCGTTTAGAAGGTGCAGCCAAGGAAATCCAAGGAACGACAAATCCCGTTTTCGACCATAATTTGCAGTTAACTGCAGGCAGGCAAAGGTCCTCAACACCAACCCAGCTCAGATCTGCCCTCGCTGCTGTTGACATGATCTTCATCGGCAAGCAGATGGCTTCAAGAAGGAAATATGCATGCTCGACAACCAGCAATATGTGTGCCCCTCAACGCACTGTACGGGAGCGAGCGACCGAGTTGGGCACGTATGATGTTGGCTGTAGTAGGATTCAATGGAGGTATGTACTCTTCACTGACAAATCGTGGTACCGTTCAAAGACCGATTCCATACGTTGTTTGATCTGGAGGAGTCAGGAACCCGCTATCTTCCCTAGTAACATCGGTGAAAGAGACCGTTATTTTGGGGGTAGTATGTGTATGTGTGTGTTTGTGTGTGTGTGTGTGTTTGGGCTGGCATCTACTTAGGTGGTGGAACAAATCTTTATGACCTGCCATGTGGATATGGAGATGATATCCTGCAACCATATGTACGTCCTTATGCAGATGCAATAAGCGAAACGTATCCCCTAGAGGACATTAATGCGAGACCACACAGAGTGCGCCTCGCGGAGCAATACCTTGAGGGAGAAAACCATTGTCCGGATGGAATGGCCACTTCAATCTCCGGACCTAAATCCCAGTCAACATATTTGGGATGTTCTGGGATGACCTGTTGCTACCCTCAATCCGCATCCAAATAGCCTTCATGGGTTTGCTACTGTTGTGTAAGAACAATGGGCATTACGGCGCACTGCGTTAATTGACACAATCATAATGAGCATGCGACATAGCTGCCGGGACTGTATTGCTGTTAGAGGTGACCACACATCATATTAAAGCAATTCCCCATTGAGTTCCTATACCTTATTTTTTGACATGTTCCTGTGTAGTCCATTTTTCTGATATTCAATAACGTTTTGGTGATTTGTTTTTCACCTAACGTACATTTAACAATTTAATGCACCTTTTCACCGATTTCCACTAAATTTCACGAAGTATTTTCTAATTATCCTAATATTTTTTTAATTTATAGAAACAGCGTATTTCAACCAGCGTATTTCATTGCATCTTGGATTCTATTCTGCTATGCCAAGAGATATGGAGCATCAAAGTTACGTCCCAGGAATTCATTAATTTTTAAATCGTATGCATGTGCATGGGTCCTGAAATACGAAACCTATTTCACATTCAAGAAGAAGGTAAACATTTTCTTCTCTGATGTGTTCAAGATTCAACTTCAGCTGTATTAAGAAGAAACAGAGTGACGCCGTCCCGATTCTTTCAGAGTTGTAACATAACGGGTCACAATCAAAAGGAATCAAAGACCCGTGTATATTTGATAATCCGACATTCGAATTTTAACGTATAATCCCCAAAAGAGTATAGTGAAGTACGTATTACCGAATTAACAAGAGGACAGAAACTACAGTAAATAACTACAACTAACAAATAATTCCGTATATAACGCGGACAACCTGTGACTGATAAATATTGAACTTACTTTCAGCTCTGTGCTAGTTTGTCAGGAAAAGTTTGACAGTATTTACCACTTACTTTTTTTTATTGGAGGTTTAACGACCAGAGTGAGCGACTCAATGGGCTATAAGCAATCGCCCGTCACTAATTTAAGGCTACTGATTCCCGGGAGGCTAGAGAGCCAGTGACGAAAATCAAACACAACATCCATGCCCCACCGGGATTCGAACCTAGATCCATCGCGAACGAATGATCAGAAGCCAACGCTTAGACCGTTTTCCCACCCTGGTGGCCATTATTGTTTCCTGGATATAATTTGAGAGAAGAATATCTCATTTATTCTGAGTGACAATTCTGAAAAGAGGTTAATCTATGAAATTAAATGTGCCATTAACAAAAGAGAAATAAATATGTTTGCATCGTTTATCGTTTCATGGTTCACATCAAACACGGCAGGACGTCCTCCATTAGATATGCTGCAAAACAAGGAAATCAAGATTATGCGAAAGCTCGCAAAACACGTTCACGTTTATCATTCGGTGAATCTAATATATGCCTGGCCAGATCACGCTTTCACTTTGAGGAATGAAATCCTCGTTATGTACGGGAAAGAAATTTAGAACATCAATATTAACTGAATTTAATGTTTCACATATATCTAATTTCTGATAATTTCGTGAATACTAAATTCAATATGTAAGAAATACATTGAAGTAAAAACCTCATAGTTAAATACTGCGAAAACTGCCTTTTCAAGGGTATCACTTCCTACATGACACTCCAGTATTTCAGTGTTCCATATAGGAAAATGTACGTATGGGTGTATTGTTAGATAGGAGCAAGGATGGAGATATCTTATAATTTGAAAAAGTTTGTCTCATGTACAAAAATCTTTGAAATGTATCATGAAATTATTACTGGAAATTAGTCATTTTGAAATCATAACAGAAAGCGTGTACATTAATAAAATTATGTCCACTAAATTTGAATACATTGTAGCAGAAACATTTTGTCAAAAGAAATTGAAAACGAGTGGAAGAGGACAAAACAATTATGCAATTCAATAACATTAAAATGAAACAAATTAACGGTTGTACAACCAGCTGCAATACATTTTTTCTCTCCATGCAATCTTCATTTTTAGGAAATTCCTACAAAATATGAGGGTACAGAATCCTAACACAATTTTGTCACAACACCGTGACCAACTATCTAAATGACCAATTCCTTTCTGCATGAGGAGGAATACACTAAATCGAACTTGCTTTCCAATACTTAATTTCATGGCTTTGTTTCATACATTTGTTCATAAAAAAAACAGAACACTTGATAGAAGACGATCTACTACTTTGATTTTCAAAGAATATGTTCCTTACGCAATACGAAACAAATGGTTAGCATCTCGGTATCATACATTCTAAGCGGGTCGATGTAGTTACTAACCGGGGTGTCCGCTACTGAATTGTATCACCTTCTGTACGCTTTGAGGAATCAAATCAAATATTGTGTGAATGGTGTCTTGTGGAATAGCCATACAGTCTGCACTGAACCGTGTCCAAAGTCATCAATGTCTGCTGGAGCATGGCCGCAAAACTGAAAATGTGGTTTGACATGTTCCAGTAATTTTTTTGTCGATGATAAGTCTGACGATCTACAAAGCCACTGCAGAACTGGTACGCTGTTATTCTTGAAGGAGGTACGTGTTGTCCCTGCAACATTCGGTGGAACATAGCCTTGCTGAAATATGGCCCAGGAACGTTCTTCAGGCAAGAAAGACCAACGGATCGGCGAATCTCATTGATGTAACGGGCACTAGTTATTTTGGTACGGACTCTCATGGGAGGAGATCTGCTACTCTACACAATAGCACCACCGGTCACGATGCCTGGTGTTGCTGCGGCATGCCTGGTTCGAATACACTTTTCCCGAATTCCCACCCCTTGTCGTCGGCGGACCCAGATACGGCTATCGAGTTCGCCTAAACACAAGTCTTTTCTATGGCGGACGCGATATTTTACAATTCGCCAACCACCTCACTTTCGATCGATGCATCTTTGCAGCCTGGCAATCCATTTGATATTGCTGCCTGCGATATCAAAACAATTCGCCGACCACCTCCTTTCGGTCGATGCGTCTTTGCAGCCTGGCAATCCATTTGATATTGCTGCCTGCGATATCAAAAATATTCGCCGACCACCTCCTTTCGGTCGATGCATCTTTTGCAGCCTGGCAATCCATTTGATATTGCTGCCTGCGATATCAAAATATTCGCCGACCACCACCTTTCGGTCGATGCATCTTTGCAGCCTGGCAATCCATTTGATATTGCTGCCTGCGATATCAAAACAATTCGCCGACCACCTCCTTTTGGTCGATGCATCTTTGCAGCCTGGTACTCCATTTGATATTGCTGCCTGCGATATCAAAAATATTCGCCGACCACCTCCTTTCGGTCGATGCATCTTTGCAACCTGGCAATCCCTTTGATATTGCTGCCTGCGATATCAAAACAATTCGCCGGCCACCTCCTATCGGTCGATGCATCTTTGCAGCCTGGTAATCCATTTGAAATTGCTGAATGCGATATCAAAACAATTCGCCGACCACCTCCTTTCGGTCGATGCATCTTTGCAGCCTGGTAATCCATTTGATATTGCTGCCTGCGATATCAAAAATATTCGCCGACCACCTCCTTTCGATTGATGCATCTTTGCCGCCTGGCAATCGATTTGATATTGCAGCCTGAGATATCAAAACAATTCGCCGACCACCTCCTATCGGTCGATGCATCTTTGCAGCCTGGTAATCCATTTGAAATTGCTGCCTGCGATATCAAAACAATTCGCCGACCACCTCCTTTCGGTCGATGCATCTTTGCAGCCTGGTAATCCATTTGATATTGCTGCCTGCGATATCAAAGGCAGCTTGCGGAGGCACTGACGGGTCTGCAGTCCGAACAGTAATAACCGGTGGCGCACTGTTTCAGCTGCCATGAGGCGTTAAAATCTGCCGCTACTATAACAAATCCGTTGATCATGTAGAACGGTCGTTCTAAGACATTCTCATGAGATGACGGTTATCTGTGGGCGTTTTCTGTGTACAGCGTTCAGAACTTTCTCGTCTTGTCCTAAGCCCTTTTGTCGTACTATTCTCTATAACCTCCTGGCACCAATGACACGCTACGCCCCACATGAAAAGCAAATTTACCCCGTAGTGTAGCCTCTCATGCCGATAACACGACCACTGTTGAACTCGTTGATGTCATTCTACGACTCTTTCACACAACGACGAGGCATTTATGCCCACTTCTAACCAAGTACTTACATGCCTACCGAGCTAAGTGCATTTACAACAAAACACAGCCGGTCTCCGATCAGCGACTTTGCCAAATCTGATTTCCCTACATGCGGAACGCATGCACCCGTAACTCTGAAATTGTAAACACTTCTGTAATATTACCTGAATAACACATCATGTAAAAATTAAGACCTTACCGCAAATCCATAGATACACTGTATATTTAGAGAGAGAGAGAGAGAGAGTGCGTAAGACATCATGATCAGAGTAAAATCATCCCTGAAATAGACATTGGCTGGACATGTTGTCAAGAGAATCGGTGGTCCCGATGAACAACAGCAATTTTAGACTCATCCAAAGGACAGAAAAAGACACAAAAGACGACCAGATGGGAGATGGATGGATTAACTTCGAAAACATTCCGGAGTAACATGGAGGAGATTGGCTCAAACAGAAAGTTGTAGAGAAGATTTGGGGTAAAAATCCCTCCAGCAGTGGATTAAATATAGGTTGCTGCAGAACAACTGAGAACGTTTCATAAGGAATGTGCAAGACTGCGTTAAACCTTGAGAGGAGTCTCGAAAAAACGTTAGTCGTTGTAGAAACCATATAAACCCACCACACCTGTTTATCACGTACGCTTCGTCGGTAGTATGCAGTTTAATAAGCGTTGTGTCGTGAACCCCTAAGAAGTGTTTTTGTGTTGTGATTTTCCGAAAATAACGGATGTGATAGAGGAGCAAAAATGCTCCACTAAATCTCGCTGTTGACTTAAGAAGACTCTGGGGAGACTTTCTGTCTCATGCAAAAAGCTTAAAAAATGAATGCCAAGGAAAATCATCAATTTACGGATGGCATTAAGAAATTATGGATGATCTTGAGTCGGCGGCTTTAATCACGCATGGAGGAAGATCTTCAACGAGTGTTCAGGAGTTAACATCAGTACAATAAGTGCTATTATACGGGAAGACAGACCCGTACCAATTAGAGGTATCGAAGATATGGTTCACATTTCGAAATCATCAATTGACAGAATTTCAGCCGAGCATATGGAGAAACGCATTTGTTCAATTTCGTTTTCCTACTTCTTTTCATGAGTGGCTCAATGCAAGGCAGTACACTGCCAGTTCTGTCGTTTCCTATTTGGAGAAAATGAATGTTAAGTTGATGCTCAAACTGCACATAGTCAAGAGTTGTCACCGTGTGACTTCTCGTTGTTCGCCATTTTAAAAAAGACGTTACAGGAATAGCAATTTTAGACTGATCAACAACTTATTATAGCTGCTCAGGGTGCTTCAAGAACATTACCGAAGAATTCCAGAAGATATTCAAAAAGTAGGAGAAACGTTGGGACACCTGTGTCGATGAAACGGACAGTATTTCGAAAAAGATGACCACTTCCTTGATAAATAATATACGCATATTATTTATAGAATAATTCTCAGTTGTTGTACACTTGTAGGCTGCAGATATGTTGATACCTTGAGGCATTCCATTGCTGTACCACTGGCATAAACGAATCCAACGCTTGCATGTAAGCACATATCGAACAATTACACGGCCTTCAGGTACTTGTACAATTAACACGAAGCAACTGGGATGCACTTTTGCATGCTGTTGACCCATACCTACACGTTCACAAGAGTTTAAAACTGAAAAAGTATTCTCCATGCTTCTATGAGTTGTCTGCATCCTTTGTACGTCTCTTTTAGTTAAGGTCCACGACTTTGCACCATACGTAAGCACTCGAAGAATGCGCTGATTAAACACTTTTCTTTTAAAACACAATGGCTTATTACTCTTGAAAATTATGCTGTCTCTTCCAAAAGCTATCCAGGCAAGTTTTATACGCCTATTAATTTCTTCGTCAGGAGTACATGTACAAAATTGCGACTGTCAACTTTGAGAGCTGTCTACGAGCATACATAAAAACCTTTAAACAAAAAAAAAATGAGAAATACTCACTTTCCAAAAGTGACAACATTTTTTCCAAAAATTAGAGTCGCCATGTAAAAATCATAATTATAATTAATTCTAAGCAATATGGTGAACACTTACTAATATTGAACATTTTAAAAATTATATATATGTGGTCGTAGAATGAGGAGAAATATGTAGGCAGAGAATCTTCCCGTCTGGTCTTCTAAAACGAACCTGAAAATTAAAATACAACGTGTTCAGAGGAAATGCAAGATTAGAAGAATCTATTATATAATATATTGTATAAAACGTGAACCTCATACATTAGGAGAGCTCTCTTTTCTGATAATGCTTAAATGCAGTATGCTAAAATAATGTTTATAGTTTAATATCTTGAAAAATATTTATATATTTCACCTGAAAATACCACTTTAATTATTTTTTGACTTCAATGTTCAATTTATCCATTAAAAAGGCGCATGTATAAAACTAACAAATCCATATACCTGGCACATTGTAAACATCTAATACTAATAAAAAAAGTATTTTTTCTAATGAGAATAAATAGGTATTTAAAAGTTGAAATTAATGTAAATAACTAACTAAAAGAATTCGAAATTCCGGTAATCAGAAAACAAATACACTATACGTATGATCAAAAATATCAGAGGACAAATTTTGTGTCATAGATTTATCGATATACGTGTCGTATCCGTACATGTCCAATACGGGAATAAAGTGACGCATCTGGACTATCAACCACTACAGATGAGCACAAACGGTAGAATGGGTTATAAGGAACAGCTCATTGACTTTCAACATGGCACGGCCACGTCATGACTTCAACGGATAGTTAAAACGATTTCTCTCGAGTAAGATATCACTTTTCATCATTTCGAACACCAAGGGACTAATCTAGGTGTGGAATATGTCAGATGAGTGCTGCAAATACTTCGATGTTGGAAATGTTACTTGAAGAACTATAACAAAATTTTACCGCACGACGCATTTCATTTCCTAACTCTGAAATACCCACCTCCTTTGCTGTATGGCGAAATGCACACGTACCTTAAACAACTGCGCAATAATAAAACCAGGATTGTCTGCCACGGCTAATAACTGTTGCCATGGATACTTTATTAATTCATACATGTATGGAGACGAGACGGCTAGAGCAAGGACTCGCATACCTGCAGTGACAAATGGGGAGCCATTTTCTACGATAACCTGACATTCTTGGTAATACTCTTCAGCACATTCGCGGCGCAGGCGTACGTGTGCGACATTCTACGACCTGCTGCATTTCCATTACTGTCGCAGCGTCACCGACAGCATAATACCCGGCTATAAACTGAACCTCTTTGCATATTTTACCTCCGTAATGTCGACCCATTCTATGCCTCCGCAATATCGACACCATTCCATGCCTCTATATCGACATTCTTCCATGTCACTGGGAGGTGGACACCCGACATCTCACGTATAGAAGATGTTAGGGACACAATGAGACTCCACCTACGCCCATCACGGAATGCTCGTCAACTGGCCCTCAATTTGGGCACCAACTGGAATGCTGTACTTCAGGACACTATCCATATACTCAATGCGTCTATATAATTCTGGCTAACCACTTGTATCCGACCCAGAGGTAGCGCTACACCATACTGACTTGTGCTCGTGAAGCTGTTTCATCTGAATAAATGACCCACCTGCTATGGAATTGCAATCCTTTCCTTACATGTCCATTTCATATGTAAATTTTCATTTCATTTAAATGATTCGTTCTGGAACCGTCGTTTTTTTGCTTTTGTTTTTGTTTTTTGCAAAAGGTGTACTTAGAGAGCATACCACTTTAGCAAAATTATTCAAGACGGTCATGTGATATATTGCCGAAACCTGATAAACAAGGCGAGTAAGATGCAATCAGCCAAATCATACATTTCCTTACGTAAATTAGCATCAGTGACGTAAGAATGTATAAATCACATAATGGGATAAAACGAAGGTCTTCCAGCGACATCCTTAATCTGCGGCATTTATCGTGACATTTCGTTTCTTAAAGTCTCCGATTTCGAACATTGTCTCTACAACATGATTTACCGGAATCAACCGCGTGGTTAGCTTTTGCAGGCTGGAAGGAGGTCTTACACTGGAATTTTTAGCATAATCCAATAAGTGTCACGAAGTGTAAGTTCCCAATGTTGGACACAATTCCAGTTTACGGAAAGAGTTCGACAAAGTCAAGGTCAATGACGTCCACAACCAACAACAGTAAAGGACGGCTGCTATTTATTGTCAACATTCTATCGACACACGTGGCGAAATCCTACTACTTATACAAGCTCTTGCGAGGTTTCCCTAGTCAGGAGAATGCATGTTGCCAAATCAAATATCTTTAATCCCCTTCACCATAGTAACATTTACGATAGTAAACAAATTGAATATGTAATTTTTATCCGCACGATAACGCACGTTTCGATTAAAATGTGCCCAGCAACATCTTAGTTGGGACACTAGTGGAGTCAAGTTCTCTTCGCTGACGAGTGGAGTTTCAGGCTGGAGTGTGACAATCGACGAGTTTTTTTATGGAAGGAATCCAGCATACGAAAAATCCCAGCCTTTCTGCAGAAAACAACATTTACGGAGGACATATATTATTGGTCCAGGCAAGTATAAGTATCGGTTGACTTATGGAACTCTACTTCACCAGAAACAGCAGTCTATCGGTCCAGAGATATACCGACGAAATTCCCGGACACATTATCATGCCGTAAGCTACAATCGTCGGTGATCCTTCTTTTTCGTGGACGATAACTCTCGACCTCATAGAGTTCGGCAAACTGACATCATGCTTCAAGAAAAGAGAATCGAGTGTATGGAGGGGCCAGCATGCTTCCCTAATATAAATACAGTTCAGCGTGTCTGGAATGCGCTTGGGAGACGCATTGTGGCTCGGACGACACCTCGGTTGAATCTTTGTGAACTGGAATCTGCCCTCACTCGGGATTGGCAAAAATATCCTCAAATCCTCTTCGATAACCTCATCAATTTCATACCACACAGGTGTGCAGTCATCTTCTCGGTTTAAGGAGATTACACACCCTACTAAAGATCAGTAACCACCTACCAAATGCTATGTTTTGTAGTTGTAAGTATATGCATACTGTTGTATTTTGCCTCGCATCATGTGAATTAAATAAGAATATTGGGTAAAGATTCACTAACTCGCTTTTTCTTACCCATACTACTGAACTTTCTATTGTATCTTCAATAGAAATCATATTTTACATTCCACAACGTCAGATGCACATGATATTCCTAACAATATCTCTTGATAACCTAATTATTTTGGTAAGTGTATGTGCTTACATCACTGTCGAAGAATTATGGATTCGATTTCCACTGATGAACGTAGAGGTATATATTTGCGAAAGTAAGAATCAAAATAATATACCTACCTCAAAAAGAAACTTAAAGTCTTTGAGGGCTTACGTTTTACTAGAACGCTTTATGTATGAGTTTAACGTCTTTTCAGATGCAAATGCATTTAAAAAAAATCACAATATCGCTTTTTCAATTTTTACCTATTCTGATATGAGTATCTCCTCATTTTTGCATATTGCTAGTGATATTTTTTCCACACTCACAGAGTATTGTTGAAATTATAGCTGATGTTTTTCCATACTTTTTTGTACGCCGACTGTTTTTCTCTTTGTGCCAAAATCCGTAATTTGAATATATCAGAACTTCCTCTTTTCCTTTAATGGATACCTTTGAATGAATATGGAGAGAATTAACATTTATGCTTGGCTGAATATTTTTTAATGCAATATACATACCGTGAAGTTTTTCATAAGCAACCAAATGAAAATCAGAACATGATTTTATGCTAGAACCTCTGTACTTATTTTAGGTGAAACATTTAATCTATGTTGGGTGTCTTATTCCTTACATTAAACTACCCTTTAGAATATTAAATTAGATAATAACCATACCTATTGACATTAGCCTAGCTTTTATAGTAAATCATTTCAGTGTTATACAATCGAACTTAAACATCAGCACTAAATCCTGCAAATCTATGCGCTTCTTTCAATGATATATCGATCCATTGATGATATTTGTAATAACAGAATTTCACAGAGCGGCAACGTAGGCTAACTTTATGCAGATTTTTCGTAATTTGAGATAGAAAAAATAATGGATCATAGTTTCGTAACAGTAATATTTGTGATTAGAACTACAACGCCGACTGATGAAATGAAAGGTATAAGTACGAATTCCTTTCATCATAAAAAATGGCATGCATTAATTTTGCTGTATTGGTGCATTCGGGTTCCGAAGTTGGATTCTTGGTTTACTACAATCCCTAAAATAAAATAAGTTACTTTCTTTATAACTGCTTTTATACTTTATATTTGCTCTCTTTGAAATCCCAATCACACTAAAGATCTCAAGTCTGTATATCTATCATAATGTTCTGCATTTCGTAACGCATTCTTGGAAGTTTTGATGAGTAGAAACGAACAGCAAATGTAAAAGATGGTATTTGAATATAATTTTTGTTTCCCATAAGTGAGTGCAAACAAAATAGACTAAAGAATTTCCGAATAATTGAAGGAAACGCACACTGCCCAGCCATTAATATCCGGAAACATACAAAAGTACCACGTCAGACATCGGTCATGAATATGCTCGTAGCGGTAGTGCAACTACAAAGGCGCGATGCCTTCCTTGATGAGCAAAATTCCCAGATTTCCAGTGAAGATTGAAAATATACTGCTGGCCACCTAAAATGCAACCCCAAGAAGGACACGAGATAATAAAACCAGATATGCTGGACACATAACAACAGACACAAAGATGAAACGATTGAGCTTACAGGCCCGTGCGACTTGCGGAACACGCAGACATCAATAGTTCGTGTGGGCTTGGGGTATGTCGGTCCAGGTTGCTTTCACACTTTCCCACAGTTCATCAGGCGTAGCCGCGGGTGGTACTTGCCGGGCCACTCGGTTGCCTATCAGTGACCAGACTTGTTCGATAGCCGACATATAGGGAGAGCAGGCGGGCCACAGCAGCAGTGACACCTAATGGGCCGTGAGGAATTGTTGCACGATGCGTGCCGCGTGTGGGTGCTCATTGTCCTGTTGAAACGTGGCCGCTAGCAGGTCCTTCAGGTAAAGGAGTACTACGGGCTTCAAAACGTCGCAGATGGTGCGGTGGCTGTTGAGTGCACCGGCGATGCGTACCAGAGGAGTGCGGGTCTCATCATATCCAATTGCGTTCCAAACCATAACGCCAGGCAATGGACCGGTATAACGATGCATAATGCAGGCGTGATACAGTCTCTCCTGGAGAAGACAATGTCGTGCCATTCCGTAGTTCGGGTGCGGCGTTCAACGACCCACTGCCGCCGCACTCGACGGTGGTGCAACGTCAATGGTAATCAGAGCAATGAGCGCCGTGCGACAAGTCCCCGCTCCTGCAGACTATGTCGAACGGTACGTACTGATACAGGTTGTTGCGCAACACACTCTAATTCCTGCGCTAACGTTCGTGATGTGGCGGTGCGAGCTGTCAATGCCGGCCGCACAACATGCTGGTACTCTATTTCGGTGGTGTGCCGCGGCTACGGCAATCACTCAGGTCGGTCTGTCCGTCTCTCCTGCACCCACCGAATCCATACTCGTCTCAATGTGGCTGGATGTCTTCCCACACGGGCGCCGATGTCTCGGTACCATAACCTGCTGTCGCGATAAGCCACTATTCGTTATCTGTCAAACTAGAAACGTGCTGGACGTACTGCCCTAATCTACGACGAGGCATTAGAAAGCTTCCCACGCACAGGTCCGGCAGCAAAACACACTTCCACTACTTACACCCAGCCTTATATGCACCCTTTTTATAGTGCTTGTCGGTGGCGTGCCGGGCGCACAGGATTTGCATATACCCTGCATTGCTTATCGTTTGCATGTCCTCTCGCGGGCGACGCATGCTGCGAATTTTAGGCCAATCGGATGCTTCCTTCTTGATGTTGCATTTTGGGTGTCCAACAGTGTAGGTTTCCCTTAAAAATACCGTGCCGTTCTTGATGTTTCAGCGGCTTTAGATGCCCGTACTTCGACAGCAAGCCGCAGGAGTTTGAAAATTGAAACTCTCTAGGTTTTAATCGAACAATAATCATCCCGGCAAACATGCAAATCAAACAGAACGAGAAAGAAAATCTATGCTCAGGTGTTTCAACAAAGGATAATCATCAGTATTTTCTCAAATGATGTAAACAATATGTGAGACTATTGAAACTGAAGTTAGTAGCGATACTGTCCGGTGGACACTATTAGAAATTGGTTACCTCGGTCGAGTATCCATTCACAAGCAGCTTATCACTTTGAATAACACCACACGCTGATTTCCCTGCCTAAGAAACCTCGATCTCTAACGTTAGATCAACGAAAACTGTACTTCAGTTTGATAGGATATGTTACTATAACAAATTATCTGACAAATTAATGCGATTAGGATGCAAAATTAATAACTATGATTTCGAAATTGTCTGTCGAGATTCTGCTGATTTGTTGTTGCATGTATAACGACGCATAATGCTGATTTGTTATTGCATGTATAACGATGCATAATGGACTCCGAAACGAAGAACCCTTTGGAGAAATCGGGGTCTGTTTCTTGAATGCGAAGAGTGAAATTCGCGTGTGTATCAGTCTTAAGAAACATTCAAAAGTCCTAATATCAAAGATCACAGTCGTGATAAAATATTTTTAATTATAAGATTTATTTCTCATAATGATAAAAGATCACAACCGTCAGGCAAGGTAACAGTGACATATTGTGGCACTGAAGGCGAGAAATGCTGTGTTTCAAAAATACCCCTTAATTTTACCACATTGCCTCCACTGTGACCGATATAATGCATGTGTTGGTTATTTTTATTCATTTTTTAGTATTTTTATTCTAAAAATTAATTTTAAATAATGATCAATCCATTGAAAATTGCGCTTATAAACATTAATGCTAAATATGATGAAGAGTGTCGAAGCCTCACTACAAAACCCACATGACGATTAACTGTCGTTAAGCGAATTCAATGGTCAGTAAAACAACATCTGTAACCATATGCGAATATTCTCCCAACTTTACGAAATTTAAATGCGAGGTCAATCTTTAATGTGCCAGTAAATATGAATGAAGGGTTTAATGGAGTCCTAGGAGTTTATACACACAGTGTTATGCTCACCCTTTAGGTTTTATTGCAATTGGTTATTATGAGGATGTAAATTCACATCAAAATGCTGTTAAGTTCAGAACTCCTTATGCATTTTATTCATGTAACAGAAGCACGACATGTAATACTTAAAAGTTTCTCTTAGATATTACAGCCTATACAAGAAATGATGAGCGAATATTTATTTCAATTGTACGATATTGAGCTTATTCTCATCGTACAATTAACTGACCAGAGAATTATGGGAAGCTAACACTACAATTTTACTAAGCTGTTCTTGCAAGGTGCATATTAATGTCTCTCAGTGTTTCGTACTTAAAGGAACTTGCATCCGAGTATATTGTAATAATGAAATAAATTCGTATCTGCAAGAGAGATAAAAATCAGAAACATGCAAAATGATTTTAGGCACGCAGATGAAATACAATGGAACCTCCGTCATACATTTGTCTAAGGGTTGATCTTAAAACGTATTAATACAAATAAAAATGCATAAAAGAAATTTCACAGTATTATATCCCGTTGAAAAATGTATACCTTAAAGAAGTAAAAGATACATCTTAATGATTTCTTTAAATTCAAATTGCCACCGAAAATAAAAGAAATCTTGCAAATTAAGATATATTTTATGGCATTGTAAATATTATAAGCCTTGTGAGAATCAAACTTTCCTTAATTAATCTGTGAAATTCTCACAGCTGAGATTTTTACAGATAGATATCTGTAAACATCCTAATCCGAATTAAATGAAATACTCACAACTGAGAATTTGTGTTTAGTGCTTCAAACGCAGCACATGAGTTTAAAATATTTCCTTTTTTCGTGCGGCCTGGGGAATCCATTTTAAACCACAATGTTAAATACACTGGTTTCCATAAGTTAAAAAAAAACACACGTTATTTTCGATAATTCAGACAAAAATAATGAAATTGCACCAAATTTGCATATGTGATATAAAATCTACTGCAAGTTCAGAACATCATATGTAAAGTAGTGGCACTGCAATTGTTCGACGTCAGCAACTACGGGTATAAAAACGCACATTTCATAAGGTGCTAGGATTTCGTGTTTAAAATTGCGATCCAAATATTTGGAGATAACCATTGTTAAGGAATGAATTTGGGACATCATTTAATAGAAGATTTGCGATGGAGAGCAATTGGACTCCTGGAGGCAGGCCAGGGTCACACAGGTGTGGCCATATGGTCGAATGTGAGTCCTTGTGTAATCTATAGGCTGTGGAATGCATTTATAAAAACAATTTGGGCGTTTAGAAGGTGCAGCCAAGGAAATCCAAGAACGACAAATCCCGTTTTCGACCATAATTTGCAGTTAACTGCAGGCAGGCAAAGGTCCTCAACACCAACCCAGCTCAGATCTGCCCTCGCTGCTGTTGACATGATCTTCATCGGCAAGCAGATGGCTTCAAGAAGGAAATATGCATGCTCGACAACCAGCAATATGTGTGCCCCTCAACGCACTGTACGGGAGCGAGCGACCGAGTTGGGCACGTATGATGTTGGCTGTAGTAGGATTCAATGGAGGTATGTACTCTTCACTGACAAATCATGGTACTGTTCAAAGACCGATTACATACGTTGTTTGATCTGGAGGGAGTCAGGAACCCGCTATCTTCCCTAGTAACATCGGTGAAAGAGACCGTTATTTTGGGGGTAGTATGTGTATGTGTGTGTTTGTGTGTGTGTGTGTTTGGGCTGGCATCTACTTAGGTGGTGGAACAAATCTTTATGACCTGCCATGTGGATATGGAGATGATATCCTGCAACCATATGTACGTCCTTATGCAGATGCAATAAGCGAAACGTATCCCCTAGAGGACATTAATGCGAGACCACACAGAGTGCGCCTCGCGGAGCAATACCTTGAGGAGAAAACCATTGTCCGGATGGAATGGCCACTTCAATCTCCGGACCTAAATCCCAGTCAACATATTTGGGATGTTCTGGGATGACCTGTTGCTACCCTCAATCCGCATCCAAATAGCCTTCATGGGTTTGCTACTGTTGTGTAAGAACAATGGGCATTACGGCGCACTGCGTTAATTGACACAATCATAATGAGCATGCGACATAGCTGCCGGGACTGTATTGCTGTTAGAGGTGACCACACATCATATTAAAGCAATTCCCCATTGAGTTCCTATACCTTATTTTTTGACATGTTCCTGTGTAGTCCATTTTTCTGATATTCAATAACGTTTTGGTGATTTGTTTTTCACCTAACGTACATTTAACAATTTAATGCACCTTTTCACCGATTTCCACTAAATTTCACGAAGTATTTTCTAATTATCCTAATATTTTTTTTTTTAATTTATGGAAACAGCGTATTTCAACCAGCGTATTTCATTGCATCTTGGATTCTATTCTGCTATGCCAAGAGATATGGAGCATCAAAGTTACGTCCCAGGAATTCATTAATTTTTAAATCGTATGCATGTGCATGGGTCCTGAAATACGAAACCTATTTCACATTCAAGAAGAAGGTAAACATTTTCTTCTCTGATGTGTTCAAGATTCAACTTCAGCTGTATTAAGAAGAAACAGAGTGACACTGTCCCGATTCTTTCAGAGTTGTAACATAACGGGTCACAATCAAAAGGAATCAAAGACCCGTGTATATTTGATAATCCGACATTCGAATTTTAACGTATAATCCCCAAAAGAGTATAGTGAAGTACGTATTACCGAATTAACAAGAGGACAGAAACTACAGTAAATAACTACAACTAACAAAGAATTCCGTATATAACGCGGACAACCTGTGACTGATAAATATTGAACTTACTTTCAGCTCTGTGCTAGTTTGTCAGGAAAAGTTTGACAGTATTTACCACTTACTTTTTTTTATTGGAGGTTTAACGACCAGAGTGAGCGACTCAATGGGCTATAAGCAATCGCCCGTCACTAATTTAAGGCTACTGATTCCCGGGAGGCTAGAGAGCCAGTGACGAAAATCAAACACAACATCCATGCCCCACCGGGATTCGAACCTAGATCCATCGCGAACGAATGATCAGAAGCCAACGCTTAGACCGTTTTCCCACCCTGGTGGCCATTATTGTTTCCTGGATATAATTTGAGAGAAGAATATCTCATTTATTCTGAGTGACAATTCTGAAAAGAGGTTAATCTATGAAATTAAATGTGCCATTAACAAAAGAGAAATAAATATGTTTGCATCGTTTATCGTTTCATGGTTCACATCAAACACGGCAGGACGTCCTCCATTAGATATGCTGCAAAACAAGGAAATCAAGATTATGCGAAAGCTCGCAAAACACGTTCACGTTTATCATTCGGTGAATCTAATATATGCCTGGCCAGATCACGCTTTCACTTTGAGGAATGAAATCCTCGTTATGTACGGGAAAGAAATTTAGAACATCAATATTAACTGAATTTAATGTTTCACATATATCTAATTTCTGATAATTTCGTGAATACTAAATTCAATATGTAAGAAATACATTGAAGTAAAAACCTCATAGTTAAATACTGCGAAAACTGCCTTTTCAAGGGTATCACTTCCTACATGACACTCCAGTATTTCAGTGTTCCATATAGGAAAATGTACGTATGGGTGTATTGTTAGATAGGAGCAAGGATGGAGATATCTTATAATTTGAAAAAAGTTTGTCTCATGTACAAAAATCTTTGAAATGTATCATGAAATTATTACTGGAAATTAGTCATTTTGAAATCATAACAGAAAGCGTGTACATTAATAAAATTATGTCCACTAAATTTGAATACATTGTAGCAGAAACATTTTGTCAAAAGAAATTGAAAACGAGTGGAAGAGGACAAAACAATTATGCAATTCAATAACGTTAAAATGAAACAAATTAACGGTTGTACAACCAGCTGCAATACATTTTTTCTCTCCATGCAATCTTCATTTTTAGGAAATTCCTACAAAATATGAGGGGACAGAATCCTAACACAATTTTGTCACAACACCGTGACCAACTATCTAAATGACCAATTCCTTTCTGCATGAGGAGGAATACACTAAATCGAACTTGCTTTCCAATACTTAATTTCATGGCTTTGTTTCATACATTTGTTCATAAAAAAAACAGAACACTTGATAGAAGACGATCTACTACTTTGATTTTCAAAGAATATGTTCCTTACGCAATACGAAACAAATGGTTAGCATCTCGGTATCATACATTCTAAGCGGATCGATGTAGTTACTAACCGGGGTGTCCGCTACTGAATTGTATCACCTTCTGTACGCTTTGAGGAATCTAATCAAATATTGTGTGAATGGTGTCTTGTGGAATAGCCATACAGTCTGCACTGAACCGTGTCCAAAGTCATCAATGTCTGCTGGAGCATGGCCGCAAAACTGAAAATGTGGTTTGACATGTTCCAGTAATTTTTTTGTCGATGATAAGTCTGACGATCTACAAAGCCAATGCAGAACTGGTACGCTGTTATTCTTTAAGGAGGTACGTGTTGTCCCTGCAACATTCGGTGGAACATAGCCTTGCTGAAATATGGCCCAGGAACGTTCTTCAGGCAAGAAAGACCAACGGATCGGCGAATCTCATTGATGTAACGGGCACTAGTTATTTTGGTACGGACTCTCATGGGAGGGGATCTGCTACTCTACACAATAGCACCACCGGTCACGATGCCTGGTGTTGCTGCGGCATGCCTGGTTCGAATACACTTTTCCCGAATTCCCACCCCTTGTCGTCGGCGGACACAGATACGGCTATCGAGTTCGCCTAAACACAAGTCTTTTCTATGGCGGACGCGATATTTTACAATTCGCCAACCACCTCACTTTCGATCGATGCATCTTTGCAGCCTGGCAATCCATTTGATATTGCTGCCTGCGATATCAAAACAATTCGCCGACCACCTCCTTTCGGTCGATGCGTCTTTGCAGCCTGGCAATCCATTTGATATTGCTGCCTGCGATATCAAAAATATTCGCCGACCACCTCCTTTCGGTCGATGCATCTTTGCAGCCTGGTAATCCATTTGATATTGCTGCCTGCGATATCAAAATATTCGCCGACCACCACCTTTCGGTCGATGCATCTTTGCAGCCTGGCAATCCATTTGATATTGCTGCCTGCGATATCAAAACAATTCGCCGACCACATCCTTTTGGTCGATGCATCTTTGCAGCCTGGTACTCCATTTGATATTGCTGCCTGCGATATCAAAAATATTCGCCGACCACCTCCTTTCGGTCGATGCATCTTTGCAACCTGGCAATCCCTTTGATATTGCTGCCTGCGATATCAAAACAATTCGCCGGCCACCTCCTATCGGTCGATGCATCTTTGCAGCCTGGTAATCCATTTGAAATTGCTGAATGCGATATCAAAACAATTCGCCGACCACCTCCTTTCGGTCGATGCATCTTTGCAGCCTGGTAATCCATTTGATATTGCTGCCTGCGATATCAAAAATATTCGCCGACCACCTCCTTTCGATTGATGCATCTTTGCCGCCTGGCAATCGATTTGATATTGCAGCCTGAGATATCAAAACAATTCGCCGACCACCTCCTATCGGTCGATGCATCTTTGCAGCCTGGTAATCCATTTGAAATTGCTGCCTGCGATATCAAAACAATTCGCCGACCACCTCCTTTCGGTCGATGCATCTTTGCAGCCTGGTAATCCATTTGATATTGCTGCCTGCGATATCAAAAATATTCGCCGACCACCTCCTTTCGATTGATGCATCTTAGCCGCCTGTCAATCCATTTGATATTGCAGCCTGAGATATCAAAACAATTCGCCAACCACCTCCTTTTGGTCGATGCATCTTTGCAGCCTGGCAATCCATTTGATATTGCTGCCTGCGATATCAAAGGCAGCTTGCGGAGGCACTGACGGGTCTGCAGTCCGAACAGTAATAACCGGTGGCGTACTGTTTCAGCTGCCATGAGGCGTTAAAATCTGCCGCTACTATAACAAATCCGTTGATCATGTAGAACGGTCGTTCTAAGACATTCTCATGAGATGACGGTTATCTGTGGGCGTTTTCTGTGTACAGCGTTCAGAACTTTCTCGTCTTGTCCTAAGCCCTTTTGTCGTACTATTCTCTATAACCTCCTGGCACCAATGACACGCTACGCCCCACATGAAAAGCAAATTTACCCCGTAGTGTAGCCTCTCATGCCGATAACACGACCACTGTTGAACTCGTTGATGTCATTCTACGACTCTTTCACACAACGACGAGGCATTTATGCCCACTTCTCACCAAGTACTTACATGCCTACCGAGCTAAGTGCATTTACAACAAAAAACAGCCGGTCTCCGATCAGCGACTTTGCCAAATCTGATTTCCCTACATGCGGAACGCATGCACCCGTAACTCTGAAATTGTAAACACTTCTGTAATATTACCTGAATAACACATCATGTAAAAATTAAGACCTTACCGCAAATCCATAGATACACTGTATATTTAGAGAGAGAGAGAGAGAGCGTAAGACATCATGATCAGAGTAAAATCATCCCTGAAATAGACATTGGCTGGACATGTTGTCAAGAGAATCGGTGGTCCCGATGAACAACAGCAATTTTAGACTCATCCAAAGGACAGAAAAAGACACAAAAGACGACCAGATGGGAGATGGATGGATTAACTTCGAAAACATTCCGGAGTAACATGGAGGAGATTGGCTCAAACAGAAAGTTGTAGAGAAGATTTGGGGTAAAAATCCCTCCAGCAGTGGATTAAATATAGGTTGCTGCAGAACAACTGAGAACGTTTCATAAGGAATGTGCAAGACTGCGTTAAACCTTGAGAGGAGTCTCGAAAAAACGTTAGTCGTTGTAGAAACCATATAAACCCACCACACCTGTTTATCACGTACGCTTCGTCGGTAGTATGCAGTTTAATAAGCGTTGTGTCGTGAACCCCTAAGAAGTGTTTTCGTGTTGTGATTTTCCGAAAATAACGGATGTGATAGAGGAGCAAAAATGCTCCACTAAATCTCGCTGTTGACTTAAGAAGACTCTGGGGGAGACTTTCTGTCTCATGCAAAAAGCTTAAAAAATGAATGCCAAGGAAAATCATCAATTTACGGATGGCATTAAGAAATTATGGATGATCTTGAGTCGGCGGCTTTAATCACGCATGGAGGAAGATCTTCAACGAGTGTTCAGGAGTTAACATCAGTACAATAAGTGCTATTATACGGGAAGACAGACCCGTACCAATTAGAGGTATCGAAGATATGGTTCACATTTCGAAATCATCAATTGACAGAATTTCAGCCGAGCATATGGAGAAACGCATTTGTTCAATTTCGTTTTCCTACTTCTTTTCATGAGTGGCTCAATGCAAGGCAGTACACTGCCAGTTCTGTCGTTTCCTATTTGGAGAAAATGAATGTTAAGTTGATGCTCAAACTGCACATAGTCAAGAGTTGTCACCGTGTGACTTCTCGTTGTTCGCCATTTTAAAAAAGACGTTACAGGAATAGCAATTTTAGACTGATCAACAACTTATTATAGCTGCTCAGGGTGCTTCAAGAACATTACCGAAGAATTCCAGAAGATATTCAAAAAGTAGGAGAAACGTTGGGACACCTGTGTCGATGAAACGGACAGTATTTCGAAAAAGATGACCACTTCCTTGATAAATAATATACGCATATTATTTATAGAATAATTCTCAGTTGTTGTACACTTGTAGGCTGCAGATATGTTGATACCTTGAGGCATTCCATTGCTGTACCACTGGCATAAACGAATCCAACGCTTGCATGTAAGCACATATCGAACAATTACACGGCCTTCAGGTACTTGTACAATTAACACGAAGCAACTGGGATGCACTTTTGCATGCTGTTGACCCATACCTACACGTTCACTAGAGTTTAAAACTGAAAAAGTATTTATAGGAAGAGACGCTCTTTTCCAGTCCTCAAAGTTCCACTTTAGGCTTTCCCATGCCCACTGAAAGAATTCAAATTTCAGCAGAAACGGGGAATGTTGTACGTTACGTCTGCTGCTGTAAATCGTTCACACCAATGATCGGCTATCTACGTATGCTGATATTTCTGATATTGCGCATCTGTTGTGTATTTACTTGACTCTATAAAGTAGGTCCGTTACCTCAAACAACCTACTCCAGCTTACCTTGAAGTCGAACATCAACTAGTAGTTTCCTCTAGTTAGAATGCACTGATTGCTTGTTTTGTTGTTTGTGTACTACTCATTGTACACCGGCGATATGGTTCGTATTGCACAGCCAAGAATATCTGCTGTTTCTGAGATGCCTATACCTCCACGCCAAATGCTCACTACTATGCCTCTCAAAGTCAGTTAAGTGCGAATCGTTCCCATATAATCACAGTATACCACGAACTGTTAATAATACCATCACAACATCACAGTTGGCAACATAAATGAGGACGGAACATGTTTGTTGCAATAAGGTGTTCCTACTAATTTGTATATCAGTATATATTGTTTAATCCAGAATAGCAGCATCAATGAAAACTTTGCTGACTGCGTGATAAAAATTTCTGTCTGATATTTCCCCAAAATGGGTTTTGTTAATTAAACGCAAGTTCATTTTTTGAAATTGCAAATCTCATATGCAGCGTAACACAATTTTCCCCACATTGCCGCAGACACCGCTAAAATTATTTCAGCAATTTCTACCGATAAAATTGAAAATATTTATCAAAGCAACGTTGGTAGACTCTCAATCTAATGAGGGATATATATCCACAGCTGGAGAAGCTAAGGCTCCTCTTCTTTAGCAGGTGCAATTTCTTGAACAGTTTAATTTTCCAGAGTCGAAAAAGACACATCTTTAACAAGCTAGATTTCTTATTCGGTGACACCAATATGTTGTCTCCTTCCCCTTCTGCTTCTCCCATTGCTTTTCTTAGAGACAATGTTGATCTGACTCATCAAGTGTGATGAATGCGAACGCGAATGAGAACGGACTTTAAATAAAATAGAGAAATTTAAATATATTATAATGAACCGTCCAGTCCAAATAATTCCTGCCTAAAGTCCACACGAAAAAAAAAATTAATAAATGAATTTAATATAAGCGGGCTCAAGTGTGTGACCCTGGTGAAATCGTTCTCTGCACCGGATCAGGAAGATATAGATTTCGAACTCAGAAGTCTCAAAATGATAAAAGTGCGAAAGCCAAAAAGCGCAAACAAAATTATTGGAAACCAATGCTCCTAACAATTGTGAATAAAACAACTTTGCTCTCTCTCTCTCTCTCTCTCTCTCTCTCTCTCTCTTTCTTCGTTGTTCGGTTCGAACGTCGTGACCAAATTCACATCCGATCGACAGCCAAGGTTCGCCATTCCTGTCTATTCTCCACAGTTCTCATGATTTCTGCAACTGATACATTAGTAAGGGTTTTTATTTCATCGAAGAAATTGTCGAGTGTCGTGATCCCGTTCTTTTGCCGTCGACTTTCTCCTAAATACAAAGTTTTTCTAAACCGTTCCACAGGAAAGTTGGCCGAAAAATTTTAGTATATCGGAGGAATTTGCTTGTGTACCTCTACGCTGAGCTCTCTCAAGATTGATGCAGTAGTTCTATGCACAATACCGCATAACCTCATCATGCGTCTGTACTAGATCAGCAGAGGATTTTGAACGACACAAATATTTTACGACATGCTGCAGTTAAGGTCCATCTTTCAGAATGGTAATACGCGATGGAGAACACGAGAGCCTTGACCAGCCTTAGCTTGGTGGTTTTGCTGATGTGGCGATCTTCCCACATTTTCGTAAGCCTTATCAACTTTGCATTGGTGCTAAAAAAACGAAATTCCAACATGTAATGACTCCCATCTCTCTCCTTATGCACAGAGGAATATAGCCTGCCAGATACGAGAAATGTGAAAACAAGGCAGGATAACCATACGCTCCGTGTGAAACGAAATAAGGAGTCAAACGCCTACACTATCTTCGATTGAAAAACTTCAGCTCTTGAAAAGCAGCATCCAATGCATCTTCAACGGACGAAGGAAGACGAGGGAATTTCGTTCTTCTTTTTTTAGTTGGGATGCTTCTTGGAGATCTAGTGATACTTGGCCCAACATTTAGTGCTGTACTTATTTTGGGCGCTCTGGAGACATTACGCTCCCTGATAGCTTTTACAAATTTCTGTATGACCACGGTATAACCGAGGACTTCAGAAATTTATGGAGTGCGGGTATGTATGATAAATCCTAAAGAACCTTGTCACACTCCGGATAACTGTGTGGCGCATTCTGAAAGCCCGAATCCAGGGAACGTCTGGGGCTTGGATAGATCTGAAGCACTCCTAATCAGTGATAGCAGATGATAGTACCTTTAGAATGAACTTGAAGAATCATTCTTCATTGGTCTCCCCAGAACAGATAAAAGTTCCTGATGGACGAGATACAGGTTGTACGGACGAGTGCTAGCGGATATAAGGCAAGCAAAAGGCTGAGGTGACTTTTTCTTCAAGGTAAACAGGATTATTTTCAACAGAAGAGAGCTGTCTCATTGCAGAAGAAGATAATGTAGCTCGTCTCACCGGCAGTGAAGACTGTGTGACTTACGAGCAAGTCTTTAGACCCGGAGATAAAATATCTGGGCGGGATTTGAGGATGTCCCCAATTTTCTTAGGAGAGACAGCCCCATTGGCGTGGCTGCAAACTGAAAAAGCAACTTTGTTTTTAAAATTGTCAGTTTTGAAGAAAGATCATACATAGCTTTTGCTGCGCTCCCTTGTGGAATGAAGAGATGGTCTCATCCTGGCTTTGTAAATAGAAACTTAGCCTTGAGATTCTTGATCATCTACAAAGGAAAACAGACGGACCTACTCGGTCCATATCTGCAGGTTTCTGCTGTTACGTCGCAAGTAATTTTATCTAAAATTTACACACCACTGCCTGTATTTAATTCTACTGTGTTACAAAGGTTTTGAAAGATTTGCTTATAAAATTATTAAAATAGATTCGTTATCGATAGCACTCAATTGTTACTAAATTAGAAAGAAATCAATATGGTGTTGTCGAAAGCGAATGCGTTTTGTATCTGGCTCTTAAGTCTAACAACTACGTAGGCACTAGCACGTGCTAAACGTTAAATCTAAAGGTAAAGGAAACAGATAACGTTCTTCCACATCGCGTGGAAGTCTTCATTGTATCTAAAAAATTTAATTGAAATGGTGCCAACGGCTTTCTGGTACAAATTTGCATAAATTTAAAACTGAGTCACATTGAAACTTGTTTAGTAAACCTTAAGTGAAACAGGATTCGAAAAAAAATTGCATTTAATGATCAGCAATTAACATTAACACAACAGGTATTACCAAAACAAAATTTGAAATTAGAACCCGTCACTTAAACACTACGTGCAAGGATAACACGAACAATTTTGTAAAAATCTACATGCTACGATAAGAAAAGAAAAAGTAGCAGAAATAATTGTATTTGTGATTAAGTGGTGAAGTTAGTAACAATATGGAAAATGTTAAAATCCTTAGAAACATTATAAAATTAGAGTTTCCGGCATCTGAATTTATTGCGAAATATTTAAAAGCCCAAAAATCAAGTTTCATCTTGTTAGATACTTGGAAAATATATAAATTTTAGAAATGACTTTGCTAATGAATGAATACAGGAATGAAGGAAACAATGAGGAAATCAGTTTATTAAAATGACTTTCAGAGGAGGCATAATAAAAGACTTAACAAGAGAACTAGAAAAGCGCAGTACTTATCTATGAATGAGTCTGACTGCCTAACTGCACAATAGAAAACAGAGAAAATATACCTAACAAGTAATCTTATCCTACAGGTACTGCAGTTGTTCGTAAATCATTCATGAATCGCACAATGCAGCGACAGATAGGCGTAGAACGTGTTTAGAATACATTGAGACATTAAAATAACATCATTGCTGGGGCAGCTAAGTGATTAAAGTTGATGAGAAGGCCATGTTTAAGTTAAGAGTTGTTATCAATTTCGTTTATGTAATTGAAGAATGGGTGTATCACATTTATGCGCATAGAAAACAGATTTTTCCTAATGATGAGTAACACGGAGCTGAAATAATGGGGATATTCGATTACAAATTACATTAATATGTACACATCACATTGTAAATTTATAACGAAGAACAGTACACCAATTAAGTAGTAAATAGTAACACTGTACTAGTGATCCGATTTATTGGCGTAGGAAATAAACACATAAGCGTTTCCAAGCTTTCGCACATCAACAAGATGGCTTTTTCAAGGAAGTTAGACAAGAACCGCAAACTGAAAAATAGAGCGCTTAACAATTTGAACGCGGTAACTTGACAATAAATAGATGCGACGTTATATTCATTTAAGGATACGAGGCATCACGTTGGTTGCACGCGGGATCCTTGTAGAGAAAAGGCGTTACTTGAAGAATTGGTTCCAAATTCGTGGCAACTCGAGCGAGACACAATCGTTGCAAGTATCGCTGTTGGTAATGATCTCCAAGGTTTCCCGAATGGCTGTACATTTAGGGGTAGAGTAGCTAGCTAATTTCTTTATATCATCCCACATAGGAGTAGCTGACTTAAATTTGACATCTCTGGATAGTGCCGTACTACTTTACCGTATTTTGTGCCCCTTTTATGTTCGTTGACTCTGATTCCAAACAAACGCTTGGTCATTCCAATGTAGTATCGTTTAGAGCCGTTCGGATACTGTAGGGGGATCGCATAAACGCCTGCTTCGCAGGAGAAAGGTGGTTTTTCACTATTTATTTTTAGAATAGTATGTGACAATGCAGGGGACCTTATGCTGACGCCGTAGTTCATCTTCTTGATG
The DNA here is from genome assembly GCA_039090855.1 of Macrothele yani. Classification (NCBI taxonomy): domain Eukaryota; kingdom Metazoa; phylum Arthropoda; class Arachnida; order Araneae; family Macrothelidae; genus Macrothele; species Macrothele yani. Next base: position 32,508,641 of record CM076999.1, on the reverse strand, counting down.
GCGTTTTTGAGTTTGTAAGACACACTTGGTATGTAGGGAATTGAGCCTAAATAACGTAGCTGCGGTACAGGAGGACTGGAATGTTTGGCTCTGGCTTTTTGGATAAAGTTACGTATCTGATTCAATGAATATCCTGCATCAGTGGTTAAATTGATAACTCTTTCAATTTCGTGTTGTCTAGAATGGGTATCAGAAGAAACGGCGAAGGCTCTTTGAATTCGAGAACGAAAGATAGCTGCTTTGTATTCTGCGGGACAGAAAGAGCTGCGGAGCACCAGGTTGGGGACGGACGTGGGTTTATTTGCTCAATAAAACATCCAAATAAGGTGGAGCGTTGTTGCTTTCAAACTCCATCGGGAAATTGATCGTAGAATGTATATCATTGATTTTATCAAGGAAAATTGGAAGAGTTTATTTTCCGTGGGGCCATACAAAAAAATACGTCGTCTGCATAACGCAACCAAGTGGTAGGCCGTGGGGTAATGCTGGTTAATATATTCCGCTCAGTTGGGCGACGTATTGTTTCTGCAAGGACGGGTGAAAGTCAGGATCCATCGGAACGCTATTATTCTGTTTATATAACATATACTTGTCCTTGGAAACTGTAGAAGCTAGAATTAGTGACCAAGTCTATTAATTTGAAGATGCTGAGGCATGACGCCTGCGTATAAAATGTTGGATTACATACGGCTTCTTTTAATGTTCTCATGGCTTCTGGAACGGGAATTCAGGGGTAAAGGGAAACCACTTCAAAGCTACCGATAATGTCGCTTGGCAGGACAGTGAGTTTCTTGGTTTTCGTTATAAAATCCAGAGTGGAATGTATTACTACTAAGTACGATTCAGGAAGAAAACCACGCAGGAATTTGGATAGTGATTTCTCTAAATGGTACGTTGGTGTAGACTTCCTGGATACGATGGGTCTCAGTGGGTTTCCGGGCTTATGGTGTCTAAGTCTTCCGAAGAGTGTAAGGATCTGAGGTCCTGGTGGTAATCTGGCGGCTTTCCTAAGATCATCTGGAATAGCGGGTAACCGGGCTGCTCTTTGTACCTGCGCAATCCAAGAATTTAGAGGGTTCCTTTGAATGGCATAGAACCAGAGTCAATGATAAAATCTTCAATTTTCGTATTGTTGTCTTCTGCGTCCATAATCGCTATCTGGCCAGATTTGTCCGTTAGAGTCAATATTATGGACGGATCATTTCTAAGGATCGAAACTGGCCTCGGAATAATAAATTTATTAGGTATTTTAGAAGGATCATACCAAGATCGTAATTTAGAAGAAAAGAGTTGGCGTAATTCATCTTTTGAGTCGCTTGGAACTCGCGATATTACGCTTTCGAATTCGGAAACGACGCGTTTTGGGTTCGATCTGGTTCGAAAGCAGAATTTTGGTCCAAGCTCCAAAACTTTTGTTTCATCTTCGGAAAGCTTCCGGTTGGAAATATTGACGAATAGAATTGCGAAATCTTTAGCCTTTGGAGTCTAAAAACATCTCAAGTAATCCAGTTTTTGTTATGCTTGGAGGATAAGGAACGTTTAACTTTATCAACTAACATATCTACACGGAGGGTCGAGATGTTGTAGGTGATCGGGTCGCACAATCCGTGTAATTTCATGTAGAGGGTGTAACACTTGGTCTCCAATGACATAACGTCGTTTCTTTTCAGATTCACTATACGTGACAGGGTCTGACGAAGAAATTTGTCCTTCTTGTTGTCAAACCAAGATCATTTAATCGTTGATTTAAAGTTGAGGAACTTTGGGATTAGGCCCGAAGTTTTGCAGGCGGATAAAAAGTCAAGGTGGGAGGTTCCTTCGTCAGCTTAAGTCGAAGACGTCTAAAAAGTTTGAAGGTGTTCCACATTTCTCGGAGAAAGGCCAAAAAAACTTTATAACGAGGAACAGTACACCAATTAAGTAGTAAATAGTAACACTGTACTAGTGATCCGATTTATTGGCGTAGGAAATAAACACATAAGCGTTTCCAAGCTTTCGCACATCAACCAGATGGCTTTTTCAAGGAAATTAGACAGAAACTACTAACTATAAAAAAAAACGCTTAACAATTTGAACTCGGAAACTTGACAATAAATAGATGCGACGTTATATTCATTTAAAGATACGAGGCATCACGTTGGTTGCACGCGGGATCCTTGTAGAGAAAAGGATTTACTTGAAGAATTGGTTCCAAATTCGTGGCAACTCGAGCGAGACACAATCGTTGCAAGTATCGCTGTTGGTAATGATCTCCAAGGTTTCCCGAATGACTGTACATTTAGGGGTAGAGTAGCTAGCTAATTTCTTTATATCATCCCACATAGGAGTAGCTAGCTAATTTCTTTATATCATCACACATAGGAGTAACTGACTTGAATTTGACTTCTCTGGATAGTGCCGTGGCTACTTTACAGTATTTATTTTCTGTCGAACTTCCTTGAAAAAGCCATCTGGTTGATGTGCAAAAGCATGAAAACGCCTATGTGTTTATTTTCTACGCCAATAAATCGGATCACTAGTACAGTGTTACTATTCATCACATTGTAGCTGATTAACTAGAGGGGATAAAGTCATACATAATCTATCTTCAAGCCGTCTGCCGCTTTTTCTGACATCAGGTCGTGTATTTCAAGTTTGTCAGAGGAAAGCCCCAAAAACTACCGTTTCTTTACAATTAAGAGGGCACCGCTTTTTATTTTGAGGAGCAATCTTTCTTCCACTGATCTTAACCCGATATTTTAAGATGTGAAAAAACCCATCTAACTAAAATTGCAAAAGTAATTAGTTCCCTCTGACTATTGTGAAGTTGTCCGTGGGGTTTTAGGCAAGAGGAGAAATGGTGTCTAAAAATTACAAAGCTCACGGGTCAAAATAGGTTTTGGTTTGCTTTAATCAATTCGTTTAGAAGAAATCCATGGAAATTGTCTGATTGTGGAAGCTGATGCAAAATAGGTAGTAGATCTGGTCAGTTCTCGTTCGTTGATGATAATATTACAGTGCAGACTGCAGTATTGTGAACTTGCAAAATACTGAGCATAGTTCGAGATTGAAAATTCCGAGGTTTATAATAGTAAATAAGTAAGAATTGAAGTATTTTATGCTTATATTTAACGATTGTAAAATCGTTAAAAAAACTTAGCAATTTGTTTTATCACAGTGTTATAGTATAATTGTTTTCTGAAATAATCTGCGAATATTCTTAGCTTTGTATTTTCATTAATTTCCACATACGTGAATAAATTTATTTAACAGCTTGAATTCCATGATTTCCTGAACTCTTACATCTATTTGCGCAATGATTCGGAAATTTGTTTTTGTTTTAAATAAGGGCCTTTGACAGGCTTAAAACTATCAACAAGTAATATCACAAATTTTCTAAAACGAATATTAAATATAATATATAAAATTCATTTTACAAATATTAAACTGAAAGCATTATTTTATATATTGTGATTAATGAAGTACTCGGATGCCATGAAGGAAAAACATTGTCCTGCAAGATGGGGTGCAGAATGATACACAGTTTTCCGAAAAGAACGAAAAATCACAAAATATCTTTCGATCCTGACGAAACACCGCATTCAAATACTTCAAGCTCCAACATTCAAATTTTAGAAAAATAACAACCAGTGATAAAAATAGTGGCCACTCCACAGAGCATGCGAGCCGCGCATTGATGAGGAAATAGTAAGATCAACGCTCTCACGCAAAGACCATTGTGACAGCGAATTGTGGCTGCATTAACCTCTACGGACTGAAAGAATGCCTCGACGTCTGATTCGTGCGCACTAGGAACAGTTGAGCCAGTTTGAGAGAAGACGTGTAGTTCAGAGGATTGAGGGTCAAGTAATAGGTAGCCGTACAACTAAGTATATAGAAAATAGCGACGCTCCATCGCTCGATGATGACGCCAATTTTTCGACAGGGCGCAGTTCACCGGCACGCGGGCAGTGAACGTCCGAGGGTAACGACGAAACTCCAGGATCGAGTAATTGTAAGAATCGCACCAACAGAATCGAATTCGTTGCTCTCAACCAACCTTGCAATGTTGCGTTGTCTATAGTTTCGGAAGTAGCCATCCGGACCATTGTGAGACGACTTGTAGCATGGAAACAGCATTCGAGGTGGCAAATCCGCCGCTAACCACTGAAAAAGGATCATCTCCGACACCGATTGCAGTGGCGTCGTGCCCTATCAACGTGCGATAGGGTCCAGTGGTGTCGTTTTGTCTTCGTTGGTGAGTCACAATTTACACTTTGCGAGGATTGCCAGCGCATGTGTGTCTGTAGACAAGCAGGCCAGCGCATGGATCCTGCCCTTACCGTGGAGCTGTTCACGGCTCACACACCGGTAGTGACTGAATAGTCGTTTCCTATGATAACCTGATTCCCTTGGTTGTCATTCCTGTCACCCTCACTACTATGCGGAACGTCGGCGACATTCTACAACATGGTATGCTGCCATTCTTTTCGCAGCATCACCGAGCAAATCATCAACAGAGCAATGCCCGTTTCCTCACACTACGGCTTTTCCGCGTCTGCCTCCGTAATGTCGAGACCCTTCGATGGCGAGCAGAATCACCCGAAGTCTCAGCGATCGAACACATTTGGGACATGGACACTTGTAACTACGAAGGAAAATTATTAAAATGTTTAAAAACAAAGAGAAATTACTGGTGAAGGTGATACCTCCTTCGACGAATGGAAAGATACCAGTTGGAAATGTTTTCTGTAGTACGAAAAGCTTTACCATGCACACATATTTCATAAGTAGGATTTCTATGGTACATCTTGAGTATAGCTCCGCACAAGATACATTCATGTCCAAAACATGAGGGTCTATAATAAATTCATAGAATACGTTCATTCCAACAGGATGCAGATGAAAATATATTGGTAAGGAATAAGCAAATATGAAAAGGTCGCACATAAATAAGCATGAATTTGTGCATTTTAATTCAGAAGATCCATAAAAGACCAACACATATCACTTTCTCAAACTGGCTCACAATAACTAAAATTGTCAAAAACATTTATAATTTTTCATGGATAATTTTAATAGAGTATCTGTCGTCCGCTGACTACAATGCATGATTGGCATTTGTGGGCCATGCTTTTAACGATGTTGTCCAGATGATCCTGAGGAGGCTTCTCCGTTCTTCTTTCATCGCCATCCCCAGGCTCTTTAGGTGCCAGGTTGGAGATCGCGTTCAGCAATGCGCCTCCCCATAGCTCTCCAGCATGTTCGAGGGAATTCAAACCCTGGACGTGTCAGCAGGCCACTCCAATCGGTTGATCACCCCACCCTCCAACCGTTCTTCAGCAGATGACGATCGATGTGGACGGACGTTCTCTTTAATGAAAACGAAAAAAAAATTCCCCTTCACAAAGGAGTTACCTTACATGTTCTAAAATGTCCTACTCACAATAACGATGTGCATTCATTAAGCCTTTCTCCAACAGTAGGAACTATTTACGCGAAATGATCATAATCCCACACTGGACCACTAATTACTCCACCGTCCCTGTAATGTCCCCTTTCTATGATGTTTCGGGCTGAATAGGCAGTGATTGGTTTTCGGCTGATATATTGCCGCCTAGTATCAGACGATAAACAAAATCGGCATTCATCTGTCAACAGAACTCTAGCCCATTCCTGTATTGTTATCGGCACAATGGGTAGAGGTTTGTTTGGCGTGTTGGGATCAATAGAAAGCACTGTATAGGTTTCCGAAATTGTTCAAACGCCTTGAGGAGAAGGATCAACGCGATGTTTTGGTACACGTGCATCATTTCAGTTGTTTCACTTCCTTGCCAGTGATTATTCGGTTAAATCTTTTAGCCTTTACGATACGATAACTGTCTTACGATGCAGTGGCTTTGCATGGACGATTACAACTGAACATTCTTGTAGCTATTCCATGTTCTGAAAATTGTTTCCAGATTCAGGATACTCAACTCTGGGAATTCCAAACTCCTAAGCTACGTCTCACATTTCCTCCTCTTCTTCCAGTTTAGCAACAATTGTGTTACTGGTAAATTCAACAAGATTAAATATTTTAAACGTTTTGCAAGTCTCAAAATAACAACAAAACAGTCTTGTCCGTACTTGAATACCTGTAAAACAAACGATTTTTCCCACTCATGCTTCGGATGTTATCGTCATTCGGCTGTACAGTTGGGAACTTCAACCCACTCCCTCTTCTAAATCATCCACCTTACTGTCCCCAGGAGCTCAAAGAATGAAATTATTATTTAAGAGAAAAACTTTTAACTCCTGTGTAGTGTTTTATTCCAAAAACTGGGGTAGTTTGTTTTGCAGATTTGGGGAAACCTATACACACCTTCGAGTTTTTTAGTTTATGTTTTTGATTGAAGGTTTAACGACCACCGTGAGAAACTCAATAGGCTATAAACAGTCGCCCTTCCGTAATCTAGCGCCACTGGTTCCAGGGAATTTAGAGAGCTAGTGCCGTAAGTCAAACACAACATCCATGCCCAACCGGGATTCGAACCCCTACCCTTCTCGGACGAATGATCATAAGCCAGCGTTTAGACCACTGCGTCACCGGTTCGGCTACTGTTTCCTCAAATCATGCTGTTTCCTCAAGGAATTCAGCTTTTCCGATTTCTTTCCCAGAGGTGCAAAACTATCTAAATGTGCGGCAGCCGAAGAGTAACAACGAATTTATATTACCTTTTTTAGCCGTGCAGTAAAATGTTGGTTACCTCGGAAACAGCTCGTTTCCTGACCTATTTTCACTATGTCTCTTTTGTTTGTCACAATGAGTACTTATGTCTCCATTTATGAACAAAACTTCGAATCAAATTGTATGTTACAAATATGAGTGCAAAACCCATTTGTTGATATTTTATTAAAAAAAAAAACTCGGTCAGACACCAAACTAAAAATGTGCACATAGTAGGTGAGAGTTACTGAATTTATGTCGTCTCTCCTACTTTGCACGCTGACTTGTAGTCACTGTATTTAAATGATAGAAATCAGGAAGTGAAGAAAAAATGTAAAAAATGTCTCTCTTCAAACCACTGTTGAGAACAGAGGTGTAGCAGTTGTTACAAAGCAAGATTATTAGCGAAAATTACTTCACGCGTACCAATCTTACAACTTATTAAAAATGCGTAATGAAACGGTACGTAATATTATCTTTTTTCAAAGAGTATGGTTAGAAAGATTGAAAAAAACACGAGAAAAAAAAATATACACGAAATCCGATGACACGGATTAATTAGCTCATGTTAAAGTTTCTTTTTATTCGTTGGGTGTTCTAAATTCCTTCACAAGTACACGAGTATTTCAGAATTGCTTTAAACATCGGATATTTTTAATGTACAATAGTTTCTCCGACCATTAAGCACTCTACCAAATATCCGTTAATTCACAAGTCAATGTCGCATTTCAATTCTATTTCAAACTGAATTCGTTACACAACCTGATAGTTCTGAAAGCTTTGAACGTGTAACAAATCTGATATAACTTTTGTACCGGAGGAGTCCTGGCAATTACAAGCAAGGAATGTCTTTGAATGAACTCACAAAGAAATTTAAGCAAAGATGAATTCGTGTTGGTATAATCTTTGAGAAGACATATGATCTTTAAACAAACAGTCCTTTCGTCCTTTTGCCAGACTTCAAGAAATTATGCATGGGACTTCGAACGAAAAAAATTAAATGAAGACTTCTTATTTTCTACATGTCCTATATAAAAAAAACCTAGTAAAATAAATATAATTAAGTTATCAAACCAAAAGTTCGTGTACATTCAACTAAAAGACTAAAAACATCCCCATTATTCGCTATACGTTGCATTTCACAATAAAATAAGAAACAGAATAGTTACAAAAATCTTATTAATTAGATATTAGAAAAGTAATGCACTTTTAATTTCAGAATTTGAAAACTCAAACTTCAAGGTTGTTTCAACTCTTTTTAACGGAACTTGACTTTACTGGCGGGTTTTATTCAAAATATTGGATATAATGAATTAAGAATAGATTTTTGGAAATATCTGGGGCCTAGTGGGCAACGTGCGTGACTGCCGAAGAAAGGTCCTCAGGTTCGATCCAAGGCAGATACGAACGCTCGATCCACTAAATACCAACCGTGCGTCAGACGCAGGTTACTGGACTCCCGGTAATAAATAAGGGCGTCTTCCTCCCCCTTTCTACTTCGCATCCGTGTCACTTTCTTATCGGGAACTCTGGCCCAGATGTCATAGCTTCCTATTTGTAAGGGTTGTTTAAGACCTGGAGTCAGACACTCCCTTCCTAAAATCCTCTACATGTGATCATTTGGAAATATCTAGAGCAAGAGAACTATAAATAGTTTTAACTATCGATGGTTTTCGATAGTAAAAATAATCGATAACTATTGTAATTACCATCGAAAGTGTGTTGGCAAAGTTTCTCGGTAGAAAATTTGTTTTCCGGGATGAAAAATTATTTCTAACGAGAATTTTACTTACTCTTCCACACTGATAAATGCTAAGCTCCCATTAACTTTGAAAAACTAACATCTTTTTTTTTTTTTTGGTTTGGGGTTTAACGACCACAGTGAGCAACTCGATGGGCTGGAAGCATTCGCCCATCCCTGATTTAGGGCTACTATTCTCAGGGAAGGGACAAGCCGGTGCTGTAAGACCAACACAACCACAACATCTATTCCTCACGGGATTCGAATCTGGGCCCGTCTCGGACGAATGAGCAGAACCCAGCGTTTAGACAACTGCACCACCGAGGCGGGGAATCTACGTTTTGACGATTTCCTCCCGAAGTGAGTGAGCAAAAGTCACGAAAAAATGTTTTCCCTAAAGAACGAGCAAATTCGTGATTCCTTAATTCTAAATTTCTGTTTGCACTGTATTATTTTTTTATGTTTCTGTTCACGAAAGCTAAAGAAGAAACTTCTGCACCTAATATTTGACCTATTGCCCGACGTTTTGTGATTCTTTTTGCAAAGGCTACATTTTGCGTAGACCTTTACCTTACCAAAAAAAGAATAAAGTTGCATAAAAGATATTTTATGTTTACCCATTATTACTGAATACTTACTTTCAAAAAGTAACTGTTTCAGCACCTGAAACAGTTACACAACTTACAGTACAAAGAACATTTTCACAACTTACAGTACAAAGAACAAAAATAATGCTTTTGACTTCGTCTTTATCCGAATGAAACGTCCAACAAATTGAAAAAATCACGTATCCTCACCGTTTACTCTTTTGATTACAGTTAAATTTACTTTCGCATTGTCATCATGTTTCAATATTGCTGGCCTCAATGTTTTCCACACCAGTATAAATGAGGTGAAAATGAGCGCTTTAGTCATAAAATCCATCGATGGAAGCTAAATAGTTTACATCATCGTGATTTACACTTACAGCATTAAAAACGTAAAAATATTGATAGTTACAAAAAACTATCGATGCACTATCGATGTACTGAGTTCGACACAACAATCGATAATATCGATAATGCCATCGATAGTACCTCCACCTCTATAAATGTCTATTGTTATAGAATCAATTTTCAAAACGCTTGTTGTAGCACACGTTTAATGAAAAAAAAAACGATAAGGAAACAACTTCTTTTTTGTCTAACAGAACATTTGATCAATTAGTTAAAATGATCATCAAGCTTTGGAAAATACTAAAAACCCTCTTACCATATGTCTCAGTTTGGAAGTACTGTCGTTCAAGCCTCTTAAAGGTTCCTGTGTTTGGGTTTGCGTGTTACAAAAACACCTGAGACTCAGCTCTGTTACTCACCGTTATTCTTGTCCTTAAGAAGACAATGGCCGCGGACGTACGCCAGTAGGACAAATGACAAATTATAATGAAAAAAGACGACTGGGTCAGACTATTTCGGCAGCGGTAAGGGATGTGAGGTGCTCACTCTCAGCTGTGGGTGGTACTTTCAGAAACTGGACCTAAGAGGAAAATAGAGCAACCACAGGCCAGGTGTTCTCTGACAACAGCTCAGCGATGGTGGGGTTAGCAAACACTGTCCCGTTTGTTACTAGCCAACAGAAGGGATACTTTTTAGCAACTGGACGACGGTTATTTGAATGCTGATCACGGGAGTAATGTGTTACAACAAACAGTACATCGAATCCAGTTCAAAATACCCCGCACGGGGATAACTGGTTTTCCAGTTATTTGGGGAGCGGCGCCCCCACGGCCCGAGCTGACCTTGTGACTGGTCACCATCTGATGTCACGCCACCGCTTGTTTTTTATTTTGGTGTTTGCAGGGACAGCTGTTCATCCAGCTGTTGGGGAGTCGCGTCCCCACGTTCCCGAGCTGGTCTTGTGTCTCGCTTTTTCGTTTTTATTTATTTTCTCCACTGGCCAGTTGCCCGTGTTGTATTCTCTACCTAATCGCTACCACGTTATGTACTAACACCCCGGTCTTGTGCTTTTGTTACCCTCCACCACTAACTGTTTTATATTAACCGCTCAGTTCGTAGGTTGCTGAGATTCCGTTTAGGTTCCCTTCCAGGGTTTTGTCTTCCTTGGATTACTTTTTCCCTTTTAGCTGGTTTGGGTGCTAGACCTACCTGCATGTTTGCCGCGTGCGGAGACCCGTGAGGCGGAAATGGGATGTCTGGCGGCTGAGGTCGCAGGAGACCGGTTAAGTGCCTCCTGTGTACCAACACTCCTCTTCGACCCCGGCTTCGCTGTAAACGGGAGGCTAGAGACTAACCCACCTCTAGTCAGAAGTCTTGTACCAAGTTGTGTACAGGGCTTTAGCGGCTTTTTTGTCGTATTGCACGGCAGGGTAAGCCCGGGGGCTGTGGGATCATGCCAAAGGCGTTGGCATGACGGTACCCGGAGGCCGAAGTGTCCGCCGAGTGCGTGTGATCACAGCCAACGGACTATATCTGCAACGTATAAGCTCCAGAACTGTGTCCAGCGTCATTTTCTTGACTTGCAGATCTCCAGTTCTCCCTCGTAGGGCTCGGTGGTGGGTGGAGTAGTTTGCAGACGAATCCTCTTCCTTTTTTCCATGGGTAAAAACAAAAAGAAAAACTCCAAATTTAAGTCGCCTGAGAAAGTGATTATTGACAATGACTCTCCTTCGTCTTCTCAACCTACCAAGTCTCATACCCTTAAACGGTCTTTAGACCTTGACCTGGACCAAGAATGTGGAACCTATTCTTCGGCGGCTGTACCAGTCGCTCCGAAGCGTCGTCTCCCCTCGATTGCTGTGACTACGCATGCTACTCACTTAGTTGTGGAATCCATCGATCCGCATGAGAGACTGTCCACCAGATCTCCATTTTTCATTTCTAAAGCTTTGGACGATGCGGTTGGCCCCTTGAAGTCTGTGAGGAAGCTTCGCTCTGGGGACCTGCTTGTCCAAACTTGCAGTGTTTCTCAGAGTAACACTTTTCTGCACCTCACTAGTCTTCAAGGCATTCCTGTAAAAGTGACACCTCACCCGTTTCTTAACACCTCTCGGGGTGTTATTTCGGAGTTTGATCTCTTGCCATGCAGTGAAGACGAATTGGGGACTGAACTTGCAGATCAGGGTGTTATTGCTGCACGTCGTATGATGTTCCGGCGCGATGGTTCTTTGATTAAGCCAAAAATGTCATCTTGACTTTTAACTCCCCGAAAGTTCCGACCGAAATCAAGGCTGGCTACTTGGTCTGTGGAGTTCGCCCGTACATTCCCAGTCCTCTGCGCTGTTTCAGGTTCCAGAGGTACGGGCATTCCCAACGTTTCTGTAAGAGTTCCGCTCGTTGTGCAAATTGTGGCTCCAGTGAACATGACGGGGATGGTTGCACTTCTGCGGCCTGCTGTGTTAACTGTGGTGAGGCCCATGCAGCTTACTCCCGCAACTGTATGAAATGGAAGGACGAGATGGCGATCCAGCGCCTCAAGACCCTGGAAGGCCTCTCGTACCCTGCTGCCAAGGCCAAGTTGGGTATACCCACCACCCGACAGCGTACTTTTGCCGCAGTAGTTCAGTCTCTGCCACAACCCGTGCAGCCCTTTGTTCCGCGCCCTGTAGCTCTCGCCGCCCTTGCCAAGCGATCTACAGCTGACCAAGCGACACAGGTGTTTTTCCCCGAGCTCGAGATTTTTCGAATACCTGATTCTGGGCCTTCTCTTTTGCAGCCGACCGTCTCTTCCAGTTTCCAGCCGAAAGCCTGCACGTGCGGAAGACCCGGCCCTCAATCCGCAAAGGTGTGCAGTGTCCATCCGACTGTCTCGGCCTCAGCGAGGTCCCCACCCTCAACCAACATTATAGAGGAACATAGGGGGGAGGAGAGTGACAGTTCGTCCCCAGCCTCAAACAACATTGCAAAGGAACATGGGGGGAGGGGAGTGACAGTTCGTCCCCGCCCTCTGCCAGCATTGCAGAGGAGTGTGGGGGGAGGAGAGTGACTCATCCTTTGTGTAGTTGTGTTTAAAAAAAAAATTATAATTATAATAGTAAATTAATAAATGTTTATATAAACCTAATTAACTACCTTGTCTTCACAGCTTTCATCATACTCTTTTTCAACTTTTACCAAGCCTGTCTGCTCTTAATCATTTTCCACGCTTTTAAAAATCTGTGGCTGATAGTTCTTTGTCTGGCGCTCTTTGGCCAAACCTGGCCCTTGCGCCAATAACATCCACTAACCAACCAACCAACCAACTTTTACCAAGCCTGTCTGCTCTTAATCATTTTCCACGCTTTTAAATATCTGTAGCTGATAGTTCTTTGTCTGGCGCTCTTTGGCCAAACCTGGCCCTTGCGCCAATAAAACCCATCAACCAACCAACCAACCAGTTCAAAATAGAGCTGCTTAACCCCAGGACGTTTCGAGTGCCCATGCCAGGTAATATTCACAGAAAAACACGCTTTCAACGGGCACATGAACATCAAAACTGGTCATTGAATGATTGGAAAAAGGTCTCCTAGCTCATTAATCAAATTTTCTGTTGCACTATGGGGACGGCCTGTTACGCGTCCGTCGTTTACTGGGGAAGTTTTGTCAGAAAGATGAACCGTTTGACGAAGTGAAAGCTTTCGACACTGTTCCACTGGGATATCTCGGATCCAGTCATTCTTGAAAACATCTTTTGTTTCTGTCAGAACAGCGAATCTGATGTCGGCAGCCAAACCGCATAACTTACACTAGCGAAAAGATCTGGTAACTTTTAACAGACGCCGCAATGTACCATTAGAAACCTTGTACAGCATCGCTGCTTGTCCGGTGTGATGTCTTGTGCTTTGCCTTGCAGGAACAACTTCATTTTCAGCAGGTGGTCATATTGTTTGGATCTTCGGTGAGTATTTATCACGCCACAAAGTATACAGTTCAATTAAAGAAGACGAAACAACATATTTAAAGATAAACTTCAGCTACTAATCGCCAGTGAATGGCCTACCTTCTCGCTGCGGAAAAGTGTGGTCAACAGGATTGCGGCTGCGATGTTTGCTCTGCCTACAAAAAAGCCTTTTTAAGGAAGTGTTCTGTTTTTATATAAGCCTAGAAACGGCAACAGAAGCTTTGCAAAATCACTTGACACAGAAAGAATTAAAAAAAAACAGGCAAAAATCTTATCACTTGCTCGGTTTGCTATATAAAGTCAAACGATTTGAGGTAACTGAAAATTTTCTGTTTCGTTTCTGATTAGGTATATGGCGTTATAGGGCTACAATGTGAAAGCTGCGGCATCCCAAATGAATGAACTAGCATCCAAAGTGGTAGTGGAACACGCATTGCACAACAGGCGGTTTGTTGTTTGTACACTTCCGATGAGCCGGTTCAACCGCAGCGCACACTGAAGCTATGGTTTAAAGGGTAAGATTTATTATTTTTGTTACATACATTTTTATATGCGGCGAAAATGTTTGTGGACATGCATTACCTCCGATTTCCACTGTAAAAAAAAGAGAGCAAAAAAGTATAACACTTACTCTACAATTAAAGAAAACGTTGTATACTGACGACAACATATTTTTATGTTTTGATTTATTAGTCGTGAAATATACTCTGGTGAGTTTAAAATACTAAAGGCCACAGTGGTCTAAGCAGTAGTCTAAGTGGCGCAGTGGTCTAAGCGATATACCGACCTTTCTTCCGAGATGGGTCCGGGTTCGGATCCCGGTGAGGCATGGAGGGTGTTTGTCTTACGGCACTGTCTCTTTCCCTTTCCTGGAGTCCGTGGCCCTACATTAGGACGGGCGACTGCTTATGGACCATTGAGTTGCTCACGCTGGTCGTTAAACCTCAAATCAAAAATAAATAAATAAATAAAATAAAAAAAAATACCAAAATCAGCAGGTCAATTTTTGTACTTGTGCAACGATACTTGTTTTCTTAATCCCTTACTAAAGTAAGCCTTCTTTAAATTAATTATTCGATGATGCTTGTTTTCTCTAATTCTTTATTGAAATGTAACAAAATATTTTTTTAGTTTTAAATTAACTACGTAAGGCTGATCACATTAGTTGGTAATTTGAAATGATTTACCATTGTTTAGGTCCTTTAAATCAATTAGGTTGTGCGAAGACTTATTTCACCTCATATGGTTTCAGTTTGTAAAGTTTGGTCTTCTTGTTTTTATTTTGTAAAAGAACTGAAGGAAAAACCCATGTTAAGCAAGGAAGGAAATCATGCTATTCTTTGCTTTGAGTTCGTCTTGCCCTACGGTTTCCACTTAATTTATTGACCTTGCTGTCTTGGCAAACACATATTTGTCACAGTATTAAAGAAAGCCTTAGCCAAATTAAATTTCCACGATTGTACAGCCATGTGACTCCCACAAACAACGAGCAGATTTGGCTGAACATTATAGCAGATTCAAGAAAATTAAAGCTAGTATTGTCCGATTAAACACGGATCACTCAGTGTAAGAAAGAAATACGATTACTAATACACCAAAAGAGGATAACAACGATAAAAGAGTGAATTCCTAGTTATTTTTTCTACATTATCTGGGAAAAATAACAAAAAGAACTACAACTGAAGTTCTTTACTCTTTCTATGTATTCATAGGTAGCTTGCGGATCGAAGAGTGACTCCTTGTCCCCAGTTAAAATATTTGCATTTATTACACACCCAATGTAGCGCTAAAAGCACACTTCGGTTCAAAATATGGCGCTAACAGCACGCATTAGTGTATCCTAGCTGTCTAGCTTTATCGGCACCAGCTGTAATTATCTAGTTAAGTTATGACTGTCGGCAGCAACGGGAAGGAGATGAGGTATAGGTGAAATCGGTTAACATTTTGTGGAAAATAAAATCGGTTCCCTTTTAATACACCTGTTCTGGCTGTAACTGACCGTGGGAGATTTTCGATGCGTAGGTCACAAAGTTACTTTTAAAATTAAAGGTCTTTCGAAGTACGTGTGAGAAGACTGAGGTTTCATCTGATCTCTATCACGGGAAGAACGATAAGGTTAAAGCGAATAATAGAACACAGCCCTGGAAAAACCATAGCGTTGTGTCAAACGAACAGGTTTCATCAAGGTTATTTTTTCTTGAATAACACTTAGTGTTATAAAAACCTTGATAACTAAATGACATAATTCTAAAGATGTTTATGATTTTACTTTATTTTCTACTTTTATAAAGAGTAATGAAGTTATAATGGATTTCATAAATATAAAGAATTTAGTATCTGAAAAAATATTTTAAATTTTGACTACTTTCAGTTTTTTCTTAGGAAAAATATTATTAAAAAAATTCGTTCGAACTTTTGTACCGTGATGGAAGTACACATCTTCTCTATCGCCTGTTAGGAAATTCAGTAAAAAAGTTATTTGATGGCCATTTTTTAGGGTTCTAAATTGCGTAAACCTAATCAATTCTTCAAAACGAATAATAATTTAATTCTTTAGAGTAACTTCAAAACTAATGGCAATAGGAAATGTTCCGAAACATGCTTTCCTTCAAATTAAAGGACAATGAATCGAACAAGTTAAATCATTTCGCTATTTGTATCAACTTATTACTGAAGATACGAGATGTGAAAAGGAAATTAGAATGAGACTGAGGATGGCAAAAACGGCTTTTAGAGAGAATCGAATACTACTGACATCCAAAAATATAGATCTGTAACTGAGGAAGATAATTTTAAAGGCATATGTTTGGTCAGTAGTTCTCTAGGGTTTTCAGACTTGGAAATTGACCAAGAGGGAAGTAAAAAGGCTGTAGGCATTTGAGATGTGGAGCTATAGAAGAATGGAGAAAATAAGCTGGCTCGATATAAAGACTAATGATGAGGTCCTGGAGAGAGTGGGAGAACCCAGAGATCTGATCAACATGTTAAAAAGAAGGATGTTATGGATGGGACACACATTGCGCCATGGAGGCCCGGTTCTGAAAGTTTCGGAAGGGAAAATTTAAGGCAAGAGAGTAACATTACTGCCAAGGAATAGTTTTGTGGCACAATTACTCCAAGACACCAATACTAGGACATACGGTGACTTGAAGAGAACGGCGGAGAATCGAGAGGAATGGAGAGACAGAGTACATCTACTGAACGACCAGTCCTTGTACTGAGTAACCAAGAAGAATAAGAGTAATTTCATAAATTCAATTATATAAGTAAGTATCAATTATTTAGAATAAGAAAAACAAATAGCTCATATGTGTCAACGACTACAGCAATGCAGATTTACCCTAAGGCAAAACACTATCGTTTTAAAAATAGAATTAACATGTAATATATCAGTTAAGTAATTAATTCCAAGCTTATTTCTTTTCAGATGTTTGAAATATCAATTAGTTGTGGTGGTGCTGGTCCCCTGTACTTGAACACATGCTCTTGTTAAGTCTTGAGAGATATTTTATGGAAAGGTATGCGCAAAATTTGAATACTTCTTACGAAGTAAACTGAAAATTTCAAAGGATTTTTTGAAAAAACAACAACAGTGAATTAAACTAGTTTGTGTGTAACTTTTTGCCTTTATAGCGTATTTCAAAGTAAAAAAAATGCAAGATTGCTTGGTTCTTGTTGTTTAATGGTAGCGTTCGTGCTTACCCCAACCACCGGTACCAAACATTTTGCACCCCAATCAACAGCAATTTGCGGATGTGGCGACGTCAACTTCCTGAAGTGCAGTGGGAAGTCTTTAACTGGGGGAACGACATAGTTGAGCGCCTTTCTCCCAGTGCCAGGTAAGTATGACCGCTATTGTTGTCTTTTGATCTGTTATTCGAAAAAAATTGTCTATTCCAGGATATTATCGTATGACCGGTATTGTTGTTTTTTTATCTTTTATGGGAAGCAAATTGTTTATTCCAGGACATTACCACACACGTGCGAGTTGTGTTCATTGCTTTTACTGCTGCTGCGAACAATAATACGCTCTCATAACCAATCCACATTTATAGTAAAGATATCACCTGTATATTAATTTGAAATTATTATATAATTTTTTTAGTTAAATTACTGTGACGCAGACCTAGAGAAGTGCAAAAGTCTGAGATTTCACAAATAAAACCAGATTTAAAAAATTGCATTCTAAATCACTCTGAACGAAGACGCGGAAAAATGTAGGACATTTTTAATGAATGGAACACATCTCATCTTTCTAAAAAGTTTAAATTTCCTTTTCTCCAGGAAATCGGCTCAGTCCTGGTAAGTGTCTAAATTGAGGCAAAATAAATTATCAGTTCGTTCCCCGAAGAAGTTTAGTAAATAACTGGTGTAATTGTTTTTCTCCTTTAAAAAAGAACTGAATTCCCATAACACCGTTGATTACAGGAAAATAAGAAGTAAAGTTTTGTGCATGAATATCTAATGACATCCTTTAGTTACATCAGGAGCACATGCTGGTTCAATTTCGATATCTTCAGCAGCAGAAACAGATGGTTACAGAGTACGATTTGTGAAAGAGCTTCCACGGGTCTTTTAAAAACTTTTCAGAAAAGAGTAAGATTTCAGAATCTGCTAAATATCTATATCCCAGAAGGATATTTTAGTTTTTACGATAACATGTGTTATATCAAAAGAATTAAAACTGTATCGTAAATATAAACGTCGTATTGTGTTATTAGTAAGCCTGATACTGTTGAAATTTCCAATTCTATATCTAACACGTACCGTAGTGTTTTTTTTTTGATCGAGTTTAATAAATAGAAAGAAATGTTGTCGGATGATCATTATTTGAAATAAATATTTGTCCTGAATGCTGTTTAGCAAAGAATCAATTCTGAAACTTTTGTCTGTTCTACACTTGATTTATTTGCTGAATAATAAATATCGCCTTACTGACAAATGTAGTGCATACATTTTAATTCAAAATAACTTGCTACCACTCTCACACTTACAGAGTTTTGAAGGCAATTAAGTATTCCTATGCCTGAAAGGTTATTACGGCCTTAAAAGGCTCTGTATGTTTCTTTGCAAACTTTACTATTCTCAGAATTGGAATCTGAAGCATATTTTACACAAAACTAACAAACGTATTCATACATAAAAGCAAGATTTGAAAACATTTTGAAAATGATAAACTTAGTTTCAAAATATCGTGAAATATGATTTTGAAGAAATTTCAGATTGACTCACTGAAATTTGTGGAAAGTTCAGCTTTTATCTAGTTTGAATTTTATGCAGTGCTTTGAATAAAACATTTGCTTGGGTTGCCAATTCCTAGCTAAAGAAGATTTGAAATTGAAGCTCCCGTAATAGCATAAAATGATATTGATCAATTGAAAGTTTCTGCTAATTTTATCAGAACGGAACAAAGCCAAATACTTGAAACTGGAATATGAGGGAATGAAACAAACACTAATGTTTCTTATTCACCATGCTGAGACAGATTCGTAACCAGTCAACCCGCAGTCGTAGACCCAACTGGAAGTAGTGATGATTTAATGCGTGAATAATTAAACTACCAGCATTCTCTTTTTTCTTAGCTACTGTAAAATTTTATTATTACATGGGCTAAGAAATTATGAATCAAAAGAGCAAAAGCTGTAGCAGCCCCAAAAAAAAATGAAAATATTTTCTTCTTTTGAAAAATGTATAATTCATATCACTTAGCATATACCTTTAGATGACGTAGTCATTTTTGCAACTACCCCTTCAGAGCTACAGAGTATGATCTAGGAACTTACTGACAAGAGTAGAGAGGTGGGATTAAAAATTTACTTTCTGAAACAAAAGTGATGTTCAATTCTTTTACAAGAAATGAAGATTTATCGATTGATGGAGAAAAGCTGGAGATAACAGATACGTACGTTTATCTTGGACAGCAGATATCAAGTGAGGGTCACATTGATGAAGAAATTAATTTGTGTAAAATACTTGCCTGGAGAGCTTTTGGAAGAAACACAAAAGTTTTCAAGAGCAATATGCCATTATGTCTTAAAAGAAAAGTGTTTGATCAATGCATCCTTCCAGTGCTTACGTATGGTGCACAGACGTGGACCTTAACTAAAAGAGACATACAAAGGCGGCAGACAACTTAAAGAGGCATGGAGAGGTGCATGCTTGGTGTAACCAGCAAAGATAAGAAGAGGAACTCGTGGATCCGAAAAATGACAAGAGTGGAAGACATCATGATCAGAGTTAAATCCCTGAAATGACAATGGACTGGACATACTTCCAGAAGAACAGACCTTCGATGGACAGCCGAAATTTAGATTGGATTCCAAGGGACAGGAAAAGACCTCGAAGAAGACTACGTGGGAGATGGGTGGATGAAATTCGAAAGTATGTGGGAGTGACATGGAGGATGCTGGCACAAGAGATACCGTTGTGGAGGAAACTTGGGGAGACCTTCGTCGAGCAGTGGATTGATAATGGTTGACAATGATGATGATGATATACCTTTGCAAAAACAGAGACAGATCAAATTTAAACGTAACATTAAAATTGAGGTTAATACACTGCCGGACAATTGCTAAGGACGGATGAAAATTGCAACGATGGTAACCATAAAATGGAAGGCAGGAAAATTTGGAAATTAGCATAAGTGCGGGATACAGTAAGACGTGTTGTGCGTATGCAAATTTTGGATTGCCGAACTTGTTCGTGACGTCATAGCGCTGATAACAGATATAAAGGATTTGACGCGTATTGACCGTTGTTGTTCAAACACAAAGTTGAAAGGGTAAGAATCAATTCACGAACTTGCAATTTTCAGTATATCTTCCCGACATCACCTAGATGATTTTACGCGTAGCCGTATTATTGGCAAGATTGAAGAAGGGTGAAAAATAACAGATGTTGCCAGGGAGTTCGACTTCAGCCACAGTGTTGTTTCAAGGCTTTGGAAATCATTTCAAACAAATGGAGAATGTAGCAAACGTCACGGGGGAGGTCGTGTTCGCAGTACGACACCTGCAGAAGATCGGTACATAGTGCTATCAACAAAAAGACACCGGCGCAGCACAGCTAGTGAGGTAGCAAATAAGTTTATGGCTGCTACTGGCAAGCGGATCTCCCGAAAAACTGTCGCCAGACGTTTGCACGAAGGAGGACTATACGCTCGCCGGCCTGTTGTGTGCATCCCATTGTTCAGACATCACCGTACCGCCCGTTTGCAATGGTGCCATCAAGATCGCAATTGAACTGATAACAACTGATCTGCTGTCTTCTTCTCAGATGAGAGTAGATACAGTCTATCGTCTGATTGTCGACGACAACTGATCTGGCGTGATAGTGGTACTGCATATTGTCCAGCAAACATACAGGAAAGGGACCGATATCCGACATGTAGTGTCATGGTATGGGCTGGCATCATGATCAATGGCCGCACGTCCCTCTATGTGCTTCCAACTGGGACTGTGACTGGCCAACGATACATTAATGATGTTCTGCTGCCTCATGTTCGCATGTTCCGTGGTACTGTCGGTGATAGATTCATTTTCATGGACGACAACGCAACATGTCATCGAACAGTCGCTGTCCAGGAGTGTTTTGAGAGCGAGGATATTCAACGCCTCGTATGGCCAGCACGTTCTCCAAATCTGAATCTCATTGAAAATGTGTGGGATGCTTTGGGGAGGAATGTTGCTGGTCGCCAATGCCCTCCAATAAACAAGGACACCCTCATCCGTGCACTGACAGAGGAATGTGATAAATTACCCCAACAGCTGCTTGATAATGTTGTGCAAAGCATGACACGACGTGTGGAATCTTGCATCGCCCTCCATGGTGGCCATATCCCGTATTGACATCTTACGCCGGAACGCCTGCGGACCGTAATTGCATTATTTTCACGTTTACGTATTCTGCACAAAATGGCCTGTTTGTCCCTTGAACACGTTCCGAAGCCTTCTTGATTTCAGAGCACAATAAATTGTCTTTCTTGTAATGTCCTGGCATTCTGACATTATTTTATTTCAATTGGCATTCAACCACACTTATTTTTTTATGCGCTATATAGCCGTTTATGATCCGTCCTTAGCAATTGTCCAGCAGTGTATAACCACCTAAGAACAAAAGTCTCCACCTTACTACAACATTTTTTCTCACACTACACATGTGCAACAAATCTTCACTCCTCAAATGATCGCGTGTCTCCAGCGCACAATGGAATCTAACGTGTATTCTGTAGATATTAGGTTTCACTGCTGTACATCATATATATTAGTTTCATCAGCACACAGCAATCTGCTCACACGGATATCACCAAGACATAAACCAGTGTTGTCCGCCTTGACATCATGCACGCAAGCATCCAAAAATATAGTAAATAGCCATGGTGAGAACCGTGTCTGACTACTGCACCAACAGAAAACCATTTAGATAAAACGCCATTCACTCGTACACATGCTTTATCTCCAGCATACATGGTTTTCACATTATCAACTAGATTCCCAGTAATCCCACATTTTTTCAGTACTTCGCAATGATGTATTCTATTTACTCTATAATAAGCTTTCTCTATATCTATGAAGGCAGCAATAATTTCCTTGCCAACAGACAGATGCTTTTCAATCATCATACGTAATGCAGAAATTTTGGTAATTGCAGCCCTTATCACGCATACGAGTACAACCATGCTGTACATCCCACATTGTTCAGAATTAAGACCTGCTATCTTATCAATAATAACCTTTCCAAACATTTTCTCTTTCACACCCAGTAAATTGATACCACGAGATTTCCTGAAAGGCTGATCCCCTTTAACCTTACACAAGGGAACCATGATAGCATACCTCCAATCATGAGGAACTATTCCTTAGGTTGCGTTCTTACAACCACTCAGTAGTTATACGAGCTCGAAGACACGGTGCGTTGTTCTGTTTAAAATTGTCGTCTTGGTCCCGTAGACCTTTCTTCATATACGGATGAAGACAGTCTGCTGATTGGTCCCTGTAGCGTACACAATCCTGTATTTGTGGGATGATAACCAACGGACAAAATAAATAGACAAACACATCGCTCTTTCCACGTTTATCATTAATTAACAC
This sequence comes from Macrothele yani, assembly GCA_039090855.1. Classification (NCBI taxonomy): domain Eukaryota; kingdom Metazoa; phylum Arthropoda; class Arachnida; order Araneae; family Macrothelidae; genus Macrothele; species Macrothele yani. Next base: position 32,486,248 of record CM076999.1, on the reverse strand, counting down.
ACAGCAATCGAAAACTTGTTATCCGGACACCGCTGGTATCGAATCCCAGATCTCTCAATAACTAGCCTAGTGTGTACGTCTTACACTACGGTGACCAACAATGCACGGCGCTATGTGTGTTTATATTTCAACATGTGACTTCACAAATCCGTAATGATGTGCTCAGCATCTGAGAGTTGTGAGGTCAGATGCTGACAGATAAACACACATAGCGCCGCGTGTTTATATGTGTTTATCTTTCAGCATCTGACTTCACAAATCCGTAGGGATGGGCCCAGCATCTGAGATGTGCACACTCGGCTAGTTATCGAGAGATCTGGGATTCGATACCAGCGGTGTCTGGATAACGATTTTTCGGGTGACCTTGTTTATTTACATTTTCTCCACGTATTTGGAAGATTTTCACCAACAACGGACGAAAAGCTTTATAGGAAAATGGTCCCTTAGCCACAACACTACCAACAGCCGCCAGTTGAACTCGGACTGTGCGACAAGATTTTAGGTCATGCTTTTTACGCTATATGCGCACCCGGCCATCAGCATGGTGCAGCAGGAAACGGGACTCATCACTGCAGATAACTTTCTTCCATCTGTAGAGGGTCCATCGGCCACATTCCTTGGTTTACACGAGGAGTTGTTTGCGATGACATTGCGTCATCATGGGACCAACGTTGGCCTCCGGCTATAGAACTACAGGCCAAGCAAAATGCGTCGCCTGGTGCATCTGGAAATTGTGTTTTCGTGGACAAGCTGGGCGACTGTTGCATGTCGTTTCTGTGATACCAATTGTTACACCTGAAGCTCACCTGTAGGATCAACCGTTCGTGGGTGACCAATGCGTCCTTCTGATGGATGTCTCTGTATGGTTAACGTAGTCCTGTTACACCCTTTGAACGGGAGTAACGAGCAAATACTACAATTCTCGAAATACAAGCACCTCTCCTTCGTGGACCAACTATCTGGGCAGGGTAAAATTGGCTTAAATCGCCAAGTCTCCCCATTTAATTGGATACCTTTAGTGATTACGAACTGAGGGTAAGTGTGCACAATTTATAGTAGCCGCACATGACTTTGATATAACGTGGTATTTCATTTCTCAGAGTTTGTAAAACGGGTGATGTCCTAATACAAAGCGAATTCAGTATATAGAGTTAATCTCATTCGGAAAACGTGTGCCTTGTTAAAGTCGAATTAATCGTTCTACAAGTTGTTAAAACAAGTCACATCCGCCCTACTGTTATTGTAAAGAATTTCGTTGATAAAAAAAATGAAAGTAAAATTTTCTGAACTCTTACAAGTTAATATTATTCGGAGTATAGTAAAATCATTTGCTGCATCCTAACATTGCCATATTGCGACTACCAAATATGATGAGGCCTAGGAACGGGCGCGCAAAATGTAAAATTTCAAGAAGGGAGATAATGTTAGCTATAGGAATTTTAAAGACTAAATCATACATCACAAGAAGAAGGAAATTACTTTTGCAGCAAGGCATTAAATAGTTATCATGAAGAAAAGTACATTGAAAAAAAAGATGTATTGAATTTCAGCAGTGTGATATTAATCATTAATATCTCTAAAATATTACAGATGACCCATGGAGTGATGTCTCAACTGCAATGCGGTGAATAATTGGCGAATATACGTGCAAAGTAATTCAAGCAGTTAACTTATTCTTGAATGATGTACAAATATGTAAATGCTTTATGATTTTTTTACATTGTGTCATTTTTTTTTTCATCCGACAGAAATGACCTTTAAATTTTCTGTGAAGGAATGACGACAATTGATAAAAACAATTGTGTAAATTTGATATTGCGAAATATCATGAATTAGAATGTAAAATATCGTACAAAACAACAAATGGGAACAAATCACGTAGATAAAGTTACCGGGTTGTAGGAGTGATATCCCGTTGTGAAATTTCTTTTGGCTTATTATAATGTTTACCTTAAGGGCTCACGCTAGTGGTACGGCGGAGTAAAAACTGAAGAATCTAATGCTGGATCATGCCTTACTTCACTTAATATGCGTCGCCTATATTAGATATAGACCGGTTTTTACTCTGATTTCTTCTTACTTCTTTCTTCTTCTTACTCCTTCCCTCAATGCTACTAGATTATTTGAGGGCTATTGGTGAATCTTTCCTATTAACATTATTTTCTATCTTAAGCAGTGGGCGTCAACTACTCTCCCAGGTTTGGGAACAAACAACAATGATTTTCTGAGCAAGGCAACGGAAAACCACCTCATCATTATTTATGCTTACTTTAGTAAGCAAATATTGTTTCCACAACTGGCAAAAACAAGATCAAACTGCAAACGATGGATGTCATGCCTGCCAGGAAAAGATATGGGGCTTTTTAGATCGTTATCCTTTGAAACCCCCATATGAACTACGAATATGTGATCCAAAGTGTAGAGGAAAATAGGTATAAGAAAAAGCGATTAGGAGAGAATAAGACAGAAGCTATACGAATGGCAACTTGGAAAGTAAAAACAATGTTGAGAGCTGGAAACCTAGAGAACCTGAAGAAAGAAATGAAGAAGAATAAACTGGATGTGGTTAGTTTGAGAGAGGTTAGAGGGAAGACATGGGTGATTTTAAAAGTGATGGTTATAAAATTGTGTATTTATGCAGAACGGGAGAAAGAAATGGAGCGGCATTTGTTCTAAATGTAAAAGGTTAAAAACTCTGTGAAAAAAAAATATGAAAGTGAATGGGTCATTATGATTAAAGGAAAAGCAACGCCCAGGTATATAATGAATATACAGATATATATGCCCACAAGCGACCGTGATGAAAATGAAGTAGAAGAGATATATAGTCAAACAGAAGAAATAATGGAAAGAGACCGAACTAAAAAGTGTACTACACAGGCGGAAAGTGAAAGAAGAACACCAAGAAGGAGACGTCTGATATCAAAGAAATTTATACAGCATAAAGACGGAATACAGAGGATAACGTGATCAAAACATTATGGCAAAATAAAGCTGTATTTGCTGGTAAACTGAAAAATAACATTTCCATGTAACATGGTTAGTACGAGGTTAAACCGCCATGAACTGCGTCACACTGTGCAATTCTGGCATGGAGTCTGTCGTACAGATGTTGGATGAAAGTTTCGGGTATTGAGTCCCAAGCATCCTCAACCTGGACGCGTAAATCGGGGACGGTCGTGGCTGGCCGTAGAAACCGGATAAGTCGTTGTCTTATAAAATCTCACACGTGCTCAATGGGGGACAAATCCGGTGAACGTGCAGGCCATGGAAGGTGTCTCACACCCTGCAGTGCATGTTGCGTTACACGTGCCGCGTGTGGGCGTGCGTTATCTTGCTGGAAAACACCACAATTGACCGACTTTACAAATGACACAAAAACGGGCTAAATGATGTTGTTGATGTAGCAGATGCTGTTTACCTTACCCGGCAGAAACACTAGTTGTGTACGGGATTGACAGCTGATCGCTCCCCACACCGGGAGACCAGGTGTAGGACCTGTGCGCCACTGGCGGATGCAAGAAGGGTGGAGACGCTCCCCTGTGCGTCTACGAACACGCATACGGCCTTCGGAGGCTCCCAAGCAGAATCTGCTTTTATCGCTGAACACGACAGATCGCCATTTCGTTCCCCAGTGCAGACATTAGCGACACCACTGCAGCCGTTCCTGACGGTGGGCTGGAGTCAGAAGTACACATGCCAGAGGCACACGTGCACGTAGTCTTGCATCCAGTAGACCGTTGGGGATTGTTCACACAGTCACCTCAGGTGCAACGGCAGCTCGGATTTGCGTCGCAGTGGATGTTCTGCTTGACAACGCCGCTCTTCTTCTGCTTCGATCGGTCCGCTCATCATTCCGTCTGTGACTCCCGGTTCCACGTCTTCTCGTGTGGGAATGTTCCTCAGACCATCTACGCTATAATCGTACCACCACGGATACTTCCCATCCAATTCGCTCAGCAATACGACGATACGACCACCCGGCCTCGCGAAGTCTGACTAGACGACCTGGCTCAAAGTCCGATAACTGCTGAAATCGTACACGTCTTCCATGTTAAGGCATTGCTGCATCTTCAGGGTCTTTGCACGTGTCCGTACCCCGACGACTGATTACATTCACTTCGCCGTACTCCTTAAATACCACAGACGATAATTTGCATATTATGCCGTGCTGTGGCATAAGCGCTCACCAGTTGGTCCCGATATTAACATCGAACCTATGTAAACTCGACCCCATTAACATATGAAAATTTCATGATCGTCCGCCAATTCCTTCTTGGTGTTCTTTTTTCACTTTCCGCCAGTGTATTTGGATATGAAACCTGAATGCAGTGGAGGTTGAGAAGGTAGACAAAGGAAAAACAGGTGGATACGGTCTTGGGAATAGGAATGAGAGAGGAGAAAGACTTATGGAGTTTGTAAAAGACACAAACTAATGATTGGTAATACTTGGTTTAAACTTCCAAAGAGAAGGATATATACATGGAAAATGGCAGGACATATATCAAAATACCGAATTGATTATGTATATGTTAACACAAAATAAGTATAGAAACAGAATAAAAGGGATATCAAATAATTCAGGTGCTGATATTGATGTAGACCCCAATCTACTTGTTATGGAATCAATAATACGATCAAAGAAAATAAAGGAAAAATAAAAGAAATGTAGAACCTAGAAAATCTCAAAATAGATGCTGGCAAGGAATTCAGAAGAAAACTGGAGAATAAAATGAGAAAAAAAGAAGATACACCTGAGAGGGGAAGAGACCTTTGACGCTAAAGCAAGATGGAATCAAATAAAAAATTTGATATATGAAACAGCTGCTGAAGAGATACGTCTTGTGGAAGCGAAAATAATTTAGAAGCGATGGATTACAAATGAAATGATAAGAAAAATGGATGAAAAAGACTTCAAAATGTAATCACTGATGAGAAAAGGAGAAATTACAAAGCATTAAACAATGAACTGAGGAGAGAAACTTTTAATGTAAGGGAGGAATGTATAATAGAAGAATGCAAGGAAGTTGAAGAAGTGGATAGAAGTGAAAGATGAAATAAAATGTTTGAAAAAGTAAAATAACTTACAAATATTAAAAGAAAAACATAAGAAATCTACCCACAGAAGGCAAGCAAGGAAAATTAATTTATGATATTGAAATACCAGCTGAAAGACGGAAGAAATACATTAAAGGACTCTATGCAAAAAATCTAATGCCAGAGAAAATCGAATTAGAAGAGCAAAGCGAAATATCAACAGAAGGTAGATGTCCTGATGTACTAGAAGCTGAAGTAAAATTTAAAGAATGTAAAAATGGAAAGACGGAAGGCCTGTATGGAATACCTAGGGAAATACTAAAACAACTGAATGACAAAGGTATAACAGGAATACGTAAATTATGCAATCTTATTTACAAAAGAGCAGAATGGCCTAAAAAAAACCACAGATAATATGTACGTATACCAATTGAAAAGAAAAGTATTACTACTAAGTGCAGTGACTATAGAAGTAGAAGCTTACTCTCGCATATTTCTAAAGTACTGCTCAGAATGTTGAAACGACGACTGTATTACAGAGCAGAGTATTTTTGGGGGGATGATTCTTTGGATTCATGAAAGATGAAGGGACTAGGAATGCAATCGGAGTGATGAGCACCATATGCAAAAAAGGTATAGAAGTAAACGAAGAAATATATATATGTTTCGTCGTCGACCTAGAAAAAAGTTTGATATGGTCAATTGGGAAAACCTGATGGAAGTGCAAAGTAAAATAGAATGAGGTTGGAGATACCAAAGATAATAGCTGATTTATACATGAACCAGACGCAATAATGAAAACAAAAGTAGGAAATAATAAAATTAATGTGTTATTGGCACGGGAGTAAGACAATGATGCTGTCTATTATCAACGCTCTTCAATATTTTTGAGGAAGAAATCATAAAAGAAGCATTTGATGAAGAGAAGAGAGGAATCACTATTGGAGGAAGAACAATACATTGTGTTGGATTTTCAGATGACCAAGCAACATTAGCTAATACTGAAAATGAACTACACCACCTAATGCAAAAATTTGAAATTGTACGGAAAAAATATGGTATAAAAATTAACAGAAAGAAAACAGAAATGGTTAGAGGTTCACGAATATTTGAAGTATAACTTTATACGGACGCTAAAGGTAAACAATTGAGAAGAAAGAAGCTAAAATGCTGAAGGCATTTGAATTGTGGTTATGGAGATGAATGGAGGAAATAAAGTGTACTGGAAAAATAACAATGATGAAGTATTGCAAAGAGTTGAAGAAGAAAGGAATTTACTGAAGACCATAAGGAAAAGAAAATATAACTTGGTAGGACATGTGTTTCAAAGAGATGGCTGATTCAAAAGCACGGTAGAAGAGAAAATTTAAGGAAAGCGACCAAGAGGAAGCAGACGACTAATGATGCTCGAAGGTATAATGTGCACGGGAGACTACAAAGAAATGCAGGAAGCAAGGGACAGAGGAAACTAGAGGAACGGAACTTGCTGATATACCGTTAGACCTGTCCAGAGACAGAACATTAATGATGATGATAAGAAGCAGGCCAAGATATTGGTTCACTTGGCATAACTTTATTTTGAATATGTGTAATTTAACAATAATTTCAAAAAAAACAAACGGTAACAATCGTACACTTTCTCTATCTTAACTTGATATCCGTAAATATGGGCATAACCACGACATGCGCTTCGAATAGCGAAAAAAAATTCGCTTTTAGAAAAGTTAAAAAAGACGGTACCAACCCGATTTCGGTAAAAGTGTAAAATATATATACGCAGCTTTTCCAATATTATACCATTAATTAATTTTTACTCACCGAGTACTTGTCTTATTATGCGAAATAGATTATTGATAAGTCATTTTTTACAAGAGATATGTAGGAATCTTTCGAAATCAGTTTTTTGGACAAAGTGACATTCTTCCAGGTTCCGTGCATATAAACAATAATGCAACCGTGAGCTGAGTAGTTTGTCTTATTCCCACATTCGTACTAAAAATAAACTTACGGAAAATAAGAAGGGAAAAGACAAACACAGAGGTCAATATCACTCGAAGGAACGAGATGTGAGCGGTGCGAAATTTTATTGACATGGGTATGTAATGAGAAAAATGGTGATAGAAATATTAGCATTAAGTAACAAAATATTTGAAAACATGTTATGGCCAATGGAAAAATGTACCACATATATGAATTATGGAAAAAGGCGAAAGAAATCATGTAACTAGATATCGTAATGTTGCTTTTCTATGTCGAATAAAGTTACCAAAAATAAGAGAGTAATGTAAAGCGTACTATGTAAAAAGCGAAATACCAATGAGATTAATCCCAGTTTCATGCTCTTCTCTGAGATAATATGTTTTCTTAATTTCCACAGTATGAAAAAATATTAATGTACTTGTAGAAATGTTTATATAGTTACAAACTAATTAAAAAAAAGGGCAAGTCTCCAAGAACAGCAGAATTCCTATTGTGCAAATAGGTTTCATTTTTATTAGGTAAGATATAGAAATGTGTCTCTGTCAGAGTATAGGCAAATATCGAAACATTACCATAATAATCAACTGAGTCGCCCAGAACGAAATGTTCCTAATTGCAAACACAGTGTTATTTACATTGCAAACATTTCAGTGTCAGTAGATTATAGATAGTTCTGTTTACATCAGTAAAGGAAGAACTTTATTTTTCGGATAAATCATTACTTTAGGTTAATTTCAAAATTGTTGTCAGCCTGAAAGGCTATACAGGGTGTTGTATAATTTTTTGGCAGTATACATTAGTTCCTTTCGGTCTTAGTTTCTACTTTGTTGAATTTAAACAAGACTGATAAGGAATAGATACTAATAGCTCATACGCTTTATTTATTTCTGTATAGTTGAAAAAACTTGCAAAATATAGCTATTTAAAGTTCACGGAAACAACATAGTCATTGAAAATTATGCTGATGTTACCGATCTAATATTATTTTTAGGAAATTAAATCAACGACCTGTCTTAGTACAACTCCCAAAGGTGTGATAATGGAAATTTAATTTTCGTAAAATTGCTCAAAGTTTATTACAGATAGCGTGGCACTAGTGAATTTGCTTTTTCTACAAATTACATTTTGCGAATTATATTGCTCAATACATCTTTTCACGCAGAACAGCAGTTACACTGCTGCCGAATTGATTCCTCACTATTCTCCACTGATACAATCATATTGCTCTACGATATCATGAATTCACGAGATTATGGACATATCACGTTATGAGTTGCTGAAGGAGGAAAAACACCTGCAGAAAAAAGCATCGTTAATGAATATTCCTGTTTAATATGAATTGGCCTTTCTATACAGGATTTCTTTGCCATTTGACGAAAGTGTGTACATTATAGGAAATCATTTTTGCTATTTTCAGATTTAATACCAAAAATCTGCATATTAACAACTTTTATCTACGTGAGATATACTCCATTTAATCAACCAAATTTAATTGGAGTCTGAAAGAATGTAATTAATGTAAACATGCGTTTAAGCAAGACAAAATATTAATATAAATGTTTTAGATCTACCCTCTACCTCTAGAGCAGTAACAAAATCACCTCATGTCGTACAGGTAAGTTCGATTACTACTTAATTCAAGTGCGTTTGACGAAGCACATACTTCTGTGAAGTTTACAGCAGTCAGATGATGTATTACACAACTTCCATACCTTACCGGAATTCTAACCCGGACACAACTCGAAGGAATTGTTAGAAGCCCGCGCTTATACCACAGATCCACCGGGACAGCCTCCATGAAACATGTTTGTAGACACTTATTCATCGGCTATTCGAAAGTTAAAGACGCAACTCTCATCAACTGTGAGCACAACAACTGTAGATATATTTCTTAGTTTTTACACAAGTTCTTCACCATTCTTTGATACCATCTTGTGTTATATTTGTGTAAATTAAGGCTTAGATGCGCTTTTTCTGTTGAATGTGCAAAAGACCAATTGTTCAAAATTGCTTTCCAAAATTTCGCTGTACGAATTGTACAAAAATCGTGAGCATCAAAGTGCAAACGAAAACATATATTTAAAACCAAATGTGCAAGACTTTCCTCTAAATATTTTTTGATGGCGAATTACATTCGTGGTTTATACTAATCATTGCTTAGGTTTCCTTGAAAAACATATTAAGAGATAGGTAGAAAACTGTATGATATTTAAGTAGAATTAAACAAAACGTTATGTGTGAACTGGAGAATAGATACGCTTTAAGTTCCTTAACATAGCATCTAAGGCAAATGTAATCGTTGGCACAAATGTGCGGTATTTACACTGTTTCCATGTAGCCACTCCTTCACAAAACTTGTAAATTGCATTGCCCTGTAGCGGGAATCGAACCCGCATTTCCGGATATCCGTTCGAGCATGTTATCAGTTACACCACCTAGGATAAGGGAGTTCCAAGCAACTGAAGCTAAGCAGATATAGCTTAGAAATCTGATTACCGTTCAGAATTGCGCTAGTCGTCCCCGTGAAATTTTTCAACTAAAAATAACACAGTTCCTTAAATGGACCAGTTAGCTTGAGGATAGGAGTAAATATTCAATTAGTGTTACTAATACAAGTGATATTTTATCATTGACAGTGGCTTCAGAAAATGTTGTGTGTGGGCCTACTGTTGTGAGCAAAGTCCCCACAGATATCTCACTCTCTGTACAAGTAAAAGTTCTGCATCAGATGTTATAAAATCACAGAAAAGATGAAGCCATCTTTGGGCATGCGCACCGCTAGTAACATTTGCCAACAGAAAGTGAATATGAAGCGAATATTTTTAATAGTTTACGGGCTCGCTGGGGAACGAAGAGGTAAACATAACAAAATAAATTCACTGAAATAAAAATCAGAATACATAGGTTGCATCTTAAACGGTAAACCGAGGCTTTAAACTTAGGAAGTTGCTAGGACTTAAAACATATGTATGAAAATTTAGTAAGCTCATAGTAACACGTATTAAACTTCTTGTACTCCAGTTCAAACTTTTAGGATTCACAGATATTTATCCCATCCGCTATCTATAAAACATTGTAAGAAACTTGATGTTCAAGTGCCAAGATATTCTTACATCTTCGAATTAATAACTTCTATTTCTGTTTCATCACATGTTCGACATTAATTTCCCAACACACGTCAATCGGTTACCTGATTCGTCCGCGCCACTTGAGCGAATTAGGTGGTTCCCCAGGCTCCATCCGGAGGCAAGTATAAAACAACAGTAGTTTTTATTTCTTCTTTGCTTGCGGTCATGTATTGAAATCCATTTCTCACCCGAAGAATTATAAAATTACTGCTTGGAGAGTGTTTGTTCATCAACCGAAATGACAGGATCCAGAAATCAGTGAATTTACCAGTATTACCTTAATTTTTTCATATATCTATATTTCTCTACATAGCAATTCACATTTATGTTACTCAAATACACTTTGGATTCATGCATTCAATTCTGAAGGCTATTGATATAAAAACATTAACCTCAAGAAGATACATTTTTGGATTGTAGAAAGATATATCCGCAGCTGTAATATGTTTTTATAGTAACATTTCGTCTGAGTATGTATATGATTTTTAATTCATGTATATATATACAGTATTTCACTGGAAAAATTTATTATTACAAAGAAATTTCAGTATCAGTTTTTTCCGTTAATATTGCTGTTATGTTTTAGCAAGCTTCCGGAGGGTACCTATAATTTCAGATTTAGGTAAAGTTATAAATCCCGTGCTGAAACTATTTGAAAAGTACATTTCAGTTTTTTCCGATTGGATGTAGTTCTTGCTTCCCATTGGTTTTAGCAGTCTCAGTTTCCTTTATTACTACTTGTTTTACATAATTTAAAACGCCAAATTGTTGTGTAAATACAGTGAAAACCTTATTTTACGACTTTCCATTTCCATCGAACTTTTTCAGAAGTCGTGATAAAATTCTCTATATTTTAGCCATGTTTTACGTTTTTCCAAACACATAATTCACCGCATCGAAAACCCTTTAAACCTTTTTGTGACAAACTTGATTTTACTCTAATTTCGTTTCTTTCTTAATTTCCGTACATGTAAAATTGCTTTAAATCGTTGTTCCCTCTGCGACCACATGCCTTAGAAGAATCTGAAAAACAGTCCTCCATACCCGTATTGTTTCAATGCGAAATTGAAACAAATATAGCATCATGCAGATGAAAAAATCAATATATCATATCACTCGCATGTGTTCTCAACTTTTAATATTTCGAGAGAAAATATGAAACCCTGTTTCCGTTTTTTAACCTAGCAGATATCTAAATTAGAACTTTTTAAAAATAATTGTCAATCTGCCCATTGTTTTATACCTTTGGGATAATAATTAAAATATTACTCCGCAGAGTGACGCCAATACAGAAACGCAGAACGATGGTCCAATGTTTATTCTATATGTACAAAAAAAATGAATTTCTAAATTGATTTTTATGTATGTAATTTCGTTCTGCAAATGCGTGTTTTGAGCTGTCCAAAATGTAAGTTATCCTCAACAGTATTCTTAAGTAGACATTTTGTTGTTGACACGACACAGCGTTTGTTTTTTTATTTAATTGTTGTTTTATATAGTTGCCATCTTGTTGTGTTTAAATATTTCATATGCTTTTTTTCCGGAAGCTGACCTTCTGTTAAACATAATAACAGTTTAGATTTCTTCCTCACTTCTGAAAATCATTTTTACTTCCCAAATAAAAAAATTAGCTTCTCTACAAGAATATTCAAATTCATATTTGAATTTGCTATCTTTTATGCACTTTAAGACAGAAATAAAATTAACACTCGACCTTAATGAAGTTCGCTAATAATTATGGATATTCGTTCGTCAAGGACATCTATAACTATTCCTTTAATTTTCATTGGTTACTGGTACAACGAAAATTCATGACGAATTTGTACTTTACATTATTGTTAAGGATTTGGTGAAAATTCAAGAATGTTCAGAAAACAACACGGTTGTAACGAGGTTCACGAATTTGCCGAAACTTCGCATATCCTCTCTTCTCTTCGTTTGTTTCATTTCTTTGGGTTTCAGAATTCACATGAAATTAAAAAGAATTGTCAGAGAAAAAAGCCGAACTATACAAATGAAAATATATCAGATATTTTTGCTTCCGAATGTATGATTTATGTAAAGCAAGCACTCATAGCAGACTTGTTAGTGTTAATAACCATTAATATTTTAGTTTTCGTTCATAATTCAGTTTTGCTGCATTACACATATACCATTATGTATTTAGTTTTGCCCTTTTCTACATATTTGTGAATGGATATTTCTAGGAAGTGATTCATGTTTTGGAATTTTGAATGAATATTCCCTTACAAAAAATAAGATGTCTAAAACTCTCCTTCATATGTTACTACGTACCTTCTAGTGTAGTTTCAAATTAAACACCGCTGTGTTACTGTATGGAACTAATAGTGCATAATTCATCGCTAAATCCCTGTTAAATTTGCAGATATTTATGAAACAAAACGATGTGACAACAAAGATTTTCACTTGATAAGAAAAAATGTATCATGCTCTTATGTTACCTTGGAATGAATGAATTTTATTTTATTCATAACTTAAACACCTGTGCAGAGTAGATACATGTTTGACAGCTAAATGTTCACATAATTTGGCAACTATTAATTTAAAACTGGTTATAAGCTCTTAAGTCCATATAGATTCACTCAATCCGTTCCCTATACTGACTACAGGGATTGGACTGCGTAGAGTTTTACGCAAAGTGATTCCACGTAGCGGTTCAAAAAACACTTTTACAAGCATTTTTGTGGTTGTAGCTGTTACAAAAATAGCAGGAAATTTTTCCGTATATATATATATATATATATATAACTTTAGTTTCTGATAAAAGACTGCTTAGAAGTTCAATGTGGACTTCATTCAAGAATTTTTCCATGAGAATGAACAGTCCAGTGTGCGTGGAATAATATATTAAGTAGTAATTAATTTGCCGTGTTCCATTGCTGAAAATAATAGTAAATTATCATCAAATTCTTGACTATTATCAAGTTCATGACTATCATCATTATCATCAAGCTCATTTGAGATAGCGATTGATTTTCTTTTGAAATCCATTTTTTGGAGCTTGTGTGGCGTACAAATTTATAATTTAATTTCTCCTTTAAAATCAGAGGCTGCATATCTTTTGAAAGTACTTGGCGTCCATCCTGTGTAATACAGACGCACACATCACACACACAGAGTTCATGCAAGAAAGATAAATTTTATGCAACTGAAATATAACAGTGAATTTAAAGATCAGGAAAAAACACAGACGAAGACCAAATCACAAGTGAATGGATAAAATTCGAAAACATGTTGAATGACATGGAGAAATTTTGTTCAAAACTGAAAGTTGTGCGAAAGGGAATACATAATATTTAACAATGATGAGGATTCATAACTGTTTTTAGAAAGGTTCTTCGTCATGCAGATTTTCTTAATGACAAAAGAAGTACATCAACTTTATATCCATAATTTTCGAACATAAAAATTTATTAACATTTCCAAAGTCAGTGACCGTGATATAAAATTTGTCTCAGTAGTTTAGCACCTCATCCTCTTACATATCAGCACACTGTTCCAGCTAATCATTTAAATTTAATACATAACTTTAGTCATTTTATTTCTACAAAATACTTTCTTGTATTTGAAATAATTAATCCTAGCTCAGATTACAAATGTGTTAAAATATTTTATAATGAAATAAACAAACTGGATAATTAGGAGAAACCTGTATTTTGATTTTAGCTGCACAATGGTTTCCCCGGATCAAAATTTAGGTATTTCACTTTTCTCAAACAAAATCTTTGATGAAACTGAAGTGTGACGTAAAATAAATTCTGGTGTAAGCGTTGTTGAACAGGCAGATAAAGTGGTGTTTTTGCAGTAGTTTTTTCACTGCATCATTGGTTAGATGTAGCATAAACACATCTCACAAACACGTGATTTAAGTAGTTGGAGTTTTCTACAGAATCTCATACACACATGTTCACAAATTAAGGATAGCTGTAAATCATAGCGAAAAGGTTGCACTACACAAAGCGTTTCGTCCTGAAAACTACTACATACCTCTTTTGGAATTACGAAAGTCCATTTGTTTCTCCAGCAGACCGATGGCTGAGGTAAGCGCCCGACATACGTCACGTATCACATATAGCTCAGCGAAACCATCTTGATTTCCCTACTCGGGACAGAATCACCGGTCGACACTAGGATGTCAAACCTAAATTGCAGTGTCACGGTAGCTGAATGTTTCACATTATGTCATGTTCTGACTCTGGTGGCGTTTCCAATTGGAGGAAAATGTATTTAGACGTTTTAGCACAGGACGTCCGCAAATTAAAACGCCTCGACAAGACAGCCTTTTTCACGTAAAAACATGAAATATTATTGCTCTAAATATTAATTTAAGTACAAATATAAACAATTTATAAATAAAAATGACACGAGCTATTTTATTTGTAAAAAACTGTCTTTTGTGATGCATTTGTCTACTCCCGTAGAAAGTAATACAGGATAAATAATACGTTGACTTGTCCTCTGGTAAGTAATAATCAGTTAGTAATAAAAACGAGATTATGTGTTTTAATATAAATCGCTCTACGTCTCTTTTTTCTTTCTTTCACAGTTTGCACAAATTTAGATTCGTTTAAACAATAATTCAGTTCCTTATTAGATCGCTTTGTCTATAAAACGTTTTACAGTTGTAAAATGAATAAATAAGCCAAAATATAAATACTATACAAATTAAGTGAATATCAGGAGCACTTATAAAAGACAAAATTTAGTCTTTTGAATAGGCAAAAGAGACATTAACACGTAGGAAAGAGCTTGATAATGCAGCATTATGAATTCGAAGATATGTGTAATACCGTAGAAAATTTTAATTGCGTTGAACTGCATATCCCTTCGGTAAAAATAAATGGGAAATAATTGTCTTCGTGATATGTGTAGAGCAGCAAGAATCTGCTCTACACATGTCACGAAGAAAATATCACGATTGATCTCATATTTTCTGAAGATGTCTATTATTCGAATTAAAATAATATGAAGCAGGCTTGTGTGCCTGCTTCATTTTATTTTTAGCGATAATTATATGTATAATTCATGCATGTGTGTCCAGGAAACACCATTACTCTCTTGAATATTTCTATCAGGCATTCTGTAATTTTGTTAGAGACATTCTGCATTACACATGTGTACATAAATTTGTGGCATACACTAAATATTTTTTCAAACTCGTTTCATACATCACAGTTAAAATATTTCAATTTTCTCTCCTGTAGTACATCAAGCTTTTGGAGTACGCATGGTTTTGTCTGTTTCATGCCATTTCTCACCGTTCCTTTGGAAATAATTGGCACGCCTTTCCAAGAAAATCTCTTCATAATAAGAACGTACGAATAACTTATAATATATATATATATCATTATCATCATCATTGTCAACCCATATCAATCCACTGCTGGACGAAGGTCTCCCCAAGTTTCCTCCACATCGGTCTGTCTTGTGCCAGTCTCCTCCATGTCACTTCCGCATACTTTTGAATATCATCCACCCATCTTCCATGTGGTCTTCTTCTGGGTCTTTTCCTGTCCCTTAGAATCCAATCTAAAATTTCGGCTGTCCATCGATGGTCTGTCCTTCTGGCAGTATGTCCAGCCCATTGCCATTTCAGGGATTTAACTCTGATCATGATGTCTTCCACTCTTGTCATTTTTCGGATCCACGAGTTCCTTTTTTAACCTCTCCTAGTTACACCAAGCATGCACCTCTCCATCCTGCTTTGAGTTGTCTGCAGGCTTTGTATGTCTCTTTTAGTTATGGTCCACGTCTCTGCACCATACGTAAGCACTGGAAGGATGCATTTATCAAACACTTTTCTTTTAAGACATAATGGCATATTGCTCTTGAAAATTATGCTGTATCTTCCAAAAGCTCTCCAGGCAAGTTTTGTACGCCGATTAATTTCTTGATTAATGTGACCCTCACTTGAATATCTGCTGTCCAAGATCAATGTACGTGTCTGTTATCTCCAGCTTTTCTCCATCAATCGACAAATCTTCATTTCTTGTTAAAGTATTGAACATCACTTTTGTCTTCTGAAAGTTCATTTTTAATCCCACTTCTTTACTCTTGTCAGCAAGTTCCTGGATCATATTCTGCAGCTCTGATAGGGTAGTAGCAAAAATGACTATGTCGTCAGCAAACGAAGGTCGGTTTGATAATCTCCATTAATATTTATCTATTTGTTTTCCCAGTTCAGTGATTGAAAGACATTTTCCAATGTCGCATTAAAGAGCTTGGGATGAATGGTGTCACTTTGTCTCACTCCTTTTCCAATTTTTATGTGTGTTGTATTTTTAAACAGACGAATCTTTGCACTTGCATTTTCATAGACGTTATTAATAATATTAATGAACGCATCTTCAAAACCGCAGGATTTCAGGGCCATTGTAACTGCTGATGGTGTCACCGAATCAAAGGCTTTTTCATATTCGGTAAAAGCTATGCAGAATGGAAGTTCATATTCCCTCGCTCTTTCAATTAGTTCTCTCAGTACGTGGATATGATCTATTGTGCTGTAGCCACTCCTGAATCCAGCTTGTTCTCTCGGTTGAGCCATGTCCAGTGTCACCTTTAAACGTTGCGAAAAAAACTTTAGTGAAGATTTTATAAACCACTGATAGAAGGCTGATAGGTCTGTAGTTCCTGAGATCCTCAATGTCACCTTTTTTATGTAGCAAGATCATTGTAGCATTGTTCCAATCCTCAGGAATTTTCCCTTCATTAAGGCATGGAGTGAAAGTTTGGGCAAGTACTGTTTCGATTTCTCCACTTGCTTCTTGTATGATGTCTACAGTTATTCCATCTTCTCTTGGAGCTTTCCCCCGCTTCATGTTCTTGATTGCATATGCAACTTCTGCTGGGAGGACTGAAAGAACTCTGGTACTGGCACCTTTCATGATGTCTGGAGTACATGTATCATCCCTTTCATATAATTTGGAGTAGAAATCTTTCACTCTTGTCCAAATTACGCCTCTATTTCTTGTTACAGAACCGTCTTCTTTTCTCAGTGCCATAATTTGTTTTCTTCCCTTACTGAGATGTCCCTTTGCTATCTTTAGGCTTTGGTTGTTTTCAATTGCTTTCCTCACTAGTTCGCAGTTGAATTTCCTTACGTCTTCAGTGATACTTTTTCGTACTGTCTTGCATAGCTCTATGTATTCCACTTTGGAAGTCACATCTTCTTTAGTTGTCCTCATCTCTCTTCTTTTTTGCATCAACATTTTGGTTCTTCCGGATAATTTGTTCACTTGCAACTTGTTCTTAGACCCAGCTAATTTTGTTGCTGTTTCCATAAGAGCTTTGGTTACTTTTTCTGTTAACTTCAGAAATATCCACTTCTTCCGATGTTAGGATTTCTAAAGCAGAGAATCTGTTCTTCAGTTCCAACGTGAAGGTATTATGGTGTTTTTATGGTTGGTTATGTCAATACATTTTGTTTTTATTATGAGCTTGCTACGTTCGAGTTTAGTGTTGAGGTGCATCTTACATCTCACCAATCTATGGTCACTACCTGTGTTGAACTTGTTTAGCACATTGCAGTCTTCCATGACGAATTTTTTGTTACACATAATAAAATCAATTTTACTTGTCGTCTCATTTGGATGTCTCCATGTCCATTTCCTGTGTGGCTTTTTCTTGAAAAAGGAGTTCAAGATGAAAAACCCTTCTACCTCTGCAAACTCAACGAGAGTATTTCCACGCTGGTTTCTGTTGCCGTGACCGAATTTACCTACTGAAGTTTCATTCTGTTGCCGTTGCCCTATTTTTGCATTGAAATCTCCCATAATTATATTTAAGTGCTGCTTACCTTTATTATTTATAGGACGAATTTCCTCATAAAATTCTTCAATTTCTTCTTCAGGATGAGTTGTGGTGGGTGCATAAGTTTGAATAATCTGAGCCTGGTATCTTCTCGAGAGTTGGATAACGAGTCGTGCAGCTCTGTCGGAGGAACTTTCAACTTCCACAACTTTATCTTTCAGTTTCTTGTTTATTATAAATCCAACACCACTAAATCTGCCAGTATCAGTCCCACGATAGTAGAAGAGATGTCCACTTTTCAGTTCAATGAGATCTTCTCTTTTTCTCCTTACCTCACTTAGCCCGACAATGTCCCACTTGATCCTTTGTAGTTCCTCTTCCAATTCAAGAAGCCTTGAATCAGAAGATAGGGAGCGTCCATTATACGTAGCCAAGGTCAACATCAGATGGCAGCCTAGACCTGTCCTCTGGGGATTCTTAGCACCCTCTGCCTTCATGTCGCACTGGCCGCAGCCTTGTCCAGGTACATTCCAGCTGCCGGAGACTGAGGGCCAAGATTTAAGTTGTGGAGTCATTTTGGAGGGGTTTGGCCATAACTCACCACGCTGGCCAAGCGGGTTGGTGAGTGTGGGATAGCATTTCCACTAATCCCGATGGTATAGGTATACTGCTAAAGGCGGTCGTCAGAGCCCCTTTAGAGGGAACAGGATGTACCACGAGAAGGCGGGGTTGACATTTGTCAAGGAGAGGCTGTGATGTTACGTATCACCTGACCTTACATCCCATATATATATATTGAAAGATCGAGGGAATATGAACTCCAAGAACTAATTGAAAGAGCGAGGGAATATGAACTTCCGTTAGGCATGGCTTTTATCGATTATGAAAAGGCCTTTGATTCGGTGAAACCAACAGCATTTTCATGACTTTGAAATCCTGCGGTATTGAAGATGCATACATTAATATTATTGATACCATCCAGGAAAATGCAATTGCAGAGATTCGGCTATTTGAGAATACAGCATCCACAAAAATTGGAAAGAGAGTGACACAAAGTGACACTATATCTCCCAAACTCTTTAATGCCACATTGGAAAATGCCTTTCAATCCCTGAGCTGGGAACCCAAAGGGATAAAGATTAATGGAAATTATCTAACTCACCTTCGTTTTACTGATGACGTAGTCATTTTTGCAACAGTTCCACCAGAGCTGCAGAGTAGAACTTGCTGACAAGAGTAAAGAAGTGGAATTAAAAATGAACTTTCAGAAGAGAAAAGTGATGTACAACGCTTTTACAAGAAATGAAGATTTATCGATTGATGGAGAAAAGCTGGAGATAACCAATACCTACATTTATCTTAGACAACAGATATCAAGTGAGGGTCACATTGAAGAAGAAACTAATCGGCGTATAAAACGTGCTTGCAGAGCTTTTAGAAGAAACAGTGTAATTTTCAAGAATAATATGCCATTATGTCTTGAAAGAAAAGTGTTTGATCAATCATCCTGCTAGTTCTTACATATGGTGCAGAGACGTGGACGTTAACTAAAAGAGACATACAAAGGCTGCAGACAATTCAATGAGGCATGGTGAGATGCATGCTTGTTGTAACCAGGAGAGATAAAAAGAGGAACTCGTGGATCCGAAAAATGACAAGAGTGGAAGACATCATGATCAGAGTTAAATCCCTGAAATGGCAATGGTATTGGTATTGGTAACTGTGGGTACCATAGTGGTACCCAGTTTATTGCTATAACGAAATACAGACATACGAGATTCCTTAAAAGCTGCAGTACAGAAAACAACAGTGCGGAAAGTCAGTATATCCACGATGCAGCACAACGTTACACAGAAAGGAAATTAATATGCACACGAACAATGAATGGCCTAACGGCATGTCAAACACTATAACACATGTGCACAAATGCATGAAATGTACTATGCTATGATAAATCAACCGAACGGAACTGAAATGTGGTTAGAGCGCAAAACAACATTGAGTACCTCAGCAACTTTATAAAAATAACAAAGGTAACAAACGTACCACTGTAATAATCCGCGATAGAGGAAAGCACTAACACAGCAAACACTCACAATTATAGGTAATTTAAAAGACAGGCACAAACAAATTCAGGAATCAACAGATAAGATAATGATACTGAGATAATGAGGAGATCACACAAGGAACGAGACCGATTAGTTGTTAAAACACAGCAAAAACACGCAATTATCGCAACTTTAAAATAAAGCAAATTTACAATACATTAAATAAAGCAAATAAAGCATATTTACACACAAATAAAGCAAATTTACAATACATTACTTGTGAATCACAGTAAAAACACACGATGAAAACATCAGAATCAACATGCACTAAGTCTGCAAAACCAAGGCATCTGCGAACGGGTTCGAAAATGCCCTAGCATTGAGAGAACAAAAAGTAATCGGTGTAAGGAAGAGAGCTATAGGTCATCGGTAAAAGGTTAGAAGGTATCACATATATGCTTCTCAACGAGCTCCTTCAAGGAGGCGAGACGGCGCGTGTAACGTCTCAAAAAGGCTGATACCGAGAATCGGTGGCACACAGAGATTTAAAAAGTGACACATAAGCTTCGAATTGCGCTACCGCTGCATACAGGTCCAGATCAGGTGAGTGAAGGAATTGTTCAGAACCAACACTCGTACGTGCAGGTTGAAAAAGTCGCAAAAGATGCTGTCTGGACAGTGGTCCAGGAACTGGAGGAAACGTATCAACGTCCTGTAGAACCTCTGCATCAGAGAGAGGATTGACAGGACCTGAGCGGAGAAGCATACTGTTTGAAGAATCATCAGGTGGAGAAACACCGGAACAGGAAACCTCGGGAACACTAGATGAATCCTCAGAATGTGGCACAGAAAGTTGTTTTAACTGTTTTTGTTTTACAGCGCCTTTGGAAGTTCCAATCCGTTTCGAAGAAGAAGCTGAGGCGGATGTATCCATTAGTGGATTAGGCTCACCTCCCAAGTCAGGAGACGAGGAAACGACCGTCGACGAAGAAGCAGTACGAAGCTGAGCTGCCTCAGTGAAGACTGGTGCAAAAGCCGATGCTTCAGGAAGATGTTGCAACAAGGGTAGGGTAGACAAGGTAGTAAATGGAGATCCGATATCCGAGAGGCTAGGAGAAGAGCCAGACGGCCGATCTGCCAAACCACCACTCAACACACCCGGATCGGAACACTACGCTGTAGAAACATCTGTAGTCGAAGACAACTCTGTCAATCTTGAAGGTGGATGCCCAATCGTACGGGTCGGCAGAGGAGGAAAGGCAGCATTGTCCGTGACGGAAATGTTCGTCTGACGGAGAAACGAAGAATTCGCGTCAGGTAAACTACCGGTAGTGGGGAAAGTAAAAAGACCAATGTGATCAGCAGTGGGATGCGAACTTGATGAACGTCAACGTCGAACGCGGTCACAGGAGGCAGTGGTGTGATTCTGTGTTAAACAGTGTGTACAATAGTGAGCAGTGAAAATCTTGAAACTGTACGTTCGTGCGCCAATTTCAACAGTAGCTTCTGTAGGGCAATCCGCCAAGGCTTTCTCGGTGGGAAAGACGACCCATAACTGACGGCGAGGTCCGGTAGCATGTGCAAATCGAGTTCCGCGGGGAGCGTCAGAGAGGCGACGGACCTTGCCAACAATTTTACAAACATGACTGACAAGGAGAGGAAGTGCATTATCCGGCACTTCCTGTGGAACAGGATAGAACGTGATGTTCACCGGTCGCTTGGAAAGAGGCGACGGGATGAGATGGTTTGTTCCAATCGAAAGTCCGTTTGCAAGAAAAAAGTCATCATCCTCCTTGTGATTGAACTGTACCGAAATACCCCGAGGAGTACGGGAAATTCCTTCAATGGACGCGGACGACCCATGTCCAGAGAGGGCTTCCATGTAGCGTGGCAATGGAGTATTTGGTAAAGCATGAAAGAGCATACCTCTATCCAGGAGGTTATGGAACTCACGGCCAATCTGCGAATTGTCATCTATCGTTACCTTCACCTTGTGGTTGGATACCTGAATAATAGGTGTTGCTTGCAAAAGACCATCTGGTTGAGAGGAATCGGACGTAGAAGAAGCGCCTCGTTGCACTTTTGAGGCAAATGACATCCTCGGAACAGAAGTCCGTTCGGATCCGGCAGGCACAGAAGGCTGTGAGGGAAGAGAAGCACAGGCCGAAGGCAAGGCAGTAGAATCAGTAGTACCCAGGGAGGGCACCGAGGCATATGCAATAGCTGAAGAAGAAAGCGCAGCCAAGTCCAGGGAAGGCACCGGTGCAGGAGTACTAGAAAGCTGGGAAGGCATCTGAGCAGACACATCTGAGGAGGAGAGTATATTAACTTCCATGGACGTGGGAAGTGTGACGTGACGTGCATCCGCCACGCACATAGATGATAAGGAAATACCGGAAGCCACCATGTTGGCAGCTTATAAACGTAAACAAACGAGCAAACGATAAGAAAACTGATGAATATGAACTAATATGAGGATGAGAACGCTAGAAAAGTAGCTCAAAACGTACACAGTACCTTTAGACAGCCGGGCCACGCAATAGGTGAGTGAGGGACGAGGTATTCCACACTAAAATGCAAAAAATATTGGAGCCACCAACACTACGTCTGTCTCGAACGGGCAATGGGCTGGACATACTGCCAGACGGACAGACCATCGATGGACAGCCGAAATTTTAGATTGGATACCGAGGGACAGGAAAAGACCCAGAATAAGATCACATGGGAGATGGGTGGATGAAATTCGAAAGTATGCGGGAGTGAAATTTAGGAGACTGGTACAAGACAGACCGTTGTGGAGGAAACTTGGGGATACGTTCGTCCAGCAGTGGATTCATATTGGTTGACAATGATGATGATGAGATAGAAAGATAGAAAGATAAAAAATATATATATATATATATATATATATACAGTATATGGTTTTTGTTAAAATACTATAAACAATTTACGTACAAATTTACTTCAAAATTTTTGTTGATAAAAAAACCTGGGTAAGATGTACACGGCAATATATAATTTGGGCACTTATGATATATCCTCGAATGACTTCCGTGGGTATTAATACACGCATGTCCTTAAGAAAGACAGACGCCAAACCCAGATCCTGCCATATTACACGCATGTCGTTCTCCAGGCAGACGCCAAACCCATACCCTGCCATCCGAACGGTGGAGGGTGAACCTTGATTCGTCGCTCCAGAGAACCTGTTTCTACTGTTCAACGGTCCACTGCCGACGTTCTTTGCACCACTTAAGCCGAACAGCGCAATTAGACCTGGTGATCAAAGGCTTTTGGGCGGCAGCACGTCCATGATAACCGAGCAGATGGGCTTTCTTACGGATGGTATTCATCAAAAGAACACTCCCGGATGTTTGTTGAAACTCCTCGTGGATGGGGCCCATCAATTTGGTGCGGTTCTTCCGAATTTCTCTGGCCAGCACCCGTCGGTCTCTAACTCCCAGTTTTGTAGGTCTGCTGAGTCGGGGCACATTCCGACAGTCACCTCTCATCTTTCACTTGCCAATCACGTAGGCCACTGTCGATTTTGGGTACTTCAATTCGCTGGATATGTCACGTATGGATCGACCATTTCTGTGATACCCGACGATTACACCTTTCTCGAAATCAGAGAGCTCCGAACTGCGTGGCATCTTGCATGCGACTGGTTGCGTTGTTGTTTCCCACACGATATATAACGGCGGCGGGAGTTACGTGTATCAGGACCGCAGATATCGTCGATTGCAGGGGTGTCCAATTACTTGTTTGTATATAGTGTATTTACCAACATGCATTGAAAAATGATAATTATACATACTATATTTTGAAATCAAAGTACTTCACATGCACTGTATGTATGTACAAATAGAGTGTTGTTTCTCACTGTAAAACTATCTTAAGGAGATTCAAACAACCTAATTAAAAACACATTTTTCAATACATATTGTACGTAGTTACTCGTGCTATGATCCTAAGTGAGCTTAGATATTAATCTGTTGAAACGGACAAAGGTTGAAATCCCAGGATGTTCTTTATCCAGAAGTTTTACTAGTTTTCTGTCCTTCAGTCAGTCGTAGGCTCAGGTGTCAGATTCATTATATAAGCGCCGTGTCGGTAATAACTGGAACAAACAATTAATAATGTGATAATTTTACTTACATAAGAAACTGTTCGAAAGCAGCATAGTGTGATATATTGGTTCTATTCCCAAGGTACCGTATAGTTATGTCTTCCATTCCATCAGCCAATAGTGCACATGTACTGACAGGAGGCAGATAGTGACGTCATAATTTCGGACACTTTGTTCTCGGCTACGATTCTGTCTCAATAACTTGCTGTTTAACTCACCCGTTAGATTTGAGGTATCTCCTTCTATCTGTTATGTGGTTCTACAAACAGCTTAGGGCACGGTGTACCACATACATTACCACAATCTATTCCGCAGAACCTATGCCGTAATTTTTAACCAATTCCTGGACGAACAAGGTTTAAAGTGCCCAGGAATATTCCAGTTATATATGTAAGCAGCAGTTTGAGGTACGAAAAATTCAAGATAATTTTATATTCTCGCAGATCGACTCTAAGTTATCAGTTTTTGCAAAACCTGCGTAGATGATCGCCCCGTGAAATGGCAACGAATAATGCTTGCACCATACACCTTTCACACAAATCTAAGTTTTCTGCTGTTATATAAATCGTAGACCAATGGCGTCCTTTTCAGGATTACTTCAGGATGTCGTCTTAAATTTACAGGTTTTATAATTTCATATAAATACATGATATTCAAATCACAAATCTGGCACTTTGAACCTATTTCTATTAAGAATTATTATGACTTAACAAATATGAAAACGAATTTTTATCATTATTTACTAACCGATAGTTTACGAATATTCTCAGATTCAAATCATACTGAGAAAATCAAGTAAAATATATTCTGCAAACTTTGAAGCACATGGTTTACATTTCATACAAGTTTCATTTAAATGGTGAGCTTTTTATTACGGGTTCGCTTTAAATAAAAATTAAATTTTGGATAAAAGTTGTTTTTATAATGATATTATGTATGTGTGTTTAAGATAAAGATATTTCGTACAATATATATTGTATTGCTCTATGTAACATTAATAAAATAACGTATGAAGATTTTTAAAAATGTTAAACATTTTTGTAAAAATTATGTTATGAAATAGTCTCAGATATTCTTTGATGATGACTTATTTAAAGTTGAATTCGCAGCTGAAAATAATATAAAATAAAACTTACGAGTTGTAGTGTGTATTTAATCCTACTGCGAAAATAAGAAAACCTAGGCCAATCAAACTTATATTTCGACAGATGTATCTGTCCATCAAAATTCTGATTCTGCTAAAGCAAATTCCTCACAACTAAGAATCGGAGACCAGTCCTGTATCACGACTTACTAATTTAACAGCATTTCTTTTTCTGGATCCTTGGTGCATCGATTTGGAACAGTAATTTTGAATATTTTAGACGCATATCGGATTCTATTTTATACAACAAGAAAAGGAAGTGCCACAAAGTTTCTCACAACTAAGAATCGGGGACCTGTGCTGTATCACGACTTACTAATTTAACAGCATATTTTTTTCTGGATCCTTGGTGCATCGATTTGGAACAGTAATTTTGAATATTTTAGACGCATATGGAAAGGAAGGGCCACAAAGTTACATCCAGGAGATTTATCATTTAGTAAATACGTAGTTGCAACGGCGGATGCGGTTTAGCATCTGACCACAAGTAAACAGCACACACTTCTTTAACCGGATAAAGGTTCAAATTCGGATGCAACAAGAAGTAACACAACAATGCTACCTTGATCCTTTAAAAGATGTAACATTCCAAGTGACGCATAAATAATCAGAGAACCGTGCGTTTTCCCAAATGCCCCCGGCATACGGGGGCGTTGTGGTTTTGTGGACAAATCAAATCAAGTTTTTATTTTTGACCGTACTGAGTATGTTTCAAAATTAGAACCAGCTATTAAGTCCATTTCAAATTCTGTTGTTCATTTTGAACCCACCCCGGTTACTATTTCATCTTTAGCAAAATTGCGAAATGGAGGACATCTGCATCAATGCATTTCTCACAACAAGCGCACACCACCAGGCCCCCGTGTTAAGGAGGCATTTCGGGAGTTAAAAACCCACAAACCCGACAACCCACTTTGATTACTTGTTTCAATCTGTGCCAGTAGTACCAGTCCGTTGGAGAAATCACTTGCTATTTTTCGGAAACCTCTGACTTTCTCTTTTAAATATTCCATTTGTAGTCCCCTGGAGGTGTTGGACAAAACTTAGATATTTGATTCCGGGGGTACTCCATTTATCCTGGCTTCCTTGCACGTCGTCCAGCTGCTTCCTAGTGTCTTCCTTCCGGCTCTTCATGCCATTGTTGAACTGACATTGTCAACCTCGGAACTGTGTTCTCCGCTGGAAACCCAATCTATAATTGAGGGTCTTCAATTGTTGGCTAAGTGCAGATATTTCCGTTTTAATGGAATTATTTACCAACAAAAATAGGGGGAACCTATCTGCTCGCCCCTACGACCAGTTTTGGCAGAGCTACTTCTTCAACATATTGAGAAAGAGGTTCTGTCCATATGTCCGTACAAACCCCTTTTGTTTTGAAGGTCTATAGACGATATTTCAGTTTTTTGGCCTCACTCAATTGCACAATTACAGCTGCTGTTTTTTTGAGGTTTTTCAATCTTGTTATCCCTCTGTTAAGTTTACTACTGAACTTGAAAATGAATGTTCTGTCCCTTTCTTTGATATTATAATTAAGAGGATATCTACGAATTATTCTCTCGGTTATTCGGTTTACCGCAGACCCACCTTCATTCCTAATATAATTCCTGCTTCCTCTTCACACCCCGATAAGTATATACACGCTGACCTGCTGTTCCTTGTAAAATGAGCATTTACCCATTCTTCTAGCATTACAAGTCGTAAGAAGGACTTGGTACGGATCCAGGGTATTGCCTTATAACATGGATATCAGCCTTTAATTATCGATGCCCTGATTAATAAACAACTTCGAGGATCCTGTTCAACACTCAAGGTGGAATCTACCTCATGCCGTTATGCCGGATCATTTGACTGTTTTCCACCGATTACCAACGTTCTTAAAAAAGTCTGTAAAATATCTGACTTGGTATTTGGGTGCCGAACACGTGACCTATTCTCGTTTATCAGGAGAGATAGAGACTCCACTTTTCCAATGAGTCGGCAGGGAGTGTACAAGATTCCGTTTCGGACCACCCTCGGAGAAACGACGGGCCTCTGTTACATGGGTTTTACCCTACGTAGTCTTGGTGTACACATTGCGGAACACAAATATTCATTGAGAACTTTAAACTCCCTCTCTGCATAACTAAAGAGATTTTGTTCAGGTTCTCTGGAAGTATATGAAAAACAGAATAAAAAATATCCAGATTGGGACAATGCTTCTATTTGTTATTAAATAATAATATAGTTAATAACAAATAATAATAATAATAATAATAATAATAATACATAATAATAATATATTTAATAATATATATAATAATATCAGGTGATGCGTAACATCACAGCCTCTCCTTGACAAATGTCAACCCCGCCTTCTCGTGGTGCATCCTGTTCCCACTAAAGGGGCTCTGACGACCGCCCATAGCGGTATAACTATACCATCGGGATCAGAGGAAATGCTATCCCACACTCACCAACCCGCTTGGCCAGCGTGGTGAGTTATGGCCAAACCCCTCCAAAATGATTCCACAACTTAAATCTTGGCCCTCAGTCTCCGGCAGCTGGAATGTACCTGGCCAAGGCAGCGGCCAGTGCGACATGAAGGCAGAGGGTGCTAAGAATCCCCGGAGGACCGGACTAGGCTGCCATCTGATGCTGACCTTGGCTACTTACAATGGACGCTCCCTATCTTCTGATTCAAGGCTTCTTGAATTGGAAGAGGAACTACAAAGGATCAAGTGGGACATCGTGGGGCTAAGTGAGGTAAGGAGAAAAGGAGAAGATCTCATCGAACTGAAAAGTGGACATCTCTTCTACTATCGTGGGACAGATACTGGCAGAACTAGTGGTGTTGGATTTATAATAAACAAGAAACTGAAGGATAAAGTTGTAGAAGTTGAAAGTTCCTCTGACAGAGCTGCACGACTTGTTATCCAACTCTCGAAAAGATACCAGGCTCAGATTATTCAAACTTATGCACCCACCACAAGTCATCCTGAAGAAGAAATTGAAGAATTTTATGAGGAAATTTGTCATCTAAATAATAAAGGTAAGCAGCACTTGAAAATAATTATGGGAGATTTCAATGCAAAAATAGGGCAACGGCAACAGAATGAAACTTCGGTAGGTAAATTCGGTCACGGCAACAGAAACCAGCGTGGAAATACTCTCGTTGAGTTTGCAGAGGCAGAAGGGTTTTTCATCTTGAACTCCTTCTTCAAGAAAAAGCCACACAGGAAATGGACATGGAGACATCCAAATGGGACGACAAGTGAAATTGATTTTATTATGTGTAACAAAAAATTCGTCATAGAAGACTGCAGTGTGCTAAACAAGTTCAACACAGGTAGTGACCATAGATTGGTGAGATGTAAGATGCACCTCAACACTAAACTTGAACGTGGCAAGCTCATAGGACAAACAAAATCTATTGACATAACCAACCTTAAAAAACACCATAATACCTTCAAGTTAGAACTGAAGAACAGGTTCTCTGCTTTAGAAGGCCTAACATCGGAAGAAGTGGACATCTCTGAAGTTAACAGAAAAGTAACCAAAGCTCTTATGGAAACAGCAACAAAATTAGCTGGGTCTAAGAACAAGTTGCATGTGAACAAATTATCAGGAAAAACCAAAATGTTGATGCAAAAAAGAAGAGAGATGAGGACAACTAAAGAAGATGTGACTTCCAAAGTGGAATATATAGAGCTATGCAAGACAGTAAGAAAAAGTATCACTGAAGACGTAAGGAAATTCAACTGTGAACTAGTGAGGAAAGCAATTGAAAACAACCAAAGCCTAAAGATAGCAAAGGGACATCTCAGTAAGGGAAGAAAACAGATTATGGCACTGAGAAAAGAAGATGGTTCTGTAACAAGAAATAAAGGCGAAATTTTGACAAGAGTGAAAGATTTCTACTCCAAATTATATGAAAGGGATGATATATGCACTCCAGACATCATGAAAGATACCAGTACCAGAGTTCCTCCAGTCCTTCCAGCAGAAGTTGCACATGCAATCAAGAACATGAAGCGAGGAAAAGCTCCAGGAGAAGATGGAATTACTGTAGACATCATACAAGAAGCAAGTGGAGAAATCGAAACAGAACTCGCCCAAATTTTCACTCGATGCCTTAATGAAGGAAAGATTCCTGAGGATTGGAACACCGCTACAATGATCCTGCTACATAAGAAAGGTGACATTGAGGATCTCGGAAACTACAGACCTATCAGCCTCCTATCAGTAGTTTATAAAATCTTCACTAAAAGTTCTTTCACACCGCTTGAAGGTAACACTGGACATGGCTCAACCGAGAGAACAAGCTGGATTCAGGAGTGGCTACAGCACAATAGATCATATCCACGTGCTGAGAGAACTAATTGAAAGAGCGAGGGAATATGAACTTCCATTGTGCATGGCTTTTATCGATTATGAAAAAGCCTTTGATTCGGTGAAACCATCAGCAGTTACAATGGCTCTGAAAACCTGCGGTATTGAAGATGCATACATTAATATTATTAATAACATCTATGAAAATGCAAGTGCAAAGATTAGGCTGTTTGAAAATACAACACACGTAAAAATTGGAAAGGGAGTGAGACAAGGTGACACCATATCTCCGAAGCTCTTTAATGCCACATTGGAGGGTGTTTTTCAGTCACTGAGCTGGGAAAACAAGGGGATAAAGATTAATGGAGATTATCTAACCCACCTTCGTTTTGCTGATGACGTAGTCATTTTTGCAACTACCCCATCAGAGCTGCAGAGTATGATCCAGGAACTTGCTGACAAGAGTAAAGAAGTGGGATTAAAAATGAACTTTCAGAAGACAAAAGTGATGTTCAATGCTTTTACAAGAAATGAAGATTTATCGATTGATGGAGAAAAGCTGGAGATAACAGACACGTACGTTTATCTTGGACAGCAGATATCAAGTGAGGTCACATTGATGAAGAAATTAATCGGCGTACAAAACTTGCCTGGAGAGCTTTTGGAAGAAACAGCATAATTTTCAAGAGCAATATGCCATTATGTCTTAAAAGAAAAGTGTTTGATCAATGCATCCTTCCAGTGCTTACGTATGGTGCGGAGACGTGGACCTTAACTAAAAGAGACATACAAAGGCTGCAGACAACTCAAAGCAGCATGGAGAGGTGCATGCTTGGTGTAACCACGAGAGATAAGAAGAGGAACTCGTGGATCCGAAAAATGACAAGAGTGGAAGACATCATGATCAGAGTTAAATCCCTGAAATGGCAATGGGCTGGACATACTGCCAGAAGGACAGATCATCGATGGACAGCTGAAATTTTAGATTGGATTCCAAGGGACAGGAAAAGACCCAGAAGAAGACCACATGGGAGATGGGTGGATGAAATTCGAAAGTATGCAGGGGTGACATGGAGGAGACTGGCACAAGACAGACCGTTGTGGAGGAAACTTGGGGAGACCTTCGTCCAGCAGTGGATTGATAATGGTTGACAATGATGATGATGATGATATATAATAATAATAATATATTTAATAATATATTTAATATATATAATAATAATTATTGATAATATATATAAAGGAAAAAGTCACGTGGCGAGATCAGGGGAATAATTATTGACAGTATATATTTAATATATATAATAATATTAATAATAAATAGATTGGGACAATGCTTCTATTTGTTATTTCCAGATAGGGACAAAGCTTCTATTTTGGGCTCTGCTGCACCTCGACCCGCTTTCGCGTAATGGAAAGCTTATTCATTCTTAAATATGGAGTGAACTGTTGCAATGACGATATCCAATTAATTAGCCCTTCACACTGGCGAACCTTAATTTCACCCCACACTCTAGCCGATGTTAGAGGCTCTTCAGATATTTATAACATTATCGGAACTGACAAAGATCAGTAACTTGGTTTCATAATTATTTGAGAGCGTATGTTAAATAAAACTATAGTACCTGCTCGACTCTTGCGCACGCCTGATGACGTGGTCCGAGTGACCGCGAAAGTGATCGAGCATATGTTTTTAAGCTTTTTATTGTAAATAAAGTACTTTATCATATTTTAAGGACAATTTTTCAATAAGGTTGAATAACTATTTATTATCGTGCCGGAACAGATTATGCTTTCACATTTAGGGTGTTCTTTATGATTATCTCGAATAAATGAAGTTGTTATAAAGGAAACTACAAGAGCAAATGACCTCCGTTTCTGGTGGTGCAAGTTACCGTACAAATACCTGTCAGGGCATTTGTTCGTCTGCACTCTGTCTTCAATTTCTCGGAGGTTCGGGTAACATGCCGACTTTCCAGCATTAACACTCTTCCTGCAGGGAAGGAAACATTCCAGGTGTGTTTCCTTAATGTACATATATGGATGCCCCTTCTAACTTTATTTGCAAATATATTCACTATGAATCATCCGATTCAGACGATATTTAAAATGTAGGGGTTTTTCCATATCCTAAATAGAATACGCATAGAATAACACACCTTTTATGTGGAAAAATGCGTATACAGTGAGCTAATTAACATGTTAATTAGCTGAATTATCATTGTTATTCGCATCACGTAATAGTTCCCTTCGACTGCTTCCCAAAGGTACCTTACTTGTATATCTTCGGTAAATGGTTCCAAAGTTAAGTGGGGTGGCTGGTTTTTCTTTCTTTCTTTTGAAGTATGTACAACACATAGGATCAGCCCTGCTACTATTTTAACAGAAAATTTCATTTTTGTAAATCCCTCTTGACAATATATCAGAAAGATCAACCACAAAAATGCACTTATGCGGATAAATTCGTAAAACACAGGCATCATCAATTTTGCTTCATATAATATCACTTGCATAGCTAATCTGAAGAGGAAAAGGTCAGAATGTCAGCTCCTGCTGTGCTATTATCAGGAGAAAGTTTGGAAGTATAAGAAAACTATAGATCGTCTCAAGATTCTATTACTTTCACACGGGTAGTACTATATTAATTGCTAGTGTGAAGATTGCTTCCACGCAACTCAGTGGAAGCGGGAAAGTGTTCCATTACATGAAAAGAACTGATATTTCTTCCTGTTGAAGTCTGGTCGAACTCCACCTATCAGCGCTAGAAAAGGGTCCACTTCCGCCATCTGCGGCAAGACAGTTGAATCCCATAACACAGGGGAAAATGTCATTTAATTCCGTGATATTAAATTGCGCAAAATGCATCGGATAATGTTTTACATACGACACAATTTGTTTAAACACCTCAAGCACTTCGGAAATATTTCCGAATCCATAAAATCTCTTTTCAGGTATAATGATACGTAACATAAAAAAACATTAAAGGTCTGATAGGACATAGGTAATTCAACGGTTTTTTACAGGTTAAAAAACAAATCACCGTTAGAAGAGCAAATACTTATCTACTCTTCTAACACATCAGCGTAAGAAGAGTTTATAAGTAGTAGTAGATAGGTTTGCAGTCTAAAAATTGCATACGAGATTATGGTGGTCGTAGCAAAGGTGTCCACTATTTGACTTTCCATATTGCATCTCGTGACTCACCTAGCATACAACACACAAAATGAGATTTTTCCTCATCGTCTTGGGCGCAAACAAAGGTCTAGCGCGTAAAGCAAATCTTCGGGTTACCTCCGATTGAGTAATATTCCTCTCAGGATATTTACTAGCTATGCGCAGTATGGCTGTCACTTAGATTTTTCTTTATCTCTCTTTCTAACACTATGCCTGATAAAAATTCCACGACAATTCTATACCAACAAACGCCCTGTAATAGCAAAGTAATTAATACCTAGATTGCCAAACATTTGCTGCTATTTCAGCCTCAACATTTGTAGAAACGCTTTCTGCTAATTTGCTGCTGGACCTGCCTTCTATTCTGCTACAAGTGTAGGTGTCATGTAATGACCATTGTTGCTCGACTCGGACCGTTTCAATTCCCACAAAGTGGGTGTTGATACCGGGGCGCTGTGCAAGCCGGTGAAATTCTTCCACATACGCATTTATTGATAAGTGCATTGCTCTGTAGGAAAAGGAAACGGCCTCAGCCGAATGTTGGCCATAATGTTGAGAACACAGATATTCCAAGATGTCGTTGAAGGCCGCAGCGTTATTGTTGGACGCTGGAACCAGAAGGCACAGCCCAAGCCATGCATAAAAGCAAAAACATCATCTCTCCTCTACCAAACTTCAGGATTGGCGCAAAACAGTCGTGCAGGTTGGGATCACGTTACATCCTACACTCCCAGACTCGTTCATCAGTCTTCCAGGTGGTGATGCGTAATTCATTATTCCAGAGAATAAGTTTCCACTGCACCAGAATCCCTGGGTGGATGTGACACATGTAGCATTAGCAGCGAAAAGAGAAATCCGTCAATACCAAAAGCAAAACAAATATATTTTGCGGAGTTACCAGTTTTACTTCGTATTGCTCACTCATATTATCAGCGACTGTAGATTGCATGATTTTCGAATTTTCGCAGTTGCCAGTGATTTGTTGAGGCCATATCATTCCTTTAGTTGTTAGTACTCAGTAGTATCATTCCTTTGTCGTTCTTTCGTGACAATAAGCAAAGTTTTGAGATGAAAAATCTAGAGATGGGCTTTGTTGTCTACTGCACCTCCGAAAAACTTTTTCGTCCATTGTAAAGCCAATTATCACAGGAAGTAGCTAGTTATATCATCCTTAGAAAAAATATATTTTAATTTTAGCCAACATTTTTTACTTTTTGCAAATATTTTTCTGTTTTAGCAAACGTTTTTGAAATTATTATCATATAAAAAAAAATATTTCTCTGTTTTTAGCACCTAAAAATAGGTTTCGCACTAATAGTTGTTTGAGACTGCACCTTTCGGTAATGTATTGCAAACATCTTATATATATAATAATTATTTTCATACCTGTATCACTTCTAAGGGACAGAAATTTGTGTTTATGTAGAGGTTCAGTCCTCAATTAAAACAAGGAAGAAACTTGATGTATTATTTGCTGCAGGATAGATTTTGTACCCACATCTATACCGACGGTATTCCTACGGACATGTCCACATCCTATGTTAGCAGACACGTGTTTAAATAGTCATAATCCTTTACGGTCAAATACAGGTTTAGAGATAATTGAATGAAGCAATTTGCGATGGAGTTTCAAAATCTGAAATACGTAAACTTTCTTTGGGCTTATACCCAACCTTTAGTAATTTATTTAACTTTTATTTTAATTTAGCATCGCCACTGAGCTTAAAATTTGAGTATTTTTCGTTTTTGTTTTATATGCAAACTTATATTTAAATTCTCATTGTGCGTCATGTAACCTGAAGCGCCGCTAAACTAGAACACAGGTAGGACTGCTTCATATTTGCGCCTCTCAAAAATCACTGTTAGAAAGGGTAGTGAGTCATGACTGCCCGACTATCTAGTGATAGATGGTCGACGCATTTTAATAAAATTTTAATGTTACATTATAAAACTACGACCTAAAATTTAAACAATTAAACAAAAAGCGGAATATAAAATGGGACGAGAAAAAGCAATTATAATATATTGGGTTGTTAAGAAAGGAACGTACAATGACACGGCACCCGAAGTCGAAGCCCCGGACACAGCGCACATTGGCTTTTAGGACAGCGCAGCACACCGGAATGACTTCATAGCAGCAGGTGGCTGAAATCCGTGGCAGTCAGCAGTCAGAAAGCGAAGAGCGTAAACGGCAGCCAAGATAAAAGTGAACAAGAAGAACCTTCGCCTTTGAATGCTGTATCAGTATCTACGTGGTAGCCACTCTGCATAGGCTGCAATGAATATTACCAATGTGTAACCCAATGCCATAACACATCGACAGTGCTGTCGTTGGTTCAATCGGTTCCGATGGTGAAATTTTGACATGTAAGACCGTCTCAAAGCCGGAATACCAGCAATAGTGGATACTGAACTACTGAAGTCCTTAGTAGAAACCAACACACCTGTGACCCCGCCGGAGTTGGCTGAATAGCTGGGGACTATCAACACGGGCATGATCCCGCACCTGCGTCCATTTAGGAAGGTGCACAAGATAGGTGCGTACCTCATCAAATCACAGTTGAGCGGAAAGCAAATCGCATGAGAGTATGCGTTTCCATACTTGCACGTTACCAAGTCGAAAGATTCTTGGACTACATCATGAGATGTTTTGAAAAATGAGTCCTGTGTGTGAGTCTGGAGGAATTCCAGGCCGCTGTGGTGCAGTGACAGCATGTCCGGCGCGTACCTGGAAGACCCTGGGTTCGATTACCGTTGGCCGCCGTGAGAGAATGTTTTCGTGATTCACTTATAAACGAGAAAAGAGCGATGACTTCTGTTTGATGACCATGCCTGCGCCAGGAAACAGTGTTTGAAACCAATAGAGAAGTCCATGCCTTCCAGCAAAGACGGCTTGCATCAACTCAAGTTTTTGTTGCGGATTCTGAGTACATCCACTTTAAACCAGAAAGTTGAATATTTAGGGTACATTAAATATTTTATTTTACTCTACCACGAAATAGTGGAGCGACAATGTTACGTGACGTAAATTTATTAAAACAGAAATAGCGCTTATGTTTGCGCGTCATGAAATGTTAAACAAAATGTTCATCCAAACCGGAAATAAACAACATAACTTTTGCTGATAGGATCAAGATTCAGCTCCACGTTCAATAAGAAGGAACACACAATGCTGCCTCAATTCTCTCAAAATATCAAAAAACCAGGTTACGCATAAAGGAATAAAGGAATTGCATAATTTTGATTAACCCAAATTCAAATTTGTCATACATACGTCAAGAGCATATAAATGAACTACATGTAACCGAGATCAGAAGGTGATAAAATCTACAGAAATATATTAAAACTAACGCAGAATAACGTAAAGAAGTGAAAAACGTCTAACGAAAAATTTTATAACCGAGATTACACTGTGCTTTGTTCTTCAAGATGTTCAAGTGTCAGTCATTTAGCAGCATTTCAGTTTAATGTTTTAAAATATCATATATTTATTTATTCTGCTCTTTTCCACTAAATGTTTTAGCATTTCATAAAGTACCTTAAAGCTTTAAAGCATACACTAATCTTGTTGATGTGGGAAATACAATGTAATGAATCATATCACCATAAATATTGTACGAGCATTACAGTGGAAAGAATCAATTAAGGAAATAGTATCATTTCCTGTATTTGGATGTGATGAATGGATACCTCGACTGTCAATATTTGTGTTATTTGTGATAAAATTGATTTTCCCACATTACTGATTCATTACATGCATTAAAACTTTCACATTAAAAGTGACGGAAAGGCGAACAAAGAAATAATTGAAATTTAAAATTTGAAAACCTTCTGGGCTTTCATTTGTAAGCAGATTCATTCATAAGAAACGTCTAAAGAAATGGCTTTTCCTTTTTCGACTATTAATGTTAACTTGCGAAAACAGAACATGCTTTTTTTGGCCACGTTTCTACACCTGTTTTTAGACTCAAAAGCGTTTTCTTATAACTAAAGTTCGAGTACAATTTTGCTGTCTGAAGCACAATAGTTAAAATATTTAATGAATAAAATATATACAAGTTAAAAAAATAAACACGAGATCTTTCACAAAGGCAAACCTAGCATCATCAGGTGAAGACTACATTTGAACATACTTAGAGCAAAGTTATAAAGTGTCAGTGTCCTGACCTCATGATGTACAAGGATGTTCATTAGTTGACGACGATTGGCCCTTCTTATCTAACTTCTGATGCTACGTAGTTCCGTTTTTGAAAGGTGGTATTAGATTAAGTTAACTGAATGTGTAGTGGGGTTTTTCTAAATCTCATTTTTTTATTATAAACTGTATTAAACAGTTTTTTCCAAACATATGGCAAAGTAGTGGGAATGTCGTCGTTACAGCACCGTCCACGACAGTGATGGATTAACAATGCTTCCGCAAACAATGTAGATCTTTTTTCTTTGGTGCTTAGAAGAATATATGCATCTATCCATGAAGGGGTGGTTTTCTTTCTGGACTGTGCATGCCAAAGAAGTGTTAGAGGCACATATTCGGGTTGAATATAGGTGTTCGGCTGTAAGAATACTTAGGCTCAGAAGGGTTCAGCCTATATACAAGCTGTCGTTGAAATCAGAGCTCAAACTCTTTATTGGTATGCAATACACATAATATTTTTAATTTTCAGGCTTGACGTCCCGATCTTTGTGAATCAGCTGGAAAAGATTACTGGAGGACTAGTCAAATGATATGACGATTTTCTTGCAGATGTTGTGCAAAATCTGCGAGATTTGCGGCTGGTATTCAATAATACCAACGTACTTAATAGTTTTATGATTGCTGGTTAAGGTTGTGCAAACATTTTTCTTCTGTTAAGCAATCAGAGCATTCATAAATTTCCTATTGTACCCATTCTGGGTTGCGATTTGCATAATGTTTTCTACTTCGGTTCTCCGCAATCTATGATTCAACGTGTGTGAAAATGCGCGGCTTATAAGAAATCTAAAAGTCACAGCCTTATATTTCTGTGGATGATAAGAGTTGTATGGGATGATCACAGTATAGCTGGTTGGCTTACGATACACAAAAAACTGAATTGGATGAGTTCAACGATAGCTGGTATATAGGCTCAACCCTTCGGAGCCTAGGAATTGGTACAGACGAACACCGATATTCAACCCGAACAGATGCCTCTAACACTGCTTTGGCACGCACAGTCCAGGAAGGAAAACACACCCCCTCATGGCATGATGCATATATTCTTCTAAGCACCAAAGAAAAAAAATCTACATTGTTTGCGGAAGCATTGTTGATCCATCACTATCGTGAACGGTGCTGTAACGATGACATTCCCACTACTTTCCATATGTTTGGAAACAACTGTTTACTACCGTTTATATTAAAGAAAAAATTCAGGATTTAAAAAAACCCACTACACAATCAGTTAACTTAATCTAATACCACCTTTAAAAGACGGAACT
The DNA here is from genome assembly GCA_039090855.1 of Macrothele yani. NCBI lineage: Eukaryota > Metazoa > Arthropoda > Arachnida > Araneae > Macrothelidae > Macrothele > Macrothele yani. Next base: position 32,448,073 of record CM076999.1, on the reverse strand, counting down.
ACCTAGCATAAGAAGTTAGATATGAGGGACCAATCGTCATCAACTAATGAACATCATTGTACATCATGACGTCAAGACACTGACACTTTATGACTTTGCACTAAGTATGTTTAAATGTAGTCTTCACCTGATGATGCTAGGTTTGCCTTTGTGAAAGATCTTCGTGTTTATTTTTTTAACTTGTATATATTTTATTCATTAAATATTTTAACTATGGCGCTTCAGACAGCAAAATTGTATCCGACCTTTAGCTATTCTCAGCACGAAGACATTTATCTCTTATGTGGTACAGCGGAAACTATCCTGACAAATTGTATGTAATTTCTATTATTTATTTTGTAATTGGACTGCTTTAACGAAGTCAGTGTCTACCTTCCTTAAGCTCCGATAAAGGTTCCTACTTGAAGGTGCCAACGTGGAATTTTTGCTAAATTGCCAGTATTTGGGAGTCAACCCTCCTCATTTATCACTGGAAAGCATCGCCATTTCAATGCGGGATTCACTAGTTCTTCGTTTTTCTGAACATAGACCTCTGACCACAGACATCCGCCAGAAGTGTGATCTACTAGACATTTTGAATCACCGAACTTACGTAGCGTATGGTCACCTCTCTCAATACGTGCACCCTTATGCACTGTATCGACTATTCATCATTTGGTTTGCTTCTTTGGACACGGAACTACGAAATGTCCGTTAGAAGCACATTCATAAACTGCGTATACTCGTGGCAATAAAATATAGTGGTAATCCCTCTCAACAGCAACAGACCCCTACTGTGGATTTACCTGTTTAGCCATCTTTCCTGAACGTAAGCAATTTTCAACTTATTCAAACCCAAATCCGAGCCTTGGAACGTGAATGTAAATTTAATTACCCATCAACTTTTACTAACATCTCTAAAACTGTTACTGAGACTGAGAACATTATTCGAAACCTCCCAGGAGACGATCAAGAAATAGACCGTCATAAAGTGGCTACTGCCATTTAAATAATACACACCAAACAGCACTTACCTACAAACTCTACGTATCATGACGAAAGGCTACAACTTTAAGCAATCCGTAATAACACAGAAGTTACGCTAACCTCTGCTGATAAAGCTAAACAGATAGTAATATTAAATCTCCCGGATAACGTTGAAAAAATGCAACATCAGATTTCGAGTATCTCACATACTATTGTGAATTTTTACTCCACCCCAGCCACCATTAGGGCCTTGGAAAATTGAAAAAGAATAACTTCTTGCTTCCTTCCATCTCTACTAATATTACACCTCCAAGTTGGGCACGTGTTCCTGCCCTATTCGGTAAAATGAAAACCCACAAACAGAATTACCCACTTCGCCTTTTGGTATCTGATCAATTGAACCCAACACGACCCTTAGAAAAGGCTTTATCATTGTTGTTGGCACCACTTACCTCTAATTCTGAATTTTCAATCCTAAATTCACTTGAAGCAGTTCGTCGGCTAAAGTACTTTGGACAACCTACAGTGCCCATGATCCTTGCATCTTTCGACGTTACCTCCCTTTATCGTAGCGTACCAGTGGAAGAAGCACATACCCTTATTCCCCACCTACTGGTCACCTAGATTCACCTATCTCAGGTGGAGGTACAGGGCGTTCTAGATGCCTTGGCGCTAGTTGCTAAACGTTCTTTCTTTCGTTTTGAAGACACTATTTTTTGACAAGATGGTGGTACAGCTATGGGATCACCACTATCTGCTTTGATGGCCGAAATTGTTATGCAATTAATAGAAAATAATGTCTTAACCAACTATACCCACGCCCCATTACTATATATAAGCTATAGCCACGGCATTTTAGTACTTTGGCCGCATTCCCTTGACGATCTTGAAGAATTAAGATTAAGTTTGTCGTCGGCAAACCCCACCATACAATTTACCATCGAATTGGAGAATGAAGGATTTTTCCCCTACCTTCACTTGAGCATCAGAGGGAATATGATCACCCACTCAATTCAGTTTTGTGTGTCTCGTAAGCCAACCAGCTGTACTGTGATCATCACATATAACTCTTATCATTCACACAAATTAAAAGCTGCGACTTTTAGATTTCTTATAAGCGGAGCATTTTTACTTACGTTGAATGCCATATTGCGGAGAACCGAACTAGAAAAAATAATGCCAATCGCGACCCAGAATGGGTACAATAGGAACTTTGTGAATGCTTTGATTGCTAAACACAAGAAAAAGGTCTGCACAACCTTCACCAGCAATCATAAGACTTTTAAGTACATTGGTATTATAGAATACCAGCTGCAAATCTCTCACATTTTGCACAACATCTGCAAGAAAATCGTCATATCGTTTGACTAGTCCTCCAGTAACCTTTTCTAGCTGATTCGCAGAGATCGGGATGTTAAGCCTGAGAATGAAAAATATGTTGTGTATTGCATAACATTTAAGAGTCTGAGCTCAGACTTCAAGGATAGCTGGTATAAATGCTCGACCCTTCGGAGCCTAGGAATTCGTACGGCCGATCACCGATATTCAAACCGAACAGGTGCCTCAAACACTGCTTTGGCCCGCACAGTCCCTGACGAAATTTACACCCCATCATGGAATGACATATATATTCTTCTCTGCACCAATGAAAAAAGATCTACATTGTTTGCGGAAGCATTGTTCATCCATCATTATCGTGGACGGTGCTTAACGATGACATTCCCAGTACTCTGCCATATGTTTGGAAACAACTGCTTAATACAGTTTATATTAAAGAAAAAATTCAAGATTAAAAAAACCCCTACTAAACAATCAGTTAACGTAATCTGATACCACCTTTCAAAGTGGTAACTACGTAGCATCAGAAGTTAGATAGGAGGGACCAATCGTCACAAAATAATGAACATCATTGTACATCATGACGTCAAGACACTGACACTTTATAACTTCGCACTAAGTATGTTCATATGTAGCCTTCACCTGATGATGCTAGGGTCGCCCTTGTGAAAGATCTCGTGTTTATATTTTTAACTTGTAAATATTTTATTCATTAAAGATTCGAACTATCGTGCTTCAGACAGCAAAATTGTACTCGATCTTTAGTTATTCTCAGCACGAAGACATTTATTTCTTATGCATTTTCTTATTTTTGCCAGCATACCGCTACCTTACATTTTAATCCTTTTCCACTACAACGTACGTAAAAAAAACACGTCGAGTGTGTACAATTAGCAGTCACACTGATTTGGAATATCAATTGCATCAGAATATCTGAAAACGTTGGCTTCCGTTTAGTGATAAAAACCGCTAATCCCACAATAATGTTACACTGCGGTTTCCAGGAATGAAGTTTAATGAAATATTACATTTTTATAGTGTTTGCTATTGCTTCTTGTTGGCATTTTGCGGTAGCTGGTAGCTGTATGTACAGACCTTTGATGTGACGAGCAGCGAAATAAAACGAGTTAGCACTCATACAGTTGACGCACAAGAATTAAACTTGCAAGCAAATTTGTTATTATTAACCGAACATTTAATTTCTTCTTCGTGTATACGTGCTTTGGAATTCCTGCTTTTTTAATATGGTGGGTTTGTGGAGCTGTGTCTCATTTGATTTCTATTTGCAAAATATCTGTAAATGTAAGTTAGTCCGATAATAATTTTTTATACGATATCAAATTATTTTCTCAAAAAGGAAATCTATTCAAAAAGTTTCAAATCTTTTTTTCAGTTTTATTAAAAAACATATTCATTTCCGCAGATTCCAGATGTTCATAATTACACCTGATCGTTAGCTACAACTGGCGTGGTCTGCACCATACTTACGCTGTCCGTGCTCCTTATTTCTCTTCTCCTTATCAGTGCTTGTGAAATACATAATAAATCTTTTTATTGCACATTGATCATTTTTGTTATCCACAAATATTAATAGGTATCACTCGTTATTTCTAATACAGAGGCATATCAGGATTCTCTATAAATGTGACTTTCAAATAGAAAACTAGCGAATTACTTACTTTCATTGTACACATGCTTAAAAATTATTTAAAATTTTCTTATCGAAGCAATATTTACTATCCTCTCCGCTTCCAAGAAGCTATTTATCACAACTTTAGTATAGGATCAATTGATTGTTAGCGCTAACGTACGTCGATAATCAGAATTATCTTCAAAGTATAAATTTTGCCGAAATGAATAATAGTGGAATATACACTGAAGAGCAATTGAATTAGAGACAGCTAGCGTTATGCAAATGTGGCGCTTAGGGAGGCCCTGTAAACGGAAACTACATGACGTATGCAGTGATCCGACAATATAAAGAGTCATGCGACGAGAATCAGCAAGAGTCGGACGCAGTATGTGTAAGACGATAGATCTAAGCGCATTTGATCGTGGGCAAATTGTCGGGGAACGACGAATGGGTCACTTCATCTTGAAAGTCGTGCAGGCACTGGTATTTTCACGAGCCACTGTCTCACAGGTGCACCGTAAGTACATCGAATCCGGTTAAAACCATCACTCCAAGGGCTAACTGCCGTGAACAAGAGCATGTGGATGAGCGGGGTCATCGTCGGCTAGCTCGCATTGTAACAGCGGATAGACGGGTCACAGTGCAAGACATCACTCGGCAATTTAACGCTGGTGCCGAAAAACGTGTAAGCAGCCACATCATCTAGAACCATCTCCTCGCTATGGAGTACAGAAGCCATCGTCCCAAGAGGGTACCGCTGCTGACCGCACATAACAGGGTGCAATTATTAGTATATGCGCGGGAACATGGCCTCTGCACCCTATACATGTGGAAAAATGTTGCCTGGGCTGATGAGTCGAGATTCACGTTGGTTCATGCGGATGGCAGGATACGAGTGCGGCGTAAACCACATGAAGCGATGGATCTTTCTTGCCGTCAGGGTACTCTTTAAGCTGGTGGGGGTAGCATTCTCGTCTGGGGACTAATTACGTGGACTGAAATAGGACCCCTGGTACGTGTGTCATCGTCCCTCACAGGTCAACGTTACCGGGATATCATGGAACACCTTTGCTCCGGTTTGTGCGTATTCAACATCCCACTGTGGACCTCATCCTGCAACAAGACAATGCACCGTGCCATAGCTCCCGAATTGTATCCGAATGGTTGGATGAACACTCCACCGACGTCATCTCGCTTCCTTAGCCAACATCAATCCCATCGAGCACATCTGACATCGAGCACATCTGGGATGCCATCGAGAGAGATGTTCGAGGCTCTGACCCCCGTCCATCCAATCTTCGTTAACTGTGGGAGCTTGTTTAGAGGTCGTGGATCTGTATGGCTTCCCAATACTTCCGGTGTCTTGTCGAGTCCATGTCGAGACGAATCGCGGCCATCATCAGGGTGAAATGTGGTGCTACACGTTACTAGACAGGTATCTCTAATTCAATTGCTACTCAGTGTTCAATTTAACCAAATCAGACCGAGATCCGACATCAATCTTAGATAAATACGGCGTTTATTCGGTACCACTGAACTCTTTCTCAACTACCTCACAGTCTACTTCTTACGTGGGATCCACTTGTAGATCATTAAAGACACGAATTACAGAACACAAATACAGTGTTCGTACACATGCCTTAACAACCTCTTTAGCGCGAGAGGTACTAAAAGGAGAGCACTATCCTGACTGGGACAATGTAAAACTGTTATCGACGACCAAAACTAAAAATGGCCTGTTGTTTCTCGAGAGCTTGTATATTTATCATTTGAATGAACAATGTTGTAATGATGAAGCTCCATCCAATATACCAGCACCTTGGCGATACCTACTGAAAAACCAAGAAACAAGATTAGACAACCATTGATTTTATTGTACATATATAAAACTCAGGCGAGTGAACTTTGACCTTCATTTTATATTTCTTATGACAACCATTATGTGTTTTTTACCCTACAGGTTATTTTAAATGTATGTATTTTATGACCTCATACTGTTCCGACTTGTACGCATGCGCGGTCTTTGCCCATAACCACACGTGTATATAACCACTACGTTTCATGTGCACCTTGCGAGTTTTGGTGCCTGATGATGAACCTATAAGTCGTAGGTTCGAAAGATCTCGCAAGGTTTTTAACATTAAACCTTTTTAAACCTCAATGGAATGAGTTACTTGTGTCGTCATGGTTTTAACTGTGTATACTTTTGATACCGGTGATACTTCTTAGCTTCGTTTGAGTGTTGTAATTGGTTTGAGCTAAAGTGTTCGTGCTTAGACAGCTATCATCTTCTTTATTTGTGTATCAATTAGCACGATAGTCTCTTCATCATATCTGCTACTCAGTGTATATCATGGCACGCAGCCTACCATTCCGTCAGACACGGTTGCTTCGAAAAACAGCATTTAGTACCCTCTAAGTATTTAAGAAATAGTAAGAACAGAAATGCCCTGTTTTTACAACAGATTAACTGTAGAATGACAATTGCATGTGTCCGATGCGTATCGACTTAACGCGTACTTTTCGCAACTTTTTACATAGTATTTTCTGTGTCAGCGGGAAAATTTATGTATCCTTTGAATACAAAGTTAAGTCACTTCAGCAATACGTGTATTCGAGGAAGATTCAAAATTGCTCCACTACCAAGGGAATATTAGAATTCACGCTGTAGTTTAATATCAGAAAAAAGAACTAAGATATTTGCAGAAAGAAACATCTTTACCAGCCATGATATTTTTAAAATTGCTAAAACGGAATGCCGCCTTATAGAGCAGTAGGCTAAGTTCTGTCCTCTGATAGTTCGTTCTATTGTGCCTACCTTCAAGTCCTGGATAAGAAATTGAAGCTAGGACAAATTGTGTTGTATATTTGTGTAAGCACACAGGGATGTTTACTTCCCTGAAATCAGTGGCAGAAAATTAGCGTTGGCAGATTTATTGTACCCCTTCGATTTGCTCATGGTTTTTGTTAAAACAAAAACAAAAAGACAGAAGTGTGTTGTATGAACAAAACAAGAATAGTTTTATAAAGCAAATTTCATGTCGGTGTTTAATTTAGCAGGTAATTTTTTTCTCATACTAGAACTATATATTTTAGAAGCATTAAAACATTTCGTAGTTTTTAAATGAATTATATTTATTTCTCAGAAATGATGAAAAAAGGGCGTAATGTCTAGCGGCATTGTAACAAACATGCAACACTAAATCTTGGTTTTCAGTAAGTTATAAGATTACGTTGTATGTTTGAATTATTTTTCTCCCTGTTTCTTGAAATCCGATATTAAATTTTACACTAAGGTGTTTTGTTTCCATCCTTACTTAGACGTATAAAAATATGTCGTGACCATTGCTTACTGAAGCTTGTCTTGTCCAAATTCTCATCCTCCTTAAGGGATAGTTCTGTCGTAGACTTGATCAACTCAACATTTTTATGAGGTTACTGTTTGTGTGGGAAAAGCACCTTTTGCAAACCAATGGTACATCACGTTTTCATAAAAGTTATATTTACCCCGAAAAAAAAACGTATATACAATAACGGGAAATGAAACGCTTTCTTTCTATAGAAATCACAGTTAAAATCCTTTCAGTAGTTATTGAATTTATTGCAGCAGGTGAGTGTTTTATTTACAGTAGTCAATAAGAAAAATAAATTTCAATTACTAAAAAGAAATATGTTTTTTTGAATTGTTTCAAGAATTAGCATTTCAGAAACAATTCTTCCTCACAAGAATGAGAAGCAGTTACGTTCATGGGAGTTTCTTTAAAATGAGATTATCGATGATTTTGTTATAAAAGATCAAATTAATAAGTTTCAAGTAAATAAAAATAGCGGACCTAAGTTGTTTGGTCCGCTATTGCCAAGGAACTGATCGTAAGAAACCATGGAAGTTCAGTAGATGCCAGTATACGTAAAGTATAAGGTATTCATCGTTTCCCGGGTGCATCCGTTTGTTTCATAAGAAAATCGCTCTCATGGCTAACTGCTGGTGCCGAGAATATTGAAAAAAGCCCATTCACCACGAAGTTGTTTATGAATAGAAATCAGTAATCGATTAATGCAATTTCTGTCGGGAAGAATGCCATACGTACATTCTCGGTAATCGGGCAAAGATAGGAGGATTCCATAACTATGGAGATCATATCGTTGTGTGAATAGACGAGACCTATTCTTTTCATAGGAAATGTCATCGAGTTCTTTACAGTAAATGACACTGGGCTTTCAGGGGCATTGAGATGAAATGGGGGAAATGTTTCTTGCTGGAAGTGCCCAATCGGAAAGCAAGAACTTTGAAACGCTTTATTCTAGAACATACATATTTCCCGGAAGTTACATCATTTCTGACGGCCGGACAACTTATGCTGAAATAGACACTTTACAAAATGGTATTCGTGACGATTCCATTGCATTGCACAGTGAAAATTTCGTTGATTGTTGATCCTGATGAACACAGCATTCATACACATAATGTGGAAAACATGTGGATAAGACTGAAAAGTAAGCACAGGCGCCAGTTTGGCACGGGCATAAACACTATTTGGATCCTATGCAAATGAGTACATGTTCCCAACTGACTTAAGCGACAGAAGTGCATTCCCTATCTTCTTAATCGTCTTAACATCAAATTACTGTTGAGGAGAAAACATGAAAGGGGTGGAGGTGATGCGGCGTCTTCTTTTAACGCCTTTCTAGAAACACATACACTGTTTATTCTTCACTTTTCGTTTCAGTGTTTAGTGCTTCACGCCCACCAGGAGTAACTATTTTTTTCAATCTCCTTTTCCTAATTTAGGACACCGGATCCAAGGAAGAGAGAAAACCATTGCCATAAGACAGGCCTTACGCGAATTCGAACTCAGACCCATCTCTGACGAATAGTCAGAATCGAGCGCATAAACCAGTGCACCACCAGAACGCCCCACGAGCAACTATAAAGGTTGTACACAGTTATCAGTCTCAGGTTTAAAGCAACTGTTTTATTTTTAAGTTGGGGTTTAACGACCACCTATGGTAATTCTAAGTCCTATAAACAATCGTCTATTCGTAATTTGAAGGAACTGGTTCCAAGTACGGAGAACAGACAATTCCGCAAGATAAACTTACTACCAATGCCCCATCCGGGAGTCGAACCCTGGCTTACTCGAGCAAGCAGTCAGAAGCCAGCGATTACAACATAAGTGTGTACGGATAAGAAGTCTACCTTTCAGACTATTTGCTGACATACTTTGCCATGCATTTTTACTGTTGTCCACGACAAATCAAAGCGAAACTTTGTATGTGCATGTAACATCAGTTAGATCTGGAAAGAGTTCTACAATTATAACTTTTTATGTCTCTAGAAAAGCGCTAAAACCCTATTGCTTTAAAATTGGATTACATGAAAAATAAAATAAAATAAAACTTTCGAGGAAGAATTGAATTTACACATTCCGCATCAAAGACTCGTATGCGAATGAACTAAAAAATTACCAGATTGTGATGTGAAAGACCCAGAAAGAAATGATGTGCTATTTTCTGTAACGTAGCACTGTAAAAGGGAACGCTTTCCTGGCAAGGACAACACAGGTTTCTATTGTAGTCTTCCCCCATGAATTGATCGCTAAAGTGAAGACGATGGTCTTCGTTTCAACGGTGTCAAGCTTGACGTTGCCGCCACTGCGTTGTGTTAATCAAGCTGCAGCGTTTATTGGTATCGCTCAGTGGTTGGTTTTCCGGTAAAACCATTTTAAATGCATTTTCAAGATGAAATGTTTTCACCATTTGCCATCAAATTACACACTTTAAAACATGTATATCTCATTTTTTCGAAATTTTTATCCAAATAATTTAGGAGCATTTACCCAATTTTTTAAATCATCAGTATTTCAAACATGAAGAATATGGAAGAAATATTCTTCGTAAATATATGGAGCAAGTACAGGATTCTTAAGGCAGAAACACAATAGCCATGGCCTCGCTTACTGTTCAACATATAACAGTAACATCAGAAAACAAGAAAATTACAGCTCTCTGGAACGGAAATCGAACCCGCAGCACCGGATTTCCGTTACACCAATTTTTATTTCAAGTTTTCTGATGTTAATGTTACATGTTGAGCAGTATTCTTTCCTTCGGCTGAAAATAAAAAAGTTAAAATTTCACCTACCAGTAAATATAAACTTTAATAAATCATTCCAAATGCATAACGATATTTAAAAGTGGATACAGAAATTTCGCCATTGTGGAGGAATTGGATAAAAATAAATTTTCAGTCGAATATATGAACAGTTCAACATGAAAATGTTGCACCAAACGAAGTAGCGTAAATTACACTGAAAAGACAAATTATTGCGAACACTCTGCTTAAAATAGGCAAAGCAGCAGGACAGAAGAAAATCGCGGTGTGAGGGAAAACGGTTCGGACTATAAATAAAGCGGGTAGGAAATTTCAGGAATAGATGCCTTCAAGTGGCTCGAGGACGAGGCTTAAGTGAGTTTGATAGAGGACTAGTCGTGGGAGCCATGAATGTTGGATGTTCAAGCAGCGCAACGGCGAAACTCTCAGGAATGTTTCAGGAGTACGTGAAATCCTGAAAAACCGCTAACAGTCGGATGAAATGTGGCCGTAAATGTTCATTGCATGGTCTAGGGCACCGACGATTGGCCCGTATCGTATAGACGAATCGGAAGGCTTGTTTGAAGTAAATCACGTCACGATTTAATGAAGGACCATCCACAAGTGTATGCTCAAAGAAAACCCGTCGAAATACAAGGCACTACTTGGGTGGGGCATTCGATGACCACATGGTGTCCTGATGCTAACAGCTTCACATCACATGATTCGGCTGCAGTGTGCGAAGGCCCGTCGAACGAAACTGGAGCATGGATTACTGAAAACGCGTCATATCGTCTGACGAGTCCCGTTTAACACTGTATCGCGCTGATGGTATGCAGCGTGAGTGACGTAAACCACACGAAGCTTGGGCCCCGCATGCAAAGTTGGGGTACTAGATGCCGGTAGATGCGGTGCAACTATTTGGGCAGATTTCACGTGGCCCGGCCTGGGTCCTTTGGTACCTGTTGAGCCTTTCGTCACGGTTCCAGCTATGGGCAACGCCTGGCCGACGATCTCAACCCTTTCATTATGTTCATGTGTCCGAACGATGTCCCGATCTTTCAACAGGACAACGCTCCCCCCGATCGGTCACGGCAAGCAACCGACTGTCCTCAGGTGCATAACATTGAGCTTACCACACTCGCTAGGCCCCCTTGCTTACTGGACATCAACCCCATAGAGAATTTATGCGACTTATTGAAACGAGTTCCTCGTGATAAACCATCTCCACCGACATCTTTACCTGCTTTACGTTATTCACTCTCAGATTATTGTTCAGCGTTACCTTAGTCTGTGTTTCGGAACCTCATTGCGTCCGTTCTACGAAATTTGAATGCTGTGTTCCGTGCACAAGACTACTATTAGGTGGATGCACGTTATAAGTTGTCCTTTCAGTGAAACTGCACTGCGTATATTAGGCGTAACACTTATTCTCTGTCCCACATCTGTATCTAGTCGTCGGAAAACGGCCCGTTTCAACGCGAAAATCGGAAATAGTGATATTGTTAGACTGTGGAACATATTTCATTACCACCAAATGATGCACTTCTATTTTTGTCAAATGTCACTTCCCGTTGCTTTCAATAACACCTGCCTATAATAGACAGTTGTATTATACATACGTTCTAAACTGGAGGAAAGTTAAAAAAGTACACCAAGAAGGAATTGGCGGACGATCATGAAATTTACATATGTTAATGAGGTCGAGTTTGCGTAGGTGTGATGCTAATTTCGGGACCAACCAATGAGTGCTTACCCCACAGCACGGCATAATATGCAAATTATCGTCGGTGGTATTTAAGGAGTACGGCTAAGTGAATGTAATCAGTCGTCGGCGTACGGACACGTGCGAAGACCCTGAAGAAGCCGCAATGCCTGGACATGGAAGACGTGTACGATTTCAGCAGTTATCGGACTTTGAGCGAGGTAGTCTGGTCGGACTTCGCGAGGCTGAGTGGTCGTATCGTCGTATTGCGGAGCGAATTGGACGGGACGTATTGGTGGTGGTACGATGGTGGCGTTGATGGTACGAGGAACATTCCCACACGAGAAGACGTGGAAACGGGAGTCACAGACGGACTGATGAGCAGACCGATCGACGCATAAGAAGAGAGGCGTTGTCAAGCAGATCATCCACTGCGACACAAATACGAGCTGACCCTGCACACGAGGTGACTGTGCAAAAAATCCGCAACCGTCTACTGGATACAGGACTACGTGCACGTGTGCCTCTGGCATGTGTACCTCTGACTCCAGCCCACCGTCAGGAACGGCTGCAGTGGTGTCTCCAACGTCTGCACTGTAGAACGCAATGGCGATGTGCCGTGTTCAGCGATGAAAGCAGATTCTGATCGGGAGCGTCCGATGGCCGTATGCGTGTTTGCAGACGCACAGGAGAGTTTATCCACCCTTCCTGCATTCGCCAGCAACACACAGGGCTTACACCTGGTCTCCTGGTATGGGGAGCGATTAGCTATCACTCCCGTACGAAACTAGTGTTTGAATCGGGTACGTTAAAGAGCACCTCCTACATCAACAACATCACTCAGCCCGTTGTTGTGCCATTTGTAAGGTCGGTCCATCGTGGTGTTTTCCAGCAAAATAACGCACGCCCACACACGGCAATGTGCAACACAACATGCACTTCAGTGTGTGAGACAACTTCCATGGCCTGCACGTTTGCCGGATTTGTCCCCCATGGAGCACGTGTGGGATTTTATGGGACAACGACTTATCCGGTCTCCACGGCCAGCCACGACCGTCCCCGATTTACGCGTCCAGGTTGAGGATGCTTGGAACTCAATACCCCAAACTTACATCCAACATCTGTACGACAGACTCGATGCCAGAATTGCACAGTGTGACACAGTTCATGGCGGTTCAACCTCGTACTAACCATGTTACATGGAAATGTTATTTTTCAGTTTACCAGCAAATACAGCTGTATTTTGCCCTAATGTTTTGATCACGTTATCCTCTGTATTCCGTTATTATGCTGTATAAATTTCGTTGGTATCAGACGTCTCCTTCTTGGTGTTATTTTTTCACTTTCCGCCAGTGTATTTTCCAACTCTGGTCCTTTGTTTAGTCCGAATTAACCAGTTAATCATCATTACAAAGTTTCGTAGTTACTTTTTCATAATGGAGGTAATTTGTGAGTAACTTCAAGCAGTGACAAATATCGTAACCATATTTCTAATTGTTATAAGGATTACAATATATTTAAAGGTAACAATGATAACCCACAGTTTGAAACAAACTCTTTAAGCAGTTATAACGCAATTTCCTTCCAACTGTAACTTAGTCTTTAGGACAGTAATTACGTTATAAGTGCTAAGTTAATGCGATATTAGAAAGTAACCATTACACCTTACAAGAAAAAGGTCAAGTAGTTATACTCTTATAGTGCTTTCATGGTTGACACGTCTATCTTCACTAACATGAATTTCCTTAATCAACAGCTGCAATGCTTTCTTATCTATCGTTCTTATCCTGTCACAGATACGTCACACTTGTTCCGACCTAAGGGTGTTGCCAACATTATTCTCGTTTGAGGGAAAAGACATAAGGTTAAGATTTCAAAATGCCGAAGAAAACAAACTAAAATTTACAGAGAGAAAGAAACTCAAAAGAAAAGTTAAAATAAGATATACGTTACACAATAAGGGTTTTCGACCCGAACACATAGCTCTCCCGAAGTTGGAGTTCACATTTCTGGATTATTTCCTAATGTGTATGTATTAATGGTAAAGTCCATTTACTTTTATACTGATAATTCTGCTGTGGCTCTAACTGGACGTTATAAACTCCGGCTTTAAATTTTTATGTCCTTCTATCTCGTACGTCAGTTTCAAGTTAAATGGGTGTGCACTTCCAAGCCAGAACTGCTTTGGTTAAAATGAATTCGACATTATATGCAGCAACCACATTGCGTTTTGCTTATTACACTAAGACCGCCTTGGCTAGTTTGACCATAAACAATACATTATCAGTACAATTCCAGCCGAAGCAAAGAAAGAAAACGGGGTTTTTCTGTGGTAAAGTTTTGTGAAAACAAATGGGAAAATCTAATGTATCAGTGTATTTATTCTCACCAGTGCTGATCTGAACAGAATAATTGTCTTCTCAGTACCTGGTATAATATACATTTGATGCCAACTAATGTATACAAAAGGCGAATAAAACTATGCCTCCAACGCAACTTTAATTGCTATGAAGCTATCGATAAGGTCTGATTGTTACTTTTGATTGCCTTTTATGTTTCTGATGCACTAACATGAAAAATAATATGAGTTTCATTTCATACCTAAGAACTTAGTTGAAATACGTTTTGTTTTAATGATTCAACATGTATACGTCACGGTTTGAGGTTATTGTAATAACCTTATGGTAGGGCCATCGAATGAAGGCAAAATCCTGACTCGCACATCTGTCCAACTATTCTATGACTCACTTCAGCATTATTCAGGAGCTTGAACAAGCGTTATTAAATATTTTGAAATAGCCCGCACTAAAATTAAATATGTAACTTGTCTTTAATAAGGATTCTTCGTACGCTAAACAATATTTTAATTCGAAAAGCCTTTCAGCACGATAAGATATACTTATTAATACAGTCTGTACTAAAAAATAGACATTTATAAGGCACAACAACTTACAAGATCTTTCAAAGCACCAAGTGCTCCATCGTCAGGTATTTCAATATACATATACAAAACAACGGATAAAAGCCAGAAGCATTTTCAAATTACGCGAGCACGTGATAACAATAACGAGGTTTACATTAAATATAGTAGAAGTTTTGTCATGCGTTAAAGGGTTTCAGCAAATGATACTATGAATTGCTATTACATATGCGAAGAAAATATATACACAGAGGATAATTAATAAGTTGACATTATTCGTCAAACTGTAAGTGAATTATTAGGAGTTAAGTGTTGCTGGATAGGAGTATGCTGTTCTAGCAGCATTATTTGGCCAAGTAAAGACTCATAAGCAGGGTCTTACAGTACGCCCATTTCTATCAGGATATGCAAGCCCAACCCGCCAGCTCAAAAGTGCTCTAGCAAAATTCCTCAAACCATTAACTACAGGTTCCTCCTACTCAGTTAATAGCTGTGTTAAGGCTATTGACAACATTAAGCCCTTCTTACGAAAGGGAAAGCCGTTTGCTATGGCATCACTCGATGTTGTCTCTTTGTACTCCAATGTGCCGATTGGAGATGTACACTCCATTATTGAGAACCGTCTATTGGCTTTGAATTCTTATACTATTAATGAAATCCAAGCAATTATAAATGCTCTACGTTTTGTACAGAAACACACATTCTTCCGGTATGAAGGAACCATTTACCGCCAGACTGGAGGTGCGCCGATGGGTTCCCCACTTTCAGGGGTGCTCGCTGAATTGTTAACGCAAGACCTAGAAAACAATGTTTTACAATATTTCCAACTCAAGCCTGATCTCTACATTAGATATGTAGACGACATACTTGTTTTCTGGCAGCATCATAAAAACAAAATTGAAGAGTTTGCTAAAGAGCTCTCAAAACGTTATAGTTCCATAAATTTTACCATTGAGCATGAAAATGATAATACTCTTCCATTCTTGGACATATTACTAAAAAGACACCCCGATACCAATTGTTTATCCCAATCAATGTACAGAAAGCCTGCAACACAATCTGCTATTATTCAGCATAATTCATCGCACCCAAGAAAACAAAAACTAGGAGCTATAGAGTACATGGTTCGAAGAGCCTTCACCCACTCCTCCAATATCCAGGCTAGAAGAAATGAGTTAAATCATATCCAGATGATTACGATGGCGCATGGCTACCATAAAACGATCGTTAAAAAAATTGCTCGATCAGTGAAATGTCTAGACAAAAGTACCTTACAAAGGGAAACCAGAATTACAAACTATGTTGGCACTGTGGACTATATACCTGAAGTCACTACAATACTAAAGAACATATGCAAAAAACACCACATTGCGTTTGGTGAAAGTACGAAAAGTATTCGAGCCTACGTGCAAAAAGACCGGGACCAAATTTCCACACTGAACAGACATGGGGTTTACAAAATGCCCTTAATTCCTATTGACCCAGAAGAACTAGCAATTGCATGTATAGGATCCACTGCACGCCCATTGCGAACAAGAATATATGAGCCCAAGTACTAAATTACTAATAATAGGGATGTAAGGTCAGGTGATGCGTAACATCACAGCCTCTCCTTGACAAATGTCAACCCCGCCTTCTCGTGGTGCATCCTGTTCCCACTAAAGGGGCTCTGACGACCGCAAATAGCGGTATAACTATACCATCGGGATCAGAGGAAATGCTGTCCCACACTCACCAACCCGCTTGGCCAGCGTGGTGAGTTATGGCCAAACACCTCCAAAATGACTCTACAACTTAAATCTTGGCCCTCAGTCTCCGGCAGTTGGAATGTACCTGGCCAAGGCAGCGGCCAGTGCGACATGAAGGCAGAGGGTGCTAAGAATCCCCGGAGGACCGGACTAGGCTGCCATTTGATGCTGACCTTGGCTACCTACAACGGACGCTCCCTATCTTCTGATTCAAGGCTTCTTGAATTGGAAGAGGAACTACAAAGGATCAAGTGGGACATCGTCGGGCTAAGTGAGGTAAGGAGAAAAGGAGAAGATCTCATTGAACTGAAAAGTGGACATCTCTTCTATTATCGTGGGATAGATACTGGCAGAACTAGTGGTGTTGGATTTATAATAAACAAGAAACTGAAGGATAAAGTGGTAGAAGTTGAAAGTTCCTCTGACAGAGCTGCACGACTCGTTATCCAACTATCGAGAAGATACCAGGCTCAGATTATTCAAACTTATGCACCCACCACAAGTCATCCTGAAGAAGAAATTGAAGAATTTTATGAGGAAATTCGTCATCTAAATAATAAAGGTAAGCAGCACTTGAAGATAATTATGGGAGATTTCAATGCAAAAATAGGGCACCAGCAACAGAATGAAACTTCAGTAGGTAAATTCGGTCACGGCAACAGAAACCAGCGTGGAAATACTCTCGTTGAGTTTGCAGAGGCAGAAGGATTTTTCATCTTGAATTCCTTTTTCAAGAAAAAGCCACACAGGAAATGGACATGGAGACATCCAATTGGGACGACAAGTGAAATTGATTTTATTATGTGTAACAAAAAATTCGTCATTGAAGACTGCAGTGTGCTGAACAAGTTCAACACAGGTAGTGACCATAGATTGGTGAGATGTAAGATGCACCTCAACACTAAACTGGAACGTGGCAAGCTCATAAGACAAACAAAATGTATTGACATAACCAACCTTAAAAAACACCATAATACTTTCAAGTTGGAACTGAAGAACAGATTCTCTGCTTTAGAAGGCCTAACATCGGAAGAAGTGGATATTTCGGAAGTTAACAGAAAAGTAACCAAAGCTCTTATGGAAACAGCAACAAAATTAGCTGGGTCTAAGAACAAGTTGCATGTAAACAAATTATCAGGAAAAACCAAAATGTTGATGCAAAAAAGAAGAGAGATGAGGACAACTAAAGAAGATGTGACTTCCAAAGTGGAATATATAGAGCTATGCAAGACAGTAAGAAAAAGTATCACTGAAGACGTAAGGAAATTCAACTGTGAGCTAGTGAGGAAAGCAATTGAAAACAACCAAAGCCTAAAGATAGCAAAGGGACATCTCAGTAAGGGAAGAAAACAGATTATGGCTCTGAGAAAAGAAGATGGTTCTATAACAAGAAATAGAGGCGAAATTTTGACAAGAGTGAAAGATTTCTACTCCAAATTATATGAAAGGGATGATACATGTACTCCAGACATCATGGAAGGTACCAGAGTTCTTCCAGTCCTCCCAGCAGAAGTTGCTCATGCAATCAAGAACATGAAGCGGGGGAAAGCTCCAGGAGAAGATGGAATTACTATAGACATCATACAAGAAGCAAGTGGAGAAATTGAAACAGTACTCGCCCAAATTTGCACTCGATGCCTTAATGAAGGGAAGATTCCTGAGGATTGGAACAATGCTACAATGATCCTGCTACATAAAAAAGGTGACATTGAGGATCTCAGGAACTACAGACCTATCAGCCTCCTATCAGTGGTTTATAAAATCTTCACTAAAGTTCTTTCACACCGCTTGAAGGTAACACTGGACATGGCTCAACCGAGAGAACAAGCTGGATTCAGGAGTGGCTACAGCACAATAGATCATATCCACGTACTGAGAGAACTAATTGAAAGAGCGAGGGAATATGAACTTCCATTGTGCATGGCTTTTATCGATTATGAAAAAGCCTTTGATTCGGTGAAACCATCAGCAGTTACCACGGCTCTGAAATCCTGCGGTATTGAAGATGCATACATTAATATTATTAATAACATCTATGAAAATGCAAGTGCAAAGATTCGGCTGTTTGAAAATACAACACACATAAAAATTGGAAAAGGAGTGAGACAAGGTGACACCATATCTCCGAAGCTCTTTAATGCCACATTGGAAAATGTCTTTCAATCACTGAACTGGGAAAACAAAGGGATAAAGATAAATGGAGATTATCTAACCCACCTTCGTTTTGCTGATGACGTAGTCATTTTTGCAACTACCCCATCAGAGCTGCAGAGTATGATCCAGGAACTTGCTGACAAGAGTAAAGAAGTGGGATTAAAAATGAACTTTCAGAAGACAAAAGTGATGTTCAATGCTTTTACAAGAAATGAAGATTTATCGATTGATGTAGAAAAACTGGAGATAACAGATACGTATGTTTATCTTGGACAGCAGATATCAAGTGAGGGTCACATTGATGAAGAAATTAATCGGCGTACAAAACTTGCCTGGAGAGCTTTTGGAAGAAACAGCATAATTTTCAAGAGCAATATGCCATTATGTCTTAAAAGAAAAGTGTTTGATCAATGCATCCTTCCAGTGCTTATGTATGGTGCAGAGACGTGGACCTTAACTAAAAGAGACATACAAAGGCTGCAGACAACTCAAAGAAGCATGGAGAGGTGCATGCTTGGTATAACCAGGAGAGATAAGAAGAGGAACTCGTGGATCCGAAAAATGACGAGAGTGGAAGACATCATGGTCAGAGTTAAATCCCTGAAATGGCAATGGGCTGGACATACTGCCAGAAGGACAGACCATAGATGGACAGCCGAAATTTTAGATTGGATTCCAAGGGACAGGAAAAGACCCAGAAAAAGACCACATGGGAGATGGGTGGATGAAATTCGTAAATATGCGGGAGTGACATGGAGGAGACTGGCACAAGACAGACCGTTGTGGAGGAAACTTGGGGAGACCTTCGTCCAGCAGTGGATTGATAATGGTTGACAATGATGATGATGATGAACTCTGATGCTACCTCTCTTGCGCTATTAGTTAATAGAGGTGTCTTCCGACCAGACTGGACCAATGCCAGTGTGCTGAGCTCAAATCGTACAAAGCGATCTCTTCGATTCGCTGAAAGTTTATGTATATTATCGCACAACTCTGACTGCTGTAATGAAGAAACACCACGTTTCGTTCCAGTGCCTTGGGCCATAGTTAATGCGGCCAGAACAGCATACTCCTATCCAGCAACACTGAACTCCTAATAATTCACTTACAGTTTGACGAATAATGTCAACTTATTAATTATCCTCTGTGTATATATTTTCTTCGCATATGTCATAGCAATTCATATTATCATTTGTTGAAACCCTTTAACGCATGACAAAACTTCTACTATATTTAATGTAAACCTCGTTATTGTTATCACGTGCTAGCGTAATTTGAAAATGCTTCTTGCTTTTATCCGTTGTTTTGTTTATGTATATTGAAATACCTGATGATGGAGCACTTGGTGCTTTGAAAGATCTTGTAAGTTGTTGTGCCTTATAAATGTCTATTTTTTAGTACAGACTGTATTAATAAATATATCTTATCGTGCTGAAAGGCTTTTCGAATTAAAATAATGTAACTTGTCGAAAAAAATTATTTTTTAAATAAAATATTAAAAGCTAATAGAAGGTCTTTAATGCATCATAGAATTATTTACACGATTAAAAACATCCAATCAAAATAACAACTGCATACTACTTCCTCAACTTTAACTAAAATGTTTAACTATATATTATTTACTATTCCTTAAAAATGTTCTCATTGTATATTCCAGATGCTAAAAGTTTACAAATGTAAAGGCAGGAAAACGTGTATGTTCGATACTTTCTGTTTACTAAGAAATAGGAACTTACTGCAGTATGCAAAGACATTATTTCCATTCCAAAGCTGCGTATTTATTTTATTTAATGATTTCTATTTTCCAATTAAACTAATCAACAAATGTTAACTATTTTTCTTCCACGTGGGTTATGTTGGGTGTTGTTTACTAAATCGACTCTGCGGATTACGAAAATATCAGGGAAAAGTGCGTAGCGTACAGCACTTTTGTTCGAAAGGAACCATTCGTGAATGAGCGACATCCTTTACCTTTTGAAATAAGTCACTCATGAAATGAAACACAAAGGTATTGAATTTTGCAATTCGGGCACAAAATTGAGATTTATATCGGGAAGAAAATCCCAACAGATATCAGCAAATGTCATGATGTTAGAGCAATTGTTCTTAATTTGCATTATGGAATTTATATTCACATATTTTAAGAAGAAATGAAATACTTGTACATTAAATTAGAAAGCCGATCCAATAAATTGACCAAGAAACCATGTGCCAGCGACAAATAAGCATATGGAATGATGATAAAAATTTTGTACAAACAGCATTGACAATTACCTTTACTTCCTCCTCTTACGCTGCAGTAATCAAAAATCTTGTTCGGATCCCATCTCCCTTGACATGGTTTTTTACCTTCTGGGAATATCATGGTGGAATCCTTTCCCTGATAAGTCACGTACAGCTCCTACGTTTTAAGGGACAAAGTCAAAATTAGAATGCAGGAAGTGTATTTTGAGTGACATCCGACACATTAGCCTCAGATATATATGCTAGAGCCCTTTCACTAACTCTTGATAGTTGGCATCTCTTTAATTGCCCAGAAAACCTTTACCCACCGACGCAAAGGTCTTGCAAGCAACGTTTACCAGACCATTTAACATTTTCTCGAAATCCTCGTCTTTCAAATGTTTCCTGACTTGGGGTCCAACGTATATTCCCTAGCCGACCCGTGGGAGCATGGGGTCAAATATATGGTTTCTGATCATCCGTCCGTGATGGGTCCGTGGTTGAATCCCGTTGAGGCATGAATGTAATGTTTGTCTTACCGCAGTGGCTCTCTTCCTTTCCTAGAGTTAGAAGCACTAAATTTGGGACGGACGACTGCTTATAGGCCATTGAGTTGCTAACGGTGGTCATTAAACCCCGAATGAAAATAAAATACCCTCTTTCACTTTGGCATCGCTTACGCTTAGGAATCGGCTCCTGTTGGAAATTGACAGCTGTGAAACCTCCACTCTTTTCCAAAGCCATCACGAAGTGTTTAATCAAAATCAACTTTATATATAAAGGGGGAAGAAATATCTTGTTTCGGTTTAACATAGAGGCATACTTAACATTATGTTGTCCCGGGACATAAGTTCTTTCGTGAGGCCAATCCTTAACAGTAAGGTAGTTGTCGGTTGCTTTACTGTCCCATAGACTAAGAAAACAACACTGTTGCTTTCCACTACTGCTGTTCTCCTGGTCTTAGAAAGCAGGTAGACAAAGAAAACAATAATATTTCGTAAATCCACAATGAAGCCCGCGTAGCAAAGCGATAAATTTCAAATATCCACACTACGTAAAAGCAGTGCTTGTTCTACAGGATTGCACTTAGCAAGAGCGACATATTCTCCGAAGTTTCTTTTATGTCCAGTGAATCTGCCGCTTGAATTGGTGGTTTAATGTTAACATTGTGTAGCAACACTGCCTTCAGACTTTTGTGTAGTTTATGAAAAGCCTGTATTCTTGTGGGATATGCGCGAAACCAAGTTCAATATTAATACTTCAATATTGGTAGACAATTACATGACATTTTGCATAGGAAAGTACACGAAAATTAATTGATCATGATATTTTCTGTACAATGGAATTCTAATACTTGGGGCCAGTCAGTTCCACTGATGCATCCTAGACACTAGATGCACGGTATGACATTTGTTAAGATTAAGGTGGACTATGTGGTTTAGCACATTTTGCTGAATCAGATGCTCTGTCGTGCTATGTCCGGGACCGTAGAAAATAACACATTCCACTACAAAAAACAAAAACCTCTCAGGTCCATGATGTTTTGGCACCTGTAACTGTACGTCAACAAAAAGGAAATCCTGAACGTAAACAAATGCACGTGCTCGCGGAATACAGGGAAGAATGACTCACAATTCCTTCAAGTCTTATCATAAAAAATATCCTAAAATGGATATGAGCATGGAAGAAAGTTGTCGATACACTGAAACGCACTTCCAGTTGAGGGATTTGGGTCGATTACCGAGTAATGTAAATCTTCAGATTTTTGGCTTTTGTAGCATTATTTTCCATTTTCTTACAAAACGGTACGTGATGTGCTCATTCTGAAGGCTATATTTGTTATTAGCACTAAAAAATTGAATGTAGACTCCAATTTCCATCCATGTAGTAAACACCATGTTTAAATAGTATTATTTGCATAGTTTCTGATGTAACATTTGCAGCCTTCAAATAACGGGATATCTTTGGTGTTGATTGAAGTTTTAATTCGTCTGATAAGGCCTAGCAATGAGATAAACATACGTGTGAGAAGGGAAATGGATTTTCTTCTACAGTACTACGAAAATACTAGCGTCAAATAGAGATTGTGCGGTGAACACTTCGATAAGTGACAGCAGTCAGATTAGGTTCTATAAAACACTTGCTGTGCTGTATTTATGGCTTAAATGCATAACCTAGTTTGGCAATAGCGGTCAGAATAGGGAAAATAGGGGTCATGCCTGCCCAGGAACACAAGTTCTAGGATACCGCACCTCCTCCATGGTATTGTAACATCCCGAATGAAGATGTCCGGGCTTTGGCCTCGTGTTATCTATGACAGGTACGCACACTCCTGGTGACATATGTTAGTCCGAACCTCAGGTTCCTGAAAAAAGCTACCTGTTTTCAGTATTGCACAATCAACTGTTTATTATCCTTCGCCAGCAGACGTGTTGTTTACTGGAGGTGGGATTTGGCAGCTGTAGGGCATTCGTTTGGGTTTTTTGTGTACCTTTATAAGTAAACCTTTGTTGAATACGGTTATTATACTATGAATTGTGAACCTACATTCCGATGTTACGGTGAAGAGGAAATGACTGACAACAATTGTGTTAGCCGCTCGTTGCTGTCACATTTCTCGCTCATCCGCAAGTTTTTCTGTTCCGATATTGTCTTGGTACACACGTCAGTGAGTCGCTTGCTGAAGCACTAGATAATCTGAAGTCGCGTTTAGTCCCCTGCCTCTAGCTGTATCATCAGAGTCATGTATACATTGTACGGCTCTTGACATGTAATCATTCACATCACGTCGAAGACTGACAGCGTATCTGCAATGTTTAAATCTCTTACCGTTGGTATTCCGGTGGGTGCGCTGTTTTTAATACATTTTGTTTACAGGATATTTCTAACTACAGCTGTATAAGCTCAGACTTATTTGTAATGGAGGAGTTATCAAATATCAGGACTCCTCCTTATGTTACTCTGAAGTACCAACTCGTTATTAAAGAACATGCACAATTACCCGAAATTATATAAAACAGACACACCGCTTTCTTGGATATCATGTAAATGAAAACTAAATTCCCTAAGACAAAATAACACTTAAAATTTGATGTTTACTAAAGGATCAGATAAGTGAAAGAAAAATGAATTTACGCTCCCTGACGAAAACTCAAATTCACAGTGCATACGATACGTGTATGCACTCACAAAAAGAACCATTCCGATTTCTCCTACCCAAGGACAACATGAAAAAAAGTAGCAATTACCAACAAATTCTCATCTAAAGACCAAATCGAGGAAATACATCTGCACGTAGAAACTGCAATATTATTTTGCTAGACAAAGAAACAGGGGTTGCATATATACATACATATCACTAAGCTGTTCTCTGGGATTCAGCGGCCAGCTCCACAAAGATAGAACAAACTACCAGAAATTTTTTAACTGATTATTTACTTACTGTCGCCGTATCAAACTCCTCCATTTACAGCTATATTGACATAAAAATCGGGCTTCACTGAGCATTACTTTATGTCTTTTTAATCAGGTAGGTGTGGGGGATTAGCCCACAGCTGACGGTTCCAGTTGGTCATTCAACCAAAGGATTCTGGAACAAAACCCTATGTGTCGGCGTCTTTCCGCCAATGTCACACAGACTAGCTGGCGCATCTCCAAGATTCACAGATGCCCTTGCTGCTGTTCTGTGCGCCATTGCCCATGGAGCGCCACGAAGAGACAAACCAATCTCTTAGAAAGAACGCCCAGCGTTACGAAAACAGGAAATTGTATGCAAGTTCTTCCTCAGAGGGAAAGATATGCAAATTAAATGAAATCCTCCAAATCGGTAAATTGGCAGCACAGATTTAGAAGACAACCGAATATAATTTTGATAACACTATCTTTTGGGAAGAAGAAAATTAGATGATTTTTTTTTCTTAGAGAAATATTACGTACCAAGAGCGAATAGTTTGTTCACTATAAATTATAGAATTATAGTGGTTCTTGCATATGAAACACACACTATAATTTCCTAGAGGCAGGGGTGTAATGAATTAGTTTTTACCGGTTGTTGTTGTTGTAGTCATTATATCGTGAATAAAGTCTTATACTGGTTGTTAATAGTAACACTTAATGAAAAGAGACCCAACGGCCAGACAGAGGTCTGACAGTACTATGAACTGAGAAAAACGTACTTACTTAAAATCTTTTATTAGAGAACTCCTGGTATCATCCAACACACCCACTACTAGTCACACTAATCGTATCACAATAATGAAGAAGAACCTAATCACATAGAACGAAGCTCTCGGCACAAAATAACGTAGCTCTTTTCACATCGAACAAAACCTCTCCACATATAAACAAAAAGTTCTCTCACGTAACACAAAAGCTCTCCTCGCACATAAACAAAAGCTCTCCCTACGCACATAAACAAAAGCTCTCCTAGGTGTCGTTGAACGCGCCTATTTATACTGCCTACCACCACGTCATGACTAACACTCGTTGCCACATATCATTCAGCGGGAGAAATAACATTTCGTTAAGTAAGAAGATAATTTACATAGGAAAATAAAATAACGAGAGATAGTAAAATCAAAAGGAAACTGAATCTAGAATATACGTTACAGGGGAACAGTCTTATACGAAAGACTGCAGCAGAATACTCGCATAATGCTTTCATAGCGGATATTATGTGACGGAAGTAGAAATTCGATTTAAGTGTAACAAATAATTTCGAATGATAATTTATACATTCGGGTATGCAACCTCTTGAAAAGGAGTGTTCATAGTAGAAATTTAGTAATATTGCTAATTCGTACTAGAGAGAAGGGCATTCAAGAACACATGTTTTGGCATCTGTTTTCTACAAAGCAAAAATGCAGTTGAAGAAACAAACGTCGTCTTCTGTACCTATCTTCAAAAACGTCGATTCCAATATTTTCCAAATATTTACATAACCTTTGATGTTAGGAATGGTATTTGATATGCAAAATATACTAGAAGCGGAAATATCGTAAAAAACTAAAACTTCATTTATGCCCATAATGGGAAATTGTACATATTTTGGGGGGAAACATGTTTTATGATTATAATTGCAAGATAATTTTTAAATCGTTAAAGATATTATCCCAATTTTTTTAAAGACTGGGTTTTTAAAAAAGTAGATACAAAACTGCGAAGTTTTTGAAAACAGAAAGATATTTTTGCGGTATTTAGTACCACTACGTAGAAATGAAGTTTTCAACGTAAATGATTCGCTGTGAGAAATTAATCCCACTAGGAGCGGAATTCGAATGAAACATTGTGAAACAGTATTACCGCGTATAATGCAAAATACCGTTAATACTTCTGAAGGAAATGGTGTGCATTTTCTGAAGAATCCACGGGAAATTGTATTAACGGCAAAAACATTCGAAGGAAAACTGAATTATCTAGATTAGGTGTTTCAATCAATGATGGGTGCTAAATACATTAAACTGGATCTGTGTTTGTGCTTCATAGTTTGAGTTTTTTTTTTGTTTTAAAGGAATAACAGCAGTCACGAATCATCGTTCTCACACTTCAGGCTACGATATTGGAAAAAGAAATTTTGTTCAAATTAAAATCTCCTTTTTGATATGCAGTTGATGTACCATTGAAAATTCCTATACCACAGCTTCACTACGCTGGCTCAATTCTCTACACAACGTGCCTTAGAAAGTCAATAAAGCTCTCAAGAAGATGACTGACTGTGTCGCCATAAGATCTCTTGTACTATAGCTTAAATAAATTATATGCTCAAGAGTAATACTGACGAACTCCTTACTTCAAGCGAGGGAGATATTTATGCCACCCCATAAAACATCAAGACGGCTCCAGACAATACTGCATTCGGTTGACCAAGAGTTCCCTTAAAATCAGAATAGCGAGAGTAAAAAGGGACTCAATGACAACAAAGTAAACACGGTACTAACTAGATAATTCAAATTCAAGTCCACTATTCCTATGTGGTATGTATGATATAAAAAAATTATCTATCTACTCATTTCCAAATCTACTGCCATTTGAGAAAATTCAGAGATCATTACCAACAGTGATGCTTAAAGCGAGAGCGTCTTTCTTCAGTTGGGACGAATTTGGAACCATTTCTCCAAATAACACCTTTTTCCCACAAAGAGAGAAACCTGGAAAGTAATTACAAATATTAGCCTTGCAATATTAGCTTGCCCAACCAGCCTGACATCGCCTGTCTTTTAATGAATATTACATTATATCTATTTCTTTGTTATCAAGTCATGTCAACGCGATCAAAGTATTAAAACGTTCAGTTATTCAAAATATAGTTTCTGTCTATCTTCTTTGATAAAGCCACCTGGTTAATGAAAAAAGCTTGGAATTGTTTATTAATATACTTACGCCAATAACTCGGATTACTAGCATAGTTTTACCATTTTTTGCAAATATACCAAACATTTGCAGTATGTAATTGGAAATAAAACTTATATCAACTTTTTTGTTGCAAAACAAATTATTGATTTGAGTGGCAAAATCGTCGGAAGAAGGATTCTCTTTAATCCTCTAAATCTGAGTGCCGAATAGGACAATATTCCAACTAATTTCGGCGTGAAGATGTTCATTTGAAGTTTTTATTACATGAAATTCAGTGAAAAAGCTTTGAATCATTTATGTCACTTTTGTTCCACATGTCTTGATGAAGAACATTTTGATTACATATAGAACAAGCATAAAAACGTGCTTGATGTTGATTAAATTTGGGAATAAATATTGTATTTATTAAATGGAATGTGTGGCTACCTGGTGTGTCATACGTTGTTGATATAATTGTATTCAGGTAATCATTCTTAAATTTTATTTTATAAAAATCCAACATATGTCAAATTCAATTACTTTGCCAAAGACAGACAATTAGAATAAGTTACCCTAAGCAGAAGCAATGAAAGTTGAAAAAAAAAACAAGAAACATATGCAACTCTTATTTCTTTAATAAATAAAATAAGTAATGAATTAAAGAAATTAAAAATGAACGTCTCCCATTAAATAAAGAAGAACAAATAAAACACCAATTTAAATTATTTAGTACGCAGTATAACCCCAAGCGTGTTGGTGAGTGTGGGATAGCATTTCCTCTGATCCCGATGGTATAGTTATACCGCTATTGGCGGTCGTCAGAGCCCCTTTAGTGGGAACAGGATGCACCACGAGAAGGCGGGGTTGACATTTGTCAAGGAGAGGCTGTGATGTTACGCATCACCTGACCACTGGCAGAACTAGTGGTGTTGGATTTATAATAAACAAGAAACTGAAGGATAAAGTGGTAGAAGTTGAAAGTTCCTCTGACAGAGGTGCACGACTCGTTATCCAACTATCGAGAAGATACCAGGCTCAGATTATTCAAACTTATGCACCCACCACAAGTCATCCTGAAGAAGAAATTGAAGAATTTTATGAGGAAATTCGTCATCTAAATAATAAAGGTAAGCAGCCCTTGAAGATAATTATGGGAGATTTCAATGCAAAAATAGGACACCGGCAACAGAATGAAACTTCAGTAGGTAAATTCGGTCACGGCAACAGAAACCAGCGTGGAAATACTCTCGTTGAGTTTGCAGAGGCAGAAGGATTTTCATCTTGAATTCCTTTTTCAAGAAAAAGCCACACAGGAAATGGACATGGAGACATCCAATTGGGACAACAAGTGAAATTGATTTTATTATGTGTAACAAAAAATTCGTCATCGAAGACTGCAGTGTGCTGAACAAGTTCAACACAGGTAGTGACCATAGATTGGTAAGATGTAAGATGCACCTCAACACTAAACTGGAACGTGGCAAGCTCATAAGACAAACAAAATGTATTGACATAACCAACCTTAAAAAACACCATAATACTTTCAAGTTGGAACTGAAGAACAGATTCTCTGCTTTAGAAGGCCTAACATCAGAAGAAGTGGATATTTCGGAAGTTAACAAAAAAGTAACCAAAGCTCTTATGGAAACAGCAACAAAATTAGCTGGGTCTAAGAACAAGTTGCATGTGAACAAATTATCAGGAAAAACCAAAATGTTGATGCAAAAAAAGAAGAGAGATGAGGACAACTAAAGAAGATGTGACTTCCAAAGTGGAATATATAGAGCTATGCAAGACAGCACGAAAAAGTATCACTGAAGACGTAAGGAAATTCAACTGTGAGCTAGTGAGGAAAGCAATTGAAAACAACCAAAGCCTAAAGATAGCAAAGGGACATCTCAGTAAGGGAAGAAAACAGATTATGGCTCTGAGAAAAGAAGATGGTTCTATAACAAGAAATAGAGGCGAAATTTTGACAAGAGTGAAAGATTTCTACTCCAAATTATATGAAAGGGATGATACATGTACTCCAGACATCATGAAAGGTACCAGAGTTCTTCCAGTCCTCCCAGCAGAAGTTGCTCATGCAATCAAGAACATGAAGCGGGGGAAAGCTCCAGGAGAAGATGGAATAACTATAGACATCATACAAGAAGCAAGTGGAGAAATTGAAACAGTACTCGCCCAAATTTTCACTCGATGCCTTAATGAAGGGAAGATTCCTGAGGATTGGAACAATGCTACATTGATCCTGCTACATAAAAAAGGTGACATTGAGGATCTCAGGAACTACAGACCTATCAGCCTTCTATCAGTGGTTTATAAAATATTCACTAAAGTTCTTTCACACCGCTTGAAGGTAACACTGGACATGGCTCAACCGAGAGAACAAGCTGGATTCAGGAGTGGCTACAGCACAACAGATGATATCCACGTACTGAGAGAACTAATTGAAAGAGCGAGGGAATATGAACTTTCATTGTGCATGGCTTTTATCGATTATGAAAAAGCCTTTGATTCGGTGAAACCATCAGCAGTTACCACGGCTCTGAAATCCTGCGGTATTGAAGATGCATACATTAATATTATTAATAACATCTATGAAAATGCAAGTGCAAAGATTAGGCTGTTTGAAAATACAACACACATAAAAATTGGAAAGGGAGTGAGACAAGGTGACACCATATCTCCG
Source organism: Macrothele yani (assembly GCA_039090855.1). Lineage (NCBI taxonomy): Eukaryota > Metazoa > Arthropoda > Arachnida > Araneae > Macrothelidae > Macrothele > Macrothele yani. Next base: position 32,418,273 of record CM076999.1, on the reverse strand, counting down.
AAGCTCTTTAATGCCACATTGGAAAATGTCTTTCAAGCACTGAACTGGGAAAACAAAGGGATAAAGATTAATGGAGATTATCTAACCCACCTTCGTTTTGCTGATGACGTAGTCATCATTTTGCAACTACCCCATCAGAGCTGCAGAGTATGATCCAGGAACTTGCTGACAAGAGTAAAGAAGTGGGATTAAAAATGAACTTTAAGAAGACAAAAGTGATGTTCAATGCTTTTACAAGAAATGAAGATTTATCGATTGATGGAGAAAAACTGGAGATAACAGATACGTATGTTTATCTTGGACAGCAGATATCAAGTGAGGGTCACATTGATGAAGAAATTAATCGGCGTACAAAACTTGCCTGGAGAGCTTTTGGAAGAAACAGCATAATTTTCAAGAGCAATATGCCATTATGTCTTAAAAGAAAAGTGTTTGATCAATGCATCCTTCCAGTGCTTACGTATGGTGCAGAGACGTGGACCTTAACTAAAAGAGACATACAAAGGCTGCAGACAACTCAAAGCAGCATGGAGAGGTGCATGCTTGGTATAACCAGGAGAGATAAGAAGAGGAACACGTGGATCCGAAAAATGACGAGAGTGGAAGACATCATGATCAGAGTTAAATCCCTGAAATGGCAATGGGCTGGACATACTGCCAGAAGGACAGACCATAGATGGACAGCCGAAATTTTAGATTGGATTCCAAAGGACAGGAAAAAGACCCAGAAAAAGACCACATGGGAGATGGGTGGATGAAATTCGTAAATATGCGGGAGTGACATGGAGGAGACTGGCACAAGACAGACCGTTGTGGAGGAAACTTGGGGAGACCTTCGTCCAGCAGTGGATTGATAATGGTTGACAATGATGATGATGATGATAACCCCAAACCCACTTTACTATTAGTATTAAATGCTGCGTCTGACTTATCAAACAGAACTTAAAAGCAGCTAAACAAATTTAGAGGATCTCACAGTATGAGATACAGCTTTTCTCAGGCTTATCATTCCAACATTTGGCAATGCATGTACTCTAACTCTAATTTCTCTTTGCTTTTTATTACTACTTTTGTATTTGAACATCGGTTCAAATCTCTTCTTTCATGGCGGTTTGACCTACGGCATCACGTCTTCAACTACCCGGTGGAGTTTGCATGATGGCGCCTAAACCCTTTGAGGGAACAATGATGTGAAGCAGTTTTTCAATATTATTGAAATGTGCTTCAATATTTTAAACCTTTGGTTCATTAAGGAGAAACAGAAGTGATTTTTTTGCAGTTTCAATTTGTCACCTATTTTCAAAAGAAAGTAGGTAACATTAGTGGCATTTTGTCCGTCCTCCTGTGCATATCTTACCTCTGCAACAAATCGTACGATTTAAAAAAAAAACTTTTCATTGGAAAGCCCGAAATTTGAAAATGATGAACCTTACTTTCTGTTTATATCTGACACACGACTTCGCTGCAAGAGGGCTTGAATCAGATGCTACAGAATTAAAAAATATATTTGCCGCCCCGGTGGCGCAGTGGTCTAAGCGATGGCCTATGATTATTCGCCGGAGCGGGGTCCGGGTTCGAATCTCGGTGAGTCATGGATGTTGTGTTTGTCTTACGGCACTGGTTCTCCCTCTTCCCTGGAACCAGTGACCCTAAATTAGGGACGGGCGACTGCTTATAGCCCATTGAGTTGCTCACGGTGGTCGTTAAACCTCCAATCAAAAAAATATATATTTCGTGCCACATAATTACTTCTAAACATCCGACTGCAGAATTTGTTCTTTCCTTTTGATATAATTTAAAATGAAGATTGATTAGATACGGTTTCTTTTTCAAGTAACGTAGAGTTTTTTTACTGGGTAACGTTAAGGTAAATTAAAATTTCCGAATATCTCGGATTCTAAATGACCGATTTAAAACGTCACTTTTATGACCGAGAGAGAGATGCTCTTGCGGAACTTTCTGCATATTACTTCTAATTTTCGGTGAAGTGCACAGTTTTGCCGTTAGGGGAGGTAATGGAATATTTATGTTTCTGATGTGATTGCACAAAAATCTGCACTTCTGGAAACTCGATTGTAAAATCTCTTCTATTGGTGAGGTAAGTCTCATTTCGTTAAGAATTTCCAGTGTTTCGGCTAAAAATGATGTTTAGTTCTTTCGACACGGACGTAGATTTTTATCATATTTTTCTGGATATCTCTGCCTCTAACAGCTTGATATAAAAAAAAAATTTCGAGAGTGTTTTGGGTACAAACTGTTTTGCATATCGTTTCAAATTTCCCTAGAAGCACAATTTTCCATATATTGTTTCAAATTTCACTAGAAGCACATTTTTCAGAAGGTAAAATTCGTTTTCGTGTTTACAGCACATTCACAGAAACATCTGCGCTGCTGAAAATCCGCAAAACTTTCTTTTCAGTCTGATAAAATGTAACAAAATTATCTCACAACAGGATTAAGGAAAATTCCCATTGATTTGCCGGATCACTTGATTTAAAAATTTTAATTACGAAATATTCTGAAAATTGCGCTTGAATATATTACTAAAATGCAAAATAATTAGACAGGAAAACAATTTCCTTTCAAAATACTGCCTAAGCTTTCATTATGCTTTTCTTAAACTTGCCATAATGTGTTTATCTCAATTATACAGAATTGTGAGTTCTCAAGAAAAATCATTAAAGAACTCACGACCTCCGAGAAATGAAATAAACGAAATACATGTAAAGTGAAAACTCTCAGACAATTCAACATAGATGTAAAAATTATGTGATAAATGATTGCATATAAATTTATCCACTTCTCTCTTGATCTGGCTATTTAAATGCCGTTCCAGCTACAAAACATTTCGGAAGTCACTGCAAAGAATGGTGCTGTGTGGCCTTTGCATTGTAATGCATAGTTTTAAATAGCCAATATCAAAATTACATTTGCGTCCAATACTTCTGGCCAAAGTAGTACTTTTTCAGGATCTTTACCATCTGGACATTTTATCTGTATAACGGAATATTTTAGTGAAACCTAAAATTCCCCGCGTTATTGACACTTGGAAATAACTGCAATTGTTCGCTTTAGTCCTTTTCCACTTAAACATCTCTAAACATCGCAAGGACTCAAATTACTCAAAAAGATAGAGGTTACATCTCTGTGTCTACTACTGTAGATGGATATTTTACTTTGATTTCCAGAAGACTCCCCCACAGCAATTTCGAAGCTAAAACTGTTGTTTTATTCTAGGAAAGATCAAAATACCTAGTTTGATCGTGCCGCTCATTTTGCGTTGTATGATGGGCTGCAAAAGATGGTAAATCAACATTAAACCCATTGTCCGTATAGTTACTTGGATCAAAAAACATACCTACTGAACCTTCTTCTTCGCCATCATAAACAGACTAAAAGTGATACTCCTTTGGCGATTCAGACACAAGAAAGCCTTGTCCGTGTACCAATGGACTTACAGTTGATGGTAGGTCAGGTTATTGTCCACTTTTTCTGATGTGGAACCCCTAGCTTAATAGGAGGTAACAAATAAAAGAAGCAATCTGTAAGCTCTCTCTGTATCATTGACACGGTGAAATCCATAGATCTTCCTTCGCCATTTATCCAATTTCTGATATTGCAATAACAGTTGTTACGACATGCACGTGGCACCCATTTATTTCTTTTGGTCCCCAGCATTGAACCCAAAGTGGCAATAATAAGTATTTCGTCTTAAAGGGATTATTGTGCGTTTCTGTGTGGAAAATATAACTTAGCCAAACACATAACAAAGGTTATTAGCTCTATTAACACATATACGTGGCATAATTTTTTTTAACTTTCGAAAAATTTATAAACAGACACTCAAACGTCTAAAGACGTGACTATTCTAACAAAAACCAGAAAATAACGCGGTTAGGTTGTGAAAACCGTTGACTCACGGTAATATCCATTCAGCCATAAACGCTTAGAATCATCTTTCATTTTGATTGTTAATCAGTGTGTCATGAAAACTATTACTAATTTTAAAGTTTTATTGTTAGATTAGTAATCAACACCACAAAATTAGTAAGATTTAATTTGCTGAGATAAAAGATATGTTTTGCATGTTGACCAATGTAATTGGAAGATCATGATACGAATGCAAACCACGCTATACTTTTTAAACTAAGTGTTTATCCACAGCTTTGAACAATGGGATTAATTATAAGATGTTTCCAGTCGGCAATTTAGTGCCACTAGTTCTAGGAAAGGATCAAAACCAGCACCGAAAAAACAAACACACCAGCAATGCCTCATCCGAGAACGAGGCCATGCTCATTGAGATCAAAGGCCAAAGGTCAGAACTTTGGCCATTGTGGAAAAGGGGACGTCCAAGCGAACTTGTGCTGCTAAAAACCTTCAGCATGATGAGACAAATGGAAGCACGAGATGAAAGGTTTCCCTCAAACACTCTTCATAAATGTACGCCTATATATGTTGTTGTGTATCTTAAAATAACTTTAGCATAGAACATTGTCAGGAAAATGATGAGTATTACATTTTAATAAAGAATGAGCATGAGGAAAAACGTAAGGTTTTAACAAAAAGCACGTTATTGAAAAGTTGGTTACGAATAAAGTGTATGAAACAGATGATTAAACTTCATGGATATTGTAAGACACTGTTTATTACATAAATCCCAGAGTGTGAAATAGAGCAATAAGATGCATGAAGATGTATTTGTCTTTTTCCAGCATTGATTGAATTTCTGATTTCTTGTAAATCTAGTATGCTATCCTTCGGGATTGCTATGAGCATACAATTTTACGAACTCAATTTTATCATAGAAATTTCAACAACGAAAAATATAGGGTGAAAATGAACACAGACATGGAAATTTGATACTTCAGACGCCAAAATATGTTATCTACTGGATGTTTAAAATACAATTTGGAACTGTAAGTTATTCAGACATTTTTTAATTTATTTTCCTGTCCCGCTTACCATGTCCTGTTATATCAAATGAAAGTGCATAATCTTCTGTTGAATATACGTATACCATAGCAACTTTTCTGCATTTCTGTGAACACATCACTTAAGAAAACGCAGAATATAATTATTATTTGCGGTTAAAGTCACTGACGGAGTCGAGGAAAAATATATATTCGGAAGAAAATATTACTGATACTTTCAAAACGTATTTTGAAATTTAATTTCCCAAATGAATTCCTTTAGTAGCAATCGATGTAGCGAAAATATATGACAAACCAGTTGTTTTTTCTACGGATGATAGAGCATAATGCGAAACTCCAATGTAAGGTTCCTAAGTAATGATTCACTTGCTTGGAATATTAAAACGTGTAGGACTCTTAATGGGTGGCATTAACATTTTAATAGTTACATGATGAATATTGGAATATTTAAGAGTAAACAAAATAGACTATCGGAACAGGTTGATATTTTGGAACTTTCTGCGAAACGAACTTCATCTGTTAAAATCAAATAGGACAACAACTTTAGAAGATAAATTGTTTCATGGATTTTTTGCTGCGGCAGTTCAACACGTTTTAGACTGTTAAGCACATTTCTGGGAAAGTAAACCTGCTGCCATGTCTGTGGTTGGGTTTCTAGTCTCATTCGTGAACAATGTTGATAGCGGTAAACCCATTGGGCCACTAGTTTTATGTCTGCATAATAGCACTTTAATACCAATGTATAAAATACGGGATTTCACCATGGCACAATACAAATTTGGTACATGTGAATTCGTTTATTGATGTAAATATGACATGGATGTTAAGTCAGATCATATTTGAAAACGTGGACATTTCCGTCGTCCTTGAGCGGATGTCTAACTCGCGTCTTCCGGATATCGCACGAGTATGCTAACCACTGCACCGCCCAGAATGACCAAGTTTCAAATTTCTGATTAATCTGAATGTACTCGGATAATTAATTTAGCATACTCGGGCTCTACCTAAGAGCTGCGGGTTACATGCCCTCTCCAGGACGACGATATTTTCAAGTTTTCGGATATTGTCAGACTTAACATCCATGTCACATTTACATCAATATATGGGTTCATATCTTACAAATTTGTATGGCATTATTTTGCCTTAACAGGAAAGTTTTCTAAATATGCATTAGAAAATTATTTGATTCTTCAATTTGAGTTAATTGCAGTTCACTGTGTTTAAATCTAATGATTATAATATCTATTGCATCAGGCACAGGGGTTTAGGATAAAACGAGGCGTCATATGATAACTGCTTGCATCGTGTTGAACATATGAGTATTTTAAACTTCCCGCGAAAACTATACAATTTTTAGTAATGGATTTGTCATATCGGTGATAAATATTTATACGTTATTTTTTCTTCTAGGTTAATCACTGGTGCTTTCCACTTGGTTATAATCAATCTAAAAGCTAATTGGGTTTTCTTCTTTATGGGTTTTATTTTTGCCAAGACTACAAGCACAGTATCCCCAGTTGGGGGATATGTGTTCTTTATACAGTTCGCTAAAGAAGCTTAATTTCTAATTTTGGCCGAATCATATACTGTGGAAATCGTTTATATCGAACCCGGATAAAATGAATTATTGCGTATTTCGGACTTTTGAAAATCATCTTCAAAACAGCCTTAAATTACATTTAACCCATTTTCCTATATCGAACCAGTTGAAGCAGCCTTGCTGTATATACCGAATTTTTCGAATACACTCCTCGCAAATTTTCCCGGAAACAAATCTTGTCAAGCAAGGTCACCTTTTTTCAGCGAAAGTGGAAATTCCCTTTTGCTAATTGCTGGCGTTTTCAAAGTTCCAAACTGGAAGCAGCCCCTTTCTTTCATTATGAAAGAGACTCTCTCTTTTCCAGAACTTTTCAACGGGACGACGCCGTATACGTCATACGAAGCATACGGAGGCAAAAAGGAAATAAGGGCGCCTTCAGGCTGGGTTGATAAAGATATGTCGTCTTCGGGTTGGGTTAAAAAGAGAGATGCTGCTGTATGGTGAAGGAGGGTGGCAGAGGGATAACCTGGTGGGAAGGGTGGGGCGATCGCTGGTCCTAGTTAACAGAGCAAGAAAAGGGAGGGAAGTGGCTACGGTACTCCGACAGCATCGTGGAAGAACTGAGGGTACCGGATACACTTTGATTTACAAAATCGAACAGGTTGAAAAGAGAGTTTTGGCAAATGCAATAAAGTTAAAGGAGCAGAAACAGATGAATAATTATTTTATTTCCTTAAAGCATGGAATCTGGTAAGACTTCCTTTTCTGTCATATTGCTGTGTATCCTGTTTTTAATTTGATCATATAATTCTATTTACAATTTACTATACGAAAGTAAATAATCTTATTTTTTTAATGTTCACCTATTGTATACACAAGAACACCACTGAGAGTGGTAGGACGGTAAAACCCGTGTACTGAATTATTGTGTATATCGAATTATCGAATTATCGAATTCTCCACTTCGAATTCGATATACACGTGTTCAACTGTATTTGCCTATCTATTGGATTATAGTATATAAACTCACAGTTGCGTTTGTCATTTACTCGCAGTGTGTTTTAATTGCTCTCTTCAAATCCTTTGTTTTGCTGAGTGGACATCATACTTAATGAAAGTTCATATATTTTGTTGTTTAATTCCGCGTTAGTCTCCCTTTCTAATTAGCCGGTAACGTCAAATAGTAGTTAATGAAATTTTCGATTTTTTCGATATTTTCGCAACAATCTCCCTTTAAATTCACGGGCAATGTCAAATTTTTCTTTCAACTTTGCTTTGGCTATGCTCGGAGCTGAAACAGCTTGTACGGATGTGATGCTAGAATGCTTTCTTTGTGTAGTGATTGAAAGCAAAATGAGAAAAGAAATGAGAAGACCAATCTGAAAAATTAGCGTCTGCCATTTCCTTGCTTTTCTTCCAGTTTTCAACGTTAATTAAGACATCTGACAAATGAGGTACTTAATTTGTCCTTCTTGGTACCTTTTTCCGACTCTCAGTTGGGTGTTATCCAGAACATAAAGGTCACATTTCACACCTAAGCCTCTTTCCTGAAGTCGTTTTGTACATGCCTATGATCGGCAAAGCAATTCAAAATTCAAAGTCATCTTTCAAACATTTTTTAAAGTAAAATCCCGCTCTGATGTAATGGGCTAACCGAAATCTGAAAATAACTTTTTACAAAATTTTGCTCGTTAGATGCATGAATTTTCCGTTCTTAAGTGTGTGAACGCCTTATATTTAGCATTGTTCCAAACATGTCTTGCAAAGAGCATTTATAATACCTAATTACTCATAAAACCAATTCAACTGCACTGCTTTATATAATCATAGATGTTTGTAAAATCATAATCACTTCACAGGTACAAGGTAACACAAAAATGAAGAAATAATCACCTGAAATACGTATAAAAGATAAAGCTTAAAAATATATGTGAGAAGAGATATGCAATTGAGAAGGATCTTAATTCGGAAGATTTTCAGGTGAAGTTCTACTTATTCAAAGGAAATAATGTCAGAATTGTTATTAGCTTTCAGTTTCGGTTGGTTGGTTGGATCATTGATTTTAATGGCGCAAGGGACATGGGTGGCCAAAGAGCGCCAAACAAAAGACATCAAAACAAAACATAATCAATAAAAAACATACACAAGGTTAAAAACAGGCTGATTTGGTAAAAATGAAACATGCGAGTGAGCAAGTTAAAATCTAGATGAGTTTAAAAAGTCAATTTCTCGTAAAAACGAAAACACTGCTTTCATGTCGCAGGCTTCGCCAATAATAGTTTGCAGCGTAGCTGCTCCTTCGTCCAACAGATGAGAGTGAAAATGACGAAAACGATGATCACAAAACCGAACACAAGTACACAAAACATGAAGGACAGTGAGGCGACAGTTGCACGTTTCACACACCGGGACACCCTCGCCACACAGCAAAAAGCGGTGAGTAAAACGACAGTGCCTAATGCTAAGACGATGCAAGAACAACTTCCTCACGACGGTTCTTCCGCAAACTAGACTTCCATAGTCCAATCTGTGGTTTGAGAGAATGCAACGTATTGCTGTCCTGCTGAGACCACAGGGACTGCCACTCGTCCAGGAGAAATGTCCGGATCAAAGGTCTAAAATCGCGGAAAGACAGTGGCAGCCGAGCTGGCAACATGGAGGAAACAGACCTGGCAGATAGATCTGCCAGCTCGTTACCCCGGATCCCAACATGGCCAGGAACCCAACAGAATCGGACCAGGAAACCAGCACCTTCCAAAGATCCAAGAAGACGGCGGACACCACGGATGACCGGTGAGTCTGTGTCCTCTGGAGAAGAACGGAATTGGATGACGGACTGGTAATCGGAGCAAATCATAGCGCGACGATGAGATCTATACTGTATGTGACACAAAGCGAGGTGTACAGCACGCATCTCTGCCGAAAAGACGGTGGATTCAGGCGGAAGCCTCTCAGCATGGGAGGCAGCGCCACACACGAAAGCGGATCCAACAACCTCACCGGATTTCGACTCGTCAGTTTCTGTTTCTTAAAATTATTTATCTGTATAATGTAACGAGGAACAGGTTCTTTCGACTAGGAACACATTTCCTTTCTGGTAGAGCGAGCTTCGCTCAATACGCAAATCAAAAATTTTGCAAAACTGATATTCGTATCTATGTAGTGATTTGGGATAGAAGAACAATGTTATTTTTCACCAATATAAGAGCGAATTATGCAAAAGAAAAATGATACATTTACTATGACTGGAGAAATAGACCCGAAGCAAAGAGAATACTATGGCACATGAATCGGATTTTTCATTTCTGAATGTAATCGCTATTTTTCATGGCACACACAACAGCAACTAGGGTCTCCGTGAATCTTGGAGAGGTTCCAGCTAGTTCTGTGTAACATTGGAGAAAATACCACAACTCACTGGGTTTTGTTCCAGAATCTTAGGTTGAATGACCAACTGGAACCCTCAGCTTTGGGCTAATCCCCCACACTGATGTACTTACCTGATTAAAAAGACAAAAAGTAATATTAAGAATGACTCAAGTTTGTGATATGGTGGACCTATCACACTTGGGAAGGACGGTCCGCCACGGAATAGACCTGGACTTTCTAAACGGAGAATGAGAAAGAGATCTCGGCTGAGTGAATGTAAGATTGGTGTATGGAATACCAGAGGTATAAATGGAAAGATGAATGAGATGATTGAGGAGATGAATAAATATAGACTGCATGTGCTGTGTGTAAGTGAAACCAAAAGCCCGCCCCGGAGGTGAAGCGGTCTAAGCGATGGCCTCTGATCGTTCGTCCGAAAGGTGTCTGGGTTCGAATCCCGGTGAGGCATGGATGTTGTGTTTGTCTTACGGCACTGGCTCTTTCCCTTCCCTGGAACCAGTGGCCCAAAATTACGGACGGGCGACTGCTTATAGCCCATTGAGTTGCCCACGGTGGTCGTTAAACCTGCAATTAAAAAAAAGAAACCAAAAAGAAGGAAATTGGGGTAGACGAAGTGAATGGCACAGTGAGTTTGGGATCTGGAGTATTGGATAATATGAGAGGACAGGCTGGTGTCGGTGTGATTGTAAGTGAAAAGTTGAAGAACAACTTGATTCACTATAGTTGCGTAAATGAGAGAATTCTCTGGATTCGTTTAAAAGTGAAACGACAGAGAATTGTAATTGTTGTAGTGTATGCTCCTTGTGACTCGGAACCTACTGACAAGAAGGAAGATTTCTGCTACTGACAAGAAGGAAGATTTCTGGAATGAGCTAAAAGCTGTTTTGAGCCAGTTTGGTGCTAAAGAAAAAGTTATAATAGCAGGGAATTTTAATGCTAGAGTAGGTGTGCAGAATGCAATTTCTGACAATGCTGTGGGTAAGTTTAATGATCCTTGTCTGAAATGATAATGGTGAAAGATTAATTCAACTGTTCATTGATAATGGTGTGTGTGTATCTAATACATTTTTCAACCACAAGTATATCCACACATATACTTGGGAAAATTCGTACTCTTAGTCAGAAGAGTGTGATAGATTTTGTTGTCTACGATCAGCGTCTGAAACACTTAGTTGCTGACACCCGTGAGATGAGAAATGCGGTAGTTGGTTCTGATCGTTACTTGGTAGTGTCACGAGTGAAACTTAATGTTGGTTGGAGGAAAAGGAATAGGAAAAGACCCAGGATAGAAAGAATAAAGGTTGATAGGCTCCTTGAAGATAATCAGCGTTATTCTGACTTACTCAGAGAACGACTGAAGGAGCTGAAGTCTGGTGAGAGGGATGTAGAAAAGAAGTGGGAATGTTTTGAGAACTGTGTTGTTACTGCTGCTAAAGAGGTTTGTGGAACCACAATAGTAGGTAACAGTAGAGGTGATGCTTTTTTTTTTTTTTTTTTTTTTTTTTTTGGATGTTTAACGACAACCGGGAGCAACTCAATGGGCTATAAGCAGTCGCCCGTCCCTAATTTAGGGTCACTGGTTCCACGGAAGGGAGAGAGCCAGTGACGTAAGACAAACACAACATCCATGCCTGACCGGGATTCGAACCCAGACCCCTTACGGACGAATGATCAGAGGCCAGCGCCTTAGACCACTGCGCCACCGGGGCGGCAAGAGGTGATGCTTCGTGGAATAGTGAGATTGAACAGGCAGTAAAGAGAAAGAAGCAAGTCTATTTGGGGCTGTTGCAAGGTAGAGTCTCTATGGATGAATATAGCTGTAAGAAGCGTGAAGCTGCTAAGCTGTTTCGACAGAGTGAGGCAAAAGATAGGAAGGAGAAAGTGGAAAGGCATGAACTGGCTTTTCGGATAGATAGACTGAAAAGGCAGTAAAGAGAAAGAAGGAAGCCTATTTGGGGATGTTGCAAGGTAGAGTCTCTGTTAATGAATATCGCTGTAAGAAGCGTGAAGCTGCTAAGCTAGTTCGCCAGAATAAGGCAAAAGATAGGAAGGAGAAAGTGGAAAGGAATGAACTGGCTTTTTGGAAAGATGGGAAGTCCTTCTGGAAGTACATGAGACTCAGGCAAAATAGTTGAAGCAAAGTTGTAAGTTGTGTGAAGAATGAGATCGGGGAAATGCTATAGGATCACAATGAGTTAAGTGAAAGATGGGGTGAATACTTCTGTGAGTTATTAGATCAGGAAAGTAAAGATGATTGTGAGACAGACGCAGATGATGTCTCAATGAGGGATCGGAGCACAGGAGGGATCTGAAGCGAAGAAACGTGTAAAGCTCGAAAATCTCTTCAGAATGGCAAGGCTCCGGGAGTTGAGGTATATCTGCAGAGATGTTGAAATATGGTGGTGACTCTGTAATTGCCTGGTTAACTGAAATTAGCCAGCTGCGATGGGAGTTAGGAATGGTCCCTCAGGATTGGAAGGATGCTATTATTGTTCCCTGGTATAAGGGAAAAGGTTATCAGACTGAATACAAGAACTATCGGGGTATTAGATTACTAAGTGTGCCAGGGAAAATGTTTGATAAGGTTGTTATTGAAAAGGTACAGGGTCTTACATCAGAGAAAGTGTAGGATGTTCAGAGTGGTTTTATGCCTGGTAAAGGCTGCACTAACCAGATTTTTGCATTACGCACGATGATTGAAAAGTATCTGGCTGTTGGGGAACAAAGTTTTTACTGCCTTCATAGATTTAGAGAAAGCTTACGACCAAGGAAATAGGACACTTTGGTGGAAGGTTTTGAATGAATATGGTGTTACTGGGAATCTACTTACTAGTGTAAAAGCCATGTATGCGGGTAGTAGAGCTTGTGTACGAGTGAATGGTGTTTTATCAAAATGGTTTTCTGTTGGTACAGGAGTTAGACAAGGTTGTATAATGTCCCCATGGCTTTTTAATATATTTATGGACGCATGCATTTGTGATGCCAAAATAGATAATAGTGGTTTATGTCTTTGTGATATCCGTGTGTGCAGATTGCTGTATGCTGATGACACTGTCCTGTTGGCAGAGAGCAAAAGTGAGTTGCAGAGTATGTTGACTCGGTTCCACGAAGTTTGTATGAAATTCAAACTTAGTATAAATAACGGAAAAACCAAAGTTATGGTGTTTGAGAGACGAACGGGTAGCACTGAAGGTAATGTAAGTATAAATGGCACTGTGATTGACCAGGTGAGGGAGTTTGTGTATCTAGGAAGCATGTTTGACAGAGAGAACAAATTGGATGGTAAAATCAGTAGGAGAGTGAATTCTTCTTTGAAAGTCATAGCAGATCTGGGAGGTTTTCACAGGAATTATGGGTTCTCTAGAGAGTCCCGCATGGCTGTGTATGAAACTGTAATTGTTCCTATCCTGATGTATGGTAGTGAAACCTGGGTACTGCAGAAGAAACATAGGAGTCGTTTGTGTGCTGGAGAAATGCGTTACTTGGTTTGTGGCAAGACACGGTCTGATTTTGTGAAGAATGAAGATGTGTTGCAGTTGTGGGATGTGAAGCAAAATGTTGTTAGCAAGGTGTAGGCCAATATGCTTCGGTGGTTTGGCCATGTTGAACGAATGAGTGATGAGATGCTTACTAAGAAAATCTTTTTAGCCCAAGTGGCACGAAGGAAAGGCAGAGGAAGGCCAAGGAAGACATGGGTGGATCAGAATCAGGAGTGTTTGCATGAGAAAAAGATTATGAGTATGAAGTATAAAAGATCTTGTGTATGGCGTGTAATGGATATCAGTGAAGCTCGAGTTGTATGTCAAGATCGGTGTAAATGGAGAAGTTTGATACGAAAACAGTAAGTAAAAATATCTGGTAGTTTGTGTTTCCTTTTGGAGCTAGCCTCTGAATCTCAGAGAACAGCTTAGTGATATGTATGTATGTATGTTTGTTAGCTTTTCTAATGAAATGATAGCAGATCATGGAAAGCCGATGGCACTTTTAAATCCTCTGCTCTGGTACTAGTTTGCAGAAATATTGATGTTGTTTCAGCGCAAATCTCCAAAACATGGTCAGTTGACCAGAAACAACAAGATATCACTGATCAGTCAAAGCAGGAAATATGCATTATTTATTTGAAATTAAAATGTACTCTTTTTCGCATTCGGATCTATCCTTGTGGGTTATCATGCTGTCTTCCCACATTTATATTTACACACTCAGTAGACAACGAAATAGGGTTTAAGGTAATGGTAATTTACATGCACGTATCATGAGATACGCATGCGGCACTATTTTACGGAGGTGATACACGAACTCTGCTATTTTCGTTCGACTACAATCTTTTTCTGACCTTGGTTTCGAATTTATTTACGATGCTGGCGATGTAAAATTTGTCCGTTGCTTTTCGTCCCGAAACTTTTCCAGGAATTCGCGCTGTGGTACCCTTGTACATTTTGTTATCCAATAATATATCACGACAAACGCCCACTCCGGAAAGGTGTACACAGCCATCTTAAACGACGTTAAACGACACGGTAAGACACGGAGATTGCCTTCGGAGAGAATTAGCGTGCCCGGCCGTGTGTTGCCGTGACGTCACAGTGATTCATCTCTTTATCAAGGGAGGTCACTCCCGCGGATATCTCAAGGAAGCAGGGTCACTTGTAAACCGAATGTCGTGATCGATGGAAAATGGGAAGAAAACAATAGTAGTTGGTTCTTTGAAAGGACTACCTAATGAAACTCCCTGTACAACACAAGGAATTAAGGTCAGGGTGTATCACATCCATATGTTATATACGTCTTTTTCAGCATGCACCAAATACGTATTGCATATAGCTTCTGCGCTGTATTTATAAATACAAATACTGTGGAAGTATGGCATCTGTGCGCACCTATTGTGTCGTTTTTCACAGTGAATGAACAGCAAAAATGAAAAAAAAAATTAATCAAAAAACATTCGTTTAATTATACAATGTACATACGTGTTTAATACGCAATTTTTAATAGGTGAGACAAGGGGCTCAAGTCTATGCTCATAAGTGAAACGCCAAATATCAGACACCATCCAATAGCGGACAAATGTTGAGGTTACAGAATATCCGCTATTGACATGTTTCTCTACAGATAGTACTTTGCTAAATTATATCACCAACATACTCCTCTCATTGTGATTTTTTGTTCATCAAAATGTTTTAAGAAATACCTACTTTTCCATCATATAAAACTAAGCTGGACAAAAAATAACATTGTTTCCAACTTTTAATTAATAAAATTAATATATTTAGAACTCCTAATTACATTGCTGTAAAATTAGGAAATATCCCATTACGTTCTAGAATCACAGAAATGACATCGCTGCGACTTCAAATTATCCGACTTTTAAATTTATTTAATATGAAATTAATCAAAATATTTCTGCATGTTTTCATATTTTTCACCAGAAGTACGTATTTGCCTCTTCCTAACTTGTGAAGATTATTTTTTATGTATTTTTGTTACGTTCTGTAGACATTACTAATGCCCTACATCGCATGCTCACGTTGCTTCTTCAAAAATTGGAGCTACGTTCTCAAAACCTTGGGGTTTTTTAACTGTGAGACTAGGTGACTCACCAGTCAAACTTCCAAATAGCATGCAAAGGATGCGGTATCTAGAGGCTGCTGTTGACAGATTTTACTGAATATAATATTTTGCTATTTTATATCACAAAGATACTCCTCCCATTGGGAGTTTTCCTTTACCCACAAGTGCTATGGAATAGCATACAAAGGATGCGGTATCTAGAGGCTGCTGTAGAGAGGTTTTACTGAATATAATATTTTGCTATAATATATCACAAAAATACTCCTCCCATTGGGAATTTTCCTTTACCCACAAGTGCTATGGAACACCTATATTTCCATGAAATCAGGTAAACCTTCGTTTACTATAGTAAAATCATTCGAAAATGTTTTGTTCTATTATGTGTTTACATTCATATCATTGTTTTCATAGGTATTCCAAAACCAATACTGGTTACAGTTTTTAGTTTGGAAAATTAAATATGTGTATTTATTCATAAATATTTTTCCTCCAAGTTGTGGAACTCGGGTTTTCCGTCTAATATCTATCCTAAAGGAAATGTGCAATTTTACAAAAAACGACTTCGATTTTTACGGGGAAAGCGAAATCGTTTTTTTTTTCAGAAACAGGAGAAAAAACAGACCGAATAATTCAGCTGTAAGCAAAGCTAACTAATTTATAATTTCAGAAATAATAACAACTCATTTGTTTTTTGAAACGGCCATTTTCAATATATTTTCATTTAACTAAACGCCTTCGATTTACATTCTGGTATCCCTATCATCTAATGTATTGCACATCATACGTCAGAAAAATTTAGTCTTGAGCTTCCAATGCACATAAGTTTTTTTTAATTTTCCTGTTTTATTTTCTACTTCTGCAACTCTATTTCTGAAGCACGTATTAAATCAAAATAAACAGAGTATATTCCTCTTTCCAACAAGGCTACGAAACATGATTTTTATTTTCAGTGGAATCACCAACATGAATTTACAGTTGATTATTCATCCGGTTGATATTCAATAAAGGCTAACATTCTGTATGAATTTACCATAACTGTAAAAAAATAACCGATCTTAGCGTATGGTTTGCACACTTCATCAGGGTCAAGTCGACAAGTTCCAAGGAAAGTCTGATTTCAGATCAAAACTTCTGCCGCGGGAAAATAGTAAAATCGTAAATTATGTCTTTATTAAGGATACTAAGATACCTGCTTTCATTTTTTTAATTTGTGTGAAAGGTCGACAGAAACTTGATGAATACCGGTAGATGAGTCATCACAGATGTGTATATAACAATATTTTGATGTAGCTGTGTAACGATACTTCGATGCAGGGGGTTACTTTGTTTAGTATTACATTTGGTAGTCGCTAATTTACACGTTCTAGAAGATTACTTTCTAAATATTACATATTTGTACGGGCAAATGAATGACGGGGATATGGTGATGCGAATCCATTATATTTTTTAACTGTGAATATTTGATATACGGCTAAGAATAAATGCCTGGCACTCAGTTTCAGATATACCAACCTATTATTATTACCAAACTTGCCTGCATATGAATGCATGCCGGATGTCATCCTTTATACCCTGCAGTTTTTATTTTCGATATTTCTCAAATTGCTTCTTGGAAATGCTTGCCAAATGCGATTGTAGCTTCTTACTCTTATTAGCCCTTACCAGTAATTTGTTAGTACTAATATACTGTTATAGTCCTTATATTCAAAGTTTGGTGTTCTTAACATCTTGCAGTGGTTAGATAAGTTGGTTTAGCTCAATAATTTCTGGAGAAGGCAAACATCTTTATTTTGCTTTATTTGGAGGAGTGAAGACAACCGTGAGCAACGTGATGGACTATATGCAATTCTCCGTCCCTAATGTAGAACCATTGGTTCCAGGGAAGGGATGCAGCCATTGCTGTAAGGCCAACACGTATGTTTCTCACCGGGTATTGAAACCAGACCCATCATATGATCAGAAGCCAGCGCTCAAACCAATGCGTTACCAGGACAGAATGGCAAAATTAAGCGTAGTTCTTAGTTTTCGGGGCTCCTGTCTCCGAGAGTGAGCCCATCTTGAGAATAAATCTCGGTAGTAAAGCTGATCAGGCGTCGTTCCATCTTTAATTAGATGAAAAAAGCTGAAATTCACCAACGGAAGAACGTAAGTCTAAACTTCTCAACATGACAGCAACTGGGTGTGACCGTAAACTGCAACCCACTTGAAAGGAAAATTCACCAACGGAAGTACGTAAGGCGAATTGAAATTCAATTCTAATCGTAAGCCTTTCCGAGAAGGGCACCAATTGAAACTACAAAAACAATTGAAACCATATTTTCGAAATTGATCATTTTAAATTGTGTTTAAAATAAATGGTTTGAAAGAAATATCAGTTGTATTACATACAGACCTATAATAACATTTATTCATAAGTAACAAAAATAATTCGGAAGAAATGGAAAATCATTGTGTTAAAATCACTTTAGGTAATGTGTTCTATGACTTGGTGTTGTACAGCAGTAGTCATGTCCATGTCTGTCATTTGACACTGGCTTAACCAAAGCTTCTGCTTCTTTTCATTTTTATTTTCCCTCTAGCGCAAATCATGATTTATGTAAAAAAATAACTCATTTATCGAACACACACATTTTCTGAAACATGAGTAATTTTTTCCACATGTCTAGGTGCAAAGTTTGTAAGAACAAAAGGGAAGCATTTTTTTTTTAATTTTCACTGCTGCATAAAGTTCATTTTATAAATTTTTAGTTTGCTATCACGGATAACGATTATCAGCCAGATGCACTGTACTCAGACATTTTGAAAAACTATATGTTCCAAAAAGACGTGATTACCAATTTTTTGCGTCACAAGCTAGTTACGATTAATTGAAGATGTAATAGTCCATTTAACTACCGGAACGATGTGGTTGTACAGAAATACCCAGCATATAAGTCGGCACTCTGCAGTCTGGACGAAAAAGGTTAATGTAACTAGTAAGCTTTGTGGTGTACATGAACATTTTTAGAAAGAGTGCGTCAATTCAGGATAACGATGTTTTTGAATTTCTTTAATAGCAGCTTCCTAACAGTTTTAAAATAACATATCAAAGAAATGCCAACAACTATGGTACTCACTGAATACTGTTTGAAAATTAAGGACAGATTTAGAATTCATTAGACAAGGTTTTTACGCGTATCTCTCGGGTACTAGGCATTGCAATCACTTTTGTTATTCGTTCGCTTCTGTTAATTTTCTTTTCACATGTATGCACATTTACTTTCCATTTCACCCTGTAATCACGTTTCACCGTTCGCGTGTATCGGTCTTTTGAAATGTAGTAAATATGGTGCTTATGAAATTTCAATTTTTCTCTTTCCTTGGAGCACTCATTTGGTACCAGACCACAGACATTTTATATTCTAAGCGTTTTGGGAAAGGTAGGACTACTGACTGTGATTACAAATAAGAAAAATCAGCAAACAAGAAGTTGAATACATAAAAATAAAAGACGGAACCTTAGCACTCGAGTTATAAAAAATTACTTTCCACTGACGCTTATGCAATGTGCGACGTCTAAAAAAGTGCAAAAGATTATCCGTGTGGATTGGGAGTACACTCATTTTAACCCGCACACGAAGAAAAGACCATGCGATTTACTCGAAACTCGGCAAATAGCTATGGTGGGAACAGACATGCAAATGATTAAAGTTTCCTGCGATTCCGCATGCCTGCGTGCCCAAAACCGGCACTGCAAACGCAATCCTTGGAGCTAATAAGGTGACGCGCAGGGGACTCCACGTTTCAGCCGAAGTGCAATATAAGGGTCAGGTGAAATTCCTGAGCGATGGACATGCCGAGAAATCTCGGTAGATGTGCGTACTGGCAACTGATGGAGTTTGAACGTGGCCGTATCGTCGGGATGCGAGTGACATGGCTACCAGCGGGCCGAATCAGCCGCCATTTAGGGCAGTCGGACATTAACGGTGCAATCGTGTTAGCAGCAAAGGACACGGGAAGGCACCCATACACGGCGAACTGTCTCCGAAAGACCCAGACACACCACCAGCAGAGAGGACCGTAGGATCGTGAGAGCGTCACGCCCAGATGCAAAGACGTCTTTGTGCAGTAGCCAGAGGCATGTGACAGCTGTACAAAGGATTCCTGTGTCCACCAGAACCATATCCAGAAGCCTGACAGAGGCGACGTTGCACTCTCGACGGCCCTTAGATTGTTTTGTCATTAACGCCTGATCATCGTGGGAGTTGGTTGCAGTGGTGTGAGCAGTGAGCAACGTGGAATGCTACAGACTGGCGACGTATAATGTTCAACGACGAATGCCGCTTCGGTACGGGAACAGACGAACACCGTGCCAAATTGTGGAAGACCGCACATGAGCGCTACAATCCCAACCTCACTGTACGGCGGCACACGTCCCGGACTGGAGCAGTGATGATCTGGGGAACTATTGCGTATGGCTGCCGAACTTTCATCGCAGTGATACGAGCGATGTTGACAGCACAGCGCTACTACGTAGAGGGAATCATGCGGCTCCATGAGCTGCCTTTCTTGGCGAAGCTGCCCGGAGCCATTTTTGAACAAGATAATGCCCGTCTGTACACGGATTGTGTTTCATAGGACTGTCTACGTCATGCTTTGACGCTTCCGTGGCCTAACAGATCACCTGATCTCTCGCCGATCGAACATGTGTGGGACCAGAGGGGGACGCTTTTATTCTCCATGTCCTAGTGTATGTGGTTTTGAGCGGCATTTGCAAGAAGTGTGGGCCAATGTGTCCCAGGATATCATACGGCGTCTCTTTGACTCCTTGGCGGACGGTATCACAGCATGTATCCGAGCACAAGGCAGTCCGGCGCGGCACTAATGCTAAGCGGAATGTGTACCGTATGTTCGCGGAATATTGTTCTGCTGCTGTGATATTGTAATAACTTCCGTCCTTGTTATGTACAATCTCACTGCTAAAATATAATTTCAATCCGATTCCTCCTTCTTGGTGAACGAATATTTATGGCAATCAGCGTATTTATTAAATTACTAAATGGTAGCAAAAAAGCACTATGTGCAGTTTCGAAATCATAGAGTTTTTCGAACGCAAGAAACAGCACAGCAGAAAAAAGGAAAAATTGTGATTATAATGAAATCAATGATCCTGTTTTCACAGCAAGGTTATAAAAGCAAATCTGTTGGAAGAGACGAACTGTGATCACGAGCATTCCGTCAATGGAGAAATTCACTAACTTTTGATCAATATCTTGAATCTATTTTGTGAAAGGAAACGTAAATGTAAATACACTGGCGGAAAGTGCAAAAAGAACACCAAGAAGGAATTGGCGGACGCTCATGAAATTTACATGTGTTAATGATGTCGAGTTTACGTAGGTGTGATGTAATTTCGGGACCAACCGGTGAGCGCTCACGCCACAGCACGGCATAATATGCAAATAATCGTCGGTGGTATTTAAGGAGTACGGCGTAGTGAATGTAATCAGTCGTCGGCGTACGGACACGTGCGAAGACCCTGAAGAAGCTGCAATGCCTGGACATGGAAGACGTGTACGATTTCAGCAGTTATCGGACTTTGAGCGAGGTAGTCTAGTCGGACTCCGCGAGGCCGGGTGGTCGTATCGTCGTATTGCGGAGCGAATTGGATGGGAAGTATCGGTGGTGGTACGATGGTGGCGTAGATGGTCCGAGGACTATTCCCACACGAGAAGACGTGGAACCGGGAGACACAGACGGACTGATGAGGAGACCGATCGACGCATAAGAAGAGCGGCGTTGTCAAGCAGAACATCCACTGCGACGCAAATCCGAGCTACCGTTGCACCTGGGGTGACTGTGCGAATAATCCGCAACAGTCTAATGGATGCAGGACTACCTGCACGTGTGCCTCTGGCATGTGTACCTCTGACTCTAGCATACCGTCAGGAACGGCTGCAGTGGTGTCGCCAACGTCTGCACTGGAGTAAGCAATGGCGATCTGTCGTGTTCAGCGATGAAAGCAGATTCTGCTTGGGAGCCTCCGGTGGCCGTATGCGTGTTCGCAGACGCAAAGGAGAGCGTCTCCACCCTTTTTGCATCCGCCAGCGACACGCTGGGCCTCTACCTGGTCTTCTGGTGTGAAAAGTGATCAGCTATCACTCTTGTACACAACTAGTGTTTGTACCGGGTACGTTAAACAGCACCTCCTACATCAAAAACATCATTCAGCCCGTTGTTGTGCCATTTGTAAGGTCGGTCCATCGTGGTGTTTTCCAACAAGATAACGCACGCTCACACACGGCACGTGCAACGCAACATGCATTTCAGGGTGTGAGACAACTTCCATGGCCTGCACGTTCACCGGATTTGTCCCCTATTGATCACGTGTGGGATTTAATGGGACAACTGCTTGTATGGTCTCCACGGCCAGCCACAACCATCCCCGATTTACGCGTCCAGGTTGAGGATGCTTGGAACTCAATACCCCAAACTTACATCCAACATCTGTACGACAGACTCCTTGCCAGAATTGCACAGTGTGATGCAGTTCATGGCGGTTCAACCTCGTACTAACCATGTTACATGGAAATGTTATTTTTCAGTTTACCAGCAAATACAGCTGTATTTTGCCATAAACGTTTTATTACGTTATCCTCTGTATTCCGTTATTATGCTGTATAAATTTCGTTGGTATCAGACGTCTCCTTCTTGGTGTTCTTTTTTCATTTTCCGCCAGTGTATGTCTTTCCACTTAGTATGGGTTTCAAAGGAAAAATGACATTGCATTATATGGATATTTAATTATCTGTGAGCTGGTTAAGAAAATGCAGAAAGATAAACGGTAAATGTTCCTATCCGTCTACACATTCCAACTTAGGGTGATTTTTCCATGGCATTTTAAAAATCCCGTGAAAGTGGGAAAAAATCGAAATTAGCTTTATTGAGATTATTTTTCTTGTTTAATGATTTAAAGACCATTGTGGCCGCCCCTCTGGCGCAGTGGTCTAAACGATGGTTTCTGACCATTCGTCCGAGATGTGTCTGGATTCGAATGACGGTGAGACATGAATGTTGTGTTTGTCTTACGGCATTTTTTCCATCCCTTCTCTGGACCCAGTGTTCCTAAATTAGGGACAGGCGACTGTTTATAACCTGTTGAGTTGTTCACGGTGGTAATTAAATCTCTGATTTAAAACTGACCACCGTGATCAAATCGAAGGGCTATGAGCATGCTCCCGTTCTGAATTTAGGGTCACTGGTTCCACAAATGGCAGATAAGCAGTGAGCTTCAAGACAAATATAACATCGATGCCTCACTGGAATTCGAACCTGGACCCATGTCGAAAAATTTATCAGATGACAGCACTTAGACCACTGCGCCATAGGGGTGGCTATGGATATCCGTGTGAAACGTATAACAATTGGAAAGGCAAATTGAGCACAAAATAGTATTGCGTAAATGGCGTCTTAAGAAATATTTTCAGCTTGGTTTTCAGAAGATTTTTAATGCATCGAATGCATATCTCGGTCGCTTATTTTTGCTACGACACACCGTAAAGACAAAGTTATGGATCGAAAAAGGAAAAGTTGTACAGAATAACGGATTCAGATTCAATGCAGCGCATTTTAAAAATATTTCCGAGAGGCGCCCTCTAAGTAAATTAAATTTTAGAAACATGAAAACAAAATATGTACAGAAAACATGAGTTAATGATTTAATCCTTTATTTAGAAAGAATCCCTGTTTAGAAAAACACACATAGTGGCCAATATGACAAGCACACACACAGAAATTACTGTTCCACAAAATATCAGGTTATTAACAAACATTTTATTTTTAATATTTACAAACAGCTATTAAATGCTAAATATTCATACGGCGGGGATGCCGTTTCTTAACATTGTTAATCTGAAGTCACTGTTTTTTTTCTTATAATTAAATAATGGCTTTACGAATAAAAGCATCAATTAAATGTATTACAATAGAAGAGCGTTGTTCCTTATTTTTCGGTAGTAATTTACAGTTATTACGCTGTAATATGGGATAGATAAAATGCAAATTAGCATTTCTTCACTTTAATGATGATACGGGCACTTCATCTGGGAATGCTTGGAAAAGTTAGTAAACAAAATACACGGAATTTAATATAAAACCTGAGTTTTTGGCGTCAGTTGGCGAAAGGTATTTGCTTAGTATTATTCTAGAAAAGTAATTAGAAATGAAAGGCAACGCCGGAGCACCTTAATGACCCAAGGAATGTTAAATACTCGGTATCACCAGTGTATTGAAAATCACGGCTGACACCATGAACTGAAATTACGGCTTACTATGCATTCGTTGCACCAATCACAACTTCACTCTGCATTTTAAATTACATGGTGTCAGCCGTGTACTTAATACTATTGGGAACTGTTTCCAAAAAACAAGTTAGTAAAATCATGCAATGCATTGATTATGATACGCTTTCAACATACCAGAAAATATTACTCAAGTTATGAGGAGAATGGCTGTGGAATAAATATCGCTCCTGTGTTCTGACCTTTGACCCCATTTCGATGATATTCAACAGAACATGTTCAGTATACCTCAAGAATAACATACTAAAGTTTTGGTGCAATAGAAGCAGTGTTACGGAAGTTATAAGAATAATGGCTGTGGAATAATACTTGCTTTTGTGCAATGACCTTTGACCCCATTTCGTTGATATTCAACAGAACTGGTTCACTATACCTCCGGAACAACATGATACTGTTTTGTCGCAATCGAAACATTTTTAGGTAAGTTATGATGCTCAAGGGCAATGGAATGGATCCCACTCCAGTGTCCTGACCTTTGACCCAATCTCGCCCATTTTAAACAGGGTTCGTGCCCATGTGGTTCCCTACCACATACTACAATTTCATCAAAATCGAACCATATTTACGCATGTTATGACGCATAAAGGCAATGGAATGGAATCCGCTTTTATGCCCTGACCTTTGACCCCATTTCGCCCATTTTCAAAAGGGTTTGTCCCCAGGTGGTTCCTTACCAAATACTAAAATTTTATCGAAATCGAACCATTTTACGCACGTTATGACGCATACTCAACGGAACTAATCCCGCTCTTATGTCCTGCCTGACCTTTGACCCCATTTCGCCCATTTTCAATAGGGTTCGTGCTCAGGTGGTTCCCTACCACATACTAAAATTTCATCGAAATCGAACCATATTTATGCATGTTATGACGCATAAAGGCAATGAAATGGATCCCGCTTTTATGTCGTGGCCTTTGACCCCATTCCGCCCATTTTCGATAGGTTTCGTTCCCAGGTGGTTCCTTACCACATACCAAAATTTCATCGAAATCGAACCATTTTTACGCAAGATATGACGCATACGGGCAACGGAATAAATTCCTGCTCTTATGCCCTGCCTGAATTTTGACCCCATTTCGCCAATTTTCAATAGGGTTCGTGTGCCCAGTGGTTCCCTACCACATACTAAAATTTCATCGAAATCGAACCATATTTACGCATATTATGACGCATAAAGGCAATGAAATGGATCCCGCTTTTATGTCCTGACCTTTGATCCCATTCCGCCCATTTTCACTAGGTTTCGTTCCCAGGTGGTTCTTTACCACATACTAAAATTTCATTGAAATCGAACCATTTTTACGCAAATTATGATGCATAAAGGCAATGGAATGGATCCCGCTCCTATGTCCTGACCTTTGACCCCATTTTATTTATTTTCAATAGAGATCGTCCCCTGATGATTCCCTACCACATACTAAAATAATTCCATCGAAATCGAACCATTTTTACCCAAGTTATGACGCATGAGAGCAATGGAATGAATCCTGCTCCTTTGTCCTGACCTTTCACCCTGTTTCGCCCACTTTCAATTAGGTTCGTCCCCAGGTGGTCCGCTACCACATACTAAAATTTCGTTGAAATCGAACCATTTTCACGTGAGTTAACGTGCGGACAGGCGGACGAACGGACAAAGCTGGAGCATATACGCTTCTTCAACCTACGGTTGGAAAGCGTAAATAATGCCGCCCCGGTGGCGCAGTGGTCTAAGCGATGGCCTCTGATCATTCGTCCGAAAGGGGTCCGGGTTCGAATCCCGGTGAGGCATGGATGTTGTGTTTGTCTTACGGCACTGGCTCTCTCCCTTCCCTGGAACCAGTGACCCTAAATTAGGGACGGGCGACTGCTTATATCACATTGAGTTGCTCACGGTGGTCGTTAAACCTCCAATCAAAAAAAAAAAGCGTAAATAAAAAACAATTCAACGGACCTTCCACAAAGGAAAAGCATCCACAAATAGAATTAGTTATATTTATCCCCTAGGAGCTCATGTATAATTCAGAGATCAGAAAGTATAAGCCAAGTGTTCAGCATTCCGAAGTTTACAACAAAGAAATGGAAGAAAGGGGAATGTTTTCTCAAGCGGATAATTAAGTGAATATTATGGACTTACATTCATTTGAATTTGATAGAATTTTACTTAATTATCCGTAAAGGCTACGTTTTGAATCGAAAACATAGTGAAAACGTTCTCACTGTTCATCTTCACAAGGATAGTCGTTCTTAGAATTCAGCGCCACAATATAAAAATAATATTTCAAATATAAAAAGAAGTGAAGATACATCGGACAACTAAAACAATTTGATTAACCCGTCTTTAAGCAAATCGAAGAAACTGCAAGTAAACGACGGAGCGAGTTAATGCCACGAAACGGAAAAATGCCACGTTTTACTGAGATACGTTAATCAGAGTTCTTCATACGGGATGGGCAGCGAACTTCATGAAGTTTGAGAAATGCCAAATTATAATGCCCAAAAGACTAGGGTATCGGATTTGTGAAACAAGTATTTACGGGATGCTTACGGTCAACTGCGGTTAGTACATTCAGCAAGTGGTACTAGGAGGGAGAAACCACGAACCCCTGATGAGGAGTGTCACGATCACAGCTGCGAGATTCTGGAGGTGAGCGAAGGCTTTTCCTGATTATAGCAGTCAACAAAAGGGATACTTGGGCGCAACTTGCCAGTTATATGAACCTGATTACGGTAGTAACGTGTCACAACACACAACACATTGATCCTTGTTGAAAATGGAGATGCGTTGCTGCAGGAAGTTCCGAAAGACCATGTAACCTCGGTTCATCGGGGAAAGGCTCTAAAGATGGGCACGCGATAATCAAAAGTGGCAGAAGGTCTGGCGAATCACGTTGGCCAGTGCATAAAATGTGGACGGCTGAGTGCATATACATGTTTGTGACCCAATAAGTGTATGATGACCATCCAGTGAACATATATTTTGGGCACACAACAAACATACTTCTCTTATAGTCTATATCAAATTTTAACGGAATCGAAGGTAATATTGATTAGTTTTGAAGGTGTAAAGAATAGATTAACTTTCGGTGATTAATGAAACCAGGCGGAAGGTGGGATAATGGAACACGCCAGTCTAGTAAAGCTGACATATTCACTTTTCTGACACATGAAATATCTTGTAATGTGAAATAAATGCTAATGTCAAACAACTCGTTTATACGCTCCCCAAACCGAAAGCTTTCGTACTTCAGTCTCAAACATTGCCGTTTCATTTGATTCATTATTTTCGCCTTGTTAAATTTACGTTCCATTTTTAATACATTATAATGTATTGTTTGCTAAACTTCTGTGGTACAAGAATGTTCTGGTATGAGTAAAGGATTCAGGTACGTAGCTCATGGATTGGTGGTGTAAACTTCCGCTGCGTCAAAAATAATAGGACATTAAGACATAAAGTGTTCTAAATAATATTTGCTTTAAATTAAACAGAGTTATTTTTAAATCTGCCACTGAAAATTAAGTTATCCCCTACGTCATTGAAATAGCGGTTGCAACGATCACATAAAAGTTTCCTGACGCCGCTCACAGTGCACACAATTTCAGTTCCTACATTTAAAAAAATCAAGGATTTCTTGCTATGTATGGCTAATAATTATATTATGGCGTA
Source organism: Macrothele yani (assembly GCA_039090855.1). NCBI lineage: Eukaryota > Metazoa > Arthropoda > Arachnida > Araneae > Macrothelidae > Macrothele > Macrothele yani. The sequence continues at coordinate 32,390,856 of CM076999.1, read as the reverse complement.
TTGTAGTTGTTAGCCATTTCAATTTGGTACGAAAACAACATTTGAATGGCTACATCTTCGATTTAGGATATTTTACACGATCACACAAAACGCATTTTCAATACATCCTTTACCATTGAACTCAACACAAACAAATGCATTCTGATTCGAATTTCCATTATGTTAACAATTTCTTAAACTAATATCTAAAAGAACATCTCGCATAATCATTTTCGTATATGATCGTTTCTATTTATATTTTGGGTGAAATATACAGTATATACTCGTGTATAGGTCGACTTTTTTGAATGAAATATTTAGGTCAAAAATAGGGGTCGAACTATACACGGAATATATTTCTGATAGGTTGAAAACCAAAATTTTGATGATTTATGGAATTGCGCATACTTAGCCATTTGCGCCATCAGTTCATTTGCAGTTGTATATTTAGTCATTTTTCAGGTGTTACTGGTACAGAAGAAAGTTATTGCTAGGAATTTTCTTGATTTTATATGTACGACTTTTTTTTTCACTAATAAAAAAACTCATTTCCCAAGGATGTCTGAAAGCCCGTTTTAGATCTGTCGATATGGCATTGACTGCTCCGCTGGTAAATCACCCAGAGGAAAGAGGTCATCGCGTCAGCCAGTAATTTAAGCTGTACCGTGCCGTGACCGACGACTGTGCTCACGTTTCGACGGGAGGATGAAGAGGGAAAAGAACAGACTATTGAAACAGGAGACCGCTGCCCCTGCTTAGCGACGGCGGAGAAGAAATGCGTGACAATCAACAGAACGTCGGTAATTTGATCAATGCATCCCGAAAACGAAAGTATTTAAACTTGGCCGATCGCTCAGAATAACATTGCCACTGATAGTAAAAAAGTGCATTAGTTTAACAACCTACTTACGTTTGTTATTAAATTGAGTGTTCCCCGGCTGTAAAAATCAAAGAAACAGTAACTTTTTTCTGAAGACTAAGAGCGAGCAAAAAGGATTGCATCTTTACTGAATGGGGCGATGTTTGGTTTTGTCACTTAATCTGATTGTTTGTCACAAACACGGTGGAGAGGGGGATGAACCTCGGGAGTAGATAAACGACCTCTCTGTCAATCACACACTCTTCCATCTCAGCAGTTGACCGACAGCTGCTATGCTGCACAGGGTAGTGGGAGAAAATTCTATAGAACAAAAGTTCTTCAATTTTTTAAATAGTTGCGTGCAAATTTTTCCAGTGTCCACAATACATCAAAATAAAGATACATTTTAAAGTTTGAAGATATCCATTGAAAACTTCAAAAGTTACACATTTATTTTTTACGTCATGCATATTTTTATGGGATAAAAAATTATCAGGTTGACATCAAGACTTATTTACGCTTTCCAAATATGTTTTAGGAAGTTTTTATCTTTTTTTTTTTTTAAATAACGATGTGCCTTACGATGTTTGGTAAATGCATCATAATTCGTTTGCAGCGGGAGCAAATGCTTTACTCTCCATGAATGAAGTAAATGCAGAAAACTCGCTCGCAAAAAGTGGGAGGAAGGGAACTATGTGCAAAAAAGGGATTCATATATTGTTAAAGTGTGTAATCTTCCCCTGAAAGCTCTCTAATCAGGGTTGTGAGCCCTATCATCTTCACAGAATGGTGTCTCAATTTCACCCACATTTTGCGAGAAACTGCCGCAAGCAACATTGCGAGAGCCAGATACAACAATAAATAGTAGGTTCACATTTCCGCATTCGGGCGCATCCTCGGAAAATATATATATTTTTTAATTTATGCACAAGATAGGTTGGTATACAAAAATTGCAGATATTCAGATAAAAATCAGGGATTCGACTTATACACGGGATATACAAAAACTGCAAATATTCAGATAAAAATCGGGGATCGATCTATACACGAGTATATACGGTATTACTTATCAGTACTTAAACAGACCGTTTAGTTTTTTTGTTTTTTTTAATTTGAATATTTGTGGCACATAGCCACGGAATGTTACATCGGAAGATTTCTCACAGGAGTACAAGTATTACAACGGTCTTTAGTTTCACAGAATTGCAAATATTGCAAGAGTCTCCTGTTAACATTGCCGTCAGGACTGTTTGCAGATGACCGTACGAGTTCCAAGGTAGAGATACACTACTTTTCCAGTATGTTTTATTATTTTTGCTATTTCACAAAGTTTAGTCTCCGCAAATTGTAAAGTAATTTATTTTTCAAATCTAATACTGAATATTGTTTCTTTATTATTCTTTTCATAAAAATAGTGTGCGTGTTCACTATATTCTCAAGTAATAATTCAACACGTCTAGCTTTTCCTTATTGACTATGAATTTTAAAAGTTTTAAAATACATTCTATTGCCCCTAGTAGATTCACTAAAGTGCCTATTCCTTTCCTCATGTTTTCTTTTATCAGAGTATTGCAACTATGTTTTGGCCTAATGCCATAATTATTAGAAATTTTCTGCTCAAAGTAAAATAACTTTTATCAACTGATATTTCTGACGCAACATTAAGTGCTCTATGTAAATATATTGCGATCTCAAGAAGAACGAAACTCGTGTTTTTGAAATAATGTCGTAAATCTGATATAGAAGGCATGCACATGACATTGAACGGCAACGAATGCATTCAAACATTTTTTGCTAACAGTCAGCATTTAGCAAAAATGTGCTAGTAAGCCATCAAATTAAATGAATGAATGCATAAATAAATAAATAGAAACATAAAACATTGAAATGCCAGAAACTGTACAATGTCTGAGATAAAAAAATCAACTGCTACGCCAATTAAATACGCAGGATCTTTTAAATTCGCCCATGGCTTAACACATGCGAGGTAGTATTCATTAGTTAAATACAACATTACAGTAGTAAATATATCAGTACCTGTTTACCACATATAATTTGAAGATGCACGGAGAAACCGTGTGAGAAAGAAAAATCGATTGTGTACTCTATCCCGTTCATGTGCCCAACAACCAGAAACCGTACATATCGGAATGAAAAACATGCAAAGTCATGCATTGTTCGGAAGCTCCTATGTGGAGTATTATTTGAAGAATTGCCAACAACATGACGTTTAAACAGACTAGCTTCAGGGAAACAATTGAAATCCTCTCCAGCAAACCCGCATGCAATTACATTCTCTTTACAGACCTTCAAATGGTTATGCATGCGATGTTAAAGGATGGAAACACATTGCAGCACGCTGTATAATTGCCTGATAAAATGCACCTAACAACGCTCCTGATGTCATGCACGGTATTTTCCGAAAAATGAACTTTGTTTCTTGGTGGTCTACTTCCCTGTGTTTTATATGTACCTATTGATTTGAAAAAGCCTCCCAGTAAGGAGCAACAACTTGGTGAATTTATTTACTTTTTAAACCAGCAAATAAAAGCATTTTTATATGCTAAAGAATAAACGTTTTTTGATTGCACATAATCTGGTGTTCTTCAAACTAGTGTTAGTGGATCAAATTCATAGATATTTAATGCTTAGTGCAACACAAACTTACTATTACAATTTCAGCAAAGTGTTAAAAGAAATATTTGATCTAAGAGAACTGCATTAAAATTCAAATATACACAGGATGAAACTGTATTCCCTGATTGAAGAAAGAATTGTTGTGAATTTGGAAGTCTGGATTTTAATACATTTGCTTTATATATTTTAGGAACACAACTCTAAAAGGAAATTTAAGTGTACTTATTGCAAAAAACGTATTTATTACAGGCAATCAAAACCTATGGCAGTTTTAGAAATGTCTAATTTATTCAGGAGTGTTCATTGCTAAACTTACGTCCGCATTTTGGATTGAACATAAAATCATGATTTTTAGGAAATCGCACACAAACACACAAACAAAGGCTCATGAACCTGTTTTAGGTCATGTCTCCCTCTGGATTCAGACTAATCTCCATGAACAACGGAAATTAAAGAATACTTTTTATTTGAAGGTCCTCACACTAAGAACGTGCACTCTTATGAAATTGTCGTTCAATGAATTTCCTCAGAATTGAATTCCATAACTTTAAAAGACCCCGCTGGTAAACGAACTGGACGGATTTCTTGTACTGATCTGCAAGATATCAAACTATTGTAATCTGTGCGTTGTACTAGGGTTTTGTACCCTGAAAATACAAATACCACAGTATGAAATTTAAGTATAAAAACGAAACATCTGCTGGTACAGTGGAATATTGTCACAATGCAGCGACTGGAAAAACAACTGATCTCGAATTATTTCAACTCAGGTATGGAATATCACTGGTTTGCTCTTTAATACCAAATAAAATATTCAAAACCTTTCTCAGAGGCTCCACAACATTCATGCAAAACAATATTCCCTATTCGAACTGCTATAGGCACTATCTATAGCCAAGGTTTCGGGAAAACAGCTGCATATCTGTTTGCTACTAGATAGAAACTAACTGCTCGTATACTGAGTAAAGACACCCGCCCCATACTGGTGAACTGTCTGAGCCTCAGGTTGTGCGTTATTTACCCCACGCTACAAATAATTCTGCAATGAGACACTCTCTCATAAGCAATGCTTTGGTCAAGGTGACGTTATCCGTAATACCTGTAAAACATATTACACAAAGGCCGATTGATTTCAAGGAAGACGAACCTTAATAAATTATACCACTGTAAAAAGTGGTTATATGTTTGTCTTTTAACAATGATAAAAAATAAGCATTGCTCTTATATAGTGTGTACTTTTTAATATGAAATTGGTATGCACTGGAAATTATTATGTTATCTACCATTTAAAAAACATTAAAATAGAATTTTCTTGATAATTTACAGTATATTATTTATAACATTTCTTATATTTAATGATAAATGCTCATTCCTATTGTGTTAAAGTTAAATTTTTTCAATTACTTCAGAGCTTTAAGAGCGTAAAATCTTGTTTGAGACATTTTCCCTTGTGTCAATAATAGTGTACGTGCTTAGACTTCAAATATTTCATGCAGTTTCCTCTTCCCCCAATGAAACAGTTGTACCTGGATATTAAAGTATGATTTCCTTCTTCATAGATACGTCATATAGCATATAATTAAGAAACAATAAGAATGCCAATTATTAATACAATGATTCCTAATTTTTAATCCTCAGTCTTACAGAACAAATTCAATTCTGCGAAAAGCCAACACGCTTATTTCAAAAGGCGATCCGAGGACGGTTGAACCACGAACCGCCGGCAAAGTGTGGGCCGTCCTTGCGTCTCACTAATGCTAGAACGTTGCGGTGTCTATCCCATATGACACGAAACAAAAGAAATGACACTGCAGCAAAACGCACCGCTGATTTGAATGCTGGTGACAGGAATAATATGCTACAACCCAGAGTGAATCGGAACCTACTGAAAATGGCGCTGGGTAGAAGCAGGACGCTGTGAGTGCCCATGTTTATTCCGGTTTACCGTTGAAAGTTCCTAGAATGGGCACGAAAACATGAAACGGACTTCGAATGATTGAAAAAAAAGACGTCTGTTCTTATAAATCTCGTTTGTTGTTACAATATGTGGATTGAACGATACCATCTGTCCTTTATCTCGGGAAGCGTGAGCACCAGGATGCACCCCAATATTTTGCTGAACCCTTGGATCTATTCGCTCATGGAACTATGCATCACTAGACCAAAGATTTCAAGGAAGTTATGACGTATGTCATGTACCCAACTTTCACTTTCTAACCTGCTCGAAAGAACTAACTTTTCTTTTGTTTGAAATTTTCATGAAATACCTTTTAGAAGCTTACTCTTTCTTCGGCAGGACTGTTAAGCATTTGATTTTCCCGAAGTGTCATTTCACTTATAATTTACAGTTTGTCAGAAACAAAGGGCTCTGAGGAAAAATAAAATACAAAATACTTAGTCGAAATTTAGTACCGTTTTCAGTTAAAAAGTTCAATGATACAATACAGCTGTGAGTTGTAACCTCATTGTTCGAATTACACGATCTGTTTTCTGAAATCCGTTACAAACATTCCATTAAAGGCACGATTCCTCATTCTGAGAAACAAGTATCTCCTATGACAAATTCTCTATTCAACAGTGATGGTAATTGTTGTCCCGGTAACATAGCTGCAGGACTTCACAATGTCCGGACTATATGCAAGATGGGAAAAGTTCTTAACGTCAACTAATCCATGTAGTTTTCTTTGAACCACAGTGACGGTATTTCTGGGAATGTTATTCATTTATAGCAAAGCACGCTTCCTATTGTATGTTCTGGGAAGCGTTGATGCAGTGTATGATAGACCCGCAGACGCTACTGGCCAAGTGGTGCCTGTTCATAGCCTGATCATCTGGCACGAGTTCCAAGGCACTAGACACGCTTTAGAGCCAGAACCAACATATAATATATTTTTCGCCGCAAACTAACAGTTCCTGAACAATGCAAAAGTATTAGGGGAAATATAACTTCAGGATTGGGACGTCCCGCATCAAGCTGGGAAGGGTATAGCTAAAAAGGTATCGTTCTCTCTCGGATTCATAAAATTATTTTTCCCAAGTACAAAAGCGTATATCCGGAATGTTCATAAGTTTAAATTTCTTTTAACTGATATATCAGATGAACGGCTTTTTTCCTTTTACTTTAAATTTCAGAAATTACATTGGCACGAGATTTTATTAACATTTTTAACATAAGCGTTATCTTAAATTATCGATCGTAACCTTTTTTTCTTTTGAGAAGCAAACTGATGCACACATGGTTTAACGCAATCGCCTGTCATTCAACAGAATGTTATTTTGAAACTCACAGAAATCTGATAATATTATGGTTAGAAACCGCTGCAGCATTATGAAGTAAATTAAACTACAGCAACTTGCATATTCGACCAGCAAAAAATGATGAAATGGGATTCATTAAATATGTATTCCGATGAAGAAAGAATTTACTGCACGAAAGTTTATGTAGTGGAGCTGTCCGAATGTAATGATATTTCAAACTTCAATATAAAACAGACAGAGGCCTCATTTGCAGTATCAAACTTTAGAAAAGCAAAATGTTTGTTTTCAGATACTAAAACTTTATACTAAGTTCTCATCGTTTCTAAAAAAATTCGACAAAGAAAGTATTTTGAAATGCTGCTAACGGAAAACCAGTTAAAGGTCAGAATGAGCCCGGATTATTTGGGTTATCATTGAATGATGCCATTTCCCAATATGCCAAAGGTTCCGTGCTTCTTTCTTACGTAACCTTATCTTATTCATCTGTTTTTCTTGTTCATATATCTTTCTGAACTGATGGAAAAAGTTAATTCCTTCGAATAACCAAGCATTAGTAACCGTAACGATAATGTACGTACACATGCTGAACGATTACCTAGCTCTACAGAAAAATCACAGAACAAGGGTTATGAGAAACAAGAATGAAAAAAACAATATTATTTTCTCTAGTAATTTTACAAGGAAATATTTTCACAACACACTAAACATTAATTTCAGTTTATTTTTCTGAAAATAATATCCAAATTTTTAACAAAAGTTTTATTATAACTTCTTAGGAACAAGCAAGTTTAAAGGCTTCAGTAAGATTTCGGAAGAATTCAAGAAAGCTGAAGATTTCTATAAATCATGTTAAACTGGGCTCACTTAAATCCATTTGGGCATTTGATTATTAAAATTAGTAGAAGATTTCAAATTCTGTTAACGCTGGATGCACCCCAAAACGATATCTGTGATAAATAATGTGATTACCAATTTATTTACAGAAATAGAGTCCCTTCTATAAAATTTCGTGAGATTCGTATCTTTTTCAAAGACAGGTCATGGCTCACAAATATGAAATACAAAAATGAAATTAAGATACACAAGGAGTAGAGTTGCTATTTACGTGTCTGCATAACTTTGTGCTAAATCTGGTAAGAATCTTTGCTGAAATAATGCTTTGCAGTATGCAAGGCAGGAGAGATTTTACGTAACGATTAATTTATCTCAAACCTCACAGAGGAATCTGCGCTCCGCAAGAAAACAGAATTATTTCAGAAGAGGTACACTCTAAAATTTGTTGATGCCATCCAGATGAACCTCTTTGTTCCAAATCTAATGTTAATAGCCTAACAAAGCCCAGTCACTGTGATTAGAATACCTTCAAATTATTCTTTCCGAACTACCAAAGTACTAATTTTGAAAATGCTTTGTTTGTTCAATATTGTCAAAATTTAAGAGTTGTTGATTTTATTTTGCTTTTAAGTTCAAAAAAATTTCAAGATTTCCAATCAACTGCGATATTACCTATTTCTGCAAAGAGAGCAAAAGTTTCAGAATGTACATTCTTCAAATATGTGGACTGCCACAATTACAGCTGTTGTCAACCGTCCCCGTGATATAACACGTGTCATAATGCATAATCATCCTCATACTTACAGAACATATTCTAAACTAAGATTTACTATTTTAAACTAAGACTTATTACTCTATCGTTTGCTTCTTAAATTGTATACTTTTCAAAAATGTAAGACTTCTGGGTCTGAAAGTGTAAGGAGGATCACATATGGTTTAAATGCAGTGTGAAATGTGTGCAAGGTAGTTTTTGTTTCTTCAGAGTTAAGACTTTCGAGGCCGTTCCTCTGTTGAATGGCTAAGAAAGCTACTCATGAGTTCTGAATATTAATCTCTACGTAACCTCGCCTCCGTGGGATAAGGATAAGAGTAGTTCTGAGATCCTCACGGGAATTCACTCTGTAGTGGATTTCATGAAGTGTCTTGATCTTAAGAGACCAGGTTCTCTCCTATCATGAAAAGGACGCATTTTGGTCGCGTTCTCTTTCCAACCTTTTCTGGCAAGCACATGTACGTGAAAATATTTACGTAATTAATATGCCGCTGGGCAGAAGAAACTAATTTTGATCTGAAATTCGAACTATCATTAAAAAAACAATTTATCGTTTTCATATGAAGCAGACTTTGAGCATCATGTACCTCCCAAAAAACGACATCATCAAAAAAACGGATTAATAATTCTATTTGGACCATGTGTGTCCAAAAATTCACATTTCAATCTACGAACGTGGTGTTGCGGTCGACTGTTCCTATAACATGATCAACGTATTTATTCCCTAGCTTAACATCTTCAGTCTGCGGCAGGGTAGTTAATATCTGAACTGCAAAAAACTTCATGGTCGTTGATGCCTACTCAAGTTACAACCAGTTTGGTAATCCGTGTTGATTTTCATTTTATATTTCAAAACTTACAAATAATCGTATTTCCCCACAAGATTCCCGATATGAAGCGGGTAAAGGGATGAGAAGGGCGTGGTCGTTCGCGCATAAACCCCTTTTCCCGTGCCTTCAACCATGTAACACTAACAACTTGATACGCCAAAGCTCACGTCACTAGAAGTTTCAACAATACTCCACTAACGCTTCTCCTAACTCCCCTCAGTTCGTCTTGCGTCCGCGCGAACGCTGTACCAAATTAAATACAGAAAACAAAACCAGATTTTGTAAGATTTACCTCAACCGCATTATTAAATATAGAATTAATATATGGGAAACTTGCGTAGCATGCAGCTTGACAATCATATTCACATTGCAAATTATCATGTAAGGGAAAATGTTTGGAATAAGTGTAACGATTTTGTACTCTTATATTTGGAATTTGGTAAGAAATTAATGTTATTTCACCTTCTAAGTTCCCAGCAAGTATTACGAGAAAGGTAAAATACTTCCAAATCACTAATTTTTGTTTGAAAATTGTTTAAAGTCTAAGATATGTTTTTAATTTGTTCAAAAATACTGTTCGCATATGAAAATTTAGGCGATTCGACACTGGAAGTAAGAGAATAAAAGCGAACCTTCTTTTGAAAAATTAAGCAAAATGCACTGAACTACGAAATTCAAGAAAAAACTGTGCGTTTCACATACAAACAACTTTCATTTCTATTAAATGCATTCATATAAATATTTTTCGTGATATTTCCAGCGCGTCTTAGCGTGTTTTGTGCAGCTATAATGCAAAAAATAAGGAAGGACCTTTTAGGAATTTTTTATGTAGTAATCGCATTTGAAAACGTTTTGACATCGAGCCTGAGGCAAGCAGAATGCTAGGTTTTCGGTCCCATCAGCAAATAAGCATTTTGTTAAATAAACGCCTGCTGAGGCCATTGAAGGTTAACATCAATAAAAGTTCACTGGTATGAAGAAAAAATTAAAAAGTAGACAGAGGCGCAAGAGTGAAAAATATATTCTAATGAATTGAGAATTCTCTGTTTTTGATTTCGGTGTTTACAGTGAATATTGAGTTCAAAGTTATCGTTTCTATCATTTGGAACGAAGGCATCACTCTCAGATAATAAGCTCGATTTTTTTAAACAATAACACATTTTTTTCTTATTTGTTTCAAACAATAAACGCCAAAAGTATATCTCTAATTTCCTTTAGCCTGATCAGACTCTGAATTCAAAAGTAGTCGGATAATTGTCAAATAACTGAATTTTGGAAACAACTAAACTAGATTTTTCATGTATGTGTCCTTAGACTATTTTTTCCAATTTAAGTTAGTTTAGTAATAATTTCATTGCGAACCTTTCGCCACTGTATCAAGTCGGTGAAAATATATAAACGTATAAAAAATGTAGTGCTAACAATTTCCATTTTTTTTTAATTCTATGAGAATGTTTACATATTTGCCACCGTTGACAAGCTTTCTCATTTTAAAGAAGACAGCTTTTGAGTGATGTACATTGAGATAAATGTTTTTAATTAACCAGATATTTTGGGCACGAATTTCTAAATATATCATTCAGTTGCTTACTGAATGGGACGTGCATTACCCGCATGAGATTGAAACGTTGTCATGCTAGTAAAAAAGCTCGTAACCTTACTTGCCCCTTGTATGATAGGTATGTAATGGAAAGCAATATGCTCTCTACTCGAGCAACGAAATAACAAAACTAAGAAAATGTTCTCAAAATAATGTATCATAAAGATACAAAAAGTTGCAAACAAGGGCTCACGTTCTTGAAGTGCCTGTGTGGTCTTTCGATCCTCCCCCCCCCCCCCCAATGATATTGAAGATCTTATTGTCACTTTAAACAGTATGGGAATATCGTTTCTTGGAAGAAATGTGAAACTTATGCTTTCTTAGAATAACGGCTTCAAAAGTCTATGGAGCAGATGTACAGAAAATGCAGACATATTTAGAAATTAAAAAAAAAAAAATTATAAAAGAGCTTGCAATGCAAATCCAGAAAGTTAGGTAACAACATATTCCAAAATCTGTAGTAAACTGCAGTTCTTCATTTATTTTTATTCCGTCAATACCTCATAGAAATTTCACTCGATATATAATACTCATGAAGAACTCATTATTAACAGCAGTGACATTTTTATCTGATTATAACATCACTCGAGCACGCAAACTTCAAGAACAGATCGTTCCTGAACACTAATAACGGTGCCGATATTATTTCCCTGTATTCCCCAAAACTTTCCCTAAAGATGAACGTTTTCTTTTGTCTCATTATTAATATTGTTTTCAATTATCAATTGTCTTGTCGAAGTAATAAGGACTCTCATATGAAGCAGTTTCTGTGCAACATAATGCAAGCTGTCTGCCGATGGGTATGCAACAATGCCATGAACTTTAGTCTGCAGCAATAATGAAACCAAATTTCCAAAACGTGACAAAAGTATATGTATACAAATCAAATCAATTACAAGTCAATGACGCGCGAGTGAAGGTCATGAAATGATTTTTACAGAACTTGACACTGAGCTCTGTTATTCAGTGTTTATTATCTTCAGATGGGAAAGAAAGCGGACTTAAGCGAGTTTGGAAAATTACAAATTGTAATAGCATGACGAATCGGTCAGATCATTTATCAGACTGCAATGCTTCTGGGGTGATCACAGGTACATGTACCTCATTGCCCCAACGTTCATTTCATGGTCATTTTGCAGTACTGTTGCGCGTACATTTCCCTTTGCTAGTAGTCGGAGTCGACGTTCTTCTCTGGGGTCAATGGCATTTTGTGGTCCACAGTTGTGACGTCGGGGAGGAACATATTGGTGCAACCCCTTACTACAGCACCTTTCGAACAACATATCAAATCTGCTATTTCTGAGATGCTTCCAACTTTGGCCCAAAAGCTGAAGGTCTTTCTTTTTTGAACATCGGTCAGATCACTACCTCTGCCCATTGTGCTCACGTAATTCACTATAGCTCATCTGTCCTGACCGATTGCTTACATCTCCATATGGACGACCTTGTCACTTGCTTTCTGTGGCGCGCCTGGATGTGTGCACTGGTGGCCATATTATTCTGATACGACTGTGTATTTGCCAACACCTAAACATTTATGTATGAAACTGAATTCGGCATTTGTAAGAAATGTCATACATACTACAAAGATTCGAATTGCATTTCGACGTTATTCCTTTTATGGGTTCCCTCACGTCTGACCTGCTTCTAGTGTTGCTACGTCACATAAAAACACTTGGAAATTCAGATACGAAGTTAATGTTGAAATGTCTAGTGAACAGATACATGAAATTCATAAAACAGGTAGCAATAAAAACCGAAAGTTTAATACTTTATATATGTCAAAAATTATCATTTATAAGTATAATTGTATTGAATGTCAAAAAATGGTGAATAATGCTGAACTTTACATTTCTCCGAAGAGCCCGTGATATAGTTACCTGGCTCTCGTTGCTTATGGCAGAATGCGCTTAGGGACAAATACCTATCTTCTTGAGTTGTTGTGGGTTGTTGGAGTCCTTGTGCCGCCCTTCCCGTTATTCTTCACATTTGCTGGAGTCTCTCCAAAGACTGAAAATTTCTTGTCTCGAAACATTCAGCCATCTTGATTGCTCTATTCTCAGCAGCTAATATTTTAATAAACTTTTTACACATATGCTTGAATTTTTTCAAAACGTACGAAATTTCACATAATTTTAAAATTTCTTACAATGTGTAGTGCTCAGTCACCAGATTTCTCGTTAAGTATTCCCGTAATTCATAATTAAAAATCACGAAATAACGATGATACTGTGTTTTTTTCCGCTTTCTCAAATCATGAATTGAAAAGTGAAAATTCATAATTCCAAAGATTGAAACCAAAATAGCCAAATGTATCTGGTTGAAGTAAATATATAATCTATTGCTGCGTTCCAAGTGTCCAGATTGATAAATATGTGCAAATGTATATGTGATTTTCTAGGTTGCCGCATTTTCATGTAATGAATTCAAATTTTAAATTTGATGATTTTTGTAGTCTCGAGCGGAACACGTTTACGCCTTTTGTTTATACATTTGATTATAAAAAATACATAAGAATTTTTTGCTGTCTTGCCATAAGCAACTTTATTTTCAATGGAAAAGTTTTTTTATGCTGAAAATACACGCTTAAAAACTGTCTTCATTAAAATTTGAAAATCCATATTATTTTGAATGTAAAGAATCGTCTTGACGTTGGACATTGTTTCCACAAGATCTTGGGGAGCTGAAAAACGCATAATTGTTAGAGTTTACGGTTTATTTAAATTTGAACAGCTCAGCCACAAGAAAAAATTTAGAAAAAAATCAAAATGTAACTGATTGATCTTGGAAGAATCATATTAGTTTTGCTTGGAAAGTCTACGAATAGCTTCAAACAAGCATTAATCACGGAAATGCTGTAGCAGATATTTGTGATATTTTTACTTTGGATATCCAGATGTTGTACTTTCTTTCCGTTTGTTAAGCATATGCAAAAATGCATAAATTGTCGTTGAAAATTTCTCTCAAATAGATATGCTAGACTATATCGTATTCTAAACAAAGCTACGGGTGTATAATCTTTTCAATTTGTGTAATGAAGGTGGAATAACTTTAAGATATTTAATTTTTACGTAATATCCGAATACGTGGAAAAAAATTCTAGTTCATTTGAAAACAAAAAATAAGAGAAGAAGCCATGACAATAATCTTAACTCAGTAGCATAACAATTTAAGCAACGAATAAAACACCAAGTTTGAGAAAATACGGCCTGATTGTGCTAGGTTCTCCTTTTCTAAAATGCCAGGAGATAATCGACTGAGCAAGGCATGGTAGATTAATCAGTTTTCAATACATGTTCCGTGTGGGCGTTGCAGTGTTATTTTTCTTGGTTTTTTTTTTTTTTAGTTATATTCCTCTGAAGTTTTATTCAAAATTTGCAGGCGGATTTTGTGTAACTTTTTGGACTCCCTCCGTGCTATTTAAGAATTCGATGAAATAGTTTTTCCTTGCTGAAGAGCGAGGCAGAAATGTATTTTCAAAATTTTGTTTCATCTCCCAAGAGAAAGAAAAAATAGCAATTTTGTAAAATGCTCCAATATCTTCTCTCCAAACTATGGAAGAATTCCATGGAATTATATCTCCTTGGTAAAGAGTGAGAGTGAATTGATATTAAAAATGCTCTTTCGCTTCCGAGAAAAAGCAAATTTAATTCAATAAATATTTAGAAATTAAAATTCACTGTCACAGTTCTCTTTTTTGGACATAGCCCAAAAACGTTTTCTGGTCTGTATATCACCTGGAATAAGGATTGTAAACTTTTCGTACTAGACCTCGCTCGTCTGAATTATATACATATATTCATCAATGCATCATTACGTCACTGGAAATGGCGACGTGTCACCAAAGAAACTTGGTGTTTGAACGCAAAATTCAAGCTTCCTCCCCTGTGCTTCATCAATGTGGAATTTGGATTTCCTCACCCAGACCATGCTTTGATGGAAGACCACCAAAACTAATTCCACGTCCCAAATATAACATCTCTTTTGTCTTCGGTAACCGAAAATAATTATTATCGGTCTTTCTGGTTGGTTGGTTGGTTATTAGATTTTATTGGCGCAAGGGCCATGGTTGGCCAAAGAGCGCCAGACAAAGAACTAGCAGCTACAGATTTTTAAAAGCGTGGAAAATGATTTAGAGCAGACAGGCGTGGTAAAAGTTGGAAAAAAAGCATGATGAAAGCCGTGAAGACAAGATAGTTAATTGGGTTTATATAAAAATATATTAACTGGCTATTATACGTATTATAATTTGTTTTTTATATAACACAACTACACAAAGGATGAGTCACAGGAGGGGGACGAACCGTCACTCTCCTCCCCACTCCTCTGCAATACGGGCCGAGGGCGGGGACGAACTGTCACTCTCCTCCCCCCATGTTCCTCTGCAATGTTGGTTGAGGCTGGGGACGAACTGTCACTCTCCTCCCCCTATGTTCCACTATAATGTTGGTTGAGGGTGGGGACCTCGCTGATTCCGAGACAGTTGCAATGTTGGTCAGGCGGACCGCGACAGTTGGATGGACACTGCACACCTTTGCGGATTGAGGGCCGGGTCTTCCGCACGTGCAGGCCTTCTGCTGGGAACTGGAAGAGTCTGTCGTCTTCAAAAGAGAAGGCGCAGACTCAGCTATTTGAAAAATCTGAAGCTCGGGGAAATCCACCTGTGTCGCTTGTTCAGCTGTAGATCGCTTGGCAAGGGCGGCGAGAGCTACAGGGCGCGGAACAAAGGGCTGCACGGGTTGCGGCAGAGACTGAACTACTGCGGCAAAAGTGCGCTGTCGGTTGGTGGGTATACCCAACTTGGCCTTGGCAGCAGGGTACGAGAGGCCTTCCAGGGTCTTGAGGCGCTGGATCGCCATCTCGTCCTTCCATTTCATACAGGTGCGGGAGTAAGCTGCATGGGCCTCACCACAGTTAAAACAGCAGGCCGCAGAAGTGCAACCTTCCCCGTCATGTTCACTGGAGCCACAATTTGCGCAACGAGCGGAACTCTTACAGAAACGTTGTGAATGCCCGTACCTCTGGCACCTGAAACAGCGCAGAGGACTGGGAATGTACGGGCGAACTCCACAGACCAAGTAGCCAGCCTTGATTTCGGTCGGAATTTTCGGGGAGTTAAAAGTCAAGATCACATTTTTAGACTTAATTAAAGAACCATCACGCCGGAACATCATACGACGTGCAGCAATAACACCTTGGTCTGCAAGTTCAGTCACCAATTCGTCCTCGCTGCATGGCAAGAGATCAAACTCCGAAATAACACCCCGAGAGGTGTTAAGAAACGGGTGAGGTGTCACTTTGACAGGAATGCCTTGAAGACTAGTGAGGTGCAGAAAAGTGTTACTTTGAGAAACACTGCAAGTTTGGACAAGCAAGTCCCCAGAGCGAAGCTTCCTCACAGACTTCAAGGGGCCAACCGCAGCTTCCAAAGCTTTAGAAATGAAAAAGGGAGATCTGGTGGACAGTCTCTCATTCGGATCGATGGATTCTACAAGTAAGTGTGTAGCATGCGTAGTCACAGCAATCGAGGGGAGACGACGCTTCGGAGCGACTGGTACAGCAGCCGAAGAAGAGGTTCCACATTCATGGTCCAGGTCAAGGTCTAAAGACCGTTTAAGGGTATGAGACTTGGTAGGTTGAGAAGACGAAGGAGAGTCGGTGTCAACGATCATTTGCTCAGGTGACTTGAATTTGGAGCGTTTGTTTTTGGGTTTACCCATGGAAAAAAAGGAGAAGGATTCGTCTGCAGACTACTCCACCCACCACCGAGCCCTACAAGGGAGAACTGGAGGTCTGCAAGCCAAGAAAATGACGCTGGACACAGTTCTGGAGCTTATACGTTGCAGATATAGTCCGTTGGCTGTGATCACACGCACTCGGCGGACACTTCGGCCTCCGGGTACCGTCATGACAACGCCTTTGGCATGATCCCACAGCCCCCGGGCTCACCCTGCCGTGCTATACGACAAAAAAGCCGCTAAAGCCCTGCACACAACTTGGTACAAGACTTCTGACTAGAGGTGGGTTAGTCTCTAGCCTCCCGTTTACAGCGAAGCCGGGGTCGAAGAGGAGTGTTGGCACACAGGAGGCACTTATCCGGTCTCCTGGGACCTCAGCCGCCAGACATCCCATTTCCACCTCACGGGTCTCCGCACGCGGCAAACATGCAGGTAGGTCTAGCACCCAAACCAGCTAAAAGGAAAAAGAAATCCAAAAAAGACAAATCCTGGAAGGGGACCTGAACGGAATCTCAGCAACCTACAAACTGAGCGGTTAATATAATACAGTTAGTGGTGGAGGGTAACAAAACCACAAGACTGGCATGTTAGTACATAACGTGGTAGCGATTAGGTAGAGAATACAACACGGGCAACTAGCCAGTGGAGAAAATAAATAAAAACAAAAAAGCGAGACACAAGACCAGCTCGGGATCGTGGGGCCGCGACTCCCCAACAGCTGGATGAACAGCCATCCCTGCAAACACCAACAGCACCAAAATAAAAAAACATGCGGTGGCATGACATCAGATGTTGACCAGTCACAAGGTCAGCTCGGGCCGTGGGGGCGCCGCTCCCCAAATAACTGGAAAACCAGTTATCCCCGTGCGGGGGGTCTTTCTGGCAGAATGCGCTAACTCAGTGAATGCTTCAGGTTCCTTCCAACACAATTGCCTACTTGTGATACTGCTCGCAGCATGTCTTAACTGAAACCACTCCCTGATTTATAATACCTACAGTTAGAGGCTAATACACTCATGCGCTTCTCAGTACTTTTGATGTGGATAAAACACTTGAAAAAGTTTTTTTTTTTTTTTTGTTGAGAACATATTATTTCACAAATTAAAACTGTTTGGAATGGATTCCGATTTCAAGAATATTTGTTTTACACACCTAACTGCAGGAAACTGAAATATTTTGAAATGCTATCTTCCGTTTGCAACGTTTATGTATGGTTTTGTGATGTCAAATTAAATAATTATTTATGAGTTCATTTATTCATATTGAAATGAGACCGTTGCTAAAATGCCAATATATTCAAACATTTCTTCCAAAATTTCTCTAAAACATCATGTATTTCGCTTTAGCTAAAACAAGTTAGAAAGTTGGCAGAGATGCAAAAAAATTAATTCTAGGATTAAAGTTCTTTGACTTTTTCACTATGTTATTAGGAAAATAATGTATATATTATTTCCATTATACAGGCTTTTTAGAAAACTCAGTGATTTTGTACCCCACCTTAGCCCGTGAAATAAACCCTCCCCCCTCCAAAAAAAACAAGATAAATTTGGAAATTAATGATTTGGAAGTGTATATATACATCTCTACTAAGCACGGGAAAATGTCTTGGACCTTTACGCCTATTTTATCCTAAATGTATATTCAGTATACAAATCGGGTTTCACCAAGTAAGCATTTTTACTTCCCTCTCTATAGAAAGCGAGAAGTGAAGATATCGGGACGAAACATGGTAGGTAGGTTACTCCTAGCTTGAAGTGCAAATTCTTTCCAGAAGTAGAACAAAACGACTGCATGTGCAAGAAAGAAAAACATACAAGCATGGATTTACTGGTTTTTAAGATAGAAAACGTTTCAAAAACACCTATTCAATATACGGGCCAGCATAAGAGAGTACCTATGACGTACTGCAGAAGCGTCATTTCTGAAATCCAAGAACTGCAGTTAGTTTCAGAAAGTTTCGTGTGCATATGTTTACATGCAAAATCGGTATGCTATGCCTGACAAGATAAAACGGAAATTATTAGTCACCCGATAGTCGTTATAGCTCTAGGAAAGGAGGAGCGTCTACTCTTTGTAAAATTTAATCATCAAAAGCAGAATAATGCTAGTTGCCCATTACACAAGTTTCGACGAATCCAAGGATTACGGAGGAATCCCCCTCTCTCCTCCCAATACCATCGACGTTTTAACAGCAGACGTATCACTGCTGACATGTAAGAATTGCAGGTCTTTGAAATGAATAAATTGATAATTCTGTTTGCATTAAAACTGTCAATTAATAGAAAAATTGGTATGAATGTGAATTTTCTTTTCGTGTGCATTCAGTGCCATGCTCGCACTGGGGCACAGTTTTTAAATATTATTTTACAAATTAACTGCAAAGTTTTTTCGCAATATCTCCTTTTTATGTTTCCTTGACAACCGAGAATAGCGACAGGTATTTTCTGACCATGCTGTGTATCTAAATATACATACTGATCTTTATTCATGCAAGTATATGTAGATGAGGTATCCATAAAAAGAAAATTTGGAATGCATAGAAAAGTAATTGCTTGGTGTGCGTTTCTTTCTTTCAATCATTCAATTTCATAACTCAAAACTTTACTGCGAGAAGTTTTTAACGCTTTAATTCTTTCTTTAAAATTCAAATTTAAAAAAAATAATTAGAAATTTAGCAGATAGTACGTTATCAAATCTCGTGGACTACTTATAATAAAAAATAAAATTTTTAAGGTATACTTTTTTATTTGAAAAAAAAAGTTATATAAAGGTTTCCTTTGGAACGTTTTGTTAGTAAAGAAATTTTAATAGGTCCCAAAGAAATTTTGAAACTTATAAAAGAAAAAAATAGGTACCGAAGCAAGTGGCAAAGAACAAGAAATAAAACGTTCTATGACCTTTATTGCTGCATAAATAGACAAATTAAAAGAGAAATCAGAAAATTCGAGAATGGGTCATTGGGTCAAGTATTAGAGGAGGCTCATATTGACTACTCTGAAAATTCGGATAAAAAAAAACAAAATGACTCTTATGGAATCTTACGTCGAGCTTGCAAAATAAAAATGTCAAATTACTCCCACCCCTTCAAAAGAAGATGGGACGGTAGTTAGAACTGACGAAGAAAAAGCAGAAATTTTTGCAAACTCACTAGAAAAACAGTTTAAAATAAATGACATCCCTGACACTGATGTAGCCATTAAAATGAAAAAAGGCCCTGAATACTTATTTTAGACACGCGGAGGATGTAGAAAATTCTAGAGTTATCGCCCAAAGTGCACAACTCTATGAAGAATTTACTAGTAAAAAAAAAAACCTGTATTAACATCCCCAATTAAAAGCAAAGAGAAAGTCTCTTTTAAAAAAAATAGAAGCACAAGGCATAGAAAACAGCAGCCAAAAGTTGGAAATGCTACGGCCTCTTTTACGTCCGATAGACAAGTTAAAGGTGCTACGACCTCTCGCGGGTCCGGAACGTCAGAAACTGAAAAGATAAGAAATAAAAAAAAGGCCTTTTAAGGGCCAAAAAAAAATTTTTGTTCTTCCTGACTTTGAAAAACCACTACCCATCAGTGAAAGGGAAGTTAGGTTTCATATTAATAATCTTAAAAATAAAAAGGCACCAGGCAATGATGGCATAAATAATAAAATTATGAAAACATTACCGGAAGAATATGTGCAAACCCTTACTAAAATATACAACTGTGCCATTAAATTAAATTATTTCCCTGATATTTGGAAGACAGCAGAGGTAATACTATTACCCAAGCCAGGCAAAAACCCGGCAATTGCTGAAAATCACAGACCGATTTCGTTGCTCCCAACCATGGGAAAAATCTTTGAAAAAATAATTCTTATTAGAATGCAACAATTCTGTGAGGAATTCCCAGTAATTCCATTTACTCAAGGAGGTTTTAGAGATAAACACTCCACGGTGCACCAACTCTCTAGAATAACTGAAAAATGTGCTGAAGAAATTATAAAAAAGGAACACACAGCAGCCATATTTCTCGATGTGGCAAAAGCATTCGACAAATGCCCACATGAGGCAATTATCTACAAGCTAATAGCACATGATTTCCCACCCTGGATTATACATATAATCAAATCATACCTCACTAACAGAACATTCTGTGTAAAAATCAATGGGAAAAAATCGTTAAAAAAAATCGAAGCTGGTGTACCTCAAGGCAGTGTACTCGCACCAACGCTGTATTCTATCTTTACGTCAGACTTTCCCAACTATAATAACAGGAATCTGACTACAGCTCTCTATGCTGATGACACTGCACTCGCTTATACTTCCAAAAATAAAAATCAAGCAACTTTCATGTTGCAACATTATGTTGAAAAACTTGAGAAATATTTCTTAGATTGGAAAATTAAAATCAATACCGAAAAAACACAAGCAATTCTATTTTCTAGGATTAAATGCAATCACAATCCAGACTTTGAAATAGAAATGTATAAAAAAATACCTTGGGTAAATGATGTTAAATATTTAGGACTCTTTATGGACCACAACCTAAACTGGAACAAGCATATTAAAGAAACTGTGTCCAAATCTCTTAAGATCAGAGGAAGTCTCCAGCCAATAATAAAAAATAAAAGGCTTAGCAGGAAAAACAAAACTTTGATATGGAAAGCCTGTATCAGCCCTGTTATTACTTATGCCTGTCCTATCTGGGGTAACTGCAACAAACAGCAGAAAAATAAGATTACCTCATTTCAAAATAAAACCCTACGATATATGGTTGGACTTGATGGAAGAACTTCAAACCATGCTATCCGAAGCATGCTAAATATTAATTCCATCCATTACACGATGTATGACTTAGCTTACAGATACTATGAAACAGCTAAGATTCATCCTAATCCTCTGGTCAGAACGGCCATTAACTATACTGTCAATGAAACTGACAGTTATAAAAGGCCAAAAACTATCTTGAATAAAGTTCCAGAAATGAACCCAATTCACAGCTACCCTAGCAAAAAAAATAACAATAATTGGGACTAGGTTTAGAGGGTATTTCTCACCTATGAAGAATTTCTGATAAAAAAAAAAAAAAAAGGCTCTTTAAAGGGCCGTACTCTGATTTGCAAATATACTTCACACATGTGAATAAATCTCGTTAAATAAAAAAAAAAGAACGGGGGGGCTCCTCTAAGAGCCGTACTCTGTTTTGAAAACATACTTCACCCATGTGACGAAACCTAGTTAAATTAAAAATGAGAAAAAAAAAAAAAAAAAAAAAAAGGCTCTTTTAAGGGCCGAGCAAAATGTTGCATAAAAGATTTATCTTTTTTGTACTAAATATCTCTGCCCCTAAAAAAACAAGGTATTGTTGGTCTTGCCTTTTTATTTTAAAATTTGTCGTTGTTTTTCTCTGATTAAAAAACAAAAAAAAAAAAAAAAAAAAAAAAGGCTCTTTTAAGGGCCGACAAAATGTTGCATACTCCAAACGAGTATCTTAAACCTCGATCGGTGTAATTTTGTGATCACACCACCCCAAGCTATGGTTACTCTGACATGCCTGTCAAGAAGCAACAAAAGTAAACCTGTGAAAAAATTATGTTAACCAATGGGGAAAAATCTTTTCTCTCATTGGCTGGCGAGCAACACTGAGCAAATAGCCAGTTTTGTCTTACCCGGTGTTCAAAGACGATTTTCTCTGGGAAAGATGTTCTGTGTGTGATTTTTTTTTTCCAGGTTTCAGTTTCCTGTGTCCTTTCCTTCCTTTCCCCCTGTGCTCTTCTGTGGCACAGGTGTACCAGGCATTTTTCTGCGGAGAGAAATATCACTTGAAATGGCTTGTTGTTACAGGTAAGTATGTAGGGCAGCTTACAACTTCACTTCTTAACGGATAACCGTCTACTCCCTCTCCTCTAATATTTCCATACTTTTCTTTCGTACTATCCTATCAGGGAAATATGTTCCCAAATATCTAATATTCCTCTTTTTCACCTGACAAAAGGCGCAGAGCGCTGAGGGTTCGGGTCTCTAAACCTCAGATAGGAAATATCTCTCGTTTTGTTAGTATATTGACCAGTAATCATTGTTTAAATTAACCTTTTAGTAGGCAACATTATTAAGTATTAACAATTGTAGATATTTTCAGCTAAGCACTTCAGCATTTAATTTTACATCTTTGGAATTTAACCATAGGGTTAGGGCTACAGGAGCGGTAATTACCAACGGATTTCTGCTAATTTTGTAGCGCAAGGTATGCACTCAAAGGCCTGCAACAATAGTGACTAGACGCAGCGGTAAATATCGCCATCAGGTAGTGAGGAAAGCGATATCAAGGTAATGTCGCAGCAGAATGCTCCCAATTTTACGCACTTCATCTGTAGCCAAAACGCTGGCCACACACAGCGACATTTAAAGCATGTAAGTTGTGTGTTTGTTTCGATTCTGTTTTTTGATTTAATTTCAAGGAATTAAATTGACAATGAACATCTAATAATTCAAGTTCAAATGTATCCAGTTCTGTAAAATCCGAAATGAGAAGACTGCAAAAATAAGAACGTGAACAGCGTACAATGTCACAAAACAGTATCATTTTTTTAAGGCTATAACTCATAACGGAAAGAAGAAAGTCAAAAAACATTTAGACATTCTATAATATTAAAAAAATATATTTGGGAACAACAGAAGTTTTCTGTGAAGAAGAAGTGCACAATATCCATTGTGTGATATTTCACTGATAATAGGATAAATGCACCACTGCCATAGGATAAATACGCACATTCACCGACGTCCAATTAATAATAATAATAATAATAATAGCACAGCTTTTTCTTTATTATTACGCTGGAGATTCATGTTTCCTCACATTACCATCACCCAACTCAATACGTAATCTGGCTGATCCAAATACTGCTCGTCTGCCTGGGCAGGATTTGTGATGAGAGCAACATTTAATGGCGACCGTGTAGCCCATTTATTTGCGACTTTTGTAACAGCTTCATTTACTGAAGGAATCGAGAAGTTATCGCTCGTGTGGCCCTAGCCTAATCCACATACCACCCACTCCTCAAAAGATTTTAAAAAGGTACTGGTGGCTTGTTGGGACAAAATCACCAATCTAGTAAAAAGTGTTTTTCACGGCTTTTAAGAGAGTGTTAATAACATTGCACTATTTTTTCATGCTTCATGTTTTCTGTAGTGTAATGATTGTTAGGCAGAATATCTGCCATGATTGCCAGTATTTATCGCTTTAATTTTTAATACGCATATCAATAGCTGTCGATAAATCTATTATGTACAATTAGCCGTATGAAGGATTTTTACCAGTAAGTGTTAACAAATCCGATATGTGCCGGATAATGTGTTCCTGAATTTCAAAAGTAGTACGGAACCGCCTTCTGTGGCCGAGAGGGAAGCGAATGACATCGCGCTATTGTATTTCCAGATTGGTTGGACAAAATTATAGCCCTTCATAAGTAAGTCTTTCAGCCCCGTATTTATCAGTAAGTATTGAAGGGACATAAGGACGTTATGATAGCAGGAAATAAAATGACCATTAGTTTCCTCATGAGCGAAACGCAGAGCATGGAGTGCGCACAGTCAATCTGTTTCATATTAGTTCGCCATCTTTTGAAATTCATCCACGCGTCTCCCACCTGGTTTTTCATGTTTTATATTTAATACTCCAGAAGAGCCTAAGCAAAACGAAAAATTTCAGTTGCAACAAATCAGTACGTTGTAATGCCAGATCTGGCTGAGATAGAAGCGGTTGCCCGGAATAACATACGCGAATGCAGTTCAGGGATATTAGCATATATATATATATATATATATATATATGCCATATGATGTCAAAATTGCGGGCCAGTTTACCAGCGTTCAGGAATATTCGTAGGTGTTGTCCCATCATATCCCAAGCATGTCCAATCGGCGAGAGGTCGGGCGATCCGGGTCGCCATGAATATTGTATTCCGTGTACTTAATTTCCGTTACGATATCGCTGATTCGCTTTTCTAATTTAAATGAATTGGTTTGTAGTAGTAAATTCAGAAAATTAAATTATATTCGGTACATTTTTCGAAAGGGGTTGGTGCCTTGAGCCGCGGATGGCTTAGTGGTTAGTGTTTCAGGCTATCGATGCCGGGTCCCCAGGTTCAAGCCTGGGCTGATCTTTCAGAGATGGTGTGATTTACTAACAATCGCTGAATATCCGCCGTGCATCGGACGAGCACGTAAAGTGACGGCCCCCAGGCTGGACCCACTGGTTAAATGGGTATCCTTTCCTATGTCCTCCCTGAAATTCTCTCACCCATCTGTGTGCAATATCGTACTTGTACGGTGGCGCCATCTACTGTACTCTAATCTCACTACAAACTGTTCTGTCAAAAGTCGCTAGACTTGCTCTCATTCCTTCCGTTTCTGTGTCCTGCCCAAAAGGCGATCTCGCTGTAGGTGGCTGGGACCTAAACTCTACTACCTGTGGACGGAAGTCCTACAAGAAAATGACGCTGACCCCACCTGGGAAGGGGTTGGTGCCTGGATAAAGTTACATTTTACTTTGATGGGAAAAACCCCACCTGAAAGCAATATGAAAAGTATCAACAAAGTGCTTTAAACGGTAAGATATTATTACAAGAAACATTCAAATCCACCGACAGGTGCTGCAAAGCCTCGCGACGAAGAACGCAGGCAAAGAGCACAGACGTTTTCATTGGTATCGATCAATGCTGTGACCCTAAGCGCACGTATGCAAACTGCGTTCATAAATGTAATATTTCCGGGAGTGTCAAGGGAGTGTATACAACCCGAAGTCTGACTTACCACATTGACTTAAAGCAAATGAACTCTGTTGTGATTTTTTTAAAATACGTGAATTGTCCATACCCTTGTATTAAATACTTGTTATTGACCCATAATATCAGCCTGGTAGTTGGTCGGTTCGATTACTTTTACCTACTGGACTCATTTTGTACGGTTGCCTGCCCTTTCGTCTTGCTGTAAGGTGTTCAAAAGTTAACTTTCACTTATCCGGGTTAGTTTTGTCTCTATACCATATATGGCTTTCATACCACCCTTTAATAAACTAATCCGTAAGTCAGCAGTCAAAAGACAAACAGCTGTTCCATGCAGTTATGGAGACGGAAAATAAGTGACAGTCCAAATGAAAATTGCAAGAGGTTTCTGTATGCAATTGAGCTGACACCAGTGGGCGTTCTTCCTAATTAATGGGGAAACAACATCTAGTTCCACAGATTTTGAATCTTAGAACAAGTGCTATCTGAAGATAAATAGCCGCTGAGGTGGCGCAGTTGTCCTAGCGATGGCTTCTGATCATTCTTCCGAGATAAGTCCGGGTTCGACTCCCAGTGAGGCATGGATGTTGCGTTTATTTTACAGCGCTGGCTGTCTCTGTTGCCCGGTTGGTTGGTTGGTTGGTTATTAGATTTTATTGGCGCAAGGGCCATGGTTGGCCAAAGAGCGCCAGATACAAGACAAACAGACAAAATTAAAAAACTGGGCAGAAATCGCAAAATCTGGCTGACAAAGTAAAAAACCGAACCATGAGTACAAAGGAAGGGCCAAAAAAGACAATGAAACAAACAGTATGAAAAACATGGTACAATGGTGAGAAACAAGCCGATTAAGTAAAACTGAGGAATGAGAATGATAAAACACATTACGAAATCGAACACAACTACACATAGGATGAGTCACTCTCCCCCCACACACTCCAATGTAATGCTGGCCGAGGGCGAGGACGAACTGTCACTATCCTCCCCCTCATGTTCCTCTGCAATGTTGGTAGAGGCTGGGGACGAACTGTCACTCTCCTCCCCCGATGTTCCTCTATAATGTTGGTTGAGGGTGGGGACCTCGCTGAGTCCGAGACAGTTGCAATGGTGGGCAGTTGGACAGCGACAGTTGGATGGACACTGCACACCTTTGCGGATTGAGGGCCGGGTCTTCCGCACGTGCAGGCTTTCTGCAGAGAACTGGAAGAATCGGTCGTCTTCGAAAGAGAAGGCGCAGACTCAGCTATTCGAAAAGGCTGGAGCTCAGGGAAATCCACCTGTGTCGCTTATTCAGCTGTAGATCGCCTGGCAAGTGCGGCGAGAGCTACAGGGCGCGGAACAAAGGGCTGCACGGGTTGTGGCAGAGACTGAACTACTGCGGCAAAAGTACGCTGTCGGTTGGTGGGAATACCCAACTTGGCCTTGGCAGCAGGGTACGAGAGACCTTCCAGGGTCTTGAGGCGCTGGATCGCCATCTCGTCCTTCTATTTCATACAGTTGCGGGAGTAAGCTGCATGGGCCTCACAGCAGTTAACACAGCAGGCCGCAGAAGTGCAACCTTCCCAGTCATGTTCACTGGAGCCACAATTTGCGCAACGAGCGGAACTCTTACAGAAACGTTGTGAATGCCCGTACCTCTCTCACCTGAAACAGCGCAGAGGACTGGGAATGTACGGGCGAACTCCACAGACCAAGTAGCCAGCCTTGATTTCGGTCGGAACTTTCGGGAAGTTAAAACTCAAGATGACATTTTTTGACTTAATCAAAGTCAAAAAATGTCATCTTGAGACAAGTCAGTCACCAATTCGTCCTCACTGCATGGCAAGAGGTCAAACTCCGAAATAACACCCCGAGAGGTGTTAAGAAACGGGTGGGGTGTCACTTTTACAGGAATGCCTTGAAGACTAGTGAGGTGCAGAAAAGTGTTACTCTGAGAAACACTGCAAGTTTGGACAAGCAGGTCCCCAGAGCGAAGCTTCCTCACAGACTTCAAGGAGCCAACCGCAGCGTCCAAAGCTTTAGAAATGAAAAAGGGAGATCTGGTGGACAGTCTCTCATGCGGATCGATGGATTCTACAAGTAAGTGAGTAGCATGCGTAGTCACAGCAATCGAGGGGAGACGACGCTTCGGAGCGACTGGTACAGCCGCCGAAGAAGAGGTTCCACATTCTTGGTCCAGGTCAAGGTCTAAAGACCGTTTAAGGGTATGAGACTTGGTAGGTTGAGAAGACGAAGGAGAGTCGTTGTCAACTATCATTTTCTCAGGTGACTTAAATTTGGAGTTTTGTTTTTTGTGTTTACCCATGGAAAAAAGGAGGAAGATTCGTCTGCAGACAACTCCACATACCACCGAGCCCTACAAGGGAGAACTGGAGGTCTGCAAGCCAAGAAAATGACGCTGGACACAGTTCTGGAGCTTATACGTCGCAGATATAGTCCGTTGGCTGTGATCACACGCACTCGGCGGACACTTCGGCCTCCGGGTACCGTCATGCCAACGCCTTTGGCATGATCCCACAGCCCCCAGGCTCACCCTGCCGTGCTATACGACAAAAAAGCCGCTAAAGCCCTGCACACAACTTGGTACAAGACTTCTGACTAGAGGTGGGTTAGTCTCTAGCCTCCCGTTTACAGCGAAGCCGGGGTCGAAGAGGAGTGTTGGTACACAGGAGGCACTTATCCGGTCTCCTGCGACCTCAGCCGCCAGACTTCCCATTTCCGCGTCACGGGTCTCCGCACGCGGCAAACATGCAGGTAGGTCTAGCACCCAAACCAGCTAAAAGGAAAAAAAGAAATCTAAAGAAGACAAATCCTGGAAGGGAACCTAAACGGAATCTCAGCAACCTACGAACTGAGCGGTTAATATAATACAGTTAGTGGTGGAGGGTAACAAAACCACAAGACCGGGGTGTTAGTACATAACGTGGTAGCGATTAGGTAGAGAATACAACACGGGCAACTAGCCAGTGGAGAAAATAAATAAAAACAAAAAAGCGAGAGACAAGACCAGCTCGGGATCGTGGGGCCGCGACTCCCCAACAGCTGGATGAACAGCCGTCCCTGCAAACACCAACAGCACCAAAATAAAAAATCAAGCGGTGGCGTGACATCAGATGTTGACCAGTCACAAGGTCAGCTCGGGCCGTGGGGGCGCCGCTCCCCAAATAACTGGAAAACCAGTTATCCCCGTGCGGGGCTGTTGCCCGGAACCAGTGGCTCTAAATTAGAACATTCCCACTGAATTGCTCACGGTGGTCGTTAAACAATTTATCAAGAAAAAAAAGTACAATGTCAGACTTGACCCTGGTCTAGCAACAGGAAATTTCTTGAGTGAGGCAAATAGTGAAAGAAAAATTTTTGAACTTAACATTTATTACTTCTAAATGTAATAATATCATTTAGAAGGAATCTCAGAACACGAACATATATCAGAGGTGAAAGACGAGTTCTAAGTATGAAGGACCATTTTTCTAATTTGTACAGTATCCATTTTTCTTATTCGAATAACTAAATGCGTCTGAATACTTCAGTGGGAATTGCGAGAGGGCATTACAGAGCAATCACTTCTCATAAGTGACCTCATTGGAAACTGTGACAGACAAAGAAATTTAAGATATGTAAGACATCAGTTTTGTTGCATAGTGCAGTACACGGTAGCGGGGCACCAGCCGAAAGCAATAATATTGTAAATACAAAAGACAAGAAATAAAGGTGATGCACCAAATTCCCAGAAAGAACACCTCGCTCTGTGATGACAGGAACCTGATAGTATGGAAAGAGATACGAGAAAAAGGGAACAGACTATTTATATCTTTGCACTGCAATAAACAGATTATTTTCTGCCAATGTGGTAAGTCAGATTTCAATTTGCAAACATTCATTTGGCATCTCAGCCGTGTTTCCTAGGTATCTCATACAAAGGCACTTTGGTGAGTGTCCTTTCAGAGCTCCAAGCAGCGAAGACGGCTGTCAAGAAGTCTGTTGTCTTGGCCTATGCTCCAAGCCGGGAGACGTCGTACCGCACTCCGAAACACACAAGCTGGGACGTGCAGCTTGTATTCAAAAACCGTTTCCAAAGCTCGAAGGGATATACATCTTGACACACGGAAATATTCACATACCCAGACAGGTTAGTAAACCTTGCAATTGTCTTTACAAAATCTTAGGTACGCAACCAATTGGATTTTCTTGAGCAAATGTAAAGTGCTAAAAAGTTTTTCTATGAATTAAAATTTTAAAAAATGCAGGTAGGTTAGTGAAATATGTTGATCAAGAACTTGATGTATAGTTGTTGAGTTAGAGGTTTCCTTTATTATTATTCTACGTACATATTTGAAATAAATATCTATCTATCAGCTTATATACATTGTTATTTTGAAACTAAAATCAGTGTAGATATGGGTAAAATTACATTCCATATTGTGACGTTTTTACTCTCTTTTCGAACGTGGGCAATCTTAAGGACAGCCCACACCAACCAATGACATTAGCATTTATCGTCTCTGTCTTTTAAGGTCATACCGTGCAACAAATAATTCCGGTGTAGAATTCAAGATTTGCCAACATAGGAAATTTGTATTTTCCTGTTGCAGATTTAACTGAAATTATCGTTGTAAAGTCAAACGAAGTAAACTATTACTGAAGAATATGAAAAAGGCCCTAAATGATAATGTTTTGTGAAAGTATGACACATAAATCCTAGAGATCCAATACGATTAAAAAATTTAAGGTAAAACCTCGCCTATACAAATTCAATTCTTTCTCTTCTTATACAGGTGATTTTTATTGAAGAACGCAGCTGTCATTCGTCAACCATTTTTAAATTCTTCCTTATTAGTCCCAAATTCTTCAAAAAACAAAACAAAACGAACCTAACATTCTGGTTTTGGTGAAAATACGAAGCTAGTAAGCAAGAAAAAATAATTTCCAGTATGCACGTTAGTCTAGCGAAAAATGAACTGTTTTACTAGCGAAAAATGAAGTGTATTGACTAAAAAGGCATTCAAATTTACTGCCTCATGATACAGCTCACAAAACCCAATGTGTGTTCCCTGTCGCTTGCATGGCTTTTAATGACACCGTATGACGATAGATTGCGACAGCAAAGTAGGGTATGTTTTAAGTGGTATTTAAAGGAAGAATTTTAAGAATGATTATCCACATATATGCGTAGTTCTAAAAATGCTGTAACAATTAATATATTATAAAACAACTCTTCAGAATTGTACTATGAACTCATTGTTAACTAAAAAGGTAGTAAAAATATAAGCTCTCTGTAACCTGACAGTCATGTTCGTGCATGAATTTGATGCACACCTCTTGTAATTGCAGATCTCCTTCGGAACTTTCTGCCTGAATAATTTTAGGCAAACAAGTTTTCATGATAAAAACATTAAATGTGGCCTGACAAAGAGAGAGAGAGAGAAAGAGAGAGAGAGAGAGAAAGAGAGAGATAGTCTACATTCTACTTTTATTCAGACCTGCACCTTTGCTGCATAATTCGGCCTAGGATATCATATAAAGAAGGATATTTCTCATGTTTTTTTTTTTTAAATGTTTCTTCTATGGAAAGGTGGAATATATAGGAGAAAACGTGTTGATAACTGCGGTTGAGTTTTATTCTCAGTTAATTCAGCTTCATAATAATCTGTGAGTAGGAATGTCTGCTTGCCTAGACAAAATCTACGTGCATTGAGATTTTGATATTTCACCGGTTATTTTATTCCTGTGCTTTGTGTTTCTCAACATTTTTCTTAAATGCTGATATGAAACGAAATTGTATTTTATCCTTTTTTCAAGCTGAATACAATCAGCTGCAGACTTAATTTACCTAAAAATATTTATTTCCATGGCGCAGTTTTAAGACATCACAACTGTATAAATGCTGAACAATCTTTTTAACCCCAGTGTTTGTTTCTGTATAAACAGAAGTTTGGGACAAAATTTATATCATTTCGCTTTCCGCACCCAAATAGCCATGTGACACACTAAAAATCATGAACCCGGTTACATTAATTCACCAAAGAACAATAAAAGGAAAGACAATTCTTTACGGAAATAGAATATGACATGCATTCAACTACCCGTTTTCTATGTTTTGGGAACTTCTGCTCATTCCGAAACTGCAAGCAAAACTTATTAAATAGCAAACAAATTTGCAAAGGTTCATTTTCAAATAAAATTTGCGAAAGTTTAAATTTTAAATAAATTACTGAAAGACTCATCATGAAATAATTCATCCTGAACTATTTTTAGATTAACTTAAAACCTAGAATTTAAGTATCCGAAAGTTACCATTACTTGAAACTGCTTTTAAGAAACAAAACAGTTGTACATGGAATTTTGGACTTTTTTTTACTTCGTAAGACTGAATCTGACCAATGACTAATTTTTTCATTGGATTGGTACCGAATATTGGAAGAACCAAGTACTTATCTATAAATCCTCCTCCAAGAATACTCTCTTCAAGGGCCTAGCGCATTTATGAAACAGACATTTTCAATAAAGTGAATCGATGTTGTGAATGGTTGCAAATCGCATGATTACAATCATGTGGTTTTACACAAACATTTTCTTCCCAGATGGCATAATGATTCTAAACATTGGCATTTGACCAATCGGAGAATATGTGAGACGTATGAGGTTTTTTGTCATACGGCTTCCTTTCTTCCCTCTTCGAAGAAGTGGGAGCCCCAAATTAAAATGGCGCGATTACGTTTAGCGAAGAGTGTTGCTCATAGTAGACCTTAAACACCAAACAGACAAAAACAAGTTTAGGTTTCTCGTTTAGCAGAGCTTTTACGAAAGAATAATGCGAATCATACATATATCCTTTTGCGTCATTTCCATCCTGTTCAATCAAACCGAGACCTTACTCATCCGCTTTGCATTAGCTTTAAAAACTTTTGGAGATAACTTATATCGGATAACGAAGGTAAGTGATTCCATTTTGAATGACATGAAAAGCGTTCACCGAGTGACAGAGGAAATACAGTGGTTTTCGGAGCGACGCCCCGCTCTAGGGAGATGTAATGTTTAGATTTCTAGATGAAATTTTTAGATGTAAATTTTAGATTTCTACATATGAATCACTGAAAATCCAGCTCCTGTTTGTCGCTAATGCCGATAGTTTGAGATAATTATTGGATTTGTTGCTTGCTTATTAGAGTAAACTTATATTTCTTATTCCGCATTTAGATTTTTATATTCAACCTGACGTAAATTCAGTATCAAGGGGTGGATGCATGGAAAATTATTTAATACAGTTTTTCACATATCAAGCGATGAGTAAACATACATATATTAAAGTGATAATCTACTAAAACAGAAGTACGCATGAAAATAATACTGCTTGAGTTACTTGATAGTCCACTTTCCGTTGGTTTGTACAAAGAGGGTGCACGACATAGTTATATGCAAATCGCAAAAGTGAACAAACGCTGCTCAAAAATTCGCACAGACCTGCAGATACTGCGAATACTGCGTCACAGCTCCGTCAGACCGAAACTCATGCTCTGCCTCTTTCCTGCTGTCAATTAAATGGCAGAATAGTCTAATGGTAATCGGTTTTATCTTTAACTAAGACACAATGGTCCCCAGAAAATTCTGTACACTTAAACCACGAATTGCTCCTCACGCCAAAAATATTATAGACCTATTTCTATGTCTATCATTTTAAAAGCCTTTTGAAATATGATTCATTGATTTAACACTTTTATTGAGTTAAAAAAGTGATCATTGCATGACTTTTCCAGAGCAAACTCTTGTATCATTCAAAGGTCCACTCGATTCTGTCGTCGTTGTCGGCAAAGGTTCGTGGCTAAACCTTTGAACAAATGTCTAGAACGTAGGAACATGAATCTTTCAAGCTATTGAGCTAAGGATTCGCTTCTAATTCAGTAAGTAGTCCATGGTTTGAGCCTGTACGAGGCATATCTAACAGAAGTGTCTTTCTCCTTTCCTGGAGCCAGTGGCGCAAAATTAGATACGGATTGCTGCTTATACGAGGGCCATGCAGAAAGTAAGTACAGTTCGCACATCTATCGCACCCAAGTATTATATCTGCTTCAGAGTGGCGCATGCGCAGTTGTCTTTCCTCATCCATTAGCCATGCCTTGGTGCAATTCTGTGAGGTTTTGCTTATGTTAAAGGTGTGTTTTGTGCTTTAAAAATGTTTATGATAAAAATATGGCCCGCCATCAGCAACGTTAAGTCTGTGATAAAATTTATGAATGCGAGATATGCCGCCCCAAGTGAAATTCATTCGCAAATCTTTATTAGGATTGAATAATTTTTCCGCCGGGTGTCATAGACGTATATGAATTTTTTTCGGAATCACTGAATCTAAAAGAACTATTTGAAGATTCTGTCTTTGTCTGAAAGTGTATCTCATCGGAACGAAATGCACATAAATTAAAATTTTTCCTCACGTAACGGTTTTCCACTAGAAGTCCGATTCCCATTTTAAGCATATTTTCAGCAATATCTACACATCTAAATAACCGATGTAGAAAATAATTTTTCCGTGATATAATACTATTATGATAACATATTATCTCCATTCCGTGCCCAAAAGATTACACGATTTTCCCCTTAGAGAATGCCAATACATAACACGTGAGTCTTTTTACCATCGTTTCTAAACCTTCGCGATTTAGGAAATGTTTGCAAACCGAATTGCATTCAACTTGAGGAACATTTTGCACATGCTCCTGAGTTAATTGAGTTTTCCAGGTCTGGTGCCACGATGTTGTAGCTTGTTTACGTTTGCAAGTTTATCTCCGCTGCCACGAATTTTCAAGGGACTAATATTTTAATATATGCATTTTGCAACGCTGAACATGGCATTACCTCCCTATTTAAAATGCAGAGTTTTCCTTCTAGGAGAGTAAATATCAAAATCCTCTATCTCTCTTTCTCTCTCTATCTCTCTTTCTCTCTATCTCTCTTTCTCTCTATCTCTCTTTCTCTCTCTCTCTCTCTCGCTTCGAAGGTGAGAAGGCGTATTAAAAAAATATTACTTTTTACATAACACTTGCCGTAAGAAATTCCTTATGATTTAGACTATTTAATTATTCAGAGTTCCGCTGCCATCAAACGTCGCCGTGTATTTTTGAGTTGAATTCATTATTCGTTTCTAAAAACCAATTAAAAAAATATTGGCAGTAAGAAAAATATTATCCCCAGCAGTATACAACGTTTCCTCTTGAGTGCGTAAAGTTATATCAGGCTATATTACTTTTCTAATTAATCCAATTTAAAAGTCCTTTGCCTTCGATATCTTACGTTATGCGGAATTTTTGTGCAAAATTAGTTAATTTTACAAACACATTTTTCAGGTACGTGTATAGTAATCAGTTAGTTGCATTTTTGTGTGGTTTATCTTGTCTGTATGT
Source organism: Macrothele yani (assembly GCA_039090855.1). Lineage (NCBI taxonomy): Eukaryota > Metazoa > Arthropoda > Arachnida > Araneae > Macrothelidae > Macrothele > Macrothele yani. Next base: position 32,356,194 of record CM076999.1, on the reverse strand, counting down.
GTGCCTGCGTGTGCGTGGGTGGGTGTGGTTCTTTTCACTGTGAATGATACAGCCGACACTGTTTTTTAAATTGTGCGGGTTTTTCCCTAGGTGGTGTAGGAATATTTTTTGGGGAAAAGTTTAGGTATTTTAAGAATATGCTTTGAAATATTTGTTTCGTTCCTTAAAGGACTCAAACGACGTGCTCATTACAAAAGAAATGCCAGTGTTTTCGTTACTGTTATACGTCATTTTTGCATTTTTCTCCAGAAAGGTTCATATTAAGAAATTTCTTTCTTCGAACTCTAATGCACTTTTCAAAAAAAAAAAAAATTTCAAATTTTCCACATTTCTCTTATTAAAAATTGGCTTTTGCTTTTTGTTTCTCTTCAACATTAGTGACAACAATTCAGATATTTCTTTGTATTTGTTATTTTCGGAACATTTGCCATAAACTTCACTTCATAATGTGTTTAAATAAAAGAATTACTTCGAAAAACTGCAACCTTGTTTTTATATAAATGCGATATGCAAGGCATATGTCGCGTGCCTTTCCACATTCCGTTTTATATTACTATATGAATGAAATTTTGAATTATTTTTAGCAAAATTCTGATATTTTGTGAATTTAGTTAGCCAAGTAGTAATAGGCAATTGAGTGCATACTTGAAATATTCTCGAAGGTTCAGAATTCTGAGATGGATCATACATGTAGAAATTTATATCACTCAGTTTTAAAAGTATAAAATACATATACTCATTTTTAAAAAGTATAGAACAATTATTATTAGGTACTTTTTAGTAGTATGGTTATTCCGAATTTACTCTTCCAAATCAGAAACACCACAAATGGTACTTGTTGAGAAGATGAAACAAGAGCCTTAATACATAATTATTCTCACAATTATCCGTGAAATATTACAACACCAAAATTATTAACAATCATCTTAGATCATGCACATAAGGAATGATGAGTTTCCTAGTTCTTACAAAATCTTTCTAAGTGTAACTTGAATTTCTAACAGTGTGCTATATCAACCCCAAAATACTACTACTCTCCACGCTTGAAGAAATACCCCAAAACACCTAAAATGTTTTTTTTGGAAAAAGCGAAAACAAAAATGCATGAAATTGTTCAGTAGATAGTACATTAGGTGTAAGGACAGTGCCTAAGTATTGTTAAACGCAAGTTTTAATATCGTAGGTGTTTTTCGAAAAATAATAGTGGAAACTGAATATCATTATAATTTCTATACAATGCGCACAATTGAAAAAACATGTTCAAACTAACCAAACTTTGGAGAAAATATGGTTATTTCAGTAGCCTTCGGGTTCGTACGTTACCTTCATTTAAAAATTTTTGGTCAAGGGAAATGATTTTGCATTTAGTATTTAATTCTGAAAATTAGTATTATATTATTAATATAATTGACTTCTGTTATCTACAAGATAACTGTTATAGTTTTTTAACGCTTGGTGAAGAGCATGTCGCAAAAGCTAAATTTTATGAGGGCATTAGCTTAAGTCAATCACTTACCACTAGTCCCATACATTATGTCGACAAAGAACTTAATAATTTTTTTAATCAATCAGGCCCTTTCAAATTTTTCTGACGTGCACTTTTTCCGGGAAGTAGCATATACATATTTTCTTTTCACGATATCGATTACAATTACTTGCGGATTGGAAAATTTCGTTTTTAACTGATAGCTGAGAATTTTTTCCTTTTTTTTTGCGTCAATGTTTTATATTTTCCTTATAGAAAATGTTCCTAAACACAGAACGCGAACTTCGTATCTTCGAACGACGATTTTCAACTTTTGCACATCTGAATGAAAAATTAAAAAACATTTCAAAATATTCTAGCTGCACCAATGAACAATACCGGCTAGAGACAACAATACCGGCTAGAGACTACCTAAAATCTCACTGGTATTTTGTACCGCGTGAGAAATGGATAAATATCATGTGCGATCTGTAGATGAGAGACCGTTTCTTAAAGAATAAAGTCAAATTTTAATTTGAATTAGCTTCATACGTATATATAGTTATTGTTGTCACTTAACAATGTAAGATACATGGTTATACACTGCGAAAAAGAAGAACGAATCACGCAGAAGGAGTCATTCAATTGAGATGAAAATCATTGTGTACAATATACATGTAGAAGAAAGGAAATTATTGAAATTCCAGAGTAGTTGCGCCTTTTATTTGAATAAAACAGCTGGAAGAGTGAAAAAACAAGTATGTTGTAGCGACATCTTTGGCTCAGATACCAGCGGTAATCCTCTGTGACATAGACCCATATAATTCGCGGATAATGTTGTAAGGTATAGCATGCGGAATGGTGTATTTGAGACCACCATACTCTTTTTTTAAATAGTATCTCCGGATGGGGAATAAAGTTAAAAGTAGCTTTCTTGGTTATATCTGTTTCTAGTAACGTGTTATTTGTATATTTTTTTCCCTTTCTGTATGTTTATATATTGACAGCTTTCATATATTTCTGTTCTGCCATCCACTGACGTAAGGTTATATCCGTAATAAAACATTTTATCTGATTTTTAGTATCTCTTAAAGAGGTTTTTCTCGTTGAAGCCCATTCGCTATGACGGCTTGTTTGGATTCAAATTGTTCAAACAAAGCACAGCTTTTGCCGCCAGTGGGAACGAAGTTGAATCAAATGGGGCGTACGTCTCCACTTTAAACATTAATTTCAATGTATATTAGGACAAAGTCCATTATAATACTGTTACACACGTTGTAATATATGAGCTTCGAAAAGACAAGTTGACTTCAATGATAATTGAATATTTATAGTTGAACTTAAGAATATTTTTTTATGTACAGTATATATACATTTAAATGTTGAAACCACACATAGGTTATATCCAGTGAGACATAAAAAACAGCAATGAAGCATATGGAGCAACACATATTGCGCTCACCTTACTCTGATTTCAGTCTCTCTGGCTTGGAATCAAGCATGCTTCTTGTCCATTGTTGTACCACATCATTAAAGGTATCCCACGTTCAACGTTCAACACAAACACGAACATCAGCACAAGTCTACAAGAAGGGGTGATGAGTTAAAATAATTTTGAGACCATTGTCAAGACTAGATTACGTTGACGCAGCCAGAATTTTAGCAGTTGAAACATTTCGCTGTTATATGCCAAGCTATTATGATGTATCAAAATTAAAAGATTTAAAAAGTCAACAAGTCCCTCCTTGTTCGTCAGGACATGTTTCAGGCTACACTGTGCTCATTTTCAGCGGACGGCTTTAAGAGACATCCATATGCTTTTATTGTACTGATTACCTCCATGTCACCAGTCAACTAATCGCTCATTGGTCCTGTAGCCGTGCGTAGGTTATCATCTGATATACGACTTTTGCTATTGTTGCACTATCTGGTGTTCTTTTTCTATAATTTCATTATTAATCGTTGTTGGATGCGACATTTTCAACAAATTTAGTTTTTATGTACTTTTCTTCAGTTTCTTTTTATTTTGTTATTATGTATCGCCAGGCAAACGGCAATTCAAGTGGTGCTTGTTCATTGCAATTAAATCCTGTGGTTTTATCTATCACAACTGACTCAGAATACAATATATTTTTATGTGTGTTATGCGTAGTATATATTTTTGCATTTTCCCACACGGGGATAGAATTATTATTAATGCAATATGTAATAAGAGATGTTTGTTGCTCACCCTCTTACCAATTTATCTTGTGTTCTTCCATTCTTGTTTTTAGTCGTCTTTTAGTACTACCTATGTAGATCATTTTAATATTACCGGCGTCGTTATTCTTCGTGGGTATACCGTATACACCTGCTCTATGCATACTTGCGTTATTACTGTAATCGGCGGTAAGGAATTCATCCGTCTCAGTAACAAAATAATTTTTGGAATTAAATACTTTCTGCCGCTTTCTACTTTTAGAATGTGTAACCAAAACCTAGTCATATTTTTAAAGATATTTTGCTTTCACTTTAATTTTTGAATTATTTCAAAATTTTTGATGACAATAATTATTTTAACCCTCCGATCGGCTCATGAAATCTGATTCAGCAGCTTCAAATACGCCACTGAGATCAGTAGCAACCACATCAAAGACGGCTCGCATTTTACGAGCGAAAGAGGGAAATTCCGTCAGCGCGGAAACCGGTCTTACAACCCTGAAACTGTCACCTGTTTCTACGGTCGGTTTTACTGCACGACGCTAAATAAGTGAATCTGTAACTTGCTTAAAGCTAAATCACATGCTGTTGTTTTTAAGGAAGAATACGTCCAAAACAAATATTAGCCTTCAGTCAATACACAATTCAGTATATTGAAATAAAACGTATCACTTCATATTAATGTCTACAATATAATTTCCACCTCAAAACATGAAATTAGAATCCTGTTATCTGAAATACCTAAGTGAAACACTTAAATTAAGTATGATGGAAATATTTTAGCATTTTCTGTCTAAAATTCTAAAATGACTTTAATTATTAATATACTTTACTTAAATTTCGTAATGTACTATAAACTATTCTTAATTACTACAGCATTTTGTTATATTTAGTTGCGATAACACTTATACCAAAATAGTATCACACAACCTTAAAAAAAGAAGAAAAAAGAACTTAAATGTATACAAGCCTTAGATACTTTTTAGTGGTTTATCGTGCGTGCTGGAAATAACTACGATATGTTCAAAGATTACGTTTGTACTATATTTATAGACTATATCGACAGCAGGTATGTCAATAACCCACTTTCACAACCAAACTGACTTTGTATTTATCACATGAGAAAACTGTAATAAATTTCTTCAAAACGGTAGCATGAAAAACTATGAAAATATAGTGAAATCAACCTCACGAATCTGTGTTACTCATGCAAATTTTAAGAGGTTTTTCTGCTAAATCAAAACTATCCCGGACTTGAAGGATGTTTATGAATTCAATAGTATTTATTATTTCAGTTTATTAAAATTAAGTTACATGAAATATGTTTGAACAATATATGATAAAATGTAAAATGTAACTTACACAGAGCTGCCGAACTTCAATTTAAATATCCTTTCTCGTGTGGTATATTTCGAAGCATCCTACCGCACACAATCCCACGTCACATTCTTTGCGATAGGTCCTGGTTTCCTTTTTTATTCTTTGTCCATTCTCATTCCGCTGGGAGCAACACACGACGCATCTTCTGCAGGTATCAGATCTTTTGGCAGTTGAAGGTATATAATCAGGGGAATGACGTTCTGTCAATATCATGGGATTTTCTTCCACTAAATGTCTACCATGAATGAACTACTCCAAATCTTTTGGATATGTTTCTAATACCTTTTCCACGAGGTTAAGGCGAAACTCCAAGTGGTCCATTGCCCCCCCCCCATATTTGCTGTAGGTAGTGAAACAATTCCAAATAGTTTGATCAAGTAAATGCTGAAATTTATTTTTGTAATATTTTTGCTGCTGCTTCTTTGCAGTTGGATAGTAAACTACACACTTGTCAGCTTTATCTATTCCCCCATAGTGCTGTTGTACTCCCAAAATGCTTTCGGTTTCTGCACCAAATTATTTTATTTTGTGAAGCCTAACAGTTCAGCATTGTGAACGTTGCTTAGCATACAAAATATTTATTTGTCCATCCATTTCAGAGCCATAACTTTCCCTCGCTGAAACGCTACCAGATCTCCTTTCTTTAACGTTTTGTTTTTGTCTTTAATTCTGGCGGCAAATCTTTCCTGTTGGACCTCACAGTTCTGTACATATCAGTTTTATGCTGAACAAGCAGATCAGCTAGTTTAGGATAGTTATAAAAGTTGACCATGGTTAGAAAATAACCTTTGTCGAACAGTGGGTCACTTAAATACATGACAGCTTTCATTGGTACGTCAAAGTTATCATAAACACTAATAAACTTCGTATGTTTACCAGCTTAACGGAGATATAAGAACCGAAGTGGCAAGACATTATGGCAGACATTAAGATTTCATCAGCGGGTCACGTCTCATCGATGTTTAATATTTGTCCCTATGTGTTATGAGTTGAGCCTTCTAAAAAATAGAAGAGACAATTTAAGTTTTTTAAATTAGATAGAGTAAGGATAAAGCAGAAAACGATTAAGGTGACTTTAGCTGCAAAGTTCCAACGCTTAGCGTTTCCGACGAAAATTGGTTACGCCCCGATTGCCCCGTGGTCTAAGAGCTGACTTCTAAAAACTCGCCCGAGTTTTTTCCCGTTCCGCAGGAAAAGTGAAGGTTTTCAACTTTTGAGTTTTTTTTAATGTTGCTGTTTCCTTTATGACTTATCTTAAGAAAGAAACAGCTTTTCATAAAAAGCAAAAATAAACAGAAGTCAAATGAGAACTCACGTACGGAAACAAAAGCTAGATTCTGTACTGACGACGAACTCTGCGATAGTTGTCTTCCTCTATATTTTCTCTGATCACGAAGGAAGAATTTCTTACTCTCAGTGAGTGAGAATATCTTGTGCTGTCTCTCTTATTGTCGCGCTAAGAACTGCATTTGATAGTGAAGAACTCCAATCTCGTCTACGGAGTTCCAGCTTATGTCTTAATAAACTAATTGGCCATTAAATGTGACAACAGAAATCAACGACGAGAAGACGTTGCAACAAGCCGCTGATGAAGCATAACTCATAAGATATTAGGCATGAGCAATATTTTGCTACCCGTGATTTGTTCACACTTATCGAAAAATTACAGGTAGCGCCTGCTGCTGAAAACCTTAAGTAAGAGTGATAGTAACAGCCAAGAGCATATACGTTCCTAACTCTGTTACTGATACCCAGCATGCTCTTTGTGGTGTGTCACAGCGCCTGCTATTGAAAACCTTACGTAACAGTGAGTGTAACAGCCAAGAGCCTAGACGTTCCTCGATCCCCACTCTGTCACTGCTACCGAGCATGCTCTTCGTGACGTATCACAGCGCCGTGTTAACTGTTACCGAGTGAATTCTGCTCATGTTACTCGGTAGCTGCTGTTGTGATCGGCATTTCTGCTACAAGCTGTTCATCATATTTCACAGTGATGCTTGTTAGCTGAAATTGTGAATTCACTGTTACTTCATTCTTAGGCGGGTGCGCTTCGTTACATGTGATCGAAATGAGTCATCGTTAAGAAAAAGAAATGTTGTTACCAATCATCCGACGGTTAAACTAAAACTACCGGTAGACTGACTAAAAAACTGTCGACGGATTAAACTGTAACTTCTTAGATTTCCAGTACACTTTGTATTCTAATTTAAGTTCTTCTTGGGGTTATTTTCCGGAAGGAGGAAGAAGGGTGATGAATGCCTTCCGCAACTTTTTTACATTTTAAAATTTCTTCCATAATTATATTAGAAATCTGTAAAATAAATATATATCTATGTGCTGGACGTCTAAATTAAAATTATAAAAAAATTTATATGTTTTTTATATTGAATTTCACACTACTGTAAGCCTCCTGGAATATGATTTACATTATTCTTGCTCAAATCGGCATTACGGTATGATCCACAATTCGAATATTAATTATTAACTGCCGATTTGGTCTTGTACCAATGTGGCAATGCACCTATGTAACATGCAAGCTATTAAATGAACCTTCACGGAAATCTCGTCCATAGGGATGTATATAGTTGCTCAAACTAAAGTCTCCCTTTACATACAAAACGTGTTACTTGGTTTTAATTATTTCTTTGCCCATAAATTTTCTGCAATCGCTCCATCCCCATCACCTGCTCAGCCAATAGTATATATACTTCAGAGACCTACACATATGTATGCCAAATTATACGTATGACAGCACACTCACACTCCCGTTGTAACTTTAGCTGATTATGTTATTACGTCCCTGGACAGAAGTGAAAGAACAGGTTCTAAACTGTGATTCCAATCACGGTTTAAAATCACTCTTACTTTAGAGTAGAAGTCACAGTTTGCGCAGTAATCACCAAGAAGCGGTTAAGCTCATGTCTGGGTTACACAAAATTTAAGTAAGATCTATATGACATTTACAAACAGATTATCGTGCTTTCAAATTTATTCCTTTACTTAATTATTCGACGATATTACTGTAAGCTCTGGATTTCATACTGAAAGTTGCGGATTTCCACATCTTGCCGAATTTAATTTCAAAACAGCACTTTCTGTACCCTGGGAAATACGTGTTTTCTTCAAATATCCAAGCAGAATTACAATACGTGAAATATCTAACCAACTCCTAGCATCAAGCTGTTCAAAATGTTTTCACTAATTACTCCGAAAAAATATTTATATTTAGGAATGAAAAATTTGAAGTTTAATTTGGTAATAGTTGTTAAATCGCATTTTTTCGAAAACACCTTAATAGTCTTTATGATATCTAAGGCCTAGTAAGCTCTGGCAATATCAAAGTATCCGGTATGTAATGAAGCAAGATATTTTTTTAAAAATTTCCTTTTATGTTTCGAAAGCAGTTGATAACCTGCAAAACAACAGCGTTTGATTCAAATATGCTTTCCTAGGAATTAATGATATGAAAACTTACGGAGTTGAAGAAAAAAACATAGCATTTCACTCTTATTTAGAATCATATAAACGCTTTCAAGCAAATTCAGAAAGCTGTTGGTTTCATTAAAAAAGAAAGGCATTTATTGCAGAGTCAGCAAGCATGGGGAAAATACGAGAACTTTGGCGTTTCAGGTCTCCTACTTCTAAGAGTGTTTGATAGTTTTGTTTGACAATATTAGAAAGCAGAAGAACTCAAAGCGGACGAAATAGCACTAAACAAACCCTGGGAATCATTAAATTTAAAACTTCTGCTAAACCCAAAATATATTCCTTTGCTGAGCTACGAGATATTGCTATTCTTGTGCACGTGAGGAGAATAAAAACTGTTTAAATACAGTGAATGAGAACTTGTGGTCCCCCATTTGTGTTTTACTTAAGACTCATTTTTTAACAGTGATTTTAAAGTGTTTGCTATACAGAACGTTGCAACTGAATCACCTAAGCTTTACTCTAGCATAACATGTAGCATCACTTCAAAGAGAAAGCTGTTACTGTGTCAGTATGACGCTGCAGAATAAAGTACATTGTCGTGAAAAATTTCGCTTCATCTGGTACCACTTCAAAAGAAGTGGGAAAATGTTCTTCAAATATCATGACATTAAAATAATTCTTGAAACTTTATTGGCTGGGAAAGGGTTAGGCTGTCTTCAATGAAGAAAATAATTCGACTGAATTATGGAAGTTTGATAGACATTAAACGTAAAAACAGTCTGATTGAGTCTGCAAAAGCGCATATCAGATGACAGCGCAAATGTTTTCTTAGGAGGGGAGCAGTTAATTGCTCGGTTTGTTTCTCTAACTTATATCGAGAGAATATGTTGATATTTCTTAATAAGTTTTTTTAAGTTCTCTGGTGTTCGCAGCTGTACTGAAAGTCTTTGTCATTGCCGTTTGACTCCGTACCATCATCCGAGATGGGCTCAGGTTGCGCAAAGATTTTCTACATGTTTTTGAATGAACGATTATACCTCTTTTTTGAAATTGTAAATATCACATTCTGATCGGAAATACGTTTGACACGTTGTATTATTATTATTACGATTGTTTCTCAGACCTCCCGGTTTGACAAACCTCTGAAACATTTCTGCGAAATGTTTACTTACAAATGGTTAATACTCCTTGATTTCCGAACTTTAACTGAGATCGAACAGTATTGTATCGATTCTTTGGAATATAAAAGTGACAAGTGTTTTTTTATTTATTTCAAACGCATGTGCACGTTTAGGACGCCTAAAAAGTTTAATTTTTTTAAATGATGATGAAAAAGAAAGATAAAAAATATTCCGATTGTAAAAAAATTCTGATTTTATGTAGGGGCTAATAGACCAGTTAAATTAAATCTCAGTTTCTGTATTTGGCACTATTTTAAAACGCGATCATGAGAGTTAAAGTGCCCAACATATCTGTAAATATCACTGGTGAGTAGTTTATTCATTATAATTAGTCATAAAAATGTTTTTAATTCCCAGATACTATCATTATTTGATAACAGACGTTTCAACTATTGCTAATAATACAACAGTACCAATTCTAAAACCCATTAAAAATATTATCACAGATCAAGAATCGAAGATTCCAAACTTTGGAGCGAATCCTCAAATGATTTGGTAGGTGTCTACGACTTATTGTTCCTTAAAATTTCAGTCAGCTGGATGCAAACTCAGTCTCGCCCTGAGAAATGGAAACAGCGTGACGCCGTGTGTTCAGCCGCATTTGAAAAGAGGAATGAACAGATGCTCAGGTGCGAAAGATGAAGAGTTAAAATTCATGCTAAGTCTCGCCTGGCTGCCCCAAAATATGGACCTTGACTCTATACTTTAAAAGCGTTTGGCGTCACAAGCGTCTCGGCGCAAACACGTTCCCGAGGAGTAAACGGAAGTCGCGTGTCCCGATCCCGGCACCAATGGCACACGAGTCTGCTGTTCTGTCGGCGAATTCACCCTTATATCTCAACGATCATCAATGTTACTTTGCTGTCTCTGCGACTGCTCATAGCCCAAAGGGAAGCAAAGGTGAGTTACACTGCAAACATAGCATTACATCAACTTCAATATAGTGGTTTTACTTGGGAAAGAAAGCTATTGCAAAAACCCATTGAAAAATTGTAAAAAAGTCATACCTTAGAAACAAAAGCCTTCACAATATTTGGAATTTTTTTAAAGTTTAGCATATCATTTTTCGAAATCACTTTTCACTAAGGTTTAATCTATAAATAAAAAATCCATTATAAAAGTAATAAAAATAATGTTGCACAGTTACTCATAAATGCTGCTGCGTTGATGCTCGTGGGTTAAGACTCCTATTTAAGTTACTTAGTAAAACAAAACTTTCCTCCTCCGAAAAAAAACCAAAAGAAACACGTAACTGTTGAAACGTGCATAACAAAAATTTGTAATGCATATAATTATATATCAATTCCAATTTTAAAAGCGTTATACTGATTAAGTCGTCTAAGTTGGGATTGTCACTGCGATTGATTTGTACGCAAATAAATTTGGCAGCGTAATTCCGGTCTGTTAATAGACCTACACACCAAAACGTTTTTTTTTATCTAACAGTAATTCAAGCTAATTTTTACAAATATATGTAAAAGTGTGCTCCATCCACAGATAAAAAAACTGGAAGCACTAATAATAAGACTGGCGGATCTAGAATTTTCGTGATGAGGAGAGGGCGCAATTGTCGGGAATAACCCGCGACCTTTATTATATTTTTCTTCAAAATGGAAAAGTGTTCTTAGTATGTCTATAAATTCTTCCAATTAATTAATGAAAGTAATATACTTTTAAATAATACTTTCATTCAAGAAAAAATGTTCAATTTGTGATTAAAGCCTAACATAACGAAGGTATTCCTTGCACCTGATTGGAGAGCCCTCTGAATCCGCCCCTTTAATACTGTAATATAACTGGTGAAGATGGACAACATTTGCTCGCTAACCAAACTTGTCACATAAAAATACCAAACACCGCCATTTATATCGCCTCAAAATTGAAAAAAAAAAAGAAGATTTGAAGAAATGCAAGCCAAGTAGGTGGTGTACTCCAGCCATCCTAAAAAAATAGGAGAGCCGAACGAAATCTGAGCTCATAAAAGATAGTTTGGACCACTGGTCCAATGTTACACATTGAGCTTATTAAAAAGCCCTTCCCTCCCAGATTAGCCACCAAGGTTCAAATAAGTGTTGGAAGTAAGAATTCGAGTTGGGTTTAATAAAAACGTGATTTCTGCATTTAGGTCGACTACCAGCTTAACACTAAGTAGTGAAATGTGAGAAAAAAATAGTAGCTCACATCTCGTTGAGAAAAATTCCTAACACCGCTATGCGTTTCTTAGAAACTTGGATAAAAGAGAGAAACCCGTAGCTCAAAATTGGAAATCACTGCACTCTGCCGATCTCGTACTCAGATCGACCGAAAATTCAAACTTGGGATTGAAGCGTCTGTGCACTAATACTATCCCACAATCTCCAAATGGGTCAGAATTTTCATGCTGATAAAACGTGTCACATAAAAGTACCCAACACCGACCTAATTAACTCGTTGTTCACATTGAGCTAATAAAAGAGTTCCAACACCACGTACATATTAGCCCGTAAAAACTCACATTAAGTAAGAGTTAAAAGTGAGAAACCTGCCTACGCCAGAGTCCAAGTTGGGTTACAAAAACTGATTCTGCACGTATTTTGACTCTACATAATTGCTGAGTGCCGAGAGTCCATACAGCCCGCGTGCCGTTATCTGGTCAGGTGACTTCCGGTTACTCCTCGGGAACCTGGTTGCGCTGAAACGCTTGTTTTGGTATCTACGTAGCAGAGAACCCGAAAGTTCCTTTTCTTAGACATTTAGGTAAATATTGATTGCATCAGAAGGGAACGTATTGGGCAAATTTAGATATATAACTTTTTACAATAAACTACTTATAAGTGTCAATAAGCGGCTGACGATATAACGTTTGGTATAATTGTATTTACCGTTTCATTTCCTGAACGTACAAAGTAACCTGCAGAGAAACCGCACTTCATATGTGAGCTTCTACCGTTGTAAACGTTTAACCTGCAGAGAAATTTCACTTCATATGTGAGCTTCTACCATTGTAAACGTTTCTTTAATTCGCCGGAGAACTTTTCTTTAAACATTTGCAATGTGTCCAGTGTCATGTTTCTAACATTAAATATATAAGTTCTTTAAACTGATATAGCCAGACCGTGAGGTAGTTTTACAATTTTAAAAATTTGTATTTCGAAAACCAAAGATGTGTATTTTTGCTTTTATGTACTTTGAATGTATTATAGTGAGGGTTTTTTTTTTTTTTTTTTGGAAATCAAAATATTTTGAAAGGAAAAGTTTTTTCCTTTTGTTTTAAAGTTCAAACGACGGAATTTTACCATTTCGAATTATATAATAGTCATTCACAATATTCGGCATGAAAAATGAAAAACCATGATAGATTGTACTGAACACGAGGAAAATCGACATATGCAGAAAAGAAGGTGGGAAAGAAGTGACACAATTTCTAAGGGTTTAAATTAATGCTTTGGGCAAGGAGATAATACACATAATGTTTCCTGAGTCAGTAGTTCTTATGACCTCTGCATCTGGCTATACATTCAGCAACACGGCATGGATCGTGAGAACCTGCATCAGGCTATATATTCAGAAATACGACATGGATCGTGGGAAATAAATCTCTGGTGTTGCTCTAAGATATCGCTGAGCATTTTCATAAAGAGCCGTAAAGGCGTTATCTTTTCTGCTGAATATTTTCCCTTTAAAATATCATTTGAAACATGTTTTCACTCATCGGAATAATTCCAACACACCTACGTCTTACACTCGAGAATAGGGTGACATCTCTTTTGATTTGCGTTAGTGGCAATATTCAACAGAATACTTGCGTTAAGGAATAATTTAGGAAACACACGATTCATTGATATTATATAATCATTACTAAGATAAAAGTTTGGTCCATCAATTTTCTGAAAGCAGATACCGAGTTTGAATTTATGGGAGATAAAAAGCCTAACACTTGACGATATTTGAAAATTACGTGAACTGAAATCAATAGCTTCTTCTTTAACAGAACGTGAACTGAATGTAAATCATATTTGATCATTTTTGCATAGAAGTCACGAGTTCTATTTTTTATCCAGAGGGCAAAGGTTTTCATGCTTCAGGAAATAGTGCAGTAAATAGAAGATCCATAATAAAACGGAATCACATAGCAATTTTTAAGAATATTTTATTCATATTCCTAAATTCAAATCTTTAATTTACCGAAACATTTTGTTTTACAAGCTGCTGCTTTAAGGGTTCCCTGAAACATTTCGAATTCACGAAACAGTTACATCTACAAATATTTCTACAATCTTCCCTTTTTTTTATATGTTTAAAATATGACCTGATGTTATGCATAATATGCAAACCTGGAGTCCCCGAATAAATTGCGAGAGAACCTCTCAGTTCCGGCTTAAGTTGTAAGAGAAATTGCTCCATATGATTAGCACAAAATGTTCAGAGCTCTTGATGCTAAACATCCAGGGAAAATGCTCTGCATCAAAGAAACATTTTCTAAGCACAAAAGATAAAACGTAATGGATCAAATCCTTTTTAACACATTAAACCAATTGAAAATTTCATGTGTAGCTCAACATCGCAAAATTAGCAAAACGCAAAAGACCCTAATCAATAAATCAAGCTCAAAACGTAAAGCTGGTAAAAATTAATTAATTTCCTTAATGCTTCGGAATTGTATTCATTCAAATTACTGAAGAGGACATAACATCAAGATAACAGAATTTCGCAATATACCAAGATTTCGGAATTTCAAGAATTCGTATGTAATGATACGTTAAGAAAGAATAGCTATAGCTGGGCATACCTAATAAAGAAGATATCATACCAAATGCAAATGTTCATGCCATTATTTTTTGGATTTACGTTAAATTGTCATGCAATGGCAATGTACACAATCGAGTCACATTATTGTGACCACCAGCCAATATCCAGGGTAACCGCCATGTGCAGGGCAGCTAGACGGGCTGGGAGTAACTCAAGAAGGTGCTGGAAGGTGTTTAAAGGCATGTCGAGTCATGTTGACTGCAGTGCAACTGACACCTGCTGGAGAATACGTGGTAGAGTACCCATAGAACGAACAAAAGGTTCGAGGTGGTACAACAGATGCTCAATCGGGTTTTAGTCTGGGGAATTAAGGCGGCAGCGAAGCAACTTGAAGTCTTCATGGTGCTCTCCTAACCATTATCGGCTATTTCTAGCTGTGTGACATATTGCATTGTCCTGCTGGAAAATCCCATCATCCCAGGGAAGAGAATCAACATGCATGACTGTCCGTAGTCTGTATGGATGGATTCATAACGAATTCGGTCCATTTTGTCTTCTACATGTATGAGTGGACCCAGGGAATTCTAAAAAGTGTTCTCCAGAGCATAACCCTGCCACCACAAGCTTGTGTTCTTCCAGCAATGATTGAAGAATGTTTGTTCTCTGATATTTCTCGCCTAACACGCCAAACTCCATCCGTTCGATGAAGCAAATAACATGACTCATCGGAGAAAGCAATCTGTTATCATACAGTTGATGTCCAATTCCGATACCTGCCGTCCAAATGTAAGACTTTTTACCGATGCTGTTTTGTTAGGATAGGTGCATTAGCAATCGGTCTGCATCGCAGCCCCATGAGCAGCAGGGTTCGCCGAACTGTCGTTTTAGACACACTTCCGGTAGCCCCCTGGTTCATTAGGGCAGTGAGTTGTTCCACTGCAGCCTGTCGATCGGCCCTTACGCACCTTCGCAGCCGACGTTCACCTCTCACATCCATTTCATGTTGGATTCCGCAGTTTCAAGGTCGCTTAACCGCAATGGTGATATTTTTCCACTCACGATACAATTTAACCACAACAGCACGCGAATAGTTCACAAACTGCACTGTTTCAGGAGTACTGCCACCCTTGGCCTGAAAGCCAATAATCATCTCTTTCTGCAAATCTAATAAATCGCTCCTTTTACCCATGACTGCAAAAGAGTGATATGCTTCCAGTATGCCTACACCACAGCTTATACGACCTTCAAGCCAGCTCACGGCACTTCTCGTCTTTCATTGGCTACGCGCTATTGACGTCTAAAGTAGGAAGTGGTCACAATAATATGACTCGACTTTGTATAGCGTAATGAATTTCATGTACTTCAATATATATTTAATTTCTTCCCTGCATCAACTATCCCGATTAACTGCAACTACTCTTATTGTGAAAGGGAAACGCTAGAAGCAAAAACATCGCAATCGCTATCTGGTGAGCTCCAGAAAATAGCAAAGCGGGACGGTCGAGTGCTCTTCGCGTGGCGGGGAAAAAATCGGCTGACCTCGGTTGCGATAATTGTCACCGAAGTTCCACTAGGAGCGTTATAAAGTTTCATTGAAAGCTGAAAGGAAAGGAATGCTTAAGCAAAAATCCGTGCACAAGCTACATAACAGCAAAATAAACATTTAAGTTCGCTTTTAGTTATGTACACCTCGACTCCAGTAGGTTGTGGTGCAGTGGAAACGCGTTTTCCGAAGAGATGAAAGAAATTATTCACGATGTGACCGTTAATGGCAATCGCTGCAAATATGTGACCACAACATTATCACAAAAGTGCGGTGACGTCCTTCCTCCAGGAGCACAAGGTCCGTGTAGGAATGATTTGATGCGATCGGTGGGGAAGTACTTGTGTGTCCTGTCAAAAGTTTCCATGTCATCATGTTTGTACAATTTTGAGATAAAATGATATTTCATCAATAAATCAGACCAGCCGCTTGAAGTTAGTGCGTTACCTGACAAATGCTCTGTTGACAGAATGGAAGCCATCAAATAGCGACGCACTAATATCCACTAGAAGTCCTTACCAGTAGGGTAGTATTTCGATAACAGCAAAGGGTGGATCAGCTGTATGCTAATTCCTGTCCTATTACAAGGAGTTTTTGTATATGCAAATGCCCTCATATATTTGACAAGATACTGTATTTTATTGCTGTAATCTACGATGATGAATTATTGTTTTTCATGCATGTTTATGTAAGGCGATAAGCACCTGTCAACTGCAATTTAGATTTTTTGTGAGAAGTTACCTATATTTTTTGACACCAAATTATATTCCTTTAGAAGCATCACGGATTTGATGAAAAATGCTGAGTAGTTTAAACAAACGACCACCTTGTAATGTTGGGATTACGATCTTCTTTTGAAAAACAACTGTGTATTTCGTTAAATCGAATCTCCTTTTTTCAGTGTTTTCACATAGGCATTCAATACAGAGTTACATTTTCTGATTCTTAATAAAGCTGCAGTAAATATAATTTACAAAACATCATTACTATATGCATTTCTGGCACAAAGATTTAATCACAGGAAATTGAAACTGCATCTGAAAATCTTACCATTTTTGGAATAATTTATTTCTTGCTTCAATTTCCCAATTTCACTTAATTTTCGCGGTAGAGAAATTTCATACTAAATCTGAAGTAAATAAATTATATATGTAAATATGTTAGAATATTACCAGTTGATGCAACTCAAATTTTTATGTGCCATTCATCAAATGAGGTCATCAGAAAATGTGTGGCACTCCGCAAGGTTATTATCAGAATCCAGGAGTTTTAAAAATCACGACATGCAGGAAGAATCACAAAAAGATAACAAGAAACTGTTTGGTTTTAGTATTTACTTGGAAAAAATATTTTTAATTATTATACATAATTTATTTTGTTCAGCATCCTACTATTCTGATTTGTTTAGTGAAAATGCGGGAACACTACCGCAACACCCGAAATTTGGAGTCATTAGATCCAATTCCCTGGATGAATTCACAACAATTCATGGGCTGAATACTATATCCTTGGGTGAATAGGGTGTAGCAGTCTTTCATGAAGCACACATCGAATTTTTTGGCCCATTTACCAGACGAAAAATCAATTAGACAAGAGGTGGTCAACGTGCTGACACCAAGGAGCACTTTTCATCCAAGGATTAAGACTGCGGAGGCCCAACATTTTTGCCTTACCCTGTGTTTATATTCAATGCGAAATTATGTTTATACTGAAAAGCGGATTTTAAAATTTCATTTCTGAGAAGTATTGGTTTCATTTTGGTAAAAAAATATACGTAACAGAGTTTCTGATAATCACGTATTCTGTGTTAATAAAACCAAGAGCGATAAAGAAGAAAGGAAATCCTACGTGCATACCAGGTAAAATTAAGAAAATGCTTACATGCCTGGCAAATATTAGAAAAACTGATTTATTTACTAAACTCAACGCGACGGATGCAGTTGATTCTTCTTACAAAGTTCTTTCACGCCAGCTGTATAGACTAGAGTCGCTGTCAAACGTCCGGCTCTATGGATTAGAATTGCCATCACATGTCCGGTTCTGCCACCGCTCTGAATTTTGTGGAAACATAAGTTGAGAAGCCACACTGACACAGATATAAGTACTGACAAAATACATGATTATTCTAGCCACATTCTGTGGTAAACATGCTTACTGTGTTTTGATTCCGCAGCAATATTTGCTCATTGGTAGTTTACCAGACGCTGCCTTTTCAGCAGTAAAAGATGTCACATCGATAGGATTTAAATATTCGCATGCAGTCATGGTTCGAGGGTTGTCTTTAACCGCATACGGATCTTTTAACCGTATATAATTTCCAAATACTCGTGCATTATATTTGGGAAGTACTGCAAGTGTGCATCATATATTTCTCGTAGGTGCTGGGTGAATTCTCGACACATTTCGTTATATCCAAATTTGCCTTCTTCGAGCTCATCCATAAGCCCGTAATTGTTGGGAAGCTATCGACCTCCCGGTTTCGGAAACAGGCAGTCAAGACTTTCTCTTTAAAGCACGAATATTGTCAGAGGCCGTGAAAACAGTAGTATTCTTTCCACTGAGACCAAAGTCGACATCTTTAATTTTTGTGAATATATCAGATAAATATATACAAGTCAAGATCATCAACCACATATCATCATTCAGACATTCTTCAAAGCCGTGATGGTGACCAATGGGGAAATAATGCTCTTCGGGGCTCAGCTCAAATAACCGTTTTCTCGGGACGGCCACCTTACTTCTCAGAGGAGCAACAGAAGTGTGTGAATACTTGCCATATCTTCGAACAAATATGGAACAACTGTGCGTTAAGTGGTCGGGATTTTGTCAAATCGATTATATATTCACATAACCATTGAGGACAGTTTTAAGTGAAGCACGCATCTTTTTGTAGCAAGTCTGTGATGGTGAAGAATGCAATAGGTGCTGCTGCTGTTTTTGGTCATAAGTATCATTCGTGAAGCAGCACCGGCATATTTCACAATCATTCCTTTCACGCCATCTATGCATATATCAATAGACCTGTCCTACGATATGTCATGTTCTTTGAAAAACATTTCAGGAGTTTCAAGATTGCGGGTCCTGTTGCTTTGGATGCAATGCTTCACACAAAAACCTGTCATGTAATCATTTAACGCTTTAGACTGTGGTGCTCACTGACACGCTGATGAGGAAAATATTATGTGTTATAATATAAATAGTTCCGAATTATTTTCTTATGTCAAGTTCCACTGTAAAGGGTATAGAAAGTGTATCTTTTTGTACAAAATGTTATTCTGCATAAAATTTTATTAATTCAGGAAAAATGTCAACGGTACATGCATTAAATGCATTTGTTCAAAAGGAGATTTCCTCCAATTTAAGAAATTCTTTGAAAGTGACTGCAGATTTTCTCCGAGCGATGTGCCCTTCAGAGCATGTTTCAGCTTTGACTTTGTCTAATGCATCATTATTTGGCAAACACAACTACAAAACAGAGATGGGCAAAACGATTCTTTTAAAATAATCTATTCTTTCCATTCAGCTCGCTAAAGAGATTCCTTAGGGGATCTTCCGGTTTACAAAACAATTTATGTCTACGGAATAGATTTTCCGTCGAGGATTGTTCCGGTTTAGAGAAAAATTTGTGTTAGGAAATCGATTCTCACTCGGATCCTTTCGTTCTTAGAGAATTACCTGCTGAGTGCACGGTTTGCAAGTCTAAATCTTATTTTAATTCTTACGGGAATATTTCTTTCGCGCTTTCAATATAATTTCCTTTCGAAACATTCACGTAACGTATTTTGTCTGTACACATCTGAACAAATTAGATTTATAAGATAGTACAACTATACTAGTTATCCGAATTTATTGGCATAGATAAAATCAAGGTTTCCAAGCTTTCGCACATCAACCAAATGTCTTTCTCAAGGAAGGTAGACAGCAAGCTGCAAACTAGATAATAGAACATTTTAACAATTTGAACGCGGTGACTTGACAATAAACGAAGAGATACGAACATAATTATTCACTAAAAGCGCGAGGCATCATCATGTTCGTTTTGCACGCGGAATCCTTGCAGGAAAACAAAAGGCATTTATTATTTGAAGAATTGGTTCCAAATTCTTGGTAATTCTAGCAAGACGATATCAGTACAGGCCTCATCGTTGGTAATGATTTGCAATTTTTCCCGAATAGCAGTGGATCTGAGAGTAGAGTAGGTAGCTAATTTCTTTATGTCATCCCACATAGGATCGACGGACTTAAACTGGACTTCTCTAGATAGAGCCGTAGTTAATTTGCTTTTCTTTTTGTCTCTTTTATGCTCGTTAACTCTAATGCTAAATGAAGGCTTGGTCATCCTTATGTAGTATCGCTTGGCTACCCTTGAGAAAGCCATCTGGTTGATGCGCGAAAGCTTGGAAAACTTGATTTTATCTACGCCAATAAATTCGGATAACTAGTCTAGTTGTACAATCTTGTATATAGTTGGAGTACAGTTCTTTACGTTATTATTTAAGCTAAGATTTACTGAGTATGTACCAATTTCTAAGAACTGTGGCAGAAGAAATGAAAGAAAACAGTAAAAGCACAAGGGCTTTTAAAGACGCTTACGCAGTTTTATGCAGAATTCCAATGATTAAATCTTCTGTGTGGTATATGATGTGCTACACAGCCCTGTAACAGAGAAAGGTGGAATAAAACTATATATCCAGAGCACCTTTAATTTTTGTGCAGGAACCATCCAGTATTCTTTGGAACAAATTCCATATGTTTCAGATTCAATCAGAATGAAACATGAACATATTTATTTTATATTTTCAATATCGTTTCATTTCAGTGAAAACATGTTAAATTCGTTGTGTTGCGATTTTTCTAAACTAAAATGTAATTACCGTCCAAAATAATTTTGGCGTTAGTGACGCACACATCCGAAATTAGTCACGCTTTAGTTTTGGTTTTCTGTTATCGGTCGCTTTTTAAAGTGCTCCAGATTTAAGAGAGAAGAAAGATTAGTGGACAATAGAAATATTTCCAATTTATAAAAAAAGAAATTCCAATAAAAAACTAATTTTTTTTTAGAAATTTGTGTTTTCGAACAGCAATGAAATAAATGTACAACTCAGAAACACAAAAAAGGAAGATATAAAATGATCTGTGATTTTCTAAGTTCGACCAAACAAAATATGTTCAACTGTCCATCTGGGGATATTACCAAAAAAGTATAATTGTCACTGAACAGTACCCGTTATACACTGACGGAAAAAATCCCAACACCAAGAAGGGGTTGTGTTAGATAAACGACAGTTGGTAGGCTGTGAGAGTACATCTGTAAGATGACGTCTATGCAAATTTCGCGCTCGGCGCATACGTGTGGCGCTGGTTGCGCCCCTGGAACATGCAAAGCAGGTTTGCTGTAAATACGCGCTGTAACGTTCGTGAGCGTTAGTTATCGTTGAGATTCGACGTAGGGTGTTGATGTTAGTCAAGAATGCCTTTAACAAGACGAAGAAGCCATTATCAACAGCTCACGGAGTTTGAACGAGTTCGTGTAATAGGCCTACGAGAAGGTGGATTTTGATTCCGCAATATTGCAGAACGACTTGGCAGGAATGTAACCACAGTGCATGATTGTTAGGAGCGGTGGTCAAGGGAAGGTACTGCCTCAAGAAGATTGGGTTCCGGCTGGCCACGTGGCAATACTGAGAGGGAAGACCGCCGTGTACGGCGTATAGCCGTGGCGCATTACAGCGCGTCTGCGGCAGCGATTCGAGCTGCAGTTGCCACCACAGTGACACAACGAACTGTTACAAATCGGTTACTTGAAGGACAGCCCAGAGCCAGACGCCCTGTAGCGTGCATTCCACTTACTTCAAACCACTGCCGTTTGCGACGTCAGTGGTGTCAAGCTAGAGCTCATTGGAGTACGGAGTGGAGATCTATTTTGTTTTCTGATGAAAGCCGGTTCTGCCTGGGTGCTAGTGATGGCCGTGTGTTGGTTGGAAGGAGGCCAGGTGAGCGCCTGCAACCAACCTGTCTGCGGCCGAGGCACACTGGACGTACACCTGGAGTTATGGTCTGGGGAGCAATTTCCTATGACAGCAGGAGCACTCTCATGGTTATCCAACGCACCCTGACGGCACAGTTGTACGTCGGTCTGGTGATTCAACCTGTTGGGCTGCCATTCATGAACAGCATTCCATGGGGTGTTTTCCAACAGGATACCGGTCACCCGCATACCGCTGTTGTAACCCAACATGCTCTACAGAGTGTCGACATGTTGCCGTGGCCTGCTAGATCACCAGATCTTTCTCCAATCGAGCACGTATGGGATATCTTTGGACGAAAACTCCATCGTCACCCCCAACCAGCATTAACCGTCCTTGTATTGACCGACCAAAAGCAACAGGCATGGAACTCCATCCCACAAACTGCAATCCAGCACCTGTACGACACAATGCATGAACGTTTGCGTGCTTGTATTCAACATTCTGGCGGTTACACCGGTTATTAATGTACCAGCATTTCACATTTAAAATGTCTCTTCTCGCGCTGACATTAAGCTGTGATCTTGTAACCTTAATTGATTAAATATGCTACCTATACAAATGTATTGCCGCCATTTCTTTCCTCTACAAATATTTTTTCGTGGTGTTGGTATTTTTTTACGTCAGTGTATTAAACAAAATGTGTATGGATCTAGGTGCAATTTATTCCGCCTTTTTGTTTAGAAAGTAGTGAAAGAACAACGTGCAGAATTTGAAATTTGGTTTACTCTAACAAAATCGAATATTTATTTTGATTAATCATTTATATTCTTTTAATACGACTTATATTTTTACACACATATTCGGATTCAGGATTCTGCATTGAGGTAAATTGGCTCCCTCATGCTGGCCACCCAAAGGGCAACACTAAGAAGTTCGCATCTGATTAGCCTGAAATTCGCAGCATGCGTCGCCCGCGAGAGGACATGCAAACGATAGGATTGCAGGGCATATGGAAATCAAGTGCGTCCGGCAAGCCACCGGGAAGAACTATAAGAAGGGTGCACAGAAGGCGGGTGTAAGTAGTGGAAGTGTGTTGTGCTACCGGACCTGTGCGTGGGAAGCTTCCTAATGCCTCGTCGCAGAATACGGCAGTCATTCCAGCACGTTTCGGAGTTCGACAGAGGAAGAATAGTGGCTTATCGCGACAGCGATTTATCATAGCGAGACATCGGCGCCCATATAGGACGACATTCAGTTACAGTGAGGCGAGTATGGATTCGGTGGGTACAGGAGGGACGGACGGACCGACGTAAGCGATTGCCGCAGCCGCGGTACACCACCGAACAAGAGGACCGGCATATTGTTCGGCTGTTATTGACGGCTCGCTTCGCCACATCACGTACGTTAGTGCAGGAATTAGGGTGTGTTGCGCAACAACCTGTGTCAGCACGTACCGTTCGACCTCATCTGCAGGAGCGCGGACTTTTCACACGTCGCCCGTTGCTCCGATTACCATTGACTTGTGAAATGTGGAAACGTGTGGAAGCAGCCTGGACCGACATATCCCAAGCCCACATTCAAAGCCTCTTTCGTTCGATGGCGCGGCGTGTAGCGGCCGTTACTGCCAGCCATGGTGGCCACACGAACTATTGATGTCTCGTGTTCCTCAAGTCGCACGGGCCTGTAAGCTCAATCGTTTCATCTTTGTATCTGTCGTTATGTGTACAGTAAATCTGGCTTTGCTATCTCGTGTCCTTCTTGGTGTTGCATTTTGGGTGGCCAGCTGTGAATATTGCAGCTTAAGGAAGAAGTGCTACCTAATTATTCTTCAGGAATAGTATTACACTTTCCGTTTAACAAATGAAGGTTCAGATACGTATTCGAAGATATCGTGATGAACTGCACCTTGCAGCGTCTTATTGGCGCGAAAGAAAGCGTCATGGTTTAAAGCACCGTTGAGTTAGTTCAGGGCCTCGCTTTATACGAATTAAAGGAACCATGAAGAACCTATGATACATCGGTGACGTTTTAGAGACAGAGGTGATACCCTTAATTCAGATTAGTGTTAGGAATGTATTCAAGTAGTAAAATTCTCGGCGAGGTGCGGTCCAGATTATACCAAATTCTTTCAATGCATGGTCCCGTTTTTTTCTTTGCCTGATCGTTCGCCTGGATATGTCCCCAATCTAAAATATCTGGAGCATGGTAGCTCAGCGTCTGACCGGTCAAATTCCTCTGTCATCTGGTGTCACATAAAAGCAATTTAGGAAACTGTTTACTAGGAAGATATCAAAAACTTCTGCCGTTCAATGCCATTAGCTGAATGTGGCTTCACACGATACTGACTGCGTTTGGAAGGGTAAAACTCCAGTAAAAGCACCCTACTCTACAAATGTAATCAGTTATCTCATGCAACATAAGGAATCTGTGAAACAAATACTATTTGAATAACGGAATCTTTCGTGGTGTTGCAAATCTCAAAAGAAGTTGTAAACAGGGAAGATGACACCGAGCTTTCTGGGGTAACAAGCACGTCTTTTGAATCCGTTCTGACGCAAATTAAATTTAGCAAAGCTATTCAAAGATAAATGAAGCCGGTATGGAAAACAACAGTATCTGACGGAAGAAAAAATTTTTTCAATCTCGTTTTTAATCCCTCAAATATTGCTGTAAATGGAATTGTGAGATTACGCCCTCTGGTTGCAGAATTGTGTGTTAAGAAAAACATGAATTTATATGACAAACATTTCGCACCGGAAACGCTCTCCAACACAGAAATAATTTTTCAAATCGGACTCTTAGAAACAGAGATATCGACAAAAATAAGATGTGACTTTACGTGCCCTGGTGAGAAAACCACGCATTATTTTTGGAAGAAAGTATTCTCAAAAGAATTTTCCGTATGCGGGGTATCGGTCCAAGAAAAAAAAATAGTCGAATTTTTAGGAGACCAGATTTTGCTACAAATACAACAGAAGCAGAAATTCACCCTTATGCCTCCTGGTGGTCAAACCATTCTTTACCAAACATTAGAAAGTATGTAAAAAATATTTTCCATCAGTCTTGTATGCGATACAGGAATATTTTTTCAAATCGGAGTTTTAGGAGCAGAAATAACGCAGAAAACGCAATTTACCTTTGTGCCCCCTAGCGGAAAGTCTATGACTTACTTGAAAATTTTGTATTTTTAGAATTTTTTTTTTTAACATTTCGCAGCGAAAACACTATCCAACAAAGGAGGAATTTTCCAAATCGGACTCCTAGAAGTAGAGATAATGACAAAAATAGGATATACATCTACGCCCTTAACGTAGAAACTATGCATTATTTGAAGAAGAAATGTTCCTAAAAGGTTTCTCGACATGAGTAGTATCGATCAACAAATGACTTTCTTTGCAATCGAGATTTTAGATGCACATATTTTGCTGGAAATACACCAGAAGCGGAAATTAAGTCTTACGCCACCTGGTGGTCAAACCATTTTTTACAAAAATTTGAAATTATGTGCACAGGATTTCCCATTTGGAGTTGTATCCGGTGCAGAAAGTAATTTTTTTAATCGGAGATTTAGAAGCAGAGATATAGGGGGAAAGTAATTTACATTTACGTCCCTAGCGGAAAGTCTATGAATTACTTGGAAATTTTCAAAATATATGAAAAACATGTCACTCTAGAAACATTATCCGACAAAGAAGGAATTTCTCAAATCGGACTCCTAGAAGTAGAGATATTGACAAAAATAACATGTAAATCTACACCCCTGGAATAGAAACCTTGCATTATTTTCAGAAGAAAATGTTTCTAAAAGGTTTGTCGACATGAGTACTATCGGTCTAAAAACGACGTTTTTTTTCAATCGAGATATTAGAAGGTCATATTTTTCTGCAAAAACATCAGAAGCGGAAATTATGATTTACACCACCTGGTGGCTAAACCATTTTTTCACAAAAATTAGAAATTATGTGCAAAGGATTTACCATGAGGAACTGTAATCGGTGCAGATTTTTTTTTAAATCGGAGATTTAGATGCAGAAATATGGGGGGAAAGCAATTTACCTTTACGCCCCCTAGCTGAAAGTCTATGAATTACTTGAAAATTTTCAAATTATATGAAAAATATGTCACACTGAAAACACTATCCAACAAAGAAGGAATTTTTCAAATCAGACTCCTAGAAGTAACGATATTGGCAAAAATGAAATATATATCAACGATCCATGGTGGAGAAACTGTGGAATATTTTAAGAAGAAAATAGTCCTAAAAAAGTTTATCGATGTGAGTGGTTTCAGTCCACCAAAGAATTTTTTAATCGATATTTTAGAAGCTCAGATTTTATGGTAAATATATCAGAAGCAAAAATGAACACTCAGTCCCCCTGGTTTCCAAAGTATTATCTACCAAAATTTTGCAATTACATGCAAAATATTTTCTATGAGGAGGTGTATCCGCTAAAGAAAAAATCTTTCAAATCGGAGTTTTAGAAGTAGAGTTGTCGGGAAAAATGTATTTTACTTTTACGCCCCCTAGCGAAAAGTCTATGCGTAATTTTCAAAAGTAACTATATCTAAAGTACTTTTTGTCATAAATGGAATCGAAAAATAAAATATTTTTTTAAATCGGATGTTTAGAAGCAAATATGTGGATTAAAACTTATTTTTAAAAATGACATCATCTGCCTTTACGCCCTCTAGCGGCGAAATTATAAATTATAAAATAAAAGACGAAATGGAGGATCATCATTCGCAATTTCAAGCTTCCTAATGCAAAAAGAATTTTTCAAATCGGACAGTAGTTGCATAGATATCGTGGGTACCGGCGGACGGACGGACAAGCCGATAACATAAGGACAATCTTTCTTGTAAAGTGCTCAAACTGTTACAAGAGAATACAACACTTGCCGGCGCCAATCTTGCCATATTTTTTGTTCAACTGTTGAATCTATGGGCATCTGTATCTTCAGTTATCAACTAAAGATATTTAAAATCAGGGCTTGGTAACAAATTTTTAATGATTATAAAGAACTTTCGGACACAATATTCACCCAAAGAGAGACATATTAAAAGGAAAATATATTTTGAAACTATCAAAAAGAAAGCGTTTGTTGAGATTTCTTTCAGTTTTTTAAAGGGAACTTTGGAGTTAATTACGGGAAATATTATTTACTGCCACAAGAGTATAATGATTTCTTTTGCAATCCGCAAAATCAGAGTAAGTTCCTTTTAATACTGTATTGTCAACAACTGCCAAGTACCCTAAATTCGTATTCTGAGCTCTTATGAACGCATTGCTTTGCATCGATGTATCTTATCAGGGAAACATTTTACACTGATGTTGTTGAATCGAAAGTATCAGGACATATCGCTTTTGCTACGTCTAGTAATGGACATTACGATATATCTTCTAAAACTATTTTATATTATCACTCTGCATAACTCCCTCTTTTTCTAACAACCAGCTGTAGAAGGTCTTGTAGAAACCTGAGCTCCTGAGAGTTACAGTTATAAAGAGCATTTCAACCAATCTAACATTGTTCGGATAGACAATAATTCACATTAAAGCTTCACTTTATTAATATTTCGTTACGTGCATATCAGTTACGAAAAAGAGCACGCTATGCCTTACAAGGGATTTTAGCTGTAGATATAATCCATATTAGTAAGACTAACGATTTGAAAAGTTCCTATGTGCGTAAGGGCGCACACATTTCAACTTCAAGAAATATCAGCACTTGTTATGTCTTGCAGTAATATTGCGCCAATAACAACGAAAAAGTAGATACTTTTGTAACGATGATGGACTTTTACATGACGATACTTTCTAACGATGATGGACTTTCACATGATGATAGAGACATGCATTTGGCATTAAATAACTGAAATTCGATTAATACTCGAATGTTCTGTTTTTTACTAAGTAAATGTTTCTCTCACGAAAACCTATTTCCTTAGGTGTTGAACACTTTTATTTTTAATAAATACTGTTCACATTTTGATATACAATATTTATGATTCATTCACATAACCTTTTCCAAAAGACATCATATATTAATGTTCAAATGTAATGAAAAGAGTCTTCCCTTCACGTGCTTTTGAATTATACGTACGCACTTTAGGATATCAGCCATCATCTTTTCGGTCCCAATATAAATCGATGAAAATAATAAGGTCAGGGTGATATCACATTCCCGATGGACAGTTGTAAGACTTGTGCAAAAAGCTCAAATAATGTATCTTGATTAAAATCCTCGAGCCATGTGTCTGTGATACTGATAATTTTGCAATTGACTGAGCAAATAAAATTTACATTCATAACTATCCTATTGCACAGTTGCTGGAGGGATACATTTGATTTGACGGGATATTGACATTTTTGATGATCCTCAACCAGCAAAGCGTCCGTCTCTGATCATGCAGTAGAACGCTTCGGTTCGTGCAGTTGTTCATGGATGTTGGCAGACACTGAACCACACCCTATATAAGAAATCATGTGTTCAACTCGGCAATTCCACTTTGGATATCATTCCGAAAGACATCCAGAGCATCAAAAACAAGCAAAAAGTTGTACTAACTCCACCACACAGCCATAGAGTAATGATATTTATAACAGGAGATACCTTAAAATCGTTTTGCACTGAGAAATTAAAGCTCAAAATTTTCAAATGAATTTGGCACGATTATTAAAACAATATTTCACGGTAAATATGCGGGAGTGACATGGAGGAGACTGGCACAAGACAGACCGTTGCGGAGGAAACTTGGGGAGACCTTCGTCCAGCAGTGGATTGATAATGGTTGACAATGATGATGATGATGATGATTTCACGGTATTTTTTATTTCTACTGCCAAGGCAAAAGATGTACAGTGAGGTTACTTTTTTCATCTTTTGTTGAGGGGGGATAGGGGTCCGCATGTAATGGAGAATAATTTCTGCAGTAATTTCAGTAAATTTTTATAAAACAGATGTCTGAACCAGAATATTATTGTTATAAAATATTATATATAAGTACTTGTTTAACCTTTTAAGGACCATAACGCCCAAAACGCCCGTACATACCAACGACCCTAGCCGAAACTCCTGCCTAGTGTGAATCAGATTTCCTGCACTTACCTGCTTTTCAAATTTGCATAACCTAGGGAGATCAGTAGGTGTCACCCTTAGTCACTATTGTTACTAAATAAAGAAGTGAACCAACAGACAGTTTCGGGTTTTACGGTATTCAGAATGATACAAGATTTTCGGGTCGTGGACGTTAAAGGGTTAAAGGCAAAAAACTAAAATGAAAGCAAAATTCTTACCTTGAAATGTTGCTTTTTATTTAGGGTAAACCAGTAAAGATTATACCAAGTGTACTCAATTTTTATCGAATTTACAGGAAATGTGAAATTATAAAAGTCGATGTGTAACAGTGTTTAATGCAAGGTTATTTTTTTTTCTGCATTTGAATTTTTTCTTTGACCACGTTCTCAACTTCTGAGACCGATAAGGGTGACATTAATTTTAACATGTAAATGAAACTTACATTTTAAGGCATTCCATATTCTTGAAAGTTATTGTAAATATTGTGAGGTTTGCTGATGAGGTTGTAGGGCACATTGATGCCCGAAGTTACGTTTAAAGAAAACAAAGTAGCACACTTTGGCAGATTTGTGACGTATTTTGATGCCAAAGGAACAGTGGTTTTCGCATCATTCTCAGATGTGTATAATCGTTTTTCTGATACAACATATTGCATGTGTATCACAGTACTATGCTCAATTACTGAATTACGTTTTCGTTGTACTCCTGAAACCCCTTAAATCATAATCAAATAAGTTCATATTGGATCACAATAACTCATATTTAAATTACAGTTCTTCAAAAGTCTTTTTGGAAAAGCCGTTTGCAAGAGTATAAATAAAAACCTAAGATATTTTTTCATAAAAATAATGTTTCAGATATTTTAGTAAAAACGTTTTGAATAAGCTGGCATAATAATTATTGATTTTAATATGGAATGACCGTAATCCGTAACATATTAAATACAATTTGTAACAAAAATTATTACATTTCTGCCATATATACCATGTCATTCGAAAAATAATGGCCGATTCTAGAGATAAAAATGAAACAGACATACGTCATAGAAGAAAACATAGTTTTCTTTGAAGTAGGAACCTTTAGCAACTACACACCTTTGCCTGCGAGTGACAAATGCTGCAGTACCGTCCCAAAAGAATTCAGTCTCCTCGGACGTATGGAAGTCGCGTAATGCAATTTCGGCATCCCCTCGGTTTCTGAAGATCCTGTTCTGCAGTTTTTGGCTAAAGTGCATAAACTGTTGGAAATCAGAAAATGCCAAGTCAGGCAGGTAGGCCAAATGTGGGACGGTTTCGAAAATTAGTTTGTGTAGTTTCTGTTTCGTCATTTGTTCTACGTGTGGTCTCGAGTTATGATGAAGGATGATAGGACCCTTCCCAATAACGAAAGTGGCTGTTTGGAACAAAACGGCTGGTGCATTCAGTCAATTTATTCATAGTACGTGACTGAGATAATGCTTTCACCAGCATTCAAGGGCCTGTAGTGTATGACATCCTGAAGAGTCTACAGCAGTGTCAACAAAACCTTCTTCATCCTCAGCATTTGCTTAGCCGTTGTTTTTATTGTTCATCATGGTTCAGCTACTATTCTGATAGCTTACGTTTGTCGTATAGCACCCACTTTTCATCACAATTCACAATGCTATAAATTAGGAGCTCCTTTTCTTTGCGAAGTAGTAAGTTACTAGACATGTCAAACTGTTGGTTTTTTTCTGATGACACGTCTGTTCGTGTTTCTGCACATCGATCATTTTGACGTTACCGATTCATTGGAGATGTTTGGAAATGGTTGGCACCGACAGAATGTACTGTTTGGCGAGTTTTTGTACTGCTGCACAAGGATGTGTGACTACATTTGCCGTCAGAGTGTCGTTATCAATTACCAGATGTCATCCTTTACTATCTTTACCTTGTTGGCTCGTGTCGCCGGAACGATGCTTTTAAAACCATCGGCGAACAGTTCATTCAGATGTTACGCATTACGACCCAATTTGAACTCGTGAAGCTGAATCATACGTATCTCATTTCCTCTTTACGTGTTCTACAGGCAACTGCTACACAAGTAGCCACAACTGCAGCTCAACCGATTATGGCGTGTATGTGGTGTCTGAGTCGCATATCAATTGGTATACAAGGGGCGGAGAGCGGGATGGGTGTTGTGGATGTGTTGAACATGACACGTCAAAAATCGGCCATTATATCCAAACGGTTTGATATATATTTTCAACTTAACGGACATATTTATATACTCATTGTTTTAAAAATTAGCGGCATACGTTGGTGAAATCATGCAGAAAAATCTGTTTGACAAATTGCACAGTACATATGCGTATGTTCAATCTTCGGCAACGATATATTTCTAATTTTATCAGAGTTTTTCAAAAAAACTCCACTTGTGTAAATGATTCGCAACAAGTTTGAAATAACTAGCAAATCGGCCCTATTTTAAAAATTTTCTATGCTTATTGACGATATAACTCTAATATATTCAAAGCTTTCTACGCAAATAACACGTATTCTCTTACACAAATAAGATATTGATTACGTAAGGCGACCAAGTTTCGAATCAACGACTGGAGAAAATGGCAGTCTTGACAAAGCTGCTTCTTTTCATATTGTATATACAATTGCAAACTTACCAAGTATTCAACATAATGTGAAAACAATATACTAAACCTATAGATATTACACAGAAACCTCTCATTTCCTCTTCACAGGTTATTCCAGAATCTAGATTGTTTCATTGATAAAGATTGTATAAAGATGAACCAGTTTCTCGCTTGTTTTAACAGGTTCTTCAATTTCATCCCCTCTGTTCTTCTTGGTACAGATATATGCTTTCATTTGAGGTTTCCCTCTGGTTCGAATAAAAAATGTCTCTGCTCACAAGACATCAGATATCTCCAATCATTATGGTACAGATATTGCCTCTCATTTTAGGTTTCCCTCTAGGCCCATCTGAATCAGTCCAGTGAAATATTTTTTTATCGGCCAGAGTTTTCAAAGCTGTATTAGAAAATTCCTATATCGACATTTGATCATTTTACTTTTCAGCACATCGTTAAAAACAGCTTTGAACTAAGAGTTTGCCGTATCGAATAGTGCAAAAATAAGAGCTTATGTCGAACAGAGTGTCATTTTCTCCCATTACTCCTGGAACTGGAATTCCATAGCCAAATTTTTTAAGGTGGAATTAGAAGATCCGCGAGAATCAGGAAACGTCCACCAGAGATTGGGAGAAGTTAACAAAAAAGAAATAGAACAAAAGATAATTCCTCCTTATGAGCCTGGGGAAATGCCAAGTAGTTTAAACTTTGTGGATGGTTTTGAAGGCAATGTACCGACAACTGTATAGCTCTACTTATATAATCAATCATAAGGATAGAAGTTTGATATTATTATGCTAGTAATATGAATTTATAGGCATAGAACAGAAATTAAATTTCGAAGGATGTTTACAGATTTAAAATCAGAAATTCCATCCAAAAAATCATTTATGAGCTTTAGTCGTTCAAGAGGGGAAACCGTAGAATACAAAGTACTTAAGTTTTGCAACATAATTCGCAGTTTCTGATTGCGTTTCCTATGAAAAATGGAAATATTCTGTCTACAAAAGTACGGTTCAACGTCTACATAATTTATAAGAAAAGAAATGTACATTATATATGTATTAAAATGCTTGTTCACATATACATCTGTAATAAGAATCGTGTACGTTGCCTCAGGCTCCTTTTGGATTCTAATAATATTCTTGATGTGCAGAATTAGAGGAAACAACAGCGCGTCTAAATCAAACGTAGTCCAACGAATAAGAATGTTCCATTCATTGCATCATTGTATTCCAGAACTTTCGGATATTTCCAAAATTTAATATCATCTGAGTGTGTTTTCCAAGTTGCGATTAATCATTGAAACAAATGATAAAACCTTCACTTTTAAATTCGAGAAAAATTTTATATATAGAAATAAAACTGCTGTTTACTATCTTAAAATTTTTTGTTTAAAGATTCGATTGGCTTTTAAGTGGGCATTACTAAATGAAATCAAAACCTAAGACGTTAAATGGCGCATCTCTTCTGCTGTTCGTCGAAACGCAAGCGACAGTGAAAAGGATATGTTACCCGAATTTTCAAAAGTATAATTATTAGAGGTGGAGAATTATTCATAGTTCTGACTATCAATAGTTTTCCATAGTCAAAAAATAACAATCGATGTACTATCGATAGTGTGTGGGCAAAGTTTTTTGGGAAAATATTTTTTTCCGGAATGAAAAATTGTTTCTAATTATAATTTTTCTTATTTTTCCACATTGTGGAAGAGCTAAGTTCCGATAAATTTGAAACAAACAATTTTTTTCGTTTGGGGTTTAACGACCACAGTGAGCGACTCGATGAGCTGTAAGTATTCGCATGTCCAGGATTTAGAGACACTGGTTGTAAGGTGTAAAGAAGCCAGTGCTGTAATACAAACACAACCACATCTTATATCCCCCTAAGGACTCGAATCCGGACCCATCTAGGACGAATGGTCAGAAGCCAGCGCTTAGAAAACTGCGCCACCGGGCGGAGAATCTACGTTTTGACGATATTCTCCCGAAGTAAAGTAGCAAAAGTCACGGACAATTGTTTTGCCTGATGAAGGAGCTAATACGTGACTCCTTAATTCTCATTATCTGTTTGTATTGTATCATTTTTTTATGTGTCTGTTCACAAAAGCTACAGAAGAAAATTCTTCAGTTTAGTATGAAAAAATATTGTTTTGTAAATTATTTTGCGAAATCATAGTAATAATTCGTGATAAACTGAATATATACGAAATTTTGAATTGGCTTGTTCGTCAGCTGTTTTGGGGGGGGGGGGGGGGCGTTTAAAACGATAGCGGCTGGATTCAGTCATTTTAAATTAACCCCTAAGATTTGACGTATTTCCCGACGTTTTGTAGTTCTGTCCGCAATTGCAGCATTTTGCGTACACCATATCCTAAACAAAAAAAAACAAAAAAAATTATGTTGCACAAAATATATTTTACTTTTACCTATTTTTACTGATTACTTACTTTCAACAAATAACTGTTTCAGCAGCTGACTCACTTTTAAACTTTCAGTGCAAATAGCAAGAACAATGTTTTTGACTTCGTTTTTATCTGACTGAAACGTACACTTTCGCTTTGAACTTTACTTAACGTGAAGAACAACGGAGTGCGAAAACCGCATACTCTCACTGTTTACTCTTTTAGTTACAGTTAACTTTAGTTTCGCATTGTCATCAGGTATCAAAATAGCTGGGCTCAATGTTTTCGACACCAGTATAAATGAGGTGGAATTGAGCGTTCCAATCATCAAACCATCGGTGGAAGATGAATAGTTCAGGCCATCCTGATTATCACTTATATCATTAAAAACCGTAAAACTATCTATGCACTATCGATGCACTGAGTTGAACAAAACTATGAATAATAACTATAGTGACATCGAAAGAACCTCCACTTCTAATACTCATCTAACTAGTCAACAGCAAAAGCAGACTGGCCTCAATTGGAAAAACCTTCCTCTGAATCTGTTGCATATTTAGAGTTTGTTTTAACGGCAGTGACATGTTTTTCAAAAATTAAGATACGGTACAGCATGTTTTGCGCGTGCGCTGTTCAACTCATTGAATAAAACATTGTTTTTCAATTCCAAGGTGGCATTTATAATCTCATACTATAAGAAAGCATTTTATATTATCGTGTCAAAAGCTTTCTGGAAAATGCCGTATGCGTATGAAAAGTATTCCTTTTAAACACATGGATTAACAAGGACTATTGTACACATCCGAAAATCATACATGAGCTTAGTTCTGCAGAACTGAATGTACTTTTTGGAATGATGGAACAATTGGTAGCGCCAGAACATTGCACAGAAACCTCCAGTACATTGCTTACGACGGGTGAATAGCCATTCAAAAGACGATAACGACATTATGTAGGGCCACACTGCCACAGTCGTGGTGTATGAAACGTCCGTCTTGGTCGATCAGATCGTCTCTGGGTATAACGTACAAAGAGGGAAAGGTATTTTTTTGTGTACATCATCTCGACAGGGAAGTCTGATAGAGGTTGGTTATTGGCATATTACGTGGTTTGGTTTCATACTCTTCGTTATATTGGAAAAAACATTTAATGTAAATTTAAGTATAATTGTTGCATTCAGAAATTTTAAATTTATTATACGTCTGAACCCATTGAAAGAACTATTTCCCGTATACGCTCTGAACTCAAACAGCACTAATATCAACTTTTTCCGTTGTATTTGAACGAAAGGGACTTTTATTGAACAAACCTCTGCAGAATAATTCAACTACATATTTCAGAAAAGTATATCTTAACAGAAACATATCAACATATACTACCTTAAAAAACCTGTTTTCCACCAATTGTACATGCAGGACCCACCGTGCCAACAGATTTCCAATTATATACATGGAAGATTCTTAGGATTTTAACAACTGCAATATTAGAAAAGAAAGCTGTTTTGTGACAGATTTTATATCTGCATTTAACATAAGACATTCAGTATGACGTAAATCTTCGAAAAATATAACAGAAATGCTATAGAAATGTAAATTAATTATTAAAAAACAGCCAGAGCTGTATGTGTATAACTGCAGGATAAATCTCCAATGCACTGGTTCGTTTTGTGGAATACCCGAAATTACCCATATTTGAATCAGGCTGGAGTAAACCCATGCATAATAAACCGAATTTACTTTTGCTAGATTTAGAACTCTAATTGATTATATTATTGTCGCCTGCAAAAGCCGCACTCAATGGAGAAAACAGAAGCACTTCCAAAAGGAAAAAAACAACGCTCTTTCAGATACTTATAATTCAAAATAGTTATGGCAAACAAAGTATTCCATATTTCGCTTAGAGAGAATAGGCAAATATGAAATAGCTGCACAACATTCATTTCTTTTTGATAGCAGGTGACATTTGTTAAAATACTTCATGCCGTGAATTTCTGACAAAGGTATCCATTAATTTTATGTTTGAAACTAACGTTTTTAAATGAAGTATCAATATGAATAATCGAATAATCCTTTTTCTCAGCACACATGTGTGAGTGTACGTGTTTTATCAATGTGTCCTGCCCAGATCTGTATGTGTTGGACGTCAATAGGAGACGTAATTCTCCTTTACTGGATGTACGATTGAACATTGTTTTCGGTTGCGTTTAATATGAAAAATTAAGTGAAACAAAATTTTTTATAGTATGCAAGTTTCATCTGGGTTTGCATTGATTAATACGAGTTAATACAAAGAATCTTCCTATCTCTGCCATTGCAACTAAAATGCATGAGATATGTTCCAAAAAATAAACAATATTACGTGCAATAACACAGCTATTCTAAAGTGTGTGTCTCCGCAAATAGAGAGCTACACATCATTTCGAAGTGATACCATAATGTGAGGTATTTTTACTACCCAGTGTTTGAAAGAGTAATATTTGAAAGATAAAAAAAAAACTTTAGATCGCAAGTCGCCATTGCTGGGTACGAAATGTATTTGGCTTTTAAATGTTGCTCTTTTACAAGGTTTATTTGTCTTCTATCCAAAGGGATATTTTATACTGTTCAGTACTGTTCCGTAAAAATATAATTTACTAATATTTG
This sequence comes from Macrothele yani, assembly GCA_039090855.1. Classification (NCBI taxonomy): domain Eukaryota; kingdom Metazoa; phylum Arthropoda; class Arachnida; order Araneae; family Macrothelidae; genus Macrothele; species Macrothele yani. The sequence continues at coordinate 32,319,570 of CM076999.1, read as the reverse complement.
TTATATATGCAAAATTTTCCACAAACTTGTAACGCTGGTTACCTTTACGTTCGCCTGTAGGTAGGCATATTCTGGTAAAATAAGTGAATATTTGTAGTATCAATCTTTGGTTTATGTCACGTATGTACTCCCAACGGCCATGGCGTCTAATATAAATCCTTTACGTGCCATGATTTTACCAGAATATGAGTTAGAATTGTAAAAAAATAAAGCTCCTGTCCTCTTAAAACGGTTTTTTACGGTGGCTTACAGATTTTGATTCTTTAACAGTGACTTACAGATTTTGATTCTTTAACCGTGGCTTACAGATTTTAATGGTTCATAACATATTTATTACTATCGGTACACAAAGTGTTATTGAAGGAAAGCACTGCTTTTGTAATGAATGTTCCATCAGAAACGGCAAAATATTTTTATCCGTCTTTATACGTATTTCTTCTAAGTGGTTTTTTATTTATTCTGCATTTCAATTCTCCCGAGGTATTTTGTTCATTACTTTGCCTGCTTGAGGAAAATGATTTTTTTAAATGCTGAAAATTATGTGCTATGGAAAAACTTTTATTGAATATGCGGCCTTTCAGACATAAAAAACCTCCCATGCATTTGATATAAATAATTTCCTTACGGAGACCCTCGTGGTCATTACAAACCACAGGAGTTTCCGATGTTTTCAGTTTATTATACAAAATAAGGTATATTAAAGGACGTTTCCAAATATTTAGTTAGCGTTTCTATAAAAACACGTCAATGTTAAAGTCCGCCGTTTATTTGGCTAACATGTAATATAGCCTTCAAAGAGGTTTCTTGTTTTAAGGCACCGTTTTTTCTTGAAATGTGTGTCCGCGAAGCTAGGGCTTTGTCATTCGGTATTTCGTTTGAAATCTTGGATTTGCATGTTTGAGTCTGAGTCTCTCAGGAAGCACGATGCCGACACTGAACTTCGGCTGTCAACAACGAGAATCGACATGATCTTTAGTTTGGAATGCTTTCACTTCGGTGAATAAATTAATATGTGGATTTTTACTTCTTATTCACTGCTTCTTCATAATGCGAATACATACATCACAAACATAAACTTTTCTTTATACTCGTTTACAGCCATTATGGATGTTTACCCGTCTTATATCTGCGTATCTGAATATGACAATATATTCAAAAGCATTCTGTTAATCCTACAATAGGAAAACGAAAATTTCGGAGAGTGCTCACCATTATTTTTCGGAAGTACGTACTTTAATTTAAAAAAATATGGATACTAAAATGTGAACGAACGGTTCATTTCAAAGTAAAAAAATGAAAGAGTCAAACATTTTATTGATGATACTCATATTTTGAACTACAAGCCAAAATTGATTGGATTATCTTGTGTTCATCAGAATTCCGTACGTAAAGGACGTTCTCAAAAACACATACGTGGAAACGTATACCAATTAAACGCTGTCTATGTACGTTAAATTAAACCAATATGTTCCAATTGCAGAATTAAAATAGGACATTTATTTACATAAAAAACCCAATGATTAAGAAATACTTGCAAAATCTCTATATATACTGCACGAATAATGTTTATAACCTTTGCAACAATGACCGCGACCCAATCCAAAGCACACAAAGTCATGGTGTATATAGGATCCCCTGGATTCCTGGGGTTTCTACTATGCAGAATACGTTCTACAGTATAGACGTACTACACTTAGGACTTTAGTTGGGAGAATGAAAGAGAACAACTATATTATCAGGACCGGTTCTTTTATACTGTAGCCCTTGCAAGAACTGTTAATCAAGGAAAATATACAACAGATCGGGAAAACGCTACGATTATAGCTTCAGCACATAATTGACGTTCTCTTTTCTTTACAGAAGGTTTGTGTATAGTTCGATATGCTCAGAGCTGTTGCAATGAGGACATGCCAGCCTTTATTTCACAACCGTGAAGGCTACGTATTGGAACTTTTTCTGCAAATGATGATATGACGTATGACGAACAAGCTACGTGATCAGCTATTATCTTTTCTTCTTATCGATTACCATTTTATGCCAACATAGAGCCTCATATCCGTTAATGCCTCTGCATTTATCATCAGCCCCACTGTTTCTCTGAGACAGTCTGCCTGATGATGGGATTACAGTTAGTTCTGAAGGACCTTGGAAGTAGATTTTAATCATTGTGTTTCTATAATAAAAATGTATTGATGTTTCGATTTATTGGCGTAAGAATGTAAATGTACGTTTCCACGCTTTCGCACATGAATCTGTTGTTTTTCTGAAGAAGCGTAGAAAAAACGCATCTGGTTTATACATGAAAGCTAAAAACGTGCGTTATTTTTTTACCTGTAAATCGTATCCCAAATATAGTTCTACTAAAACTCTATTAGTAATAATTTATTTTGGGTGGAAAACAGCGAGTGCATTGAAGAATCGCCGATACATCGGATCACTGATATAATTTTTTTATTCTGGTATCCAATTCCTGGTTATTAAACAGTTTTCGTATATTGTGTATAAATGTTAGTTTAAAATTTTTAAACTAAATTTTATTAGTTAAAATCTAAATTTTTACTTCATTGGACACACCAAAGAAATCAGAGCAACGATTTTCACTAGACTTTGTTTTGAAATTGCGTGCCAAATGAAACACACGTTTCTCCAATATGCAGCAATTAAGGGTTTGAATTTAGACACTTAAATACGATGAGAAACAAGTGCAATTATTCTAAACATGCTCAAAGGGAATACATTTCGATTTATTCGTTCCTCCGCATGATACCCATGTCAAAGTAAAATACGGATGTGTGTTTTTTTTGTAAGTGATAGTACGAAATATTTTTGACTAATAAAATATATTAGGAAAGTTACTTGTATATCCTATTTATGAGATAATTTTGAAGCAAACCCCTTATTACAAGTAGCGACAGTATTTCGAAAGGTACGCTGATGATTTAACTTTCTCCAGTAGATGAATGTTAGATACAGTGGAATTTGAAGTGCATTCTCAAGGACGAATTTATAAACAATGGTTTGCTTTCTTTTTAGGAAGCCGAGGCCGAAATATATGGCAGGAAAATAATTTATAGCTATGGAAAACTAGTAGCAAATGAATAAAACTGTGTATAGTAAAGCCGGTACAGAAATTAATGCTTCCAGTTTTCATCTTCGAAGCATCGGAATCCGTTTTCTCGGTTTAAGTTAAGACGCTATAAAGGTTATTCAATTTCTTCTGAAAATATTAAAATTTATTTACACATACAGTTTTTTTGACAAATGCATCTGTACTTCTTACCATTACGCTAAAGATTAAGTATCATAGAACCATGGTCCGGACCATGATATCGGTGAATCTTTGACGTATTTCGAAAGGTAGCCCATTGCCGAACGAACGGAATCGATTTCCAGAAATAAGTGAAAGAAAGCTCCCATCATTCTAAATAATTCGTCTTTCCTGTCCTTGTATTTCAACCAGTGTTTCCTTTCCTTACACGCATCTCAGTGCCTTACATTTCTTCCAAAGAAAAAATGTTTTTGTAATAAAAAAAGTTATTTAGCTTAACGAAATTTGTGTTGAAGTATATTTGAGAAAATGATACTACGGTACTGACGAACTTCTTAGTACTATCGTAATGAATAACGTTTTCAGTAAGAATTTAACTCTTTGAAGGACAACCATTCCATAGATACACCTTCCTCTGGATGAAATTAACTTGGACATATATATATTTTCTTTGAATAAAGTTCACTACCCAGAACATTTTGATACCATTTCATGTTCTGGAAAAATATCTAATTTTGTAAAATTTATCTCACATTTCTTTTCCAACAAATGTTAAAAAATTAACAATATACTTACGAATTGACTTGTTATCATTCGAAAGATTTATACCTGAAATGATAGTGTTTAGAACCATTCTTTTCAGAAAAATTTCATCAAATAAGAAGAGATTTTGCTTAGTTGGTGATTTTCGTAATGATTTAGAAAAATAAGTTCATGAATAACTCAGTCTTTGTAATTTGTTTCTTATTATTCAGTATTTTATCACAAAAAAAAATTAGAATTATATCTTAAAATAAATTTCTTCACTTCAGACAGAGTAACTTGTTGATCTCATCAGGATGGAACAGAAAAGTTCATGCTAAGTGCAATACTGATTTGATCTATGTGCAATGGTTATGAACCCAAGTTTGCGTACCGTATTTTCTCGAAAGTAAGATCTAACCGTAAAATAAGCCCTTGCAAGTTTTTTCCGGATGCTCGTAAATAAACCCTACCCCGAAAATAAGCTACAGTTATAATACGTAGTACCATAGTCAGCCAGCCTTTCCCTTGAAAAAACTGTAGCCAGTGCCAAAATCACTAGAGGATGCCCTGTTCATGAGTTTAATTTCCTTGAATATCCAGAGTAAGAAAGACAGCCGATTGACTTTGAACTCAGAAGATGGTATGGTTTTTGTAATTATGGCGCATCCTTTCAGTTAGGTTCAGAGAGCTAGCGGGAGATGAAAAGAAATCGTCTTTTCTTCTGCAGCTGTAACATCCAGTTCGGAGAAGGGAATCTGACGTGGGAAACTTTACCAGTGAACGCCATCTTTAGCGGAAAAGTTATTCATCAACAGGCAGTGGGTGTTTTGGAATTAGGGAAAAGGACACATGCGAACTCAAAGAAAAAGTAAGAAGTGTTCTAACCGCCTTCAATGGGTTACGAAAGGGGTTCAACCCTGTCCAAGTTATTGTGTTGGCAATGGTGACTGAAGAATTCTTTAAAAATCAGATAGTTAATATTTTGGGGCCGATCGTACATCCTTAACTATCATCATTTATGTTGCCACTCCTGTGTCGGTTAACAAATAACAGAGTCTTTAATTAACACTTGATTTAATGGTAGATTTAAAGGGAAAAATATTTTGACCCCCAGACAAAATGAGTGCAAAAAGAAAATAATATTACGTCGAGTACAAGTAAGGAATCGTGGAGGACTCCCGGGGTAAGAATCTTACGGCTTTCTGCAAAGAGAAGAAGTTGGATCTCCGATGGTCCGAAAATGGCGAGCAGAACAAGAAAACCTCAGTCAACAGGAGGACGAGGGAAATGCTAAGAAGCACAAGTGTGCATCAGGTCGGCAACCATTATTTCCTGAGCTGGAAGTCACCATCTGTAAATGGATTGCTGACAGGAGAGCAAAGGCTTTGGTTGTGCGCTGGGCTGATATTCAAGCATTTGCCCTTGCAATGGCACCACAGTCAGAAATATCCACAGAAGAACTCAAAGCATCACAACACTGGCTGGATGGCTTCCTTCAGCGATATGAACTGTCCGTAAGGAGATCGGCAACACTGTTCAAGCTGGAAGATACTGAAGTTACTAAACTTGCACTTGCATTCAAGTCCTTTGCTGATGGCATCGACTTTTCTAAATACCAACTTTCCAACATGATTGCTATGGATGAAACTGCAGTGTTTATGGGCCAAGGATCTCAAACGTCAATTGATCAGAAAGGTACCTCGTCAATCTAAATTCCCTCCACCGGTTACGAAAGTGCACGAGTTACCTGTGTTTTGGCAATTCGTCTGGATGAAAAGAAAGCCCCAGCTCTAATGATCACTAAAGGCAAGAAAGATAAGATTGAACGTGTTTCAGGCATTTATGTTCTTTAAACTGAAAAAAGCCTGGGGCACACAAGCAGTTATAAGGAAATGGGTCGATTTAATGCTGCCACTTGTTTCGCGAGGTGGCCAAAGATGTCTGCTAGTCTCGCATTCAGCCAACACTCACCGCGCTAAAGACATGAAAGACATCCTTGCAGAGAGAAGAATTGATCAAATAATGATTTCCGCAGGAATGACTGTCTATCTCCAGACTCCTGATATTGCAATATATGTAGGTTTTTGTACATTAATAAATGTAGATGAAAGAAAAATGTTGGTAGTACATGGAAAAATAAGACATCCCTGAAAATAAGACCTAATGCGTCTTTTGGAGCAAAAATTAATATAATACTCGATCTTATTTTCGGGGAAACACTGTAGTTGTTAATTATTCGGAAAAACAAATGAAACAGAACGTTTCTTTAATTCTTAGGAAGGTTTTCTCAAATTTTCTCCTTGTAAATTTAACTTTTCTAGGAATGGTGCGAGTTAGGATCTTTCTAACATCAATATAAAACTCATATGACGAATTCGGACATATCTTTCCCAGAAATACGTGAACGCAAGTGTTCAATTAACGTGTGAGACATGCCATGCATGATGTTATGGAGAGTCTCTGAATAAAACGGAGGGCAAACTCTTTAAATATCACAATTAGCGGACGCTTTAAATTTAAAGTTCGTTCATCTCAACTTATTTATTCCAGTTACCCTGCTGCACAAAATTATTTAAAGCGCATTTCGAGCTGTTGTATTTCTGTCATTTATTTAAAAAACTAGGAGGCGTGGTTAATATGTGATCTCTTTTTCATGTTTTCTAATATCTTTAAGGTCTTTGTCTGAAAATCTGTAAATCATGGCAAACACAGATTAATGATGAACAAAAAGCTGACAACTCACGGAAGAATAAATGCCTTTATAGGGCAGCAATATGTCAAAAAAATAGAAGATATGTATTAATGAAGAGACAGAGAAATATAATTGAACAACATTCGGATTAAAATCTTCGAATAATTAATTTAAAAAAAATCGTGTGTACTCCCAGTAAACTCGTTTTCTGTTGGATACAGGGTATAAATTCGAAACTGAAAAAAGTGTTACATACGTTTACCTAAACTTTTATGCGGATTTCTGAAACATCTGGTCAAAAAATGCATATTCGTTCTTTTAATGTAGTTTGAAATTTAAAAAAGAAAGGCGCAAATTCTCCCTTTTACTTTTGTCAACGTGTCATGCAATGTGAATTTCTGTGCAGTTTTCACTGATATAATTTAGAAAAGTTATTGTACCACAATAATTTAAATGTGCGAACAAAATGTTATCAGACAGCCCATACAGAAACTAAACATATCTGAACTGCGCTGACAGATAAATGAGAAAAGAAAAGCATGAAGAAAGCTCAAAGCAGCAAGAACTGGAAAAGGCTAATTTTTGTTATAGGCCCACATTCTGTTTACTGTTGGATCACCTTTATTTACATAACATTTAAAGTCTCTGACCCCTTCCCTTTCCTACAAAGGGTCCATGTTCCCTTCGGAAATTTTAGGGTATCCGTATTTTACTCATCGCTTTCTCTTTACCAGGACATTTTAAAACAGAACGTCCTGATTATCTTTGGACTATGACCATCGCTCTGGGCATAAGGTGAGTGTCTAAGTACATGATTGCTTCATTTGAAAAATCCTTTACTTTAATAATTTTTGGAATTTGACAACAAGAATTGAAAATAACATATCTAAAACCTTTGCATTATTATTACCTTTCACCCTATGTTTCTCATTGTATTACGACCGAAACATTGCATAACTACGTAATCATTAGCATGCAATCTTGTCACTTACTCGTACCTTTAGTCTGGAAGTCTAGTTAAAGGCGAAGGGTTTTTTTCTTGTTACAAGACAATATGGGAAATTAAAAAAAATGTTTGAGTATATTGGGGATTCGTATGTGACAGAATATTTTGTCAAGAAAGCTAGAAAAATGATATAATGTATGATCATTGTTATTGGTTTCTCACTACTGAAAAATATTACCAGAAACGTTGTTGCTTCGATTTGGAAAAACAGGCTGCCCAGTTATTTTTCCTAAAATGATCCATCAGATTTTAATCAATATTTTACTCATGCATAGTTTAAAATAAAAGTCACAAACGCGAAATTTAAAATCCTACTTTTTTCCACTGATAAAAATTAAAGGCTGATCGAATAAGCATTTAACTGAATTTTTCAGTTTTTCTCTGTTTTATATTGTTGTATTACCAAAGCTATAAAGAAAAATACTGATACAAATACTGTTAACAATCAAGTAGAAATAACTCATTCATTAATTATGGAAATATATTGAAACATTCAATCAAGAAACAATAAAATGAATGAAAGAAACCTACCGAGAAGACTTCCGTTGTTCTTAAGCTGTCTCGCTCCAAGGACTGCATTGATATGTGAAAAAATATCAACTAATCATGTTTCAAATTTTGTTCTAAATAATCGTTCATTTATTTTCGGGAACTACTCGAGGCGGTGCGACATTTGAGATGCTCTCGAAATGATTTCGTGTAAATCCTCGAAGAAGGATTTTCTAAACTTATGTTACCTTAATATAAAAGTATTAGTTCTTTCATAGAGATATATATATATATATATATTCTATACGGAGGCATGTCCATGCCGGGCACGCACTGCGCGATAGTTTGTGCTGACGTCCCGCAATCTGTCTGCAAATGTGAAAGGTAAAAGCACGTGACCTTTCTATTTTTCGTGTTTCATAAAATTAGCGGTCGTAACTGTTAGTAAAGGACGTTTTATAGTTAGTGTGTTTTCTTGCGGTATACCGTAAGGTGATTGGACGACGTTTTCACACGTGTGCTCTACATCGGTCGTGTTCACTTACTGTTTCCTCTGGCCCTTCCACGGACCTCTAGTAAATTTGTTACTAATATCTGTCAGTTTCGTTTTCCTTCATGTGATTCTTTTTCAGACACTTGAATTGTCCAAAACGATGAGACATATTCACTCAGAAAATCATTGGCATATAGCTGAAGATCTTGTAGTGGGAAGCAATCTTTGGCAATTTCACCAGGACATAACGTTGACAGTTCTCAACCTATTTATAAAAAAATATATCTTTCAAATCTCATTTCTCAGAGTACTTTAAAACTCGCTTAAACCCAAAAATAACTTTCTGACTCCTGTTACAAAACACACGTTCAAGAAACACAGTGGAACTAACAGCTACTAAGTGTGCGAACGTGCTGAGCTCAAACCATCTGAGGAGCTAACGTGCAGCCATTTATCGTTCGTGACGCCATGTATGCTCCTTAAAATTCACCATTAAGCATTTCCAGAGACATTTGATGTTGTTTGTAGCACAGTGATCTAAAGCGAGTTCAATTTATGTCAAACAGGTGAGTATAGTACTAAAACACTAAATATAGTTTTTAGTATCTTCTTTCCAGAATTTTAAGATTATTCGCATACTTTCCACTCGATGAAAATAGTCGTATTGTGATAGGTTCATTTATTTTCGAAAAGCTGTCTGCTATTCTTTAAAGCAATGTGTTGTGGCGGAAATCTCAACCACGTTATATATTTACTAAATAGGTAGCCAAAATTAAATCTGAAAGGAAATTTTGAATTTCGACTAAAATTTAACTTTGGGAGATGGGTAGATGCATTTTGAAACAACCAAAAATTAAGCTTATAAGAAGAAAATTTGAGATGTCATATTTGTCATAGCACAACTGAGTTTTCACCTGTGTTAGTGTTTCTGTGAGTTTCGTTTCAACCGAGGAATAACTACAGCCCTGTGTTTTGGTACATGTGTAACATATGTGTCAACTCAAAGAGAACGTGTTTATGAACTCGTGTTTGTAAGCAAAAAAAAAGGAAAATATCAGACCGTAATTATTTTACTTACTAGGACATTATAATTATGTAAACAACAACCAAGGGACTTCCTAGCCAACGTCAGAGCGTTGGGTGATGAGTGCCATTGCTCAGAAACTATGGGACACACCTAGAAATCGAATGCCAACTTATACCAAAATTTGGTTTTTGAAAGGCTAATGCCTGTATTTATTTTTACAACAATAACAACATGCACAAATAGGACAGATATTAATATTGCTATGAAAGGTTTAATACATTTACTATTTAGCACTTCGCTAAGGCTTCACTGGCCCACTCATATGTGAAGACAGTAATTCAAATGATCGATCTTATATAATCATGGCAGAGTCCACGTGAATACTGTCATTTGTTAACACAGCGAGAACGTTAATTTACATTTGTGGTTTGCTTACATGTTATAAAAAAAAATTGTATCTTCTCTGAACAAATATCAAAATTCTGGATCCAATATTTATGAGTGTATATTTATATAGGTATATATATAGGTGTAGATTAAGATTACTTATATCTTTCTCTCTATCAACAAAACTCAAAATATAGATATATATTTTTTTAAGGCAGGTATGCACAGGTGAACTGAAGTGTTAACATTTCAACATGAAAATTCTCGCCTTGAAGAGGCGAGTAAACTATCACGATTTACAATCATATTTGTGAGTTTAACTTTTTTTTATATGTCTACTTCATTTGTGAGAGCAATGTCACGTACAGTTCCCTCTTTCTTTCCTGATGAATCTTAACTGGATAACCTCCGACATGCAGACGGAAATTACCTTTTTTTTTTTTTTTCTTTTCAGAGCATACTGGTAATCTGATTGCTGTAGTGCCGACTTCGGCTCTACGAAAGGGCCAGAAATAGAATTAGTGTATACAACTTACCCCTTCATGAGGGGGAATCGGTGCTGGAATTCACAAATAGGTCGGATCATCACGGCTTAGGCTGACAACTGCTGGAAGGTTGAATGCTTTGAATACGCTCACTGACGAAGTGCAACTGGTACGTTAGGATGCCTTCTTCCCGGAGCCGTCATTGACCATCATGAATTAGGTTGCAGGTATCGAATGCCAAGTCTCGTCTGAGGTGGAGATGCACTCATCGGTTGACCTCTTCACGGCCCGGCAAAAAACTGTTTTCATAGGCCTAACTGCCTGGTGGTGGAGGCACACCTCGACCCGGGCCCCTTCATGCTCTGGAGTCTGTTTTAGAGCCGCTGTTTGCTTTTTTTTTTTTTTTTTTTTTTGGATCAGGGATGAGGTCTTGTATCTTTTTCCTGGCTGGTGGTGGGCAACCACATATGACCAGGACTATCTTCCAATTGCCCTGCATTCTTTTTCCCTTCCTTCTTCTCACGGCCCACACTGCTTTTTCAAACTTTCTTTTCCAGACTCAAAACGACGCTTTCTCGCAGAAGAACACAGAGAGCCAATCAGCGCCGTCCACGAGGGACGCTTTTGCTCCCATTGGTCAGCCGATCAAAACCATGCAATGGTTTCGTGCTTGCCCACGTGACATTCCTCTTACAATGAGAGGAAGGTAGGGTGGGGGAAAAACAAAAGCGCGGGAACTCTCAGCGGCCAGGCACACGTGTAATCTGATATGACCCTTCTTGCCTTTTTGGAGGGAAACACATAAATTTTTATGCACGCCTGCTTTCCTGCCGTTCAGAGCTTGACAGCTCGTACTATAACTCATCAGGATTTAAACCCTCTTTGCCAGCCCACGGAACCCAGCTGGGAAATTTCTAGGGGTGGTGTTTCTGTTCTGAGAATTTCACCACAGCGTTGTAGAGAGGGAAAAATGCCTTTTTGTGTAAATAACTGCTCACTCTTGGGTGGGTGACCTCCTAACAACTTCAAGCAGCACTCCGCCTTTTCTTGGAATGAGCTTGGGAAAAAAAGTGACCGTTGGACGAAGAAAGGAACTGCATTTGACTTACAGAAAATATAAATACATACATCATATACCATAAAAAGAACTACATTTTTTTTTCACTACCTATTTTGAGCATAGACCAGCTTTCTTTTTCTTGCATTCCTTTATTAATACTCAACAAAAAAAATATCACTTATGAAATTACTTGCCCCGGCGAAACATTATTCTTTTCCCTTTTTTTATTTTCTTGATTTGGATTACATTTTTTTTTTTTTTTTTTTAAGGCCCACTTATCAAGTCCATCCCAGCCTTACCTCACCAACTTCATAATTTCAAAGTTAAAATTATAATACATCCTACTAACTTCTGAATCATCCTACTCATAGATTAGATAATGAATAATACAAATGCTACAATTTTGTTCATACAACAAAGGTAAAAGAAAGAGAAAAAAATATTTACACTACTCTTCACTCAGAATATTACATAACTTCCTTTTTTTCTTATGCACTGCCATTTCCCTCCTGCTGGGCTGAGTATTCACAATTTATATGCTTATTTCACAATTTATATGCTTAACCTTGGAACTCAACCAAAAAGTCCATAGGCTAGCCCCAGAGCGATGATAAATACTGAAATACCGAATCGGCGGGAGGGTAACCCTTGGCTACTCTCCTATCCCTTAGCAAAGTAAAAACACTCATTTTGTACAGTAAGCAGAGAAGAGGAGAAAAAAATTGGCGATGAGAAAATAGAATTTTCTGTGACTTTTTCTTGACTTTTCTCTCTGGATCAAAAAATCAAACCCAGGGGAGGTGAAATCTAAATTTACGAAAAGTTTAACAGCAAATCACTCCAGGGAAGAATCGTCACCCTTTCCTGAACTGACCACTATTATCCCTTCGATTTATTAATTTTTTCTTTCAAGAAAAACGTGGATAATGCTGATAAAAATCTGAAAACATTGATCAGGTGTCCACAGATTTTCAGCAACATATCAAATGTATGATCTGCTGAACATCCAGTAAACCTTGCCCATGCACTAGATTTGCTTTGAGTCTGAAAAAGAGAAGTTCAATTCTTGGTTGAACAATATATATAATTATTTTATCTAATTTATTACAAACAATATCATTACAAACAATTTCTAGTTTTACTACGTCTCGCTGTAATAGAAATGTATAAAAACTTCCGATAAACGTCTCTAGAAATGAAAGTGGGAAGTGTCTACAAAGTTTCTAAAACGGTCCTTCAGGGGAAACTCCACGGTTTTTCAATGGGAATGGCCAAAAATATTTTACATGCAAATTAATAGGTACATCGGACAAAGAGTTTTCCAAAATATTGGGAAGCAAAAATAAATACCTCATTCATATAAAGGTGCGATTCCAAGGATTCATAAAATAAATAAAATATATATTTAAAAACATATACAATTGTATTTAAAAATAAAAAGCGAATTGCAATGAATGAAAGACCAAATGATACATCACTAAAGTGTCCATACCCTGGGAAACACCCCTAAGTGCGCCACTGGCACCGTGATTTCGACATCAGATTATTTGAAGGTCACCAGAGTATTTCACAGTTAATTTTCTGCTGTCAACTAAAAGAAATTAAATATGTTTTTCCATCCTAAGAGTATATTTCAGTATATGTTTGTCCTTTCCAAGTAGTAGTACGCAGTTGCGAATATATCAGTGAAGCTAGAAATTCTTGCGGGACCATTAGAACGAGAGAATGTTTAAATTAATTTAGTGTATCTTTTTTAATATGCTGTAGCGGTTGCATTACTTGAAGGGACTGATCCTGTGCTTTTGCACAAGCTGCTATTATAAACACGCGACAGACACTAAACGTAATTTCATAACTAAACACATGGCCTCAGAAAAAACGCGAAATTGTGCAACGAATAAAACATTTCGAATAGAAGCTTCCCCAAACAGTAGTGGAAGCTATATCATGGCCTATGTTTAATGGGGTAGAACAAAGTTAAAACAAAAATCTCCTGTTTTTTTTTTTTTTTTTTTTTTTCTTAAGGTTTAGGTCCAATTCACATTAAGTTGTATGGAGCGAAGAAGAAGTAGATAGATTTGGGGTAGGGTCCCCTGATTGGAAAGGTTGAAAGAAGAATAGGAAAATAGAGTTGTAGATTTATACTGCTAAAAGTGAGCGCAAGAGAATTGCACTTTTAACAGTTAAGAGAAAAGTAACAGCTGACGCTTTTGATAAGTTTGAACTGAAAATCTCCTGTTTAAACAACTTTAAGTATATATAATTGTATTTTTTTATATATTACTGCACACTGAGAGTAAAATTGGCAGTGCAGAAAATTAAAACTTCAGATGCTTGGACTTCCGTTTATTTATTGAAATATTAAACATTATTCAAATACTATTAATTCTCGTTGTTCTAACAAGAAATTTTTTATATCTTAAAGTTATTTTCAGTAACGAATCCATCGGTTATTCTTGTAATGCTAAATGAGCTATTTATTTTTCTGTTGAAGTCGAAATACCTGCCAGACCATTAAAACCACGGAAAAGTTGAAAGAACATCACAAAAATCTTCTGCGCAATTATAGTCCATAAAATTAATAGTACTGATTTGTTTCTAAAGAATCAAGTTCATTTGATGCCTTGCCTGCGGGTCGCGATTTCGAGATGCTGTATTTGATGTCTTAATGCGTGACACTATTACATATCTAATAAAGATATAGCAGTTAGCTTTATCAATTTTCCCTTCCTGCAGGGCTAGAGCAAATCCTTTCTGAAAGTTAAAGGCAATGGCATTAGAGAGATTAGTTTCTTTGGTGATGTCACTGTCATGTTACACTGACGTCGATGTTCGGTTTGGTGTTATACAAGGCAGTTTTGGAAAACAATAGGAAGCTTCTGTTTACGTCACCAAAACCTGTAATTGAAAGCTCCGGAAAGTCAATTGCACTGGTCTAGAAAAAAGGGTTGATAACAAGATTTTCCGGAATGGCCAGCCACTCACACGCGCACGCAAACTGGAGGAGCCGACATGCGCTGGAATTGCTCTGCTTTTTAAGAACTTTTTCGCATAAAAAATTGTACTAAATTGTTTAATCATAAAATAGGAAAAACAACTGAAAACTCAGAATTGTTTTCCTAGATTTCAGTTGTGTGCTTAGAGCGGAAACGAGCTCCGTCCATGATTTAGTATATCTGAATGGGGGACACAATGAATCATATCTCTATTCTGTAGTGAATTAGAAGGTAATGGAACTTTTTGGTCAGCTGTTTCAGTGATTTCTGTAGCCATTAATCCTTGGTAAATGGCTATTCACTTATTCTTCCTTGCAGAACGACTGCAAGTTCCCCTGTGTAGTCGTGCCACATTGTGTAGCTCGCTATTCAAATGCAATGTCAGTAATGGCTCTGAAAATCGCCAGTTGTGTTCTGTCGGTGGATTTCCTTTTTTAATTTCTTATATTTTTTTTTATTTATTTATTTTTTTTTTTTTTTTTGTAGAATTTGAGGAAAACTGATCACCTTTCCTGAATTTTGTAGAACATATAAAAAAAGAAGAAAATCCCCAGCTCCAGCACCCCACTGTTCCTTTTGCGAATGATGGCCGAGAGAAATATGCGCAGTTTTATCGTTTATCCTACCCAAAAAAAAATTTCGTTTGGGAAAACAAAAAAAAAAAAAAAAAAAAGTAAGAAAAATTAAATAAAACAATAGTCTTTCAACATTTTTCCCCTCTCGAAAAAAGAAATTTTCTTTTCCAATCTAAATCCTTCACTTCATTTTATTTCATTAGTAGGGGCCATTTTCTATCACGGAAAGAGAAAAATATTATTTGGTGTGCTCATTCGGAGCCAATTCCTTTTGTCGGCCATAGTAGCGAATTTGTTTTGTCAGTAAGACCCCAAAAGTGCTTATTGTTTACAGTTAACAGAAGGTTATGTTCTTTTTTAGAAGTTTTGTTGATACCTTCGGGTGATAAAAAATCAAGTTCAATAGTAAATTAACTTAGTTTTTAAAAAATTAACTTAAAATTCAAAACTGATTTTTTCAGAAAAAGTTTTTTCTTTTCGATAGAAATATAAAATACCTTACATGTTGCCATCAAGGATCAAAAATATATATATTGAGGTCATATAGATCAAAGACATATATTTATCTGGTGGAAAGTTCTGTCATGCACAAAATGTTTCATCCACAAAGCAGAATAATTGGTTATCTGCAAGATTATGGGTGGCTCTTACCATATTCGAGTAAGAAATGTTTGAGTAGCATGCAGTGAATTTACAATAATCATGTTTTAAATATTTTGAAAAAGACCAAATTATTTTAACTAAAAATCAGCAGTATTATATGAGAATGAATCATGACATCTTCGAGCTTTCCTGCTTATCGAAATACAACCTGAGAAAAAGTGAACAAATAATTGATACATTGGGAAATTTTTATTAGAAATCTGTTTAATGGGTTGCCAGAGATTGCATTCAAAGGGCTGTGTTACGTACGACTCAAAGAGGGAATTGTAGCTCAGGTGGAATAAATAGAGACATCCAATACTTAACTGAACCATTTGTTTTCTTTAATTCTATTTCTGAATTTTAATATTCTATTGTTTAAAAGTTTATGACTTTTTGCGTGCTCCCAAGTTAAATAATTACTGCGTTACAGCGGAAAAAGCAACAAGAAATTAGCTTCCAGTTTAAAATATTTAAAATGATTACAATAAATTTAAAGCCAACACATTGAAAGTATTTTGTGCCAATTACTATTTTTATAAGCCTGTAATTAGGTTCCATCTTTAAAATACTTAGATTATGTTCTTCCCGCAAAATAGTCACACACTGTTGTTGCTGTTCCAAATTTACCTTGCTTAATGTTAGACGTATTTACTCATCATCATCATCATCATCATCGTCAACCATTATCAATCCACTGCTGGACGAAGGTCTCCCCAAGTTTCCTCCACAACGGTCTGCCTTGTGCCAGTCTCCTCCGTGTCACTCCCGCATACTTTCGAATTTCATCCACCCATCTTCAATGTGGTCTTCTTCTGGGTCTTTTCCTGTCCCTTGGAATCCAATCTAAAATATCGGCTGTCCATCGATGGTCTGTTCTTCTGGCAGTATGTCCAGCCCATTGCCATTTCAGGGATTTAACTCTGATCATGATGTCTTCCACTCTTGTCATTTTTCGGATCCACGTGTTCCTCTTCTTATCTCTCCTGGTTACACCAAGCATGCACCTCTCCATGCTGCTTTGGGTTGTCTGCAGCCTTTGTATGTCTCTTTTAGCTAAGGTCCACGTCTCAGCACCATACGTAAGCACTGGAAGGATGCATTGATCAAACACTTTTCTTTTATGACATAATGGCATATTGCTCTTGAAAATTATGCTGTTTCTTCCAAAAGCTCTCCAGGCAAGTTTTGTACGCTGATTGATTTCTTCACCAATGTGACCCTCACTTGATATCTGCTGTCCAAGATAAACGTATGTGTCTGTTATCTCCAGCTTTTCTCCATCAATGGATAAATCTTCATTTCTTGTAAAAGCATTGTACATCACTTTTGTCTTCTGAAAGTTCATTTTTAATCCCACTTCTTTACTCTTGTCAGCAAGTTCCTGGATCATACTCTGTAGCTCTGATGGGGTAGTTGCAAAAATGACTACGTCATCAGCAAAACGAAGGTGGGTTAGATAATCTCCATTAATCTTTATCCCTTTGTTTTCCCAGTTCAGTGATTGAAAGACATTTTCCAATGTGGCATTAAAGAGCTTCGGAGATATGGTGTCACCTTGTCTCACTCCTTTTCCAATTTTTATGTGTGTTGTATTTTCAAACAGCCGAATCTTTGCACTTGCATTTTCATAGATGTCATTAATAATATTAATGTATTCATCTTCAATACCGCAGGATTTCAGAGTCATTGCAACTGCTGATGGTTTCACCGAATCAAAGGCTTTTTCATAATCGATAAAAGCCATGCACAATGGAAGTTCATATTCCCTCGCTCTTTCAGTTAGTTCTCTCAGTACGTGGATATGATCTATTGTGCTGTAGCCACTCCTGAATCCAGCTTGTTCTCTCGGTTGAGCCATGTCCAGTGTCACTTTCAAGCGGTGTGAAATAACTTTAGTGAAGATTTTATAAATCACTGATAGGAGGCTGATAGGTCTGTTGTTCCTGAGATCCTCAATGTCACCTTTTTTATGTAGCAAGATCATTGTAGCGTTGTTCCAATCCTCAGGAATTTTCCCTTCATTAAGGCATCGAGTGAAAATTTGGGCGAGTACTGTTTCGATTTCTCCACTTGCTTCTTGTATGATGTCTACAGTAATTCCATCTTCTCCTGGAGCTTTTCCTCGCTTCATGTTCTTGATTGCATGTGCAACTTCTGCTGGAAGGACTGGAAGAACTCTGGTACTGGTACCTTTCATGATGTCTGGAGTACATGTATCATCCCTTTCATATAATTTGGAGTAGAAATCTTTCACTCTTATCAAACTTTCGCCTCTATTTCTTGTTACAGAACTATCTTCTTTTCTCCGTGCCATAATCGGTTTTTCCCCTTACTGAGATGTCCCTTTGCTATCTTTAGGCTTTGGTTGTTTTCAATTGCTTTCCTTACTAGTTCACAGTTGAATTTCCTTACGTCTTCAGTGATACTTTTTCGTACTGTCTTGCATAGCTCTATATATTCCACTTTGGAAGTCACATCTTCTTTAGTTGTCCTCAACACTCTTCTTTTTTGCATCAACATTTTGGTTTTTCCTGATAATTTGTTCACATGCAATTTGTTCTTAGACCCAGCTAATTTTGTTGTTGTTTCCATAAGAGCTTTGGTTACCTTTCTGTTAACTTCAGAAATATCCACTTCTTCCGATGTTAGGCCTTCTAAAGCAGAAAATCTGTTCTTCAGTTCCAATTTGAAGGTAGTATGGTGTTTTTTAAGGTTGGTTATGTCAATACATTTTGTTTGTCTTATGAGCTTGCTACGTTCGAGTTTAGTGTTGAGGTGCATCTTACATCTCACCAATCTATGGTCACTGCGTGTGTTGAACTTGTTTAGCACACTGTAGTCTTCTATGACGAAATTTTTGTTACACATAATAAAATCAATTTCACTTGTCGTCCCATTTGGATGTCTCCATGTCCATTTCCTGTGTGGCTTTTTCTTGAAAAAGGAGTTCAAGATGAAAAACCCTTCTGCCTCTGCAAACTCAACGAGAGTATTTCCACGCTGGTTTCTGTTGCCGTGACCGAATTTTCCTACTGAAGTTTCATTCTGTTGCCGTTGCCCTATTTTTGCATTAAAATCTCCCATAATTATCTTCAAGTGCTGCTTACCTTTATTATTTAGATCACGAATTTCCTCATAAAATTCTTCAATTTCTTCTTCAGCTTGACTTGTGGTGTGTGCATAAGTTTGAATAATCTGAGCCTGGTATCTTCTCAAGAGTTGGATAACGAGTCGTGCAGCTCTGTCAGAGGAACTTTCAACTTCTACAACTTTATCCTTCAGTTTCTTTATTATAAATTCAACACCACTAGTTCTGCCAGTATCTGTCCCACGATAGTAGAAGAGATGTCCACTTTTCAGTTCAATGAGATCTTCTCCTTTTCTCCTTACCTCACTTACCCCGACGATGTCCAACTTGATCCTTTGTAGTTCCTCTTCCAATTCAAGAAGCCTTGAATCAGAAGATAGGAAGCGTCCGTTATACGTAGCCAAGGTCAGCGTCAGATGGCAGCCTAGTCCGGTCCTCCGGGGATTCTTAGCACCCTCTGCCTTCATGTCGCACTGGCCGCTGCCTTGGCCAGGTACATTCCAGCTGCCGGAGACTGAGGGCCAAGATTTAAGTTGCGAGTCATTTTGGTGGGGTTTGGCCATAACTCACCACGCTGGCCAAGCGGGTTGGTGAGTGTGTGATAGCATTTCCTCTAATCCCGATGGTATAGTTATACCGCTATTGGCGGTCGTCAGAGCCCCTTTAGTGGGAACAGGATGTACCACGAGAAGGCGGGGTTGACATTTGTCAAGGAGAGGCTGTGATGTTACGCATCACCTGACCTTACATCCCATTTACTCATATGCGTCAGTATTTAGTTTTGTCTTTCTACATACAACAAAGTAAGTCTTGTTTAAAAACGAAGCATAGAACAATACAAAGTTTCTCAAAGGAATTTTTTTTCCAGTCGCTTTCGGTATCATATTGGCGCCTTTAGAATCATGATTACTAGTATATTTTATAGTGTCTTACCTACAAAGCAAAATCTGTTTGCTAAGAAAGTAATCAATCATAAAAGAACATTATTTCACGAAGAGGTTCAAAACAGCTGGTAATCTGCAGTTGCAGTTCAATTTTGATGCAAACAAGTGGCTAGAGCAGTGAACGTACAATAATTAAAGATACGCTGCTAACGTGTTGGCACCAGGTACCACCAGAGACCTTTAGGAACCTTGAAGCTTCCATTTCGCGCCGGGTGAGAGCTACTCTGGGGGCACGTGGATGACCAGCATCATTTAGGTAGCGGGTCATATTGTTTGTCTGCTCAAAGTGTTAGCACTGGTCACTGTAATACGAAAGATACTATTAAAGGCAGCAACACCAAACGACCCAATAGAATATTCAGTAGAAAATACAATTCTGTCGCAAAATTTATTTGCTTATATGTATCATCTTTGGTGAATAAATTTATTTGTGTACAACCTCTCACGACAGTAAAACAGACTGTGTTCTTAGTGGGAATTAATGCTACTGATTTTAATATAAAATCCCAGAAAAACATTTCAAATTTAGGTAGAGCATGTTCATATTTCAAACCTTGATAAATAAACAAGAAAATTAGTTAATAATATTAATTAGATTTTCAGATCCAGCTTACAAAGTTTGTAAAGACCAGCACCTGTAAACGAAGTACTCCGTAGAAATATTTGATTTTTTTCATGTATGATAATAGAGACCCAAAGATTCATGATTTTCATGGAGATAAGCTTAACACAACTTGGGTTTAAAAACAAGGTTTTTTTAAACAGAACTCACTTTCCTTCCGAAAATCTTCAGAATGTGCTTTGAATGCCAGGATATCGTACTTTGCAGGTTACATTAGAAGGTAAGTAAATTATGACAGTTGCAAGCAGAAAACAAGCCTCTACCTTTTTCGCTTGTCTTCTCATTATCAGTCTTAAGCATTTTTATATTATTTGTCTTCTTTCCCTACTCGACATGTACTCATTTTATGGACTTTCCGATAAATAAAAGATTTCAGACCTGTAAAGTTATTTCTATGTACAACAATAAAAGATAATCAAACTTTTACTCTTCAATGAATTAAAAAAATTAAATTTACCGCTGGTGGAATTTTGGTGACACCTGTATACAGCAACATAAGAAAACTGACTCAAACCAAGAGATGTGAGAAATATTAGGGAAGGCCGTCATCCCGCAATGGATGGATAACTGTGTGTGCCGTAGAACATTGGCTGAAAGTTTTCACTCTTTTTTCAGATGTTTGGTGCAAATTTCAGGAAATATGGTAAAACATTCTGACATACACATGTTTTCCAAAAAATAAGATTTGATTTCACTATTTATTATTAAGTCTGTACTTATGTGCAAAATAATTGTCTAAATTTCATTCACTTGCTTAACGAATGTACTACCATTTGACATTTTATATACCTGATCTAAAAGGATTTTATTTTTATTTTTATTTTTTGTTGCAATGAGAGTTAAATATTAGTGTCAGGAATACCATATTTGGAACTGCAAAATTTAATTTGACATATGCTGATCGTTACAACTGAGTAAATTATACCTACCGTTGATAAACACTAACTTATTTGAAGAAACAGGCTGAGGCCAAGCGATAATGACACAATTTTTGGTAGGCAAACAATTTAGTTTGCGTTTTGCATTGCGCAACCTGAAAAGGAGAAACACAGGGCAGAACTTTTACCAAAAATATTCATTACTAGTTTCGAGAAATTTGCAATTCAATTTTGGCTTTTATGCAACTGCGAAACATGCACCGTTCTAGTTTTCATTTATTTGTATTACATCAAATGGAACATCGATTTTATTTTGACCAAAAACGCACGCAAGCGTTTGTCTCAGAAAAGTGGAGAACGTAATTTGAATCAAATTGTTTCACTAAGGATCCTTTCTGTTAAACATATTCGCAAACTACTCTTTTCTTTTCCATTTTTTATTGGCTTTTTATGAGAAGACCGACTCATACATTTTGAATGAAGCGAGAAAACACATCCGTTATAAACTGCAAGATGTTCTGTCGCAATTAAACAAGTAACTGAACTTGGAAACTGCTCAGAAATTACGACACAACGGTTTACACTATAGGTTGGCCTAATAAAAGGAAATCATCAGCACTTTTGCCCGCAATTAAAAACAAAAGGATTAGTTGGCTCTACCTTTATGTACATATTTTTCCAGTAAAATGCGGCACCTTTTTGTCATTTACGTTCAATGAACACAACAGCCGGGCGCATCAGATAAGAAAATGAACATTATTTCAAAGAAAGCATCTATGTGATTACTTTACGTCTATTAAAAATAGATTAATTTATCATGAGTTCATTGAACGTGTCACAAATGTCATAATTTTAACGGCATTAATAAGCACACCGTATATCCAGTCACATCAGTACATATCACCAAATACTTCAGTATCTGTACAAAATTTCTTTTCAACGTATGTACACGGTCGTATCGGAATGATATGACCACCTACCTAATAATGGGAATAACCACACTCGGTCTGGATGAAAACGTCGAGGCGGCGTGGCAGTGAGGCCCAGAAATGTAGCCAGAGGCACACTTGTCCAATCGCACTGCAGCAGATCACGGAGGTCCCGGAGATGACTTATTTGTTGGTCGCACATGGAACCTTTCGTTCCTAATATTACCATAACTGGTCTAAAGGACAGCAGTCGTGCGATTTCGCAGCAAAGATAGAACGGATACACTGGTGTCGTGTTCCTGGAATCAGTTTTGCACCACCTTAACATATTGGGAGGGCTCAATGTCCTGTTGGTAGACATCCTCCCCATCAGACAGAGTAAACGACAAGCATGAAGGAATGCATGTGATCAGCGAAGATTCACTGATAGCCATTGACGTTCAGCAACGCAAGAAGTGGTACCAATCGTCCCAGATCATACCAGGAAAACATGACCCAGAAATGTCCAATATCACTGCCCAATCGTACTTGACCGACAAGCTTGTTCGGGTGTTGCTTCTCGTTTGTCTAACGCCGTATTCTCCACCGCCCGTCACTGCTATGGAGAATAAAATTGGATTCGTTGAAGAAAGCAAGACACTGCCCACTGCCGGTAGTTCCATGTGAACTGCAAACGTCATTGCCGATGAACCTGTGCCTACTTAACACCTGTTAAGCATGGGCCGCAGCGGTGACCCAGGCTTAAAAGGGTTCGCTCTAATGTTCTCGGGCACACGTACCTACGTGCCCCAGGGCTCATTTCCGTGGTCAATAGCTGCACTGTTGTTCGTCGGTTGCCGTCAGTCGACGGAGGTGACCTTCCTAATCTGGGTACGATTTCCTTTGGGGAATCGTACCCAGAAGGTCCATTCTTGGTACACCGAGTACCTCCCTTACTACAGCGCAACGCGATTAAACCACGAAGTCTGGCACTTACTACAGCACCTAAATGTCATTTACGGCAGCACCTCGAGAATAGCCCACAAAGGGTGCTCTATCTAAAATGCTTCCACTTTTGGAGCGGTAGCCGGTGATCATTTCTTTTTGAAAGCCATCAGATCAGTACCTCTGATCTGATCACACACTATGGGTCATCCATCCTGGCCGGCTGCATATATCTCCTTGTTGCCGACCTTGTCACGTGCACTCTGTGACGGGTTGGGTAGGTACACTGTGATTCCGGGGGTGGTCAGTTTATTCTGATACGACTGTGTATTTTCAGTTAGATAACAGAGGAAAATAATATGCATTTTGTTCCTTTTAGAAACATATTTATTATAAATGCCTTTTTGAGAATTACGAAATGAACAATTGGTGGAAAACTTTCAAACCGATCTTTAAAAAATAACAGAAGAAGTGTCTTTATACCACATGTCCTTCCCTCTGGCCTCTTATAGACACAGTTATTGTTGCAGAAAGGGTATCCATTTCGAAAAATATTTTTTTACGATTGGGACAGCTACTGTGAAAACAATTGTCAATTCTTTTTAGTTTGTGTTTTCCATTCGTACATTCTCTGCATGAGAAAATTTCGAATTCAAAACATTGTCATTTTATAACATTTCTTATAAGAAAATATCACTGAAATCTGACATTTGCAATAATTCGTTTTGCAACTATAATCTTTATGTGTTCAGTTTCTTCTTAAAGTAATGTATGTTCGTTTTTCCCAGCGATATAACTCGTGTAAATTCACAGAATATTATTGTTTTAAAACTTTTTGATTTTCGTAGTGTGTTGTAATATCACAATCCTCCAGAAATCCTAAAGTCATACCTTGATCACCAGTGAAGCGTGGTGTCAACAATCTCCTTCACTACGTTCGTTTTGGAAAACGTCATTTCATTGATGTACTTGCTTTCTGTTCTAATTTCGTGCATCACCATACATAACGTAATGTCCATTATTTGCCTCATAATAGAGAATTGCACTACAAATGGGAAGTATCACACTGTACACCACTACTTCCAATTCCAAAATTTAATAATTGATTTTAGGTTGTAGTTTCAAAAATGCGTATTGAACATTTCAGTACATCTAGAACGTCCGTCCTCATAAATTTTAAATTCTAAATACTAAGAAAATAAGAGGTGTGAATCCACGGAAAATTTCTGAAAATAACGAGCCACAAATTTGTAGGTAGGCGACCGTCTTTTAACCAAATTTCCGTTTTTAAAAGTGTCATCTTTAACTTACGTATTTTCACAGATCTTCAGCAGTCAGTATATATGTTGCTTTTTTAAAATCAAGTTCAGGTTTTCAGTATTATACAAAAATTTTAGTAAGTGAAGGACTCAGAATTTTTCAGCACTTACACTAGAGAACGCTATCGCGCAGAGCGTTACTCGAATCGACGTCGTTTGGTCTGGCTCAGGTGAAACCGCGCGTCTCAAACACTGAGAGAGAACGACTCAGAAATGGCATTCATGTTCTAAATTGGACACTAATTGCGCGAATACGAAATATTTTTTGTTTTGTTTCTTGTCATTAATGTCAGTGAATTATTTATTTTTTCTGTTGGAATTTATTATTTTCAGGAGCTTTGTAAAAATGTTATTTTTTCTTCAGGAGGACTAATTACAAATTAAAAATTTTTTCAGCCTGATTTTTCGAAGAAATTGAAATCTTTAAAACTTCAGAACTTTTTGAACTAGCCGTGACTTTCAGTTATGATTAAAAAAAAGGAAAAAATGTTATTTAACCACAACGACTGATTTACCCGAAGAATGCACTTTTGCTATTATTTTTATTTTATTTTTATTGGTTTACATCTGCTGTACGTGGCAACACTAATGTTATCCGTGCCTTTAAAACTGAACTGTTCCTGACTATACAGACTATATTGACGAAAGTCACGGGCACACTTCAAAAGCAAACGAACGGATCCACTGCCTTCTTAAAATGCTCGGTACAGTTGCAAACGGTCAAGCCTGCAGCTGACAGTTTGTGTTTAAATGTCGCAGCAGGAGAGAACTGATTTTGAGAAAGAAAAGATTGTTTTGTGTCATATCAGTGGGTTGTCCATAAGGGAAACCGAAATGCATTTAAACATACCTAAGTCGACTGTTCTGGATGTACTGAAAAAGTGAAAGACACATGGCGTGCCTGAGCATGTGTTATGATATTATACTTTCATCATAACACATGCATTGTTTTATGATGAAAGTATTCTCAAATTGTTTTTCGATGTGAGTGGTACCGGTCCAGGAATCAATTTTCTCAGTCGAGTTCTCAGGAGCTCGATTTTGCTGCAAATACATCAGAAGCAGAAATTAACGCTTATGCCCCTTATTGACAAAACCATTCTTTACCAAATATTAGAAATTATTAGATATATGGAAAATAATTGCAATCAGGAGCTGTATGCTATACAGAAATAATTTCACAAATCGGAGTTTTTAATGCAGAAATATAGAAAGAAAAGTAATTCATCTTAATGACCCCTAGCGGAAAGTCTATCAATTACTTGAAAATTTAGAAATTATATGGAAACAATTTCTCACCGGAAATGCTGTCTAACAAAGAAGGAATTTTTCAAATCGTACTCTTAGAAGCAGAGATATTAACAGAAATGTTTTACACATCTACACACCCTGGTGAAGAAATCTCGCATTTTTTTAAGAATAAATTATTCCGAAAGGATTATCAACCTGAAGAGTTCGTCCACAAACGAATATGTTTCAATCGAGAGTTTAGAAGCTCAGATTTTGAGAGCAATTAAATCACAAGCAGAAATTAATCGTTGGCGAAACTACTTTTTACCAAAAGTTAGAAATTATATGTAAAACATTTCCTATCCGGAGCTGTATCAGCTGCAGCAAGAATTTTTCAAATCACACTTTGAGAACAGATGTATCGGGGGAAAGGCAATTCACCTTTTACACCCACGCCGGAAAGTTTATGAATTATTTTACCTTTCTTATGCCCACTTGCTGAAAGTCTATGAATTATTTTATCTTTCTTATGCCCACTTGCTGAATGTCTATGAACTATTTTGAAATTTCGAAACTGTATGAAAAGCAGGTCGTACCTGAAATTCTATCCAGCAAAGAAGGAAGTTTCAAATCGGACAATTAGAAATAGATATATTGACACAAATAAGATGTACTTCTAAGCCCCCTCACGGAGAATCCATAAAATATTTTAGGAAAAAATATTCCAAAAAAACGTTTATCGATATAAGTGGCATTGCTCCACGAAATTCTCTTCCGTTGAGATTTTAAAAGCTCACATCTTGTTGTATGTACATCTAAAGAAAATTACTCATACGTACCTTTTGCCCAAACCAATGTTTACTAAAAATTAGAAATTACATACAAAAGATTTTCCATCAGGAGGTGTATCAGCTGCAGAAAAAATGTTTCAAATCGGAGTTTTAGAAGTACAGATATCGGGGAAAATGCAATGTATTTTTACACCCGCTCGCGGAAATCTGTGCTTAACTTGAAAAATGGATTGAACGTAAATTACTCTTCGACATCAATCGAATCGTTAGGTAAAAGAATTTTTTTAATCGTATGTTTAGAAGCAAATACATGGAATAAAATTTATTTTGAATCTGATATCATCTGCTATACAGGAATAATTTGTAAAATTATTCCTGTATAGCAGATGAAAAATAAACGCTCTCTAACAGCAATAATAAAATAACATCGTGAAAAAAAAGGAAATAAAGATAACAAAAGCACGAACTTTTTTTACAAAAGGTATGCGAAAAAGTCACGTTTTTAGTAATAGCATGGAATTCAAAGTTGTATTTACAAGTTGAAAAATTTCAGATTGTTAAGTAATGTACGGAATTTATTGCCATATTAGTCAACAATCGAAATCACTTCCTCTCATATCTTTTCTGGTTTTCTGACTGTACAAACTCATGTTTTTTTTGGATGTGCGTTCTTCTCCTTTCTAATATTTTCGGTAATATGATTCCGAAGCACAGCCCTCCACCTCTTTTTTTCGCAAAATAATTACTTTGCAGTATTAGTTAGACTGTGTTCATCCACTTGCGTTGCATCCTGTTTAGCTGTGGTATTTTCGTCACAGTACCTCTGCCTCACAGATTTGTCTCAAATCCTCTGAGTCATGTATTCCGAGTCTCAGTTTTTATTCCATAGCTATCTTAATTCCCAATACGTCTCTCTCAAGTATCTTGTGACAGTGTGGAGCCTATGGTAAGCACTGGACGACGCATAGTTCCTGGAGAACTCCCTGTTCCCATGGCAATCTCAGGCCTATTACGATAATCGCATCGTATTGAACTGTACTTAGGCCAAAAATAAATATCCGAGAAACCCTTTGGCACAAGTTGATGTCATGATGGATTATTCCAAATATTTATAAAACAAGAATTTTATTTCATTGCATTGCATTGCATTTAGATCTACTTCGTTACCGGAGAACTGCAATGCAGAAATAGTAATGGGACCAGATATAAATATGTGCGTAGCACCTAATACTTGCAGATGATCGCAAAAAGAGCCATCTTTTTGGCAGAATAGTGTATTTTGCTAGGAAAACTTGCGTGCATCTTTTTTATCTTTGCAGAAAACTATCTTTCCGATGCCAAAATTTTTCCTCCTGAAAGTAGCCATTTCAGGTAAGTATCGCGTAATATGAGACTTGCGTCCAAAAATTTGAAATGTCTACATAAATCAGCATAATACATACTCCTTCCTCTCACTCCTCAAATACTGCGAATAAATTCTCCAAACTTTTATAAGAATTTCTTAATGTCTACCACAGAAATATAAAAATGCATGATTTATATATACGTAAGGAACATTATAAACTTTTAGGAATTAATGTTACAAATTAAATATTTTCCTTTAAAGTATGTATTACATTATCATCTGTCGCACACGGCAATTAATTAAAAATGTATATTTTGACCTCTTTCCTCTGAAACAATGATTTTCCCTAATAAAGTTATGTAGCCTGAGCAGAGCAAGGATTATTTGTTCTTAATGCAGCAACGTACAGCATTTTGTCCTGTTTTATAGCTCAAGTAAACTCTCTTTCTTTGTTTCTTTAATTGTTTTTTCTGTCTTACTTTAGTATCAGCAACTTGATAAGTCCTATTTTCAAACGATAGACGCTTACATTGTCATATCAAGTGCTGTTTGAAAAATTAATCAGTGGGCTCTATCTCAGGGGTCCAATTTTTTTTAGGAATGTAAACCATATCGTCTCCTGTCTCTCTCTTCAGCTTAATTTAAACATTTCTGAGAAGTACAAGTGATTGCTTCACAGCCAAAAATGGTAAGCAACTAAAAGCACGAGTACTTTTGGAAATTCATTCTCCAAAAGTTTTTATCACATGAGGAAATTTTATTAATCTATTTGTAATTTGTACGATTCCCTTGTAATCTTTTTTCCTATCATTTGAGAAATGCGGCACCTTCCGTTCAATTTCTATTCAGAATATTGTTTTGTTCTTCTCTATTGAAAGTCCTCTCAACTTCCAAACCCCTGTTCCTGTGGTTCGTTTGCGGACTATCCATGTTGTATATTTGCTTTGTATGCCTACGAATTTAAGTAGACGAGCCAATTTTATTGGGCACCTTAGGGACGAGGTTTCCTTCTGTGACCCATCTGCGTTATGTCTGTAACAAATGAAATGAAAATAATTTTTTATCTCTAACAGTGTAACTTAGTTATTTGTTATTAAAGTAGATTTGTGAGAAATGTTGAGAATATTGAAAACAGACATAGGTTGGAATAAACCGGTTTTTACATTTTTGTACAGAATTTTCGAAATACAAAATTTCCGACATCAAGAGATGATATGTTATTAAGCGTAGTGTATTATTTATTCTCTGAATTAAACAGACTTACACAACTTCCTCACCAACATACACACTGAATTGAAGAAAATTATAAATATTGAAAACTTGATCAATATCCGCATTTCTTTTTGTATAACAATGACAGAATTAATTTGAATTTCGTTGTCCCTTTGTTCCAGATAATGGCGCAAGCTGGTTTGCGTCTCTTCGAATAGTATTAAAGGGACAAAACGTTCTAATGCTCCTGGGAATTATCGAAAGATAGCTGGATATTTGGGAAAAGTATTACGGCTATTGTCCCATTATGGACTGAATCTTGTTCAGAAACACTGAGGTGAATGCCTGCTGGAGGCCTGCATTTAGGAAGGTCATGCATTTAGGAAGGCCTTGTTGCATATGTTTTGTAGTGCTCCAATTTACGTACAAATCAACGACCGGCTACATGTGGTGCAAAATGTATAAAATCTCCTGGATTACAAATTACTGTCATATCTTTCTTGACCTGCACTGCCGCCAGATATTTGGACATGCCTGTTAGGTGGTCTCCTTTGGACATGCCTGTTGGGTGGTCTCCTTTGGGCATGCCTGAGAGGTGGTCTCACAACGAATATTCCGTCATTCCGCGCCATCATCTACACAGTATACCCTGTTGGTTAAAACAGGCGCAGCTTGGTAGGATATTCCTTAAAAATACTTTAACGATCCTTAAGGACCACTTCACAGCCACCATACGAATGCGACGTTATCGTGGCTAGACACGGTTATACAACACACTAAATATTGTGCCTTTCTCTTCAGCCATGTCAATATACTACTGAATCTTCATGCTTAGTATTCAGATAAACTTCCAAATAAATTCAACTACTATATCGCGTTCGTATTCATAAGACTCATGCGAATTCGGTGTCAATAATTTAAATAGTATTAATTATCTCCAAAATTCTTGTACATCCTCTCCTTCACTCACTTCAGCGGCTTACTCTCTACATTTTACAGCGAATATGCAAAGGCATACGGCTTCGTAAGAATATTAGTATAAATGAATACAAATTTCTATCAAGTGTTTCTTAATTCAAAGCTGAACGAATATAAAAAAAAAATTCTTAAAATATTCATAATATACTTTAAAAAAGCTTTTTCGAAAATGAAATATAAACAGTAAAGTTCTGTGTAAAACAGTGAGGCACTTTCACCTTTTAAAATAGGTGTCAGTAATTGTATACTAACAACCGAGATTATATAAAAAGTTGAAATCTTCTGATTCCTATCCCGAAAAAAGATACGACGATAAAATTGTGTTCCTCTTCGGTTATTGACAGATTCAAACAAAAGCATCCACTCAGCATCTGACATTCAGTATCGTAAGTATTTAGAACATGACTGACTTTGTTTAGGTCTTACATTGTGAAATAAATAAAATTGTTTTAACGCAAGGAAGTTTTGCTTTTTCTCCACCTACAACTAATATCAAAAATACATTTGACAATAAAGCTTTTATGTTGGCATCTTAAAGGTCAGTAACAAATGGTGCTTATATATGCCTCAATTGTTGGTAATATATTTTGTTTCCTAATATCACTTAAATGCATGTGCAATGAAAACTTTTATTTCATTGGCTGGTGTTATCAAACTTCACCACCTTGAAATTATAAGATTATGCTTTCCTTTCTACAATTACATCGGTTGGATATTACTTTCATTTGACTCATCAATAAGTGCAATTGTGATTACTTTAAACGTTTCTGTATGGCTTACATTAATTGACCTCCATTGGTGTGGGTTTTAAGCCCTCAGAAATGGGTCCGAGTTGAAATTCCCGTTGAGGCATGGAAACAGTGCTTCTCTTACAGTACTGACTAGATCCCTTCGCTGGAAATACTGACGCTTATTACAGAGCGATAACTTATATGTTACTGCGATATTCACAATTGTCGTTAAAGAACCAAACCAATCACCGAAGCACATTGGTTTCACATCTTTGTTCGTAAAATGTAGATACATATATATACTTGGGATTTACTTTGTTCTGTCAAGTTACAGACATTAGCTTGCTTCATTACCTAGCATTCAGCTTTATCGATGCATATACTCTCATTC
The DNA here is from genome assembly GCA_039090855.1 of Macrothele yani. Taxonomy (NCBI): domain Eukaryota; kingdom Metazoa; phylum Arthropoda; class Arachnida; order Araneae; family Macrothelidae; genus Macrothele; species Macrothele yani. The sequence continues at coordinate 32,288,540 of CM076999.1, read as the reverse complement.
TTCTCTTCACCTCCTTTCATTCTGATCTTTCCTGTGGGGCTCCTGCTCCTTCCTAATTTCTAAGACGGCTGGACCTACGGCGTCACGTGTTTTCCCGAATGAAAGAGCTGTCTGCAGCCTTCATGCAGTAGACTAATCTATGTTTAGGGGCAAGATACGTCAACCGTCTGCTAGGTTTTGAACGATTGGGGTTGCCCCAATGTTTGAACCTTCGGTTCGTGTTCTTGTGTATCGATTCGAAGAAAAATTGTTCTGTCTACATCATATCTAAATCTACTTTCTAAAATCGCCGAAACGCGGTGCTTGGTCCTCCACTTAGGTTGGTTGGTTGGTTGGTTGGTGGATTTTATTGGCGCAAGGGCCAGGTTTGGCCAAAGAGCGCCAGACAAAGAACTATCAGCCACAGATTTTTAAAAACGTGGAAAATGATTAAGAGCAGACAGGCTTGGTAAAAGTTGAAAAAGAGTATGATGAAAACTGTGAAGACAAGGTAGTTAATTAGGTTTATATAAAAATTTATTAATTTACTATTAGAAATTTATATATATATATATATATATATATATATATATATATATTTTAACACAACTACACAAAGGATGAGTCACTCTCCTCCCCCCACACTCCTCTGCAATGCTGGCAGAGGGCGGGGACGAACTGTCACTCTCCTCCCCCCCATGTTCCTCTGCAATGTTGTTTGAGGCTGGGGACGAACTGTCACTCTCCTCCCCCTATGGTCCTCTATAATGTTGGTTGAGGGTGGGGACCTCGCTGAGGCCGAGACAGTTGGATGGACACTGCACACCTTTGCGGATTGAGGGCCGGGTCTTCCGCACGTGCAGGCTTTCTGATGGAAACTGGAAGAGACGGTCGGCAGCAAAAGAGAAGGCCCAGAATCAGGTATTCGAAAAATTTCGAGCTCCGGGAAAAACACCTGTGTCGCTTGGTCAGCTGTAGATCGCTTGGCAAGGGCGGCAAGAGCTACAGGGCGTGGAACAAAGGGCTGCACGGGTTGTGGCAGAGACTGAACTACTGCGGCAAAAGTACGCTGTCGGGTGGTGGGTATACCCAACTTGGCCTTGGCAGCAGGGTACGAGAGGCCTTCCAGGGTCTTGAGGCGCTGGATCGCCATCTCGTCCTTCCATTTCATACAGTTGCGGGAGTAAGCTGCATGGGCCTCACCACAGTTAACACAGCAGGCCGCAGAAGTGCAACCTTCCCCGTCATGTTCACTGGAGCCACAATTAGCGCAACGAGCGGAACTCTTACAGAAACGTTGTGAATGCCCGTACCTCTGGCACCTGAAACAGCGCAGAGGACTGGGAATGTACGGGCGAACTCCACAGACCAAGTAGCCAGCCTTGATTTCGGTTGGAACTTTCGGGGAGTTAAAAGTCAAGATCACATTTTTAGACTTAATCAAAGAACCATCGCGCCGAAACATCATACGGCGTGCAGCAATAGCACCTTGATCTGCAAGTTCAGTCACCAATTCTTCTTCACTGCATGGCAAGAGATCAAACTCCGAAATAACACCCCGAGAGGTGTTAAGAAACGGGTGAGGTGTCACTTTGACAGGAATGCCTTGAAGACTAGTGAGGTGCAGAAAAGTGTTACTCTGAGAAACACTGCAAGTTTGGACAAGCAGGTACCCAGAGCGAAGCTTCCTCACAGACTTCAAGGGGCCAACTGCAGCGTCCAAAGCTTTAGAAATGAAGAATGGAGATCTGGCGGACAGTCTCTCATTCGGATCGATGGATTCTACAACTAAGTGTGTAGCATGCGTATTCACAACAATCGAGGGGAGACGACGCTTCGGAGCGACTGGTACAGCTGCCGAAGAAGAGGTTCCACATTCTTGGTCCAGATCATGGTCTAAAGATCTTTTAAGGGTATGAGACTTGGTAGGTGGAGAAGACGAAGGAGAGTCGTTGTCAACGATCATTTGCTCAGGTGACTTGAATTTGGAGCGTTTGTTTTTGGGTTTACCCATGGAAAAAAGGAGAAGGATTCGTCTGCAGACTACTCCACCCACCACCGAGCCCTACAAGGGAGAACTGGAGGTCTGCAAGCCAAGAAAATGACGCTGGACACAGTTCTGGAGCTGATACGTTGCAGATATAGTCCGTTGGCTGTGATCACACGCACTCGGCGGACACTTCGGCCTCCGGGTACCGTCATGCCAACGCCTTTGGCATGATCCCACAGCCCCCGGGCTCACCCTGCCGTGCTATACGACAAAAAAGCCGCTAAAGCCCTGCACACAACTTGGTACAAGACTTCTGACTAGAGGTGGGTTAGTCTCTAGCCTCCCGTTTACAGCGAAGCCGGGGTCGAAGAGGAATGTTGGCACACAGGAGGCACTTAACCGGTCTCCTGCGACCTCAGCCGCCAGACATCCCATTTCCGCCTCACGGGTCTCCGCACGCGGCAAACATGCAGGTAGGTCTAGCACCCAAACCAGCTAAAAGGAAAAAAGAAATCCAAAGAAGACAAATCCTGGCAGGGAACCTTAACGGAATCTCAGCAACCTACGAACTGAGCGGTTAATATAAATCAGTTAGTGGTGGAGGGTAACAAAACCACAAGACCGGGGTGTTAGTACATAACGTGGTAGAGATTAGGTAGAGAACACAACACGGGCAACTAGCCAGTGGAGAAAATAAACAAAAACGAAAAAGCGAGACACAAGACCAGCTCGGGATCGTGGGGCCGCGACTCCCCAACAGCTGGATGAACAGCTGTCCCTGCAAACACCAAAATAAAAAAGTAGCGGTGGCGTGACATCAGATGGTGACCAGTCACAAGGTCAGCTCGGGCCGTGGGGGCGCCGCTCCCCAAATAACTGGAAAACCAGTTATCCCCGTGCGGGGCCTCCACTTAGGTTAACAGTGAATACAATTTCTCTTGATTTAAAGTTCCACATAAAATCTTGGTGTCTTTTATTCAAGGTAAATTTGTCTTTCGGTGAACAAAGTGAACTTCTCGGTGAGCCACTTCTGATACCAGTTTAAAACAATTATTTCGTATTCTAACTTCAAGAAATATTTACCTTTAGTTAAACATTAATCGAATTCCTCTATTCTATAGGTACACTGCTATTTATTGAAGAGCAGATATATTGATGATAGATTTATAGGGAATATTACTTATAATTCAAAACGCAAGTGATCAGCAGTACAGACTCTAAATGATATGGAACAAACAACAATTTTGCAAGGCGCAGTAGAGATTCAGAATACGACAGAGCGGAAGGTCATTCCATTCTGTTGCGATACCAAAATTCGTCTTGGACTCCTAACAGATACTTATTCACAGTAAATGAAACTCCCCTTGTTAAAAAATGTTAACAGTTTTGTATTTTCTGCAAGAACATGAGATTGCGCACTTTTGCTTGGGGGTTCGACGACCAACATAAGCATCTCAATGGGATGTAGGCGCTCACTTCTTCCTAATTCAGGCCACTGATGCCTGAGAAGAGGGAGATCTAGGGCCGTAAGAAAAACAGGACATCCGTGTCCCAACAGGATCCGAATACGAGCACGTCTCAGACGAAATGTTAGCACCCAGCACTTAGACCATTTCCCCATTGGGGACGCCCTTCTAACTCTGCAATATTAAATGAAGAAAGAAATGAAAAATAAAGAATAAAAAAGGAAGAGTTAAAACTATGTATAGTTCTGGAAGAAAGATGTCTACTTAATTTAATAAATATGTCTGTCACAAGAAATTATTTCCCATTTTCAAAGTAGACGTACATATAACTGGGGGATCCTTGTAATTTATATTTCCATGATGAGAAATATCCAAAAAAAAAAAAATTAACCTTACAATCGTTTTCTCTAGTACTCAAAAGTTTAAAAACTTTCTTTTCAGAGAACACGTTTATGCGATGCTTAATAAAATAACAAATGGGGGTTCTAACACAGTGATCAGATCTTCAAGAGTCATGACCTAAAATGTAACATCAGAATTACTGCCCATGCATTATATTATATATAAAAAGTTTCAGGCTTGAAAGGCGCCATTTACGTTGCGCCCTGAAAAGACGTCGCAATGGATATGAGCTAAACTGAATGGACCATTTAGTTAACGTTCTTTTTCTTTGTTTTCCGCTTTCGTTTGGCACGCTTTAAATTGCTTACGTGATATATTTTTACTATTCTTTCTTGTAATTAATGAACTGCTTTAAAGCCTATTTTGAAAATTTAGCACTGCGGATATTATCGGCTTTGGTTTACTGAGGTGTGAATTATTTGGTATTTTCGCTTTGGAAAAATACACTGACGGAAAAAAAATCCCAACACCAAAAAGAAGTTTTGTTAGATAAACGACAGTTGGTAGGCGGTGAGAGTACATCTGTAAGATGCCGTCTATGCAAATTTCGCGCTCGGCGCATACCTGTGGCGCTAGTAGCGCCCCTCGGAACATGCAAAGCAGGTTTGCTGTCAATACGCGCTGTAACGTTCGTGAGCGTTAGTTATCGTTGAGATTCGACGTAGTGTGTTGATGTTAGTCAAGAATACCTTTAAGAAGACGAAGAAGCCATTATCAACAGCACACGGAGTTTGAACGAGGTCGTGTAATAGGGCTACGTGAAGGTGGATTTTCTTTCCGCAATATTGCAGAACGACTTGGCCGGAATGTAGCCACTGTGAATGATTGTTGGCAGCGGTGGTCAAGGGAAGGTACTGCCTCAAGAAGACCGGGTTCCGGCCGGCCACGTGGTACTACTGAGAGCGAAGACCGCCGTGTACGGCGTATTGCCGTGGCGCATCGTACTGCGTCTGCGGCAGCGATTCGAGCTGCAGTTGCCACCACAGTGACCCAACGAACTGTTACAAATCGGTTACTTGAAGGACAGCTCCGAACCAGACGCCCTGTAGCGTGCATTCCACTTACTCCAAACCACTGCCGTTTGCGACGTCAGTGGTGTCAAGCTAGAGCTCATTGGAGGACGGAGTGAAGATCTGTTGTGTTTTCTGATGAAAGCCGGTTCTGCCTGGGTACCAGTGATGGCCGTGTGTTGGTTAGAAAGAGGCCAGGTGAGCGCCTGCAACCAACCTGTCTGCGGCCGAGACACACTGGACCTACACCTGAAGTTATGGTCTGGGGAGCAATTTCCTTTGACAGCAGGAGCACTCTCGTGGTTATCCCACGCACCCTGACGGCACAGTTGTGCGTCGGTCTGGTGATTCATCCTGTTGTTCTGCCATTCATGAACAGCATTCCAGGGGGTTTTATCCAACAGGATAACATTCGCTCGCATACCGCTGTTGTAACCCAACGTGCTCTACAGAGTGTCGACATGTTGCCGTTGCCTGCTAGATCACAAGATCTTTCTCCAATCAAGTACGTAAGGGACAACATTGGACGATAACTCCAGCGTCACCCCCATTCAGCATTAACCGTCCCTGTATTGACCGACCAAGTGCAACAGGCATAGAACTCTATCCCACAAACTGACATCCAGCACCTGTACGACCCAATGCATGAACGTTTGCATGCTTGCATTCAACATTCTGGCGGTTACACCGGTTATTAATGTACCAGCATTTCACATTTAAAATGGCTCTTCTCGCGCTTACATTAAGCTGTGATCTTGAAACCTTAATCGATTACATATGTTACCTATACAAATGTATTGCCGCCATTTCATTCCTCTACAACTATTTTTTCGTGGTGTTGGGATTTTTTTTCCGTCAGTGTACGTACATTGGATGTATGATTAGAAAAACAATAAAAAAAAAGGAGGAATGGGCGCAATTTAAGACTGGTGAAAATAGTACAACGATGAAATTTCAAGGATATGGTAAATGCTATAGGCTACATGACCGCTTTTATAGTACTTAACCACCAAAATGAAGTAAAATGGATTCTATTATGACAGGCAATGAAGACTTTTAAAGTACTATTTTTTGTGAAAACGATGAGCTAACTTACGTTTCATTTATAACTCACTCTGATTTTTCCCGTAAAGTGTCGGTAGACAAAAACTTTGGTAAATGCATTTGCTAGGAATCTTAAAGAGGACAGCTTATTTGTGGCTCTTGATAACATACATGTGATACCTTCCTTGCATTGCAGGAATATTTGACGTCTTTCGAATTGTCTAAATATAATAGTTGTCAATGCGTAACTAAATAGTTTCACCGTTGGAATGTCCTAATTCATGAGCAAAAATTTCTAATAATTCCACAGTTTCGTTCCCGGGTCCTGATGGTAATTTCAAGATATCTGACTTCTTCGTAATTTCGATTTGATTATACTTTGTTTCGTCCGAGGTTTCTAAATATTTAAACAACACGCACTAAACTGAAATCCCAGAGAATGAGCATACAGGACAGTGTCGGTGAGATAAATATTTTGCTCCTGATTTTCATATTAGGATCTCACTTTGTCGTTATCCTTACTATCGACATAGCACTGTATTGAGCAGTGCTAAAATTTGATCTCCGCATACAATAGTACAATGGAAATAGTTTCATTTTATGACGCATAATTTTTAATGATAGATATTGATTCAATCTACCTTGACCATTGACCTTTCCACGTTTGAATCCTGAAATCAGCATTTTTCTGCATTTGGCACTATGGTGGTTTCATTCATTATTAATGTTCTTGCCATGAAAGAGAAATCTGTTGAATTACATTACATTTAATCAATGTTCATTTTCGTATTGAATTTACACCTGAATTTTAGGAAGCTAACTAGAATTAATATCCTTTTCGTATTTCTGGTTGTTAGTGATCTGGTAAAAAAAAAGTATATACTTTCACCATGACATTCATAGAAAACAGGAAAAGACATTTTTTGAAAATATAATCTGTTTGTTTTTCAGTGTCGAAGGGTGAGTTATCAATTAGTAATTTCAAAAAAATTGAAAATAAGAGTGTTATCGCAAATTTGCTTAATGTTATAACGCATAAAAGGTTATTTTTATATTTACTTAGAAAAAAAAAAGAAATATGTCTACGTGTGAGTTATAATTTTTTTCCGGACCTCTGTTCTTTATCAAAATGTTTAGCTCCTCTACGGTATTTATCAGTTCTAGCAGAGGCCAACTAAAATCTCTCACAGCATTTAGTGATACATAATTTGGGATTGCAAACCGCCTGAAGGAATCACATTTCTATGTGTGACTTTACGTCAGAAATACTTTTAAATGTCTGTATTACCTATCGGAATGTATTTTGTGCGCCTAGTTAGACTAGTCAAATATACACACAGGTTACTGTAAAGTATATAATTTCTTTCGGACTTCGGCTAAACAATGGGGAATCCACAATTAAATAACGGGCTGTTCCATCGACTTTAGGACCATGTCTTTATTTGTGTAGTGAATTAATCTATAGGTAGTAAGTGAGATAACAAAGTACAAAGAAAAACGTAAACAAAACATGGAACCATTTCCAGTGTTTTACGCTAAATATTTATTAACTTCATATTTAAATCTAAGTTATCACTTCACTTTAGTACTTTACCTAAAGATTATGGGTTCAATAACTGGAAATGATGTTAATAGTTTACAAACAAGGCATCTCGCTTTCGATTTATCTTTCACTAAAAAGTTCGGAAAAGCATATTTAAGAAAGAAATTATTTATGTCATTTCATACTTACCTGGCACTGGGGACTCGACTCTCACAAATATCGATTTCCCAGACAGAGGCTTCCCATTGCACTTTGGGTTGCTGACGTCTGCCACATCCGCAAAATGCGGTTGATTGGGGTGCACAATTTTTGGTAGTTGGGATTGCGCTGTACGCGACCCCTAAATAAAAATATGATATTGAAGAATTCTCTTTTTCACAATGCTACATTTGCAATTAATTCATCGCATTACAAATTATAATGTAGAGTTTTCTAGGTTCACTAATTTTAATATTAAATGTTGTTTGAGTATTTGACAAAAGCATGCCGTACCGCATTTTCCTATTCACATATATCTGATCCAAAATAATGGGTAACATTTCCGGGATATTTTCATGTGTGGTAAGTTATTGCGCAGTGCAATAGTTCTGCAAAACCAATATCATGCTAACAGTTAAGTACGTATTTCACAGCACAATCAGATGGATAAAAGGTCCAAGTATGTGAGAGAAGGATTAGGAATTTGGTAACTGAATCGCGTATGAGCAATCAGTGAATTCAATTCTTAAGTTATTCGCCGGGTAGTTAAGGTGGCAACCTTAGACCATTTAGCAATGGTAACTTCGCATGATCTTAGTCAATGTCAGATTGATGATTATACGGGATTTGCACAGGAAATAGTTTTCGCCTGCTTACTAACTTGCTTTAGGTTTCAAAAATTCGTTTGACAAGAAATGTTTTAATTTCTAAGCATTTGGTTTTGGAATAGCTAATTCAAGTGTCTATCGTGATAGGTGATACTTTCTTAGTATTTTTCAGGGGAAGTTCAAACGACGATGAGAACAAGAGGTTGAAGGGTTTCAAGAACAGTGAATTCTTTGAGAATATATCTCGGACAACATAATTTTTCGACCTAGTTAAATGCAGGAGGTATATTTTATTTGTGGTTGTAGTTATAATGTTGAAAGAATGGAAGGGTGAAAATGAGTGGGAAAGGTGTGTCACACGTTGGCATGCATTTCCCGTTTCCCAGCGTGTTCTGTATAAATGAGAGCTTCAGATTCTTGTAGAAATGAGTGTACATACATTTCTCATTTGAAAATCACTTTTCGTCAGCTTTGATTTAGGTTTAAATTCTATGACTTTTTTTTCCTCTGACAAAAAAAAAGGAATAATTTGTTACTTAATAATTGTGACATCAAACAAATTTGACATCACCCACGTGGAAGAAGCAGTTCATTTATACATATTATTATACCCTATGAATTACAATCTCTGATCTCTAAATTTGCAACGTGAACATCAGACATTTATCTGTAATATTCTAAATCAAAAATGTGTCTAATAATATTATGTTGTAGAGATGATTCATCTTATGAAATAATGAAGATGTACAACATTATTATTACCTAACTCCCATTATTAAGAATACGAGGCGTGGTCAATCAGATTAATTAATTGAATGATCAATATTTTTTGACGGCACTAATTCGGTTACACAAGTAAGGAAGACAGCATCCAGTTAATCAGAATTTACCAAGCAGATACGCTGTATTTGCGCTACGACCGCGAAAACAAGTCTCTTAAATGTAGCCTCATCCGTCGCGAGATGGTCATTTTTTCTTTTTCTACAGTAAGGCACATCGATTATCATAAGGTCTTGAAGTACTGGGTTCCAGTCGCACTGTTAGGTTACAGCGTTTGGTGAAAGATGGAAGAAAGAGCCAGTAACGTTCGCAATTTAGACGTGGAAAAATTTAATCTACAGTGTACCGCTCTCACCAATGAGCCCTGAAGATACAGAATGTGTGTACATCGGCTCTACTTCACTTAGAGTACGAACTTGACCTTGAGAACATAAACACAGTGTTAAAATTGGCTCTCAATAAACAGCATCATCACGTTTGACCTCAGAAGTTAAATATTACCGAGTATGGGATAGGATTACTATTCTGGTTACCTCCACATCTAAATCATCGTTACTTTTTACTGAGAGCATTTCCATTCATAGCCTCACAGGTATATGCTGTAATGACGAATTTCCGACCACCGTGTCAGACACCTGTAAGAGATTATTTTCAGAAAACGCCTCTGGGCACTCGAGTAATATAGCCAACCGTTATATAGCACTGGGCACCCAATTAATATTAGTACAACGATCTACACCCCAGGTTATTCATTGTAGAATGTGCATTTGATACTTGTAAAAGCAGATTGGAAATAGACTTGATATATAACTTTGTGTCAAACTTGCTCAAGTTTATTTATATCTGAGGGTGACCTTATAGTGAGGTTGAATCTGTGTGTTGTGATTTTAACTTCATGTATTTTAATAAATTATTTTAATTTTATATTAGTTGGTTTTAACTCACTTTTATCATGCAGAAACGGTTTCATGCATTGCATTCCAGCACGAGTAATTAACGTTATGTGTGAGGTCAGTATTTATATGGGACTTCAGTTGTGAGCTTGATTGTGTTCGGAAACAAAAAAAAGGTAAAAAAATGAAAAACATGTGTAACTTAGCAAAACTGACAAATTTCATATCCCTAGCAGTTGCTAGTGTTAAACAGTTGAAAAGAGATATACCTGGGCTATCTCCTAAAGAAACAGGAGAGGATGTTTGAATTGCAGGGCGAACTTCTAAGCAACAGGAGGACAGCCAATGAAACAGTCAAAGGTGGGAGTCACTTGCCGAGAACAATCCGAGAAACGTTCTCGGAACATTCAATTTAAGAAAAGCAGAAGTGCCCACAAAAGTAAAAAAATTAAGCAGCTCACGGCCAAGGTGGAGACAAGGGAGTTGAGATCTGAAAATGATGAGAAATCGATCGTTTCCCTGTGTCAAGCGTTGCTACGTGTGGGTGTTTATATGTGTGGTAAAGGCACAAGCATTAGTCAAAGACCCGAGTATTCAAAGCTTTGCCGGCATGTGAATTCGACTACCAACCATATTCCCCGTGTGCATTGTTTGGAAACGTGAAACATACAGAGCAAGCGTGGAAAGTTGGTCTCTCCCCGAGAGTGTCTGCTAGCCTTAAGAAGATATTGGATAAATATGCTGTCATGGACATCCCTCCGTAGACACAGTTGATCTGGATGTCTTCTTTTCCGAGAGAGAACTAACAAATCAGAGTGATAACAAAGTCCGAGTAATATTTCTATAGAACATTTGACTGATTTTACGGAATTGGTCCTTGAACAAATGGACTTGTTGAAATTTCTGTTTAGTTTATAATGACCAATTGTCGTTCAAGTGCTTCTGTATGTCATTCATATTCTTACTGCAAACATTACTGCATCAAACAAGAAATACATATGGAGTACTGAAAATAAAAATATCTCTACGTTTAAGTGCAATCCTTTCTAACCGTTTTCCAACACATTAGGTGGGAATAGTTTCTTGCGTTGATTGTATGTTCAACAATGAACGTGAAATGTACTACGTATTTTAATAGATATTGAAAATATTCCTGATCTAACTACATTAAAAGTTGAACCCCATATACGGGTGTTCAACAGTTAAAGCAAAATACAAGACCTTAAGTTTGGTTTTAGATATAAATGAGTTTCACAAAATAAGACAGAACTCCGCGCGATGCGAACATTTATTCTGACTTGTCACTACTCATCGTCCTATGAGTGAGATAACAACGCATGAGCGGTTCATCGTCCTCAAAGACATTTCATTTTTGGCTAGCGCTTGAAAGTATATTCTGGAATGTAAACTGAGTCCCTAACCCGAAATATGTATTCCAAAAGAAAGTATTGAGTGCTCATGATCTAGAACCCGCATACCTAGCAGAATAAATCAAATAAAGTCGAACTCTGTTAAGACGAGCTGTTCGGGATCGAACAAATTGTTCGTTATAGCCGTTACTCGTATAGTCTGGGAAAGTCCCAAAATATCAAGGAAATCATTCAAAAAATAAATTTCGTTATCAAATATAATACATACAATGTTTAATGTTGAGAAATACATAGTACTTACGTTTAGTTGAAATTACCGTACAGTATTTCGGTTAGTTGTGGAATTCTTAAAAAATGCGTACGTACATACACACATAATTATACGTAACATTATACATACTGTAGTACATACAGATGTAAGTACGTACGATGTGACGCATATTAAGTTGAAATTCTTGAATAACGGACATGTAAACTACATACGTACTGTATGAAATACAATATGTACTATAAATTTTTGTACCATACAATACTTAGATAAAATTAAGCACAGGTATAGTACTATCTGCCCAAAGCACATATCCATTTTATTTCGTATGAAAAAATTTGGTTAATTTTAGCTGTGCTGTCCTTGACTTCACCGAAAACCCATCAGACTACGCTTAACAACTGATAATGCACTGAACACACACTCATTGCCAGAAGTAGTTTCATAAAATGTAGTCAAGACATCCAAGGCATCTTGTGCTTGATTGTAAGTAACAACTTCTTGTGTTTCTGTAATGTTTTCGTCTTCACTGTCGGTTTCAGTTTCTTCATTCACCGCAATGACTTCTTGCACAATTTGCTCTTCCGTTAAAATTCCAGTTGTTAGCACCGCAGCGTCAATGTCGATAAAATCATCAAGAGAATTGCAATTGTTAAAGGTGCTTAAATCTCTACTTTTTACCTTTCTGATAAGGGGAGATCATCGTCATCCATCACTTCAATGGTTTCTACTAAAGTCTCCTTTAGAAGACCAGCCTTCCTATAACAATTTTAATGGTTGTCGGAGTGACACTATCCCAAGCTTCTCTCATAAGACGAACAGCATCCAATAAGGAAATCTTAATTTCTAGCTTCTTCTCTATTTTCTGGATTAATTGCACGGTTAGAAATCGCCGAAAATGGCACTTAAAGCTCCTAATAATACCTTGGTCCATAGGCTGTAGAATTGATGTTGTGTTTGGTGGTAGGAACACAAGTTCGATATTTGTCAAGTTTTCTACTTTGGGATGTGCTGGACAGTTGTCTATTAACAGCAAAATGTTTTTGTTTTTCTTTCGTAGTTCACGATCCCATTTATGAAGTTCTCCCGTAAAGATATCTGATGTCATCCACGCCTTTCTGTTTGCTTTATAATCTACCGGGAGGTGCTGAACATTGTTTAAACATCGAGGCTTTAACGATTTGCCAACCACCAATAATTTATTCTTTCATTTCCTTCCATGTTCGCACAAATTAGAACGGTTAGCCGATCCTTTTCCAATTTATCTCCAATGCATTTCTCATGAGCATTGAATATGTTCCGCTCACTGAATTCAGAAATGAAGCTGGGCCAAACTCCTTTTAGCCATTGACCTACAGATTCCGTATCCGCAGACATTGCTTCCCCTGACATTTTTGCGTAAACAATACAGTGTCTGATTTTGAACCGACCAAGCAACCCATTACTGCATGTATAATTCTCATGACCGAACTGTACTGCAAATCTTTCCACCTACACTTTTAAAAACGGTCCATTGATAGGAAAACCAGCATAACGTTGAACTTTAAACCAACAAAGTAAAGCTTCATCAATATAATTTTTTTCACACTTTTTCATTTTTTTGCAATCTGTAAGATTGTTTTCAATGCTGACAGAACTGCATCTTTGTTCTTCCACAATGTAGATACGGTTGATGATGAAAGCCCATACTTTTTTGTAAACAGCTGAGTTTTTCTCGCCGTCTTGCAGTTCCTGAATAATATCCATTTTCTCCCTGATGGAGAGGGCCTTTCTTTTAACACCAACCATTTTGCTCACAATATCACACTTAATAAAAACGGTGGAGGGAAAGCATAAGTGGTGTCGCAAGAGTACGGCTGCGTGCGACTTTCTGATTAAAAACAGGTTACAATATGTCCCGTGCAAAGTTGAAATAATGAATGCACTAAGAAAACATGCGTGGGGTTAGACCATAGTAGCCAATGAGAGAAAGCGAATTCCAGAAACTCTCTCCTAAACAGTGGCAAAGGAAATGCGCGGAAGCTTTCCCTCACAAAATGCCGCCCCCACCTACCCTTGGGCTGAAATGCAAGACGTCATAAAACACTCCCCGCTTTTCTCTCGGAGCAGGGGAGGCCGCGGGTGTCCTAGTGGGCAACGTTCGTGACTGCCACGGAAAGGGCCTGAGGCTCGATCCTAGGCAGGTACAAACGCTTGTTCCACTAAACATCCGCCGTGCGTCGGATGGGCACGTTAAGCCTTCGGACCCCGGGTACTGGCCCTCTGGTAATAAATAAGAGCGTCTTCCTCCCCCTATCTACTTCGTTCCCGTGTCACTTTTCTATCGGGCGCTGTAGCCCAAATCTCCTAGTTTCCTATTTCTAAGGGTTTTTTAAGACCTGGGATCAGACACTCCCTTCCTAAAATCCTGTACTTATGATCATGATCTCGGAGCAGGTGACACACAGAAGGTGCTTTTAGGTAGCAGGGGACCAATTGACGCCACCTTTCAATGCTGCGCTATCTTTACTGGGTGTAAAAGAAAATCTAAAAGTCTTGCAAATTTGCTCGCTATAACAAAGTTGATACTCGTAACAAGCGGGATAATTTAACACTAATTGCATACGAAACCAAACTTCTGGCATTTACTCGCTATAGCCGTGACCTCAATATACCCGAGCTCGTCTTAACCAAGTTCAACTGTACATACATAGCTTGGTAGCAGAAGCCAATAGGTTATCTCATTCGTCCGCTCCGCTCGAATACGGACCAATGAGATTACGAAATAGATGAATCCCAAGACTTGTTCGAGATACTGGTCAAAAAGCCTACCAAAAGTTTAGGAAAATCGTATCATTGGCCAGTATGTGAATTTCGTTTAAGTTCAATCAAGAAACGAAGGTTCAACGTTTTAAAGCACAAACACTTCCATAATTTGAAAACTCTTTGCATCCCCGATTGCGCAGTGGCCTAAGCGCTGGCTGACGACCATTCGTCCGTGAAGGGTCCGGATTCGAATCCCGGTGAGGCGTAGATGTTTTGTTTGTCTTAAGGCACTGGTCCTCTCTCTCTTCCCTGGAACCAGTGACTCCAAATTAGGGACGGAAGACTGCTTATAGCACACTTGCTCACGGTGGTCATTGAATCACCCTATCAAAAAAAATAAAAGAAAAGAAGAAGAAAAAGGAAACTCCTTCTGGTTAATGGGTCCCTCAAAAGATTTAGTCGCTAGCATGCAAGCTCAACAGAACTCTGAATTACGGAAAAAAAGGTAACACCATAGGTCCAGCGGCCTTGAAAAAGAGAGATTTGAACGTGTGTTCAGATAGGAAAGTTCTAAAGTGACAGCAATGAAAAATTAGCGTTAGAGTATATGAATTGCATTTAGATGGATGCTGCTCGCAAACGGAAACTTTGTCTGTACGGGGATTTTAATGCTTAATTGTCCTTACTCCGAAACAGTTATGCGTTGTGATGTAACCACTCTCAAGCAGACCTTTCTAGACGTCATAGGAAGACATATCGTTTACTCTCCGACGAAGTAATACCTAAGGCACTTCGGGAGCCGAATGAAGTTTAGCAAAAGACTATTTTCCTGTCCGTTGCTTTGTGATTCTCGTTCAGGATCTTGTGCCTTTGTTTACGCCTAAAATAGTAGTACATTTCTTGGCTCTAATTTGGGGCTGATTTTTAGAGGGCTTTCTTCTATTATTTATTTGAAACATTCTGAGCTCATTCCCCAATTTTTCGCACTTTACTAATTGCTGCAACTTAGCCGCCGTGGTCTTAACACGAGAGACTTCAGATCACGTGATGGTAGGCATAAGTGTTTTCCAGACTTCCGATTTCAATGCTTTCTTATGGCCTGATAAGCTAGTTTTAATTATTATGGCTTAGCGAATTATGTGCGTTTTAGTAAATTACGGTTTAGTAATTTAGTAATTAAGTTTAGTAATTATGCTAGGTGGTCTTCTTGTACTTCTGTTTGCTGTTTCAGAAACCATTTTGAGAGATTCCTCTTATTACTCTATGTAATTGGCTAAAATAAATAAGGGGAGCATTATTGTCTTTAAACAAATACACTTCTTCCGCTAAGTGGTGCGAATGCCAAAACCTTTTTCTCGCTATCCCGTCTTCCAGCAGACGTATTTGAAAAGTTATTTTTCCTTAGTATTCCTCTTGCCATTATCTTAATGGCAATACTTTTCGCCTATTTTCAACTTTTTCAGTACGCAAAATTCTTCCTCTAAAACAAAATTCCTTGTTTCAGGTGTTCGATTGGAAAATCACTTCGTCTTTGATACTTCTGCCAAAAAAAACATTTTGTTCGCCATTTGATAATTTTCTTCACATACTTTTAGCCGTTGGATGAAATCGGTAATTCTTTCTATTTCTGGATTTTTTATCGAATCTAGAAATCCGGTCGATCTTCTTTTGTAACGGGTTCCATGGACATTGAATAACGTTGATAGATTTCATACGCGTCTGAACGAATTTAAAAGATGTGGTCGTTACGACCGAAATTCTTTGTCCCTTTCTTGTTGGCTATTACTTACCATAATGTGGAAAAAAAAGCCTGGGATCATTTTAACCTGTGTTATTGTATGCTTTTGCGATTTTGCCATAAATTCAAGTGTCTATTCTTAATAATTATATGTGACCTAATCTTTTTTTTTTTTTTGCTTTCTTTTGCGCAACTCTCATGAACAGATTTCTACACAGGATGGCGATGCCCGTGTATTATATAATTATTGATTGAACCAACTGAATACACAGGCACACACTATGCAATCCACGTCATGAAATTTAAGCATCGAATTTAGCACAGGTATCGGTAGTGAGAGGATAATGATATTGTTTATTTCTGGCCAGAGTACTCGTTAAACATCCACATGTATCATACACGAAACTGAGCAAAGGATATACACTGAAGTTCCAGAAAAACTGGTACACCAGACTAATACTTGATAGGTCCTCTAAGGGAGAGCAGGAATGCAAATATACGACGGGGCATGGACTCCACTAGCTTCTGCAAATATGCTGTAGGCAATGCACACCATATTTCCTGCAGAGCGTTCCACAATTCGGGTGTATTTCGAGGTCTCGGAATCCTGTATTCGATAGCGCGTTGCAGGGCATCCCAAAGGTATTCTATCACGTAGAGGTCTGGGGACATGCTTGGGAATGGCAACACCCCAAACACAGGTGAATGCTCCTCTAACCTTAATGTGCCGTCCCGACACTTGTGTGAAGGTGCATTGTCCTCTTGGAACAGGCCCAACCCATCAGCATGAATGCAGGAGATGAACGGGTGTACCTCGTCAGAAAGGATGCGCACATAGCGTTGGCCGGTCACAGACGTTTGTAGACGTACCAGTGGTCCCAGTGAAGCCCAGATAAATAGATCCCATACCATTACGGAGCCCCTACCAGCCGGTACAATTCCCTGTTGACAGGCGGGATCCATGGCTTCATGGGGTTTGCGCCACACTCGAAGCCTTCCATTTGCCCGATGCAGTTGGAAACCCGACTCGTCAGACCAGGCTGCTTGTTTCCAGTCATCAAGTGTCCAGTGGCGGTGTTGCCGTGCCCAAGTGAGGCGCATAGGTTTGTGTCGTGCATCCATCAAGAGGACTCGAGTTGGGAGTCGGCTCCTGAAGCCCATATCGTTCAGGGTACGTTGCACAGTCCGGACGCTCATGTTTGCTGAGGCTCCCTCATTGAGTTCCGATGATACCTGCGAAAGTGTTGCACGCCTATCGCTTGAAACGATTCTTGACAGCCGACGATGGTCACGTTCATCCCATGTCGTTTTACGGCCACACTGGTATCGTAGGTTGGAGGTTTTGCCCGAATTTTGTAGTCACGGTACACCCTTGCAGTGGTCGTCCGTGAAAATCCGAATTTTGTTTCTACCTCCGAAATACTATGGCCCATCTCACGAGCGCCAACTAACAAACCGGGTTGAAAATCGCTTAAATCGGTATTACTTGTCATTCTCATGCCGAAAACAGCTCTGACAGCTCGCAAGGATGTCTAGCGCTTTATATACGCGCTGGCGGACGCAGCCGAGTATGCGCATAGGTGACGTTGCTATGTATTCTGCATAAGTTCGTCTGTACCAGTTCTTCTGGGACTTCAGTGTACATTACAGACCACAAAAACAGAAAACGCATTTGGCCTCCGAAAGTTATTCATGTAGTTGGTTCAATTTTTTGACAAAATGCGTTTGAACCATCGCAACTTCCATGAACATCAAGCCGTTCCTAATCTGTTTATACCGAAAACACATTTCAAAACGTTTCTGACATAAAAAAGGCCTTCATATATTTTTCCTATTATAGTGACTTATTGGGTAAAAAAGTTAATGAAAAGCTTTTTCTTTTATTTTTCAGGTACTGTGTATCCTTTGTTTAATTGCATCAGATTGGGGTGTTCTAACCGTTATGAAGAGAAACATAATTCCAGAAATATTACTTAGAATCAAGCGTTCATCACATAACATGTCTTGTACAGCTTACACACGTACGCATAGATACTTTTTAAATTACAGGAAATTGTTTTTTTCAGACTTTAATGCCTACCGAAAGGCGACATAAGAAGGAGTCATTAAGGAACAAGAAAAAAATTTAAATATTGTTAGATGTTATAATTAACGATGTTTCACACATAAAACTAAAAACGTTAATTTCACGTTATTTTCATTGACTCAATAAGACTGAAATAAGTAACTTCACTAAAACTTTCTTCTAAAAACTATTAAATGTCTTTTCAGTAAATTGTTGTGATTGAAGGCAAAAGTCTTATCAATTCTGATATTTTAGTTTTATTATCATTTGGATCACATTTATCTAATTTTACGAGACCGTATATGGCAAGATATTTTGTTGGTATTTCTGATTTTTTTACTTTTTGGGGGAGGAAGAGTGGTGTGTTTTACGAGCATAATGACAATATTGTTACGAAATTAGTGGTCTAGAATAATTGATTACCAGTGGCGATATTGTCTCACAAGATGTGGTTAAATTACGCTAACGATTTAATCAATATTTGACATAATACAAAATTATTTGTGAAGTAATTAAGCTTAATTGGCGAAGTGAATGAATGTGCTTTAGCTTGGTGGAAACAAAGGAACGATAACTTTGCGAGTGCAGTCTACCCAGAGAAAAAGGAACCACCCAGCTTTGAGACAGAGCAACGCTTGTATCCTCATAAAAGCTTTCAAGTAAGACATTAATGAAAATTAATCCGTTAGGTGACGTCTTATTTATGTCTATGGAGGGTCGAAGGTCAGGCGATACTCTCCCTGTGGATAGAAAGAGTTATCTCAAGAGGTTGACAAATAAGTTGGCTGCTAGCAACAGGGAGAAAGAAGAAGGATAAATGAGAAAAAATAAAGTTGAATTCCAGTGCCGGCAGGGGTAAGGCGGATGGGTCCGGGTACCTACGAAGCATAGCAGAAAAGTTCCGATTCGCAGTTGTCAGACGAGCAGGAAGTTGTTAAAGGCAAATCACCGAATCTAAGGGATAAACAGCAGTCTGCTTGCAAACCTCGGGTAGAAGGACAAAAACAAATGTTCTTTATCCTGGCCGATGTAAGTCCAGGTGAATCATAAGTTCCCTAGAACGGAATGAAATAGATGTTAAAACTGATAACCTGGATAGTGGTTGTAACTCTGCTCGTCTACTCAAGGAAGCAGCTCCGCAACAAAATTCTTAGGCAAAGCAAGAGACGAGAGGAAGGGAAGCACCACCCATGTAGCATGTCCCGTGTTCTCGACATCTGACGAGCGACTTTAGAAAGTTAACGCCCAATGGTGGTTTTCGGAAAGTCGTTCTGACGTCCAGGGAGCCACTGCTCTTTGAGTCTTCAAAATCTAGCTCCGGAATCACACCGACAGTTAATGTGTGGTTCGCTCACGAGGGTCAATGACTTCGAGCTGACCGCGGGATCACTCCAGCAATACTCTTCTCTTCCAATCAGCTCGGAAATAAAGCGAGAGGCAAAGACGAACCCAACCTCTACTAAACGCGGCAGCTAACTGCTTCTCTGATTGTGTGGGTGTGTGTGGTGACGGCGTCTCTGCTCTTTGGTTCCCTTCAACTCCTGGGCCGGTAAAATGCCGCCCCAATGAGCGAGAGAAAAACACTCATTTTCATATATTGGAGTACGACACACCGGCAGCTTATTCGCGAGTTTTCTCTTTATCATTATCCAAAAGTAGTTTTTGGACGGGACTGCTCTTTCTCTCTCAGACAAACAGAATGTGGACTGCGTTTATTAGTCGTGCCTCTGGTATCTAGGACTTGGATCGTTCCAGGTACGATGAACTGAGCACAACTTAAACTCCAAATCCGAGGAAAGTGAAATGGGATTTGTTACTTCGTTCTTGTACGCCAATGATATTCAAATATTTTCAGCTTAAAAATTTGATGAAGCAATAAGTAATTATACATTTCATATGTGTATTGTACCTAATTTAAAAGTTTACTTTCTTGAAGTTACTGAACTACCAGGAACACATTAAATGATTAAATTTAAATTCACTTACTTCAATTAATAATATCAAATTCCCCAGTTTAAACAGTTGAAGTTGTAGATTTTTAAACCGTCAGTTGGGAACCAGATTCACTCTCAAAGTGAAATGCGTTGATGTACAACAGCATTTTAAATTAAACACCGCGAAGTTTTTCTCCTTCCGTTATTGCTATTGCAATATTCAGGCATACACAGACACACACACACACACACACGCACACATACAAACAAATGTAATTTTTTCTTAGGCATTCTCTAAGAAAAAAAAATCATGTTTGTGTGTGTAAGTTGTGTTTCAGTAAAATTTATCCCAAGAGTGGCTTATACCAGAACATTTCGGAATCGTATTTAGTCTCAATTTTATATTAATTTCAGCCGAACAACAATTTAAATTATAAATTAAGTAAGTCATGTGTTGAATCTCATGCTTTTTATTACTTCTCTATTGGAAAATCTAAACATCATTTTGTCATTTTGAAAAAGTGTACATATATTATCAATCAAGGTTTTAGTATTGTATTGCCAGACATAAGTGGAGGGACGAAAGGATCCACCTTCTTTTAAGCGACTAGTGTCGATATTGGGTATGTGTCGATAATTGCCAATTGAATGTCTTCAGACGATATGTTCACCTGGATTATCCCATTTCCACCTGTCATCGTAATACTGCTCTTCATCTTATTGCCATGTTTCGGGGCGCTATCAGTTTTAGCAGCCGTTAAATGCTCGTACAGATGGTGTAGACAATTTATGGTGGCAACTCTACGTTATGACCATGAGAGGATGCGTCCCGCGATGGTGTAGACTCTACATTATGCCATGAGAGGATGCATCCCGTGATGGTGTAGACTCTACGTTATGCCCATGAGAGGATGCGTCCCGTGATGGTGTAGACTCTACGTTATGCCCATGAGAGGATGCGTCCCGTGATGGTGTAGACTCTCGGTTATGCCCATGAGAGGATGCGTCCCGTGATGGTGTAGACTCTACGTTATGCCCATAAAAGGATGCATCCCGTGATGGTGTAGATTCTACGTTATGCCCATAAGAGGATGCGTCCCGTATCATGAGAGGTTGCGTCACGTAATGGTTTAGACTCTATATTATGCCCATGAGGGGATGCATCACGTGTCATGAGAGGATGCGTCCCGTGATGGTGTAGACTCTACGTTCTGCCCATGAGAGGATTCATCCTGTGTCATGAGAGGATGCATCTCGTGATGGTGTAAACACTGCGTTATGCCCATAAGAGGATGTGCCCTGTGTCATTGTCGTATCATTAACGCCCAGTTTCAACGAAATAACATCAGGAGATCCAGATGCTGCCTCTTTCACCGCGATCCGTAGTGTTCTATTCGATAAAAAAACGTGTAGGAGTTCATTGTTAGACGAGTGAAGGTTTCTGCAAATATCATGCGCAATAAAAAATGTATTACACATCGAATACCGTTTCGCAGGGAGTTTAGCTCCGCATCATAAAGACGAATGGATAGCGAGACAACCGCTCTGCGAAATAATAGTTCAGGTGTAATGAACATTTTATTGTCAGAAATGTTGCTATTTTTATTGTCTTAACACCACTAGCTTAGTAGTCATAAATTATATATCATTCGCAATGGTGACCAGTTGATGACACAGCTCAATGAAGAAATATCAAAAACATCTTAGAACACCATGCATAAAATTTTCCACTCTATGCAATGCCATAATGTTTAATGTATAGCCTAGAAAGAGTGTCGTACGACTTTACTGACTCGGGCGCCAATCAGTGCTGTCGCCCCTATTTCAGTGATCATCATCATCATTATTGTCAACCATTATCAATCCACTGCTGGACGAAGGTCTCCCCAAGTTTCCTCCACAACGGTCTGTCTTGTGCCAGTCTCCTCCATGTCACTCCCGCATATTTACGAATTTCATCCACCCATCTCCCATGTGGTATTTTTCTGGGTCTTTTCCTGTCCCTTGGAATCCAATCTAAAATTTCGGCTGTCCATCTATGGTCTGTCCTTCTGGCAGTATGTCCAGCCCATTGCCATTTCAGGGATTTAACTCTGATCATGATGTCTTCCACTCTCGTCATTTTTCGGATCCACGAGTTCCTCTTCTTATCTCTCCTGGTTATACCAAGCATGCACCTCTCCATGCTGCTTTGAGTTGTCTGCAGCCTTTGTATGTCTCTTTTAGTTAAGGTCCACGTCTCTGCACCATACGTAAGCACCGGAAGGATGCATTGATCAAAGACTTTTCTTTTAAGACATAATGGCATATTGCTCTTGAAAATTATGGTGTTTCTTCGAAAAGCTCTCCAGGCAAGTTTTGTACGCCGATTAATTTCTTCATCAATGTGACCCTCACTTGATATCTGCTGTCCAAGATAAACATACGTATCTGTTATCTCTAGTTTTTCTCCATCAATCGATAAATCTTCATTTCTTGTAAAAGCATTGAACATCACTTTTGTCTTCTGAAAGTTCATTTTTAATCCCACTTCTTTACTCTTGTCAGCAAGTTCCTGGATCATACTCTGCAGCTCTGATGGGGTAGTTGCAAAAATGACTATGTCATCAGCAAAACGAAGGTGGGTTAGATAATCTCCATTAATCTTTATCCCTTTGTTTTCCCAGTTCAGTGATTGAAAGACATTTTCCAATGAGGCATTAAAGAGCTTCGGAGATATGGTGTCACCTTGTCTCACTCCCTTTCCAATTTTTATGTGTGTTGTATTTTCAAACAGCCGAATCTTTGCACTTGCATTTTCATAGATGTTATTAATAATATTAATGTATGCATCTTCAATACCGCAGGATTTCAGAGCCGTTCTAACTGCTGATGGTTTCACCGAATCAAAGGCTTTTTCATAATCGATAAAAGCCATGCACAATGGAAGTTCATATTCCCTCGCTCTTTCAATTAGTTCTCTCAGTACGTGGATATGATCTATTGTGCTGTAGCCACTCCTGAATCCAGCTTATTCTCTCGGTTGAGCCATGTCCAGTGTTACCTTCAAGCGGTGTGAAAGAACTTTAGTGAAGATTTTATAAACCACTGATAGGAGGCTGATAGGTCTGTAGTTCCTGAGATCCTCAATGTCACCTTTTTTATGTAGCAGGATCATTGTAGCATTGTTCCAATCCTCAGCAATCTTCCCTTCATTAAGGCATCGAGTGAAAATTTGGGCGAGTACTGTTTCGATTTCTCCACTTGCTTCTTGTATGATGTCTACAGTAATTCCATCTTCTCCTGGAGCTTTTCCTCGCTTCATGTTCTTGATTGCATGTGCAACTTCTGCTGGAAGGACTGGAAGAACTCTGGTACTGGTACCTTTCATGATGTCTGGAGTACATGTATCATCCCTTTCATATAATTTGGAGTAGAAATCTTTCACTCTTATCAAACTTTCGCCTCTATTTCTTGTTACAGAACCATCTTCTTTTCTCCGTGCCATAATCGGTTTTTCCCCTTACTGAGATGTCCCTTTGCTATCTTTAGGCTTTGTTTGTTTTCAATTGCTTTCCTTACTAGTTCACAGTTGAATTTCCTTACGTCTTCAGTGATACTTTTTCGTACTGTCTTGCATAGCTCTATATATTCCACTTTGGAAGTCACATCTTCTTTAGTTGTCCTCAACACTCTTCTTTTTTGCATCAACATTTTGGTTTTTCCTGATAATTTGTTCACATGCAATTTGTTCTTAGACCCAGCTAATTTTGTTGTTGTTTCCATAAGAGCTTTGGTTACCTTTCTGTTAACTTCAGAAATATCCACTTCTTCCGATGTTAGGCCTTCTAAAGCAGAAAATCTGTTCTTCAGTTCCAATTTGAAGGTAGTATGGTGTTTTTTAAGGTTGGTTATGTCAATACATTTTGTTTGTCTTATGAGCTTGCTACGTTCGAGTTTAGTGTTGAGGTGCATCTTACATCTCACCAATCTATGGTCACTGCGTGTGTTGAACTTGTTTAGCACACTGTAGTCTTCTATGACGAAATTTTTGTTACACATAATAAAATCAATTTCACTTGTCGTCCCATTTGGATGTCTCCATGTCCATTTCCTGTGTGGCTTTTTCTTGAAAAAGGAGTTCAAGATGAAAAACCCTTCTGCCTCTGCAAACTCAACGAGAGTATTTCCACGCTGGTTTCTGTTGCCGTGACCGAATTTTCCTACTGAAGTTTCATTCTGTTGCCGTTGCCCTATTTTTGCATTAAAATCTCCCATAATTATCTTCAAGTGCTGCTTACCTTTATTATTTAGATCACGAATTTCCTCATAAAATTCTTCAATTTCTTCTTCAGCTTGACTTGTGGTGTGTGCATAAGTTTGAATAATCTGAGCCTGGTATCTTCTCAAGAGTTGGATAACGAGTCGTGCAGCTCTGTCAGAGGAACTTTCAACTTCTACAACTTTATCCTTCAGTTTCTTTATTATAAATTCAACACCACTAGTTCTGCCAGTATCTGTCCCACGATAGTAGAAGAGATGTCCACTTTTCAGTTCAATGAGATCTTCTCCTTTTCTCCTTACCTCACTTACCCCGACGATGTCCCACTTGATCCTTTGTAGTTCCTCTTCCAATTCAAGAAGCCTTGAATCAGAAGATAGGGAGCGTCCGTTATACGTAGCCAAGGTCAGCGTCAGATGGCAGCCTAGTCCGGTCCTCCGGGGATTCTTAGCACCCTCTGCCTTCATGTCGCACTGGCCGCTGCCTTGGCCAGGTACATTCCAGCTGCCGGAGACTGAGGGCCAAGATTTAAGTTGCGAGTCATTTTGGTGGGGTTTGGCCATAACTCACCACGCTGGCCAAGCGGGTTGGTGAGTGTGTGATAGCATTTCCTCTAATCCCGATGGTATAGTTATACCGCTATTGGCGGTCGTCAGAGCCCCTTTAGTGGGAACAGGATGTACCACGAGAAGGCGGGGTTGACATTTGTCAAGGAGAGGCTGTGATGTTACGCATCACCTGACCTTACATCCCATTTACTCATATGCGTCAGTATTTAGTTTTGTCTTTCTACATACAACAAAGTAAGTCTTGTTTAAAAACGAAGCATAGAACAATACAAAGTTTCTCAAAGGAATTTTTTTTTCCAGTCGCTTTCGGTATCATATTGGCGTCTTTAGAATCATGATTACTAGTATATTTTATAGTGTCTTACCTACAAAGCAAAATCTGTTTGCTAAGAAAGTAATCAATCATAAAAGAACATTATTTCACGAAGAGGTTCAAAACAGCTGGTAATCTGCAGTTGCAGTTCAATTTTGATGCAAACAAGTGGCTAGAGCAGTGAACGTACAATAATTAAAGATACGCTGCTAACGTGTTGGCACCAGGTACCACCAGAGACCTTTAGGAACCTTGAAGCTTCCATTTCGCGCCGGGTGAGAGCTACTCTGGGGGCACGTGGATGACCAGCATCATTTAGGTAGCGGGTCATATTGTTTGTCTGCTCAAAGTGTTAGCACTGGTCACTGTAATACGAAAGATACTATTAAAGGCAGCAACACCAAACGACCCAATAGAATATTCAGTAGAAAATACAATTCTGTCGCAAAATTTATTTGCTTATATGTATCATCTTTGGTGAATAAATTTATTTGTGTACAACCTCTCACGACAGTAAAACAGACTGTGTTCTTAGTGGGAATTAATGCTACTGACTTTAATATAAAATCCCAGAAAAACATTTCAAATTTAGGTAGAGCATGTTCATATTTCAAACCTTGATAAATAAACAAGAAAATTAGTTAATAATATTAATTAGATTTTCAGATCCAGCTTACAAAGTTTGTAAAGACCAGCACCTGTAAACGAAGTACTCCGTAGAAATATTTGATTTTTTTCATGTATGATAATAGAGACCCAAAGATTCATGATTTTCATGGAGATAAGCTTAACACAACTTGGGTTTAAAAACAAGGTTTTTTTAAACAGAACTCACTTTCCTTCCGAAAATCTTCAGAATGTGCTTTGAATGCCAGGATATCGTACTTTGCAGGTTACATTAGAAGGTAAGTAAATTATGACAGTTGCAAGCAGAAAACAAGCCTCTACCTTTTTCGCTTGTCTTCTCATTATCAGTCTTAAGCATTTTTATATTATTTGTCTTCTTTCCCTACTCGACATGTACTCATTTTATGGACTTTCCGATAAATAAAAGATTTCAGACCTGTAAAGTTATTTCTATGTACAACAATAAAAGATAATCAAACTTTTACTCTTCAATGAATTAAAAAAATTAAATTTACCGCTGGTGGAATTTTGGTGACACCTGTATACAGCAACATAAGAAAACTGACTCAAACCAAGAGATGTGAGAAATATTAGGGAAGGCCGTCATCCCGCAATGGATGGATAACTGTGTGTGCCGTAGAACATTGGCTGAAAGTTTTCACTCTTTTTTCAGATGTTTGGTGCAAATTTCAGGAAATATGGTAAAACATTCTGACATACACATGTTTTCCAAAAAATAAGATTTGATTTCACTATTTATTATTAAGTCTGTACTTATGTGCAAAATAATTGTCTAAATTTCATTCACTTGCTTAACGAATGTACTACCATTTGACATTTTATATACCTGATCTAAAAGGATTTTATTTTTATTTTTATTTTTTGTTGCAATGAGAGTTAAATATTAGTGTCAGGAATACCATATTTGGAACTGCAAAATTTAATTTGACATATGCTGATCGTTACAACTGAGTAAATTATACCTACCGTTGATAAACACTAACTTATTTGAAGAAACAGGCTGAGGCCAAGCGATAATGACACAATTTTTGGTAGGCAAACAATTTAGTTTGCGTTTTGCATTGCGCAACCTGAAAAGGAGAAACACAGGGCAGAACTTTTACCAAAAATATTCATTACTAGTTTCGAGAAATTTGCAATTCAATTTTGGCTTTTATGCAACTGCGAAACATGCACCGTTCTAGTTTTCATTTATTTGTATTACATCAAATGGAACATCGATTTTATTTTGACCAAAAACGCACGCAAGCGTTTGTCTCAGAAAAGTGGAGAACGTAATTTGAATCAAATTGTTTCACTAAGGATCCTTTCTGTTAAACATATTCGCAAACTACTCTTTTCTTTTCCATTTTTATTGGCTTTTTATGAGAAGACCGACTCATACATTTTGAATGAAGCGAGAAAACACATCCGTTATAAACTGCAAGATGTTCTGTCGCAATTAAACAAGTAACTGAACTTGGAAACTGCTCAGAAATTACGACACAACGGTTTACACTATAGGTTGGCCTAATAAAAGGAAATCATCAGCACTTTTGCCCGCAATTAAAAACAAAAGGATTAGTTGGCTCTACCTTTATGTACATATTTTTCCAGTAAAATGCGGCACCTTTTTGTCATTTACGTTCAATGAACACAACAGCCGGGCGCATCAGATAAGAAAATGAACATTATTTCAAAGAAAGCATCTATGTGATTACTTTACGTCTATTAAAACAGATTAATTTATCATGAGTTCATTGAACGTGTCACAAATGTCATAATTTTAACGGCATTAATAAGCACACCGTATATCCAGTCACATCAGTACATATCACCAAATACTTCAGTATCTGTACAAAATTTCTTTTCAACGTATGTACACGGTCGTATCGGAATGATATGACCACCTACCTAATAATGGGAATAACCACACTCGGTCTGGATGAAAACGTCGAGGCGGCGTGGCAGTGAGGCCCAGAAATGTAGCCAGAGGCACACTTGTCCAATCGCACTGCAGCAGATCACGGAGGTCCCGGAGATGACTTATTTGTTGGTCGCACATGGAACCTTTCGTTCCTAATATTACCATAACTGGTCTAAAGGACAGCAGTCGTGCGATTTCGCAGCAAAGATAGAACGGATACACTGGTGTCGTGTTCCTGGAATCAGTTTTGCACCACCTTAACATATTGGGAGGGCTCAATGTCCTGTTGGTAGACATCCTCCCCATCAGACAGAGTAAACGACAAGCATGAAGGAATGCATGTGATCAGCGAAGATTCACTGATAGCCATTGACGTTCAGCAACGCAAGAAGTGGTACCAATCGTCCCAGATCATACCAGGAAAACATGACCCAGAAATGTCCAATATCACTGCCCAATCGTACTTGACCGACAAGCTTGTTCGGGTGTTGCTTCTCGTTTGTCTAACGCCGTATTCTCCACCGCCCGTCACTGCTATGGAGAATAAAATTGGATTCGTTGAAGAAAGCAAGACACTGCCCACTGCCGGTAGTTCCATGTGAACTGCAAACGTCATTGCCGATGAACCTGTGCCTACTTAACACCTGTTAAGCATGGGCCGCAGCGGTGACCCAGGCTTAAAAGGGTTCGCTCTAATGTTCTCGGGCACACGTACCTACGTGCCCCAGGGCTCATTTCCGTGGTCAATAGCTGCACTGTTGTTCGTCGGTTGCCGTCAGTCGACGGAGGTGACCTTCTAATCTGGGTACGATTTCCTTTGGGGAATCGTACCCAGAAGGTCCATTCTTGGTACACCGAGTACCTCCCTTACTACAGCGCAACGCGATTAAACCACGAAGTCTGGCACTTACTACAGCACCTAAATGTCATTTACGGCAGCACCTCGAGAATAGCCCACAAAGGGTGCTCTATCTAAAATGCTTCCACTTTTGGAGCGGTAGCCGGTGATCATTTCTTTTTGAAAGCCATCAGATCAGTACCTCTGATCTGATCACACACTATGGGTCATCCATCCTGGCCGGCTGCATATATCTCCTTGTTGCCGACCTTGTCACGTGCACTCTGTGACGGGTTGGGTAGGTACACTGTGATTCCGGGGGTGGTCAGTTTATTCTGATACGACTGTGTATTTTCAGTTAGATAACAGAGGAAAATAATATGCATTTTGTTCCTTTTAGAAACATATTTATTATAAATGCCTTTTTGAGAATTACGAAATGAACAATTGGTGGAAAACTTTCAAACCGATCTTTAAAAAATAACAAAAGAAGTGTCTTTATACCACATGTCCTTCCCTCTGGCCTCTTATAGACACAGTTATTGTTGCAGACAGGGTATCCATTTCGAAAAATATTTTTTACGATTGGGACAGCTACTGTGAAAACAATTGTCAATTCTTTTTAGTTTGTGTTTTCCATTCGTACATTCTCTGCATGAGAAAATTTCGAATTCAAAACATTGTCATTTTATAACATTTCTTATAAGAAAATATCACTGAAATCTGACATTTGCAATAATTCGTTTTGCAACTATAATCTTTATGTGTTCAGTTTCTTCTTAAAGTAATGTATGTTCGTTTTTCCCAGCGATATAACTCGTGTAAATTCACAGAATATTATTGTTTTAAAACTTTTTGATTTTCGTAGTGTGTTGTAATATCACAATCCTCCAGAAATCCTAAAGTCATACCTTGATCACCAGTGAAGCGTGGTGTCAACAATCTCCTTCACTACGTTCGTTTTGGAAAACGTCATTTCATTGATGTACTTGCTTTCTGTTCTAATTTCGTGCATCACCATACATAACGTAATGTCCATTATTTGCCTCATAATAGAGAATTGCACTACAAATGGGAAGTATCACACTGTACACCACTACTTCCAATTCCAAAATTTAATAATTGATTTTAGGTTGTAGTTTCAAAAATGCGTATTGAACATTTCAGTACATCTAGAACGTCCGTCCTCATAAATTTTAAATTCTAAATACTAAGAAAATAAGAGGTGTGAATCCACGGAAAATTTCTGAAAATAACGAGCCACAAATTTGTAGGTAGGCGACCGTCTTTTAACCAAATTTCCGTTTTTAAAAGTGTCATCTTTAACTTACGTATTTTCACAGATCTTCAGCAGTCAGTATATATGTTGCTTTTTAAAATCAAGTTCAGGTTTTCAGTATTATACAAAAATTTTAGTAAGTGAAGGACTCAGAATTTTTCAGCACTTACACTAGAGAACGCTATCGCGCAGAGCGTTACTCGAATCGACGTCGTTTGGTCTGGCTCAGGTGAAACCGCGCGTCTCAAACACTGAGAGAGAACGACTCAGAAATGGCATTCATGTTCTAAATTGGACACTAATTGCGCGAATACGAAATATTTTTTGTTTTGTTTCTTGTCATTAATGTCAGTGAATTATTTATTTTTTCTGTTGTAATTTATTATTTTCAGGAGCTTTGTAAAAATGTTATTTTTTCTTCAGGAGGACTAATTACAAATTAAAAATTTTTTCAGCCTGATTTTTCGAAGAAATTGAAATCTTTAAAACTTCAGAACTTTTTGAACTAGCCGTGACTTTCAGTTATGATTAAAAAAAAGGAAAAATGTTATTTAACCACAACGACTGATTTACCCGAAGAATGCACTTTTGCTATTATTTTTATTTTATTTTTATTGGTTTACATCTGCTGTACGTGGCAACACTAATGTTATCCGTGCCTTTAAAACTGAACTGTTCCTGACTATACAGACTATATTGACGAAAGTCACGGGCACACTTCAAAAGCAAACGAACGGATCCACTGCCTTCTTAAAATGCTCGGTACAGTTGCAAACGGTCAAGCCTGCAGCTGACAGTTTGTGTTTAAATGTCGCAGCAGGAGAGAACTGATTTTGAGAAAGAAAAGATTGTTTTGTGTCATATCAGTGGGTTGTCCATAAGGGAAACCGAAATGCATTTAAACATACCTAAGTCGACTGTTCTGGATGTACTGAAAAAGTGAAAGACACATGGCGTGCCTGAGCATGTGTTATGATATTATACTTTCATCATAACACATGCATTGTTTTATGATGAAAGTATTCTCAAATTGTTTTTCGATGTGAGTGGTACCGGTCCAGGAATCAATTTTCTCAGTCGAGTTCTCAGGAGCTCGATTTTGCTGCAAATACATCAGAAGCAGAAATTAACGCTTATGCCCCTTATTGACAAAACCATTCTTTACCAAATATTAGAAATTATTAGATATATGGAAAATAATTGCAATCAGGAGCTGTATGCTATACAGAAATAATTTCACAAATCGGAGTTTTTAATGCAGAAATATAGAAAGAAAAGTAATTCATCTTAATGACCCCTAGCGGAAAGTCTATCAATTACTTGAGAATTTAGAAATTATATGGAAACAATTTCTCACCGGAAATGCTGTCTAACAAAGAAGGAATTTTTCAAATCGTACTCTTAGAAGCAGAGATATTAACAGAAATGTTTTACACATCTACACACCCTGGTGAAGAAATCTCGCATTTTTTTAAGAATAAATTATTCCGAAAGGATTATCAACCTGAAGAGTTCGTCCACAAACGAATATGTTTCAATCGAGAGTTTAGAAGCTCAGATTTTGAGAGCAATTAAATCACAAGCAGAAATTAATCGTTGGCGAAACTACTTTTTACCAAAAGTTAGAAATTATATGTAAAACATTTCCTATCCGGAGCTGTATCAGCTGCAGCAAGAATTTTTCAAATCACACTTTGAGAACAGATGTATCGGGGGAAAGGCAATTCACCTTTTACACCCACGCCGGAAAGTTTATGAATTATTTTACCTTTCTTATGCCCACTTGCTGAAAGTCTATGAATTATTTTATCTTTCTTATGCCCACTTGCTGAATGTCTATGAACTATTTTGAAATTTCGAAACTGTATGAAAAGCAGGTCGTACCTGAAATTCTATAAAGCAAAGAAGGAAGTTTCAAATCGGACAATTAGAAATAGATATATTGACACAAATAAGATGTACTTCTAAGCCCCCTCACGGAGAATCCATAAAATATTTTAGGAAAAAATATTCCAAAAAAACGTTTATCGATATAAGTGGCATTGCTCCACGAAATTCTCTTCCGTTGAGATTTTAAAAGCTCACATCTTGTTGTATGTACATCTAAAGAAAATTACTCATACGTACCTTTTGCCCAAACCAATGTTTACTAAAAATTAGAAATTACATACAAAAGATTTTCCATCAGGAGGTGTATCAGCTGCAGAAAAAATGTTTCAAATCGGAGTTTTAGAAGTACAGATATCGGGGAAAATGCAATGTATTTTTACACCCGCTCGCGGAAATCTGTGCTTAACTTGAAAAATGGATTGAACGTAAATTACTCTTCGACATCAATCGAATCGTTAGGTAAAAGAATTTTTTAATCGTATGTTTAGAAGCAAATACATGGAATAAAATTTATTTTGAATCTGATACCATCTGCTATACAGGAATAATTTGTACAAATTATTCCTGTATAGCAGATGAAAAATAAACGCTCTCTAACAGCAATAATAAAATAACATCGTGAAAAAAAGGAAATAAAGATAACAAAAGCACGAACTTTTTTTACAAAAGGTATGCGAAAAAGTCACGTTTTTAGTAATAGCATGAAATTCAAAGTTGTATTTACAAGTTGAAAAATTTCAGATTGTTAAGTAATGTACGGAATTTATTGCCATATTAGTCAACAATCGAAATCACTTCCTCTCATATCTTTTCTGGTTTTCTGACTGTACAAACTCATGTTTTTTTTGGATGTGCGTTCTCCTCCTTTCTAATATTTTCGGTAATATGATTCCGAAGCACAGCCCTCCACCTCTTTTTTTCGCAAAATAATTACTTTGCAGTATTAGTTAGACTGTGTTCATCCACTTGCGTTGCATCCTGTTTAGCTGTGGTATTTTCGTCACAGTACCTCTGCCTCACAGATTTGTCTCAAATCCTCTGAGTCATGTATTCCGAGTCTCAGTTTTTATTCCATAGCTATCTTAATTCCCAATACGTCTCTCTCAAGTATCTTGTGACAGTGTGGAGCCTATGGTAAGCACTGGACGACGCATAGTTCCTGGAGAA
Source organism: Macrothele yani (assembly GCA_039090855.1). Lineage (NCBI taxonomy): Eukaryota > Metazoa > Arthropoda > Arachnida > Araneae > Macrothelidae > Macrothele > Macrothele yani. The sequence continues at coordinate 32,255,636 of CM076999.1, read as the reverse complement.
CTCCCTGTTCCCATGGCAATCTCAAGCCTATTACGATAATCGCATCGTATTGAACTGTACTTAGGCCAAAAATAAATATCCGAGAAACCCTTTGGCACAAGTTGATGTCATGATGGATTATTCCAAATATTTATAAAACAAGAATTTTATTTCATTGCATTGCATTGCATTTAGATCTACTTCGTTACCGGAGAACTGCAATGCAGAAATAGTAATGGGACCAGATATAAATATGTGCGTAGCACCTAATACTTGCAGATGATCGCAAAAAGAGCCATCTTTTTGGCAGAATAGTGTATTTTTCTAGGAAAACTTGCGTGCATCTTTTTTATCTTTGCAGAAAACTATCTTTCCGATGCCAAAATTTTTCCTCCTGAAAGTAGCCATTTCAGGTAAGTATCGCGTAATATGAGACTTGCGTCCAAAAATTTGAAATGTCTACATAAATCAGCATAATACATACTCCTTCCTCTCACTCCTCAAATACTGCGAATAAATTCTCCAAACTTTTATAAGAATTTCTTAATGTCTACCACAGAAATATAAAAATGCATGATTTATATATACGTAAGGAACATTATAAACTTTTAGGAATTAATGTTACAAATTAAATATTTTCCTTTAAAGTATGTATTACATTATCATCTGTCGCACACGGCAATTAATTAAAAATGTATATTTTGACCTCTTTCCTCTGAAACAATGATTTTCCCTAATAAAGTTATGTAGCCTGAGCAGAGCAAGGATTATTTGTTCTTAATGCAGCAACGTACAGCATTTTGTCCTGTTTTATAGCTCAAATAAACTCTCTTTCTTTGTTTCTTTAATTGTTTTTTCTGTCTTACTTTAGTATCAGCAACTTGATAAGTCCTATTTTCAAACGATAGACGCTTACATTGTCATATCAAGTGCTGTTTGAAAAATTAATCAGTGGGCTCTATCTCAGGGGTCCAATTTTTTTAGGAATGTAAACCATATCGTCTCCTGTCTCTCTCTTCAGCTTAATTTAAACATTTCTGAGAAGTACAAGTGATTGCTTCACAGCCAAAAATGGTAAGCAACTAAAAGCACGAGTACTTTTGGAAATTCATTCTCCAAAAGTTTTTATCACATGAGGAAATTTTATTAATCTATTTGTAATTTGTACGATTCCCTTGTAATCTTTTTTCCTATCATTTGAGAAATGCGGCACCTTCCGTTCAATTTCTATTCAGAATATTGTTTTGTTCTTCTCTATTGAAAGTCCTCTCAACTTCCAAACCCCTGTTCCTGTGGTTCGTTTGCGGACTATCCATGTTGTATATTTGCTTTGTATGCCTACGAATTTAAGTAGACGAGCCAATTTTATTGGGCACCTTAGGGACGAGGTTTCCTTCTGTGACCCATCTGCGTTATGTCTGTAACAAATGAAATGAAAATAATTTTTATCTCTAACAGTGTAACTTAGTTATTTGTTATTAAAGTAGATTTGTGAGAAATGTTGAGAATATTGAAAACAGACATAGGTTGGAATAAACCGGTTTTTACATTTTTGTACAGAATTTTCGAAATACAAAATTTCCGACATCAAGAGATGATATGTTATTAAGCGTAGTGTATTATTTATTCTCTGAATTAAACAGACTTACACAACTTCCTCACCAACATACACACTGAATTGAAGAAAATTATAAATATTGAAAACTTGATCAATATCCGCATTTCTTTTTGTATAACAATGACAGAATTAATTTGAATTTCGTTGTCCCTTTGTTCCAGATAATGGCGCAAGCTGGTTTGCGTCTCTTCGAATAGTATTAAAGGGACAAAACGTTCTAATGCTCCTGGGAATTATCGAAAGATAGCTGGATATTTGGGAAAAGTATTACGGCTATTGTCCCATTATGGACGGAATCTTGTTCAGAAACACTGAGGTGAATGCCTGCTGGAGGCCTGCATTTAGGAAGGTCATGCATTTAGGAAGGCCTTGTTGCATATGTTTTGTAGTGCTCCAATTTACGTACAAATCAACGACCGGCTACATGTGGTGCAAAATGTATAAAATCTCCTGGATTACAAATTACTGTCATATCTTTCTTGACCTGCACTGTCGCCAGATATTTGGACATGCCTGTTAGGTGGTCTCCTTTGGACATGCCTGTTGGGTGGTCTCCTTTGGGCATGCCTGAGAGGTGGTCTCACAACGAATATTCCGTCATTCCGCGCCATCATCTACACAGTATACCCTGTTGGTTAAAACAGGCGCAGCTTGGTAGGATATTCCTTAAAAATACTTTAACGATCCTTAAGGACCACTTCACAGCCACCATACGAATGCGACGTTATCGTGGCTAGACACGGTTATACAACACACTAAATATTGTGCCTTTCTCTTCAGCCATGTCAATATACTACTGAATCTTCATGCTTAGTATTCAGATAAACTTCCAAATAAATTCAACTACTATATCGCGTTCGTATTCATAAGACTCATGCGAATTCGTTGTCAATAATTTAAATAGTATTAATTATCTCCAAAATTCTTGTACATCCTCTCCTTCACTCACTTCAGCGACTTACTCTCTACATTTTACAGCGAATATGCAAAGGCATACGGCTTCGTAAGAATATTAGTATAAATGAATACAAATTTCTATCAAGTGTTTCTTAATTCAAAGCTGAACGAATATAAAAAAAAAATTCTTAAAATATTCATAATATACTTTAAAAAAGCTTTTTCGAAAATGAAATATAAACAGTAAAGTTCTGTGTAAAACAGTGAGGCACTTTCACCTTTTAAAATAGGTGTCAGTAATTGTATACTAACAACCGAGATTATATAAAAAGTTGAAATCTTCTGATTCCTATCCCGAAAAAGATACGACGATAAAATTGTGTTCCTCTTCGGTTATTGACAGATTCAAACAAAAGCATCCACTCAGCATCTGACATTCAGTATCGTAAGTATTTAGAACATGACTGACTTTGTTTAGGTCTTACATTGTGAAATAAATAAAATTGTTTTAACGCAAGGAAGTTTTGCTTTTTCTCCACCTACAACTAATATCAAAAATACATTTGACAATAAAGCTTTTATGTTGGCATCTTAAAGGTCAATAACAAATGGTGCTTATATATGCCTCAATTGTTGGTAATATATTTTGTTTCCTAATATCACTTAAATGCATGTGCAATGAAAACTTTTATTTCATTGGCTGGTGTTATCAAACTTCACCACCTTGAAATTATAAGATTATGCTTTCCTTTCTACAATTACATCGGTTGGATATTACTTTCATTTGACTCATCAATAAGTGCAATTGTGATTACTTTAAACGTTTCTGTATGGCTTACATTAATTGACCTCCATTGGTGTGGGTTTTAAGCCCTCAGAAATGGGTCCGAGTTGAAATTCCCGTTGAGGCATGGAAACAGTGCTTCTCTTACAGTACTGACTAGATCCCTTCGCTGGAAATACTGACGCTTATTACAGAGCGATAACTTATATGTTACTGAGATATTCACAATTGTCGTTAAAGAACCAAACCAATCACCGAAGCACATTGGTTTCACATCATTGTTCGTAAAATGTAGATACATATATATACTTGGGATTTACTTTGTTCTGTCAAGTTACAGACATTAGCTTGCTTCATTACCTAGCATTCAGCTTTATCGATGCATATACTCTCATTCTTCTCTTCACCTCCTTTCATTCTGATCTTTCCTGTGGGGCTCCTGCTCCTTCCTAATTTCTAAGACGGCTGGACCTACGGCGTCACGTGTTTTCCCGAATGAAAGAGCTGTCTGCAGCCTTCATGCAGTAGACTAATCTATGTTTAGGGGCAAGATACGTCAACCGTCTGCTAGGTTTTGAACGATTGGGGTTGCCCCAATGTTTGAACCTTCGGTTCGTGTTCTTGTGTATCGATTCGAAGAAAAATTGTTCTGTCTACATCATATCTAAATCTAAATTCTAAAATCGCCGAAACGCGGTGCTTGGTCCTCCACTTAGGTTAACAGTGAATACAATTTCTCTTGATTTAAAGTTCCACATAAAATCTTGGTGTCTTTTATTCAAGGTAAATTTGTCTTTCGGTGAACAAAGTGAACTTCTCGGTGAGCCACTTCTGATACCAGTTTAAAACAATTATTTCGTATTCTAACTTCAAGAAATATTTACCTTTAGTTAAACATTAATCGAATTCCTCTATTCTATAGGTACACTGCTATTTATTGAAGAGCAGATATATTGATGATAGATTTATAGGGAATATTACTTATAATTCAAAACGCAAGTGATCAGCAGTACAGACTCTAAATGATATGGAACAAACAACAATTTTGCAAGGCGCAGTAGAGATTCAGAATACGACAGAGCGGAAGGTCATTCCATTCTGTTGCGATACCAAAATTCGTCTTGGACTCCTAACAGATACTTATTCACAGTAAATGAAACTCCCCTTGTTAAAAAATGTTAACAGTTTTGTATTTTCTGCAAGAACATGAGATTGCGCACTTTTGCTTGGGGGTTCGACGACCAACATAAGCATCTCAATGGGATGTAGGCGCTCACTTCTTCCTAATTCAGGCCACTGATGCCTGAGAAGAGGGAGATCTAGGGCCGTAAGAAAAACAGGACATCCGTGTCTCAACAGGATCCGAATACGAGCACGTCTCAGACGAATTGTTAGCACCCAGCACTTAGACCATTTCCCCATTGGGGACGCCCTTCTAACTCTGCAATATTAAATGAAGAAAGAAATGAAAAATAAAGAATAAAAAAGGAAGAGTTAAAACTATGTATAGTTCTGGAAGAAAGATGTCTACTTAATTTAATAAATATGTCTGTCACAAGAAATTATTTCCCATTTTCAAAGTAGACGTACATATAGCTTTGGGATCTTTGTAATTTATATTTCCATGATGAGAAATATCCAAAAAAAAAAAAATTAACCTTACAATCGTTTTCTCTAGTACTCAAAAGTTTAAAAACTTTCTTTTCAGAGAACACGTTTATGCGATGCTTAATAAAATAACAAATGGGGGTTCTAACACAGTGATCAGATCTTCAAGAGTCATGACCTAAAATGTAACATCAGAATTACTGCCCATGCATTATATTATATATAAAAAGTTTCAGGCTTGAAAGGCGCCATTTACGTTGCGCCCTGAAAAGACGTCGCAATGGATATGAGCTAAACTGAATGGACCATTTAGTTAACGTTCTTTTTCTTTGTTTTCCGCTTTCGTTTGGCACGCTTTAAATTGCTTACGTGATATATTTTTACTATTCTTTCTTGTAATTAATGAACTGCTTTAAAGCCTATTTTGAAAATTTAGCACTGCGGATATTATCGGCTTTGGTTTACTGAGGTGTGAATTATTTGGTATTTTCGCTTTGGAAAAATACACTGACGGAAAAAAATTCCCAACACCAAAAAGAAGTTTTGTTAGATAAACGACAGTTGGTAGGCGGTGAGAGTACATCTGTAAGATGCCGTCTATGCAAATTTCGCGCTCGGCGCATACCTGTGGCGCTAGTAGCGCCCCTCGGAACATGCAAAGCAGGTTTGCTGTAAATACGCGCTGTAACGTTCGTGAGCGTTAGTTATCGTTGAGATTCGACGTAGTGTGTTGATGTTAGTCAAGAATACCTTTAAGAAGACGAAGAAGCCATTATCAACAGCACACGGAGTTTGAACGAGGTCGTGTAATAGGGCTACGTGAAGGTGGATTTTCTTTCCGCAATATTGCAGAACGACTTGGCCGGAATGTAGCCACTGTGAATGATTGTTGGCAGCGGTGGTCAAGGGAAGGTACTGCCTCAAGAAGACCGGGTTCCGGCCGGCCACGTGGTACTACTGAGAGCGAAGACCGCCGTGTACGGCGTATTGCCGTGGCGCATCGTACTGCGTCTGCGGCAGCGATTCGAGCTGCAGTTGCCACCACAGTGACCCAACGAACTGTTACAAATCGGTTACTTGAAGGACAGCTCCGAACCAGACGCCCTGTAGCGTGCATTCCACTTACTCCAAACCACTGCCGTTTGCGACGTCAGTGGTGTCAAGCTAGAGCTCATTGGAGGACGGAGTGAAGATCTGTTGTGTTTTCTGATGAAAGCCGGTTCTGCCTGGGTACCAGTGATGGCCGTGTGTTGGTTAGAAAGAGGCCAGGTGAGCGCCTGCAACCAACCTGTCTGCGGCCGAGACACACTGGACCTACACCTGAAGTTATGGTCTGGGGAGCAATTTCCTTTGACAGCAGGAGCACTCTCGTGGTTATCCCACGCACCCTGACGGCACAGTTGTGCGTCGGTCTGGTGATTCATCCTGTTGTTCTGCCATTCATGAACAGCATTCCAGGGGGTTTTATCCAACAGGATAACATTCGCTCGCATACCGCTGTTGTAACCCAACGTGCTCTACAGAGTGTCGACATGTTGCCGTTGCCTGCTAGATCACAAGATCTTTCTCCAATCAAGTACGTAAGGGACAACATTGGACGATAACTCCAGCGTCACCCCCATTCAGCATTAACCGTCCCTGTATTGACCGACCAAGTGCAACAGGCATAGAACTCTATCCCACAAACTGACATCCAGCACCTGTACGACCCAATGCATGAACGTTTGCATGCTTGCATTCAACATTCTGGCGGTTACACCGGTTATTAGTGTACCAGCATTTCACATTTAAAATGGCTCTTCTCGCGCTTACATTAAGCTGTGATCTTGAAACCTTAATCGATTACATATGTTACCTATAAAAATGTATTGCCGCCATTTCATTCCTCTACAACTATTTTTTCGTGGTGTTGGGATTTTTTTCCGTCAGTGTACGTACATTGGATGTATGATTAGAAAAACAATAAAAAAAAGGAGGAATGGGCGCAATTTAAGACTGGTGAAAATAGTACAACGATGAAATTTCAAGGATATGGTAAATGCTATAGGCTACATGACCGCTTTTATAGTACTTAACCACCAAAATGAAGTAAAATGGATTCTATTATGACAGGCAATGAAGACTTTTAAAGTACTATTTTTTGTGAAAACGATGAGCTAACTTACGTTTCATTTATAACTCACTCTGATTTTTCCCGTAAAGTGTCGGTAGACAAAAACTTTGGTAAATGCATTTGCTAGGAATCTTAAAGAGGACAGCTTATTTGTGGCTCTTGATAACATACATGTGATACCTTCCTTGCATTGCAGGAATATTTGACGTCTTTCGAATTGTCTAAATGTAATAGTTGTCAATGCGTAACTAAATAGTTTCACCGTTGGAATGTCCTAATTCATGAGCAAAAATTTCTAATAATTCCACAGTTTCGTTCCCGGGTCCTGATGGTAATTTCAAGATATCTGACTTCTTCGTAATTTCGATTTGATTATACTTTGTTTCGTCCGAGGTTTCTAAATATTTAAACAACACGCACTAAACTGAAATCCCAGAGAATGAGCATACAGGACAGTGTCGGTGAGATAAATATTTTGCTCCTGATTTTCATATTAGGATCTCACTTTGTCGTTATCCTTACTATCGACATAGCACTGTATTGAGCAGTGCTAAAATTTGATCTCCGCATACAATAGTACAATGGAAATAGTTTCATTTTATGACGCATAATTTTTAATGATAGATATTGATTCAATCTACCTTGACCATTGACCTTTCCACGTTTGAATCCTGAAATCAGCATTTTTCTGCATTTGGCACTATGGTGGTTTCATTCATTATTAATGTTCTTGCCATGAAAGAGAAATCTGTTGAATTACATTACATTTAATCAATGTTCATTTTCGTATTGAATTTACACCTGAATTTTAGGAAGCTAACTAGAATTAATATCCTTTTCGTATTTCTGGTTGTTAGTGATCTGGTAAAAAAAAAGTATATACTTTCACCATGACATTCATAGAAAACAGGAAAAGACATTTTTTGAAAATATAATCTGTTTGTTTTTCAGTGTCGAAGGGTGAGTTATCAATTAGTAATTTCAAAAAAATTGAAAATAAGAGTGTTATCGCAAATTTGCTTAATGTTATAACGCATAAAAGGTTATTTTTATATTTACTTAGAAAAAAAAAGAAATATGTCTACGTGTGAGTTATAATTTTTTTTTCCGGACCTCTGTTCTTTATCAAAATGTTTAGCTCCTCTACGGTATTTATCAGTTCTAGCAGAGGCCAACTAAAATCTCTCACAGCATTTAGTGATACATAATTTGGGATTGCAAACCGCCTGAAGGAATCACATTTCTATGTGTGACTTTACGTCAGAAATACTTTTAAATGTCTGTATTACCTATCGGAATGTATTTTGTGCGCCTAGTTAGACTAGTCAAATATACACACAGGTTACTGTAAAGTATATAATTTCTTTCGGACTTCGGCTAAACAATGGGGAATCCACAATTAAATAACGGGCTGTTCCATCGACTTTAGGACCATGTCTTTATTTGTGTAGTGAATTAATCTATAGGTAGTAAGTGAGATAACAAAGTACAAAGAAAAACGTAAACAAAACATGGAACCATTTCCAGTGTTTTACGCTAAATATTTATTAACTTCATATTTAAATCTAAGTTATCACTTCACTTTAGTACTTTACCTAAAGATTATGGGTTCAATAACTGGAAATGATGTTAATAGTTTACAAACAAGGCATCTCGCTTTCGATTTATCTTTCACTAAAAAGTTCGGAAAAGCATATTTAAGAAAGAAATTATTTATGTCATTTCATACTTACCTGGCACTGGGGACTCGACTCTCACAAATATCGATTTCCCAGACAGAGGCTTCCCATTGCACTTTGGGTTGCTGACGTCTGCCACATCCGCAAAATGCGGTTGATTGTGGTGCACAATTTTTGGTAGTTGGGATTGCGCTGTACGCGACCCCTAAATAAAAATATGATATTGAAGAATTCTCTTTTTCACAATGCTACATTTGCAATTAATTCATCGCATTACAAATTATAATGTAGAGTTTTCTAGGTTCACTAATTTTAATATTAAATGTTGTTTGAGTATTTGACAAAAGCATGCCGTACCGCATTTTACTATTCACATATATCTGATCCAAAATAATGGGTAACATTTCCGGGATATTTTCATGTGTGGTAAGTTATTGCGCAGTGCAATAGTTCTGCAAAACCAATATCATGCTAACAGTTAAGTACGTATTTCACAGCACAATCAGATGGATAAAAGGTCCAAGTATGTGAGAGAAGGATTAGGAATTTGGTAACTGAATCGCGTATGAGCAATCAGTGAATTCAATTCTTAAGTTATTCGCCGGGTAGTTAAGGTGGCAACCTTAGACCATTTAGCAATGGTAACTTCGCATGATCTTAGTCAATGTCAGATTGATGATTATACGGGATTTGCACAGGAAATAGTTTTCGCCTGCTTACTAACTTGCTTTAGGTTTCAAAAATTCGTTTGACAAGAAATGTTTTAATTTCTAAGCATTTGGTTTTGGAATAGCTAATTCAAGTGTCTATCGTGATAGGTGATACTTTCTTAGTATTTTTCAGGGGAAGTTCAAACGACGATGAGAACAAGAGGTTGAAGGGTTTCAAGAACAGTGAATTCTTTGAGAATATATCTCGGACAACATAATTTTTCGACCTAGTTAAATGCAGGAGGTATATTTTATTTGTGGTTGTAGTTATAATGTTGAAAGAATGGAAGGGTGAAAATGAGTGGGAAAGGTGTGTCACACGTTGGCATGCATTTCCCGTTTCCCAGCGTGTTCTGTATAAATGAGAGCTTCAGATTCTTGTAGAAATGAGTGTACATACATTTCTCATTTGAAAATCACTTTTCGTCAGCTTTGATTTAGGTTTAAATTCTATGACTTTTTTTTCCTCTGACAAAAAAAAGGAATAATTTGTTACTTAATAATTGTGACATCAAACAAATTTGACATCACCCACGTGGAAGAAGCAGTTCATTTATACATATTATTATACCCTATGAATTACAATCTCTGATCTCTAAATTTGCAACGTGAACATCAGACATTTATCTGTAATATTCTAAATCAAAAATGTGTCTAATAATATTATGTTGTAGAGATGATTCATCTTATGAAATAATGAAGATGTACAACATTATTATTACCTAACTCCCATTATTAAGAATACGAGGCGTGGTCAATCAGATTAATTAATTGAATGATCAATATTTTTTGACGGCACTAATTCGGTTACACAAGTAAGGAAGACAGCATCCAGTTAATCAGAATTTACCAAGCAGATACGCTGTATTTGCGCTACGACCGCGAAAACAAGTCTCTTAAATGTAGCCTCATCCGTCGCGAGATGGTCATTTTTTCTTTTTCTACAGTAAGGCACATCGATTATCATAAGGTCTTGAAGTACTGGGTTCCAGTCGCACTGTTAGGTTACAGCGTTTGGTGAAAGATGGAAGAAAGAGCCAGTAACGTTCGCAATTTAGACGTGGAAAAATTTAATCTACAGTGTACCGCTCTCACCAATGAGCCCTGAAGATACAGAATGTGTGTACATCGGCTCTACTTCACTTAGAGTACGAACTTGACCTTGAGAACATAAACACAGTGTTAAAATTGGCTCTCAATAAACAGCATCATCACGTTTGACCTCAGAAGTTAAATATTACCGAGTATGGGATAGGATTACTATTCTGGTTACCTCCACATCTAAATCATCGTTACTTTTTACTGAGAGCATTTCCATTCATAGCCTCACAGGTATATGCTGTAATGACGAATTTCCGACCACCGTGTCAGACACCTGTAAGAGATTATTTTCAGAAAACGCCTCTGGGCACTCGAGTAATATAGCCAACCGTTATATAGCACTGGGCACCCAATTAATATTAGTACAACGATCTACACCCCAGGTTATTCATTGTAGAATGTGCATTTGATACTTGTAAAAGCAGATTGGAAATAGACTTGATATATAACTTTGTGTCAAACTTGCTCAAGTTTATTTATATCTGAGGGTGACCTTATAGTGAGGTTGAATCTGTGTGTTGTGATTTTAACTTCATGTATTTTAATAAATTATTTTAATTTTATATTAGTTGGTTTTAACTCACTTTTATCATGCAGAAACGGTTTCATGCATTGCATTCCAGCACGAGTAATTAACGTTATGTGTGAGGTCAGTATTTATATGGGACTTCAGTTGTGAGCTTGATTGTGTTCGGAAACAAAAAAAAGGTAAAAAAAAAAATGAAAAACATGTGTAACTTAGGAAAACTGACAAATTTCATATCCCTAGCAGTTGCTAGTGTTAAACAGTTGAAAAGAGATATACCTGGGCTATCTCCTAAAGAAACAGGAGAGGATGTTTGAATTGCAGGGCGAACTTCTAAGCAACAGGAGGACAGCCAATGAAACAGTCAAAGGTGGGAGTCACTTGCCGAGAACAATCCGAGAAACGTTCTCGGAACATTCAATTTAAGAAAAGCAGAAGTGCCCACAAAAGTAAAAAAAATTAAGCAGCTCACGGCCAAGGTGGAGACAAGGGAGTTGAGATCTGAAAATGATGAGAAATCGATCGTTTCCCTGTGTCAAGCGTTGCTACGTGTGGGTGTTCATATGTGTGGTAAAGGCACAAGCATTAGTCAAAGACCCGAGTATTCAAAGCTTTGCCGGCATGTGAATTCGACTACCAACCATATTCCCCGTGTGCATTGTTTGGAAACGTAAAACATACAGAGCAAGCGTGGAAAGTTGGTCTCTCCCCGAGAGTGTCTGCTAGCCTTAAGAAGATATTGGATAAATATGCTGTCATGGACATCCCTCCGTAGACACAGTTGATCTGGATGTCTTCTTTTCCGAGAGAGAACTAACAAATCAGAGTGATAACAAAGTCCGAGTAATATTTCTATAGAACATTTGACTGATTTTACGGAATTGGTCCTTGAACAAATGGACTTGTTGAAATTTCTGTTTAGTTTATAATGACCAATTGTCGTTCAAGTGCTTCTGTATGTCATTCATATTCTTCCTGCAAACATTACTGCATCAAACAAGAAATACATATGGAGTACTGAAAATAAAAATATCTCTACGTTTAAGTGCAATCCTTTCTAACCGTTTTCCAACACATTAGGTGGGAATAGTTTCTTGCGTTGATTGTATGTTCAACAATGAACGTGAAATGTACTACGTATTTTAATAGATATTGAAAATATTCCTGATCTAACTACATTAAAAGTTGAACCCCATATACGGGTGTTCAACAGTTAAAGCAAAATACAAGACCTTAAGTTTGGTTTTAGATATAAATGAGTTTCACAAAATAAGACAGAACTCCGCGCGATGCGAACATTTATTCTGACTTGTCACTACTCATCGTCCTATGAGTGAGATAACAACGCATGAGCGGTTCATCGTCCTCAAAGACATTTCCTTTTTGGCTAGCGCTTGAAAGTATATTCTGGAATGTAAACTGAGTCCCTAACCCGAAATATGTATTCCAAAAGAAAGTATTGAGTGCTCATGATCTAGAACCCGCGTACCTAGCAGAATAAATCAAATAAAGTCGAACTCTGTTAAGACGAGCTGTTCGGGATCGAACAAATTGTTCGTTATAGCCGTTACTCGTATAGTCTGGGAAAGTCCCAAAATATCAAGGAAATCATTCAAAAAATAAATTTCGTTATCAAATATAATACATACAATGTTTAATGTTGAGAAATACATAGTACTTACGTTTAGTTGAAATTACCGTACAGTATTTCGGTTAGTTGTGGAATTCTTAAAAAATGCGTACGTACAGCACTACATACACACATAATTATACGTAACATTATACATACTGTAGTACATACAGATGTAAGTACGTACGATGTGACGCATATTAAGTTGAAATTCTTGAATAACGGACATGTAAACTACATACGTACTGTATGAAATACAATATGTACTATAAATTTTTGTACCATACAATACTTAGATAAAATTAAGCACAGGTATAGTACTATCTGCCCAAAGCACATATCCATTTTATTTCGTATGAAAAAATTTGGTTAATTTTAGCTGTGTTGTCCTTGACTTCACCGAAAACCCATCAGACTACGCTTAACAACTGATAATGCACTGAACACACACTCATTGCCAGAAGTAGTTTCATAAAATGTAGTCAAGACATCCAAGGCATCTTGTGCTTGATTGTAAGTAACAACTTCTTGTGTTTCTGTAATGTTTTCGTCTTCACTGTCGGTTTCAGTTTCTTCATTCACCGCAATGACTTCTTGCACAATTTGCTCTTCCGTTAAAATTCCAGTTGTTAGCACCGCAGCGTCAATGTCGATAAAATCATCAAGAGAATTGCAATTGTTAAAGGTGCTTAAATCTCTACTTTTTACCTTTCTGATAAGGGGAGATCATCGTCATCCATCACTTCAATGGTTTCTACTAAAGTCTCCTTTAGAAGACCAGCCTTCCTATAACAATTTTAATGGTTGTCGGAGTGACACTATCCCAAGCTTCTCTCATAAGACGAACAGCATCCAATAAGGAAATCTTAATTTCTAGCTTCTTCTCTATTTTCTGGATTAATTGCACGGTTAGAAATCGCCGAAAATGGCACTTAAAGCTCCTAATAATACCTTGGTCCATAGGCTGTAGAATTGATGTTGTGTTTGGTGGTAGGAACACAAGTTCGATATTTGTCAAGTTTTCTACTTTGGGATGTGCTGGACAGTTGTCTATTAACAGCAAAATGTTTTTGATTTTCTTTCGTAGTTCACGATCCCATTTATGAAGTTCTCCCGTAAAGATATCTGATGTCATCCACGCCTTTCTGTTTGCTTTATAATCTACCGGGAGGTGCTGAACATTGTTTAAACATCGAGGCTTTAACGATTTGCCAACCACCAATAATTTATTCTTTCATTTCCTTCCATGTTCGCACAAATTAGAACGGTTAGCCGATCCTTTTCCAATTTATCTCCAATGCATTTCTCATGAGCATTGAATATGTTCCGCTCACTGAATTCAGAAATGAAGCTGGGCCAAACTCCTTTTAGCCATTGACCTACAGATTCCGTATCCGCAGACATTGCTTCCCCTGACATTTTTGCGTAAACAATACAGTGTCTGATTTTGAACCGACCAAGCAACCCATTACTGCATGTATAATTCTCATGACCGAACTGTACTGCAAATCTTTCCGCCTACACTTTTAAAAACGGTCCATTGATAGGAAAACCAGCATAACGTTGAACTTTAAACCAACAAAGTAAAGCTTCATCAATATAATTTTTTTCACACTTTTTCATTTTTTTGCAATCTGTAAGATTGTTTTCAATGCTGACAGAACTGCATCTTTGTTCTTCCACAATGTAGATACGGTTGATGATGAAAGCCCATACTTTTTTGTAAACAGCTGAGTTTTTCTCGCCGTCTTGCAGTTCCTGAATAATATCCATTTTCTCCCTGATGGAGAGGGCCTTTCTTTTAACACCAACCATTTTGCTCACAATATCACACTTAATAAAAACGGTGGAGGGAAAGCATAAGTGGTGTCGCAAGAGTACGGCTGCGTGCGACTTTCTGATTAAAAACAGGTTACAATATGTCCCGTGCAAAGTTGAAATAATGAATGCACTAAGAAAACATGCGTGGGGTTAGACCATAGTAGCCAATGAGAGAAAGCGAATTCCAGAAACTCTCTCCTAAACAGTGGCAAAGGAAATGCGCGGAAGCTTTCCCTCACAAAATGCCGCCCCCACCTACCCTTGGGCTGAAATGCAAGACGTCATAAAACACTCCCCGCTTTTCTCTCGGAGCAGGGGAGGCCGCGGGTGTCCTAGTGGGCAACGTTCGTGACTGCCACGGAAAGGGCCTGAGGCTCGATCCTAGGCAGGTACAAACGCTTGTTCCACTAAACATCCGCCGTGCGTCGGATGGGCACGTTAAGCCTTCGGACCCCGGGTACTGGCCCTCTGGTAATAAATAAGAGCGTCTTCCTCCCCCTATCTACTTCGTTCCCGTGTCACTTTTCTATCGGGCGCTGTAGCCCAAATCTCCTAGTTTCCTATTTCTAAGGGTTTTTTAAGACCTGGGATCAGACACTCCCTTCCTAAAATCCTGTACTTATGATCATGATCTCGGAGCAGGTGACACACAGAAGGTGCTTTTAGGTAGCAGGGGACCAATTGACGCCACCTTTCAATGCTGCGCTATCTTTACTGGGTGTAAAAGAAAATCTAAAAGTCTTGCAAATTTGCTCGCTATAACAAAGTTGATACTCGTAACAAGCGGGATAATTTAACACTAATTGCATACGAAACCAAACTTCTGGCATTTACTCGCTATAGCCGTGACCTCAATATACCCGAGCTCGTCTTAACCAAGTTCAACTGTACATACATAGCTTGGTAGCAGAAGCCAATAGGTTATCTCATTCGTCCGCTCCGCTCGAATACGGACCAATGAGATTACGAAATAGATGAATCCCAAGACTTGTTCGAGATACTGGTCAAAAAGCCTACCAAAAGTTTAGGAAAATCGTATCATTGGCCAGTATGTGAATTTCGTTTAAGTTCAATCAAGAAACGAAGGTTCAACGTTTTAAAGCACAAACACTTCCATAATTTGAAAACTCTTTGCATCCCCGATTGCGCAGTGGCCTAAGCGCTGGCTGACGACCATTCGTCCGTGAAGGGTCCGGATTCGAATCCCGGTGAGGCGTAGATGTTTTGTTTGTCTTAAGGCACTGGTCCTCTCTCTCTTCCCTGGAACCAGTGACTCCAAATTAGGGACGGAAGACTGCTTATAGCACACTTGCTCACGGTGGTCATTGAATCACCCTATCAAAAAAAATAAAAGAAAAGAAGAAGAAAAAGGAAACTCCTTCTGGTTAATGGGTCCCTCAAAAGATTTAGTCGCTAGCATGCAAGCTCAACAGAACTCTGAATTACGGAAAAAAAGGTAACACCATAGGTCCAGCGGCCTTGAAAAAGAGAGATTTGAACGTGTGTTCAGATAGGAAAGTTTTAAAGTGACAGCAATGAAAAATTAGCGTTAGAGTATATGAATTGCATTTAGATGGATGCTGCTCGCAAACGGAAACTTTGTCTGTACGGGGATTTTAATGCTTAATTGTCCTTACTCCGAAACAGTTATGCGTTGTGATGTAACCACTCTCAAGCAGACCTTTCTAGACGTCATAGGAAGACATATCGTTTACTCTCCGACGAAGTAATACCTAAGGCACTTCGGGAGCCGAATGAAGTTTAGCAAAAGACTATTTTCCTGTCCGTTGCTTTGTGATTCTCGTTCAGGATCTTGTGCCTTTGTTTACGCCTAAAATAGTAGTACATTTCTTGGCTCTAATTTGGGGCTGATTTTTAGAGGGCTTTCTTCTATTATTTATTTGAAACATTCTGAGCTCATTCCCCAATTTTTCGCACTTTACTAATTGCTGCAACTTAGCCGCCGTGGTCCCAACACGAGAGACTTCAGATCACGTGATGGTAGGCAGAAGTGTTTTCCAGACTTCCGATTTCAATGCTTTCTTATGGTCTGATAAGCTAGTTTTAATTATTATGGCTTAGCGAATTATGTGCGTTTTAGTAAATTACGGTTTAGTAATTTAGTAATTAAGTTTAGTAATTATGCTAGGTGGTCTTCTTGTACTTCTGTTTGCTGTTTCAGAAACCATTTTGAGAGATTCCTCTTATTACTCTATGTAATTGGCTAAAATAAATAAGGGGAGCATTATTGTCTTTAAACAAATACACTTCTTCCGCTAAGTGGTGCGAATGCCAAAACCTTTTTCTCGCTATCCCGTCTTCCAGCAGACGTATTTGAAAAGTTATTTTTCCTTAGTATTCCTCTTGCCATTATCTTAATGGCAATACTTTTCGCCTATTTTCAACTTTTTCAGTACGCAAAATTCTTCCTCTAAAACAAAATTCCTTGTTTCAGGTGTTCGATTGGAAAATCACTTCGTCTTTGATACTTCTGCCAAAAAAACATTTTGTTCGCCATTTGATAATTTTCTTCACATACTTTTAGCCGTTGGATGAAATCGGTAATTCTTTCTATTTCTGGATTTTTTATCGAATCTAGAAATCCGGTCGATCTTCTTTTGTAACGGGTTCCATGGACATTGAATAACGTTGATAGATTTCATACGCGTCTGAACGGATTTAAAAGATGTGGTCGTTACGACCGAAATTCTTTGTCCCTTTCTTGTTGGCTATTACTTACCATAATGTGGAAAAAAAAGCCTGGGATCATTTTAACCTGTGTTATTGTATGCTTTTGCGATTTTGCCATAAATTCAAGTGTCTATTCCTAATAATTATATGTGACCTAATCTTTTTTTTTTTGCTTTCTTTTGCGCAACTCTCATGAACAGATTTCTACACAGGATGGCGATGCCCGTGTATTATATAATTATTGATTGAACCAACTGAATACACAGGCACACACTATGCAATCCACGTCATGAAATTTAAGCATCGAATTTAGCACAGGTATCGGTAGTGAGAGGATAATGATATTGTTTATTTCTGGCCAGAGTACTCGTTAAACATCCACATGTATCATACACGAAACTGAGCAAAGGATATACACTGAAGTTCCAGAAAAACTGGTACACCAGACTAATACTTGATAGGTCCTCTAAGGGAGAGCAGGAATGCAAATATACGGCGGGGCATGGACTCCACTAGCTTCTGCAAATATGCTGTAGGCAATGCACACCATATTTCCTGCAGAGCGTTCCACAATTCGGGTGTATTTCGAGGTCTCGGAATCCTGTATTCGATAGCGCGTTGCAGGGCATCCCAAAGGTATTCTATCACGTAGAGGTCTGGGGACATGCTTGGGAATGGCAACACCCCAAACACAGGTGAATGCTCCTCTAACCTTAATGTGCCGTCCCGACACTTGTGTGAAGGTGCATTGTCCTCTTGGAACAGGCCCAACCCATCAGCATGAATGCAGGAGATGAACGGGTGTACCTCGTCAGAAAGGATGCGCACATAGCGTTGGCCGGTCACAGACGTTTGTAGACGTACCAGTGGTCCCAGTGAAGCCCAGATAAATAGATCCCATACCATTACGGAGCCCCTACCAGCCGGTACAATTCCCTGTTGACAGGCGGGATCCATGGCTTCATGGGGTTTGCGCCACACTCGAAGCCTTCCATTTGCCCGATGCAGTTGGAAACCCGACTCGTCAGACCAGGCTGCTTGTTTCCAGTCATCAAGTGTCCAGTGGCGGTGTTGCCGTGCCCAAGTGAGGCGCATAGGTTTGTGTCGTGCATCCATCAAGAGGACTCGAGTTGGGAGTCGGCTCCTGAAGCCCATATCGTTCAGGGTACGCTGCACAGTCCGGACGCTCATGTTTGCTGAGGCTCCCTCATTGAGTTCCGATGATACCTGCGAAAGTGTTGCACGCCTATCGCTTGAAACGATTCTTGACAGCCGACGATGGTCACGTTCATCCCATGTCGTTTTACGGCCACACTGGTATCGTAGGTTGGAGGTTTTGCCCGAATTTTTGTAGTCACGGTACACCCTTGCAGTGGTCGTCCGTGAAAATCCGAATTTTGTTTCTACCTCCGAAATACTATGGCCCATCTCACGAGCGCCAACTAACAAACCGGGTTGAAAATCGCTTAAATCGGTATTACTTGTCATTCTCATGCCGAAAACAGCTCTGACAGCTCGCAAGGATGTCTAGCGCTTTATATACGCGCTGGCGGACGCAGCCGAGTATGCGCATAGGTGACGTTGCTATGTATTCTGCATAAGTTCGTCTGTACCAGTTCTTCTGGGACTTCAGTGTACATTACAGACCACAAAAACAGAAAACGCATTTGGCCTCCGAAAGTTATTCATGTAGTTGGTTCAATTTTTTGACAAAATGCGTTTGAACCATCGCAACTTCCATGAACATCAAGCCGTTCCTAATCTGTTTATACCGAAAACACATTTCAAAACGTTTCTGACATAAAAAAGGCCTTCATATATTTTTCCTATTCATCATCATCATCATTGTCAACCATTATCAATCCACTGCTGGACGAAGGTCTCCCCAAGTTTCCTCCACAACGGTCTGTCTTGTGCCAGTCTCCTCCATGTCACCCCTGCATACTTTCGAATTTCATCCACCCATCTCCCATGTGGTCTTCTTCTGGGTCTTTTCCTGTCCCTTGGAATCCAATCTAAAATTTCGGCTGTCCATCGATGATCTGTCCTTCTGGCAGTATGTCCAGCCCATTGCCATTTCAGGGATTTAACTCTGATCATGATGTCTTCCACTCTTGTCATTTTTCGGATCCACGAGTTCCTCTTCTTATCTCTCCTGGTTACACCAAGTATGCACCTCTCCATGCTTCTTTGAGTTGTCTGCAGCCTTTGTATGTCTCTTTTAGTTAAGGTCCACGTCTCTGCACCATACGTAAGCACTGGAAGGATGCATTGATCAAACACTTTTCTTTTAAGACATAATGGCATATTGCTCTTGAAAATTATGCTGTTTCTTCCAAAAGCTCTCCAGGCAAGTTTTGTACGCCGATTAATTTCTTCATCAATGTGACCCTCACTTGATATCTGCTGTCCAAGATAAACGTACGTGTCTGTTATCTCCAGCTTTTCTCCATCAATCGATAAATCTTCATTTCTTGTAAAAGCATTGAACATCACTTTTGTCTTCTGAAAGTTCATTTTTAATCCCACTTCTTTACTCTTGTCAGCAAGTTCCTGGATCATACTCTGCAGCTCTGATGGGGTAGTTGCAAAATGACTACGTCATCAGCAAAACGAAGGTGGGTTAGATAATCTCCATTAATCTTTATCCCCTTGTTTTCCCAGCTCAGCGACTGAAAAACACCCCTCCAATGTGGCATTAAGGAGCTTCGGAGATATGGTGTCACCTTGTCTCACTCCCTTTCCAATTTTTACGTGTGTTGTATTTTCAAACAGCCTAATCTTTGCACTTGCATTTTCATAGATGTTATTAATAATATTAATGTATGCATCTTCAATACCGCAGGTTTTCAGAGCCATTGTAACTGCTGATGGTTTCACCGAATCAAAGGCTTTTTCATAATCGATAAAAGCCATGCACAATGGAAGTTCATATTCCCTCGCTCTTTCAATTAGTTCTCTCAGCACGTGGATATGATCTATTGTGCTGTAGCCACTCCTGAATCCAGCTTGTTCTCTCGGTTGAGCCATGTCCAGTGTTACCTTCAAGCGGTGTGAAAGAACTTTAGTGAAGATTTTATAAACTACTGATAGGAGGCTGATAGGTCTGTAGTTTCCGAGATCCTCAATGTCACCTTTCTTATGTAGCAGGATCATTGTAGCGGTGTTCCAATCCTCAGGAATCTTTCCTTCATTAAGGCATCGAGTGAAAATTTGGGCGAGTACTGTTTCGATTTCTCCACTTGCTTCTTGTATGATGTCTACAGTAATTCCATCTTCTCCTGGAGCTTTTCCTCGCTTCATGTTCTTGATTGCATGTGCAACTTCTGCTGGAAGGACTGGAGGAGCTCTGGTACTGGTATCTTTCATGATGTCTGGAGTGCATATATCATCCCTTTCATATAATTTGGAGTAGAAATCTTTCACTCTTGTCAAAATTTCACCTCTATTTCTTGTTACAGAAGCATCTTCTTTTCTCAGTGCCATAATCTGTTTTCTTCCCTTACTGAGATGTCCCTTTGCTATCTTTAGGCTTTGGTTGTTTTCAATTGCTTTTCCTCACTAGTTCACAGTTGAATTTTCTTATGTCTTCAGTGATACTTTTTCTTACTGTCTTGCATAGCTCTATATATTCCACTTTGGAAGTCACATCTTCTTTAGTTGTCCTCATCTCTTCTTTTTGCATCAACATTTTGGTTTTTTCCTGATAATTTGTTCACATGCAACTTGTTCTTAGACCCAGCTAATTTTGTTGCTGTTTCCATAAGAGCTTTGGTTACTTTTCTGTTAACTTAAGAGATGTCCACTTCTTCCGATGTTAGGCCTTCTAAAGCAGAGAACCTGTTCTTCAGTTCCAACTTGAAGGTATTATGGTGTTTTTTAAGGTTGGTTATGTCAATAGATTTTGTTTGTCTTATGAGCTTGCCACGTTCAAGTTTAGTGTTGAGGTGCATCTTACATCTCACCAATCTATGGTCGCTACCTGTGTTGAACTTGTTCAGCACACTGCAGTCTTCTATGACGAATTTTTTGTTACACATAATAAAATCAATTTCACTTGTCGTCCCATTTGGATGTCTCCATGTCCATTTCCTGTGTGGCTTTTTCTTGAAGAAGGAG
The DNA here is from genome assembly GCA_039090855.1 of Macrothele yani. Lineage (NCBI taxonomy): Eukaryota > Metazoa > Arthropoda > Arachnida > Araneae > Macrothelidae > Macrothele > Macrothele yani. Next base: position 32,234,360 of record CM076999.1, on the reverse strand, counting down.
TTCAAGATGAAAAACCCTTCTGCCTCTGCAAACTCAACGAGAGTATTTCCACGCTGGTTTCTGTTGCCGTGACCGAATTTACCTACTGAAGTTTCATTCTGTTGCCGTTGCCCTATTTTTGCATTGAAATCTCCCATAATTATTTTCAAGTGCTGCTTACCTTTATTATTTAGATGACAAATTTCCTCATAAAATTCTTCAATTTCTTCTTCAGGATGACTTGTGGTGGGTGCATAAGTTTGAATAATCTGAGCCTGGTATCTTTTCGAGAGTTGGATAACAAGTCGTGCAGCTCTGTCAGAGGAACTTTCAACTTCTACAACTTTATCCTTCAGTTTCTTGTTTATTATAAATCCAACACCACTAGTTCTGCCAGTATCTGTCCCACGATAGTAGAAGAGATGTCCACTTTTCAGTTCGATGAGATCTTCTCCTTTTCTCCTTACCTCACTTAGCCCCACGATGTCCCACTTGATCCTTTAGAATTTCCTCTTCCAATTCAAGAAGCCTTGAATCAGAAGATAGGGAGCGTCCATTGTACGTAGCCAAGGTCAGCATCAGATGGCAGCTAGTCCGGTCCTCCGGGGATTCTTAGCACCCTCTGCCTTCATGTCGCACTGGCGGCTGCCTTGGCCAGGTACATTCCAGCTGCCGGAGACTGAGGGCCAAGATTTAAGTTGTGGAATCATTTTGGAGGGTTTGGCCATAACTCACCACGCTGGCCAAGCGGGTTGGTGAGTGTGGGATAGAATTTCCTCTAATCCCGATGGTATAGTTATACCGCTATTGGCGGTTGTCAGAGCCCCTTTAGTGGGAACAGGATGCACCACGAGAAGGCGGGGTTGACATTTGTCAAGGAGAGGCTGTGATGTTACGCATCACCTGACCTTACATCCCTTTTTCCTATTATAGTGACTTATTGGGTAAAAAAGTTAATGAAAAGCTTTTTCTTTTATTTTTCAGGTACTGTGTATCCTTTGTTTAATTGCATCAGATTGGGGTGTTCTAACCGTTATGAAGAGAAACATAATTCCAGAAATATTACTTAGAATCAAGCGTTCATCACATAACATGTCTTGTACAGCTGACACACGTACGCATAGATACTTTTTAAATTACAGGAAATTGTTTTTTTCAGACTTTAATGCCTACCGAAAGGCGACATAAGAAGGAGTCATTAAGGAACAAGAAAAAAATTTAAATATTGTTAGATGTTATAATTAACGATGTTTCACACATAAAACTAAAAACGTTAATTTCACGTTATTTTCATTGACTCAATAAGACTGAAATAAGTAACTTCACTAAAACTTTCTTCTAAAAACTATTAAATGTCTTTTCAGTAAATTGTTGTGATTGAAGGCAAAAGTCTTATCATTTCTGATATTTTAGTTTTATTATCATTTGGATCACATTTATCTAATTTTACGAGACCGTATATGGCAAGATATTTTGTTGGTATTTCTGATTTTTTTACTTTTTGGGGGAGGAAGAGTGGTGTGTTTTACGAGCATAATGACAATATTGTTACGAAATTAGTGGTCTAGAATAATTGATTACCAGTGGCGATATTGTCTCACAAGATGTGGTTAAATTACGCTAACGATTTAATCAATATTTGGCATAATACAAAATTATTTGTGAAGTAATTAAGCTTAATTGGCGAAGTGAATGAATGTGCTTTAGCTTGGTGGAAACAAAGGAATGATAACTTTGCGCGTGCAGTCTACCCAGAGAAAAAGGAACCACCCAGCTTTGAGACAGAGCAACGCTTGTATCCTCATAAAAGCTTTCAAGTAAGACATTAATGAAAATTAATCCGTTAGGTGACGTCTTATTTATGTCTATGGAGGGTCGAAGGTCAGGCGATACTCTCCCTGTGGATAGAAAGAGTTATCTCAAGAGGTTGACAAATAAGTTGGCTGCTAGCAACAGGGAGAAAGAAGAAGGATAAATGAGAAAAAATAAAGTTGAATTCCAGTGCCGGCAGGGGTAAGGCGGATGGGTCCGGGTACCTACGAAGCATAGCAGAAAAGTTCCGATTCGCAGTTGTCAGACGAGCAGGAAGTTGTTAAAGGCAAATCACCGAATCTAAGGGATAAACAGCAGTCTGCTTGCAAACCTCGGGTAGAAGGACAAAAACAAATGTTCTTTATCCTGGCCGATGTAAGTCCAGGTGAATCATAAGTTCCCTAGGACGGAATGAAATAGATGTTAAAACTGATAACCTGGATAGTGGTTGTAACTCTGCTCGTCTACTCAAGGAAGCAGCTCCGCAACAAAATTCTTAGGCAAAGCAAGAGACGAGAGGAAGGGAAGCACCACCCATGTAGCATGTCCCGTGTTCTCGACATCTGACGAGCGACTTTAGAAAGTTAACGCCCAATGGTGGTTTTCGGAAAGTCGTTCTGACGTCCAGGGAGCCACTGCTCTTTGAGTCTTCAAAATCTAGCTCCGGAATCACACCGACAGTTAATGTGTGGTTCGCTCACGAGGGTCAATGACTTCGAGCTGACCGCGGGATCACTCCAGCAATACTCTTCTCTTCCAATCAGCTCGGAAATAAAGCGAGAGGCAAAGACGAACCCAACCTCTACTAAACGCGGCAGCTAACTGCTTCTCTGATTGTGTGGGTGTGTGTGGTGACGGCGTCTCTGCTCTTTGGTTCCCTTCAACTCCTGGGCCGGTAAAATGCCGCCCCAATGAGCGAGAGAAAAACACTCATTTTCATATATTGGAGTACGACACACCGGCAGCTTATTCGCGAGTTTTCTCTTTATCATTATCCAAAAGTAGTTTTTGGACGGGACTGCTCTTTGTCTCTCAGACAAACAGAATGTGGACTGCGTTTATTAGTCGTGCCTCTGGTATCTAGGACTTGGATCGTTCCAGGTACGATGAACTGAGCACAACTTAAACTCCAAATCCGAGGAAAGTGAAATGGGATTTGATACTTCGTTCTTGTACGCCAATGATATTCAAATATTTTCAGCTTAAAAATTTGATGAAGCAATAAGTAATTATACATTTCATATGTGTATTGTACCTAATTTAAAAGTTTACTTTCTTGAAGTTACTGAACTACCAGGAACACATTAAATGATTAAATTTAAATTCACTTACTTCAATTAATAATATCAAATTCCCTAGTTTAAACTGTTGAAGTTGTAGATTTTTAAACCGTCAGTTGGGAACCAGATTCACTCTCAAAGTGAAATGCGTTGATGTACAACAGCATTTTAAATTAAACACCGCGAAGTTTTTCTCCTTCCGTTATTGCTATTGCAATATTCAGGCATACACAGACACACACACACACACACACACGCACACATACAAACAAATGTAATTTTTTCTTAGGCATTCTCTAAGAAAAAAAAATCATGTTTGTGTGTGTAAGTTGTGTTTCGGTAAAATTTATCCCAAGAGTGGCTTATACCAGAACATTTCGGAATCGTATTTAGTCTCAATTTTATATTAATTTCAGCCGAACAACAATTTAAATTATAAATTAAGTAAGTCATGTGTTGAATCTCATGCTTTTTATTACTTCTCTATTGGAAAATCTAAACATCATTTTGTCATTTTGAAAAAGTGTACATATATTATCAATCAAGGTTTTAGTATTGTATTGCCAGACATAAGTAGAGGGACGAAAGGATCCACCTCCTTTTAAGCGACTAGTGTCGATATTGGGTATGTGTCGATAATTGCCAATTGAATGTCTTCAGACGATATGTTCACCTGGATTATCCCGTTTCCACCTGTCATCGTAATACTGCTCTTCATCTTATTGCCATGTTTCGGGGCGCTATCAGTTTTAGCAGCCGTTAAATGCTCGTACAGATGGTGTAGACAATTTATGGTGGCAACTCTACGTTATGACCATGAGAGGATGCGTCCCGCGATGGTGTAGACTCTACATTATGCCATGAGAGGATGCATCCCGTGATGGTGTAGACTCTACGTTATGCCCATGAGAGGATGCGTCCCGTGATGGTGTAGACTCTACGTTATGCCCATGAGAGGATGCGTCCCGTGATGGTGTAGACTCTCGGTTATGCCCATGAGAGGATGCGTCCCGTGATGGTGTAGACTCTACGTTATGCCCATAAAAGGATGCATCCCGTGATGGTGTAGATTCTACGTTATGCCCATAAGAGGATGCGTCCCGTATCATGAGAGGTTGCGTCACGTAATGGTTTAGACTCTATATTATGCCCATGAGGGGATGCATCACGTGTCATGAGAGGATGCGTCCCGTGATGGTGTAGACTCTACGTTCTGCCCATGAGAGGATTCATCCTGTGTCATGAGAGGATGCATCTCGTGATGGTGTAAACACTGCGTTATGCCCATAAGAGGATGTGCCCTGTGTCATTGTCGTATCATTAACGCCCAGTTTCAACGAAATAACATCAGGAGATCCAGATGCTGCCTCTTTCACCGCGATCCGCAGTGTTCTATTCGATAAAAAAACGTGTAGGAGTTCATTGTTAGACGAGTGAAGGTTTCTGCAAATATCATGCGCAATAAAAAATGTATTACACATCGAATACCGTTTCGCAGGGCGTTTAGCTCCGCATCATAAAGACGAATGGATAGCGAGACAACCGCTCTGCGAAATAATAGTTCAGGTGTAATGAACATTTTATTGTCAGAAATGTTGCTATTTTTATTGTCTTAACACCACTAGCTTAGTAGTCATAAATTATATATCATTCGCAATGGTGACCAGTTGATGACACAGCTCAATGAAGAAATATCAAAAACATCTTAGAACACCATGCATAAAATTTTCCACTCTATGCAATGCCATAATGTTTAATGTATAGCCTAGAAAGAGTGTCGTACGACTTTACTGACTCGGGCGCCAATCAGTGCTGTCGCCCCTATTTCAGTGATCATCATCATCATTATTGTCAACCATTATCAATCCACTGCTGGACGAAGGTCTCCCCAAGTTTCCTCCACAACGGTCTGTCTTATGCCAGTCTCCTCCATGTCACTCCCGCATATTTACGAATTTCATCCACCCATCTCCCATGTGGTATTTTTCTGGGTCTTTTCCTGTCCCTTGGAATCCAATCTAAAATTTCGGCTGTCCATCTATGGTCTGTCCTTCTGGCAGTATGTCCAGCCCATTGCCATTTCAGGGATTTAACTCTGATAATGATGTCTTCCACTCTCGTCATTTTTCGGATCCACGAGTTCCTCTTCTTATCTCTCCTGGTTATACCAAGCATGCACCTCTCCATGCTGCTTTGAGTTGTCTGCAGCCTTTGTATGTCTCTTTTAGTTAAGGTCCACGTCTCTGCACCATACGTAAGCACTGGAAGGATGCATTGATCAAAGACTTTTCTTTTAAGACATAATGGCATATTGCTCTTGAAAATTATGGTGTTTCTTCGAAAAGCTCTCCAGGCAAGTTTTGTACGCCGATTAATTTCTTCATCAATGTGACCCTCACTTGATATCTGCTGTCCAAGATAAACATACGTATCTGTTATCTCTAGTTTTTCTACATCAATCGATAAATCTTCATTTCTTGTAAAAGCATTGAACATCACTTTTGTCTTCTGAAAGTTCATTTTTAATCCCACTTCTTTACTCTTGTCAGCAAGTTCCTGGATCATACTCTGCAGCTCTGATGGGGTAGTTGCAAAAATGACGATGTCATCAGCAAAACGAAGGTGGGTTAGATAATCTCCATTAATCTTTATCCCTTTGTTTTCCCAGTTCAGTGATTGAAAGACATTTTCCAATGAGGCATTAAAGAGCTTCGGAGATATGGTGTCACCTTGTCTCACTCCCTTTCCAATTTTTATGTGTGTTGTATTTTCAAACAGCCGAATCTTTGCACTTGCATTTTCATAGATGTTATTAATAATATTAATGTATGCATCTTCAATACCGCAGGATTTCAGAGCCGTTCTAACTGCTGATGGTTTCACCGAATCAAAGGCTTTTTCATAATCGATAAAAGCCATGCACAATGGAAGTTCATATTCCCTCGCTCTTTCAATTAGTTCTCTCAGTACGTGGATATGATCTATTGTGCTGTAGCCACTCCTGAATCCAGCTTATTCTCTCGGTTGAGCCATGTCCAGTGTTACCTTCAAGCGGTGTGAAAGAACTTTAGTGAAGATTTTATAAACCACTGATAGGAGGCTGATAGGTCTGTAGTTCCTGAGATCCTCAATGTCACCTTTTTTATGTAGCAGGATCATTGTAGCATTGTTCCAATCCTCAGCAATCTTCCCTTCATTAAGGCATCGAGTGAAAATTTGGGTGATATAATCCTTTAAGTACATGTTTTTCATCTTTTAAAATAACGTTTTCACATTTTTCCATGAAAGTTTGCTAAGGCGAATTAACATGCTTGTTAATTTTGTTATTTCTTATTTCAGCGGTGTTGCTTAGTTATTGAATAACACCAGCCTTTTTAGAATTTGTGCAGTAGATATCTGTAATTGTAATATAAGTATGTAGCACGCAATCGGGCTAATTATTATACTCCGAATGTTCCTTATAGAATACTTTGCAGAAACACAAGTTGCTTTTCTCGATATTGCGATTAAAACAAAAGTTAAAGTTGGAATACTTTACGCAATTACACGAATAAACAACAAGTTGATATACACAGTATAATCATTCATTCTAATAAATACATCATTCTCTATAAAAAAAAAGGCCAAAAGCTTAGAAGTGTTTTCAAAAATTCAATGTATTCGAAGGAGAAATAAATTTGAAACATGTAAATACAATTAAAGTTATGAATCACAAAATCCGTACATCTTAAATCAACAAAGATTTGCGACAGCAATATTTTCAATCAGAGTCCCATTGTAAGAAATGTGCTGTAGTTATGAATGTAAATCAATTTATATCACAGGTTTTAAATGTATTTTAATGTGTTCTCGATAAACGACAGCAGAAATTTCTACCATTTCATTTTCTGAAAAAAGATAAATATTAATAACTATCTTTCTCCTGTAGTTGGTTATTATATCCTCGTGGAACATGTACGTTAGAAGCGAAACAGTTTCGCTATCAAAGAAGCAAGAGTTAGACACTGTTTAATGGGTATTAAATTGCATTTTAGTAGATTGAAATTGTTGAATCTCCTAAGTCCAAAGCAACATTACGGCTAGTAAATAATGCAGTTAACTAAGCAGCACCCGAGCATATACTCAAATTACCTAAGTCAAAACTGAAAGAAAAATTAATCTGTTTATGTTTAAATATATATTTTCGTCTGAACGAATCCTACTTTTTCAGAGCGTTAGTAAGTGCGGAAAATACAAATATCCATATCAAAGTGCGCTTGCTAAGGCGAATTTACATGTTTGCTTTGTTTGTTAATTCTTAGTGCAGGCACACTACGCAAATTAGAATATGTTGTGATGAATGCTCATTTTGCTGTCTTTGTCTATCACTGAAATTTGAATCTTCAAAATTACATAGTTGCATAAATAGTATTTAACACATTTTCAGTATTTCACACATTTTCGCTACTTAACGGGAACCTCTTTAAACTTCAATTAAAAGATTTAAAATTCTTCTTCTGCTTAGAGTTTCAGGTTAAAGAAAAACAAAACTCTTTTCTGTTCGAAACCAAGCTCTCTGTGAAGTGTTTCTTTTTAATTTTGACCTATCCATTTGTAATTTTTATTGTTTTCAGTATTCTTGGCTTACTAGCGTCACAATTTTACCCTTGTCGAATGAGATCTCTTGGTATTATTCAGGAAATGTTGCAGTTATATTTTTCAAGAGAAACGACAAATGGCTGTGTACTATTTTAATAATACACATGCAGCCCTTTGTTCAGTTTATTTATTAACTTTTTTTTGGTTACTGGTTTGGTACCACAATGAAAGAAACGCTTTACGCCTATAATTTTCGGAAATGAACGTTTTGTACCTCTCAAATAATAACCGGCTTAAATTCTGTGAGTTTTGAAACAAAAATGAGTTTGTTTACAGTAACTTGTTGTAAAAGTACGTAAATTTTATTTTATGAAATGTAAGTTGCACACTACTTTTCTGGTTTATACCATGTTAATTTTATTAAATTGCTGAATTTACAAATAAGGGAACAACTTTTTTAAAACAACTTGGACCTAAATTACATATTGTAAAATGTTATGTATAAATTTCACAATGAGGTTCACCAAAAGAAAGAATGATATCGGGCGACGAAACAAGTAACAACTGGAGGTTTAAGGCGCCAGAAAACATTTTATTTCTGTTATGATAACGTACATCAGGTGATTTTGAAAACATAAATGTAATTTGTACGGATTAATGCCTCGGTCATGTGAGTGATGCTTTTCTTGCAAACCGTAAATTCAGAATTCGATGCAACCTGCAGTCAAATTATTTGAATGTATGTTAAACGCTGAAAGGTGAAAATATGTTAAACGCTGCTATCCTGCAAGAAGTGTGTCACGGCGGTCGGTAAAATTCCATTCAATATAGAAGTGGGTCACGGTGGTCTTTAAACCTCCAATCAATCAAGAAGTGGGTCACGGTGTTCGTTAAACCTCTAATCAATCAAGACGTGGGTCACGGCAGTCGTTAATAACCTCCAATCAATCCAGAAATGTGTCACGGCATTCGTTAGACCTCCAATTTATTAAGAAGTGTGTCACGGTGGTCGTTGAACCTCCAACCATTCAAGAAGTAGGTCACGGTGGTCATTAAGCCTCTAATCAGTCATGAAGTGGGTCAAGGTTGTCGTTAAACCTCCAGTCAATTAAGAAGTGGGTCACGGTGGTCGTTGAACCTTCAACCAATCAAGAAGTTGATCACGGTGGTCATTAAACCTCTAATCAATCCCTAAGTGGGTCACGGTTGTCGTTAAACCTTCAACCAATCAAGAAGTGGGTCACGGTGGTCGTTAAACATCCAATCAATCAAGACGTGGGTCTCGGCAGTCGTTAAACCTCCAGTCAATTAAGAAGTGGGTCACAGTGGTCGTTAAACCTCCGTTCAATCAAGAAGTGGGTGACAAATCATTGTATCATCCATTTTTGCCGATGTTTAGGCATATATTGCTTTTAAAGAATGTCGCGGATGGCGAGATAGTTTACGGAAACAAGAGCACAGAACATACTAAAGAAAATAAAAGCCATGAATCCTGGTGATATTTGTTACTCAGTATTCAGCTTTTAATTTTGAAGATAAGACAGCATTATGTGTTGTTTCCAATCCTTATCAAATTGTGATGTATTGGCGACATGGCTTATTAGCCACACATAGTTTCATATAACCCTTTTAAGGATATGAAAAGTTCTTAGATTTAAATATACTGTTCAAACTTTTTTCCGAAATTGCTTCATTTCTTTCTAATGGGAAAAATATGATCAGATTTCGAAAATGTTCAGGGTAAGTTTCTTAAAAGGATCTTGCGAGGTTCATACAACTAGAAGATGAACGAAATTTTATCAATCACAACAAATATCAAATTGGTAACAACATCTTCTCTCTGATACAGAATAAGGGTTGTATTTCAGTTCCATTTTGAAATAAATAACGGCCAGTGCATATTAATTCAGTTGCTTGGATTAGAAATTTAATCGGAAACTCCAGAGTTCTGATTAAAAATAACGTAACATACCCTCCGCATAGTTTTCCGTATATGTTCATCTCTGATTTAGATTACATTACTTATGGTAAAACAAAAGGCATGTAAATGTACCGCATAGTTTGTTCCTCGTCATAATCAGGAACTATGCTTCAGTTTATAGCACATGAAGAATTGTTGATTTAATTGGCTTTAAATTTTGTGCATGAACATTTTTAAGAATACACATTCTGAATGTAAATATATATAGTATGTATTAGCATGTGATAGCTTTTTTTGTCTTAATAATGAAGCGTGCAGGATTTTCTACTGAACAGAAAAGTGGAAAACAGGTTAAATTAACGGCTTTCGTCAATCATCGAGGTGAAAAAGATTTTAAACCTGTGATGTTAAAGAATCCAACAAACAACGCCAGTGCAACGATAAAAGGAAAAAGTGAAACGGTATCAAGAAAAATGGAGACATCTGACGATTTTGCAGGTAAAGCTGAAATGGAATTAAAATACTTTGTGACAGAAGACACACCTTAACACAGTAGCTTGCAACTGCAACGAACAGGAAATTCGAAGAAATATGGTGAAATAAGTTCACATTGCAGAAATTTGATAACATCATGGATGAATCTTAGCGTCTGGCGAAATCAGATGCGACTCAGAAGGCTGTTCTTTTCACTTGACCTTCTTCTTTAGGGGAATAGGTGCACATATATGACGCTGACCTCAGAGTAGAGAGTTTGTTGTTAATAACAGATTTTATAAGAAACAATTATTTTCAAATGAAGAAGCACGCTTTAAATTGCATCTGAAAGCGATTTTAGATTAATATACAGTAACATGGTTTCCTTTTTTTGTACGAACTAGATATACACACAGAAACAAAAACAAAAATTAAGACTTGATACTTGGGTACTAACTGCAAGGAAAACATGGAAACGTTCTTAAAAAAGTGTTTTAGATGATGATGAAGGAAGTAGAAATAATAATTTTTGTAAGTCAGTGCTGAAGTTTGTAACGATATGGAAAATGCTAAATTCCTTAGAAACAACGTAAAATTCAAGTTTTCGTCACCAGAATTAATTGTGAAAAGCTTTAAAACCGGAAAAACAAATTTCATTGGGCTTAGACTCTAAGAAATATCTATTTAATTTCAGTAAGGAGTGTGTTAATGAATGAAGAAATGAGCAAGTAATGAAAAAATAGATATAATAAAATTAATTTCAGATGAAACATAATATAAAATATCAGAGAAAACTCTAAATATGTATTAGATGAATGATCTCTTATCCGAGAATGAATAGGACTATGTAATTGAAAAGTAAGACAATGTACTTCGCAGGCAAACTACTTTTCACTTTTCCTGCAACTGCTCTGAGATTATTTATAAATAGCTCAAGTCCGCAAAAATTAATCATAGAATTTGTTTGGAATACATCAAATGATGCCATTGCTGGGAACGTTTAGTAATGACCGTTGATCGGAAGCTAGGTCTACGTTAATAGTGGATACAGATTTCGTTCATGTAAGATAAGAAGGAGTGTATGAAATTTAGGACATAGAAAACAATTCACATGCGTTTTCATAATGCTGAGTAAAACCGATTTCAAGTACTGCAGATATTCGGTTACAAATCTCTCTAATACGTACACATCACAATGTAGCAAGTGAACTGACGTCTGTTATAAAGTTTTACATAGCCTTTCGTTCGGTGGTCAGAAGCTTTTTCTGGCATTAGTTCGAGCATATAGAGTTTTGTCGTGTGAAAACCAAAAAAAAAAAATACCGTTTCTTCACAATTAAGAATGCACCGATGTTTATTTTGAGCAGCTGTGTTTCTTCCATTGGTGTTTACGAAATATATTAAGAATTACGAATGCGTACCAAACTTCAATTACCGAAGAAATTATTTTCACTGCGAATGCTGAGAAGTTGCTATAGAGTTGCAGGTGTGTGTGTGTGTTTTTAGCTTCATGCGTTTAAGAAAGCATGCTGATAAATGACAATTAAAAGGTACAAAACCTGCGGGACAACATACGTTTTGGTTTACAGCATGCAATTCGTTTTAAAGAAATGTTCGAAATGAGCAGATTCTTGAAGATGATGTAGAATTGGAGGCATAAGTGGTCAGCCCTCGTTTGTTAATGATGAGGTTAAAGTGAAGCATGTAAAAATATAAAGTTTCAGAATACTGAACTTAGTTCCAGATCGAAATTTCCGAGTTTTAGAAACTAAACTTTGTTCCAGATCGAACATTCCGAGATTCAGAATAGTAAATAAGTAACAAATAAAGTAAATGGTAACCATTAACGCAATTTAAAAAGTAAAACCGTTCAAAAGGTTTCTTAGCAATTTTTTGATCGTTGTGTTAGATTTTAGAGTAATTGTTTTCTGAAGTCATCCGGGATTTCCAATATTCTTAAAATTTTATTTATATTAAAGTCCATATATTGGAATTATACTTATTTAATTTGAACAGCCTAAATTTAATGATTTGCGGAACTTTTACATGCGCAGTGATTCGGACATTTAATTTTAGTTTCAATTACGGCCTTTCACAGGTTTATGTTACCATTCCTGATCAGATGTGTAAGAAATAACAAACTCAAATATACACTGAAGGAAAAAAAATCCCAACACCAAAAAGAAGTTTTGTTAGATAAACGACAGTTGGTAGGCGGTGAGAGTACATCTGAAAGATGACGTCTATGCAAATTTTCTCGCTCGGCGCATACGTGTGGCGCTAGTAGTGCCCCTCGGAACATGCAAAGCCGGTTTGCTGTAGATACGCGCCGTAACGTTCGTGAGCGTTAGTTATCGTTGAGATTCGACGTAGTGTGTTGATGTAAGTCAAGAATGCCTTTAAGAAGACGAAGAAGCCATTATCAACAGCTCACGGAGTTTGAACGAGGTCGTGTAATAGGGCTACGAGAAGGTGGATTTTCGTTCCGCAATATTGCAGAACGACTTGGCAGGACTGTAGCCACTGTGCATGATTGTTGGCAGCGGTGGTCAAGGGAAGTTACTGCCTCAAGAAGACCTGGTTCCGGCCGGCCACGTGGCACTACTGAGAGGGAAGACCGCCGTGTACAGCGTATGGTCGTGGCGCATCGTACCGGGTCTGCGGCAGCAATTAGAGCTGCAGTTGCCACCACAGTGACACAACGAACTGTTACAAATCGGTCATTTGAAGGACAGCTCTAGCCAGATGCCCTGTAGCGTGCATTCCACTTATTCCAAACCACTGCCGTTTGCGACGTCAATGGTTTCAAGCTAGAGCTCATTGGAGGTGTGGAGTGGAGATCTGTTGTGTTTTCTGATAAAAGCCGGTTCTGCCTGGGTGCCAGTGATGGCCGTGTGTAGGTTAGAAGGCGGCCAGGTGAGCGCCTGCAACCAACCTGTCTGCGGCCGAGTCACACTGGACCTAAACCTGGAGTTATGGTCTGGGGAGCAATTTCCTATGACAGCAGGAGCACTCTCGTGGTTATCCCACGCACCCTGACGGCGCCGTTGTACGTCGGTCTGGTGATTCAACCTGTTGTGCTGCCATTCATGAACAGCATTCCAGGGGTGTTTTCCAACAGGTTAACGCTCGCCCGCATACCGCTGTTGTAACTTAACATGCTCTACAGAGTGTCGACATGTTGCCGTGGCCTGTTGGATCACCAGATCTTTCACCAATCGAGCATGTATGGGACATCATTGGACGACAACTCCAGCGTCACTCCTAGCCAGCATTAACCGTCCCTGTATTGACCGACCAAGTGCAACAGGCATTGAGCTCTATCCCACAAACTGGCATCCAGCACCTGTACGACACAATGCATGAACGTTTGCGTGCTTGCATTAAACATTCTAGCGGTTACACCGGTTATTAATGTACCAGCATTTTACATTTAAAATGGCTCTTCTCGCGCTTACATTAAACTGTGATCTTGAAACCTTAATCGATTAAATATGTTGCGTATACAAATGTATTCCCGCCATTTCATTCCTCTACAACTATTTTTTCGTGGTGTTGGATTTTTTTCCGTCAGTGTATATATATAAATATATATTATTTTAAAAATATTAAACTAAAAGCATTGTTTTTCTTTACCATAATAATTCACTCGAATATCTTAAAAGAACAGCGTCATGCAAAATGAGATACATAAACATATACACTTCGCAAAAAGAAAAGAAAACGAAGCACCTGAAGAAAGTAGTTCAATCCCGACAAAACTCGGCAGGAAAGTGGCTCATATATGCATGCAAGTAGCTCACTCGGCATGCAAGAGACTCATAGCCAGTTGTTGTCCAATAATAGGGTTCTTTCATCAGGTAGTTCATTTTCCTGTTCTAAAAATTATAAACAGCATTTTTCAATTTACAAAATCTACTCAGAACCTGTCCTTTAGAAAGCCTGCGTACCTCACAATGAAGGACAAGTTAACCATATTCCAAATCTAATAATTGACAGTATTCTCTGATTCTCGTCTGTGTAATGCTCTTGCTCTAATTTTATTCACACATTTCACAACCGTTAGCATTACATTTTACATATTTAAAATTTTCCCACACAGTTGCTCTTGGTGTATACTGCAATATGAACATTATAAAAATGACAATTAGTGACGTACTAGTGACCCACCACAGCTCAAAGAAGCCACTCTTTATTGAGGGAACACCAAGAGCAACGCTCGCATCCACATACAATTGGGACAACGGATTGCGCCTGTATTTACCTCCACTGACTGGGAAGATATCTCGAAGTTGCATCCGTGCACACTAGGAGCAATTGACCCAGTTTGAGAGAGGACGTACGATTAAGCTGAGACACGCACGTTCCTCGACTAGCCGTATCGGTAAGCATTTCGAACGCATAAATGCACCATTAGGCGATGCTAGCGCCGAGGAGTGCATAATCTCCCGGCATTCGGGCAGGGAACGGCAGAAAGCCAATTTAGAACGATTGTGAGAACAGCAACAGAACAAAATTTGTCGCTCTCAACCAACTGTGGCCATGTTCCGTCTTCTGAATGTAAGGGAATTACCGTTCGGAGGTTGCAAGACGACATGTGGAACGACCCCTACATTCCATAAGGCCACTCCGCCGCCCACTACTGACCAGCAAGCAACGCGGGCGCAGCTTGCTGTTGTGTCAGGCCAGAAAAAGATGTGATAGTTTCAAGCCATATTAAGATGGAATCGTGTTGCCTTCAATGATAAGCCGCTTGGGTTCGATGACCAGTTCACACGTATCTGAAAACGAGTAGGTCAGTGCACGGTTACTGCCATTACCATGGATTGGTACATTGCTCTCTCTCCGGGATTGGCAGTCAAGTGAGCTATTTGCTACAATACCCGGACACTACTGGTAGTGTGTGAGATCTTAACAGCTCAAATCTACGTCTACGGTAATCAACAATCTGTTGTGTTGCCATTCTTTTCGCAGCATCACCAAGCAATTTTTGAACAGGATAACGGCTGGCCACACACAATTGCGGGATCTCATCTAGTCCTGCCTCCTTAATGTTGACGACACACTTCCATATTAAAACCGGATCGTCCGACTCTCACCGAGCGAATATATCTTGGACATGTTGGGACGATACCTATGCCCAGCCTGGGATGTCGGCAAACTGGCCCGTAATTTGGTCACCACCTTGCATGTTGTACGTAAGGGCACTATCAGTGAACTGTGCCACACGAAGTAACTATTTCTATTAGTGCCAGAGGTGACGCAGCAAAGCACTGACCTGTTCCACTCCTGTAGCTAATTTATCCGTATAAACAGCACAACTGTTCGGGAATAGTAAGAATTTCGTTTCATATCCATTAACATTGCTCATACCAACTTTCATCTTGATTGGGTGATACCTTCAGGGTGCTTCGTTTCTTTTTTTTTCTTTTTTTGTTTTGGCAAAGAGTGTACGTTTTGGAGGAAAATGACATTTCTTCAGCATTTTGAGTTTTAGCTAGCATGCTTTAACATTTGTTAATGAAATCTAAACAATTTTTCTTTTTTTCCAAGAAATGTTTCCACCTTGGTGACAACTGCATAGCTAATCATGTGCCCTTAACTACTCTTATGTACAGTTTTACATGATAAAAAGACTACAGAGAACATGTCTAATATTTCCAATAGACTTTAATGTAAGCCATTCCATCCGACAAATAGACGTTTATAGAAGCTAATTCATGGAAACCATTCTTTGCGGGGAGTGAGGGACATAAGATTGTGAGACCACCACGGGTGTACATTGTTGGTCATCGAGGGATTCTTTCTCCTTCGAATTTTTTAGTTCATTTAGAGATTCAGGATCCATGTTCGTTAATGACTTTTATTTATTGAAATATAAAATGATTTAGTGTTTGCACTTAGTCCCGAATCCAAGCTAGCTCATTAAATATAGTTGCCGTATGCCAGTGGTGGCCAACCTTTTACATACAATGCGCCAATTTTTTCACGTATGAGTTCAGATGCGCCATACAACTCAAGTTTGGGGTTGAAAAATAGGGATAGGGGTAGGACATTATTTGCTTAGGGGAGGAAAAGGAATAACTGAATCACGCGGTTAAATTAATTAATGAATTTACACCAGTTCAAAAGACACGTTTATGGTAGCACAAATCTACAATAGTCAGAAATGATCTCTTTTGTTTACAGACATAATCGTCATTTTTTAATGATTTAATTATTGTACGTAAAACAATATCTATTACAGCTAGCATTACTTACCATTAATAAAACTTTTGAGCGTGTTTGGATTTCGCTAGTCTTTCAATGTTTGGTGTTAAATTTGTTTCTGAGAACAGCAGAGAATTCTTCAAATTTGAACCAGTTATTCGCGACCTTGTTTTGCATTTAATCAAGTTCATGGACGAAAATACTTCTTCACATCTGTATGTTGTTCCAAAGCGACATATATATCTTTTTGCAAATTTTCTTAGCTCTGGGAAATTTTCACAGGGTAATGAACGCCAGAAATTAATTATGTCAGAATCATTTTAATCTCGAAAAAGCTCATCAAATTTCATTTTTAATAACGAATTTGTTTTTAAATCGATCACTTCCATTTGTATATTACTAGGCATCTGCATTACGTTTTGTTCACTTAGTGAAAATGGGTTTATAAATGCGAGCATGCAGTTTTCTTCTTTAGCAAAATCATGAAAACGACTTTCAAATGACCCTTGCAATATCTTGATTTTTTGAATATATTTGGTCAATTTGCTATTATCCGCAGCACATTCACTCTGCTCTTTCAAGTGTGGAAATTGAGTCAAACCCTCATTTTCTAACTGAGAGATGAACAGTTTTAATTTCATTTTACATGAACTGATGCTGTTGACTAAGCTAGGAAATAATTTATTCTTTGCCTTAAATCATTGAGATGGCTAGTAACGTCAACTAAAAATGCCAAATCAAATAGCCAGTTGTTGTCCAATAATGGGGTTCTTTCATCAGGTAGTTCCTTTTCCTGTTCTAAAAAATTAGAAACAGCATTTTTCAGTTTACAAAATCTACTCAGAACCTGTCCTTTAGAAAGCCAGCGTACCTCACAATGAAGGACAAGTTCACCATATTCCAAATCTAATAATTGACAGTATTCTCTGATTCTCGTCTGTGTAATGCTCTTGCTCTAATTTTATTCACACATTTCACAATCAGTAGCATTACATGCTGCATATTTAAAGTTTTCCAAAACACAGTTTCTCTTGGTTTATAATGCAGTGATATTTAAATACAGGGCGGTTTAAAAAATTTTCAAGCAAAGTTGTAGTGCCATTGACTTTACCTATCATTGACGGCGCTCCGTCCGTACACACACGCTGATGAGTTTTCTATAATCTAATTTTAGATTTTCTGGGCATGATTTTACTTTTTCAAATATGTCTGATCCTCTCGTTTTACCATGCAATGACTCCAGACTGGCAAGATCTTCAAAGACATGAAAATTATCATCAATTCCTCTTATAAAAATGGTTAACTGGGAAACATCACATGTGTCCGTTGATTCATCCTAAGCTAGAGAACAGAAAGTACAAGAATGGACAAGGTCTTCCAGTTGCTGAGATACATCCTGAGAGAGTTCCTCGATACGTCTCGTAACTGTCTGCCTTGATATAGCAATTTCGTTTGCTTTCCTTTAAATACCTTTATTACCATGATGGCGTGTAAGTATTTGGAGACAAGGCCTCACAATTTCTTTCCCGTCAGAAAAAGGTTTTTTTTTTCGCCATTGCTAAAGCAATTTCATATGACGCTTCTGTCATCGCCAAGTCTTCACAACTTACTTTAGCATATATATTTTGTCTTCTTCGGATTTCTTCCTTTTTCTTAGTCACATATTCTTTTCGTAACTCAGACCCAAAAACAAGCTTCATTTTTTCTTCTATGTTAGTCTGATGCTGTGTTTTATAATGTCTATTATGATCATGTCTTCTATTATGTGAAAGAGTACTTTCACAAACAATGCAAAACGGTTTTCCTGATGGACTTGCTATAAATAAAAACACATTTTCCCACTGTTCGTCAAATTCACGCTTACTATCACTTTCTGCGCTTCTTTTGCTCATTTTCTTTTGCTCTGTGATGGATAAAAGGAATTTTAAAAAAATAGAAAAGTACAAAACTCTAAAAATATAAATATTGAAAAAGAACAAATAGATCACAAGTTCGTACGTCGTTACACACAGTCACAGAATATCAATTATGTGGAATTTGAATTTTATGTTCGCGTTAAGAAACAGTAGTGGCGCTCTTCTTCGACAAACGTCATACACTGACGGAAAAAAATCCCAACACCAAGAAGGGGTTGTGTTAGATAAACGACAGTTGATAGGTGGTGAGAGTACATTTGTAAGATGACGTCTATGCAAATTTTGCGCTCGGCGCATACGTGTGCCGCTAGTAGCGCCTCTCGGAACATGCAACGCAGGTTTGCTGTAAATACGCGCTGTAACGTTCGTGAGCGTTAGTTTTCGTTGAGATTCGACGTAGTGTGTTGATGTTAGTCAAGAATGCATTTAAAAAGACGAAAAAGCCGTTATCAACAGCTCACGGAGTTTGAACGAGGTCATGTAATAGGGCTACGAGAAGGTGGATTTTCTTTCCGCATTATTGCAGAACGACTTGGCAGGAATGTAGCCACTGTGCATGATTGTTGGCAGCGGTGGTCAAGGGAAGGTGCTGCCTCAAGAAGACCGGGTTCCGGCCGGCCACGTGGCACTACTGAGAGGGAGTACCGTCGTGTACGGCGTATGGCCGTGGCGCATCGTACTGCGTCTGCGGCAGCAATTCGAGCTGTAGTTGCTACCAAAGTGACACAACGAACTGTTACAAATCGGTTACTTAAAGGACAGGTCCGAGCCAGACGCCCTATAGCGTGCATTCCACTTACTCCAAACCACTGCCGTTTGCGACGTCAGTGGTGTCAAGCTAGAGCTCATTGGAGGACGAAGTGGAGATCTATTGTGTTTTCTGATTAAAGTCGGTTCTGCCTGGGTGCCAGTGATGGCCGTGTGTAGGTTAGAAGGCGGCCTGGTGAGCGCCTGCAAACAACCTGTCTGCGGCCGAGACACACTGGACCTACACCTGGAGTTATGGTCTGGGGAGCAATTTCCTATGACAGCAGGAGCACTCTGGTGGTTATCCCACGCATCCTGACGGCACAGTTGTACGTCGGTCTGGTGATTCAACCTGTTTTGCTGCCATTCATGAACAGCATTCCAGGAGGTGTTTTCCAAAAGGATAACGCTCGCCCGCATACCGATGTTGTAACCCAACATGCTCAACAGAGTGTCGACATGTTGCCGTGGCCTGCTAGATCAACAGATCTTTCACCAATCGAGCACGTATGGGACATCATTGGACGACAACTCCAGCGTCACTCCCAACCAGCATTAACCGTCCCTGTATTGAACAACCAAGTGCAACAAGCATGGAGCTCTATCCCACAAACTGACATCCAGCACCTGTACGACACAATGCATGAACGTTTGCGTGCTTGCATTCAACATTCTGGCGGTTACACCGGTTATTAATGTACCAGCATTTCACATATAAAATGGCTCTTCTCGCGCTTACATAAAGCTGTGATCTTGAAACCTCAATCGATTAAATATGATACCTATACAAATGTATTGCCGCCAGTTCATTCCTCTACAACTATTTTTTCGTGGTGTTGGGATTTTGTTTCCGTCAGTGTATATATTTATTCGTGAATCTGTCTTTTAATCACTCTCAATACAAAAACCACGCTAGTACACTCAATAAAACGCTCTCGCAAAAACCCTGCTTCAAACTCTACGCCACGATGGCCCGTTTTGTCCAGTCATCTTTGGGTGATTATATAAAATATTTTTCCATACAGGTAGTAAATCAATACTAGTAAATCATTACTACCTGTATGTAAAAACATATTACATTTTTACATACAGGTAGTAATGATTTACTAGTATTTAAGGTGGAGCTCCACCTTAAGCATCGCTGACGTAACACACACATATACTATGTTCACCTATACTGGCCTGGTTTCTATAATTGCAGCACTGTTCAAACGTTCACCTCACATCTGGATTGGATCAAAGTGGCCCGAAACTACTCATGTGTATTTTAGATTAAAGTTCCTTGATTTTCTTATTCAATTGTTCGTACAGAGCCGGTGTCATTTATACTTATTTGTCAAGAATGTACGAGTGATTGGTTTTATATTGTAGTTAAACTTACTTTATTTTAGAATGATCTACAGATGCATGTCCTTAATGCGTCCACCACCACATTCCAGTGCTACGTATAGTCGTGGTATTACGCCTGATACAGTATTGAACCTCCTGCCGTATGGTGTATTTTAGCTATATTAAGTTCTAGGGATTACCACTATAGACACGGGATTTTAAGTAGCCCCACAATTAGAAATCAGCGGATATGAGATCTGGAGATCTAGAAGGCCATTCGTGCGCACTATGCCTGCTCATTAGAAGATCGGCGCTAAACATGCACGCCTCATTTGGTGCACGCCGGATTTCACGTTATATGCAAATTATTAGCTTAATAAAACCGTGTGTTTTTGCGATCAGAATGACAGCACGAGCCTTTATTATTTTCGCACATGGAACATGTGACTGCATTTCTCCGTAATGGTTCTGTAGGAATAATGTGAAATGTCACTTATGTGGCATTCTTTGCTGCAGCGCCCACTATTGTCGACATTGTGAACTATTTTTCCCTCGATGCCATTCAAAATCCGGTACCTCGGTGGATGCAAACTGTATGTGTCTCCGACCCATAAGTCTTTTTAATCGCATTTTACTTTTGCACCAAACTTTTGAATCACCTTCTATTTAAGATAGTGGTCCTTTATTCACGTTGAAAACCTAAGAATCGTAAATGGACGAATTTTAAATCTACATTTAATAAATGATATTTTGAAAATTAATAACTGCATATAAAATAAAAAGTTTTTCAGGTTAATTGTAACTCAGTGTTATGGTGAATAAACACATTGCATATCATTATTTCCACAGTAATTTATTTATCTCTATTAGAAAAGTTATATTAGATTAGACATTAAAATTCCGAAATATTTTGACGAAATCTTAAACAATCAAATGCAATAATATCCAAAATTTGAGGACATTCAATCACATTGGTCTTTGTTCTATATTCAAAGTTAAGGTTTATCAATACCAGTCACATTTTGTTGTCTTCAGCTTTACGTTTTTTTCCTTATACTTTGCTTTCTATTAAGGTGCAGTAATTTCCTTTGGTATTTTAAAGTTCATCCAGAAAAATTTTCTTTTGTGTTTTGTTTTTCTTTCCACACATTTTGATAGTAAAGATTTCTAAAATAAAATATGTTAACTTTCAGAAAATTAGGAATTCACTTGCCACTTTAGGATAGTAATACATTATTTTTCATTTAATTTCTATAAATTTTAACGCCCAAACTTTCTTTATGATATTGATTAGAACAGTGTTTTCCCGTTTCTTTATGATATTGATTGAACAGTTTCTCAATTTTTTAATATCTGCCGACGCTCTGCATTTCAAAAAAAAAAAACATGCCATTGACGCCTCCTTTTGAAAATTTTGATATCTTTAGGGCACTTGATATGATGCGATTTTTTTTTTTTTTGAGAAAATGTGGTGATGCATTTGTAATAAGTTAATGACCTTAGGTATAAGAAAAAAATATGTGATTTTTACCACCGATAACTTTACTTTTACTTTCTTTCCTGAAAACATTTTATTATTTGGTTACGAAAAAAAAAGCAAATTTACTATAACTTATTTCAAGTGCACAAATAAAACACGTCCAGTAGCTATTCAACCTTAAAATGATTGGAAGAATCAGTTGGTTGGCAGTGGTACTTTGGAGGGATGTTTCGGTTGAATAAATTGCATTATTTTTGATTTCCTGTTTTGATCTTGTTTGCTACGATATATTCAAAAAGCACTACTCCACCTTTAATGACTTATCACATTTGCATTTTAAAACACAACAATTTATTTCATAAACAATAACATGTAGACACGATGAGCTCTTTGCTACAAAACTCATGACAACTTCTCTCTAATGAGGCGAAACTCGAAATGACGCTCTTACGTCATACACAGTTTCTGCAGTGCGATGTGCACCTGGCGCCATCTATTACACACAGTAGTGTGTAAAAGATTGAGAATAACAAAAATGTACAGCATATTTCCTCCCTAATTCTCAATCTGTTGTCACTTGCAAAAGTTCTAAGAGTTCAAAAAACTTGTACAACATTTAGGAGTTTTAGGTAATTGTTGAGTTTCGATTTAGTAAGAATTTCGGAGATTGTTGAGTTTCGATTTAGTAAGAATTTCGGAGATTGTTGAGTTTCGGCTTAGTAAGAAAGTCTGAAACATTTTTATCTGTAGTCACATACTGAAGATAAAATGTCGTATCTCTGAGTTTCTCATTAATGAAACTTACCTGTCTTACCATAATATTCGATTTACGTGACGTACATCCACTGTTTCCTAGAATAAGTGCTGACACAATCCTTTTCCAGTGAGTTCTTCGACAAAAAAATGCGAAAATGTCCGAGCCTCATATCTTTTCCGAACGTCATATCTGTGCGATAGGAGAATACGTTTGTTTTTGAACACAGGGTGAACCAACGAACTTCCCTCTTTTCTGTTTCCTTATAGGAAATATCATTTTCTTACAGAAAAAATATTTTTTCTTATATGACCATCAAAGCTGAAACTAGAAATTTGAGCATTTGCGAACATATATATTTATACGATAAAATGTTTCATAGCCTATACCAAATGGAAACCGAGAATTTCAGCTCTTTAATGGTACAGACAGCAGGAATATTGAATACACACTGAATCAAAATGACGCCATATCCTTCAAGATCGTCATTACATCATTGCGAAATTTCTTTCAATCACTGAACTTATAAATCAAGAAGACAAGAAGAAATGGAGATTCTATATATCCCCTTCGTTTCGCGTGTACTAGATAGATACATCAAATAGATTGATTGCTTTGAAGGCTACAGCTGTCTGATGACGCGAATCATCACATGAGCACTATTCTGAGAAATACATAACTCTGTTGGAATAAAATGAACTTGTGTAACACAAGTTTCACAATTGTAATGCTAATTATTAATTGCCAAATTAACAGTGTACAAATCTGAAAATTCCTTCTAAATAATATGCAAGGTAAAAATGTACTTTTCGGGAATCTCGACAAAAGGCAGAAAATGAGTTCCTCAAATTAATGTCTTCTATCTTCGTGTACTTACAAAATGCGTTAGTTGATTATTAGAACCTGTACTTACAAAATGCCTTATTTGTTTATTACTTATTCCTTTACCCGTACTTGTCCGCTGTCCTTCACCATGGCCAACATATATAATCTGGTATTAACCACTTTGAATAACCTGGTATTATAATTTGTTGCAAGGATGTGAATAAGGACCAAAATTTGCGTTAGCAACTTTATGTGTTCTATGTCCCTACCTTCGTGTGAATCAGTCTTTTTTTCTAACTTTGTAGTCTGCGTCGGCTAATAGTATGCTTATATATGACAGAAATACACGCAATAGTATGCTCAGTCATATGTATGAGAATGCACTCATACGCCATCGTTCTTTTATCCGACCGTTAGTTAATTTCCTGGCACACACAAATGAAGAAACTGGCCTGAAACAGTGATCCCAAACAAAGTAAGCAATCGCTATAACAAACACCCTAAAGTTCATTCGACCACCCGACGTGACGTGCGTAGGTTACATAAAAATTATTTAGGATTTACATCCATCTGACATTTACAATTAGGAACACTCGTTTTCAAATTTAATCTTTTATTTCAGTTTCTGACGATATTACTGAATACTATGGAATTGATATAGCAAATTCGTAGTATTCGAAACTTTAAGGAAGTTTATCTGTTCATAGGATGTCTGTTAATGTTAAGTACAATTTCGCTTAAAGCAATACCTATTCATGGCATCTGCTCAGCGCATTATAAAAATTAATGGCGTCTCATTGCGATATTTCCATACTTATAATCAATTGTTTAAAAAGCAAATATTCCAAACACACAAAATGACAACAAATGCGAACAACATAAAGAAAAATACCGACAAATACGTGCTTTTTGATCACTTACTGATCATGTTTAATACATAGTACCTAATATTAATATTTAGAATGGAATGTTCCAAATATTAATATTTAGAATGGAATGTTCCAAATATTAATAGTTAAAATGAATGCTTCGTTTGTTTTACTTCAGGGGGATACTGGTAGTTTTAGCGTTTTTATATGACAGTGGTTTTCTTCGTTACCTCCAGATTTAGGATAAACGTTTCTCCTGTTCTTCGAACTAGCCGGATAGCATAATCATTTTCCTTCAATTATATAACTGTGCAGGACAGGTATGTACAGGACATTGTACCAGAAACCAGCAATAATCAGAATTCCTTTACTAAAACTTTTTTTATTCTTAGAACCAAGTTTGTACGTCTTCTCTGTCTTTTTTTTTTGTGATAGAACATCGATTTTTTTGTTATAGCCGTTCAGGTAGATCTATGCTTTATAAATAACCGCAGGGTAAAGATTTTCATAAAGAAGTCTACATCGCGTTCTGCACTCAACCACATTCTTTGAGATTGCTGTATCTGTTGGTGCATTTTCTTTATATTCTTTAAAGCTTTAGATCTTGCTTTTGAAATAGTTGTAAAGGTACTACTTTCTTTGGATCTTAGTTCGGTGCTCTTTTCCGGGTAAAAAGCAAATGCTAACTATTTCTCCCGTCTATTTTAAATAACATTGCTTATTTTACGTTTAGAAATGATAATTCCATGATTTATCCAGCGGTTTTTTAATTACAATATGCGAATATTTCTCTTCGTAAAGAGCGAAAAGGTAACTTTCTGTTCAAAGTTTGTGTAAATGCTCCATTTGCTTAGCATACGATTTAAGTGCTATAGCGAGCAAGTCTATATCGCAGCACAGTACACTTCTGATCAAACATATTTTCTACTTTAAATGTTTTCGATCACCACAATTTTTATTTTATTCTGCAAATGTTCTTAAACGTTTCTTCAAGGAATCTATTTTGGCTTTGCTATCAATTATGTGAATTATATAATTAAATGAAACACTTTGAGTGAATATTTTGTACCAGTTATAACGATCTTTCTATCTTTGTAAAATAATAAATACCTTACGTATATCAATGGTCACAAGGACAATTGATGCAAAATTTCTTCCCAAATGCTAGAGGTCCAGTGACCTCTAACATTTCGGAAGAAATTTAAAAAAAAGAAAGCCGGATTAAAGAGGATTTTTTCATTTTTGCTGCGTATTCAATTTTCAAACTTTACTTCGTAAAAAATTAATATACAGAAAATCTTGTTTTTTACTGCATGCTTTGTAACAATTTTAAACTATTATGTAAAATGTAGTTAATTTTGCATTAATGTTGCCGGAACATTTGTTTGTCTGTCATCTATTTCTGAAGTTTTAGTTCTTCAGGGATTCGCACTGTGCTCGACTGCCGTCGAGATGAAGTGGCACAAATGATTCGATTTGCACATGGTGAAGCGTTATATTTGAGCCTCAGAAAACATCCTCAGTTGATAGGATGTTCTTTGTTCTGAGTGGTGTAAAGGTAATATTCTCGAACGTAAATTGGGAGATGCGAGTTCGATTACCTGTCCAATTTTCAAGTTTTCTGATTCATGTGTACTTCCGTGATTAATTTGGCATCCATCCGCACACAACATCTATTTATTCTTTGTAGGTAGTGTTAATTCCGTAATCACTCTACATGTTGTATAAATGTTGTGCGGTTCGCTGATACCAGGCGTAACTAAAGGATATTTCCATCTTTTTGTCACGATAAGGTGTTTCTTACACTTTTTTTAAATTTGATTTTTGGTGTCATGACATGCTGTAATACAAAAATATTTGTTCAGTGAGGAGCACTTCATTCATTCATTCTTGGCGACATTTACAATTTGTATTAACTGATTTGCTCTCTTAAATAAACAGTAATGATAAAGAAACGTGATAGAATCTTTTGTTTTGTCTTGAAAATGAGAGTTTTAATACAGCAAACTGTTATTATGAGTGAAGTGTACAACGAAAGGTCGTCCGAAGGGAATTCAGGTTAGAGCCCCTGTGAGAGGTATGGACGTTGTTTTTGTCTTACGGCACTGTCTCGTTCCTTTCCTTGGGAACAGAATTAGAGACAGTCGATTACTTAGAGCATATCCTGTTTCCCACAGTTTTCGTTAAACCGCTAAACAAAATAAAAATAAAGATAAAAATGATAAATATGTGTTGAAATAATTACGTAAAGGAAGCGACGCTGCAAATGAATACGATGTAAATCTGATGTGCGGTTCCCCAACTCTAACAAAGGGTAACAAAACATTTTTAAAAAACTATAAACGCTTTACGATTCTGTAGCTGTTTTTTCAGAGAAAAGTAGTTATATAATTTTTTAACGAACTGAAATATGATTTTTTTTAAACTTCCATTTTTTCGTAATTAAAACTTTCAGTTTTATACTGACAAAATGACTTACGTAAATTATACAAGCACTATTCAAATCGGTTTTATGTTAAATATCTGGAATTACAAAGTCGCCTTTAGTTCAGCTAATGTAGTTAAGTATTCCACGGCTGAGTAGTCATCTAACGGTGCTTGCGTAGGAATATACGTCCTGTCCAAAATTTCAAGCAATTGTTGGTTATAGTATTCTGGCTGTCTTCGGGTCCATAATATCACAAATAGCGACATCTTTCCATTGGCCTTGCTTAGTTGTTTTAGGTGTGTTTTTAATCGAGGCGTTTTACATTTTATTGTATTTGAAATGAATGTCAGATACGATAACCTGAACGTGCTGTTCCCAATTTTGCACTGACTTTCTTTAAGAAGACGTGTGAGAACATGCACGTTATTTGAACAGCGTAATTTATTCACTTTGATAACACTTAAGAACACATTGGATTAGGTATGTGTCCTCCTTAGCACATTGTATTATGTTCGTATCCTTTTATACAGAGTCAATGAATCGAGGAAAGGGTCAGATCAAACGTAGTTGGGCCAACACCGGTGCCTCACAAGGAATTTTAACCCATGTACAACTAGGACGATTACTCAAAAGACCGTGCATTACTTCCTTTCGCCAATGGAGTAATAAACTGTAACGCATCTTCTCTAATTGTATTAAAAACAAAAGTGGTTCTCCTAAATTTAGGATGGTGGATATTTCGAAGTGATGACGTAACTTTGAAGCAACAAGAAACACTTTTATAAGAAAATATGATTTCTTACTCTGAAATACACTGATGGACAATTGCTAAGGACGGATCATAAACGGTTACATAGCGCAAAAAAAAGTAAGTGTGGTTGGATGCCAAGTGAAATAAAATAATGTCAGAATGCCAGGACATTATAAGAAAGACAATTTATTGTGCTCTGAAATCCAGAAGGCTTTGGAACGTGTTCAAGGGACAAACAGGCCATTTTGTGCAGAATACGTAAACGGGAAAAGAATGCAATTACCTTCCGCAGGCGTTCCGGCGTAAGATGTCAATACGGGATATGGCCACCATGGAGGGCGATGCAAGATTCCACACGTCGTGTCATGCTTTGCACAATATTATCAAGCAGCTGTTGGGGAAATTTATCCCATTCCTCTGTCAGTGCACGGATGAGGGTGTCCTTGTTTATTGGAGGGCATTGGTGACCACCAAGACTCCTCCCCAAAGCATCCCACACATTTTTAATGGGATTCAGATCTGCAGAACGTGCTGGCCATACGAAGCGTTGAATATCCTCGCTCTCAAGGCACTCCTGGGCAGTGACTGTTCGATGACATGTTGCGTTGTCGTTCATGAAAATCAATCTATCACCGACAGCACCACGGAACATGCGAACATGAGGTAGCAGAACATCATTAATGTATCGTTGGCCAGTCATAGTCCCAGTTGGAAGCACATAGAGGGACGTACGGCCATTGATCATGATGCCATTACACTACATTTCGGATATCGGTCCCTTTCCTTTATGTTTGCTGGAAAATATGCAGTACCTCTATCACGCCAGATCAGTTGTCGTCGACAATCAGACGATAGACTGTTTCTACTCTCATCTGAGAAGAGGACAGCAGACCAGTCGTTATCAGTCCAATTGCGATGTTGATGGCACCATTGCAAACGGGCGGTACGGTGACGTTTGGACAATGGGCTGCACACAACATGACAACGGGCCTACAGTCCTCCTTCATGCAAACGTCTGGCGACAGTTTTTCGGCAGATCCGCTTGCCAGTAGCACCCATAAACTGATTTGCTACCTCACTAGCTGTGCTGCGCCGGTGTCTTTTTGTTGATAGCACTCTGTACCGATCTTCTGCAGGTGTCGTACTGCGAACACGACCTCCCCCGTGACGTTTGCTACACTCTCCATTTGTTTGAAATGATTTCCAAAGCCTTAAAGCAACACTGTGGCTGACGTCGAACTCCCTGGCAACATCTGTTATTTTTCGCCTTTCTTCAATCTTGCCAATAATACGGCCACGCGTAAAATCATCTAGGTGATATCGGGAAGACATACTGAAAATTGCAAGTTCGTCAATTGATTCTTTCCCTTTCAACATTGCGTTTGAACAACAACGGTCAATACGCGTCAAATCCTTTATATCTCTTATCAGCGCTATGACGTCACGAACAAGTTCGGCAATCCAAAATTTGCATACGCACAACACGTCTTACTGCATCCCGCACTTATGCTAATTTCCACATTTTCCTGCCTTCCATTTTATGGTTGCTATCGTTGCTATTGTCATCCGTCCTTAGCAATTGTCCGGCAGTGTAGTGCTACGAGTTTGCGGGAAGGACGTTTTTTTCTTTTGTTCTTTTTTTGAGTCTAGAAACAGGTTTGCTCAGGTGTTTCTACAACTAGATCATACATTATCAACGTCAAGACTTCTATTCGAAATCAGATAACTAGTGAAACAAATCCGAAACGTTACAGTAAAAGGCAGACATTAAACAAACATCCGTTCCTATGTATCGGATGTCTAATCCTGAGAGCGTAGAGGAAGAAAATACAGTGGTCGACTAAAGTTTATGAAGAAAATTAATAAAATGACGTGCTTTTTACGCTTTTCAACCGTAGGTTGAAGAAGCGTATATGCTCCAGCTATGTCCGTCCGTCCGTCCGTGCGCGCGATAACTCCCGTGAAAATGGTTCGATTTCAATGAAAATTTAGTATGTAGTAGGGGACCACTTGGGGACGAACCCTATTGAAAATGGGAGAAACAGGGTTAAAGGTCAGGACATAGGAGCGGGATCCATTCCATTGCTCTTATGCGTCATAACTTGCGTAAAAATGGTTCGATTTCGATGGAGTTTTAGTATTTGGTAGGGAATCACATGGGAACGATCCCTATTGAATATAACTGAAATGGAGTCAAAGTTCAGGACATAGGAGCGGGATCCATTCCACTGCCTTATGCATCATAACATGCGTAAAAATGGTTCGATTTCAATGAAATTTTAGTATGTGGTAAAGAACCACCTCGACACGAACCCTGTTCAAAATAGGCGGAATGGGGTCAAAGGTCAGGACATAAAAGCTGGATCCATTTCATTTCCTTTATGCTTCATAACATGCGTAAATATGGTTCGATTTCGATGAAATTTCAGTATGCGGTAGGGAACCACCTGGGCACGAACCCTATTGAAAATTGGCGAAATGGGGTCAAAGGTCAGACAGGGCATAAGAGCGGGCTTTATTCCATTGGCCTTATGCGTCATAACTTGCGTAAAAATGGTTAGATTCCGATGAAATTTTGGTATGTGGTAAGGAACTACCTGGGAACGAAACCTATTGAAAATGGGCGGAATGGGGTCAAAGGTCAGGACATAAAAGCGGGATCCATTTCATTGCCTTTATGCGTCATAACATGCGTAAATATGGATCGATTTTTGATGAAAGTTTAGTATGTGGTAGGGAACCACCTGGGCAAGAACCCTATTGAAAATGGGCGAATGGGGTCAAAGGTCAGGCAGGGCATAAGAGCGGGATTTATTCCATTGGCCTTATGTGTCATAACTTGCGTAAAAATGATTCGATTTCGATGAAATTTTAGTATTTGGTAAGGAAACACCTAGGGACGAACCCTATTGAAAATGGGCAAAATAGGGTCAAATGGCAGGACACTGGAGTGGGATCCATTCCATTGCCCTTGTGCATCATAACTTACCTAAAAATGTTTCGATTGCAAGAAAACGTTATCATGTTGTTCCGGATGTATAGTGAACCGGTTCTGTTGAATATCAACGAAATGGGGAGAAAGTTCATTGCACAAAAGCTAGATTTATTCCACAGCCATTATTCTCATAACTTGCGTAAAACTGCTTCTATTGCGACAAAACTTTAGTATGTTATTCTTGATGTACAATGAACCAATTCTGTTGAATATCATCGAAATGGGGTCAAAGGTCAGGCCACAGGAGCGAGATTTATTCCACAGCCATTATCCTTATAACTTGAGTAATAATTTCTGGTTTGTTGGAAAGCGTATCATAATCAATGCATTGCCTGATTTTACTAAATTGTTTTTACTAACTCCAACCGTAAGTTGAAGATTCGTATATGTTCCAGCTTTGTCCGTCGTCTGTCTGACCGTCCGCACGATAACTCGCGTAAAATTGGTTCTATTTCGATGAACTTTTAGTATGTGGTAGGGGGCCACCTGGGAATGAACCCTATTGAAAATGGGAGAAAAATAGTCAAAGGTCAGGACATAGGGACGGGATCCATTCCACCCTTATAACTCATAACTTAAGTAAAAATGGTTCGATTTCGATGAAAATTTAATATGTGGTATGAGACCAGATGGGAATGGACCTCATTGAAAATGGAAGCAAAGTGTCAAAGGTCAAAGCATAGAAGTGGGATCCATTCCATCGGTCTTATGCATCATAACTAATGTAAGAATGCTTCGATTGCGACAAAACTTTATCATGTTTTTACGGAAGTATAGTGAACCGGTTCTGTTAAATATCTGTATATACCGAAATGGGGTCAAATGTCAGGAAACAGGAGCGCGATTTATTCCACAGCTACTATTCAAATAACTTAACTAAAAATGCTTCTATTGAGACAAACTTCAGTATGTTTTTCCAGAGATATACGACACAGGTTCTGTTGAATATCATCGAAATGGGGTCAAACGTCAGGACACAGGAGCGAAATTTATTCAACAGCCATTATCTTCATAACTTGACTAAAAGTGCTTCTATTGCGACAAAACTTTAGTATGTTGTTCCGGAGGTATACTGAACGGTTCTGTTGAATATCATTGAAAAGGTGTCAAAGTTCAGGACACAGGAGCGAGATTTATTCCACAGCTGTTATTCAAATAACTTGACTAAAAATGCTTCCATTGAGACAAACTTTAGTATGTTGTTCCAGAGATATACGGAACAGGTTCTAATGAATATCATCGAAATGGGGTCAAACATAAAGACACAGGAGCGAAATTTATTCAACAGCCATTATCTTCATTACTTGACTAAAAGTGCTTCTGTTACGACAAAACTTTAGTATGTTGTTCCGGAGGTACACTGAACCATTTCTGTTAAATATAATCGGAATGGGCTCAAAGGTCAGGGCACAGGAGCGAGATTAATTGCACAGCCATTATCCTCATAACTTGAGTAATAATTTGAATAATCATTTCTGGTATGTTGCAAAGAGTATCATAATCAATGCATTGTATCATTTTACTAATTTGTTTTTTTCATTTTCTTAAAACATCAATAATCCTATTATCGGAACCATCTGCATTTTCACAGTTACTTATTTATGTAATTATTTTATTTTGTTTGTTTTATGCAAACTTTCTCATTTCTGTTTCATACCGATTTATGCGATATCGTCCGATGAAACGAACCAACAAATCTGAATCATCCACATTATATAAAGATTTTAATTCATAGCCAAACATGATTTCTAACATATGATTTTTTTCCTTCTCAGCTGTAGCTTCAGAGGCTTCCCTTATTTCATGGTGTTGTTTTTTCAACCATAATCGTGCCTATTTTTGAATCTTTGAAACGAAGCATTTTTGTATCTGAACTATTGAATTTTCTTTTCCTTGCCAAACTGTGTCTCTTTTTAGAGAACATATTTTATCAGTAATAACTTCAGGCTAGGCGTTTACGGGGTAAATGCATAAAGCAAAGTTTATCACTAAATTTCGTGATTGCCACTTTAAATTTATTATAACTGTGGCCAGTTGAATTTTGAAACATATCCACTTGTGTTTACCGCTCAATATGTCACCTACAGTTCGTCTTCTAGTTAACTTGTCCAAAGTGTTGGAAAACATTTGTGCTGACGCCTGAAGCTGAATACCATCTTTCGTGTTCGCATATCGAAATTTTTTCATGTACATCCAACAAGTTTTACATATGTCAGGATGGTTTAAAGAACTCCAGCCGTACGAGCAGTTACTGCGAGAAACAGTAAAAATCGAAGCCGCAAAACGAGATGTTTTCCAATAAAATATATGAAACCCGACAGGAAATGTCACATTCTGATGTAGTGTCGTCTCTGTCGAAATGAAAATCCGTGCAGTTAATGCATTCTTATTTGGTCAACTCGCAGAAGAAACCACATGGACAAGGTAATTAGTCTCTACCTCTCTGTTTAGCACACGTTGGTATTAAACTGGGGTGGTAACATCCGAAATCGGAAAGAAAGAAGGCATGGCTTTCAAAGGGGAGTCTTTATTTCCAGGTGTGTGTGTGTGCGCACTCACGAGAGCTGACACACACACACAAACACACACACACACACATGTCGTTTCTTTCTTTTAACAGATTCCAGAAATCACGGAGGAGTGCTTTCTGTTTTCGGCAGCTGACAGTACTTTGCTAATTTCATTCTGTTTTTTCTCAGGGAGCGGTTTTGAAGGGGGAACGGGTGAGGCTCTTGTCTAACCCAATCCGGAAAACATATTTAAAGAAATACCGTCCAAACATGGTTTCGGGACACACTTAAGAAGATAAGATGGGTTATTCGTGGCGTCTGTTCAAATGTATATTTGAAAAGAGGCGGTTCAACAACTCATTCTACAAAGATATACTCAACATTTAGCAAAAATGGCATGGAGGATCGCGGTTGGCGGTGCGGTTGTTTACAAGTGGGAATTTTTATTTTGTAGAATTGAATAAGATCTGTAATCCGTGAGCAATGGGCTGAAGGCGGAAGGAGGTTTAACGAGGTTTGGCTGTACATATCAAGGGGGGAGGAGAAAATTACGATCAGATCGAAGAGCACAATTTTACACTGGAGTACACCACATTGCTTCAATTATATTATTTTGATATTGCGCGAAGACCAGCTTTACCTCGAACTACATTGACTTTTCTAACTCTTAAGATACTCCCGGTAGATTGAGCATAGATATTGTGCAGACGAATTAGAATGACGAAGAAAATAGTTGGAAATGAAAGGTCAGAGTATACAAAATTTCTTGTTAAAAGTTTACATTGTAGATAATATAATTCCTGGAAACTACCGGGTGCGCCATATAAAAGAGGACCCGTGTCCAGACGTTGTTAGGCGGGTTAAAGTGTGTTGGCGGGTTTCCAGTTAAAACCGTTTTGTTCCACTTCTAACCGGTTTCTGCGTGTACAGGTGCAAAGAAATCTCCTCCGGAGTGGTTAGTCACAGCCAGAGCAGTGTAGGTACGCGGTCACAAGTGTAAGTGAAGAGAGAACAAAGGCAACGGAAATGGTTTTAAGTACGGAACAGCGGATTTTTATTGTGGAACAGTATTTCAGAAATAACTCATACAAGGTTTTAAATGAGTTATTTACAGGAAAATTTCCTACATTGTGCAGCACCGGCGAAATCAGTGGTACAGACGTCAGTGCGGAAATTTCGTGCAACCGGCAGGGTGTGCAACAGGAGAAGAAACAAACCCAAGACAATTCGTACTGAAGACAATATCAAGGATGTGTGCACAAAGATGTTTAAAAGCCCTCGGAACACAATTCGCCGATTATCGTATGCAACGGGATTATCTGACTAGTCATGTTGACGCATAGTTAAAGTGTATTTGAATTTTCGGCCGTACAAAGTTATGGTTCTCCAAGAACTTAAAACTCCTGATTATGCAAAACAGCTGCAATATTGTAAGTGGTTTCAGGAGACCATTGCCAGCGGTGAAATGGACCCAACACTTTGTTACATGACAGATGAAGCATGGTTTCATCTCTCCAGGTGAGTCAATGCGCAAAACAGCAGGATTTGGACCGACACGAATCCCAGATGGACAATGGAGACTCCTCTGTACGACCAAAAGATAAGCGTCGGTTGTGCTGTGTCTGCGAAGACGATAGTCGGCCTATCCTTTTTCACTGACACCATCAACTCGGAGCGCTGTGTTCAGCAACTGTTCAACCCATTTGTTGCCACACTTACAGAAAAGAGCGAAGATAAGCTTTCTTTCAGCAGGATGGTGCAACGGCGCTTACTGCGCAGAACAGTCAACGTTCTGTGCATGAAGTGTTTGGGGAGGACAGAACTGTATCGAATGTACTATGGAAACCCAGATCACCCGATCTTTCCACCTGTGACTTTTATCTGTGGGGAGCATTGAAAGGGAAACGTACGGAACTAATCCGCACACCGTTGATGAATTAAAATTGAACATTACGGATACCATAAACCAGATTACAGCCGATGTTTTGCGGCGCGTTACGAACAACATATTCCGTCGTGTGCAGCTGCGTCTTGATGTCGGAGAACAGCACTTTCAGCAATTGTTGTAAACGCTGGTAAATTATTCATGTTTTCTGTCATTTCAACTATTCTTTACCATGTATAGTAACATTGCCTGAGTGTTGTCGTTCATTATACTCGGGCCTCTTTTATACAGCACCCCCTGTATGTTATAAAAGAACATGATTGTAAATTTTTTCAATCGCCGCCTCTTAGCTCAGTGGTCTGTGCTTGCTGATAACATTCGTCAGAGCAACGTTCAGGTTCGAATTCCGGTCAGGCATAAATACTTCGTGTGTCTTACGACACTGGCTCTCTCCCTTCCCTGGAACCAGTGGCCTTAAATTATGGTCAGGCGACTGTTTGTAGCCCATTCAATTACTCACGGTAGTCGCTAAACCTTTAACGAATATAAAAAATATTTTGCAATCAGTCTTTTCATAGCACATAATGTAAAAAAAGGGAAAGCAAACTCAAATTTGTGATGATCCTCTGTGGCGCTTAAAAATCTTATGAAGATCGTACGTTAAATCTTTTATCATGTAATGCGAGGATCAATCCGATTTTCATTTATTTTCGTGAATGAAGAAAAATGAAATATCTATAATTCGTTCGTTTCAATGAAAAAATATATAAAAATGAGACTACGCTCAAATCAAAACTGAAAGATAAATAACTGAAAGATTAAAGGTTTCTTTAAATTCTTAGTGCTTCGGTGGTGCATAGGAATGCTAGGAAGTTGCTTAAAAACAATTCTAGTCTAATAAGTCACTGGGATTCTTACTGAAGATTTTAACGCGGTGCTATCTAGGAATGGAGATTGTTATCTTGAACAAGGGTATGGAAGCTTGTTGCATCAAATTTCAACTTGATAGATTACAAATAAATGCATGATAACTATATTTGTATTTCTAACCAGCATCACAGCTACGTACTCTCACAAAAAGCAAACAATATTTTTTACTCCCAATTATTCGAATGAATTTTCACATTTTTCTGATTAAAGATGTTCCCTAGTTATTTAATCTCGCCTTAAATCTTAGATATTCCCCAGTTATTTAATATCGCCTGAAATCTCTGATGCATATTTCTAGAAATACGTGAATTCAGTTATATCTTGCGTCACTGCAATTAATTCTCCAACCAGAAACGTCAGAGTGTTGATTCAAAACTATTTGCCGATATATTATACTGAAACATATGTTTATAAAATTCAATCGTACATCATGTATAACTTTCAGCACGTGATGAAAAGTGGACTTGAGCAGGTCACAGAATGGGCTGCTTGAGTTTGAGTTTCGCGTCGCAACGCATTAGGTATGCAACCACTGCTGCCATTAATCCAGGGTATCCATGATGAAAAAATCTTTTAGTATAGACTGAGTTGCATAACGAGTTTAGAGCCCCGTATAAAAATTTCTGTTCACGCACCACTCTTCTTGGCTCCATTATTGACTGATGCTTTGGTCTAAATGTGCAAGTCTTTTAAGCTGAATATGGTTTTAAGTGACCTACCTTCATAAGCTTTCCCGATCATTCTGACAATTCTAATGCCCCTTTCTGGGAGGTTTCTGGACTTTTCAGCTCACACTAACGGGGTTCTACATGCTTTGCAAAGGACAGCTTTAGAGCGTTAGTTACCGAAGACAAAAGCAATGACAGACAAATAAAAGGATTTACTTGCTTTGCAATGCGCAGCTTCAGAAGCGTACGTTACCGAAGGCAAAACACCAAACTCAAAGAATTAAGTCCATCAGAAATGCTATTTATATAACTTCCAGTAATACAACTAATTATGTGACAGCAGAATAGTAAATTCAAATTCAAAACGATTTCATTACAACAAGAGGAGGACAAATAAATATATTAATACACTTAAAAGTAAAGTTGCAAAAATAAAAATCACCCGCATATGTATATTGGGTTGGCCAAAAAGTGATTCCGTTTTTTTCCTGTGTAAATGAACAGCGAATTTTGAATGGGAAACAAAACCTTTAGCCAGACACATATTGTCCATTTTGTTCGATGACCTATCGCCATCTGGCAGGCTGGTTCATGATTCCGCGCTCAAAAATGCTTTTGTTTTTTTCGGCAAAAAACAGTTCCAAGAAGGATTTGATAGCCTCTTTAGCAGTGAAGATTTTACCATTCAAGCGTTTTGTAACGAACGAAACAAATGGTGGTCTGATGGTTCCAGGTCTGTCAAATATGGTGGATGTGGTAACACATCCCATCCAAGCTGCAACAATTTTTGATGAGTGAACAAACTTGTATGTGGTCTTGCGTTTTCATGGTGAAATACAACACCTACGCGATTCACCATTTCTGGACGCTTCTGTTTGACTGCATCACTTAATTTATTATTTACACGTCCGAAATAAATCTTTGGTTCCTCGAAAGAAATTCAAAATATACAACACCTTTGAAATCCCACCAGAATGACAGCATAACCTTCCTTTGTGCATATCTGCTTTTGAAATGCTTTGAGCAGGTTCATCACTCTTGCTCCATGACATTTTCGTTCGACGTTGTAGACGGTCCAATTTCAATCGGCTTTGATCATACGTTTCAAAAATGCATCGTTTTCTTAACATTTCAAGAGCGAATCGGAGATGTCAAAGCGCTTAGTGAGATGAATTTCTTTGAGATCATGTGGTGCCCACATATCGAGTTGACTAACGTATCCCATTTGCTTTAAATGATTTTCAACGCTCGATTTCGTTATTTTCAGATTCTCGGTAATCTATCGTGTCGTTAAACGCCGATTGGATTCGTTCAATGGCTTTAATTTGTCGTCATCAACTTCGATTGGCCTTAATGAGCGTGGTTCAGCTTCCGCATCAAAATCTCTAGGCCGAAGTTTTGCAAGCCAATTCTGACACTGCCGTTATTTTAAGGCATCTTCACCATACACATCACATAACTTTTTATGAGCTTGCACAGCGTTTTTTTATTTTCGGAAGTAATACAGCAAATCATGTGTGACGTAACCCTTTTTACGTTATGTAAGAATTCCGGCAGAATAGTTGGTAAACTAAGGATAAATGCGATGCAACTAATTGTGCCTGACAGCTCAAATTAAGGTTTTACGGTCAGACGTGACATATACAGGAGTCCAACTTATGTCAGCCTTTTATTAGTCTAGCAACATTAGACGAAATGCAAAACACACCACTTCACATATCTTAGTCAAGAGGTTTAGAAGAAAAACTCAGTAACGATTTAACATCTCCACACACGCAAAGCAACTGTTGCATCGTCTTTTTATCTAACGTTCTTATCACATTCATCACTCTTGTTCTGACCTCAGTGTGTTGCTAACAGTATTCTCGTTTGAGAGAAAAACCTTGACTTCCAGGTTTGAAAATTTCTACGAGAAGAAACTCAAATTTACGTAGAAAATGAAACTCAAAAGGAACGTGGAAGTAAAATACACTTTACACATGACTAAAATGTTCCTTTTGATTGTCCGTTTTGAAATCAACTCCAAACAAACACTTTTTAACGAAATCGTGCGCTTTCTGTTCTTAAAACAAGCTTGAACTGTCAGCTGTGACGTTCATAATGAACTTTCGGTTTCAAATGATGTTAGTTACATTTCAAGACATGTTGCGAAATTTATTTGTAAAAAAACGCAATTCCTTTTTGGCCAGCCCAATAAATCCTCCGGACAGCTAAAATAAACATTACCTTCTCCCTTTTTATATGCCATCCAGACATTCATTTAAAATTTCAGCACAGTTGAAACATACTTCCCTACATCACTTAGCATTCAGCAAAGGGCAATGCATGTACTCTACCATTCTAATTTCAACAACCTCGCATTATAATCTTTCCTATGGAACACCTGTTCCTTCCTGATTTCATAAGCGGCTGGACCTACTGGGCCACGACTTTATCGTCTGACGGAGCTGTGATCAGAGATATTTCAGGTGAATAAATCTATTTTTAAGGGCAATAATTCCGGTCACGTTTGAGCCATTTAGGCTTCGCCTCTAAGTTAGAGCCATTTAGGCTTCGCCTCTAAGTTAGAGCCATTTAGGCTTCGCCTCTAAGTTAGAGCCTTCTGTTCTTATGTATTTAATCCTTGTTTGAAACTTACAACATTTGACAAATGGCCTTTGAGTAGGATTACACTTCGCACAGTTTCACCTATTCGAAATAAACGAATTCAATCCATATTTTCGACACGTGTGGGAAACTGGATGACAAAAATAATTTGGTTTTTAAAGAATTACATGAATGCTGTGGCGAAGTGATATTATAGTATAACCTTAGTCTATAGATCATACAATCGGCGTGCTATAGTATTCATACCACTACACAGACAAGCATCGATTGGACAATTCCTCGGATGGGATCCTGCGATATTGCTTATCTACCGACTTTAACCATTGTCTCAGACTCATCAAGATTAGTGCGGGACTTGAAGAAGTGTTAAGACGTCTCTCAATGACACTCCACAAGTTCTATATTTTTGAGAATTATGGGAATTGAGTAGATAGAGAAGCGCCTGTTTACCTTGTACATGTTGTTAGATAATTTCAGTACCGCATGAGCAAGTCTATTGTTATTGAAACTGGGCACATGGTGAACCACGAAGATATGGGAACAAAACTTGATACCGAACTTCTGTTGCCGTATATTCGTGGTATCCCTCAGAGCACTCTAAGTGCCGATGTTAATCTCTGTTCACCGTCGACAGCGCTTCTAATGGTCACACATGCATAAAATCTTGACTTTGAATGAAAATGGTCATGTCCTATGCATCTAATATTCCGTTTCACCAGGCGACTGGTCGTGAGGGTGTGCATGGTTTACCTGGCGAGGTATTGCATCGCGAGAATAAAAGCAGCTGGTGTAGGAAGTGAAACGATGTAGGCAACGTTCCGAAGAGGAGGCACGGATTCACAAATTCATTTATCAGAAGATATTATGTTTATTGTTTCCCTAAAGTCATTTCAGACAGATAAAT
This sequence comes from Macrothele yani, assembly GCA_039090855.1. Taxonomy (NCBI): domain Eukaryota; kingdom Metazoa; phylum Arthropoda; class Arachnida; order Araneae; family Macrothelidae; genus Macrothele; species Macrothele yani. Next base: position 32,194,508 of record CM076999.1, on the reverse strand, counting down.
ATTTTTGTTGCTGCGGTAGTTACTTATTTCAGAAAGATAATGCTTCATGCCACCCTGCCCGCATTGTTCGAGAATGGTTCGCGGAACATAAGGGGAACTTCCAGGTATTGTCCTGTTTTCCACATTCCACAGACACCAATCCAATACTTCACAGGTCGTTTGTGTTGGAACAGGAAATCGATCTACGGGAAAAAAGGAAAGAGGTGATACTACGAAATGACTCAGCGTAGCTTAATTTGATTGTCTGTCCTTGGCATGTAGACCACCGCATATGAGCGATTTTTGTTGCGAAAGCGCATGTAAAAAGTTAAATTGGCCGTTCAATGTTATCTCGAATCCTACCATCGCATGGGCACTTTTTGCACATGCTTTATCAACATAAACTTCCAGATGGATATGTTCCTCTGTTGCTTAGCGGTGAAATCAAATCGGGTGACAACCACTATCGCCCAATTGTGGAGACCGTGATTGTAACAGGAGACGCCCTAGTTGAACTTGAGCACATAGGCAGATTTCCTAGCGAATACATTGTCAGATTCAGCGACAAACCGTTGCTGTTATCCAGGTCCTAGTGGATGAATAATTTATCCTCCATTTTAGAAATAAGAAAAACATTTCTTTAATTCATTGTGTGAAGAATATTTCTCGAAAATCTGACCATTCTATGGCTTTGTGTTATTTTCCTATATCTATTGGCGTTACGCGTTGTCGAATCAGGCTTTAATCGCCAGTTGTGCCAATCTGTATGTCTGTAAGAATTCAAAGCAGATAGCATTAATAACGTAGCTTCTAAAGGAGTAGGTGATTGGATTTATCACTTGAAGAAATACAAATGGTTCTTCGAACCTACATTTGTTTTTAAATACAATGTTCTAAACATTAACCTCCCTTTCCGACGAAGAGTTTTCCACGAATACCGAGAAATGTGACATGATACATACTCCTTGCTTATATTAACTCATTCCGTTGATCATAAAAAGCTTATTCAAAACTCTTTTGAGCGGATGAAATGCCCCAAGACGATCCTGTTGATAATGGATTGTTTGCGCATTTCTGGTGGTTGGGATACTATCCAGATGTAATACTATCCTGTACCTTTCAATAAAATTTCGCCTGAAGAAATTGGGACACTGTTTAAATTATCAGGGGTTTACCCTTACAGACTATTTGGAAATCATTTAAATTGGAAATGTCTCAAATAAAATTTAGAACCGAAAGTTTAAACTGCTTTCTGAGCTACCACTATTCCGATTTTGCGATCTCTATACACTAGGGCAATTTTTGTTATTCAGTTCATACAAATAATTCCAGTGGCAAATTTATCATACAAAATTACGCATAATTTTGGGAGTCTTTAAATAATTTTTCCAAGTGGAGACGAGAGCTGTTTATACAGATAGACCTTAAAAAATGCTCGAATTACTTGGGCAATCTATATGTTTGCATATAGTGCAAAATCAATTGCGAAGTTACCCGGTGACTTGAAACTTCCGGTGGTGCAGTGGTCTAAGGGCTGGCTTATAACCATTCGTCCTAGAAGGGGTCCGGGTTCGAATCCCGGTGAGGCGCATGGATGTTGTGTTTGTCTTACGGTACTGACTCTGTCCCTTCCCTGGAACCAGTGACCCTAAATTAGGGACGGGCGCCTGCTTATAGCCCATTGAGTTGCTCATGGTGGTCGTTAAACCTTCAATGGAAAAGAAAAAGTTACTTGAAGGAATTGGGAATCACGAAGGATGTTAAGGCTCAGAGATAAAATAGATTTACAAAGCAGTTCCCCGCTGTGCCAGGCTTCGAATAACACGGCGTGCACTGCGGCATCTGCGGGATCGAGAGGAAGAGAAAGACGGAAAACAGGGGATCGCTGTACTCCCTTCGAACTCTTAGAGATTTAAAATATACTGCTGGCCAACCAAAATGAAAAACCAAGAAGGAAGCATTCGGTTGGCCTGAAATTCGCAGCATGCGTCGCCAGCAAGAAGACATGCAAACGAATAGCATTGCAGGACATATGCAAATCATGTGCGCCCGGCACGCCACCGAGAAGCACTATAAAAATGGAGCACAAAAGGCGGGGCGTAAGTAGTGGAAGTGTGTTGTGCTGCCGGTCATGTGCTTGGGAAGCTTCCTGATGCCTCGTCGCAGAATACGGCAGTCATACCAGCACGTTGCGGAGTTCAACAAAGGACGAATTGTGGCTTATCGCGACAGCGGTTTATTGTAACGAGGTCTCGGCGCTAGTGTAGGACGACATCCAGCCACAGTGAGGCGTGTATGGATTCGGTGGGTGCAGGAGGGACGGCTGAACTGACGTGAGCGATTGCTGCAGCCGCAGCACACCGCCGTCGAAATGAACCGGCATGTTGTGCGGCGGGCTTTGACGGCCCGAACCGCCATATCACGGACGTTAATGCAGGAATTAAGGTGTATTGCGCCACAACTTGTGTCAGCACGTACCGTTCAAAGTCGTTTGGAGGAGCGGGGACTTGTCGCACGGCGCCCATTGTTTCGAATACCATTGACGCTGCACCACCGGCAAGTGCGGTGGCAGTGAACCGTTGAACGCCGCACCTGGACTACGGAATGGCACGACAATGTCTTTCCGACGAATCCCGCTTTTCCGGCAACACCACTAAGGTCGGATCCGCGTGTGTCGTCGCCGCGGCGAGAGACTATATGGCGCCTGCATTATGCATCGCCATACCGGTCCGTCGCCTGCCGTTATGGTTTGGGACGCAATTGGATATGACACACGCACCCCTCTGATACGCATCGCCGGAACACTCAACAGCCACCGCCATATCTCCGACGTTTTGGAGCCTGTAGTTTCTCCATTACCTGCAAGACCTGACAGTGGCCACGCTTTAACAGGACATAGCGCGCCCGCAAGTGGCACGCATCGTGCAACAATTCCTCACGGCCCACCAGGTGTCACTGCTGCTGTGGCCAGGTATGTTCTCCCGATATGTCGTTAACTGAACCTGTCTGGCCGCTGATCGTCAACCGAGTGGCCCGGCAAGAACCACCCGCGGCTACGCCTGATGAACTGTTGCAATGTGTGGAAGCAGCCTCGACCGACATACCCCAAGACCAGATCCAAAGCCTTTTTCGTTCCTTGCCGCGGCGTGTAGCGACCGTTATTGCCAGACATGGGGGCCACACGAACTATTAATGTCGAAATGTTCCGCAAGTCGAACGGGCCTGTGAGCTCAATCGTTTCATCTTTGTATCTGTTGTTATGTGTCCAGTAAATCTGGCTTTGCTATCTCGTGTCTTTCTTGGTGTTACATTTTGGGTGGCCAGCAGTGTCGAACGACGTCATTCTGTTTAGAAGCTCTCTCTTTCATGGATTGCTAGAGTAACCGAGAAACGCAGCGCGGATGATGTAAGCACGACCATACAGAGAGGACATTAATCGAGGCAATAAAATATTTTGGTACGGCTAAATGGTAGGTCAGAGTAAAATCCAAAACATTTGGTTTAAAAGAGTCAGCACCCAAGATATTAGGTGCTTGAATTAATTTCCGCTGTTTCTCAATACAGCGTAGCTGTGTTGCGCTGTGACCCGGGCCACACGTGACCTGAATTGAGCATGCACGTACCGTCCGTAGTCTGGGCAAAGCAGTGTGTGACACGCGATCGAAGAGCACATAACACGAGTTTGTATCGCATTCACGATGTCGCGTTTCGTACGATGAAAGGAGCATTTGCGGGAAGCATTACTCTTCTGCTTTCATCTCAAGAAATGTGCAGCGGAAAGTCATCGTTTGTTAGTGCAGGCCTATAGGGAACATTCCCTATCGGAAACAACATGCAGAGACTGGTTCCGATGCTTCAAAGCCAACGAATATGACGTGAAGGACAAAAAGAGCCCTGAGCAGCCGAAAAAGTTCGAAGTTGGCGCATCGGAGGCTTTATTGGACAAAAATTCATGTCAGACACTCCAAGAGTTGTCTAAAACTCTACGTGTCGACGTGCCAACGGTTAGCAAACGTTTAAAGACAATGGAAATGATCCTGAAGCTCGGACACTGGATCCCACATGACAAGGCTATTTTTCTCCACGACAACGCTAGACCTCATGTCGCCAAATCCGTGAAGGAACTCTTGGAGGGACTTGGCTGGGACTTCTTACATCACCCGCCTTATTCCTCAGACTTCCAGTTCTTCCGGTCGCTACAACATGGCCTGTCAGAGCAGCACTTTCTTTTTGTCGCGAATATCCAAAAATGGCTCGATGAATGGTTCGCCTCGAAAGAACATGCATTTTTCTACCGTGGAATCCATTTGTTACCCGAACGGGAGGAAAGGGTCGTAGCTGCTAACGGACACTACTTTGAATAGACTATCCTTACCGTTCTGTGGGAACACGCAGGTGTTTGTGTGGCAAAATACAGCGGGAATTAATTCAAGCACCTAATACTAAAATTGGTATTCGTACGCTAATGGATCACACGTGCCGGCAAAAAGCTTTTGCCATATATTTGGCACGAGTGAACATACGCGGTGAACCTAAAATAAGAGCAAAGAAAGCAGGGAAGTCTCCATCTTGGAGCGAGGGGAAAAGGACCTGCATTGAGAGAGCCGAATACTTTGTGCCTTGTAGTCGACTGAATTTGAATAACTAAGTTATCTTTGCGCTGGCGAGTTATAGGAGAGATCTGGAATATCTTATCGAGACCGGGAAAGATGTGTGTCTTTGGCTTTAGTGAAACGATGACATACTTGCGTAAAGACGTGTGTGCTAGCGTACCTCTATAAGTAGAACAAAATAAATTATCGCCTCTTTGCAGCAAAGCAAGGGACGTGAGCTAGTCTTATCCATATCAGAGTTGACACGATTACTTAATCCCCAAAGTTAAAGCCTTCCAGAATGACGACAAGTCGAAAGGAAACGTGAGAAGGGGTCGACAGCACAAGGTACAGTGTGAACGGCCGGACTTGGGTCAGCAGTCATGGTGATCTTTCTCCAAAGAAAATGAGGGTGTATCCGTAACTTGTGATTTAAAATTAACTGTGTTTTCACTCTATTTAAGGGGGTAAGTAACCAATGTTCTTGATATTTGAGGTAGTATGCGAGTGAAGGAGTCATCAACAATTTTTTAAACCCTCCTCTGTTTATTTAAAATTGCATCCCTTTTCGGAAAGCATAGGTTTGTCGATAGCAGTTTTTCTGGAAACAAAATAAAGTAACCATGTGACACTTTTGTTTTCAGCATGTGTAAACATAAATATTCCTTGAATTCGGCACGCTATTATATGTACTCAATTTATTTGTATAAGCAAGTGCCAACTGTTTGAACTTTAATTTTTTTGGAACTCACCGTCAGATACACTTGGCTTCATCTTCCGAGTTTTTGCTTGCAAAATAATGTGGACTAATAATGTCGCAGGTTAATTTTTAATTATGGGCCAGCCAATTAGAAAATTACTGATGAATTCATGACGTGAGAGCCGTGGCCACTGTTTTTAAAGGAATGAGAAATGTTTCACTGTTTGGCATACTGTCCTGTGGAGAAAGAAATACAGATTTCATCAAACAGAAGTTATCGCTCTTTCCACGTTCATAAATCTGAGTTTCTGTTTGATGTTCCATATCCCCGTCAATTGTGTGTATTAATTACAGATTTCATAATTGTAGGTACAAGTCTAGTACATCGCCTTGCTTCTTATAAAAATAAATATATACATACTACTTATGAACTGATTTTGATTATTGTGTGGTATTTGTCACCTAAAGGCGAAATTCTCAATATTCGATACCAAATAAAACACCAAAAATATAATTATCCATATTTTTGTTATACAAGTTCTTTTGCGAAATATACGGAATGCTTAGGTTTTACCATTTAGTGAACTTAACTCTCAGTTATATAGAGGCAGATATTTCAAAGAACATGATTTCAACCTGCCACTTCTATAAATACTATGCTCCTAACAAACTTTTCTCTGGAAATACCTCGTTGTAATAGGAAAACAATGTAATTATAAGAAAAACCAAAAAAATTTCCTTGCATTTGAAGAAAGAGAGTGATTCGCCATTAAGTATGGCTTATTTAAGCAACAGTACTGACGAACATGGGATCCCTTCAATTATATTGACATTCATGCTAATAAAATCAGACATTTTGTTTCAAAACTTTTCGAGCGAAAAAGGTAAAATTATTTCGACTTCAGGAATCCTGAATCTGCAAAGCAGAAATAAACATCAAGGAGAAAGTGCTTTCGATCACTGAGTTGTATCCTGCTTGATTTCTGATAAGTGAATGTAATAACAGTGTGATTTTTTTGAAACAATAATATTAATTTTATTAAACGGCAGGGAATATGGTATTACAGTTTTTACGAACTGCTGACGTGATGGAGGTTCCTTCTGTTCTTCTGCTCTTCCTCTAATGCAAGAAAAACAATAAACCGGGCATCCTGTTATTGGGCTGAAAATTCGTCCTTCAATTTTGTTATACACTGTAATGTTTCTATACGCTAACGTAAACCGCCGCTTTTAAAAGTAAATGTTCTTAAGAGCTTATAGGGGTGTTCAAATCGGATAAATATGGAATGAATAAAAACATTATTATTTATGCCCTTATAATAATATGCAAAGCAGAAGTATCACTTCTTGTTATTTGATATGCTGAAACTAATTATTAACAGTGTGATATGCTGCACCCTTACTTATTTTAAGCAGTGTGTATAGAACATATGAAACTGAACAGAATTCATTGACCTACTATTTATAACAGAATTATAATAAAAATGATAAAAAAAATCATCAACATAAGCTAAAAGAAGTAAACAAAGTATTCACGCATGTGTGCGTGTGTGTATCGTACAAAATGAATTGAAGTAATCTGGATTTTCGAATCACCACAGCCTCTTTTAATAATTTTGGAGGCATTCAAAATTGTACAATAGTATTTGACATATGGACATGTCTTTTGTACGTTTTCTTTCTTTTCTAATTGATATGTTTCAGATTCCCATGCCCAAGAAATATGCAGAACCAAGACATCGCTCTGCATGGACTTAGCAGGAGCTTTCTTGAACGTACCGCAGAAATACACCCTTATACTTGCTGCTGTAAATAAGCTACAGGAAATGTCCAGTTTACGCAATCTTGCGCATTAAAGCTGAGACTGATTGTTTGTTTCAGTTGTAAGGTGTCTGTTAGCAGCGGGCCTTAAGATTCTAGGATAACCCTTTTGAGTACGCTGGTTCAGAAGTTAACTGAGTCTACCTGCTTGCATAAAACTTTCTGAATTACATCTTTGTAAATATACATCAATTAATGTATGCATTTTATCGGAAAAGTATTGATTTTGTGGTTAATAGTTTCCTATGTAGTTAAAGGTTTAGTACGTAGTTAGGGTTTGTTATGTAGCTAAAACTTTTACACCTACCTGCCCAGTTTATTTTTCATCTTAATACGATTGGTTGAATCATTATAAATCAAAAAACTCCACCGAAGGTTATTCGATCTTTATCGAAACTGATGCATTCGTTCTGCTACCGAAAAAAATTTCTAAAATGCATGCGACGAACATTACCGAATCAGTTCAAATAATATCGAGTTTCACCATTGGATATCTAGGTTCACTATTTATAAACATATTTCATCGCTAAATTTACAAAATAAAAATGAATCATGAAAGAAATACGGGATTACGCCATATATATAATACAAATTTTGAAGATGACAATCCGATTTTTGGCGTAAATGTGACAAGGATGGTAAGTCAGATAATATCCGAAAACTTGAAAACTTTCATCGTCCTGGAGCGGGACTCGAACCCGCGTCTCCCAGAAAACGCCTAAGTATGCTAACCACTACACCACCCAGAACGACAAAGTTTCAAGTTTCCGATCAATTTGAATTTAACCATCACAGGATTTCTTTCATGATTTATCTGCTTCTCCGGGAATCACGGGATAGGATTATTAACCTCCAGATTCGCTAAACATGAATGCCGGTTGCTTCGACTAGCGAATCCTGTGATGGTTAAATTCAAATTGATCGGAAACTTGAAACTTGGTCGTTCTGGGTGGTGTAGTGGTTAGCATACCTAGGCGTTTTCTGGGAGACGCGGGTTCGAGTCCCGCTCCAGGACGGTGAAAATTTTCAAGTTTTCGGATATTATCTAACTTACCATCCTTGTCACATTTACGTCAAAAATCGGATTGTCATCTTCAAAATTTGTATAAAAATGAATAATTAAAAGAAATCCGAAAAATGTTACTGTTGGATATAGATCATTATACTCTTTCACAAGCTGAATTTGGTTGATTTGCTAACCAAACAAATGAAGTACACGTTCAGTTAACGAAGGTGCGTGTAGAAGTATTATTAATAACCACTATGAAATTCAAATACGAAGTTTCGGCTATTTCAGGATACAGCACCAATAATATTTGCAAAATGCATTACAGTTTTTGAACTGGGAAAACAGAAGGATGAAAGTTAATGCAGATTAACTCACCTTCGTTTTGCTGATGGCCTAATCATTTTTGCAGCTATTTTTTCCGAGCTGCATAGTATAATCCACAGACTTGCTGAGAAGTGGAAATTAGTGGAAATAGTTAGGAACTTTCAGAAGACATAACTGACCTACAATGGTTTGAAAGACATTTGTGCACTTTCTCCGTATCACTTAGGTTTTCCGACATATTATGATTTCAATTGAAATATGTACCAGAGGTATTTACAATCAAAGGTGGATTGAAATTGAGTGAAATATATGTGACATCTATCGGAAAAAATCGAAGTTTTCACCATGGCCGACAATGCAGTGAAACAAAAGAAAAAATGGCGGGTAATTTTTCTTCTGTTATAAAATGCGGTTTAATCTGTATTAATTCTTTTTTTATTTCTAATCACTGAAATAATTACTAAGAGATAAAACTCAATTAATTTTATGCTGTTTGTTCATGAAAGACGCTTTCAGCACATTTCTGCAAAAACGTTGTATATAAAAAATTTAGTTAAAAGTTTAATACCTATTCCTCTCTTTGAGAACACTCCATATATGGGCTTTCGGTCCACAACATTTGAAATAACACGAACGTTGTTTACCATGCAAATTGCTTTTGTGATAATATTCAGTCACATGGCAAACCAAATTGTTCTATAAAATATTTAGATGTTGCAACAACTGCATACGATTCGTGCTCCCTAGAAAAGTGTAATTTTTAAAATGCCGTTTTATTTATTTACGCTGATTTTATAATACAAAGAAGACTTCTGATGCCATTTTAATGTCACTGAATAAACGTTCTATGATGTACCATATTTGCACTCCACGGCCGATATATCGGTGTATCTAAATAATAATGCGGCAAAGATAAAATTCCGTCTTCAATAGTGTTGCAAAACCTATTAGAAGCCGAACAAAACACACAATTTATGACCGCTGTGCAACTCCTTTTCTAAAGTTTAGCGCTGTCTGAGAATACCATATCACTATAGAGACATACTCATTTAACATTTACTGCATGTATTACATACGTTTTTTAAGTTTATATCTCACCCCAAATCCAGAACTGCTCTGTAATTGGTCTTTGTCGCTGCACTTTGAACTGCGTCAGTGTTGGAACATGAGCGTTTTTCTCACCCTACCTGGTTCTAATATTGTTCTCTAAGGCGCAGCCAAGCACAGGTATTCAAAATGTGCTACTACCAAGCCAAAAGGAACATTTCCAATACGTCGAAAAAGCGTACTGATAATACCGTGTTCTCTATAAAAATACAGGATGCAAACGCCAGTTGTTGCTTAATGATAATTGTCACGTGACGTAAATACTAACGTTTATTTCATAAGAGAATCGATCTAATGAAGCACAAGTGAACAGAGAGCAGACAGTATAAAGTTCATAGACGCGCCAAAACTTATCGAAACTAATAACAGTTTAGTGAGATAATTCTAACAGTTTGGCAGAGCATGAGTGTTGTTCGCAGGGTCACTTCCAAACAAATGGCGCTATTTATATGTGAAGTGTGAGAGAACGACTCATAGGGCAACCAGCCACGAATTAAGAAAAAGAACCTAAGAGTTTTGTGTTAGGAAATAAACCAAAAAAAAAGTTAGGGAGCAGGAACACGGAATCATTTTAAACAATCTCAATTGCCATTTAATGGCGTAACACAACGTATCAATATAAATGTTTTTTACTTTAATTCGTCCTAAGAAATGAAAATCTGGAATTAATGTATATTTTTAACAAATCTAGCTATCACTCTGATGGAAAGGCCTAGCTGTAGGGCTTTATTTTTTAAATCGTTGAAACTTCATAACTTTCCAAATCCATCACAAGCACCCAAATCGGATAATTTTCCAGAAGGACGTACTTTTTCCCGTTTGACCACAGGAGCAGCAAAATTAAAATTATTCTGTTCTATTTCCTATAGAATGGGTGATGGTTCTGGTACACTTTTTGTAGAGTAAGTTTTTTTTTGAGATTTGAAACAGGTGACGTGGATTAGATGCAACAAGAAACAGAAGATGCATCTTCTTAATCACTCTGACACATGCAACAAGGTTATGAGAATGACCCTCTCCATTTTATGAGCTTTGAGTCAGGAAACATGCTCACTCCTGCAGCTGGTGTAAACAATAATGCAGCAATGAATCCCAAAATATCTATTCCTATTCCATCAACTAGTGCAATTAATCCGAAACGGAGTTACTGGTACAGTCAGTGATGAACCTGCAGTGGATCATTAAAATTTCCTGGAAGGAAAAAGTGAATTAAAGTGAGAAATTTGAAGAAAGACAGTTTCTTAAGATATTTTTCAAAAGGTAAAACCATATCTTACTCATTCTAAAAATACAACTTTCCCGTCCACCAGAGAGTATAATTCACATTTCTTTAATTATATGCGTTGGATATCAAGCGAAGACCAGTTTCACCGGCAAGTGCAATGAAGTTCCAAAATCAGTGATAGTTTCAGTAGTTCTGGTATGGTTATTGTGTTTCCAGGTAATAATATTAGAATAAATGAGGAGAGGAAATGGAAATGAATTGTACAATGGTTTCTGTAGAAACTTTTAAGTTGAACAATGTGAAATTTCTGGTAAATATGTTATCAAAAGTACACCGATGTTGATAATTTGCTTTAAGATTTGTCTTTGTATTTAATAGAGAACAAAAATTACATAATCCCGAATTATGCCAGAATACATTTTTATCCTTGGAAAATATAAGAATTGCCGTATATATGATAACATCGGCTGAAAAATATTGTCATTCGTTTTTGTGAAATAATGAAAATGAAGTATGTGAAATAGTTTTTTTCGAAACAAGGGTCGAAAAAGAAAGCAACTTTCGTGCACAAAATGAAATCCATAATAATATAAATGAAAGTTGATTTAACTTTGTTACCCTTCTGTCTTACGGTATTCCGATATTTAAATGATAACGAAAATAAGGAAAATACAACACTGAAAGTTTACTGATAATTGAACTTAAAGGCTTTTTCTTGCCGTTGTTTTGGATAATGGATTTTCATCTTCAACACAGTGTATGACATCACATCGCGTTAAATTTCGATTTGAAGTATTAAAAACAACTTAGTAAAATCATGCAATGCATTGATTATGATACGCTTTCCAACATACCAGAAATCATTACTCAAGTTATTACTCAAGTTATGAGGATAATGGCTGTAGAATAAATATCACTCCTATGTCCTGATTTTCGACCTCACTTTACCCATTTTCAATAGGGTTTATCCCCAGGTGGTCCCCTACTACATACTAGTATTTCATCCAAATCGAACTATATTTACGCAAGTTATGACGCATAAGAACAATGGAATGCATCCCTCTCCTATGTCCTTACCTTTGACCCCACTTCACCCATTTGCAATAGGGTTCGTTCATAGGTTTTCCCCTATCACATACTATCATTTCATCGAAATCGAACCATATTTACGGAAGTTATGACGCATAAGGGCAATGGAATAGATCCCGCTTCTATGTCGTGCCCTTTGAACCCATTTCCTCCATTTTCAATAGGGTTCGTCATAAGGTGGTCCCGTACCACATACTAATATTTCATCGAAATCGAACTATATTTACGCAAGGTATGAGGCATAAGGACAATGGAATTGATCCCGCTCCTGTGTCGCGACCTTTGACCCCATTAGTCCCATTTTCAATTGGGTTCGTCTCCAGGTGGTCCTCTACGGCATGCTAAACTTTCATCGAATGTGAACCATTTTTACGCGAGTTATAGTGCGGACAGGCGGACGGATGGACGGACGGACGGACGGACGGACGGACGGACAGACAGAAAGATTGACAGTGGACAAATCTGGAGAATATACGCTTCTTTAACCTACGGTTAGAATGCGTAAATAAAACCATGGAACTTACGTCTGTGTTTCCCGTTTAAATCATTACCATACGCTTTCACTAACTACAAATGATAACAATTACTCTCAATTGTTCGAAAACATTTACATATTTCCCTAAGTTTCACGAAATTAAAAATGATTATCTTTCAATTATACATGGAATCAAGTATCTATTTCCTTAAATTGCATTTTTTTAATGCATATTCCTAAGCGTGCGTTAATTCAGTGATATCTAGAGTGATTTGATAAAATTTGATAACAAAGTAAATGTATTGAAGTAGATGAATATTAACACACAAGCAACAACCTTTATAAACCAATAACTGGGGCCTTATGACTTCCAGATGAAGAAATGCACAGCAAAAAAAATTATTAAACAAGTTTGTAAAATCATGCAATGCATTGAATATAATACGCTTTCCAACATATGAGAAATCATTACTCAAGTTATCACTCAGGTTATGAGAATAATGGCTGTGGAATAAATATCGGTCCTGTGCCCTGACCCTTGATCCCATATCGATGATATTCAACAGAACCGGTTCGGTGTACCTCCGAAATAACATGATAAAGCTTTGTCGCAATCGAAGCATTTTTACATAAGTTATGATGCATAAGGGCTATGAAATGGATCCCGCTCCTGTGTCCTAACCTTTGACCCCATTTCGCCCATTTTCAATAGAATTCGTTCCCAGGCAGGCCCCTACAACATACTAACATTTCATGCAAATCGAAGCATTTTTACGTAAGTTATGACGCATAATGGCGATGGAAGTGATTCCACTCATATGTCCTGATCTTAGACCCCATTTCACACATTTTTGATAGGGTTTGTGGCCAGGTTATCCCCTACCACATACTAAAATTTCATCGAAATCGAACCTTTTTTACGTTAGTTATGACGCATAACAGCAGTGGAGTGAATCCCGCTCCCTTGTACTGACCTTTCACCCCATTTCGTTTACTTTAAATAAGGTTCCTTCCCAGATGATACCCTACCAGATACTAAAATTTCATCGAAATTGAGCGATTTTTACGCGTGTTATCGTGAGGACGGACATACGCAAACAACGCGTGACGTAATTATGCAGATGGAATCGCGCCCATCTGCTAGCAAGATTATGACGTCATCAAATTTTAATAGGATCCAAACACAACGCGTGACGTAATGAGACAGATGGTGTGACCGCGCGCCAACATTCTCAAACGCGAGATCGTGATGTCATAAGATTTCTAAGCATTGGAAGCATTAATAGAACGACGCCATGACACTAAAAACGTTATAATTCGGGGTGGTTATTTAACCCACTAAACGAGTTCTCCTAAAGTCGATATCAAGCTCAATCGATTTCTAGTACCAGAAAACGGTAGGTTAACGACTTTCATCAAAATTCTTAGAGTCGTTTTCAAAATAAAATGTGCATACATATATAAGAGAATTGCTACTTTAAGGGGGACGTCAAGTAATTTTGCTTCCTATACTTCCAATGGAAAAACTTCTGTACACATTTTCTTCACAATTAATGCGTTCCCAAGAATGAAAATTTGAACATCGATTAAAATAGCTTCATTTCATAAATTGAAATACTTAATATTTTCTAAACCATAACCGTAATAATATTTTCTAAACCATAGCCGTAATTATGCAATCCAACATTTACTTGTCCACTAACGTCATCAAAGTACAGGTCGCACCATCTTTTTCTGGTTTCAACACTACCAAGGGAAACGCTATTGTTTTTTAATATAAATATCGTTATGTTTTAGACAATGTTAAGTATTCCAAGTTATAGTATGAAGTTCTTTTAATCGATGTTCAAATTTACATCCTTGGGAACACGCTAATTGCGAAGGAAATGTGTACAATGGGTTTTCCATTGGAAATATAGGAAGCAAAATTGCTTGACGTCCACGTTAATAGTGTGGGATAAGGGCGATGGAATGGATCTCGATCCTATGTCCTGACCTTTGACTCCATTGGTCCTATTTTCAATAGGGTTCCTCTCCAAGTGGTCACCTACCACATACTAATATTTCATCGAAATCGAACCATTTTTACGCACCTTGTGACGCATAAGGGCAATGGAATGCATCCCGCTCCTATGTCCTGACCTTTGATTCCACTTCACCCATTTTCCACAGGGTTCGTCCCCAGGTGGTCGCCTACCACATATTAAACTTTCATTGAAATCGAACCATATTTACGCAAGTTATAACGCATAAGGGCAATTGAATGGATCCCGCTCTTATGGCGTGACCTTTGACCCCACTTCACCCATTTTCAATAGGGTTCGTCCCGTGTTGGTCCTCTACCACATACTAAAATTTCATTGAAATCGAACCATTTTTACGTGAAGTATCGTGCCGACAGGCAGACAGACGGACGGGAACAGCTGGAGCATATACGCTCCTTCAACCTAAGGTTGGAAAGCGTAAATGACGAAGTAATGTTAAGCAAATTATTATAAATGCACACTCAGGACTCCTGGACCACTCTTCAGGGAAAGATGTCCAGAAGATCTGACCAAACAAGTTCAGTTCAGGTTTCGTGAGAATTCCGAAAATCTAACAAAAAGCAACAACAAACGTTCACATTAAAATTTAGTATTAAAAAATTCAGTGCACTCTGTCTTCCCTTCCTGAACAGTAGAATATTCAACAAGTCAGTAAAATCATGCAATGCATTAATTATGATACGCTTTCCAACATACTAGATATCATGAAATTTCTTTCATGATTTATCTGCTTCTCCGGGCAATCACGGGATAGGATTATTAACCTCCAGATTCGCTAAACATGAATGCCGGTTGCTTCGATTAGCGAATCCTGTGATGGTTAAATTCAAATTGATCGGAAACTTGAAACTTGGTCGTTCTGGGTGGTGTAGTGGTTAGCATACCTAGGCGTTTTCTGGGAGACGCGGATTCGGGTCCCGCTCCAGGACGATGAAAATTTTCAAGTTTTCAGATATTATCTGACTTACAATCCTTGTCACATTTACGCCAAAAATCGGATTGTCATCTTCAAAATTTGTATACTAGAAATCATTACTCAAGTTATTACTTAAGTTATAAGGATAATGGCTGTAGAATAAATCTTGCTCCTATGTCCGGACCTTTGATCTCATTTCGCCCATTTTCAACAGGGTTCCTCCCCAGGTGGTCCCCTGCCACATACTGAAATTTCATCGAAACCGAACGATATCTACGCGATTTATGACGCATAAAAGCAATGGAATGAAACCCGCTCCTATGTCGTTGACCCCATTTGTCCCAATTTCAATAGGGTTCGTTCCCAAGTAGTCCCCTCCTACATATTAAAATTTCTTCGAATTCGAATTATGTTTATGCGAGTTATCGTGCGGACAGACGGACGGACGGAAATAGCTGGAGCATATACGCTTCTTCAACCTACAGTTGCAAAGCGTAAAAAAGGAGCCATTGAAACAATGTACGATGTACTATAAAACTCTTTACCAGAACTGTAATACTACCTGAATAGTTTTGTATACGAAGAAGAACCACTGAAACAAAAATGAAGTATAAATCTCCATACTAGAATTGTAAATAATTAATTATCTTTCTGAATTTTTCACATCACTCTCTGACAATTTGTAAGTTTTTTTGCGTATGATCCCTTGATGTGCAATGTATGAAGTCACTGCTCCGTCTACGTTTTTCTTTTTTTGTAATCTAACTTAAATGAACTGCGAACTACGCCGTCAACAGGAGGATCAGAAGGTTAACTTTCCAATGCGATGTAACTTCCGTTGCCGAGAACACTTTCCTACAAAAATGAAAGGTGTCCCATACTTTCTACATGTATTTCGTATCAGGTAATCTTATGAATAAGCTCGAAGTAATTGTCTCCATGTGCTATGAAAAACAGCCACAGAAATGAAGAATTATTTTCTGTCAGGTAGCACTACAAACTGAGAAAGCTTTCCGGAAAATAACGCTCCCGGTTCCTCTTGTATTCTTCCAGCAGCAAAATGGCCGCCGGAACGTGACATATGTTCACAAAACCTGGAAAGAAACACTTAGGAGGGTGCTCAACGTTCCGTGATTCGCTTACGCAAACACGTGACATGTACGTGAAAGAAAACGAACGAAAAGAAAAAAAGAAAAGCTCTTTGGTGATCAATATCAACATGTATTACAATTTTACAATATCAACATCGAGTTTTCCCAAAAATTAAGCCCATAAAATAAAAATACACCAAAAATTACGCCTACAAGGCAAACATTTTAGTTGCTTCTTTAGAGCTAAATTACTGACAAAAGGATCTGTCGAGGTAAGTTTCCGGCAAGTTTTGACACCAATATTCAGGCCCGAAGTATATTATCTCATAGAAGTATTTGCTTTAAGTTAAGAAAAATACCACAATACGGATTGAAATTTCAGAGAGAGAAATAAAATTTTTGCGGAGATAATAATAAGGATTCCTCTAAAACAAATTCGTATTATAAATATTTCAAATTTATGGGTTTTACTAAGGAATAAAGGAGATTTTTAAGTCAAGTATTCGGGATGTTTTTTTTAATTGTGATTACAAATTGATCGATAGATGGCTGCACGTTCGCAACGGTTTTGGTTTACATCAAAATTGTTGAAAATATAAAAATAGTAAGTAACAAAATAAAATTTAGTATGCTTTGGAAAAAAAATCGGGACTTTCCGTCACCCTATATTTGAGTCCCAAACGATCTACATTCAAAATATTACATCGACGTAAAATACCAGTCAGTTAGTTGCTACATTATAATATCCTAGATTAAAGCATTACCTTGTTTGGTAGCTATATTCGGTACTAAAGGAAATTATAGCTGTACAGTAAAAGGTAATACCATTTTATATTTTAAAACCATGCAACTAAACCCTCAGTCAACAATAACACCATTCGCAGTGTTGTAGCGGTGGTGTTTAGGACCGACTTGAAGAGGAGCCAGAAAGATGATAAAACGTCATAAATTTTTAGCTAATCAGCTAACATCTTAGGATCTCCGAAGAGTTTCTTAGCAGGTTTTGTGAACATGCGAACGAGACCGTTTCAGCAGAGCGTAGCTTGTCGATTTCGCCGCTGCGATATGTTAGTCCTGCAGCAGCTTTTTGTTCCATGTAAATATTACGGCAAAAATCTTTAAAATGCACTATAAAGATGACATTTTTTCACCATTTGCCAGGAAATTGCATACTTTAAAATCTGTACGAATCACTTTTTCTAAAATCTTTTTTTAAATTTAAGAATCAATAGAGTAAGACGCTAAGCTATACATTTTTCAAATTTTCTTATCTAAAGGATTAAGTTTATTTTTTTCAAGCGGCAGTTCGTTTTCTTATTTAAAATACTGCTCTAATGTTTTCTACCAGACATTTCGCAGAGCAAAGTCAGGAGATCCATGTTTCAGGGGATGAGACTGAATTTCATTTCACTGGGTGCGCGATCGTGGTTGTATGATAATTTTTGGATGAGACATCAGCTGACATCGGATCGCCACTGCACAATGGATATATTGCTTCATTCAGCAGTTGCGACTTACGTTGGTCGTTGAGATAAGTAGAAACCCTTAACGAACGAAATTATATTGCAAGAAGATAACCAAGTTGTTTTTTTTCTCGCTAAAAGGATATCTTTCTTGCACTTTTACAATGAGAGAAAAATACTACAGAGAGAAGCAATAGAAATAGATCCACCCCACGAAAGAAGAACCTGTTTTCCCTATGTCGGCTTTTCCGTATTTCTTCAACTTTCTGCCATTCTCGAAAATGGCTATATCGGTCTGCAGATGTTTGAAATATTTCTCAAAATATATGAAATAAATAATTTTGAAATGTATCCAATGCTATCAGAATTGTATAACAGAACATTTATTCCTCTTACTTAATATCAGTCTTATTTTTGCAAGCAGTAATACCGATTGCATTGCTATTTTAGGAAGACGTGCATCACTTCGTGCATACGTAATTTAGATAACCTAAATATGCATCAAAATTATAAAACGGCAAAAAGTGTTTCATTTTAAAGACACCGCTGGTTTTGGATAGTTTGATTTGCTTTCAGTACCTAATTTTTCACTAAATTATTAACAATTTATATGTTTTTCAAGGAATAAGAAAGAAATATTGGAAGATTGCTGTATAAACTCTTTCAAGATATTCCAAAAGAACAAATGACAGTACCTAAACAAAGATAGATACAAAGCTCATTGTTCTTCAAATAAATATCAGATTTTTTCTTTTCAGAAATGAAGTAATTTCTGGTTTTATAGAAGAGTTTACGGCAACATAGTTTCATAGTACACCAAGACTGGCTGATTCATAATAAGCTCATGGTGTTTGGTACTTCGTTGAACAAATACAAATGATACACAGTGTTTTCAACTGCTAACTATTCTGATCAGAGTAATTGATGAAAAGCACAGGATGCTCACATTCCTATTGAAAATATAATTGCTCGAAAAGGCTTTTGCCATCCTCGTGCAGAACGGCAAGTTAAAACATCAAACTAAAGACCAATAAACTGAAATGATATTAGTTACAATTTTTACATAAATGATTTTACTCAAATAAAACTGCGAACTTCGAGTTTCATCTTTTAATTATTAGTATATCTTTTAAACATTTTATTGTTCTTTAGAAACTTATTTTGAGTGTTTCACCGGGAGGAATGGCAAACGTTTGCCCATTAATAACGTGCTTTGTTATTGTTCCGCTCTAGAAAGCATGAAGAAATAAACCTAAGTAAATGGATCCACAGGAACATCCTGAATCTGTCGCTTAGGTCGAATATTATAGTCGGATCTTTTCCTGTTTAAGGGGTTAATAACCACTGAACAACTTATATGCCTGTGAGCTTTTGCCTGACACAAATGTAGGCTCACTTTATAAAATAAAGCGACAGGACTAACGCACAAACAATGAACCCCAAACCAGTTAAATTACGAATCTGAATGCCTTTCATTCTGCGTTGTGCAGGAAACGAAATCAATTATGCAAATAAATTTCAAATAAATCAAAGTTAGAACATGCCGATGCACGTTAAACATTGCAGTCGAGTTTATTTGAAGCTAAACAACTGAGTTCTGCTTATTAACATTCTGAAGGTTTCAGCATTGCGTACTGTTCCGTATCTTTCGTCTCTACATTCCCTGGCTTAATACATCGCGCCCGATTTTGAGAAAGCCTTTAAAATCAGTATTTGAGTGAACATTGATAACGACTGATGAGATACGTCTTACACCTATTCCTTATTAAATGTTTAAAATTGTGTTTCAAATTGCAGAATATTTGGTCGGCCTGGTGCGTGCAGTTGGCGTCATAGTTTTCAAATGAAAACATTAAATAATACTTGTTAAAAATTCGTACGTATAGGAGATAATCATTTAGATTGTTTCATATCATCAAACCAACATCTCTGACTGTGCAATAAAAAACTTTATTTACACATAAAGACATGATTTTAAAATATTTAAAATGGCAAGATCTTCGGGGCTACAATCGTCCTCAGGCCACTAACAGTGCCACAAGCATAGGGAAGTGCCGCAATATATAACCAGTCTCTCCCGCGAGACCCACAATACATTTGTCTCAAAACTGCAGGTGATGCCAATTGAGAAAAACAGCAGAACAAAAGTAATGTGTACAAATAATATAATCGATTAATTAAGGTCCTTCTTCAGTTTTTTGAATGGGAGAAGTAATTATTTTCTCCATTGTCTAGGAACAAAAACAGGTAAGTCCAAGTTACAACAGGTATTACCATAAGAGATTATATACAGATTCGGTAAAAAGACAGTTTGTTTGTTTACATTGGAGGAGAGTACTATTGTATTAGGCCAATCGGGAGAGTAACCTCCCTGGCGAACAGTTGTAGTAAATGAAGTAGAAATGCAGTCAGTTCGAAGTGCTATTTATGTTCAGACAATCTAATGTTCAGACTTCTAAGGGTAGAACCTATGTAGTATTTGATATCTTCGTTAGAGCCGAGGGAAGCAATGGGATACGATATATTCCTGCTTTATTCAAAGTGGCAACTTTATCTCTGTCGTTACGTATGGTAGAAAAAATGTTTTTGGTGCAAATTCCAAATTTAATATTATATTTATTACATACCTTCCGCAATATAGAAACTACGGGAGGGATGAAATCAACTTACCAACGTATATAGGGAACGACTCCTTGACAACGTCGTAAATCTTAGTCTTTCAAATTTCTGTAGAAGTTCCCGAAAGAAGCAGGCGGGATATCCAGGATAGCGGCCATGTTCTGTATAAGAGCTAGTTCGTCCTATCGCATCTTACGGGTAGAGGAATGAGTAAATGCTCGTTTAATTAAAAAACGTAATAGCTTTTGTTCCGGGGTGCGAAGAGATAAAAGGTATCAGACAAGGTGTGAAGGTCGGTTTTCTATAGACGGATAATTTGATAAGGTTAGAAGTCAAGTCACGAGTTAATAAAATGTCCAGAAAGGAGTAATATACCATTTTGTTCAAGTTCCATCGTGAAGGTGATAGTAGGATATTGGTTGGACAGACATTACCACATGTCTGTTCAACCAATATCCTACTATCACCTTCACGATGGAACTTGAACAAAATGGTATATTACCCTTTCTGGACATTTTATTAACTCGTGACTTGACTTCTAACCTTATCAAATTATCCGTCTATAGAAAACCGACCTTCACACCTTGTCTGATACCTTTTATCTCTTCGCACCCCCGGAACAAAAAGCTTCAGCCTTACGTTTTTTAATTAAACGAGCATTTACTCATTCCTCTACCCGTAAGATACGTCAGGACGAACTAGCTCTTATACAGAACATGGCCATATCATTTGGATATCCCGCCTGCTTCTTTCGGGAACTTCTACAGAAATTTGAAAGACTAAGATTTACGACGTTGTCAAGGGAAGTCGTTCCCCCTATATACGTTGGTAAAGTTGATTTCATCCCTCCCGTAGTTTCTATATTGCGGAAGGTATGTAATAAATATAATATTAAATTTGGAATTTGCACCAAAAACATTTTTTCTACCATACGTAACGACAGAGATAAAGTTGCCACTTTGAATAAAGCAGGAATATATCGTATCCCATTGCTTCCCTCGGCTCCTAACGAAGATATCAAATACTACATAGGTTCTACCCTTAGAAGTCTGAACATTAGATTGTCTGAACATAAATATGCACTTCGAACTGACTGCATTTCTACTTCATTTACTACAGCTGTTCGCCAGGGAGGTTACTCTCCCGATTGGCCTAATACAATAGTACTCTCCTCCAATGTAAACAAACAAACTGTCTTTTTTACCGAGAGTCTGTATATAATCTCTTATGGTAATACCTGTTGTAACTTGGACTTACCTGTTTTTGTTCCTAGACAATGGAGAAAATAATTACTTCTCCCATTCAAAAAACTGAAGAAGAGGACCTTAATTAATCGATTATATTATTTGTACACATTACTTTTGTTCTGCTGTTTTTCTCAATTGGCATCACCTGCGGTTTTGAACAAATGTATTGTGGGTCTCGCGGGGGAGACTGGTTATATATTGCGGCACTTCCCTATGCTTTGTGGCACTGTTGGGTGGCCTGAGGACGGGTGCTATTGTAGCCCCGAAAGATCTTGCCATTTTTTAAATATTTTAAAATCATGTCTTTTATTGTAAATAAAGTTTTTTATTGTACAGTCAGAGATGTTGGTTTGATGATATCGTACGGAGACAGCACGCCTCTAAGTAATTATCTTAAAACATTAAATATCTCCAACTCTCTAATCTGTATAATTTCAACTTTCTTCGGTAAACAGTAACTCATATGCGTTTAACCACAATCTCCCCAAAAATGTTTAATTCTCTCTTATATTATATAAGTTTTGAAACTGAAATTTGTCGTTTCCGGTAATACAAAATAAAGCTTAACCTCATGTTTTGAAATGTAATGCATGAATCGCATTGTTCTCGACGTTAAACAGATAGACGAAAACATATGCAGTTTAAAAACCCGATTGATTTGCACACGGCGATCATTGCAGCTTCAATGTTAGCAAGAGAACTAGTATGATTGGTTGTTTGATCTTAAGCATGAAATACATATTTCTACACTAAAACATTTTATCCAAACATTCTACTGCATTAGTAGCGAAATCTTATTTACAAATGAATGTAACATAAATAATAGAACATCGCTTTGAGCCCCAAACGACATTTGTTGTACGAATAACTGAAAGCTTTTCATTAAAAACTATTCGGAACTTCATGTTATATTAATGTGGTTCCACCTAAAATCTCTCCCTTATGTTTCCAACGGTAAAATTTCTTTACATATTTTCTTCACAATTAATGTATTCCCAAGGGTGAAAATGTGCACATCGATAAAACTAACTTTAACTTATAGCATGGAATACTTAATACTTGCAGACCCATAGCAATGATTATATTAAAAATTAGTAATTGTTTGAGTAACGTTCAGACTTGTTCATAGATGGCGCGACCTGTACATTGGTGACGTTAGTAGACAAGCAAATGTTGAATTGCTTAATTATGATTATGTTTTAGCAAGTATTACGTATTCCATGCTATAACTTAAAGTTAGTTTTATCGATGTGCAAATTTTCATCCTTGGGAATACATTAATTGCGAAGAAAATATGTAAAGAAGTTTTACCATTGCAAACACAAGGCAGAGATTTTAAGTGGAACCACCTTAAATGTGGCACAATGGCCTCTGATCAGTCGTCCGATAGGGGTCCGGGTTTGAATCCCGGTCAGGCATGGATGTTGCTTTTATCTTACGGCACTGGCTCTCTCCCTTCCCTAGAGCCAGTGTCCCTAAATTAGGGACGGGCGACTGCTTATAGCCCACTGAGTTGCTCACGGTAGTCGTTAAACCTTCAATCTAAAAAAAAGGTGCCAAACATATTTAAATAACTCTACAGCCCTTTCGATGAAATTAGTTGCGTTCCACTTGGTGTGCCTATAATAAGAACAAGACTCCTTTCACTCGGACAACATGTACAAGAACTCATGAGTTTGTACACCCAAAGTAACACATGAGCGTTTGCTATGAAATACTGCATGCATGGGTTCAGTTGTACGAGATACGAAAAGCTTTAAGGCCCACTTCAGTTTTGTTATCCCACTTCGTCCTTCTTAATTTCTAATCGTTCGGACTCACAATTCGCAAGGCTGTCGATCATTGGCAAGTCCATCATTTAGACCGGTGAGTCCGTCTAACCTACCTGATCAGAACGAACACGTTTATATTCGTGTGTGTCTTTCATCAAATTCGGAGATTCTGACTCAAAAGACGATTGAACCAGGTTCTTAGTGGTTGCAGATGCGGTTTAGCCAATGAAAGCTAGCCTAGTTAAAAACATAATTAAGATGGATATAAAGGAATAATCCTAAAGATGTAAAGTACACCGCTGAATAGTTAAGAAGGTGACAAAATCATATAAATCCGTATATCGGTGTGTAACAAAATTTATTTTATTGTGCCGAGCTTTCGTCTTCTAACGAGAGGCTTCATCAAGCAGAACTTACTCTAGAATTGCGATCCGTTTGGAATTTAAAAGTAAACTATAGCAGGAGTATTAAACATAAGTATAATGCATTACAAACACGTGTACCCTCACTAACTAATTGCATGGTTCGATACCCACGCAAAACAAGATGAGATATCAAGTCATATTTCATACTAGTGACTGAAAAAAAAAGGTCCACGGTGGTGGTAGCTCAACGGATACCCCAGCATTGCATACCTTATATCTTGTCAATACATAGCCTACTGGAAAGAAGATGCCCTGAAACGAACGGCTATCGCTGAAGTCATGTGACCAACTGAGTCCCAGCTCCCAGCTACCGTGTGTGCGTCGTCTCAGCAATCACTAATATGCTGATGGGCTGAATCGGAAGAGAGAGAGTGTAGCGTGAGAATTTCATGAAACGTGCATTGATGGAAACTTCAAAGGTTGTGTTGCTATATGAAAAAAATATGCTAATATTTAGTTCATTAATTACTTTGAAATTTTACACAAAATGAAGGAAATGCTAATGTTTAAACGAAACCGACAAAGTATTCGTGAAGTTTTCACTTAGAATTTCAGCTGATGGGAACTTTGGAATTTGCCGCACAAAGTAAATGAATTGTGCTGTTGTTTTGTTAACGAATTACTTAAAACGTTGTGGCACGAAATGTGAAAATATAGATGTCTTGCATTTATTCCAAAACGGCGGGTTGTTTACAATATTTGTTTCGCTCCTGGGAAACTCCCTTTTGGAATTTTGCAGATTTGTTTTCAATTTCCTTTTACTTTTATGGACGATTTTGCTCCATCGCCATTCTGGAGTTTGCGGCGTCGCTATGTTTGGTTCTGGCCTATCCCGTAATGTTAACATTACCAGTATGTGGTGTCATTGTGTTCCTTATTCATAGATTACTCAAGGAAGAAGACTTAAGAATATTTTGCATTTCTTTTGCTTGACATGAACATATTTTCTGAGTTTGTTTTACTGTCGTTATTTTTTGGAAACGCGGACTTTTGTTGTTTGAACTTATAGCACTTAATAAATCTACCACTAAGGAAAACAGAAGCGGTGCAAAAAACATTTCCGTAAGAAGTATACATCTTACGGAAATGCTAAACAGTTGAACAACTGAGATAGTTTTACCAGCGAAGCATATCGATAAAAAAATTTTTTTTGAATGTATATATGTAAATAACTAAACTTCTCACTTTATATTACTTAAGATAAAAAGAAATCTTACCTGTATGTCAGTAACAACAGAGACCAGCGGGTAAATAACCCTCTTTCCAAAAACGTTCAAACATTTTCTTATGTTGCAAAGGCAAATGAACATTATATGGTATTACAAGTGTTAATTAATTTTTCTTTGGAAAGAAATCGCAATAATAGAAAAATAAAAAATAAAGTATGAACAACTTCACAGCAACACTGTATTGGACTAATGGCATTCACAACTTCACGTGCAGTTCAGAACAGGAAAGCTGAAATTATTTTGGTCATATGACTAAATTGTTTCAGATTCTTTTGTTTCCAGTGGGCTATGTTGTCAAAATTTCAATAAACTCCCTGACCATAGTACCTTTATAATTGGTGAATGGGGCCACTATTTTTCTTTCATTCCACATAGGAATGGCTGCGTTGTAAACTACCTCTGCTCAAGCAGTCGTTCCTCTTCCTTCTCTTATGTCTCTCATATGATCTTTATGTCGGACACATAAAACATTTTTCGTATACCGATGTAGGACTTTATGAAGGAATCCGCGAATTTTAATGAAATTGCATACACTCCTGCAGCAAGGTCCACGTCTGTTTTCTTGGTATTCGCTTTTAAAATCTTACCAATAATTTTCGGCGGATCCAACGCCACCTCGACATCATTCTTCCTTAACAAATTCTTGACATAGAACGATAATTGTGGAATATGCGAAATGGTGCTTGCAAATTTTATGTTCGTTTTCTATGTCTTGCCTTTCAATAGACCATGTTTCACTTTTTGTAATATGTTGCGAAGTTCGTATTCACGAAAGCCTGCTAAAACTATTTTCTTCGTTATGTTGGTAATTTCCTGATCCTTTACATTTTCAGATGAGCATACTGTTCGAGCCCACATCCATTATTTTAACACAGCAGTTTTGTAATTCCTTAGACATGAGGAGTAGGGCGGATTTATGTTAGGTACAGCTGTAAGTTTATAGTACACTTGAATCTCCAAAGGATAGCTAATATTTCTGGACAATATAACATACAGGAACTGCAACTTTCCATTTCCTCTACTTCTGCAGTGAAGGTAATATTTCGGTGGCTTTGTTTATTGCACTGAAAAATTAGTAAGTTCATAACTGCCATGTGTTCCAAGAGTTGCTTAAATTTAATTGTGGGGTAACTTTAAAATTATATTAATTTATGTATAATATACTGAAAACTATGTTTCCCTAAACAATGACAGACTGGTAACGAAATAAAAATAAATATGTTTTAATTAGTTACTAAAATAATATGCACCCGTGTTGAAGTGGAAGAAAATAAAATTTTTGGAAAGGAAAGAAAAAAAGAAAGAAGTGAAGCACTCAGAAGGAAACATTCAATGAAGCTGAAAATTGATATGTGCAATACACATGTACAGGAAAGAAAAATGCAATTCCATAATTGTTGGGCCATTTATTCGGATATAACAGCTACACCAGCAGAAGAACTCAGAATGTTGTGGCGCCATATGAGACTCCGATACAAGTGGTTACCCAGCGTGGCACAGACACATATCTTTCACGGATAATATCGTTAGGTATAACATTCCAGATGGTGTCCAAATTGCGGACTACTTCTCCGATATTCCGGGATGGGCGAATGTGGTATCGCATCATGTCCCAAACATGTTCGAGCTGTGAGAGGTCGGGTAATCGGGCTGACCGTAGAAGGGTGTCGGTAATACAAAGGCAGACCTACGAGAGCCGTGTCACCGGTGGCCGGGCATTATCCAGTTGGTAAATTTCTCGGTGATGTTGTGACAGCAATGACAACACAACAGGTCATAGAATGTCGTCGACATATCGTTCAGTTATGATTATGGTACGGAGGACTACCAAGAATGTTCGGCTGTGGTAAGAAATTTCTCCCTAGACCGTCTGTTCCGGTGTGAAAGCGGGTGACGTTCCACGGTAAAGAGAGGATTCGTGTGGTGAAAAGCTTGTCACCATTCACGTATCTGCTCTTCATGGGCGCCAAGTGAAAATGGTGACACACATGACTGATGATAGCACGACGCCATTGGATACTCTCTTACTTCGATCGGGCCGAACACAACGGTAACCAGTGATGCCCGTTCCTCATAGGTAGGCGGCGGAGAGGCGTCCTTGAATGTATTCGCCGTGCTGCAACGTCTGGCAACGGAACAGTTGGAGTGGACACTTCCGTACTTGCAGGCAACGCGACATGACCACGTATGCTTGAGAGCCACGAATTTGGTTCTGTTTGTGCTGTTCGTAAATTACACGATTCTTATGTTCTGTCGTTGTTCTCGGCTATCCTCTGTCGGTATGCCGTTGATTAGTGCCCTTCTCTTACCATTGGGGCCAACATCATCCGATTGCCACGAAGCTCTGACCTAAATACCTGGAGATATGTCGACTTGTCCAACGGGCCTCTCTTAGACCAATTATTCGTCTTCTTTCAAACTCTCTCAACTGCTCTTATTGCGCATGGGTCCAACGTCGAGGCATCGTTACCTTCACTGGAGGTTAATGTCACCGCAACCCGAAGGTGTGTGACCAGGAATCCATGTCTACAACGGTAATGTTCTGTTAACTGTCGCTTATTTAGTTTGATTTGTTTAAAATTTCTGTATTCTAGTGAAGTTTCACCATAAATATGTGATACATTTTCCTTAATCAATTGGAAGAGAATTTCAGATAAATTACCAGTATCACAAATTTACACTTTGGTGATATATATTTTTGTGCTTAATCTGTACGTTCTTTGTCAAAAATTGACTTCTCTGTACTTTAAAAAACTATTCAAAAATTGCACTACTTCTACTGGCTGCTGTTGAATTTCACATTTAAATAACGGAGCTCATAATTTGATATTTTTTTCAATAAGTAAAAAATGCATTACAGTAAATAATCGCTGAGTCTTGATATTTTCCAGCTCTCATTTACTTCTGATAAGATTTAAAAAAAACGTTAAATAAACGATATAATTTCACAACTATTTTCGAATTTCTACGGAACGTAATATAAAAAATTCGCATTACATACGCACAAATGACGTAACGGGGTACATAGGTGAGTCTGACTGATGTAGTTAAACCACGTTAGAATATCATGAGGAGAACGATTGACCCACATTCAAAGGATTTTAGAAATAGTTGCCTTGAACACGTCTCAGATCGAACAACCTGCCCGAGAGTAAATATATTTAAGGGTTTCAACGAATTGTTTATTACAAACATTGTGATAACTACACAAATAAGAATAACGACTGTTTTAACAATTATTTTATCTTTCGTGTCTTCAAACCTTCTCTACTGGTGGAATTAATGCTATTTCTATCAAACATGAGAAGGGCAACAACAAAAACCCTTGACCATAAACACCTCTGAAGATGCGATATGCGATTTGAACATTTACATGCCATTCATCATTTAGAACCTGAGACAGCAAAGCGAAAGTATTTTCGACATGAAAAGTAAAGTTGTTGTGAAGCAACGTCGTTTTATTTAATATTCTTGAAGAGTGGTTTTGTTAAATATATTCAGATCAAGTAATATCCATTAAATCATGCTTTCTAATAACATGCAGTTAGCCTACGTTTGATAAATACAGTATCTGTATAGAACAAAGTTCTGATTGCAAGATAACAGTTTAACATACCGAAGAACCAGAATTAGTAGATGTTACTCATAATCGAAGAGACAAAATCCGATCTACTGGTTAAATTGTAGTTATGAAATACTGAGAAATTTAACAGAAGAGAAGATATAATTTAATTGGGTGTAGTATAAAAT
Source organism: Macrothele yani (assembly GCA_039090855.1). NCBI lineage: Eukaryota > Metazoa > Arthropoda > Arachnida > Araneae > Macrothelidae > Macrothele > Macrothele yani. Next base: position 32,165,630 of record CM076999.1, on the reverse strand, counting down.
GTATAGACCAAATACGTTTTTAGGCATGCGTTTCCAAAGGACGTAACAAACCAAATAATCCGAAGAAATGGTTATACTAAGTAAACCCAGCTGAATTATTTTGGAAATTTGAAATGCAAGAAAACCTAGATAAAACAAATTTGTGAGTTCTTAGATACATTTTTTGATATTAAAGTGAAAGGTTAAATTTTTGTACAAATAAACATTATTTAGATCAATACAGAGGTATTCCTAAACATTTTTCAAGGATTTAACTTTGCTGCAAATTTGTAGATCAAATGTTCTGTTTTAGCTACAGAGAGAGCAGGAAGGAGAGCACAGACAGAAAAAAAGAAAACTAGATTTTTCCGAACCAGAAAAATAGGGATTACACTCAGTATTAATCACAGGACTTATGCACAGACACGGGCTTCGTAATTTGTACATACCATATCTGTTACGTAATGCCAAACGAATTGCTAAGTTGAACAAATTTCCCGATTATTTTAGTTTAGCAAAAGCATCGTTCTTGTTGAGCACCGCTGTTAGCATATCAGTGTTGCCGAAGAAGAGCGTGAATGTTTTCTATCAATCTGATGTACTTTGGTATTGTTCTAAATTAGGAAACCAAAAAAATTCTTAAGTAAAAGGACCACACAGAAAGCGGAAGCTGTTTTCTTTGATGGTGAATGATAATTATTTTCCTTTCGTGGTTTATGGATCATGAGGAGCAACTCACAAGGATACAAGTTGACGCCCACACATACACTGAATTAACACTGAATAATTGATATATACCTAACACTACTAAAATCCTCTTTTCGTGATCACTACAGAATTTATACGACTTGGTGTCGATTCGATAAGACTGGGAAGTATGTCTAAGCATGCTGTGTGCGATTCTGGCTTTAATACCGGTATGAAGGTGTTTGTGATATCTAAAGCGAGACGTGACGTGACGTTCCATTGTACAAAAATGGGATTGACATCGGTGGAGTGTGGAGGTCAATTAATATGCTGGAAGTCTGTACGCTGCACCTCAAAACATTCCTGCACAACACTGGAATTGTGGATCTGAGCATTGCCATCTTGTAAGACCCCATCACCATTTGGGTAAAACTGCTAGCTTCCTGGGTGTACAGAGTCCGCAAGCAATTCACAATGGTAGGCACCAGTCATTACTTGTTCCACATTAAACGGTGTTCCACGTTCCTTACTCATACACATACCGCTGGCCCGTCAATGATCCACGTACCACAACTAGAGCTGATCGTTTATCGTTGGCAATGGCTCCCCAGACCATAATGTCAGCAGTGGGGGAGGTGTGACGCTCGATAGCGAGGTTGGGATAGTGCCGTTAACTCTGGGATATCCACACCCGGAAACGATGATCATCTGTCCCTCAAAAAGAAGTGTCACTCAATGCTAATCACCACACGTCGCCAATCTAGGCGTTCCACGTCATTCTGGCTTGGCGCCAGTGCACACGGAGCCGGCGATGTTCCGTTGTTAATGGCAGCACATGTAATGGGCGTTGGGATCGCAGAATCACTTCCGTGAGGCGTCAGGAAATGATTCGTGAGCACACAGGAGAGGCTACATCTACTTGTATAGTGTGCCGGGTCCTCGCGATATCCGTTTGTGGCTGGCACACGATCCGTCGATTATGTCTACCGGTGGTCCTCCTGGTCCGTCAGGAGCCGCTGCGCCCTGTGGCAGTCCCGTCATGTGCCTACTGCTTCCAACACAGTCGGACGGTATAGTCAGAACGATCCACGTGGCAGGCAAAACGGGGCACCGACCACCCTGCGGTTTTCAGCCCAATAATCAGGCCTCTCTCAAAGTACATAAGTTGCGTAAATCTAAGCCTCTGTTATCTACTCGCAATTCTTGTCCCTCCGTACTCTTGCTTGCGTAGGCCGGTGCTTTTCACTTTCATTGAGCACCAACTACACGCCAGGTTATACAGCTGCTGGTTCGTGCTCTCAGCATCACCACAGGAAGTGCGGTCATGTGCCATCGCACCGAAAGTGGATCATTTTCATACCAGCACGCATTCCAGCTATTTGCAAAGTTTTGCGGTTGTTGCACGATTTCTTCAATGTGAGCAAGTTTCATTTCCGTGAGTGTACGTGTCACACCATACATGTATGCGTAAATGGATCAAAGTCAATTTAACTAACGCGAGTGACTGTGACATGTGGAGTTACGAGAGATATAGTTAGAGGGGTAATTCTGAGCTTTCTGTCAGAACATTACGGATGCTTGTAAAACATTATTTTTAATCTCACAGATGAATTATGCGTAAAAAAATGAAATAAATAATAAATATGTATTTCTTTTCTTCATGCGCAATTAATCTATGAAATGTGCAGTAGGACTATTAAATATTTATTTGATATAAATATTTAACAGTCCAAGGAAAAAATATATTTTGCACATAACTTAAACTTACATCAAATTTTCAAGTTCAGTTTTCTTTTTCGTATTCGAAGCATACAGATTTCCCATGAGGTGGGTAATAGCGAGCTTCCCAAGGCCAGGCCTATCGACTGTTCATAAAAAGTTTCACATAAAACTAAACCACTTTGTTTTGTGGAAACACCCAAAAGTCACAAAAATTCCGCTTTTTCAGCTTGACCCTTCCCAATGACACATGTCCGAAGAAAAGGCTCAAGGAGTGCAAGCGAATTTTAAAACTGAGACAACAAGCAAGTATAACTTTCTTTTCACCTGCTCAGCAAATTGATTTAGCTCTTGCAGGTGGATACAATTTATCATCAATAAATATTTCTTACTGCATATGTTATCCTAACACGAATTGATGTGCTACATCACTTATAGTCAAATTTGGACTTATGATCACAGTAAAAGAAGAAATAACAATTTCTTAACAACTCCCAAGTGGTCGTCAAATTGGTTAAATGCCTGCCATATTGGATACCATGTGTTTTGAAACTGCAGGGACCATAATTCCCAGTCATTGTATCTGCAGAAATGGTACTACTTGTAAAATTGAATAAAGGCGAGAAGTTCAATTTTGTTGTCTAAAGTTGAGCACGATGATCTACCAGGGTCTAAAGTACTGTGATTCTTGCCAATAACCGCATACATTTTGCAACATTTCTCTCTGCTTTTCTTCTGCTTTTTATTACGCATCTGATTTTGAAAGCCAAATTTTGTGATTCAGAAATGATCGCCTCTTTCTGTTTGCTGTCATATATTGATCTAGTGCACGACACAATTTTTGGAAAAGAGAACGAATCGGAATTTCAACTTCCTAAGATAAAAGCTATATATTTAGGCAAAAAGAAACATGATTCATATGGATCGAAATCAGAAAAACTTAACACTCCTTGTTGTGTACTAAACGATGAAGATAATATATTTCGTATGCCTATAAAAGGGTAAATAAAACGCTCATGCAATATGCTGGTAATTTTTTTGTGACACGTACCTCGCCAAGGTGAGATTACGAAAATAATAATGTAGTTCTTACTAATGTGTATCTGTGTTTGATAGTGAAAAATATATTTTAGTTTCCTATTCAGAGCATAGCGCAAATGTGTTGACAAAAAAATAAAACATATGTAACTTATTTCTGCGTTTGCAGCAGAGTCGATATAAAAACTAAACAAAGTTACCCATTAAAAATATCCCATTTGCTGTGTCTGAATCAATTTTCGTTACTTTAGAATTCCGTAACTGTATTCCATGGACATTGGAGCATACATAGCAGCTGTGTTGCATTTCCTTTTTTAAAAAATGTTGCTTTTATAGGAGCAAGACAACTACTATATATCAGGTGATACTTACTGGGGAAACTAATCAGGTGTGAATTTAATGCAAGGCAAAGGGGTGTAGGTTTCGAAAACTACGGGATGAAAGCAAGAAGTATTTTAATCGGATATGTTCCTAATTGCTGTCCAGTGCTATCCTCCATGCCGGGTCCGGACGATCCGCATCAGTTTGGTAAATTCCCTGTAAGCCATAATTTCGTCAGCAATATATCTGTCCGCATTTCCTTCTTTTTACACGAATTGTCATAAGTAACACAGAGTTTGCGTTTCATGAACATATGTTTCAAATTCTTGATGTGATAAACTCTTTTTAGGGAAAGAATAATTGCAAAATAGATATAATAAGAAGCATGTGGAAATGTTATCTTTTCTGCATTTCTGACACCATTTCTGAAATCCATATTCAAACGTGTTTCTTTTATTCTTAAAAAGACAGCTGCAGAATGGAAAATAAAAAAAAACTATGCAGGACACATACTGAAATTCATTCCAAGTTCCCTCATGTAGATTCATTCAAAATCTTTTACACTCATTATCTGGTAATGGGTAATCTGTCACTTAAACTTTTAACTAAATCTCGAGCATTTATATCCTATGAAACCGATTATTTTTGTGTTTTGCAGATGTTTTCGTAGAAAATGTGGTAAACAAAGGAAGAACCAAAGGAAGGAAAGCAAGAAGAAAAATAAAACTCCTTTTCTGCAATTCCTTATCTCATTCTACCACAAACAAATAAGTGACACTATCGAACTGCGGCGTTGTTCTAATTTTTTACCTGTAAATTATAAAATTAAACGTGTACTCTTAGCGGTTTTCAATTGCTGCATATCTGTGTCTTCAAATTTCGTCTTTCTGCTTGAAAGAATGAGACACGTTCATTCGTGGTATATTCCGGTAAACTCAGCTGTGCAATTGATTTTGCGATTTGTTATTTTAGACCTTAGAAGACAAGCTGTGAATGACAGAGATTTCTGAGCTCAAGTGAAGACTATTATTTGGATCTATTTTCTGTCATTTTCTAACGCGTTCAAGCCCACAAGAAGGCGCAGTGGTCTAAGCAATGGCTTCTGATTATTCGTCCGACATGGGTCCGGGTTCGAACCGCGATGAGGTATGGATGTTGTGTTTGTCTTACGACACTGGCTCACTCTCTTTCCAGGAACCAGTGGGCCTAAAGTAAGGACGAGCGACTGCTTATAACCCACTGAGTTGATCATCGTGGTCGCTAAATTTCCAAGCCAATAAATAAATAAATAATAAAAAAATAACTTGCTCAAATACGTTTTTCTGTATAATTCCGATTATTAAAGATATAACAGTTCCAACTTGTATTTTACCTGCTGCTCAACGACAGACCATTCTCGTTCAAATGATGCGAAAGTAAAATTAAATTCTATGAAATATTTTGTATAATACAAAGTACAAATGTTTCCGGCTATAACGCCCAAAACAAATTACTTAAATTTATTTTAATCTTAATGAAACAACTGGGAACATTTTGCAGCTGTTATCCAATTATGAGACGAGAAATGCCTCACAATCGTTTGCTGGAAAAAAAGGAATAATTTGGCATGCTCCCAAAACAAAATAAAGCCTAAAATGTAATTGTGATTGCAAGTTTACAAATATTGTATGTCCAACATCACAATGAGCTCATGTTAACTTTTCTTTTCTAATATAATTTCAACCCTTCGTTGGCCGTTACATGTTGAACAACACCAGTGATTTCGCGTTAGAGTTTTTATCAACTACAGTTTTCCAAAATGTTTGCTCAAAAGTGCACAAAAACATAGGTTCAAACTGCTCTCCTAACAATCCAAATGCTAGAAATGAAATTAGGCGAAAGACGCACTTGTACTTTCGCGTTTTTATAAAAATATAGAACACAAATGCCAGTGGTCACTCGATGCGAAAAGCTCTCAGGTGACACAAACGCCAATGTCGCTTGATGACAGAACCCACACAGCACATAATACTTCGTTTATATTACAAGTACGTGGCACTGAAGCATTCAAACTTTTCAGATACGTTGCGCAACGTAACAGTAATGTTTCAGAAATCTTACGGTTACGTCAAAATTGTCCTCAAATGTTACATAACTTTGAAATATAACCGATAAGTTACAGTCAAAGATCTTTGTAACTTCAACATACCAACTTCATGTAACTGTTACGTATTTGGAAGATATTTGGGACATCATCACATTACTGTTACGTATTTACTACGTTTAACATTATAGTTTTAATAAACTTTGTAAAATCACAATATAACATATTATACTCGACAGCTGTCTCAAAAGCAACAACAGTGGTATTACGAGTTATTTACGTTTTCACAGGTTCAACGCAGTCCGCTGTCCATTGGGAACAGTGGCGGCGTTTATATATTGATAACAAAGAAATAAAAATTGCTCCCAAATGATGGTATCGAATTTTTATTATACATGTGGAATAGACTATATTTCAGCGAAGAAAAGGAAAGAAAATCAAATTCGTCATTTCTCTAAGTACCTATCAATATGAAATTTCTTAGCTGTAAGTAAATGAATCATGCTGCTGTAGTTATACTAATACAACAACACAGCCATCTACTTACATTTTATAAAATGCTTCTTAGAATTTAAATATTATAGTAATCAAAGCAATTACTTTCTTTCAGATGATCTTGAATCACAAAAAATAGCACGAAATATTAAATCAACTAACTAGCTAACTCAAGTACGACTATATCACCAAAGAATATCCCAGTAACACATGGAAATACGACTACGAAAGTGCTTCGGTGAAATGCCATGAATACTCGTGCGCATCCACGCCCTTGCCAAACCCAAAATCTTAAATATCGCAGGAATGTAACATCAAGGTAGAAAGTATTTATAATGGAAACTATAAAACAGAAGTATGGGTGAATGCTATTTTTAACGTAAACGTAATGTATAAACGGTTATTTTCCAAAATAGATGTTGATGAAACGTAATTGTAAGATATCTCTGAAAGTGTAACGAAAATAAGAGATTGTAACATTATTCATACATATCTGAAACGTTTTGTGCTGTATGGGAAATGTTCGCACGAAACACATGGGAGCATGGTGCAGACTTTCTGAAGGACAAACACGCGCAAATCTTTTCGGTACTGCTAATAAATTTTTGAGAAAAATCTAAAAGTCCGCTGGAGAGGGGTGATGACCCCAGGATAACTTCCAAATAAACGGCGCTATATACGCAGTCGAGTCACATTATTGTGAACACCTCTTGTTTTTTACCTTAACAGCGCCTAGCCAATGAAAGAAGGCACGTGTCGAGAGCTGGCTTGGATTGTAAGTATGTAAAGTGTGCTGTAGTCATTCTGAAAACATATCACTCATTGCTGTCATGGATAAAAGGAGCGATTTGTCAGATTTGCAAGAAGGGATGATTATTGGTTTTCGCGCCAAGGGTGGCAGTATTTCTGAAACAGCGCAGTTTGTGAGCTGTTCGCGTGCTTCTGTGGTTAAAGTGTTTTGTTATAGGAGAAAGGGCACCACTGCAAATAAGTGACGTGGAAACTGCCGAGTACAATGTGAGAGGTGAACATCGGCTACGACGGTGGTTGAGAGTCAATTGACACGTTACAATGAAGCAACTCATTGTCCGAATGAACCAAAGGGCTACCGGACGTGTGTTTAGAACGAGAGTTCAGCGAATTCTGCTGCGTACGGAGCTATGATGCAGACAGATGGTCATTGCTCCTATGCTAACGAAGGCGCATCGGCAGAAAAGGCTTACATTTGAACGGCAGTATCGGAATTGGACCTCCGCTGATTGGAAAAGTATTGCCTTTTCCCATGAGTCACGTTTTCTGCTTCATCGAACGGATGGACATTGGCGTATAAAGCGAGAAACATCGAAGAGCCAGCACTCTTCTACCATTTCTGGAAGAGCACAAGCCGGTTGCGGTAGCTATATTGTCTGATGAATATTTTCGGGGTATTCCCTGGGTCCACTTATACGTGTGGAATGCATTACGGACCGAATTAGTTATGAATCCATCCTTGCTGGCCACGTACACTCATACATGCTGATTGCCTTCCCTGTGGCGGATGGGATTCTCCAGAACGACTATGCGACGTAGCACACCGCTCGAAACGTCTGAGAATGGTTGGAAGAGTACGATGAAGATTTTAAAGTATTTCTCTTGCACCCTAACTCCCCAGACTTAAACCTAATTGACCAACAGCAGAAAAACCTCGATCATGTTGTTCGCTCTATGGTTACTCTATCACACACCTTCCAGCAGCTGTCAGATGCATTGCAGTCAGCATGGCTCCACATACTTGACAACACTTTCCAGCACCTTATTATGTCTCTCCCAACCCGTCTAGCTGTTGTACGCTCTGCACACCGCTGTTACTTTGGATATTAGCTGGTGTTCACAATAATGTGACACTACCGTGTATATGCAAAGAGTGTGAGAAATTCTTATAGCGTTACCTACGACAGGAGAACAAATCGTAAAATTATTTGGCAAATTTTGGAGTTCCACAAGAGTTCTTAAACAATCAATAAAATGTGGACAGATTTTGGTTTCATTACAAAGGGAAGCTCGATCCTTTTCTGGTATCAAACCTTGAATCAATGCGAAGGAGTGAAATTTTTTATATTTCTAAATACTAGTTCTGAGTTAAAGAAATATTTTTTTTTAATTGACCCAAAACACCTTGGCTCACAATGAAAAGCGTACATTCCCACTTTAGTTATGATTTTGATTCATTTCAGACAAAATACCTTATATGTTAGTGACATGCGCAAATGTAGTGATTCATTCGAGATATTATTCATTTGAATGACGTGCTAAGAATGGCAATCATTTAACAGAAATAAAATGAAAAAATCAATATCCTTGGTTTCCTTTATACAGCAATAGCAATTACACGAATATGTATTTCATATGCATTGTTTTTTGACATGGTATATCTACACAAATGGCATATTTCCTCGTTCGTATTTTCAAGAACTTGAGTGCTGCGCCTTACTTTATATTCTGAAATATTTTCGTAAACCATTAAATTATTTAAATATGTTAACTTAGATGTCATGGATATTACATTTTATGTACACTATATTGACAAAGGTCACCGCACACCTACAAGAGAAAAACAACATAGCATTTATTGACACACATTAGTACGGTGTCGATCCACCTTTGGCCTTAATGCATACACTGACCCTTCGAGACATGCTTTCGACAAGGTTTTGGAACACAGCGATAGGTATGCGCTTCCAATTAGTACATAATGTTGCAAGTTACTGTTGCTTAGTAGTAAGCCGTTGTTCCAAACTTCTTATGCGGAGCTGTGGACTGGCCAGCACAGATCAGGGCTCTGTGCTGGCCAGTCCACACACGATACGGAATTATTTCAAACCACGCCGTAACAGTCATTTCTTTATGGCTCGGGTCATTAATCTGCTGGTACCAACAAGGCTCGGTTCCATAGTACTGCTACAAAGTTGGTAGGGCATTATTGTCCAGAATATCGAGGTAAACGTGCTGGTTAACAGGGTGTTAACGTCAACCAAATGGCCGGGACCATACCACGAAAACCACCCCCATACGAGTACACTGCCAGCTCCAAACTTGACCGTAGGAACAGTACACTGTGGTAAATGGCGTTCCCCCGGCAGTCGTCATGCACACACACGGCCATCAAACTGATGGATCGTGTATCTGGATTCATCAGTTCATAGAACCTAATTCCATTTATCTATGGTCCACGATAATTGTTCTTTACACCATGCTAAAGTAGCATTCCGAGTTGAGATAAAAAGCTTATGAGCAGCCGCACGACCACGGTAACCCATGGAATAAAGTTTTCTGCAAATGGTACGTGTACATACCAATGTTCTAGTACTTTTATTCACCTGTACACTGAGGTCTTGTGCAGTACTCCGTCGATTAGCTATAACGAATATCCTGAGGCTTCGACATTCTCTATCACTGATTTTATTTGGTCTGCCGGTACGTTTTGCTGCTTCAGGCACGCCACGCGTTTTCCACTTATTCAGTACATCCAAAACAGTTGACTTGGATATGTTTAAACGCCTCTCGGTTTCTCTTATGGTCAACCCACTAATATAACATCCAACAATATTTCCTTTCTGAAAGTAAGTTCTCTTCCTTCCACGACATTTTCTGTCAACCTCATAGTGCCATATGATCGCGGTCATCTGCATGCTTGTTTTTATAACGTTTGCAGCTGTACCGCGTATCTTAACAACGCAGCGAATCCATTCGTTTGCTTTTGAAGGTAAATTCTGGATTACTACGTGTGTACATTCTATCAACTCGTTCCTGGTCAAATTCAAAATTTGGCCTATAACGGTTGGTTTTACTCTCAAGTGTTATTCCAAATAAAATGCATATACCGATCGTTATATTTCAGTATAAAAGATCTTGGCATTAATAAAAAGACAGTTGGCCGTATAAAACTGCAAAATTTAGCCATATTTATTTTGATTTATGTCATAATTAGGAGTATTTTATTTAATCTTCCTTTTGAGGAAGCAGTTTCTCTGTAACATTGAATTTGGAGCATTAATGTGAAGAATCTGTGATTGAAATTGCAAAGTGCGAGATACTGAATCAGCTGATAAAAATTCTGGGGAAGAACGAATTGCACTGTCAAACGGTTAGACAATAAACTGCGATTGATTTGCCCGCACTTTACCAGAAAAAAAACGTGTACAATGCAGGGCGTGGAATTCGCCATGATACTAAAGTTGTTAATGACCGCTTATACTTTGAGTTTCGGTTCTTTGTGTCTAAATCTGCGAAAGCAGACTCGACATCAGATATTTGAATCACAATAGTTTTGAAGTACAATATATTGTTGATGAGTTGAGTGATCCGTGAGCCATGAAAGGAAACCTGGTACGGCCTTCCTGTACAGAATATTGGTCATGATATTTGTGAAGAACGTGCAGAAACAAAATTAATGACATAAAACATATGAAGTATGATCTCTAACATAGGAAAAGGGCGTCCGGTAGCATTGACCAATTGTATAATTCTTCTAGTGCAAACAAGTAGGAGAATTTAGATCAAGTAACGAGGAGCCTTCAGTACGTTTCGTGTCGCAATTTTTTTTGTTTCTGCTACTCAAAGTTAACTGTTGCGCAATGCCAAAGCTACTTACTGCAGATGCAAATGGTGCTTGCATAGAAGAAATTCGCCATAGAATAGGCATCATCAACAAATGTGAGTGAGGAAGTTTAATATTTTAAATAAAAAAACGCTGTATCACACCGATGAGTGGTAAATGAAGATATGACGAAGCCTTCAACTGCTTTTCCTAATAAAAAGAACGCAACACTGTTTTCCGAACACGTTACTTGCAGCAAGCATAAGCGTATTTTCGTTACGCACGGTATTTAAGACGTAATCTTAAATTGTCCTTTATTTGACTCATTGTATAACAACGCTGCAATTCTTCCTTTGGTTTTTCGTTTACAGTATTTCTTCTGAAACATAATGTTTTTAAAGCAAAGAAATAAATTCCTTTTGGGATTTGAGATCTTAAGGCAGTGCCAGAAACGCTTCAGAAAGAACAACAAACGTTTGGAAGTATCTGGTTTATTCCAAAGTGGATACACGTTTAAACCCAAATTTTGCAGTTAGGGACAGACAATTTGTGGTTTTAGTGCTATGCTGAATTAGTTCTTCAAGATAGACATGTGAAAGTGAGGTGAAAATGGTGTCCGCCGACGAGAAGAGATATTTCTCTCTCTTACACACATCGTTCGTTTCTCGCAAAAATTTGAAGCGTCTCTTTTTCATCAAAAATAACCGAAATCGACTGCTCTTAAAACTGGCACATTCGGCATGTTGGCACCATTTAAAAAAATACCATTTGAGCTAATGCAAAAGCTCATAATTGAAAATTTTAAATTTTCATCTAAAATACCAGGTTAGATTTCTTATTAGAACTATGAATAGCATTTACGCTTTGAAAAAATGATTCCCTTCTAGAAAAATTTCGAAATACTTTCATGTACATTTTACGAATACTTCCTTGTGCTTTTTTACCCCATACGTAAGAAAGCACAAATTCTTATACATCGCACAACTCTGTTGCGTTGCCACTTGCAACAATATTCGAAGTCGCTCAAGAGAACGAATTCGCAAGAACGATACACATTAGTTTTACATTACCAAGCAATTTAAATGAAAGAATGCCATTTTTCTTCTTACATTGCTGAATTTAAATATTTATTCAACTGATTATATATAATAAAAATGAAATTTACGAATTATTTATTTAAATCAATATTAGACATAAGCTCTGAATAAGATACTACAAATTTGTTTACGCTTAGAAACCTGATATCAGGGTTTTATTGTGACCCTAAGCAACTAGCATTTCAATTAAATGAAGCAGCATTCGTTTATCGTTTTGTTACGATACCGGGCCGAGCTGGGTTAATTATTTCACCTCTCGCCACCAATTGATCAGATTTACCGTGGGTAGTTATCCCACCGTTGACCACCAATTGATCAGAACGTGCCGAGCGATATAAGTATATTTCTTCACTGATATCCTTCGACGTAGTTCTAGGCGCGAAAACTGTATTATGGGGCATACACTTAAACAATTTGAACCAATCACAGGCGTTCTCATAAATAATGTGTTCTATGACTGCGCTGACTGCCTAAACAAATATTTAATTGCTATGAAAACATAACAATGGCACACATATGAATAAAATTTAGCTGTCTTCTGAACATGAGCATTGGGTCAACTTTGACCTAAATCAGTTCCCGCGAGATAGTTTTAATGAACTTAAATTCCACAGTTCAGTCTTACTATTTCTCAGTTCAGTTCTTGAAATACATTAATTCAGTTCTTGAAATATATTAGTTCAGTTCTTGAAATACATTAGTTCAGTTCTTGAAATATATTAGTTCAGTTCCTCAACTAACTTGCGTAGCAGAAATTATAACAAACACAAAATGTTTCTACTTACATGGATGCTGTTAAGAATAAATCCAAATTGTGATTGCACTAGCAAAGTAAAACACACCTTCCTTTTATTTACATGGAAGATTTCATTGCAGGAGCTGCGTCCCCTGGGCGCTGCCGTACTCACACACACACACACACACATCCAGGCGTTTGTTGAGGGAGTCTCGCTTCGTAAGAAAAGCGCGACTCTTCACTTCCTCCACAGTAGGGGATGAATGGGGGATGATGATTCCACACTGCAGTAGTTGGCATTCGAACCCGACTTAGCTTGGCTTCGCTTCTCATTGGAATGACCACTGTCCACTCGCATATTTCTTAATTCCCCTGTAACTTGGCTTTCATTAGGCCAAACAGTCGCTGATTTCCATTACACTCCAGCCTAGAAATAGCTGCTTTATCACGCGGATTTAGGCATTCCGCTGTCTTTGTGGCAAGCTGGCATCTCTAGCTGCCTCGAGTTGTCGTCTCCGTTTCTTAACGAATGCGGGAAGGTTTGCTGCTTCATTTTTCCCAATTCATATAGCAGATCCAAGGCATTCAGCCTTGCACATCGGAGAGTGTACAGACAACTAAACTTTCTTCCTTATTTTCACGCTAAGTGCGAAATCTTATTTTTCTGCTCGGACCACACAGAGAGCAATTTTCTCGAAAATGCCCCAAACAATAGACGAATTTACGATTATTCGCTAAACCTTTTGTCCCCATCTTCATTCATTTACTCAAGTGGACCCCTCTTTGAAATGTACCTCTTTACCTTTCCGTGTTGCTTAGGCTTCCCGTCAGCTGCGCCCTGATATTTATGACCTAACAGAGCTATTCTGAGACCACCCAGCCTGAGGGAGAATTCTTCACCTCTTTTCTGTCCTAACCAGCAGATAAAACTTTATCTGATGTTTACACATTTAAACTCCAATCAAGCCTCAAACATAATTAATACTTAATTAATTTCGTACATCTACCACGCCCATTAACTACTAAGTTTATGGCGGGGTAGGTCGTAACATCGGCCACTTCTCAAGAAATCTAGAAGTCCCCTTCTGGGCCTATCGCTTTGCTCTTATCAATTAACGAAGCAACCATTGATTGCTACCTTTTCCCACAAGTGGAAACAACTCAAGAAAACACCATTAACAAATCAACCCTTATTCGCTCACATTTGGGCGCCTACGGCTCCTCCCCAAATACCTTCTGTAATTTTCACACGCCCCACCTGTGTTCTTTCCAAGGACATCTGACCTACCTCAAGAACATCTGCCCTTCAGTACCCATTCTATGGTACAAAGCACTGCACTGCAAACTATCACTAAACCATTACCTTCTATACGTAATCCACACGTACTACACCAACACTGTACAGGCACTGTACACACACTTTACAAGTACTACGCCAGCACTATACAAACACTGAAATCAAATACCACACTAGGCCAAGTTCATATCACGTCACAGCAAAAGAAACGCTTTCCTATTTGACTGAAATTCCGCATCTCAACGCCCTCACCCCCGGAGCAATCAGGAAAAAAATTCAAACATTCAGGTTTCCACAGTACCCTCACTGAACCACTGGCGCGACAACTATATTACCAACACCTGGCAAACCACATCGCCTACCTTTGTCGTAACCTTATCCTCATTGCTTACACAGCCACCAGGAAAAGATACACAAACATTTTAGCTCTCACTCGGCCAATGTTCCAAAAACTACAGGGAATCAATTCGTCCCTGATACTCAGGTATTTTATCTTCTGAAATTTCATTACAGGGCAACTTTTCCCTCCGTGCATTCCTTGCACGTGCACGACAAAAAGAAAACTCTTTGCTGAAGAATGATTCAGACACTGAGTTCAGAGTCGAGAAGGAAAATTTAGTGGTACGCTCGGACGCGCCGACAATGTCCTTTTAATTTCACTCCGCGTCGGAATGCTGAAACCGAAACTCCGGAGATGCGTGCTGATCTCCACCTTAGCTCACCGTCGGATGTTCAGGGAGAAAATCTTATAGCACCTCGTTCTTCTGACCACTGCGAATCAAGTGCCCTCGCTTCCATCTTCTTTCCATACCGACCGGACTTTCGTAGCTACAGGTATTGGCGTCCAGCCATTCCAACGAAAAGAAAAATCTCAAGCACATTTGCATTGGAAGGGCAACGAATCAGCAATCTTTGCGTACAGGACACGAATTTCCAATGCAAGAAAATTTCTCTCTAACAGTGACTATGGCACGGGGCGCATAACTGTTTGTTACGTGTCAAAACCGAAACAAATTCTCGCCACATAATCGCAATGACCTCACGCATTTCACAACAAATTCTTTCAGTCCATAACTGGTAAGTCGAACGACTAACAACTGAGCTTAGCGACTACCAATTCTCGTTTTTCCTCGAATAGGCTTACCACTGCTATTCAGTTTGGGAACTACGTTCTCTCTCGGACGGACGTCTGCCAAGACGAAGAACTTTTCTCTTTCAACATAGCTCCCACTTGACTTTTCACGAATAGGCTTTACCTGCTATTCAGTACAATTGGATTATATCTTCCAAAAATTATAATCCCAGCCCCTGCGCCATCTTTTCCAAATTTAACCCTTTGGCTGCGCTCCGTAACAGACATTAAATTCTTGCCTACATAACCACAGCCACAACACATTTTCATATATTTTAATTTAAAATTATAAATCATGTCCGTATTCCATTTCAGTCC
The DNA here is from genome assembly GCA_039090855.1 of Macrothele yani. NCBI lineage: Eukaryota > Metazoa > Arthropoda > Arachnida > Araneae > Macrothelidae > Macrothele > Macrothele yani. The sequence continues at coordinate 32,150,152 of CM076999.1, read as the reverse complement.
GTAACCTGAATTCTTGCAGAATAAAAAAATTCTTATCCACTCAACTACCACCACGCAAGCCTCCCCTTCTACGGATACCTTTCAAGTTCCATATGAAACTGAAAGAACCAACACTAATGCATTTAACACTTGTAGCATAAATACAAGGCATAACCAAATACGATCCATCTTTCCTGTTTCCCGAGTTCAGTACACCAGATGCCAAACTCTTGCATTTTCCTTACTCCCCTTTCGACTATAATTCTCTCCCATCAGAGCATTTCCTTTTGCTTCAATGCATGCAACACGTTCTTTGACACATTCTGAAAGAGTTGATTTCTTTTTCTCCCCAACCTTCCTTTCTTCAAAAGTTTTCCCATTCTCATTCATGCCTCAATTCTTTCCTTTTCTTTCCCGCATTTCCTCTGAGCCCTGACTCATTGGCAGTCTCAACTGGTGATCCCATACAACTTTACATGCATCGTTTTCTTCAATCTCGAAGATTCCGCAAGCGCATTGGTTACCAACTACTCCCCTGCTGCTTTGATACATTTGAATTAACACATTGTTCTCAGGCCACACGGATATTCTTTATCACGTCGCTCCTGTCTGTGGATTTTTGACCACAACAATCTCTCCTAACAAATTATCTTTAACCCCAAAACATAGTTTGGTTAACTCCTGACTCAATACGTCACGCGTTTGCTCAATTTTGGTGTGAGGCCGGCTCACTTCGGTTCTATTGTTTCAAATTTAAATAATTTCTCTGCTTCAGCTTTTTCCCGTCTTCAGTGATTCTATCTGTTCTAATAGGGCTTTTTTAATTTCATCTCTTTGCGCCGTAATCTTTTCTGCGAGGGCCTCTAGTCTTCGCTGGTCATCAACCATATCTGCTTTTACGTCTTCCATTTCTGGTGTTATCTTACTTTGCAGTCAGCTGATCGAATATATCATCTATTGGATCAATCAATTCGACTTTCTAATTCTACAAATTATTTAATTTGTGCCATTGTTATACAGCAGAAGTTTAATACTAATCTGCACTGTCAAGAGCGTCTTCCTCTTTCCATTCTTCCTTTACTTTAACGTTTAAATGCCCCCAGTCTTCTTCGGCATTAAATACTTGGCTAAACTTGCGAAAGTTTATCTTCTTGCCATATAACATCATAGCTGCCACCGATGTTACGATACCTGGCCGAGCTGGGTTAATCATCACATCGCCACCAATTGATCAGATTTACCGTGGGTAGTTATCCACGTTAACCACCAATTGATCAGAACGTGCCGAGCGATATAAGTATATTTCTTCACTGATCTCCTTCGACGTAGTTGGGCGAAAACTGTATTATAGGGCATACACTTAAACAATTTGAACCAATCACAGGCGTTCCATAAATAGTATGGTGTTCTATGACTGCGCTGACTGCCTAAACAAATATTTAATTACTGTAAACATAACAATGGCACACATATGAAAAATTTAGCTGTCTTCTGGTTCATAGAAGTATTAGATGTTTTTGACCTAAATCAGTTCCCGCGAGATAGTTTTAATGAACTTAAATTCCACAGTAGTCTTACTATTTCCCAGTTCAGTTATTGAAATACATTAGTTCAGTTTTTGAAATATATTAGTTCAGTTCTTGAAATACATTAGTTCAGTTCTTGAAATATATTAGTTCAGTTCTTCAACTAACTTGCATGCTTAAGAATTATAACAAACACAAAATGTTTCTACTTTTACATGGATGCTGTTAAGAATAAATCCAAATTGTGATTGCACTAGCAATAAAACACACCTTCCTTTTATTTACATGGAAGATTTCATTGCAGGAGCGCTGCGTCCTGGGCGCTACCGTACTCACACACACACATCCAGGCGTTTGTTGAGGGAGCTCGCTTCGTAAGAAAAGCGCGACTCTTCACTTCCTCCAGAGTAGGGGATGAATGGGGGATGATGATTCCACACTGCAGTAGTTGGCATTCGAACCCGACTTAGCTTGGCTTCACTTCTCATTGGAATGACCACTGTCCACTCGCATATTTCTTAATTCCCCTGTAACTTGGCTTTCGTGCGGCTGACAGTCTGTTGATTTCCATTACACTCCAGCCTAGAAATAGCTGCTTTATCACATGATTTAGGCATTCCGCTGTCTTTGTGTGGCTTCGTATCTCTAGCTGCCTCGAGTTGTCGTCTCCGTTTCTTAACGAATGCGGGAAGGTTCGCTGCTTCATTTTTCCCAATTCATATAGCAGATCCAAGGCGTTCAAAGCGCTTGCACATCGGAAGAGTGTACAGACAACTAAACTTTCTTCCTTATTTTTTCACGCTAAGTACGAAATCTTATTTTTCTGCACGGACCACACAGAAACAATTTTCTCAAAATGCCCCAAACAATAGACAACGAATTTACGATTGTTAACTAAACCTTTTGTCCCCCATCTTCATTCATTTACTCAAGTGGACCCCTCTTTTGGAAATGTACCTCTTTACCTTTCCGTGTTGCTTAGGCTTCCGTCAGCTGCGCTAGTCTTTATGACTATGGAAGCTATTACAGGACCACCACCCAGCCTGAGGGAGAATTCTTCACCTCTTTTCTGTCCTAATAATAGATAAAGCTTTATCTGATGTTTACACTTTTAAACTCCAATCAAGCCTCAAACATAATTAATACTTAATTAATTTCGTACATCTACCACGCCCATTAACTACTAAGTTTATGGCGGGGTAAGTCGTAACATCGGCCTTCTCAAGGAAATCTAAGTCCCCTTCTGGGCCTATCGCTTTGCTCTTATCAATTAACGAAGCAACCATTGATTTGCTACCTTTTCCCACAAGTGGACACAACTCAAGAAAACACCATTAACAAATCAACCCTTATTCGCTCACATTTGGCGCCTACGGCTCCTCCCCAAATACGCCTGTAATTTTCACACGCCCCACCTGTGTTCTTTCCGAGGACATCTGACCTACCTCAAGAACATCTGCCCTTCAGTACCCATTCTATGGTACAAAGCACTGCACTGCAAACTATCACTAAACCATTACCTTCTATACGTAATCCCCAAGTACTACACCAACACTGTACAGGCACTGTACACACACTTCCAAGTACTACGCCAGCACTATACAAACACTGAAATCCAAATACCACACTAGGCCAAGTTCATATCACGTCACAGCAAAGCAACTTTCCTATTTGACTGAAATTCCGCATCTCAACGCCCTCACCCCCGGAGCAATCAGAAAAAAATTCAAACATTCAGGTTTCCACAGTACCCTCACTGAACCACTGGCGCGACAGCTATATTACCAACACTAGCAAACCATCGCCTACACCTTTGTCGTAACCTTATCCTCATTGCTTACACAGCCACCAGGAAAAGATACACAAACATTTTAGCTCTCACTCGGCCAATGTTCCAAAACTGGGGAATCAATTCGTCCTGATACTCAGGTATTTTATCTTCTGGAAATTTCATTACAGGAGGACGGCTTTTTCCCTCATTGCATTCCTTGCACGTGCACGTCAAAAGAAAACTCTTTGCTGAAGAATGAAGTTCAGACACTGAGTTCCAGAGTCAAAGAAGAAGAGATTTAAGTGGTACGCTCGGACGCGCAGACAATGTCCTTTTAATTTCACTCCGCGTCGGAATGCTGAAACGAAACTCCGGAGATGCGTGCTCATCTCACCTTAGCTCGTCGGATGTTCGAGGAGAAAATCTTCTTTTCCTCGTTCTTCTGACCACTGCGAATCAAAGTGCCCTCGCCCATCTTCTTTCATGCAAACCGGACTTTCGTAGCTACAGGTATTGGCGCCAGCCATTCCAACGAAAAGAAAATCTCAAGCACATTTGCGTTGGAGGGCAACGAATCAGCAATCTTTGCGCGTACAGGACACGAATTTCCAATGCAAGAAAATTTCTCTCTAACAGTGACTATGGCACGGGGCACCATAACTGTTTGTTACGTGTCAAAGCCAAACAAATTCTCGCCACATAATCATAATGACCTCACGCATTTCACAACAAATTCTTTCAGTCCATAACTGGTAAGTCGAACGACTAACAACTGAGCTTAGCGACTACCAATTCTCGTTTTTCCTCGAATAGGCTTACCACTGCTGTTACAGTTTGGGAACTACGTTCTCTCTCGGACAGCGGACGTCTGCCAAGACGAAGAACTTTTTCTCTTTCAACATAACTCACATACATTTTCCCGAATAGGCTTACCACTGCTATTCAGTACAATTGGATTATATCTTCAAAAATTATAATCCCAGCCCCTGCGCCATCTTTTCCAGAATTTAACCCTTTGGCTGCGCTCCGTAACAGACGTGAGATTCTTGCCTACATAACACATGCAACACATTTTTATGCTATTTACAATTCCAAAATTATAAATCGTGTCCGTATTCCATTCCAGTCCGTAACCTGAATTCTTGCAGAATGATAAAAAATTCTTATCACTCAACTGCTACACACAAGCCTCCCCTTCTGCGGATACCTTTCAAGTTCCATAGCAAGAACTGAAAGAACCCAAGCACTAATGCATTTAACACTTGTAGCATAAATACACAAGGAACATAACAAAATACGATCCATCTTTCCTGTTTCCCGAGTTCCAGTACAGATGCCAAACTCTTGCATTTTTCCTTCTCACTGAACTCTACGTTCTCTCCCATCAGAGCATTTCCTTGCAACAATGCATGCAACACGTTCTTTGACACATTCTGGAAAAGGTTGATTTCTTTTTCTCCCACAACCTTCACTTTCCCAGTTTTCCCATTCTCATTCGTGCGCAAATTCCTTTCCTTTTCTTTCCCGCATTTCACTCTGAGCCCTGACTCGTCGCGAAGTCTCAACTGGTGATCCCATACAACTTTACATGCATCGTTTTCTTCAATCTCTGAAGATTCCGCAGCGCATTGGTTACCAACTACCTCCCCTGCTATTTGATCTGCATTTTGAACTAACACATTTGTTCTCAGGCCACACGGATATTCTTTATCCCGTCCCGCTCCTGTCTGTGGATTTTTGACCACAACAATCTCTCCTAACAAATTATCTTTAACCCCAAAACATAGTTTGGTTAACTCCTGACTCAATACGTCACGCGTTTGCTCAATTTTGGTGTGAGGCCGGCTCGCTTCGGTTTCTATTGTTTCAAATTTAAATAATTTCTCTGCTTCGGCTTTTTCCCGTCTTCGTGATTCTATCTGTTCTAATAGGGCTTTTATTTCATCTCTTTGCGCCGTAATCTTTTCTGCGAGGGCCTCTAGTCTTCGCTGGTCATCAGCCATATCTGCTTTTACGTCTTCCATTTCTGGTGTTATCTTACTTTTGCAGTCAGCTGATCGAATATATCATCTATTGTATCAATCAATTCAGCTTTCTAATTCACTACAAATTATTTAATTTGTGCCATTGTTATACAGCAGGATTTAATACTAATCTGCACTGTCAAGAGCGTCTTCCTCTTGTTCTTCCTTTACTTTAACGTTTAAGTGCCCCCAGTCTTCTTCGGCATTAAATACTTGGCTAAACTTGCGGTTATCTTCTTGCCATATAACATCCCATAAGCTGCCACCAAATGTTACGATACCTGGCCGAGCTGGGTTAATCATCCCACCGATCGCCACCAATTGATCAGATTTACCGTATGTAGTTATCCCACCGTTAACCACCAATTGATCAGAACGTGCCGAGTGATATAAGTATATTTCTTCACTGATCTCCTTCGACGTAGTTCTAGGCGCGAAAACTGTATTATAGGGCATACACTTAAACAATTTGAACCAATCACAGGCGTTCACATAAATAATGTGTTCTATGACTGCGCTGACTGCCTAAACAAATATTTAATTGCTATGAAAACATAACAATGGCACACATATGAATAAAATTTAGCTGTCTTCTGAACATGAGTATTGGGTCAACTTTGACCTAAATCAGTTCCCGCGAGATAGTTTTAATGAACTTAAATTCCACAGTTCAGTCTTACTATTTCCCAGTTCAGTTCTTGAAATACATTAGTTCAGTTTTTGAAATATATTAGTTCAGTTCTTGAAATACATTAGTTCAGTTCTTGAAATATATTAGTTCAGTTCTTCAACTAACTTGCGTAGCAGAAATTATAACAAACACAAAATGTTTCTACTTACATGGATGCTGTTAAGAATAAATCCAAATTGTGATTGCACTAGCAAAGTAAAACACACCTTCCTTTTATTTACATGGAAGATTTCATTGCAGGAGCTGCGTCCCCTGGGCGCTACCGTACTCACACACACACACACATCCAGGCGTTTGTTGAGGGAGCCTCGCTTCGTAAGAAAAGCGCGACTCTTCACTTCCTCCACAGTAGGGGATGAATGGGGGATGATGATTCCACACTGCAGTGGTTGGCATTCGACCCCGACTTCGCTTGGCTTCTCTTCTCATTGGAGTGACCACTGTCCACTCGCAGATTTCTTAATTCCCCTGTAACTTGGCTTTCATTAGGCCAAACAGTCGCTGATTTCCATTACGCTCCAGCCTAGAAATAGCTGCTTTATCACGCGGATTTAGGCATTCCGCTGTCTTTGTGGCAAACTGGCATCTCTAGCTGCCTCGAGTTGTCGTCTCCGTTTCTTACCAAATGCGGGAATGTTCGCTGCTTCAGTTTTCCCAGTTCATATAGCAGATCCAAGGCATCCAGCCTTTCACATCGGAGAGCGTACAGACAACTAAACTTTCTTCCTTATTTTCACGCTAAGTGCGAAATCTTATTTTTCTGCTCGGACCACACAGAGAGCAATGTTCTCGAAAATGCCCCAAACAATCGACGAATTTACGATTATTCGCTAAACCTTTTGTCCCCATCTTCATTCATTTACTCAAGTGGACCCCTCTTTGAAATGTACCTCTTTACCTTTCCGTGTTGCTTGGGCTTCCCGTCAGCTGCGCCCTGATATTTATGACCTAACAGAGCTATTGTGAGACCACCCAGCCAGAGGGAGAATTCTACGCCTCTTTTCTGTCCTAACCAGCAGATAAAATTTTATCTGATGTTTACACTTTTAAACTCCAATCAAGCCTCGAACATAATTAATACTTAAATAATTTCGTACATCATCCACGCCCATTAATTACTAAATTAATGGCTGGGTAGGTCGTAACAATTTATTACATGCTTTAGACATACACTTGCAATAGTATGACTAACGATTTTTTACTGAAGTAATGCGACAAACGAAAATTGCAGGGAGTTTATTAACTGATTTGTTAAGAGTGGAACAACCGCTTTTATTTTGAAATGCATATTTCCTAACCCTGAATTTTTTCTCTACAGAAAAGCTAGTCGACAGTACACAGCAATCACGAAATTAAATTGAACAAAGACAAATGTGAAACAGGATTTTGCAATGTGTGCATTTACTCAATCAAACGTTCAAATATTGGTGAAATATTTTCTCTCTTCTCATTTCAATTTAATGCCGTCAAGTAGGAAAACCAATAAATATAATCGCACAGAACAGAATTTAACGATTTGCAGGATTTCTTCGGAAAAAAATATTATATTAATCAATTGAAAAATGTGATTTTTCCTGGATTTATATCATCCATTTCTTAACAGTGGTTTAAATACCTAAATCTTAATATTATACCCGGAAGAAAACAGACCTAATTATTTGTAATGAAATTAATTTAGGGCATCTTTTACATTATACTGTATTGCATATTCCACATTCTGTTGAAATGCTAAAATCTCCCAGAAATAAAAATATAGTCTCTATTATTACAATTGTTTGAGACTAAGGTCACCTGAGAGTTAATGTACATCTGCAAATTTTATATTAGTACTGGCCTTCCAATGCTAAGGGTATTAAACATTATCGTCAAACTAGTCATTAATCTACTCGTAATGCTTACCCAAAACTAATTTTCTAATATTAAACATTTGAATAACAATTTTTATTAGAGTACCATTTTTAAAAGGACTGCAGTTATGTATTGATTAAGGCTCTGTTGCAGAAATATAAAAGTTTCATTATTGGCGCATACTTTCCTTGAGGATGAGTTAGAGCGATAAAAAATATTTTCTTCTTTAGTAAAAAAATTGCTTTACGACCGAAGGTACAGAACTTGCATCACATTTAGAAAATAACAGAAATTATCCAATGTGCACAATTTATAGCTGATAAAAAAATTTGGGTTTCTCGTTAAATCGGAAATGGATTTATAACGCGGCAATGCAAATGAAAGTAAAAAAAAAATCTTAAAAATAAGGAGCCCCCATACATGAAATTTATTTCGCTAAGAAGAACCTATTTAATTTAATTTTCAATTCAATTCTGTTTATTGAGCTTTTACGTGAAAACAAAAATTCAATGTAATAGAACAACAGTGTACTGTAAGTGATTGGAAGAACAAGGCAGATCTGGTAAAACGCCGCAAAAGAGTCCTGATAAAGCCCTGATCTCCCTGTAAAAAGGTATGCAAGTCAAAGATACAACTAAAAGCATGGCGCATAGCATTTAAAAATATTAGTAGAGATTCCGACTACTAAAGGCGTTTCCCATTACCAATCAAAAAGTAGAATAACAATTTAGGTGAAATATTAAAAAGAAGTCTTATTGGAGAAATAAAGTAAAAGTTAATTTTTCAAGTAAAAATCGCATAAATATTAGCATATGCAATTTCTTTGATGACTGATTGCTATCAACATGACCTTATGGTACTAGCTAAGATGATCACACCTTTGTTGGCCTTGTCAGGGCTTTATGAAAAATATTATTCAAAAACAAGACGGCTTGCAAATATCATTTCAACAGGCAAATTTAAATCTCGCGGCCATCCTTGACCCATCACTAGCCCTGAACATTGGCGATCAGTTGTCAAAGCCACAAGGCATGTTAGTGGACACTCTTTCAATTATATCGCGATGAAGAATGTGAGAAATTTCTTAAAGGTGAGATTAAACTTCCCATTTGCCGCCCCGATGGCGCAGTGGTATAGGCGATGGCCTCTGATCAATCGTCCGAACGGGGTCCGGGTTTGAATCCCGGTGAAGAATGGATGTTGTGTTTGTCTTACTGTACTGGCTCTCTCCATTCCCTGGATCCAGTGACCATAAATTAGGGACTGGCGACTGCTTATAGCCCATTGAGTTGATCATGGTGATCGTTAAACCTCCAATAAAAAAACAAAAAAAATTCCCATTTGACTACAATAATTGGAAATATTAAAAGTTATTGATTTCCTGTTTTCGATATATTAACTTCACTAAGAGTAACTCATTTTCTAGTTTTAATATTGAATTACAGATTATAATATATTGGGTATATAAATAAGTTTTGAGGGATTTGAGGTGAACAAAACACGTTGTTGGAGAACAGAAACAATATTTTAATATTAATCGAAGTATGCTCCTTCTGAAGCTATCACTTTACCACATCTTTCGGGCAGTGAACGTATGCCCCGAAGGAAGAATTCCGGTTCCTTGGAAGAGATCCAGTTGTCCAGCCAATTTTTGATGTATTCATAAGAACTAAACCGTTCACCAGAAAGTGCTGACTGCATCGACCAGAACAAATGGTAATCTGATGGCGCAGTATCTGGAAAATATGGCGGGTGGGGTAGAAATTCCCAGTAGGATCCTTCTAAGAACTTTTTCACATTTCAAGAAACATGTGGTCATGCGTTGTCATGCTGTAAGATGACTTTGTTGTGTCTATTCTCCCATTCCGGCCGTTTTTGCGTGAGAGCTCGTATTACACGCATTAATTAAGTTCGATACCGATCACCAGTAATAGTTTCTGACGGTTTTCAGCAGTTCATAGTGGATCACACCCTTCTGGTCCTACCAGATACTCAGCATTACCTTTGAACCATGGATATTGCGTTTTGGCGTTGAAGGACTTGGTTAACCTGGCTTCACCCATGCTTTCTGCCGTTTAGGGTTATCGTACCATATCCATTTCTCATCGGCAGTAATAATACGATGCAAAAAACTCTTTCTTTTTTGCCTTTGGAGCAGCAATTCGCAAATGGTTTTTCGAAGTTCAAGGTCTCTTTCCCGCAAAGCATGTGGAACCCAATTCCCTTCTTTTTCTACCATTCCCATGGCAGCTAAACGCTGTGAAATGCATGGTTGACTAACATTTAACACTGATACTTGTTCTTTTTGGCTCTGGCTCGGATTCTCGTCGAGTAAAGCTTCCAATTCGGCATCATCAATTTTTTGGAGTGGTCCAGAACGTTTTTCACCACTGACATCGAAATCGTTCCTTTTGAGTCGTCTAAACCAATACTCACATGTTTTTATGGATGGGGAATGTTCGCCATAGATTTCTGACTATAAGAGATAGCTGTCGGCAGCACTTTTATTGACAATAAAGTAATGCAACTAACATTTTCCGCAAATGCTGTTTTGTCGGGACGAAAGTTGCCATTTTCCATCGAGTAAAACAAATACGTCTTCGCACCTCAATCGAACGTCGTATACTGACTCTGACAGCTGGCGTCTCGTACTGCGATATCACAGTGTTGCCACCTTAAAATACATACGAGCAGTAATAAGTACGACATCGAACGGAAATCCTTAGAAACGTATTTATATACCCAATATAATTATTTTCAATATACTTAATCTTCTGGTCTGCAAAGCTGTCTGAAATGAAAAAATTCATCAGTAAAACGTCGGGCATATAAAATTTGGCTTGGGCTTCTATTTGTTTGGACAACATGACCAAAAGGGCATGTAGAAATTTTCTGATTTTTCAAACCCTGGCATTTGGTAACTTTATCAGTTCTCTTTTCTTTATTGAAGGTTTAACGATCATCATAAAGTATTCCATGGGCTGTACGCAGTCGCCCGTACTTAATTTAAAGCCAGAAGTGATTTTGCTGCAATAACTGTGGTGATAAAAAAGTTCTTTACTAGAGATGCATTGATAGCTGATGCATTATCCGCATTAATGTGATTGTGTGCAGTAGATTTCTATAATTACAAATTTTATAGGTCGTGAAATTGGGATAAATACGATTATCACAGTTTTTCAGAGGAAGTTGCATTTCTCTGCTTCTTGACATGTCTTCCTCTGCATAATTTTTACGCAACTGTAGAGAACAATGTCAAGAATCTTACAGACGAATATAATTTCTAAGATTTACGATCATTTACTTATTACAATACAGCTCACATCGCATATAAAGTTCCTTCTTCCCGGGAATTACATGGAAAAGCTGCACAGCTTAAGTGAAACTCATTTTTAAGAATGTTTTATTTTTGTTTTATTGCCCAAATTCAACGTAAAACGCAATTCATTTGTAAAGATTATTTTGACCTTTGTAGCGGTATTATTATTAGTATTATTTTGAATTTCCTATTTGGTAGAGATTTTTTTTTCTCACGATTTTAAGTAATTATTATTATTCTAAAATACCCACATGAAATTTTCATTGCAAAAATATTTCTGTGGAGGAATCTCAAAGGCTTGAGTAATAAAATGTTGATAAATATTTATAATTTTATTCACTCAAAGTCATTTTACAGATTTAAGTATAAATACGGAATTAGGATATGCATATGAACAGTGTCTACTTGGAATATTAACCTACATTAATGTTTTTTCAGATAATTATTTTTGTTCAGTTAATGTCTCTTAATTTGTTCAGGAAGAGGCATTGCCCTCGCGAACAAACATACAGTCAACCACTGTATTTTCCTGAGGAAAACAGCTTAACACTGTAACAAATTGCAGTGAATTATCGGTGTTTCAACCGTATTAAAACGGTTTACGGACCTAAGCACGCCAACGGGCGATGAACCGTAAATTTTCTGTAGATAAACTACATGTTCACGGTGTTTAAACTGTTTTAACCACTACGGTATAATACCTGTTTTTTTACGTGCTGTCGAATGGCAACAGACTCAAAGAATACTGGCCGCGGACGCCATGTTGGTACGAAGCGATGGACGTCACAAAGTAAGGATTCTGTTACCGATTTTTAGAAGCACCGCAGCATTTATTTTCGGTAAGTATTTTTTTGTTTTGTGTAAGTCACAGTTATTTTCGGTAAGTATGGTGAGAATGTTAGTATTAAGTGGTTTTGGTAACATCTGGCAGGCATAAGAATTGAAACAAGTTTGATTTTTTTTTCATGTAATTAGTTCAAATTATTTGTTAGGCCGAACAAGTTAAGTAAACGAATGCAGTTGCTAACTAATTTTCCTCGCTTGTCCTGTGACTAGGATGACAACTAGTTTTCGAGAACGAGGTACAAATTGTATAATGGTCAATTTCTACTAGACCACGTTGGGGCCAGGAAATTTTTATTTAGCACTCACAATCGTAGGTGCTAAACATTCTAACACCATGCTCCTGCTTCCTACATCTTTTTCAGTGCCAGACAGGTTTTTTTGGAATCTGGGCTACTGAAGATTTTGTGGCCCCTATTTCTGGTCACAAGTGCTTGTAAAATACGAATGTCCTATAGACTATACGATAGATATGTATGTCTTATACATATGTTGGATAATTATTTCCTTTATATATGTATGTTAAGGCTTTGTAAAATACATCTTATGTGTTTGCAGACATAAGGAGATGTATTATTTTTAATATTTATTCCTAAAGAAATGCAAACATTGAATCAAGTATAGATAACAAAAATTTGAAATGAATGTACAGAAACAGAAGTTCACACATAGTTCAGGAGTTTGTCTTTAAAATTTCTGTTTAAAGATGTTGAAACATTTTTTTCTGCAAACCAACACATTGAAGAAATCTCCTGTGAGCAGTGTGTATACCTCATCTGTGGTAAGATGGAAATTTATCAGAACCATTCATTTTCTTATAAATTAGTTGAAATATATCAATACACAGGTATTTGTGTAGTAATAACTGCCAGTGTTTTCTGCAAAATTATAAAAAAATGACAGAAATATCACTCAACTCATAACTCGAGACATTTCTGTGTGTATGCTCCATCTGTGGTAAGATGGAAATTTATCGGAGCCATTCAATTTCTTCAAAATTTATAATGTATCAACACACTGGTCTTTGTGTAGTAATACTTGCTTAACTGCCAATGTTTTTGTAAAATTGCAAAAAATGACAGAAATATCACCCGACACATAACTCACAGACATGTCAGGTAAACTACCAATGCTCTTAATAGGAGTAGCAATATGTTTGCTTTATTTATAAAATGAGTACCCAAAACAATGTCTTTTAGTGTAAACCCAGTTGTGTAGAAAGTTTTACAAATTTGTCACGCAAGGCAGTAATTACATTAGAACTGCTAAGTGAGCTAAGAAATTCCCCTCAAAAATCTCAACTGTACTCTGTGTAGAATATAAACTTTGCTAGTCTACCCCAAAAGAGCCCCAAAATCCTTTCAAATGTCAACATATTTTACAAATATTTTATACTAAAGGAACACAAACATTGAATCAAGTATAGACAACAAGAAATTAGAAATGAATGCACAAAAACAAAAGTTTACACATAGTTCAGGAGTTTAAGTTCATCTTTAAAAGGTCTGTTTCCTTGCTTTAAGGTTTGTGAAGGAGTGCACAACATCGTCGAACGATAACTGCTTGGCAATATCATGTACTAATGATATGATAGCCAGACCATTAAGTCTTTGTTGAAGCACTGTCTATCGCAAGTTATTTTTTACCAAGGCCATTTTTGAAAAGAACGCTCTGCTTGACAGTTGGTTATTGGTACAGTAAAACCTCTTTAACGGACACTCCCAAATAGCAGACACCTCCATTTAACGGACAGTTTTGTAATCCCCAAAGTATAGGCGGTTCTGTGTTTTTACCTCTGAATAGCGGACAGCGATTTCAGTCTTAAAAGCTGAAAATGCGTTCACTGAAGGGGAGAGGTATGCGAAATTTTATCGCGATGCCAAGCCCCAAGCCCACAATAAAATTTTAAGGTTTTACCGAAGTGTTAATTTAGTCATCTTGAGAGCAAACGTTGCCATATGTGTCGCACACGACTTAACAGCTGTAGTCCTATTAAACTGGGTACGCGTAGAAAACAGTCGTTTTATGAGCCGATTCCTAAAGTTAAACCATTTGGTTACATAGGATAGAAATACTGTGTTTAAAATCACATTTTTATCTTACTAGAATTTTTTATTGTTCATTCACGTCTTCCAAATATTTTTTTCTTTTAGGTAAACATTTCATGAATTTAACGATGACGGTAAAAATCCTCCGATCAACCGTTGACAGTGATTAACACTTTTTTTAACAGTAAAATACTTACAAAAATTGTTTTCGCAAAGAAAAAACACTGCTCTTTTCAGTTTTTAAAAATACGATTAAAATAGTGCACGTTTTTATTTTTTATAAACAAGACTGCATAGTGATCTTTACAGACTTCAAAAGAGCAATACGATCACCGAGAACCTAGCAGTTTATGGAAGAGAAAAAAAAAGTAATTACAGAAAACAAATTCAGCATATCAGCAGTACCACATACGTGCCACACATAAAAAAAAAGCTTTTATCATCATAATAGCTGCAGCTGTTAACAACTAAATTGCGGTAATTCAATGAGAAAAGTTTAACTCGCCAACGACAATTCTTCATTCGCCAATAGCGAGCTGGTGATTGGAAATTTCGTTCCCTGCATATGTACGCAAATTGCATTTTCCCTCATCTTTGAAATACTCAAAAATATTTAAGTTACTATAAATACTATAAATACGAAGTTGAATATACATACATGTATATTCAACTTCGTGTCCGGTATTACTAATGCGTTTTCGGAATTTATTACTACTAAAATATGTACATATATCAGACCTGTTTGTAATCCGGGTGTAGCCCGGAAATCCGGGTTTTTTTCACATTCCAAACCCGTAAATCAGGGTTTTTAAGTTTCAGAAGAATTTCAGATGCTTCGGACATTTCATTTCTAAAAATGCTAACTAAACTTCAGGTTCCATTTTCTTTGGGAATTACAGTGTTTCATTAAAAACACTGCATGTCCGTGCGAATGGTGAATGTAGATGATTTGTGACACCTTGTGCGTTTCTTTTTTTATTAAACAAGATCTCAAGATAACAGCCTGCTGAAAGGAAGGCTTCTTTTCATTATTTTGAAAGTTCAAATAATTTGATTACTTTTTCTAACTACTTTTAGAAATTGAATGGAATCCACTGTAGGCTTCAAGTTCAAGTAAAACTGGTCTACATAGACTGCTCAATTAACATATAATATGAAGTGCAAAATTTGATTTTAAAGATGCAATGCCTGCCTGAAGGATTTTGCACAGTGAAAGAAAATTGGGTACAAGAAAAGATGCGAAGTTTAACTGCAGAAGCACTAAGGCCTATTTGTTGTGTAGCTAGTTTATATGTGCAAACATCTTTCGGAACTAGATGCACCCTACTCAAATTTTAAACATCTTGCATTGAAATCCCTCCCCCCCCTCCACACACACACACACACACGCGCATGTGCACACTTTTAATTTTCAAATAGATCAAAAAACTTGTGACCATAGCAAAATTCTATTTTTAATCACTTATTTTACAAAAAATGATAATTTTTTTTTAATTTTTGGCTGCTTTTCTCAATTTTAAATAGCTAACTTCCATTTTTTTTTATTTTTAAGGTAGCTAGCAATGTTTTGTTTTGATTCTTTTAATAGTACCTGTCCACTTTCTATTGCACTCATGTCTTTTTTTATGCCACATTCAATGTTCATCTCAGCATTGTTTAACATTTTATGAAAAGAAGCCAACTACTGCAAAAGTTCAGCTTCTTCCCGTTTCAAATCACCTTGTCAAGATTCAATTTCTTCTCCTTTTTCCTTATTTTGCTGCATTTTCCCAGCACTAATCAGCTCTTGATATTTTTTTTTAGTATTCTTTATAAGCTGTCAGATGTTTTTTGGTTACACTAATTTTACTCACATCTCCATGTAGTCTCTTGATATGATCTTTGTGCTTCTTGATCACCACATGACACCTAATATTATCGCAATCGCCATGCGCTAGGCTAACATCATAAAACTTAAAAAAATGATGATCCGGGAAAACGTAAAAACGTGATTCGGGAAAAAATTTAGACGTTTCATAAAAAGGCTATTCTTTACTATACATATATCGCGACACCCTTGACGATAAATTTTATCCGACTTCATTCTTTTTGTTGTCCATAGCTGTTTCACTGCTAAGTTTCATTTCGTTTTAATCCAAATTAGCCTTTTCTACTCGAAATACTTTTCACCCATACGCACCCAGCACTACTTTTTTCTGCAATAGAGGTCACAACTTGGCACTGAAAGCTCAGCTTTGGCTCACCAGAACCGACATGCGAGCTATAGAGGCGTCATAGGCATGGAGAATTACACCCGACATTTTCGGCAAAAAAGAAAGGTCTCGCAATTCCTGACATACGACCTATTCAGCGAAAAAGAAATTCCTCGGGAGCGCCGACACCCGAGCTATTCGGCGAAAACGAAATTCCTCGAGAGCGCCGACATGCGAGCTACCGAGGCGGCATTGGTATGGAAGGGGACACCCGAAACTCCATAGTCGGCGAGAAAAAAATGTCTTTCAAGCCCCGACACACGTGCTATATAGGCATCATGGGCGTGTCAGATGACACCCGACATATTCGGTGAAAAAGAAATGTCTCACGAGCCCCGACATGCTAGCTACAGAGGCGTCATCGACGTGGCGAGTGACACCCGACCTATTCGACGAAAAATAAATGTCTTGCGAGTCGCGACATACGAGCTATAGAGGCGCCATCAGCGTGGCCGGCGCGAGGTTTTCGGCGAATTCGTAATGTCGGGTGTTACCCGACAGTCGAGTGGAAAGTGTTAAAACGTTTTCAACGAAATTTTCACACGCACAAAACCACATGGAATCAATGTAAACAGTTCTAAAAAGGGGCTGAGCTGAGCTCCCTTTCGGCCTTTGCCCACGACACTCTCAAATGTCTGTACGGAGAATCATGTGACAAAACTTCTCCTCCGCTGGTGATAGAAGTCAGAACATCGAAGGCGTAAAGGGACTATCTGTAAAGTGCGTTTTTTCGACCAAAAGACGGTAAAAAATAGAAACTTGTGTGCAGGAATCCTGCGTTAGCTTTTCCATAGTTTTTTGGGTGACATCCGTAAAACCGTAGGAGGGAGTGAAAATCAGTAGCAGTTGGCGTCTCTGAATACCTATGAATCATTTAGAAACAAAACCATCGTATCCTACCACGGGAGAGCCATTTTCAGTTGTCCTTCACGTCAACGAAATGGCTAACGACTGAACTTAATTTACGCAATCGCGCATCTCGCACGGAACGAAATTACTGCACCATCGAAAGAGCAGGGAACGACATATAAACAATCTCAATTTCACAATACTCTGAAAAACCACCAAACCATATATCTGTAAACAATCTGCATCATGATTTCATAACGTACAACATCATTTCTCCTACATACCACGTGATTACAACAAAACTCCGCCTACATAAGCTCCACTTACGTGCCAAAAAAAAAAAATGAATCAGAAGGTAGGTGAAAAATATTCCGAAATGTTGGGATTGGCGGTACGTGTTGATTAAGCGGCGTTATACGTTTAACGAAATAACGAGTCGAACTTAAAAAAATGTCATTCGATTCGCCGTTTAAAACGGCATTTTCTGCCGTGAAACATTTTATTTTCGCTCGGCGGTTTTTGCTGTGGGTTGCCGTTTCGGCGTTGTTGGGCACAAATATAAATTTTTTTCGTAATTTGTAGCAGTTCGGCGCAAACTTTCCATCACTGCAATAGGAACAAAGAGAGGAGTCTGAAATTTCAATGTAAACCTCACAGTAAACCGGTTAAAAATCGTTTAACCACTGCAATATTATTTGAGCAGTATTTTTGTTATTTTAATAAATATATAATATCATCATCTTCATCATCATCATTATCGTCAACCATTATCAATCCACTGCTGGACGAAGGTCTCCCCAAGTTTCCTCCACAACGGTCTGTCGTGTGCCAGTCTCCTCCATGTCACTTCTGCATGCAATATATTACTGAAAACATTTGTTTTTATTGGGTTGCATGCGATTTTTTAAAACCATTCAAATAAATGAACGTAAAGTACAAACAGTAAAAGTTTCTTTTATTTTAATTAATAAGGGCAAATTACCTCAAATCATTCCAATGTAAAATGGTAGACGTGATTTCAAAATTAAAAAATTAAAAAATTCTGAAATTTTGGAATTAGTCAAACTCATAAATTCCGTTGATCCTCACATTCAATTCAGCTATGAAACTAAAAATAACGAATGCCTACCATTCCTCGACGTTCTGTTTACTCGCTCAAATGGATATCTCGCAACCACAATTTATTGGAAGCCTTTCGCTGTTTTCTCGCCTCCACACGCCAAGTCCAAGCACCCTTGGAAACAAAAACTCAGCGCATTTTACAGTTGCGTATATCGTGCGACTCATATATGTTTAATAAAAACAGTTTTGAAAAAAAATCTTTATTTCCTTCGAAATTTTGCAGGACAGCGAGGATGCAACCCTTCCATTATAGACAAGGCTCTAACAATATTCCGGAAACCGAATCCGATCTCCACGTTAACACTTGTGATGCCACCTTTGCCAGAGAATTTGGCCATTATTCCACTTTCCCTTGCCATTGCCTTCAAAACTTCAAGAATTCTCAAAACCTTTAATTTTAAGCAAAACCTTTAATTTTTATGAACAAAGTGAACTTTTTAAAAGGATTAAAGGACTATGTTGAAGACAAAATTTCCTGGGGAATTTATTAAATTCCATGTGAATGTGGCACTTCCTTTATAGGACAGACCCGTAGATCCTTGCGTTTTCGATTGAAGAAGTACAAGACCTACATTCGGAACTGTCACCTAAAGAAGTCAACGATGCCTATTCACTTACAAAAAAACAACCCATAAGTTCCTCTTTGAAGGAGCAAACCTAATTCACAAGCCATATTCAACCATCAAACTTGATACTTTGGAAACTTTCTGTATATAACAGAAGTCTTCGCAACTTGTTAATGACATGGCATACACCCTATTTCTATAAAGCGCCTGGATGCAGCAAACCAAAACCTGTGACTGCAAACACCATTCGTGATGTCATATACAATTTGAATATTTACGTGCTATTCGTCCTGATGCGCATAGATCAATACCCGGCGAAACCATGATCGACTTGAAAAAATAAGTATTTGTGACAAACACCCTAGCGAAACCATGATCGACCAGAAAAAAGTAAATATTTGTGACAAATCACGTTGTATTATATTAACATAAATCTTCGCAACTTGTTAATGACATGGCTTCCACCCCATTTCTATAAAGCGCCTGGAAGCAGCAAACCAAAACCTGTGACTGCAAACACCATTTGTGATGTCATATAAAATTTGAATATTTATGTGCCATTCATCCTGATGCACATAGATCAATACCCGGCGAAACCATGATCGACTTGAAAAAATAAGTATTTGTGACAAACACCCAGCGAAACCATGATCGACCAGAAAAAAGTAAATATTTGTGACAAATCATGTTAATCTTGTTGTATTATCTTAATGTAAATTATCGTCACAAGGTTGTTGTCTTTGAATTCAAGAAACAAATAGTGTGTTTATATCACTTTTTACATGTTTGTACCTTTTTAAAAATGGCTCTAAACTTTTGAATTTCACAATACTTAGAAAGGCGATTCCTTACAAAAATTTTAATTGTAACGAATTTTAGACATCGAAAAGGTAAATGAGAAAAATTTCTTACCATGGAGTAAGTAAGATCATTTCCTCCAGATTGTCTTAATGTGTACCAAGGGTGTTTGTTCAGATACTTAAGTCAGTGTTAAGATCAATGAATACATTGAACACCTACGCTCAAGCAAGCACAAATTGGTACGCTCAAATTCACTTTTATAAATTATTTATTGTCTTTATTTTAAAACAAGTAACTTAATATGGTTATAAATGTAAAATTTAGAAACCCTGTACAGTCTAATAAACGAAAACGAGCGCATACACAGTGGGAGACATATACAAGCGAAGAAGTAATTAATCAGAAACACCAAAATAAATAGCATATTTACGGCACTCTCAACATCGTAGGGACAGTAAAGTATTGAGATGGACATACTCCTGCGAAACCTCACCACCGTTGAGCACGTAAAATTTGTACTTGATACCAAATTACAATAAAGACCAAGCGGAAGACCGAGCAGGACATGCACAGTACGGCAATTAAGTAATAAGATCGATTTAAAAAAAATGAGAAACCACAAAACTTACGCGACAATATTTCCTTCGATGTGCATTCCTCCTGCTTTAATACATGAAGTCGTACAATCAACTAACGAAAGGAAGCGCTTGCAAATGTTATCATTTGGTATAGAATGAAGAGCAGATGTCCCAATTCCTTCTGTCTTCAATGTCTTGAAAAACTTTCGTTTTAAAGTCAGTATTAATTTAAGATATTTGAAAGTAGTCACACGGTGACCTGTATCGAAAGAAAGACGGACGGTAGAGTACATACACCTGTTTTCATACCAGAAATTTCTGTACTCTGGGCACTCTATGTATGTGCGCGTTTTCAAAAAGAAAGAACCTTTGCCCGTTTTTGTACTCAGAACTGAAAACGTCCTTCCAAAATGGATGTGAAAATTTCTAAAATCGTTTCAAAATGGATGTGGAAATTTCCACAATAGTTACAATTCCAAATGAATTTGTTGGCAATGCCAGTGATAGATTTACCTTGTGGAAATGAGATGCATGTACTTGGAGTGCCACTTTTCCAAAATAAGAAATCAACGTTGCCAAAGTTTTGTACTAGATTTGTACAGTTTTGTACACCCAAAAAAATATTTTGTACACCACCGGAAGTGGTACTTTTCGGCTCTCTAAAAGTGGCACTCTAAGTACATGCTGGAGTGCCACTTTTTCAAAATCGAAATTAAGTACTACCAAAGTTTTGTACCAGTTTTGTACACCCAGAAGAAAATTTTGTACACCACCGAAAGTAGTACTTTTCGGCTCTCTAAAAGCGGCACTCCAAGTACATGCTGGAGTGCCACTTTTTCAAAATCGAAAAAAACAACTGCCAAAGTTTTGTACTAGTTTTGTACAGTTTTGTACTAGTTTTGTACACCCAAAAGAAAATTTTGTACACCACCGGAAGTAGTACTTTTCGGCTTTCTAAAAGTGGCACTCCAAGTACATGCTGAGTGCCACTTTTTCAAAATCGAAAATAAATACTGCCAAAGTTTTTACTAGTTTTGTATAGTTTTGTAAACCCAAAAGAAAATTTTGTACACCACCGGAAGTGGTACTTTTCGGTTTTCTAAAAGTGGCACTCCAGGTTCATGCTGGAGTGCCACTTTTTTAAAATCGAAAATAAGTTCTGCCAAAGTTTTGACACCACCGGAAGTAGTACTTTTCGGCTCACCTAAAAGTGGCACTCCAAGTACATGCTGGAGTGCCACTTTTTCAAAATCGAAAAAAACAACTGCCAAAGTTTTGTACTGGTTTTGTACAGTTTTGTACACCCAAAAGAAAATTTTGTACACCACCGGAAGTAGTACTTTTCGGCTTTCTAAAAGTGGCACTCCAAGTACATGCTGAGTGCCCCTTTTTCAAAATCGAAAATAAATACTGCCGAAGTTTTGTACTAGTTTTGTATAGTTTTGTAAACCCAAAAGAAAATTTTGTACACCACCGGAAGTGGTACTTTTCGGCTCTCTAAAAGTGGCACTCCAAGTTCATGCTGGAGTGCCACTTTTTTAAAATCGAAAATAAGTTCTGTCAAAGTTTTGTACTAGTTTTGTACAGTTTTGTACACCCAAAAGAAAATTTTGTACACCACCGGAAGTAGTACTTTTCGGCTCTCTTTTAAAAGTGGCACTCCAAGTACATGCTCAGCGCCACTTTTTCAAAATCGAAAAAAACAACTGCCAAAGTGTTGTACTAGTTTTGTACAGTTTTGTACACCCAAAAGAAAATTTTGTACACCACCGGAAGTAGTAGTTTTCGGCTCTCTAAAAGTGGCACTCCAAGTACATGCTGAGTGCCACTTTTTCAAAATCGAAAATAAATACTGCCAAAGTTTTGTACTAGTTTTGTACAGTTTTGTACACCCAAAAAAAAAATTTTGTACACCACCAGAAGTGGTACTTTTCGGCTTTCTAAAAGTGGCACTCCAAGTACATGCTGGAGTGCCACTTTTTCAAAATCAAAAATAAATACTGCCAGAGTTTTGTACTAGTTTTGTACAGTTTTTTACACCCAAAGGAAAATTTTGTACACCACCGGAAGCGGTACTTTTTGACTCTCCTTGTGGTCCTCGAGCATGTACTTGGAGTGCCACTTTTCCAAAATCGAAAATAAACACTGCCTGAATGGTGTACTAGTTTTGTACAGACAAAAGAGAGTTATGTGCCCCTCCGGCGATGGTTCTCTTTTGTTGTCCAGCATGCTCTTAGAGTGTCATCTTTCGAAATTCGGAAGTAAACACAGTGCTATCTTTTTCCAGTAATTCATTACATACTTTTACTCCTGTTCATTATACACAACCAGCTGTTTTCGTGTTCATTATACGCAACTTTTTTTTGTTCAAGGTCGCAAATTTCCGTACGTTTGTCTTGTATAAACTAAGAAATTGCCATAGCCGTCATTTTTATAGTAAAGGAAGAAAAGAAACAGTTTTTTGTTGCTTTGTTAAGCAATGCTTTCAGCAAAAACATTTCGAACACGCGAGGAAGAGGAATTTAAATCAGCACGGATCATCGCTTCCAGTCTAGCAGCCATGCCGAGCTAGGTTCGGGGAGGGGAAGTTGCAAAACACCTCGGCGCATTTGCAGTGGCTTAACTAGCACAACTTCTGCCACCCTAGAAAATTTATTTCAGCACCCCTAAGCATAATAATTTTTCCAGAATTTCGGACACTAGGGAGGATGTGTTTTCACGGTGTTTGTTTTGGTAAAATGGGGGGAGGGGTGTCAGGAAGTTAGGGAGACTGTCTAGAAAAGTAAAGGAACTACCTATTGAGCCCTGTAGTTTTAACTTTTAAAATAAATTTTGGAACAGAAGTACATAATGCAAGGTTATCAATCAGCCAGTCAGATTTAACACTGTGAGCTGTCAGATGCATAATCATGAATATACGTTTTATTGCATTGAAACGAATTCGGTAAAATATATTTAAATGTTTAAGGTTAACAACTATGAGACTTTAGTGATCGTTGTTGGATATGGTTGTATACAAACAGGGAATTCAGTATTCTACACTGCAAGAATGCAATATGGATTTCGGAGCTGCAGATATTAATTTGCATGTACAACAAAACTTCACTTCAGGCCAGAAAAAAAGAGTGCGTGTGGAAATGCAATGTGCAGGTATGTGATGTTTACAAATATACGAGTACTATAACCAGTGTTGGAAATGGGCCGGTATGGCATACCGGTAGTTAACAAAACTGGAAGTGAGCTTACCGACAGTTAAAAAAAACGTTATTTACCATCCCGGTATGTAATAAATTATAAACCTTTCACAAACTACGTAAAGATATTAGGATGAAAGCACAAATTTTAACGCAAAAAACGGCAAATGACATTTTTAACGGATAAAATTGATAATTAGCAGCCGAGACTGAAAGAGACCACAAACCCTTCAATGAAGTTTTTTTAATTTTTACATTAATTTTATAATATTATATACATTAATATTTCAATACCAAACAAAAAAACAATTATACGGAATGGTATGTATTTCTTTCGAAACCTCCTATTTATACAGTACAATGTGAATCTATGGTCTACACCATACCGGCAGCAGCTCTGTGCCACTTCGACCACTGAGTGTACCATATAACTACATAATATAGATATAATATAAATTATAATTATATGATTAAAATACAAGTGGAAAAAAAATTATGCGATAAGTGGAAATTTTCATATTTTTAGGCTTAAGTCTTTCTTCTAGCCTTCATTTTTTGGCAAAATTATTAAGCGTTGAGTTCCATTCTTTTGGCAAACTGCCTTTCTATGCAGTGACAATTCCTGCAGCCTATCTTGTGACATGATGCTTCTCAAATAGTTTTTACAAATTTTAATTTGGAAAACGATCTCTTTACAGAGGCTACTGTGACGGGTAGCCGTGGGTGTTAAGAAAAACATCAAGGCTATAATTAAATAGTTTAGTACAACCACCGACAATTGTAGGATCCACATTCTACACGAGGAATCTCCATGTGGTCTTGCACTTTCCTTCAAAGTGCACCGATAAGGAGATTGCAGAGCGATCGTATTACAACTCGGAGCCAAAGGGCCGAATAGCTTCAATGTGTAGGACATCCAGCAACCGAAAAATTGTTATGCTGTGTGTTGGTAAAATGTGGAAAGAGCGATGTATTTGTTTATTCAAATGACGCCACATATTTGGGGGATTTTCACTTAGGATATCAGTGCTTCCAAAGTGAACTTAAAACTCCTGGCAGCTGCTTTAACTTCTATATTACCTGCCTCCCCTCCCGCAGCTGCTTTAACTTCTATATTACCTGCCTCCCCTCCCGTAGCTGCAAAAGTAGTATTGCGTACTCAGAATGCGGTTGCTCAGAAGAGACCTGCTACATTTTCTGGCGTCACATTTAGTTCTGTTGCACGCTAGGTACTGTATTACTAGTAGGCGAGCTTTATCTCGATGGACTTTGATAATTTTATGAAGTAGCGTCGCAAAAGGTTTACGTATTCTCAAGCTTTCGTTGTCGGGTGCATTCATCACTTGGTTTCCGCTGGATTGCAGAAAAAACCCTTGTTAATGTTACTGTGATTTTCGAGCAACTACGATTCCGAGGCCTGCGTCGATCCCAATAGAAAAACTCAAGCATTTTTTTCTTTCGGAAGAATCTGCTATTAACAAGGGCAATGGATGAATAGCTCCCAGAAATGGCATTGTATGGAAGCGCCTCTGTGATGCCATGAAAGATGAATACAGAACAACACCGCAAGCCTTTTACCTAAATGTGCGCATGAATAGGCATGGTTTACATTCTTTACTGGGCATTTGTGTTGCACAACTCCCGTTAGAGAATGACACAAGGCCAAATGAAAGGAACAGTTCTTCCACATCTTCAGAAGTTGAAGAAGTCAGCAGTTTAGAATGGGAGGATGACGATTCTGTTCATCGAGAAGTACATTTTCCTGTCAACGAAACAGAACAAGCCGGTGATCTAACAGAATATCAGGAGGAATTCACAATATCATTCAGTGCTAAGGAGAGGTCCGAAATGGGAACAGAGAGAGTAACGTCCACTCGGAAGTGATTACAGCATACGAAACCGATGAGAAGGACTTATGCTGTGTTGAAGCGAAATGTATGGACACATATTATCCATGCTCATTTCTTCGAACACACACGAAGACACTGTAAAATGATTTACAAAGGTGCCAAGGGTAACACAAAGGAAAATATTCCCTATGTGTCTGTTCGCGGTGTGTGTACGTACTGTGGCTCTATTTTGAAAGGGATTATTGAAAATGAACCGAAAAAGAGGGATTTTGTGCATATGAAATGCAAATTCAAAGGAAAATTTCGTCAAGACCATCCAAAAAATTACAAAAAAAAAACCTGCCGGGATCCCTCAGAGAGAGAGAGAGAGAGCAGTACACGATTAACCCGGGAATCCACTTCAGCTAGTGCATTGAGGCGCTTTGAGGCTGAGCTCATCATGATGTTTGTTGACCGTGAGCCCAGTCATGGGCCAGCACTAAACGCTCTTCGACTAGACAAGTCCCGTGAGATGCAACGAGGAAGGATGCACGAAGATCCAGTGTTGGCCATAGCTAAGTGTAAATATATAAGCCCATATAACTCTTACCTCAAAAATGTAACATATGATAAGTTAGTGATTCATTACTGGTCCACGCAGCAGGTACACATTGCTGAGGTGATTTTCAGAGCTTCAAAGGTATCAAGAATATGCATAGATGCTACTGGTGGTTAGGTGAAAAAGATAGAAAGAACGGAACACAGCAAATCGGGACACATTTTCCTATATGGGGCTACTGTAGCGCACTCAGAAGAAAAGGAACAGTATTTTGTGTTCAACATGCTAAGTGAAAGACATGATACGGAAACAATTCGGCATTGGTTAAGTAGATTTCTTCAGGAATGTAAGATCATGCCAATGGAGGTTGTAATAGACATGTCAGCAGCCCTCATGTCAGCTTGTGTACAATCGTTTACACATCTGCCCTCACTTGCGTCATACCTAGAAAGGTGCGCAAATGTTCTTGGCATCGAAGAAGGAGACAGGTTCGATCTTCCAAATTGTTTCATTAGATCAGACGTTGCTCATGTGGTCAACTTATTTGCTAAATTTCCGAGCTTGAAAGGGAAACTGCGAAGGACACGGCAATTTTATTTAAGATCTTTGTGCGCAGTTGTTCAGTCAACAGACATGAATGTCGTAAGGACTTTGTTAACTCACATTTTTATTGTAGCGCTGAATGAAACCGAAGGTAACGACGAATTTTCCAGCGAATATACCTCTTGCGAGAACAGTAAATGCTATCTACAGCGCCATATATCAGGTTTCGCCACTGATGACACAGTTATTGAAGAGTCTTTTCTTGATGACACTATGAAAATTCTGAAAGAGAAAGGGCAGAGAAATGCCTTTCGTACATGGGTCATTAGCGTGGAACAGAATGCTAGGAAATGAATTAATCGACATGGAGATCGTGGAAATCAGCAGTATGCTTCAGGAATAGTAGATGACATTCTAAAGGTGCGTCACCTAATTCCTTTATGGACAGCTGTAATGGTCCCTCATTTTGGATATGGAGCCAGAACTGCTTCGAGTGCCTCTGTTGAGAGCAATTTTAATGACTTAAAGAAGAGAGTATGTCAAAAAATGAAATTACCTGCCCGAATTGATGATTTTTGCTTACGCATGTAAAAAATCTCAGTGGAATGATGAAATTAGCTTCCGCTTCCGTACCTCCAGGCGCAGACTATAATTCCAGCTGCCTTCCCGCTGCGAGTGAAAGTGCTAGCGGAGAACACGAAGAAAAACAAGAAATTGGTTTGGACGAAATTCATAATCTTTATCAAAGGGAACGCGATAAATCAGAAGCAGATATACTGACAATTTCTCCCAGAAGAAATGTAGTAGCAACAGCATTAACTGATACAGAAGTGATGGCAAACTTACTGGAATACTATTTGAACCCAGTGGAGAAGTGGGTGCACTAAAAAAGAACCC
Source organism: Macrothele yani (assembly GCA_039090855.1). NCBI lineage: Eukaryota > Metazoa > Arthropoda > Arachnida > Araneae > Macrothelidae > Macrothele > Macrothele yani. Next base: position 32,122,913 of record CM076999.1, on the reverse strand, counting down.
ACAGAAAAGAAAGTCGGGTTAGCTTCAGAAGATAACTGCATTAAGAAAACGATGCATTCGAATAAAGACAAACAGAAGGAGAAAAACCCATCAGACATAAGAACATATTTTGTTAGGCGCAGAGAGATCATCGAACTAGAAAGGAATTCAGAAAGCAAAGCTTTCGAGAACTGGAGAGGGCTTGCGGAAGAAAGTGAACATAAACGACCGAAGAAATCGTATCTTGAACCAAGTGCAGAAATGCTTGCTATAGACTTCAGGTCACCAAGCAAATGTGTTCCAATTGGTCTTCTGAAAAATGGAAATTGCATTGGTCTACGTCCAATTCATATAGGTGAAGAACAAATTACAGTAAAAAACACTTGCGCATACGACTCACTCGTTCAGTTAGTTTGCGTTGGTTATTGCGATAGTGAGAAATACAGGGAGGCGATAGACCAACATGCCCAAAAGAATGCAATGGCTAACATGGTATCGAAAATGATAACGACTGGTCCGACAGCTAAAGTTTACAGATTGCGGGCTGTAGCGCTTAAAAGCATTATTAAAAATGCGACGAAATTATTCTGTGGTTTGGTGTCTTTAGACGCTGCACTACCAATAGCACAGATGATACTAAGATCACGGGAAGATATATGTACGGCACAGGAGTTTCAAGAATGCACTTCTTCTGTATGTTCTCAAGTGCACGTTCTACAGTGGATGGCTGCCTGCAACGATTCGTGGTCACGGCTGACCCGTGGGCCATGCCCCCGGCACTCTTTCGGGGGAGGGAGATGTGACGTACCTGCCAGCAGGACGCACACGACATAAAGGCACATAACAATCAGAACAAACATCCGCGTAGCTCAATTGGTAGAGCAACTCATCTTGGAATGAGGGGACCCGGGTTCGAATCCTGGCGCCGATAAAAATGGCGGAGAAATTTACTTCGTTTATAGATGGCGTAAATTTTATGTTTATTTGTCAGCATTGTGGTGTAATGATAACTTTTGAGATAATTGAGTAAGGTATTTGGTACAGTATGTTTAGTAGAGTGTTTAGAGTGATTTTGTATCAAGTAATGATAGAATGTTGAGTATATTTAATTGTGAGGCATATATTCCTGGGGAGTGTAGAACTATTTTTTAATATAACTTTTATTTGTGAATTTTGGTCAGTGGCTGTAATGTCTCAAATTAATATGTGCTAAGAAAACTGGTTTGAGGGGGTTGTTTAAAAGAGGCTAATCAAAACTCTAGGTCTGCTACGGTAATTTAAAATTTGGGTGTAACTTCTTGTTAAGCAATATCACTTTGTAAAGTAAAATCTCACACTTATTTGGTAAACATTCTATTTTTATTTGTGGATGAAGTTATGTTTCTTGTGAAGCGATTAATCTAAAGGTGTCATCTGAATGTTTCTTTAGGCCTGGGGCCAAAGTTAGCAATTTTGGAGATCTGCTAAATTGTAGCAGCAAAATTTTTCAGACATTGTGTTGCCTTGGTGAGTCGCCGACTCCTTAAAACATTTTGTTGTGTTTTTTGTTATTGTAGTTAAGTTTGTACAATAAATGCAGGCAAGTGGCCTTTAAAAAAACCCAAACCTTGCGCAGTGAAGAATTAGGTGACTCAGTTGAATTTCCTCTCAGGGTCACATGCTCATCCACCTTAGCTTGCCTAAGGTAGGAGACGTCTCTGGAGCTTTGTTTTTATCTAATTAATGCATTTTGTCCACACTAAAATTGATCATCTCCGCCTCCAAAAGTTATTACACGTGTACATTGTATACCATCCATTTTTTAGTGTTCGCAAATTTGGTACACATATAAACAATAATTACTTATTTTACACTTGCAGGTGTCACAGCTCATCGTAAATTCAAACAACGCAAACTTTTAATAATAACTTTTGGAATGTCCTAATATCAGTGTTGCATTGCATTTTATTTCCATTTATCATGGCCTTAATTGATTGAATTTACTTTTTGTTTCGAAATGCATCCACCCGTCTCCCAAATTTTAATTTTCACCTAAAGTCAATATTTACCTTAATTTTAACATTTGTTAAATTTAACTATTAATTACACACATGAGCAAAACCTGTCCATAACAGTTTGAAATGTGGTCAGGAAGGAAGAAAGAAGATGATGGATGTGAAGACGAACTTTAGGCTTGCTCAAACACTCTGATCTGTTTCCTTCTGTTCGACAGGCTATTCTTATTGCTCAAACATTACCAGTAACAACCTGCCCACCTGCCCAGTGGAGAGGTCCTTCAGCACTATTAGAGCGGTTAAAAACCTGGTTAAGGTCAAAAATGGCAGATGGACGTTTATCTGGACTGTGCATGATGAGTATTCATCAAGAAAAGGTTTTTGAGAATAAACATGAACTCATTCAAAATGTGATTGATAGATTTGGACAAACCCAAGACCTTTGCAGTTTTTATTTCATAGTATCTCTTCTAAAGTGCAAGAAACAGAAAATTGAAGGTGGTATAAAAATAAACAGATCAATGTCTATCAAAAAAAGGGGGTGGGGGGTATACTCATTCTCAATAAAGGACGATGGAGCGGTGCAATTGTTTTATGTAATCCCAAGTTAATGTTTCCAAACAAAAAGACTGAATTAAGTTGATTATTAAATTGAGCAAGAAGCCTACAGTAAGGTTAAACTTTTGACTCAGATATGAATAATCAGTGGCCAGTAATTGGTAAATGACGTAATAATTATTATTGTCCGTTATTTCAATACTAAATATTGACTATAGAAAGAAAGGTGTGCCCAAGTTCCCAAACTTTTCGGGGGGAGGGGGCTAACAGTGCTCCGAACCCACCCCTAGCTTTAGGGACTCGTTGCACTCGCCTGCCCCAACCCCCACTAGTCCATATAAAGATACAGGGGTACCTGAGGTCCTTTCCGCAGCAGTCACGAACGTTGCCCGCAGGTAGCACAGTGGGCAACGTTCTTGACTGCCGCGTAAAGGACCTCAGGTTCGATCCACCAAATATCCGCCGTGCGTCGGATGGGCACGTTCAGCCGTCGGGCCCCTGGTACTTCCCTTCCCAGGTAATAAATAAGGGCGTCTTCCTCCCTTCCATGGCACTTTCCTATCGGGCATTTTACCCCAAATCCCCTAGCTTCCTATTTCTAAGGATTGTTTAAGACCTGGGGTGAGACACTCCCTTCCTAAAATCCTCTACATATGAAAAAAAAAATATTAAGCAATAATTGTGATAGTGGGAGTATACCGGTTTGCCTCCTCACCCAGAAAAGTTGCAGCGGATGCTCTTGGGGGATATCGCTGCGGGGAAAAGTTTCAGGACCTTTTTATGATTTTTTTATCACCAAAATGGCGGTAAAACAAGTTCCCAAAGTTTGGCCAATTATTTTATGTACTACATGACAAAATGATTTTGTACAATTTTGCATATTCAGTACATGAAAAAAAACCTTTACTTTTTAAAAACTTTGTAGTAAATCCGAATGTTGTTTTATTTTATATCCATACCCCTATTACTCCTTCTTTATTAGCATCACTCTTTTCAAAGCAAATTGTTTACAAGTTGATTTCTCAATAGTATTGAGTAAACTATTCTCTAATCTTTGCTTGTTTAAAATTTGTCAAAGTCAGAGAAAAAACATAACTGTGAACGTTATTAAGTTTTGCATCATCTATTTCATGGCTGAACTACAACAACAAAAAAACGTCCGCACCATGCCAAAAGTTATAGCTTGCTTTTAAGGGCACGTTTTATTCAGAGCAAAGATTGCAAAATAAATGTTTGATCCAAACCGAAACTAAACAACATATCTTTCTCTGATGAGATCAAGGTTCAACTTTGCACCAACAAGGAACACAACAACGCTGACCGAAAGTAAACAGCATACCCTTCTCTGATGGGATGAAGGTTCAACTTTGGCTGCACCAAGAACTCAGTAACGCTGTCTCGATTCTCTCAAACTTGTGATATACCGGTTACGTATACGTTAACGAAAAAAGATCTGTGAGTTTGTGATAATCAGAAATTACAAAATTTATGTACATCGAAAAGAGCGTATAAATGAATTAATTAGCTATTGTCGAATTGGAAAAGCTTAGAAAATACAGTAAAATATCGGGACTAATGCAGAATTACGTATAAATGTCAAAAAATATAACTGGAGTACGCATACCGAAGTTTCACTGAATATCTTTGTATTTCTACAAAGCAATGGTTAAATATAAAAATTTTGTTAAAACTGAAAACCACTGGATTGAAAAAACATTGCGCAGAAATTCAAATTGCTTGAATTTCAGTCTGTGACGCATAATTGTAACTTCACCCTCCTTTCGAGTTGCTTCTATTTCCCACTGAAGAGTTCGTTACTTCTCTATACAGCTTGTACATTTTAACGACACTGACAGTGAGTCACAGCAAAGTTTATAGAGACAACCTTGATTTTAAATAATGGGGGAGGGGGTGTAGAGAGAAAGATTGCAAGTAATTGTGGGGAACTGATATAAAGAAAGAGATTTAAACGAATACGTATTGTTGCTATATGTTGATCTAAGAGCTATTTTGTGTCAAATGATGAACCACAATGTGACGATTTTTTATATAGATGACCTTCGAACTTTCATTGAATGGAAAACTAAGGGAAAGCAGATTTTAAACATAAATTCTTTTGCTGATTCTTCCAACTTGGCCGTTCGGCTTCTGGGTTATTACAAAAGTGTGTTTTATATGCAACAAACTAGGAATATTAATCAAATTAGCTAACCATTTAAGCAACTGCTTCGAAAATCAAGAGCCAAAAAGTACCACTTTCGGTGGTGTACAAAATTTTCTTTTGGGTGTACAAAAGACAACACTCTGGCAGTGTTTTTTTTTCTTTTTTTTTTCAATTTTGGAAAAGTGGCACTCCAAGTACATGCTTGAGGGCCACAAGGAGAGTCAAAAAGCACCGCTTCCGGTGGTGTACAAAAAATTTTTCGGGTGTACAAAACTGTACAAAACTAGTACAAAACTTTGGCAGTATTTATTTTCGATTTTAAAAAAGTGGCACTCAGCATGTACTTGGAGTGCCACTTTTAGAGAGCTGAAAAGTACTACTTCCGGTGGTGTACAAAATTTTCTTTTGGGTGTACAAAACTGTACAAAACTAGTACAAAACTTTGGCAGTTGTTATTTTCGATTTTGAAAAAGTGGCACTCAGCATGTTCATGGAGTGCCACTTTTAGAAAGCCGAAAAGTACTACTTCCGGTGGTGTACAAAATTTTCTTTTGGGTTTACAAAACTAGTACAAAACTTTGGCAGCGTTGATTTCTTATTTTGGAAAAGTGGCACTCCCAGTACATGTATCTGTGGAAATGAATTCGTGATGCAGGATTCACTTGCTGCCGTAAAAGCACTCAAACATTGTCTTTATTTCTGACTTCCAACCTGCTCTTCTTTTTTGGGGGGACTGTGGGTATTCAAGCTGAGAACTCCTACACTAGTTTCAGGACCATAACAAAAACCCTGTGTTTGGTCATTTGCCAAAATTATTTGGAGAAAATGTAGAATTTCTGCTGCCGCCGAGGTGTATTTTACGTACTCCCATCGCGGATGTTTCTTCTTGTCTGAAAAGCATGCGGTACAAAACGAGTACAAAGATTTTCCTCCCAAATTTGGCAATTAAATTTAACGAATGGTTTCCCTATTAACACCGAGCTCAGTTCCTACAACGATCACTTCTTATCATTTCGCGAACCTTCTCAAAAAGTTCAGACGTGAACACTGAAATCCGGTGTGCGGGCTTTCCTTCATTTCCCAAATCTTCCCATCTATACTTGAAGCGTGCGTACTATCAGAATATCTGAGCGCGATATAAGTAATTAGCTGGAAACACATCACTCAAAAACTCAGCTGAGTCAGATACATTTTGCCGGTTTTTAAACAGAACCAGATATTTGCTCTCTGCCCAATTACAGAATTCGTGATGACGTTTTCTCACTGAATGACGTAACGTACGACGACATAAACAACTGCGCAAGTCTTTCGCAAACGCTGTTTGCCAAAGCGTATCTGATAAATAAAATAAAAAAATAATGCCTTCCCTACCAATGTGCTTCACCGGGATTGTTTTATAAATCAGTCTGATTACTTAATTGCAGCACTACACAAAAACATCATTTAAACAAAAGATGAGTTATCGATATTTCAAAAGAATATATGCATTTGTTTTAAAGACTAAAAAATGTTTCAAGATTACTGAATTTGCCGTGACATCAGAGGAATGTCTCGTGACTGAAATATTAATGGAAAGGCATTTATTATTTTCAAATTATTTTCCTTTAAATTCGTCTTAATGAGTGGTTCAAGCAAGAGGTCAAAAACTTCATATTAAATAGAAATTATCTCATAAAATGAAATTCGGAGTAGCATATGTTCATACAGCCTGCTTTCTAATCTCGATCTAATGAGCAGAGGCACTTCCAAGCTAAGGCATAAAATTTGGATGATATTGAATGGGCTACTTTTGAAATGCCCTAAACAAAATATAATTGTAATTCAAGTTTTTCTTATAATTCTGAATTCATCCTCCATTTTTTTTACCTAGTAATAGCCAGGTGAGGATGCATATTGGTGGAACCCAAAAACTGAGCGTATTCACATACAAGAAACATACTTTTGCAAAAAGTAGAAATGAATCTCTTTACCTTATTTTCTTTATTTTATCTTATACTTCAACTCAGCTCCAGTCCTGTTAGAATCTAAAGTACTAAATATTTGCTTTAGGTCACCAGATATATAAATATACCACTTCTGTCAATTCTAAATTCTGATTTATTCCTCAATTAGGAATTATATTCACGTAAGATATGACTTTATTGAGCTTAATTGGCTTGCTATTTTGTTACATTTTACCACAGTTTTGCAAAATGTCCTGCTTGTGAAAACTTTTATTAATTTAATGTATTCGCAATTCAAATAGTTTAGTAATTTAGGAAAATATACGTAAAGCTTAACATGAATGCCTTTGTTTTTTCAGTAATTCTACAAAAAAAATATTTATATATATAAATCAAATTTTGATTCTTTAGTTTAATACAGTTTTAAGATCGTTGAATATCACCTTCCTCTACTTCATAAGGTGAAAGGTATCAATGTATATATCTTTTACCACTTAGCAATTATTTCCATTGGTCAATTTCATAAGCTTTCAATTGAATGAAATTATGTGTCCTGTCAATTCCATAAAGTTTCATTTGAATGAAAACATATGTCCGAAAAGTTCCAATACAAATATTTAAAAAAGTAGAATACTGACAATTAATGTCATACACTGAAAAGTAATTGAATCAGAGATACCTGTCTAGTATCGTGTAGCACCACCTTTCGCCCCTGATGACGGCGACGATTGGCCTCGGCATGGACTCGACAAGACACCGGAAGCGTTGGGAAGACGTACGGATCCACGAGACCGGAACAAGCTCCCGCCGTTCACAAAGATTTGATGGAGGGGGCTAGAGCCTCGAACATCTCTCTCGATGGTATCCCATATGTGCTCGATGGGATTAATGACAGGTAACCTAGCTGGCCAAGGAAGCGAAGTAACGTCGGTGGAGTTTTCATCCAACCATTCGGATACAATTCGGGAGCGATGGCACAGTGCATTGTCTTGTTGCGGGATGAGGTCCTCAGTGGGATGTTGAAGACGCACAAACGGGAGCAAAAGGTCAGGATATCCCGGTAACGTTAACCTGTGAAAGACGATGTCACACATACCATGGGTTACATTTCAGTCCACGTAAACAGTCCCCAGACGAGAATGACACCCCCATCAGCTTGAAGAGTACCCTGCTGGCAAGAAGGATCCACCGCTTAATGTGGTTTGCGCCGTACTCGTATCCTGCCATACATGTACCAACGTGAATCTCGACTCATCAGTCCAGGCAACATTTTCCCCACATGTCTAGGGTCCAGTGGCGATGTTCTTGCGCCTATGCTAATCTTTGCGTCCTGTGATATGCAGTGATCAGCGGAACCCTCGTGGGACGACGGGTTCTGTACCCCTTTGCGAGGAAATGGTTCTGTTATGGTGTGACTGCTTACCCGTTTTTATGCACCAGAGTTTAATTTTTCTGCACCACCCGTCTATCTGCTATTACAATGCAAGCTAGCCGACGATGACCCCGCTCATCCACACGCTGTTGTCCACAACAGTTGGCCCTTGCAGGGATGGTTTTACCGGATTCAATGTACGCACGGTGCACCCGTCACACAGTGGCTCGTGAAAATCCCAGTGCCTGCACGACTTCCGAGATGAAGTGACCCACTCGTCGGGCCCCGAGAATTTTCCCACGATCAAAGTCGCTTAGATTCTTCGTCTTACCCATACTGCGTCCGACGTATTCCCGTCGCATCACTCCTTATATTGTCGGATCGCTGCATACGTCATATCGTTTCCGTTTACCTGGCCGCCCCATCGCCACATTTGCATAACGCCGGCTGCCTCTAACTCAATTGCTCTTCATTGTATGTCCGAAAAGTTCATAATGTCCGAAAAAGTTAGAATACTGCAATTAATGTCATATGTCCGAGAAGTTTATATAAGTCCGATAAGTTCCTATAAAAGTATTTTAAAAAGTTGAATTCTGACAAATAAAGTCGGGAACTTTCAGAATGCAGGACTTCTGAGTCAATATGCAGTTTGTACCGTTTCAGAAGTTCTTAAAACCCCGTTCTCAATGGCACGTTTGGAGAAGTCCTCAAAATGTTCTGTCATGGTTGCTTGGACAGATGTTGTGCCTGCATGATACAGTCCTTTTAGGGCCCGTTTTATCATGGGTAATAGTGTCCAGGTTTGAGGATCGTACTGCGTGTCCCATTATTCACCTCTTGCATTAGTTATGGAGCAAAAATCAGCATCCTTAGCTGCAGTGCCCAGTTGGTGGTAACCGATCAACAATCGAGCGTCATCTTGGTCACCATTTAGAATGGGGGTTCCATTCCGGCATTAAGTGTTCGTTTTTCCACATCCTCGCGTAGAATCTTATGAGATTGACCTAACACAGACTCTCCAAATGTCTCGCTATAATTAGGCGATCTTTCATTAGTTAATTCCGCACATCGTCTACTTTTCCCACTATTCATTGTCTAGAGAGGCGCTCAGATCTCCGATCATCATCAATAAATTCCCGCCCGTTAGAAACCTTGCATATCATTCAAATACTATGCTGCAGCAATACTGAGTCTTCATATATTTCTTTTAATATTCTTAAAATTTAAGAACCTGATATGCCAAGCTTCCAACAAAGACGTATATATACCCGCTGCTCTTCAATGCCTAAATTCAGCCGCCTCGCTGGCGCATGGTGTAAGCGATGACTTTTGATCATTCGTCCGAGAAAGGTCTTGGTTCGAATCCAGGAGAGGCATGGAAGTTGTGCTTGTCTTACAGCACTGCATCTATCCGTTCCCTGGAACCAGTGGCCCTAAATTAGGCACGGGCGTATATAAAAAAAACACTAGGCAGATTCCCTGCTAATTATAATGAAATGACGTAAAATCTTCTGTCTTATGCACGATCAAACAAAACTTGTCAAACACTCAAACAGTCGTGACTCTTAGCTTACTTTACACTTTATCCACCATGTTTAAAAATGACAGGTTAAAATTCTTTAAAAGATGACATTAAACTTCGAGATGTTTCAAAGGTGCCTTCATCATCAGGAAATGAATATATGCGGCGTTTATCGAACATCCAATGAGTTATATAACTCATTTCAAAATGCCGACATCCATCACACACGCGCATGCCCGATGTGTCGCAGTGGGCATCATTAGGTTAGCGCTCAACACTAAGTTGTGGGGGGATTGTGGTGGTTAAAGTAAATTAATTGGTGCCATACAATTAGTAACATAGGTCAGTAAAACAAACTTTATAAGTAAAGATAAGCAAGATTGAGGAAGTTCGCATAGTACTTCATCATTACAACATACAAGACGCAATATATGAATGCACATTGCCTCAACCATCCAAGTCATAATGTTATTTTTAGGTGTCGCGAGCAGTTGTATATCTGTCCATTCGAGTTGATGAGTACCGATGAACACAAGACGTAATAATACTGTAGATTGTGATTATTTTCTTACATCGTATGTCATCCTTAATGATTGTGATTTCTTTCGCACATATTTCAGTCTCCCTTAGATGAACAGTATACACTGCAGAGCATATACACTATCTACCAACAAGTAATTGGACACCTGTGATAGCAAAGGAAAACGAAGTTTATTCACCTTCAACCGTTGGTGGAGCCACCACGAGCGGCGATTACAGCTGCTACCCTCCGGGTCATACTCTCAACCAAGCGTTGTACGACGGCTAGCGGTATTTTCTTTCACTCGTCTTGGAGAAGACAGGTCAGTTCCTTTACCGATTTCGGACGGCGGGGGCACACCTTAAGTCGACGCTCTAACTCGTCATAGAGGTGCTCGATAGGGTTAAGGTCCGGGCTCTGCGTATGGCAGTCCATTGTCAACATACCAACCCATGGTTTACCTCGCAAAATGACAGGTGGCATTGTCATCCTGAAAGTAACATGGGTCCACCCCGTAAAACTGCCACAACGTAGAAAGCGCATGGTCATCCAAAATGGTGCAGTAGGTCTCGGCGTTGAGTCTACCAGGAATTGCGACCAAGGGTCCCGTGCCATAACAGGGGAAACACCCCCTTAGCATAATACCACCGCAGCCGAACTTCACAGTTGGCACAATGCATTCCGTCAGGAGGCGTTCTCCAGGCAGACACCGAACCCAGACCCTGCCATCCGAACGGTAGATGGTGAACCTTGATTCGTCGCTCCAGAGAAACTTTTTCCACTGTTCAACGGTCCACTGTCGACGTTCTTTGCACCACGTTAGCCGAGCTGCGTTATTGGACTTGGTGATCAAAGGCTTATGGGCGGCCGCACGTCCATGATAACCAAACAGATGGGCTTTCTTAACGGATAGTATTCATCAAAAGAACACTCCCGGAAGCCCGTTGAAACTCCTCGCAGATGTGGCCCATCGATTTGGTGCGGTTCTTCCGAATTTCTCTGGCGAGCACCCGTCGGTCTCTAACTCCCAGTTTTGTGGATCTGCCGGGTCGGGGAACACTCCAAAAGTCACCTCTCATCTTCCACTTGCCAATCACTTAGGCCACTGTCGATTTGTAGTACTTCAAATCGCTCGATATGTCACGTATGGTTCGGCCATTTCTGTGATACTCGACGATTACACCTTTCTCAAAATCAGAGAGCTCCGAACTGCGTGGCATCTTGCATGCGACTGTTTGCGTTGTTCTTTCCCACACGATATTTAACGGCGACGGTCGTGACTTGTATCAGGACCGCAGATGTCGTCGATTGCAAGGGTGTCCAATTACGTGTTGGTAGATAGTGTATAAATTTATCGTTTTGGTCTGGAGTTAAAAGAACTTAAAGGGATAACATATACTGCATGCGTTTGATCATTACCCACTTGACCGCGAACCTTCCTAATTTGAGAGAATGTAACACATGTTTTTACCATAAACCTCAATCCATATTTTCTACATGCTATTTTTCAATATATTAGTACAGTGCTGATGAAAGTTCAATGACACTACATATTTCTTAGGGCGTGTATCTCGTTGAAGAGTAGTACTTGTTAAGTCTTGAAACTTTTGAATTAAGGCAAAAAATGTACGAGCAGCATTACCAAAATTACAGGCTATATTTATAACCTTTTTCATTTCCAGTCTCCGTAGTCGTCTACTTGATGAGTCTGTGAATGCCATCCGGACCAGGAATCGCTGCGAAAAAGTAAAAACTACTTGCGAAACTGAAGATTTTTAGTATAAACTATCGTTGAAAGTCATCTGAGGAATGGTTACTATAAAATTGTTACACATGTAAGGCCGAACAATGTTTGGCCATATTTCCGTTGACTACCATCTGATGTCGGTGCTTTACCTATTATCGTTTTCTTTTTTGTTATTTTGGTGTGACCTGAAATTGAATTTACACTTTCATGGGAAAGGCGTTCAAACAAAATATTGAAGGTTACTACAACTTGATCAGGTTAAAGTAAAAGCAGTTCCATTTGAAAGTTCTTTTATTGTTTAGGGTAATATGAATTTACGAATTCTAAAATTTGTGCTGACAAAATTTTCAGAGACACGTACCTCCGATCGTAAACTTAAAATCCTTAGTTTTGTTGAGTTTGCAGCGAAATTTTTAATATAGAGGAATTTCGTAACGCTATGTGTAATTTAAATGTTCGAAGTGAAGAAATGGGGCTCCCTGCATTTCCGATATATCACCAAATGATAATTTCGTTCCGTACATGTACACTAAACGAAATTGCTCCAATCTAAGGCTTTCGAAATTATATCTACAGTATCATTCATGTATTACATTTGTCTGCAATGGGTATTTTATAGGAGACAAATGTGATACATTTTCTGTTTCAAGACTAATGGCCTTGCCCAAGTTAATTTTACCATAGTAAAAGGCATCACAATCCGAGGAATAAAAGCAAACATCAAGATGTAGTATAGAAGGAAATGCAAAGGGACAATTTTGTAATAAATTTAGCTCCTTTGACCGAAAGTGCACTGACAAATCTATTATATTTGTAGCCATTGAACTTTTTTTCAGTGAAGCTTTTCTCGCCATACCTTTCTCTTCTAAGCTTCGTTTTATAAAAAAATGTTATAGATGTAGTTAAGTCTCTTCTTAATATGGCAAGTTTATTTTAAACTCTCTACACCTCCTGATTTTCTAGTGGCACTACAAAGTTTTTCTTCTTCTTTCAAGACGTTTAAAATATCTAACAAGACGAAATTTTATATTATAACAAAGATATGTCGTCCACGGCATTTCATCTGGTAAATATTTAGCTGGTTTTAATCCTCGTCCGATTAAGAGCTTTTACTTAAGGGATTAAACGATAGATGACGCTTCAATTGCTCTGCTTATTAATCAGGAAAATATCTCGCAGCCAATGTCGCTCTGCGTTTCCCAGTCGGATTGGGTAGAACCCCTCAACTCAATGCTTACCCTAAGCAAATTGTGTACAAGTAGTGAATTCTGGAGAACAAAGGAATTCTTTTAATATCTGAAATGGCACCGTGTGGTGAAGCGGCTAATCTGGGACCACAAAGTATTTTCACAAGAAAGTCGACTGTTATTTTCTTGGGAAGGCCCGTGGTAATCCCTCATATAGCGCGTCGCAGGAATATATAGACAGAACAAATTCTCGAATAAAAATGGAACAACAACGAGCTGAAATGTACACTTCATATTTATAGCAAAAATAGCATAGCACACGCAGCAGCTCAATAGTTTTACGGATACATAACAATTCCAACGCCAACTACAAGGAAAAAATAGAAATACACCGTCTCAAAAATATAAAGACTTTTCAGTTATGAGCACCTCCGGTACGAGTAGTGGAGCTGTTGTTCCGAATAACACTGAAAAACCGATTGGGCATTATGTCCACTAAGTGATGTAAGTGTTCTGGACGGAGTGGGTACCAGCTTCGTTAAATCGGCTCTTTCAATGCCACCACACTTGAGAAATGCCGTCCATTCGCATTTACATAACGAGCGAAGATACCCCAGAGATTCTCGATAGGGTTCAGATCAGGACTGAGTGCGGATCAATCCATTATGGTCACAAGATGAGTGTTAAACTAGCTTTTATTAGATGCAGACCGTTGGATAGAGGCATTGTCTTGCTGAAACAGATAATCAACACGCGCTAGAGTTTTGGCAAACGGTAGAAGGTGGCTTCTGCGTATGTCCTGATACGTTTCGTAGTTTTGCCTGCCTTGCAGGAAAGCGATATCCGTTGTCCCATTGAACGCAAAAGCTCCCCAGATCGCCCTCCTTTCTGTCTGCTGAAGAAGTTGCGTCGCTCGCGTAGTAAATCATGCTAATAGAAGTTCCAACCGTCTGGGGCCTCCAGTTTGAACTTTTTCTCATCGGAGAAAGTAGTTGTGATCCACTCGTCCGTCCAGTGCATTTGGCTGCTTGCCCATAACAATCTAGCTTCCTTGTGGCGCCGCGTGAGGTGTGGCAGACGGCGCTTTTACGGAGCACAATGTTACGCCTTTCCTTGATTCGTCGATGAAGTGTGTCCTTTGAGACGGTGACACCAACAGTCCGAGAAACGTGACGTAGTGATAACCTTTTTAATGAAATTAAACGCATGATCAAACGATCATCTCGTTTGGTTGTCATTCGAGGCTTTCCAGGAGGTTTTCTGGCAGTTAACGCACCGAGTTTCGATAAAGTCTTATAAATGACTGCGCTACTAATCCCCATGGCTTTACAAATTTTTGCTACAAGCAATCCATTTGCTCTCAGTCTCCAAATCGTCTGCACCTCCTCACCAAAAAGTTGACTGTTGCGTGGCGTTTCGGCAAATGAATGTATGACGGCAGGTCCGCTGTCTTTTGTAGGCTGGACCGAATTACAGCCCATGCGCGTGTGTACAACATGCTAATTTGTACATCTCATTTGCATGTGGCTACTTTACATAGTTATATTTGTATTTATGAGACACCTAAAATTACACTCTTTCATTTTGTGGCATCATTCTTTTCACAAAATCCGGTCATCTCGACTGATCGTATCGTTTGTTGTAGGGTTATGTCTAACTTGGTGCCAATTCAGCTTCCTACCTATATTCGCATTACATTCACGGCGTAAAGTACACTGTCTTTCTATATATATGCGACACTCTATATAGTAAAAGAGAAGTTTATCTTCCAACTATGGAATGAAATACCATTGCTTCATTGAACACAATATCTAAACCGCCCTAGAAGTCTATAGATCTCGATGAGAAAGCCTTTGCGTCTCTTTTGGAAGAAAGCTGAGTTTAATATGAAGACGGGAACTGCTTATATTTGTGCATTCGGCAATGGCGGCGAAGCTAAGTCCTTTAATAAAATTAAAAGGAAATTGAAAAAAGTTCCTCCAAAATCCACAGGGAGTTCACCAGGAGAGAAACAAAAATTTTAAACAAGCCGCCATCTTGTGATCGATGTAGACAAATGCCATCAAAACATTAAAATATCCGCATTTCGTGCCACTACTTTTTAAGTAATTTGTCAACAAAACAACAGCCCATTTCATTTATTTTGTGCGGCAAATTGGAAAGTTCCCATCAGCTCGAATTCTAAGCGAAAACTTCGCAAATACTTTGTCAGTTTCGTTTAAGAGTTAGCATTTCTTTCAATCTATGTAAAGCTTTCAATGTAATTATGAAATAAATATTAGAATATTTTATTCATATTGCAACACAACCTTCGAAGTTTCAATCAGCTCACGTTTTATGAAATTATCTCGCTAATGTGCTAGAAATTAGCACATTACAGATAACATAAACGACGCACAAAGGGTAGCTAGCTGGAAACTATGACTAAGATTGTCACATGACCTCAGTGCCAGCAGTTCGTTTCAGGGCTTCTTGTTTCCAGTGGGCTATGAATGTTTTTTTTTTTAGCAACACGGCGAGTTATCGAATGGAAATCTCATCGGATGGTGCCCTGAGGTACAATTAGTCATGCGTCATTGACCTCTGTCCACAATTCCTCGACTTTACGAGAGGGTCGCGTAGGATGAGTAATTTACCTGCCAAATGTCATCAACACGTTAACCTTTGGGTAGAACCAATGCCTTCTGGAAAACATAAGACCATGGCATTAGAGAGATGAGTTTCCCCCGTTTCTGACGATATTTTCATGTTACACGGGCTGATATGTCGGTGTCTCACCCCTAATGACTCCCAGTATCGAAGAACGGTAGTTTGGATGTCTGCCGTTTTGGCGTCTGTTCTATATCTGAAGACTTGTAGCTGTATCTCTCGGTGGAATTCAAAGTTGCTTGTATTAAAACATTACACCATAATATACAAAATTTCAATAAATTGGTTTCTTATACTTTGAAACTACTGCATTAGCATTGTTAAAAGTTATATTTGGGTTGAATTTCCGCAAACATTATATCCTAGAAAATATGTCCTGCAACCAATTTCTTTGTCAAATAAACCCAGGTTTCCCCATTTATAAATTGTTTTTTACTTTCCTTCACATAAAATTAGTCATTTCTGATGACATGTGGAAA
Organism: Macrothele yani; assembly: GCA_039090855.1. Classification (NCBI taxonomy): domain Eukaryota; kingdom Metazoa; phylum Arthropoda; class Arachnida; order Araneae; family Macrothelidae; genus Macrothele; species Macrothele yani. Next base: position 32,106,799 of record CM076999.1, on the reverse strand, counting down.
CGTGGTCTTTGGAAAATGTTCTGATTTTTGAAGTTTTAAATTATGAGTATTTGAAAACATTTCCTATTGTATCATTTTTTTTTGCTTTCGTGGAAAACAACTGTGATGATCACTTGTAGCGGCTTTAGTTGCTAGTTTTGTGACGTCATTTAAACAGCCAATTTTGGCCACCTTCGTTTCGTAAAGCACATTGCCAGAAATCTCAATACGATTCGTGTTCATACGTTTTAAAATCCAGCTAAACCCCATGGCAGGAAGCTTTTTCAAAATGAACTTGTTTAAATTCTAAAGATCGAAAAATTTGTTTTGTAAAAATAATTTAATTTACGAATAAAGTACTGACAATAAGCAATTGAAACACACCAAGGTGAACAAATTATAGACCAAACTACGTAAACAAGAAGAATCATACAAACATAAATCAAGCTATTCTTTCAATGTGACATAACTACAGAAATTTGAAACTTTTATCGTCCTGGAAATGGAATCGAATCCACATTTTCCAAATTGCTCTTGAATTCCGTTCCATGACGATACATTTTCATATTCTTGTGGTTATGTTACATAGAAAGAAGAGCTTGATTTAGGTCTGTATTAATTATTTTAACTTGATATAAAGAGAATCATATTTTAAAGCTTTAGCTTTCTGTTTTGGATAATACAAAGCGTTATTGTTAAACATTTCATCGCTTGAAAAGTCACTTAATTTATAATAGTCATTGCTTTAATTTAACTAAAAATCGTTTCGTCACAAATTAATCTCTCTTTTGATTATGTGCAGGAGGTAGATTGTTACTACAATGGTATATTACATGGGGACATCACACATATTCAAGTAATTTGGCAGTTTTTACAGAAATGGAAGTACAAAAACCATATTATAGCAAAATACAGATTTACATATCAGAAATGGAATTTGATCATTCACAGTAAATAATGAGAACTCAAGAAGATAACTGTATAACTACCTGGCAACAATTTACTGCTCTCTAATTTCTCATTTTATCAAGAACTTAGTGGCAAAAATGCACGGATATACTGTTTAAACTATCACCCATTCTTGCCTAACCGGTACTTTGTTTATGTTCATAACTGTGTTTGTGTGTTTAGAAAAAACTGCATTATCGTAGGGAAAATCGCATCCATCAGAGAGTAAACGATATCTCCCCTCTGGAAATGAAAGGTGGAAGTGCGAGGCACCTGATCTGAAATAAAAAAGAAAGGATTGAGAAGAAAGATTGTAGTGTCTGATAGACAGCAATCAATTATCTGTAAATGTCCGTTGCACACCCTTAAGCGGTGTTTAATAAAACCGGAAGTTTTATGCATTTTCTTAAACTTTCGTGAGTATTATCATAAAAATTTTAGTTGAAAACCACGATGTTATATTTAATACAGAAAGACAACAGTAAGCTGAGAAATTCAGAAAACATTAAAGCGCTCTACATATTCAGACCTAACTACAATGATCTCTCTATGAGGAGGAAGTCTAGCAAGCTGTTCATTTAGCGAAAAATCAGTAAATAACCGTATGGGTTCTCAGACTTGCTCCTGAGTAAAACATGACTTGTTTATTTGAAACGTGTAGAATGCTTTTTTATTATGTATGTTTCTTGGCTTACTGATTCCTTTTGCGTGTAAAATAAAAGCCCCGTTTCCAACGAACTCCTTTGTTAGGTGGAATAATCTGAATTTTGTCAAATATTTCCAACGTATAAAATTTCCCATATTTCAACCGAAAGAGTGTACGCTCTTGAAATTAGAAGAACATAATTTTTAATTTCGTCAGTAATTCTTTATCCGCGGATCACTGAAATAAAGCATTTTATTGTGTTTCCTTTTCACATGAAGATAACTATATCCAATATGAATTTTCCACTTGGATTATTAAATACAGTAATGACTTGGATTATGTGACACAGTAATTTGTTACAATTTCTTAAAAAGAGACGATGTCATCGCTCTGTCCACGTTATTTTATAAACAACGTATAGCGACTGAAAAATTGTGTTCCGACACCGCTGGGATCGAACCCCAGATCTCTCGATAACTAGTCGAATGCTTTCGCATTTACGCTACGGCGTCAACAAATCTCAGCGCTACGAGTGGTTTATCAGTCAGCATCTGACTACACGAATCCGTATTGATGGTCTCAGCAACTGAGATGTCGTCATCTGGTGGCATTTTTCTGTCGCTATGCGTTGTTTATAAAATAACGTGGACAGAGCGATGACATCGTCCCTTTTCATTATCTCCACGTATTTGATATATTTTTACCATTTCTATCGCCCTTTGAATTTATCAGCTAGAATTAAATAGCTGTTCCGTTAAATTACACCAGATGACGACATCTCAGTTGCTGAGACCATCAATACGGATTCGTGTAGTCAGATGTTGACTGATAAACCACGCGTGGCACTGAGAATTGTTGACGCCGTAGCGTAAATGCGAACGCACTCGACTAGTTATCGAGAGATCTGGGGTTCGATCCCAGCGGTCTCGGAACACAATTTTTCCGTCGCTATGCGTTGTTTATAAAATAACGTGGACAGAGCGATGACATCGTCCCTTTTCATTATCTCCACGTATTTGATATATATTTACCATTTCTATCGCCCTTTGAATTTATCAGCTACAATTAAATAGCTGTTCCGTTAAATGCCACCAGATGACGACATCTCAGTTGCTGAGAATATCAATACGTATTCGTGTAGTCAGATGTTGACTGATAAACCACGCGTAGCGCTGAGAATTGTTGACGCCGTAGCGTAAATGCGAACGTACTCGACTAGTTATCGAGAGATCTGGGGTTCGATCCCAGCGGTCTCGGAACACAATTTTTCAGTCGCTATGCGTTGTTTATAAAATAACGTGGACAGAGCGATGACATCGTCCCTTTTCATTATCTCCACGTATTTGATATATATTTACAATTTCTTAAGAAAACACCGAGGGCACCTATGGTTGATGTCACCATCCATCAATGCTTTGTGTCTTATAACCGTTCGTCCGAACTGCTCTAATAATAGCAGTGGCTTACTGCTTGTGCCACTTGTAGACTTTACTGGCATTCTCTCAATCACATCATAAGTTGAGTAGAGATACGGAAAATGACTGGCACGTGTGAACGTTCGATTAACAATGTGTTCAACTTTCTACAGAAGCTAAATGTGTGAACATCTCATACACAGTAGGTTCCTGAACGTCTGTTTATTACATTTCAACTACGTCCCTCTGTTTTTAAGGATCGCTATTCATAATATCTGGCACCTATATTTAAAAATGTGATCATTTTATTTACTCGTTAAATTGTTCTGCAATTTGAGAAATTAATATTGTGGGACACCGCTCTGCCCCTTCAGTGAAATCGTACAGAGCTGTTGAGGTGTTACTAACCCAAAAGCCAATGATGTACGTGTGCCACAGAAGTAGAATGTGATGTCAGGTATTGGACTTCGCCTTGATTAGTAGCGGGATTACGTAGCCTTCCATTTACTGGCATTCTACACTGACGGAAAAAAATCCCAACACCACGAAAAAATGTTGTAGAAGAATGAAATGGCGGCAATACATTTGTATAGGTAATATATTTATTCGATTAAGGTTTCAATATCACAGCTTATTGTAAGCGCGAGAAGAGCCATTTTAAATGTGAAATTCTGGTACATTAATAACCGGTGTAACCGCCAGAATGTTGAATGCAAGCACGCAAACGCTCATGCATTGTGTCGTACAGGTGCTGGATGTCAGTTTGTGGGATGGAGTTCCATGCCTGTTGCACTTGGTCGGTCAATACAGAGACGGTTAATGCTGGTTGGGGGTACCCCTGGAGTTGTCGTCCAATGATGACCCATACGTGCTCGATTCGGGAAAGATCTGGTGATCTAGCAGGCCACGGCAACGTGTCGACACTCTGTAGAGCATGTTGGGTTACCACAGCGGTACGCGGGCGAGCGTTATTCTGTTGGAAAGCACCCTCTGGAATGCTGTTCATGAATGGCAGCACAACAGGTTGAATCACCAGACCGACGTACAACTGTGCCATCAGGGTTCGCGGGATAACCACGAGAGTGCTCCTGCTGTCATAGGAAATTGCTCCCCATACCATAACTCCAGGTGTAGGTCCAGTGTGTCTGGGCTGCAGACAGGTTGGTTGCGGGCGCTCACCTGGCCTCCTTCTAACCAACACACGGCCATCACTGGCACCCAGACAGAACCGGCTTTCATCAGAAAACACAACAGATCTCCACTCCGTCCTCCAATGAGCTCTAGCTTGACACCACTGACGTCGCAAACGGCAGTGGTTTGGAATAAGTGGAATGCACGCTACAGGGCGTCTGGATCGGAGCTGTCCTCCAAGTAACCGATTTGTAACAGTTCGTTGTGTCACTGTGGTGGCAACTGCAGCTCGAATTGCTACCGCAGACGCGGTACGATGCGCCACGGCCATACGCCGTACACGGCGGTCTTCCTTCTCAGTAGCGCCACGTGGCCGGCCGGAACCCAGGGTTCTTGAGGCAGTACCTTCCTTGACCACCGCTGCCAACAATCATGCACAGTGGCTACATTCCTGCCAAGTCGTTCTGCAATATTGCGGAAAGAAAATCAACCTTCTCGTAGCCCTATTACACGACCTCGTTCAAAATTCGTGAGCTGTTGATAATGGCTTTTTCGTCTTCTTAAAGGCATTCTTGACTAACATCAACACCCTACGTCGAATCTCAACGATTACTAACGCTCATGAACGTTACAGCGCGTATTTACAGCAAATCTGCTTTGCATGTTCCGAGGGGCGCTACTAGCGCCACACGTATGCGCCGAGCGCGAAATTTGCATAGACGTCATCTTACTGATGTACTCTCACCGCCTACCAACTGTCGTTTATCTAACACAACCCCTTCTTGGTGTTCGGATTTTTTTCCGTCAGTGTATAACATTAGAAACGATCTAAGCGATCTGGGTAAAATCCCAATCTCTCAAGCTTTCTAGCAATACAGTGCTGCACTCTTTTGTTTTTAAACTACGAGCTTAATCGATTACATAGATAAAGCTCGTAGTTTAAAGACATAGACGATTTTAAGTATTTATACGTTACAGACAAAGCAATTACGAGCTTAGTCGTTTAGCTCGAGTACATTCGTAATCGGAACATTACTGATTACTAGATGGAAGAGGTCGGAGATGATTTAGTAACGGTGAAAGAAGGTCAAAAAAGACAAAGGAAAAGGACGAAAAGAGAAAGTGCGAATGAAAGTGCTAAGAGATAACGCTATGGTGCTCCAAATGCCTCCAAAATTTTCGTGGGTTGCAGATGGAACACTTGATTTCCGTGCCATAAAATTCGTCCATGTGATGCAGTAGTTGACAGAGTTATTTACCAGCTGACAGAGTTATCGGGAGAACTGAATTAGAACGAAAGAATATTCCTTCATATTATACGACAAATGAGTACCTAGAAGTGCATAGCGATTTTGCGACAGTGAGGTGCCTTGGAAAAGATTGGATGTAAGTCACTTTCAGCATTCTACAAAACTTTGCATGGCATAAGGGACACGAATAAGATTAAAATATTAAAAATAAAAAAGTAAAAGAGGCACTTGCAGCGTGCAAGTCATTGGTCAGTTGTTTTCGAAACGTGAAAATTCAAAGACACAGGTTTTACCATTGTAGCATGGAATTTCAAGTGCGAAAAAAAAGGAAGTGGATTCCTTTCTCAAAGACCCTTTGGAACTTCATGGAGAGAAGTTGCGGAATATCCAGAAAGAGTTCTCAAAACTCATTTACGGACCTGCTGCACAGCCTAGATAAAATGATGAACATCAGAACAATGTTACCCTTTAAAGAACGACTGTTTACTGCTTATTTGATTTTAATTAATGTACTTGTTTTAGAAGTTTCATGAAAAATCGTTCTTATTCTTAGTCAAGCATTTTTCATACCACCTATTATTATTTTCGTTTTTTTTTTAATAAATTGAGCGAAATAAAGATATACCAACATGTGACAACAACATTGGTAAATAGTGAACAAAAATTAAAAAAACATCAACCGAAAAGTGAAAATGCTTCTCTTTCTGCATTAGCTTTTCCTTTCAAACCTGGAGATTTTTTCAGATAATAGGTATTCTATTAAAGGCAGACTGATTATAGAAGAAGGTTGCATAGATAGGTAGATTAAATTTACAATACGTTCAAGAAAAACCTAACAAGTTACTAGGGAATCTGATCAAAAACAAACATGTCACTTGAAGCCCGAATAAAAATAAACATGTCAACAACAGAAAGTTTAATATATTGATTTTAAAACACTTTTGATCTTAATCACACCCATAGACATATTTGGAGCATCAAAAGGTAAGTGGCTGATTGTTGAGTAGTACGACATTCATTGCACGTAACGCAATGAGTGCTTTTTTCTGCCTACAGCAAATTTAGATCTGATATACATGTTTGGTTTTGTTTGCGCGCTCCTTAATTGTCCCTTTGGACTAACTGGCATTGCACCAATCGTCATTGGACTATTCTGTATTGGACGAATCGTACCAGGCCCATACAACCAGTGAGAATACGTTTGTAAAACGTGAAAAGCCTTGGTATGCAAATGAGCAGAGAGCAGGGTATACCTCCTTGACTAAGGGCCGTACATAACCAATCAAATACGCATTTTAAGAGATGCAGCTACAGGAATATGAATTACAGTAGGAAAATGGATCCTGGAATAAGGAATAATATGTTTTTAACTATTGTAGCTGATGCGGCAAAGAAAACGCTGAGGTAACGATTAAAACTAATGCTCTCCGTTGAATATTTTTACGTTCACCATTTCCTCATTCCTGCTATGCGATTTAAAAGTCGAACCCCACCGTTCCGGTTTCATTTTGCAGGTGGCGTATCAAATCTGATTCTTGGTAGAAATTCATTAGCGACGGCAGTATATGTATCATTTACATAGCGAAGACAGTTACACTGGTGTACAAAAATTACGGACGACGAGGATAAATAAGCATAAGAGCGGAACGTGCAGGCAGAACGGACCGAAAGAGCACTCAGTAGATAGACTAGGGCCCGGTACGGTACGGCATGCGCATATATGGAGCATGACGTAGGAGGGGAGTGTCTGAAGTGTATCAAGCACACGGACGGTGTACGCTAAGCATTTCAGTGAAAGCTATTGCACGGTGTACATCGGTTTAAATGACGTTAAGTTGCTGCAACCGTGTGATATGGCCAACAGGCAATCTAGTAGACGACATCTGGATGCTTTTACCCGAGGTGGCGTCATTGGGAAGTTGGAAGACGGTCGAATTGTGACTAGTGTGGCCGAGGAGTTCGGGATCGCTCACTGCATCGTTTCACGAGCTTGGAGAGCATTTCAAACGACAGGAACAGCTGTCCGAGAGTTTAGCAGTGGTCGTCCACGAGCAACCACGGTGGCGAACGACCGGTATATTGTCCTACAGGTGAGAAGAGACAGACGGCAGACAGCGGGAAAAATCGCAAGGCACATGCAACAGACAACTGGATGTCCGTTATCGCGTTTTACCGTGGCCAGGACGCTGCACAAAGGTGGTCTATTTGCACGAAAACCATTATGGTGTGTGCCATTAACGCCAGCCCATCGGAGACAGCCGTTTCTGTGCTGCCAGAAACACAAGAACCTCACACATCACCAATGGGGTCGAGTTTTTTTACGGATGAGAGCTGATTCAGTCTGACGAGCGATTGTAAACGTATACACATCTCGAGATAGCAGGGAACACGCCATCACACCTTCAACATCATTGAAAGGGACCTGTTTGGAGGTGGTGGAGCTCTCGTTTGGGGCAGTATCATGCTTCGTAGCAGTACTGACCTCCACATCATCCAAGAAGTTTCAGTTACTGTTGTCAGCTATTGTACCGGTGTTATCCTGCCTCACGTGCGTCTGTTTAGAAGTCCTGTGGGTCCTGAGTTCCACTTCATGGACGACAACGCTACAGCTCATCGTACAGTGGCTGTCGCAGAGCTGTTTGAGAGTGAAGGTATTCAACGCATGGATTGGCCCACAAGGTCCGCGGACCTAAATCCAATCGAACACGTGTGGGACCTTCTCAGGCGACGCTTGGTACGACGTCACCAGCCGCCAGCAACGATTCCGCAGCTGCGGTTTGCGCTACAAGAGGAATGATCCGCGATGCCTCAAGAGATCCTTGACAACCCCGTCCTCAGCATGAACAGACGTTGTAAATCCTGCAACGCAGTCATGGGTGATCATATCCTCTACTAAAGACTGGATTTTTCTTGGCAGCCGCCTGTCACATGGACGTTTCTGTCTTCTGTCCAGTTGTGCTCGAAGCTACCTTTTTCAATAAACTGCCTTTGTATCCTTTGTTTGGACGGTTTTGTTCACTTGTCCCATATTCGTACATCTTGGGGATCTTATGGTATGGTTTGAGTCGATGTGGAGCACTTCTGCACGACGTTACATTCGAAAAATCGTCCGGTCCTTAATTTTTGGTCGCCACTTTATATTTTTCAGTGTTTTTTGTTATCGGTAAAAATATGCTAGCTGTGATTGACCATATTAATCATAAAATTTCCTTTAGCGTGTCAGTAGAAAATACAATGGCGATGATTTCATCATTGAATAGTGCAAAATTATCCCATCAAAAAGAATGGATATACTTTAAAACGTATTACTCCGGACAGTAACTATAATTACTCTGTGAACGTCTTCTGGCGAAACTTCTACGAGCTACACATTAAAACATTTCATCTTATAACAAGTTTTGGCAGTTTTATAGCGATCTAAGTAGAATGTGTGCTCACACATTTTCCCGTACAATATAAGAATCGAAGAAAAAAACTTCGATAGAGAGGAATTTCAAACTTTTTTCAGTGCTTTTTTGGATTCGCTTGGTAGCATGCATTTCTGTTCGCAATTTGTGGATCAGAACGCAGCAATTTTACGTCCCCAATAAAGATTCTCCCAAATGATGTTCCTTCAGAATAGGAAGCATGCATTTCTGTTCTCAGTTTGTGTATAAAAACGCAGCCATTTTACTTCCCCAATAAAGCTCAATCGAATGTCCTAGAAACCCGTGAGAAAAAATACAAGCTTCCTTCACTACTTTGTATTTTTGTAACTCTAAATACATTATTGTTCGCTTTTTGTGTTGCCTGTATGCCTTCGTCTGGCATCGAACGTCGTGCATTCCCTTTTTTTATGAGAGTGAAGAGAGTTCAATTGCTTTTCATTAAAGTCAAAAAGAAGGCAGGTATTAAAAATAAGAGAAAAGCTCACAGCAATAATATCATGATTGCCTAAAAACGAAAGACACATCATTACAGGTTATGAATAATAGTAATTCTGAAGTTGTACGTATCGCTTAAAAATTAACCTCCTGTGAAATAATGAAATAAACACGAAGACTTCTTCGAGAATGGGTATTCCACTGAAAGGAATTTCTGCATGACACCACAATAAACGGTGTAAACCATTTTAAAATTTAACAGAACCTTCTTTACAAAGATTATAAATGTTATTTGGTGACTACGGCCCACGTTATGTACCTAAGCCAAGAATCGAGAAGCTCCAAAAAGCATATACACTGACGGAAAAAAATCCCAACACCACGAAAAAATAGTTGTAGAGGAATGAAATGGCGGCAATAGATTTTTATAGGTAACATATTTAATCGATTAAGGTTTCAAGGCTCTTCTTAGCGCGAGAAGAGCCATTTTAAATGTGAAATGCTGGCACATTAATAACCGATGTAACCGCCAGAATGTTGAATGCAAGCATGCAAACGTTCATGCATTGTGTCGTACAGGTGCTGGATGTCAGTTTGTGGGATGGAGTTCCATGCCTGTTGCACTTGGTCGGTCAATACAGGGACGGTTAATTCTGGTTGGGGGTAACCCTGGAGTTGTCGTCCAATGATGACCCATACGTGCTCGATTGGGGAAAGCTCTGGTGATCTAGCAGTCCACGGCAACATGCCGACACTCTGTAGAGCATGTTAGGTTACCACAGCGGTATGCGGGCGAGCGTTATTCTGTTGGAAAGCACCCTCTGGAAAGCTGTTCATGAATGGCAGCACAACAGGTTGAATCACCAGACCAACGTACAACTGTGCCGTCAGGGTGCGTGGGATAACCACGTGAGTACTCCTGCTGTTATAGGAAATTGTTCCCCAGACCATATCTCCAGGTGTAGTCCAGTGTTATTCGGTCGCAGACAGTTTGGTTGCAGGCGCTCACCTGGCCTCCTAACCAACACACGGCCATCACTGGCACCCAGGCAGAACCGGCTTTCATCAGAAAACACAAAAGATCTCCACTCCGTCCTCCTATGAGCTCTAGCTTGACACCACTGACGTCGCAAACGGCAGTGGTTTGGAGTAAGTGGAATGCACGCTACACGGCGTCTGGCTCGGAGCTGTCCTCCAAGTAACCGATTTGTAACAGTTCGTTGTGTCACTGTGATGGCAACTGCAGCTAGAATTGCTGCCGCAGGCGCAGTACGATTCGCCACGACCATACGCCGTACACGGCGGTCTTCCCTCTCAGTAGTGCCACGTGACCGGCCGGAACCCGGTCTTGTTGAAGCAGTACCTTCCCTTGACCACCGCTGCCAACAATCATGCACAGTGGCTACATTCCTACCAAGTCGTTCTGCAATATTTCGGAAAGAAAATCCACCTTCTCGTAGCCCTATTACACGACCTCGTTCAAACTCCGTGAGCTGTTGAAAATGGCTTCTTCGTCTTCTTAAAGGCATTCTTGACTAGCATCAACACACTACGTCGAATCTCAACGATAACTAACGCTCACGAACGTTCCAGCGCGTATTTACAGCAAACCTGCTTTTCATGTTCCAAGGTGCGCTACTAGCGCCACACGTATGCGCTGAGCGCGACATTTGCAAACATGTCATCTTACAGATGTACTCTCACCGCCTACCAACTGTCGTTTATCTAACACAACCCCTTCTTGGTGTTGGGAAATTTTTTCCGTCAGTGTATTTCATACATAGGTGTACAATAATTTTCTATATTATTACTGCAAGGAAAACTGGAACCACAGTCTGTCACTCTAATGAAACGAAACGGCCATTAACAATATTCCAGGTATCAAAGATATACAACGTAGCGTTATTCACCATAATTTTCCTGCGTCTGAACGTAAGGAAAAATGTCAATGTATTATTTCTTTGTGTTGTGATGCTTTATTTATTACTTAATTTAAGCAACTAAAATGGATATTTGTTTGAGTTTATAATAAAGGAAGAAAGCCAACATATAATATACAGGGTGATTCAGAAATGTTGGTCATAAATGAAAATACAGGTAATACTCATTGAAACAAAAAAAAAAAACGTCTTATTCAATATAGGTCCGGAAGCGAACCGTTTCCGATATAATTGGCATTTTATTGCAGCGTTTCCATGGATAATGATGATAAGTTCTTTTTTTACCAGCTGACAGCAATTTCGATAGTTTTTGCACTTCTGAGAAAGTAATCGGTAGGAGACTGTTTCTGTAAGAGTTTAGATTTTTTATCATTGTCTTTAAGAGTCTAGTATTTAAATCTGTCTGAATAAATATAATCCTCATCTCTATATTTCTGAAATCAAATTTCTGAAAATGTATATGTTAAATAATATTTTGTGCTTAAAGTCCTTTATATCCGAACGATGTCCATTCAGTAGGACACGCCGTGGATTATTCGTTTGACCTGTATACCAAAATGTGCTATGCTAGCATATCGACATAAAGATTGAATAGTCAGTTTTGCAAAAATATGGATCAGACTTCGCAACTAAATTCAAAACATGCGTACAACAACTAGTTTTACATCTTAAATCGCTACATTGTGAGTGTCGCTGACAACTGATGAATCATTAACTACAATATAGGTTACATTCAATCACCTGCATGTCTTGACCTATCCTTGTATTTTCTTTAAAATCTCCTTTCTTCCTTCATACTTTAGACGTTAACCGCTATTGCGACCTAATCGTTATCTTGGCTCTCTGCACTCAGATTCATTGCACTTTGATGTAAAGTGTTGGAACATGAGATTTTGATTCTTGCCGTCGATTTGAAAGGTTTATCAAATCGATGTTAGCTGCAGAGGATTTGTTACTTTCGTATTATTTATCTCCTGTTTGGCAGACAGAACATATTCCGGTTTCTCGTGTTTGTGGCTGGTTCTTTCCGAAGATCATGCTTCTTACTCGGTTGTCTCCTGGCTATATACACCAGCTACAGCTGTGTGGGATAAAGGTTCCTACTCTCAGCCTGACTCTCATCTCGAGTTTCCAATGCACAGAATGTTCACAATTCGAACAAATGCACAGCAACACCTTCAACTCGATTCAGCTGCTTTTAAGCACTGTTGGCTTTTCCACTCGGTCCGGAGTGGTAGGATAGGCTGTTATAGGAATGTCAGCTTTTTGTCTCCTGTGGAGATACGACTCCAAACCCTATCACTCTGGGGACTCGACAGCAAACTGCGAGAGGGAGAGAGCGACGTGTTGTTTAGCCTTCCGCTCTGTCAAATTACGGAAATTATTCGATAGAGCCTGGAGAAGAACCAAAGCGTGATCTGTTTAAGATCCACGGTGGTTTGGTAAGGCCTTAAATCAGCTGCTCACTGCCGGGAACTGGAACTAAGGTTTGTTGTTACAGCTTCAATGTTTGGTGGTTGTTGGATGTCCTGACGTCAACTTGCCTTCAATATTGCTGTCCACAGCACTGAAACTTTGGAACGGAATTCGTGCAGTGCTGCTATTTACTGCTTCCTCACCTTAAACTGTACACTCTTCGTTTTTTGCTGCGTTCGTATTTAAGACTTGTTTTTTTTCAATAATGGCGTAGCAGCTGCCAAACATCGCGTTTATCGACCTCAATACTCAGTTCACTTGATAATGCGAAAGCACGTCATCTTCTTCGTGTTTTCCTCTTCATACGTCCAAAGCACATAATCTTCTTCGTGTTTTCCACTTCATACTTCCAAAGCACTTCATCTTCCGCGTGGTTTCCACTTCATCGTGGTTCCTAGTACACGCTGGCGTTCGTTTAGCACAACATTGGAGGGACCAGTTATGTGTAGCTCAAAACGGTACAAAATTTTGATTCACCCTGATATGTTAATTGTTTCAACATTTCCATTTGGTGCTAAATTATGTCTCACGAAAAGACGTTGACCATGCTGTGTAAGTAAAACAATAAATTTCAATGAGAATCACCGTCTGAACGTAGCAGAACACGACAAAGGAATTTGAATGATGCGGCGAATGGACTTTAAACACCGGATAAAACAGATTGTTAAATATGAAAGTCGAAACTAAAATAAGCAACATGAAATGAAAATACACCATAAGGCAAATATCTTCTAAATATTTGTCAGCAGCTATACAATATCGGCAAGAAAAGATAGAAACTCAAAATGGAGAAGGAAAGAATATGTTACGAAGTATAAGGGGCCGTCTCGGTGGTTCAGTGGTGGCTTGTGAACATTCATCTGAGAAAGGTCCGGGTTCAAATCCCTTTGAGGCATGTATTTTATGTTTGTCTTACGGCACTGGCTCTCTCTCTTCCCTGGAGTCAGTGGCCCAAAATTAGGGACGGGCGAATGCTTACTCGTATTTGCCATTGAATTGCTCACGGTGGTCGTTAAACCTCCGATCAAAAAAAAGTGTAAAGCCAGCAGCGAAAAAATTAATGGGGGAAATCAAAGCGGCGAACGGCAAATTAAATGTCTTTGAAACGGAGGATGGAAATCTTAAAAAAGAAGACGTTAAGGGGGAACTGACCCCTTAGGATTCTGTAAATATAGACAAAATAGATGCAATTTACACGAGGATACTTTAAACACATTGAAATCTTATTCATTATGCTAAAAACATTTATTATGATCAGCTGTTGAGTTTAAAAGCTACAATAGGAAGAGACGTGTTAGAGAGCTGCGTGTTCCGACTGTTGCTCAGATATAGTTAAAACACACAGGAATTCTCTAGTCTCTCTGTGAAAGACCTACTGAATGCCACTGATGTTGCCTGCCTAAATGCTTCTTGTTGACAATGTTTTTTTTTTCTTGAGAAACTGCTCTACATTTTTCAGCTCTGCCTACTTATGTGATTAGATTTTCCTGCTTTGTTATTTGCCCTTATGGATCTTTGGAATGCCCTAAAGAGAAGCCGAACAGTTCTCAACAGCAACTTTATTTTAAATACACCAGACATGATGAATAATGAAACGCATATAGCGTATTAAATCCGTTTATTTTTGTAGTGTAGTCAGCAGAAAGATTCGTTAAAGCTTTCGTACTCCACTGGGAGGCATTTTCAAGGCAACGGTGGAAATAAAAATGCTTGACATGAATGGTAGACATAAATAACAAGATTTTGCAAGGTAATGGTAGACATAAATGCATATTTATGTCTACCATTGACTTGAAAAGGCCTCTCAATGAAGTGCGAAAGCTTGCCGAATCTCTGTGCTGACTACACCACAAAAATAAACATATTTAATACGCTATATGCGTTTCATTATTCTCAATGGCAATTTTGTATTACGTATTGAGACAACGGAATTTTATGCAATTGTTCAGCTTTTACGTATGGGAAAGATCATTGATCTTTATAGAAAACATATCGTACATAGGCCCAGGATGAGTCACAGAGAGATGCATAGAGTCCCTTGAAATACCATGGACGGATATATGCTTCGAGCAAGCATCAAAGGTAGGAAATGATCTCATATATGACATCATTTCTACGTTTTTCTGATAAAATGACACGACTTGATGGTATCATGATCAAAATACATGAACTTAGCATGGTAAAGCGATTTAATTACTAGATTCGGTAACCACGAAGATGGCTACTTCCGAGCTACGTGGAAGAAATTTGAAGCATGATGGATTAATTCAATACAGGCAGTGTGGAATAGACTGGAGAAGAACGCCCTGCAGAAGTTGATACCGAGCTGTTGTTTATTATGATATCAACATATTTGTATTTTGTCAGAGTACAGTGGAAAGTGAAAAAGAAAATCGACATCTTAACCCTAGGAAAATTTGTGCTAGCCTATGGAACATGCTAGAGATGAGCATTATTTCACTACCTGTGATTTGATCACGTTTATCGAGAAATCACAGGTAGCGCCTGCTACTGAAAACCGTGAGTAACAGTGACTGTCCAATAAACGTTCCTCACACTGTCATTGCTACCCATTATACTCTTCGTGATTTTTCACAGCTCCGTCTTAACTGTTACCGAGTGAATTCTGCTCCTGTAGCTTTTTGTTATTACTCGTTATCAGATGTTGCGAATTGGCAGCTGCCTGCTCTTCGTGATTTTTTCACAGCGTTGTTTGTGAGCTCACCGTTACGTCGTTCTCTCAGTGAGTGAAATCCAATTTTTTTGCAAATGGAGAAAATAGTGAACTGTGGACCTTAGTAAATTTTTTGTAGCTTCATTTATTTCAAGGCTGAAAAACTGCTGCCTCGTTTCTTTTAAAGTTGTAACATATCATGTTAGGTATAAAAGAACAGTGTATTTTTTATAATAATTCAAAATTTAACTAACCGCAAAAAACGTATAAAAGAATTACGCATAATTCAACCGAAAAAAGCCGTAAAAATAACAGCAAAATATCAGGATTAGCGCAGAATTACGTATAAAAGTTCAAAATATATATAATAGACGATCCGCTGCATATGACCGCGACACACATACACACTCCCACCGTTCTTCTAAGCGATTCTACTATTAGTTACTTTACTGGTATACAGAAGTGAAGGAACAGGTGCTAAACTGTGATTCCAATCACGGTTAACAATTACTGTTACTTTTCAGTAGCAGTCACAGTTAGCGCCGTGATCACCAGGTAGCAGTTAAGCTCAACTCTAGGACATGCTGATATATTTGAAAGCAAAAAACAATGCAAAAGGTAGTTTGACCTGTGAACTGTTTGTAAAAATTAACTGTTTGCTATGAGTATTTGTATAACGTTTCCATTAACCTGTCTGATTACGTTCAATAGAGCATTTTGAACGCCATCAGAGAGGTTACTGGAAACCCAATTCTACTGGTAGTGTCATAACGATTAAACAATTTCTGGCAATTCCATGTGATGTTTCCATTTCATGAATCTTTGAGGGTCAACCAAAGTAGAGATGCAACGGTTTATATTTCGGTGAAATTTAAATTCTGCGAACTGAGGAAGGTGGTTATCATTTTCAACCACGCATCATACTAAAGCTAACTTTGAAAGACGAGTTATCATCCTTTGTCTCCCTTAAGCAGATATATATCAGCTACGCGTTGTGGAATCGTATCTAAATTTCCCTAAAAGCGTATCAAATATGACCAGGAAAACAACAATGGCATTTTACATACAGAAGGATCTTGAATAAAGATCAATAGTATGTCGATCGAAACCAAAAATTTGACTCCGTCAGAAGCAAAAGTTTTAAATAACGCAAATTCAGAGTTTGTTAAGAAAACAATAAATTTAAGTAATAAATACTTTCACCGATATCTCTCCTTCCAAAGCAATGCGAATATTTTCAAAAAAGCTAATTCCGTTCGAAAAATTCCGATGGTACAATAAATTGATCATTGAAATAGTTCGGTATTAACAGTCATCTCAGTATTAGCCTAATTTTTATGTAGCCTGTATTAATTCTTTGCTAACGAAAGGTGTTTGTAGTACAAACACTATTCGTTAACAAAGTTTCCTACTCATACTTTGACTTACGTTTCAAAAATACGACTGCCAGCTTAAAAAGCGTTTATAGAAAAATTTGGGCCTCCAAAATTATAATCTGAAATCAAATGATACCGAAAGGTAGCAAAATATATCTCCCAAATTGCTCCCTCGTCAAACGAAATCAGAATCGTTCATTGTGATTCACAAGCTTTCTAAATGATCATGTACAATTCTTCGTGGAACTAAAAACTTTATGGGTGAGGAATAACTCACTAAGAAATTTCTAATAACAAGATCTAAGCAAATTGAAAGATACACGTTAACTAGTTGTCATTTTCTTGTAGGACTTCCGTCCACAGTGAGTAGAGTTTACGTCCCAGCCACTTACAGCGAGTTCGCCTTTTGGGCAGGACACAGAAACGGAAGGAATGAGAGCAAGTCTAGCGACTTTGACAGAACAGTTTGTACATTTTTTTTTAAAATAACAATTATTTATTGCACACATTTAAAACTTTTATATGAAAATGCAATACACCAGGAGGAATCTGAAAACATTGGCTGTAAAGCGATTCCCACTATCAGATGTAAGAAAAAGAATAAAACATATGACATATATGAAAGCAAGTAAGATGGTTAAAACAGAAGCACCACTGTTAGCAGCATGCTTGGAACTACAATTTAATGATAGGGTTGAGATTCGTTATGGAGAACAGGGGATTTACAATGTAATTTCGCAGAGACAAGGAAAACTTTTTGATATTTTCCAGGGATATGATGCTCTCTGGGAGATTATTCCATAGGATAAGGGCTTTATACAGTATGCTATTCAAACATAAGTAAGTCTAAGACACGGCTGATATAATTTGTTGTTAGCAACAGATCTGGTGAAGATAGAATAATCCAGATATTTGATGTCAGAATGAAAAATAGGCAGTTTAAGATGCATTATTTTAAAAATCATGAAACCTAGTCTCAAGGTACAAATTTTATGAATTTTTAGAATATTTAGTTTTAGAAATAATGGTTTTGAATGAGACATGTAATCTGTGTTCAGCATATAGCGAACAGATTTCTTCTGTCATTTGAGCAATCATAACTTATTGTTTGCACTTATATTTGAATACCAAGATTCCAGACAATAGGAGAGATGGGTATAAATAAAAACATAGTAAAATGTTTTTAGGACATTGATAAGGAAGATATGCTTAATTTTACCAAGCAGGCCAACCTCTAAGGAAACGTTTTTTAAAACAAACTGAACATGCATATTCCAGTTAAAGAATTCATCAAACCAAACACCAAGATGCTGAACTTTGTCCACAATTTCAAGGGGCAGATCATTAAACCTGACAGGAAAGTTATTTATGTCCGGTCTTTTATGAACGTTTCGGAAATATATGGCGTTGGGTTTTAGAATATTAAGTGATAATTTGTTAGAGCATAACCAATGAGATAAGCTTGATAGGTCGTTATTGATCATTATCTGTAACTTATGCAAATCATGACATTTTTGAAAAAAGACAGTGTCATCAGCGTATAGCAAACCATGAGTTGATTGCTGGCACAGAGGGAGGTCATTAATATATAACAGGAACAGTAACAGTCCAAATACCGAACCTTGAGGCACTCCACATGAAATATTAAGTAGATCGGAGTTTGTTTTATTTACAGTGACATACTGTTTGCGATGAGATAGGTACCTCATTAAGAGGGAAAGAATTTTGCCACGAAAACCATATTTGGGTAATTTATGTAACAGAATGTCGTGATTTACCGTGTCGAAAGCTTTTTGGAAATCAATAAAAACACACATAACTGTCATCTAGTGCTTCGGAAATGAAGTTTGACAACTTAGTAACAGCCATTTCAGTAGATCTGTTTCTTTGGAAACCGAACTGTTCCAATGAGAGCATACCATGGGTGTGTAAAAAATCAACCATTCTGCTGTGAATAGACCTTTCAAAAATCTTACTCAAAACGGGTAACAAAGATATCGGTCTGTAATTACAGGTAGATTCCCTATCTCCTTTTTTTAAAAATAGGAAAAACCTTAGCGATTTTCAGACTGTCAGGAAACTGATCTGAAAAAAAAACTCAGATTAATAATATGTGTTAAAAGTGGTACTAAAATAGAGATCGAGTCTTTTATGACTGCTATTAATATTGTCTGAACCAGCACTTCTTTTTTTTGGGGACAATGAAGGGATAATATTATAGGTTTCAGTATCATCCAAAGTGCGTAGAAACATTGAAAAAAGAACCTTAATTTTGGATAAAGAAGCATAACCTTTAGTGTTTGTGGGAATGTTTTCCTAAGATGCTAAATCATGACCTATGTTAATGAAGTAACTGTTGCATTCATCAGCGCCTGATTTTGAATCAACATTAAAAGAACCAGAATTTCCTTTTAACGTCAGCGGAGTTTCATGTAGCACAGGATCGTTTGTTAATTGCTGAATTGATTATTTTCCATTTTTGACATGAGTTATTTCCTGCATCTGAAATAGCGAGGTTGTAATAAGCAACTTTCGCATGCTGAATGACATTTCTTAGGACATAATTATACCTTTTATACTTATCACGTAAGTGACTGTTATAAAGATTCTTTCTACTTTTTTTACGAAGCTTATCTCTTTTTTTGATTGATCTAATGATTCAATTGGTCATCCAAGGTTGGATCTTAATGTCATATTTAGTATTAACTGCCTTGCGAACGGTTGTGATCTCAAGGAAAGTATTCAAAATGCCTTGCGAAATTTCGCTAGCTATAGTTGGACAGTTATATTGAAGATACCCGACTTGTCCCAGTCAAAATTAGAAACTAGGTCAGCAAACGTTTTGTAGTCACAATAGGAGATTGTTTTGTGGTCAATTGAGTAATGGTAATTTTTAAAAACTGGAACATGAATGAAGACAGGGTTGTTATCACTAATACTAAAATCAATCACTCCGGACTCCATGGCAGTATTAAATAAGTTACTACCATAATGGTCTAGAATATTGGCACCACGATTTGGTAAAGAAATGCACATCTGAAAAAAATTTCCTGACAGCATATTAAGACATATTTCAATTAAAGATAGGTTGTTAATGTTGATATTAATATCTCCCAGAAAAATGCAACTTTTATTTTCGTTATTTATTTTGTTTAAGATATTGTCAAAGCATTCACAAAATATTTTTCGATCACTACTTGGCGATTGTGGTTAATTGAGTAATGGTAATTAACCACAATCGCCAAGTAGTGATCAAAAAACCTTTTTACGAAATTACACTACAGTAGATGGCGCCACCGTACAAGTACGATGTTGCATATCGAGGGGCGAGAGAATTTCAGGGGCATTGGAAAGGATACCCAATTAACCAGTGGATCCATCCTGGGGGCCGTCATTTAACGTGCTCGTCCGATGCACTGCGGATATTCAGCGATTATTAGTAAATCACACCATCTCAGAAAGATCAGCACAGGATCGAACCTGAGGACCTTGCATTGACAGTCTGACGCGCTAACCACTAAGCCATCCACGGCTCAGCACATCAAAAGATGAAAGCAAGTCTATACATATACATATTTTTCTTAATTTATTAGTGCATTTTAAAAGGAAATCTTGTTTTCAATTCGCCAACATAAAAAGATAGTATGTTTGCGAAGACACGAAATATAAGATACTTGTGAAGTAACTTTGTATTTCCTTAATATATATTTATGTCTTTTTTGCTATGTAACTAATGATCCTAAATTGGAGTTTTTAGGAGACGAGGTAGGAAAGCAGGACTGAACATTTCACCCTCGTTTAATTTAAATCTGGTATGTATATTATGAACGTGACTTACATATTTCCTTTAACACACGCACGTATACAACTAATAACAGCATGGTTTTAGTAACGCCAACCGAGAATTACTTACTTAAAATGAATATTAATGTCTTTTAAAATAAATTTACAAGTAGTACTTTATGATTTAATCGGTATTGACACATCAGTGTTTCTGCTATCTAGCCATAAATAAGGGCCGATTTCTAAATGGCAAATAAAAAAGCAATTACATGTTTTGCGAGGAATGTTGCAAAAATATGTTGTTCATAACAGTATAAAGTTATTAACCTTCAAACAATTTCAGATACAAAAGTGTTTATGATCAAACGTTGGAAAGAAGTCTGCTAAAGGTCAAGAGAAAGATTTATTACCTTTAAATTGAAAAATGATATTTTTCAAGAATTTACAATTTTCTAAATCTTCCCCGTTTTTGTGGAAGACGTGATGTAAAAAAAAATTAAGAGCAAAACAGTTATCCCTACTGCAGTGTGTTACACAATTCTGTTTTACATATTAAACCGGATAAAAATTCTATGACCTAGAAAATATTGCACAGAACGTGTACATCCCTTTTCGTTTGATTCATAGATTCCTTTGCTCTAGATGACTGCTTCTGTTTAACTTGTTTGAGCTTTAAAACAGCAATTAAACCTTAGATTCTGCATTAGTCTGATGTCACAAAAAGTAAAGCTATTTGGTCTGTGGACGTTGATGCTTGGCATAATGCATATTTACTACTACGAAATACCCTGTTCTTTTCATCTGTTATATAGAAGTTATGTGTTCTTTCTCCTGAAGACTACAAGTTCAACTTGATTTTCGTATATACTAAATGGAAATCAAAAACTCACAGTTTTATCTACAATAATGATTTCACCAAAGATGGAAACGTATTTCTTAATGGATATGAACCTTATTTTTCAATGCAAGCCAGTTGTCTCCTTCGTTATGGAAATTAAATTTACGAGGATGAAGCCAAATGTAAACTGCATTTTTAAAATTCTACGTAAGAAAACCCCACGAAGAATATGAGAACGACAGGTATATTAGTGTGAAGGTATCAGGTGCACATAGACACGACATTTTCTTTAATATTTATGAAAACGTGATACACTGCTGGACAATTGCTAAGGACGGATTATAAACGGCTATATAGCGCATAAAAAAGTAAGTGTGGTTGGATGCCAAGTGAAATAAAATAATGTCAGAATGCCAAGACATTACAAGAAAGACAATTTGTTGTGCTCTGAAATCCAGAAGGCTTTGGAACGTGTTCAAGGGACAAACAGGCCATCTTGTGCAGAATACGTAAACGTGAAAAAAGGCAATTACCGTCCGCAGGCGTTCCGGCGTAAGATATCAATACGGGATATGGCCACCATGGAGGGCGATGCAAGATTCCACACGTCGTGTCATGCTTTGCACAACATTATCAAGCAGCTGTTGGGGTAATTTATCCTATTCCTCTGACAGTGCACGGATGACAGTGTCCTTGTCTATTGGAGGGCATTGGCGACCAGAAAGACTCCTCCCCAAAGCATCCCACATATTTTCAATGGGATTCAGTTCTGGAGAACGTGCTGGCCATACGAGGCGTTGAATATCCTCGCTCTGAAGGCACTCCTGGACAGCGACTGTTCGATGACATGTTGCGTTGTCGTCCATGAAAACGAATCTATCATCGACAGCACCACGGAACATGCGAACATGAGGTAGCAGAACATCATTAATGTATCGTTGGCCAGCCTTAGTCCCAGTTGGAAGCACATAGAGGGACGTACGGCCATTGATCATGATGCCAGCCCATACCATGACACTACATGTCGGATATCGGTCCCTTTTCTGTATGTTTGCTGGACAATATGCAGTACCACTATGACGCCAGATCAGTTGTCGTCTACAATCAGACGATAGACTGTATGTACTGTTATCTGAGAAGAGGACAACAGACCAGTCGTTATCAGTCCAATTGCGCTGTTGATGGCACCATTGCAAACGGGCGGTACGGTGACGTCTGGACAAAGGGATGCACACAACAGGACGGCGGGCGTTAAGTCCTCCTTCATGCAAACGTTTGGCGACAGTTTTTCGGGAGATCCGCTTGCCAGTAGCTTCCATAAACTGATTTGCTACCTCACTAGTTATGCTGCGCCGGTGTCTTTTTGTTGATAGCACTATGTACCGATCTTCTGCAGGTGTCGTACTGCGAACACGACCTAACGCGTGACGTTTGCTACACTCTCCATTTGTTTGGAATGATTTCCAAATCCTTGAAACAACACTGTGGCTGACGTCAAACTCCCTGGCAACATCTATTATTTTTCGCCCTTCTTCAAACATGCCAATAATACGGCCACGCGTAAAATCATTTAGGTGATGTCGGGAAGACATACTGAAAATTGCAAGTTCGTCAATTGATTCTTTCCCTTTCAACTTTGCGTTTGAACAACAACGGTCAATACGCGTCAAATCCTTTATATCTCTTACCAGCGCTATGACGTCACGAACAAGTTCGGCAATCCAAAATTTGCATACGTACAACACGTCTTACTGTATCCCGCACTTATGCTAATTTCCACATTTTCCTGCCTTCCGTTTTTAGGGTTGCTATCGTTGCTATTTACATCCGTCCTGATTAATTGTCTGGCAGTGTATTAATTCATTCTTAGTAAGACAAAAATTCAGCTCGAATGCTTGAAAACCAGTAACAAGATCTTTCTTGACTTACCAGATTGATGAATTGACCGTTTCATACGTATTTTGTTCAGAAGCCTATTATCATATTATATGTAAATTATTTCCTAATTCGAGATGAATAACAATAAAAAGTTTTGTTAAGGTAGGACAGCAGACTTCCTGTGTTGGAGTTTATACGGCAAAATCAAAACTTTTACATTCCTGTAGTATTTTCATGTTGACCCAGTTAGTACTTTTGTGCAGTAACATATGAATTAGCATAAATAATTACACTTCCTGAAAAAAAAGAACATAAGGAAAAATATCAAAGATGCACTGCTTGACATAGATATCGCTCCACCCAGAAGGACGTGTCTACAAACATGCATATAGCATGGAGCGTGTACCCACTCAAGATATGCAAATTTGTTGAAACGGAGCCGATGACGTCACACGTTCGTGAGATAAAGACAGCAGCAGCAACATGCATGGTAAAATGTGGTCGCTGGTGTAAGAGTCCCGGTTGTTTGAGATATGTTGTTTGTGCTGGGACACTGTCAAGCGAAGGCCGAAGATGCCAGGTAGACACCGTCGGCAGGTTTATCGCAGTGTGGATTCGTTTCGGAGAGGAAGAATGGTAGGCCTGCTTGAAGCTGGCTAGTCTACATGTTGTAACGCTCCACTTGTGCTACGGAATGCAGGAAATGTTGGACGCTGTTCGAACCAGTGGATACAGGATGGTTTTTACGAGCGTCGGAGTGGCGTAGGTGCAGTCCTACAGACGTTATCACTCCTAGACCGGCGAGTTCACGCTCGTTATTTCCCAGAAAGTACTGCAGCCGATATCTTACGTGCTGTCCCATCGGCCATGGGCGTTGCCATAACGACCCGACGGTTACATGTGGCACATCTGCGAACTAGGCAACCGTTACTTCGGGTGTCACTGATGGCCAGACTTCGAAGCTCACGTCTGGTTTGCTGCCGAAATAATGGAAACTGGAGCCACAAGTGGACACTCTGGTCTTCCATGACGAATCCCGTTTCTCTCTAGGTTCGAAGGATTCACGTCCGGCGATACCCTGGTGAGCTTACGAATCCCGGTTCATTTCGCGACGGTCACAACAACGTCAGGCCCCGCACGGGGATAACTGGTTTTCCAGTTATTTGGGGAGCGGCGCCCCCACGGCCCGAGCTGACCTTGTGACTGGTCAACATCTGTTGTCATGCCACCGCCTGTTTTTTTGTTTTGGTGCTGTTGGTGTTTGCAGGGACGGCTGTTCATCCAGCTGTTGGGGAGTCGCGGCCCCACGATCCCGAGCTGGTCTTGTGTCTCGCTTTTTCGTTTTTATTTATTTTCTCCACTGGCTAGTTGCCCGTGTTGTATACTTTACCTAATCGCTACCACGTTATGTACTAACACCCCGGTCTTGTGGTTTTGTTACCCTCCACCACTAACTGTTTTATATTAACCGCTCAGTTCGTAGGTTGCTGAGATTCCGTTTAGGTTCCCTTCCAGGATTTGTCTTCTTTGGATTTCTTTTCTCCTTTTAACTGGTTTGGGTGCTACACCTACCTGCATGTTTGCCGCGTGCGGAGACCCGTGAGGCGGAAATGGGATGTCTGGAGGCTGAGGTCGCAGGAGACCGGATAAGTGCCTCCTGTGTGCCAACACTCCTCTTCGACCCCGGCTTCGCTGTAAACGGGAGGCTAGAGACTAACCCACCTCTAGTCAGAAGTCTTGTACCAAGTTGTGTGCAGGGCTTTAGCGGCTTTTTTGTCGTATAGCACGGCAGGGTGAGCCCAGGGGCTGTGGGATCATGCCAAAGGCGTTGGCATGACGGTACCCGGAGGCCGAAGTGTCCGCCGAGTGCGTGTGATCACAGCCAACGGGCTATATCTGCAACGTATAAGCTCCAGAACTGTGTCCAGCGTCATTTTCTTGGCTTGCAGACCTCCAGTTCTCCCTTGTAGGGCTCGGTGGTGGGTGGAGTAGTCTGCAGACGAATCCTTCTCCTTTTTTCCATGGGTAAACCCAAAAACAAACGCTCCAAATTCAAGTCACCTGAGCAAATGATCGTTGACAACGACTCTCTTTCGTCTTCTCAACCTACCAAGTCTCATACCCTTAAACGATCTTTAGACCATGATCTGGACCAAGAATGTGGAACCTCTTCTTCGGCAGCTGTACCAGTCGCTCCGAAGCGTCGTCTCCCCTCGATTGTTGTGAATACGCATGCTACACACTTAGTTGTAGAATCCATCGATCCGAATGAGAGACTGTCCACCAGATCTCCATTCTTCATTTCTAAAGCTTTGGACGCTGCAGTTGGCCCCTTGAAGTCTGTGAGGAAGCTTCGCTCTGGGGACCTGCTTGTCCAAACTTCCAGTGTTTCTCAGAGTAATACTTTTCTGCACCTCACTAGTCTTCAAGGCATTCCTGTAAAAGTGACACCTCACCCGTTTCTTAACACCTCTCGGGGTGTTATTTCAGAGTTTGATCTCTTGCCATGCAGTGAAGACGAATTGGTGACTGAACTTGCAGATCAAGGTGTTATTGCTGCTCGTCGTATGATGTTCCGGCGCGATGGTTCCTTGATTAAGTCTAAAAATGTAATCTTGACTTTTAACTCCCCGAAAGTTCCGACCGAAATCAAGGCTGGGTACTTGGTCTGTGGAGTTCGCCCGTACATTCCCAGTCCTCTGCGCTGTTTCAGGTGCCAGAGGTACGGGCATTCCCAACGTTTCTGTAAGAGTTCCGCTCGTTGCGCAAATTGTGGCTCCAGTGAACATGACGGGGATGGTTGCACTTCTGCGGCCTGCTGTGTTAACTGCGGTGAGGCCCATGCAGCTTACTCCAGCAACTGTATGAAATAGAAGGACGAGATGGCGATCCAGCGCCTCAAGACCCTGGAAGGCCTCTCGTACCCTGCTGCCAAGGCCAAGTTGGGTATACCCACTAACCGACAGCGCACTTTTGCCGCAGTAGTTCAGTCTCTGCCACAACCCGTGCAGCCCTTTGTGCCGCGCCCTGTAGCTCTCGCCGCCCTTGCCAAGCGATCTACAGCTGACCAAGCGACACAGGTGTTTTTCCCCGAGCTCGAGATTTTTCGACTACCTGATTCTGGGCCTTCTCTTTTGCAGCCGACCGTCTCTTCCAGTTTCCATCCGAAAGCCTGCACGTGCGGAAGACCCGGCCCTCAATCCGCAAAGGTGTGCAGTGTCCATCCAACTGTCTCGGCCTCAGCGAGGTCCCCACCCTCAACCAACATTATAGAGGAACATAGGGGAGGAGAGTGACAGTTCGTCCCCAGCCTCAAACAACATTGCAGAGGAACATGGGGGGAGGAGAGTGACAGTTCGTCCCCGCCCTCTGCCAGCATTGCAGAGGAGTGTGGGGGAGGAGAGTGACTCATCCTTTGTGTAGTTGTGTTTAAAAAAAAAATAAAAAAAAAAATATATATATATATATATGTGTGTGTATATATATATATAATTCTAATAGTAAATTAATAAATTTTTATATAAACCTAATTAACTACCTTGTCTTCACAGCTTTCATCATACTCTTTTTCAACTTTTACCAAGCCTGTCTGCTGTTAATCATTTTCCACGTTTTCAAAAATCTGTGGCTGATAGTTCTTTGTCTGGCGCTCTTTGGCCAAACCTGGCCCTTGCGCCAATAAAATCCACCAACCAACCAACCAACCAACAACGTCAGGCAGGCACCATGATATGAGGTGCTATTGCTCATGACAGCAGGTCATCTCTTTTCCGCATCACAGGCACACTGACAGAAGCACGATACATTAGCGAGGTTCGGCAGCTCATTTTGATACCGTTTCTGAATGGTCTGCATCATATTTTCAGCAACATAACGTCCGTGTACACACCGTTAAAAACATTGTTCGGATCTCAGACAGTACTTGCAGTGTGTTCAATCACTGCCATGGCCAGCAAGATAGCTCAATTTATTCCCAATCAAAAACCAGCGGAACAACGTTGGACGACTTTTTCAGTCGAATCGGTATGCTCACGACTTTAATGAATTATGGGAACAAGGCAAACATACTTGTTCTTCCATTCCTCAGGACGATATCCGTCGAATATAAGACTCATTGTCACGCCTCATTTCTACCTGTGCTGCCGTTCGCGGAGGTACAAAAACTTACTGAGTCGTACATTATGCTGCATTATCTAATCCCATAAACACTGTACTTTGCTGAAAATAACATTAAGGTAAACTCCTATTTTATGCTAATTTCAGTCCTCTGTTCTTACTTCATCTGGGTGGGGCAACGTGAGCGTCGAGAAGTGTAATTCTTAGATTTAGACATACAATCGAACTTCGGTAACACGAACACGTTTAATGCGAATTATTTTACCGTGAACTGTTTCTTAGTTTCTTGACCATTTTTATGCGTAGTAGGTGACTGTCTTATAATTTTAATATGAACAGGCATGAAATGAAATACCGCTTTAGGCAAACTGCTACATTGTAAGCATAAAAAGTGCTTTCGTACTGTAAGAACCCCCCCAACCTGTTATATAATTGGTAATGCTGCTTCTAGGACAATTTCTTTTAAAGTCCATTGAGTCAGCTGATCCATCTATGTTTCCAAATGGACAAATAATAGAAAGGGTACAATTTAGAGCGGAATATTACTTTCACTGGAAAATGGACTTGGTAAACTAATGTATTTCATCAAGAGATAAACAATTTCAGTAAGTTTGAGGACATGCAAATCGTAAATGTTCTTTGCGCTCAAAACATTCCATCTGCTAGGATCCCATTTCCGAAATTTAAGCGAGATACGTCTGAGTTACACTGGCATTTTTGCTATTGTTCTGCAAATATTTTAATTCTTCTTCATTTTATGAAAATGCTGCTCGTATTAACATCAGACGTAACGTTTGTCAATATTTGAGCTTAAAAGAAAATAACATATTTTAAGCTACGCAGACAACGATATTTCAAATACAACAGCAGTTCCAACTAAATACAACATTGTAAAAACTAGCTTGTCGGCAATTCGAAAAGGTCGTAAGAATATTGAAGTTTTAAACATAGAGGTGTTTAAAACCAATCGGTATAGTTTTGGTTGCATATTATTTTTTCCCAGCTTCAAAATTATCTCTGTCTATTTCTTCATTTATACATATGCCATTCTTTTTTGCGATGTAACTCTTAAGTTGTGTCAGAAACCGGATATGGATAACACTCGCAGCATGACGAAAGAGCACATCCACATTTGGGAATTAGGCACCGATACTTTTTTTATTCACATGTGATTGAATATTAGTATGGCAAAACATTAAATCTGTTCAAGAAAATTTGGGTATCCATTTACTATTCATGAAAATTGCAACTGTATGTAATATAGTACCGTTACAATTAAAACCACCTGACATAGTATGAGATTTTTTATGGCAATGCCTTACCAAATAATTGTCCAATCTGCCAGGTTCGTTCTATTATTTGCTTTTGTAAATCGGGTTTTTATTCCGTTAATGTTACCCTTATAAGTTTTGTTCCGCAACCGACTTTTGAATATTTTAATTTATATATATTGAATATTTCAGGTCGATTACTGAAAAGTAAATAACAAAGGCATTATATTTCTGAAAACTATAAGACCTTATTCTTCCAAGTTTAGTATTAAAAGATAAAAATTAACTATAGAAAAGTTCATAATTCTTTTGTAAAACTGGTGAAATAATCGGTGCAAATAGAATATTTGAATATATCAGAAATTCTACTTTCAAGGTGAATATGTTCATTTCACTTGAAACTATTATACAATTTTTAGATTTTTTGTGTTTCAATACAGATAAAGATAAAGAAAAACCTAAGATAGCGTTTCTATTTGCTTTCTTCTTATCTCTCCAGAATTAACCGAAGTACAAATTATATAGAATTTTTATTCAACCTAATGCGAAGTATTCAAAATACTGCGACTTCAGTAACTTTTGTTATTTT
Source organism: Macrothele yani (assembly GCA_039090855.1). NCBI lineage: Eukaryota > Metazoa > Arthropoda > Arachnida > Araneae > Macrothelidae > Macrothele > Macrothele yani. The sequence continues at coordinate 32,077,626 of CM076999.1, read as the reverse complement.
ATATTAAAATCACCAGAAGGGCATTCATTGTTATATCACTTAAAATTCCAAGTTTAGAATTATGAGAGGAAAAGCACTAATTTTGGGAAAGAGATATTTTAGTAGGTGACTTCTTTATGTAAACCATATCGAAAAAAGAAGTTTCATACACAAGCAAATATGAACGAATGAGACCAACACATTTCAAATTATTGTAGAGATTGTATAACGCAATTGCCAATGTAACAAACATATATAGTTAGTGATTTAGCTTCAGCTTGGAAAATACAGAAAGTTTGCTCTAACTGTTAGACCATCAATGAGCTACCACCAACCTGTACAGCTCCAGCTTGACATAAACGATCCATGGATGTGTGAGCTTGACCTAAAATCAGCCGCCCATCGACTAGATGCAGTTAAAATTATTATTCGTCAGGCCAGGTTATCAATTTCCAGAAATCTGTGCTCTAGTGTCGGTGTGCTTTATTCTTAACTAAGCGTTAAGCCCGGTGACGTGCCGTTAAACGTGGGAATTTTGAAGACTAGCTTTTCCGACCGTAGAACCCTAGAAACTTAAAAGTTCGTTTTGGTCTGCTTGCACTGATACGGCTACTTGACGCACTGTTCAAATCGGTCGTGATTTGTGATAATGACTCGGAACTACCAGTTCGAACTATGTGGGGGAAATGCGGACCATCGGGAGCTGTCAAGGCTGGAACATGTGTCCAGTTCATTTGGGAGCTTGCAGTTTTGCCAGATTTTCCGTATTGCCGAAACATTCTGGATATGGTAGCATGGGAAACCTACAGTGTGTTGACGTGTTCCGAGATGAAATGGCCCATCCTACGGGCACCGACGATCTGCCCCCTCTGTTACGGCATTCAAATCTTGTGTTTTATAATTATCTCTGTAATTGTACACTATTGGGGAAGCCCTGGGCGATGACTGTATTTTACCACCCTTTTGGTGGGGCATGACGGATAATACGGAAGAAGCACACAAGCATTTATATAATTTCTGCTATTCTTTTCATGAGAGCCTAGAAGTAGTTTCATTTGTTTCTGGCAGAGTTCCTAAACTATGCCCCGCGAAGTGTTTCCAATTGCTCCTGGAAGAGATTGTAAAGAAAAATGGATAAAATAAAAATGTCAATATATCTAAATTGTGAATTTATGCTGCCACAAACTGTGTATAAGCAAGTATTGGGTAGAAATTATTTAGCTCCTGAAGCGTGCTGTGAAGCAGTATAGATAGCAAGTATTATAGACCAAATTGCATCTCATATGTCACCTCAGTCACCTTTGCACGCGCACACCTTCTCGGAACAACGCAAAACATTGAGAACAATGGCGATGCACGCAGACTCCACGAGGCAGACGAGGTCACGCTAACCCCGTCTCCCCTGTGAGAACATCGGCGCACTTTCAGATCTGACTGTTAGCTTCGACACGTTTCCAGAATTATCTGGAAAGTATATTGAATGTAAGGTCAGTATATGGGATGTAAGGTCAGGTGATGCGTAACATCACAGCCTCTCCTTGACAAATGTCAACCCCGCCTTCTCGTGGTGCATCCTGTTCACTAAAGGGGCTCTGACGACCGCCAATAGCGGTATAACTATACCATCGGGATCAGAGGAAATGCTATCCCACACTCACCAACCCGCTTGGCCAGCGTGGTGAGTTATGGCCAAACACCTCCAAAATGACTCTACAACTTAAATCTTGGCCCTCAGTCTCCGGCAGCTGGAATGTACCTGGCCAAGGCAGCGGCCAGTGCGACATGAAGGCAGAGGGTGCTAAGAATCCCCGGAGGACCGGACTAGGCTGCCATTTGATGCTGACCTTGGCTACCTATAACGGACGCTCCCTATCTTCTGATTCAAGGCTTCTTGAATTGGAAGAGGAACTACAAAGGATCAAGTGGGACATCGTCGGGCTAAGTGAGGTAAGGAGAAAAGGAGAAGATCTCATTGAACTGAAAAGTGGACATCTCTTCTATTATCGTGGGACAGATACTGGCAGAACTAGTGGTGTTGGATTTATAATAAACAAGAAACTGAAGGATAAAGTGGTAGAAGTTGAAAGTTCCTCTGACAGAGCTGCACGACTCGTTATCCAACTATCAGAAGATACCAGGCTCAGATTATTCAAACTTATGCACCCACCACAAGTCATCCTGAAGAAGAAATTGAAAGAATTTTATGAGGAAATTCGTCATCTAAATAATAAAGGTAAGCAGCACTTGAAGATAATTATGGGAGATTTCAATGCAAAAATAGGGCAACGGCAACAGAATGAAACTTCAGTAGGTAAATTCGGTCACGGCAACAGAAACCAGCGTGGAAATACTCTCGTTGAGTTTGCAGAGGCAGAAGGATTTTCATCTTGAACTCCTTTTTCAAGAAAAAGCCACACAGGAAATGGACATGGAGACATCCAATTGGGACGACAAGTGAAATTGATTTTATTATGTGTAACAAAAAATTCGTCATCGAAGACTGCAGTGTGCTGAACAAGTTCAACACAGGTAGTGACCATAGATTGGTGAGATGTAAGATGCACCTCAACACTAAACTGGAACGTGGCAAGCTCATAAGACAAACAAAATGTATTGACATAACCAACCTTAAAAAACACCATAATACTTTCAAGTTGGAACTGAAGAACAGATTCTCTGCTTTAGAAGGCCTAACATCGGAAGAAGTGGATATTTCGGAAGTTAACAGAAAAGTAACCAAAGCTCTAATGGAAACAGCAACAAAATTAGCTGGGTCTAAGAACAAGTTGCATGTGAACAAATTATCAGGAAAAACCAAAATGTTGATGCAAAAAAGAAGAGATGAGGACAACTAAAGTAGATGTGACTTCCAAAGTGGAATATATAGAGCTATGCAAGACAACACGAAAAAGTATCACTGAAGACGTAAGGAAATTCAACTGTGAGCTAGTGAGGAAAGCAATTGAAAACAACCAAAGCCTTAAGATAGCAAAGGGACATCTCAGTAAGGAAGAAAACAGATTATGGCTCTGAGAAAAGAAGATGGTTCTATAACAAGAAATAGAGGCAGAAATTTTGACAAGAGTGAATGATTTCTACTCCAAATTATATGAAAGGGATGATACATGTACTCCAGACATCATGAAAGGTACCAGAGTTCTTCCAGTCCTCCCAGCAGAAGTTGCTCATGCAATCAAGAACATGAAGCGAGGAAAGCTCCAGGAAAAGATGGAATTACTATAGACATCATACAAGAAGCAAGTGGAGAAATTGAAACAGTACTCGCCCAAATTTTCACTCGATGCCTTAATGAAGGAAAGATTCCTGAGGATTGGAACAATGCTACAATGATCCTGCTACATAAAAAGGTGACATTGAGGATCTCAGGAACTACAGACCTATCAGCCTCCTATCAGTGGTTTATAAAATCTTCACTAAAGTTCTTTCACACCGCTTGAAGGTAACACTGGACATGGCTCAACCGAGAGAACAAGCTGGATTCAGGAGTGGCTACAGCACAATAGATCATATCCACGTACTGAGAGAACTGATTGAAAGAGCGAGGGAATATGAACTTCCATTGTGCATGGCTTTTATCGATTATGAAAAAGCCTTTGATTCGGTGAAACCATCAGCAGTTACCACGGCTCTGAAATCCTGCGGTATTGAAGATGCATACATTAATATTATTAATAACATCTATGAAAATGCAAGTGCAAAGATTCGGCTGTTTGAAAATACAACACACATAAAAATTGGAAAGGGAGTGAGACAAGGTGACACCATATCTCGAAGCTCTTTAATGCCACATTGGAAAATGTCTTTCAATCACTGAACTGGGAAAACAAAGGGATAAAGATTAATGGAGATTATCTAACCCACCTTCGTTTTGCTGATGACGTAGTCATTTTTGCAACTACCCCATCAGAGCTGCAGAGTATGATCCAGGAACTTGCTGACAAGAGTAAAGAAGTGGGATTAAAAATGAACTTTCAGAAGACAAAAGTGATGTTCAATGCTTTTACAAGAAATGAAGATTTATCGATTGATGGAGAAAAACTGGAGATAACAGATACGTATGTTTATCTTGGACAGCAGATATCAAGTGAGGGTCACATTGATGAAGAAATTAATCAGCGTACAAAACTTGCCTGGAAGCTTTTGGACGAAACAGCATAATTTTCAAGAGCAATATGCCATTATGTCTTAAAAGAAAAGTGTTTGATCAATGCATCCTTCCAGTGCTTACGTATGGTGCAGAGACGTGGACCTTAACTAAAAGAGACATACAAAAGCTGCAGACAACTCAAAGAAGCATGGAGAGGTGCATGCTTGGTATAACCAGGAGAGATAAGAAGAGGAACTCGTGGATCCGAAAAATGACGAGAGTGGAAGACATCATGATCAGAGTTAAATCCCTGAAATGGCAATGGGCTGGACATACTGCCAGAAGGACAGACCATAGATGGACAGCCGAAATTTTAGATTGGATTCCAAGGGACAGGAAAAGACCCAGAAAAAGACCACATGGGAGATGGGTGGATGAAATTCGTAAATATGCAGGAGTGACATGGAGGAGACTGGCACAAGACAGACCGTTGTGGAGGAAACTTGGGGAGACCTTCGTCCAGCAGTGGATTGATAATGGTTGACAATGATGATGATGATGATATTGAATGTTAAAACCTCGTGTTTCTTCGCACATTCAGTCAGTTGCAGTTCAATCAGCATCAAGTCCAGAGTCGAAAATATTCAAGTTGCAGGGCAGTGTTACTTATTTATGAATGCTTTTAATAGGTGCTTTTCAATATACGAGTAATTTTTTTTTATTGTGAACAATGACGATAATATAACTTTTCGGATATTCTGTCTTGAAGACGAATCACCTGTCTGTTGCAGGTTTTTGGAGAACCAACGGATCGCAGGCTGAAATCTGGATCTTTCAAAATCTGTCTAAACATCAGTCACAGTATCTGTGAAAGAATCAACAGCTAAAAGGCATGTCTAAAATTCATGTTATATTCCCTCCATCTGATCATTCTTCGTATTCACCAAGCTGATACGTATATTACTTTTCCGTTGTACTGTGGAAGATGATGAAGTATCTGCTAGTGCTAAAATTGCTGGAAAGGATGAAAGGTTATTGAATGGATCTGTGACAGAGGGTGCGCCAGAACTTCCTGAATCGTTGAACCAACTGTCTAGTTCTTTGGAGATCAGTGCCACAGGGAAACGAATAGTAAAGAGGAAGTACCACGATTTCTACATGGATATTTGGTTCGTTGAGACCAGTTACAACAAACTACAGTGTGTAATTTGTGGGAACGTATTGTGAAACAGAGCAGTGTTCCTAGAAAAAATGCGCCGTCAATTTGAGGTAGTACAGCTAGATTGCAAAGGAAAACCGACTGATTTCTTCAGAAAGAAGTACGTTGAACTTACGCAATCGCGGAAAATTATGTCCTATCACTTGAAAACAGATAACGAAAACGATTTGATGCCATCCTACATAGTCAGTTACCGAATCGCTCAACCTAGCGAAGCCCATAATCAAGTCTTGAGTAAAGGACATAGTTGAACGTACTCTGGATGGAAAAGACACAAAACTAGTAGGCACCTTTCCTTTGCAAACAGCGCAATCTCGCGACGAATAGGGCACTCAGCAGAGGACATGAAAGCTATTTTGCTTTCTCTAATAAAGGGCATTAAGGTTACATTTTCTCTCCAAATGGATAAATCAACGGATGTGGATGTGTTGCCAATTTTATTAGTAGTACGCTAGCAGTGCTTGGAGCCTTTTCAAGAGGAGCGGTTGCTCTGTAAGTCGTTATCAACTAACTCGAATGGTGCTGATATTTTCAAATTAATAGGCTAATATTTTACTGCGAGTGGCATCTCATGGGATAACTGCGTTGATCTGTGCACAGGCGGCGCGTAGGTCATGACTGCCAAGACGTCTGGTGTTATTTCAAGAATAATAGAAAAAGTCAAGGAATGAAGAAATAGACATTGTGTCCTCTACCGCCATAGCCATGCGCTGTAAAAAATTGTGTCAATCTCAATAAAAGGCGTCTTGAACGAAAGCGTTAAAATAATTAATTTTATCAAATCATCACCTAATACGTCTTTACTTCTTCTCACATAAGCACGGTGGCTTTCTCGCGGCCAACGGACTCGGCTCTTGGAAAAGAAGGCTGAGGTCAGAACTACCCAAATTTACAAAGACTTTGCTTTGATAGACAGGTTTTGTGATAAGCGTTAGCTCATGAAATTACCGCATTTAGCAAACAATTTTTAAAAAGGAAATGACTTAAGTCTCTCATTTCAAGGAAAAGTAGTAACTATTTTTGACACCAGCGATAAAGTTTGAAAATTCGAAAATCTAGACAGCTTCCCAATGGTGAAATAATATTAGAGAAGATCTAGATTCCGACATACCTGGACATATCTTGCATGTTGCATGTTCAACTGCAAAGTTTTCTTTGTAGTTTCAACTAATAATTTCTGGAAGACATCTAAGAAAAAATTAAAGAAAAATTTTGGTTTGTAAACTTAAAAATTTTCTCTGTTGGAAGAGCCAGCCTATCTCACATCGCGACTGTATGGGTCTTTGATTAATTTCATATCAGATTCTGCGATAAAAGTAAATTTTACAACCAAGAAATCACTATCAAAATTTTGGTGTCAGCTAAAAAACGAAGTTAAGTTTTGTCAAATATAGTGAAAATCATCCTTCTACCCCTATGCAGAAATTTAGTTATTTGAAGTAGGATCCACTACCTATGTGGCTGCTAAAACAAAATAGTGACCCGGCCTCAATGCAGATCAATATATTCAGTTGCATCTGCCCCAAATTCAACCAAATATAGCCACATTGTGCAAATTAAAATAATCATATCCCTCTCAACAGAATTTAAGTTCTCAGGTTAACTGTATCGTTAATTTAAGTTCGCTGCCAAGTGAAATTTTTGGTTTTGCAACGGTAAAAATGGTTTCAAATGCTATATCTATGTGGGTAACAAATTTAGGATTTTCATTACTCGTTTTTAATTTCTTCTAAAATGTGGTGACTTAATTTATGTTTTTTTTAGTTATTTGTGTTTTGTTTTGTTGTTTTTCGTTTATGTATGAGTAGTTAAGTAAGTTCCATATTTCTCTAAAATTAGTAAACAAATAACATTTCGAATGAAATAAAGCTTGATGTTTAACATGACCAGATGCATAAAATATCTTTCATCGTCAATACGGCTGTCATTTGGTTTAGTACTTATGTAGGTGCTAGGTGAAAATCACTTGTCCCTTATGCCAAGGGACGCAGGTGCAAAATTCATATTTTGAGAAAACGACATATGAACTTCCAATTTTTAAAAACTTTCAATGAGAAAAATTGAGTTTAGATCTAAATTTAAACTATTTTGAATTCGAAAAATAATTCATGCTTTTGCTATGCGATACAATATCGACTAACAGCTTAATGCAATTAGGGAAAAACAGCCAAAATGTACATAAGTGGTTTTGGTATAAGGGCGACGATAGTGCTCCGTGACGAATTTATCTTCTAAAAAGTGTTCCTTGACTCAAAAAGTTTAGGAACCCCCGCTCTAAAGCTTTGTAAACACTTCACTGAAACCTCTAAGCTAGTGCGTTATGAATCGTCCTGTTTCGGTATAAACTGTCTGATACCATACTCCACGCCTAATGTTGAACCAAAGTGCCGTCCTCTTTAGATATGGGTCATTAACGATTTCTGTGCCCATGTTCAGTTGGTACGGAAAATAATCAAACTCACTACGGCGCTTTCATTGTATAGATTTAGCGAACGTATACTTGGTTCCACTTAGGAGCCAAAATATCGCAAGCATGCTGTTAAATGACTGTGCATACAACGCTGAAGTTTCGTAACGTTTTTGTTTTCTGTTAAGAACAAGGGTTGTAGGAGTTGTCTTTTTGAAACGAAAATCATGGCTTTCGTGGATTAAGTATGTTCTGGGAATTTGTTGCAAGCAAAATGATTTTAAATGGGATCAATACGAGGAGCGGATCCCATTTAAAAATTTTAATCTCTCTTGAGGACGAATAAAATTAAATAAAAAAATGTTTGCTTTTTTTAATAATTGATTTGTGTGGATTTAAATTCCTACAATTCGAACGGAAGTTTCTGTGGCGAATGTTGTACAAACGACACATTTTTAAATTTTTCTTTGCTGCAAGTTCCGCATACTTTGGTATTGATTCAAATTAGTTAAAATTCATGAATTTAGTACCCTTCAATCATTATTTCTTCAAAGTGCGACCGTGGAATTACTAAAGTACATTTGTATTCGCAACATCTTGCTAACGATTTTGTTCTCCGAATTTTAAAAATTTAAACATGTGCTTTTTAAAATTTCTTTATGAGACGCAGAACAAATTTGATTGAACCATTTTCACTTAGCATAGAATACACAACCCTAAGATTTTAAAAAAATAAACGATTATTCTACTCGCGATTATGAAGACGCAAAAGTACAAAGGCCTATGTTATGTGGAACTTTTGATGCGTAACATAATTATCGTACATTTGCATTTGGCATCGACTCTGAAAGTGGTGTCCATGTAGCCTTTCATCCAGTGAAGCTTTAGCTCCTGAATACTGTGTGTTATGTTCTTCTACCCACTGTTGCTGACTAGACATAGGAGTGCAGTGCGCAATGATGTGGGAAAAGGCAGGTCGTTGTGGAAAAAATGAAAAAGGAAAACATCGATGAAATAATGCTGTAATTATGTATGTGACAGAATTTTGCTCAGCAAATAATGGTTGTTTGACTGATTACCTGAAGCATTTACTACCTTAAAAGTTTAGAGGGTTTTTCTACGTATTATAGCCCAACCAATGGTTAATGAATAGAGAAAACAACAGCCAAAAGCACTTACAAAATTTGTTAGATTTTCTTATTTATGTCCTCTTCTGTGATGATAATTAATTTGTCAATAAATTACTGAGACACCAATTTAACTCCTTAAAAATATGGTATAATGTTAATGCTAACTAACAACTTTGAAATTCGCCCGGTCATGCAATATAGATGGATATCGGGCGGAGCCGTCAGCGTCATTCTCTGAGGACCGTCGACTCAACGACGCCTAAGGGGCCCTTCTACAAATTCGTTTGTAACAGGAACCTGTGAAAAACAGACAGCATTGTAATGTGTGGCTTACAATATCTGACACACCGTGAAACTGATATTGTCAAACGTTAATGAAAGGCACGATGATGTCTTTCTTCCAAGCCCTTGTACATGTACTTCTTTTTTCTGTAATCAACATGTTGCCATTTTACTAGACATGATGTTCTTAGAATTGTTTAGGTCACGTTTTGTAGTTTTCCCTTGCGCTGTTCTGTTTTGTTGAGCAAGTGCCCAGGAGCCGTCCTCGAACCAGATACAAGAGCTGTTGACTTTCGTACACCTAAATTTACTTGTCTGTGTCCTGGTGCCTTAACGCGTTTTCCGATGATTCGTAGCCTGAAGTGCCTATATCTGTTTGTGTATGCAGTTCAAAAGATTTAGATTTTGCGACGACTAAATGGTCCCTGGCGTTTGAACTAGCACTTGTCTATGTGTTATGTGTTCTGAGCTACGAAGTGCTCATATTATATTACAAAAACTTCTAAGTTAGAAGTAACTTATTTTTCACTAGTTTCCTCACTGCTATACTTGCTGTCAGAGTAAAAACATTTAAACATTTTTTGGTAACAGACCAGGGTACATTCCGATAACGTATCACAGACAGCACTAGCCTTAAAACAAGTGGTTTTACATTTCTGTATCTCCCTTAGTTCTGCAGACAACCCTTGGTATACCCTCAATCGCATACACTGACTTTTAGGTTTTTCGTTTGGGATCTCACTCGTTTTACTGCAGCATGACTTATTGGAACAAGTTGTGCCATAGTACGCATATTGCAGATCGATTCGTTTTACTGGTGCGCAATTGCTTGGAACACGTTGTGCCATACAATATGTATTGCAGTTTGAGGTAACTTGTTCCAAGCCGTTGTGCAGCCGTAAAATTAGTGAGGACCTAAATGAGAAAACCAAAGCGTCAATGTATGCAAATGGAAAAAAGGGAGATACAGAAATATAATACCACCTGTTTCAAAGCCCAGGACAAGTGCTATCTGTAATATCATGTCGGAATGGACTGTGGGCTAATACCAAACAAATCCTTCAGTGTTACTAGCCTGACAGCACGCAAAACAGGGAGGCAACTATAGAAAATAAAGCTACCTTTGAACTCGCATTTTTCATAATTTAGTAGGCGATGTGCTTTTCAGATTTCCAACGGAATGGATTTTTGATCTGTGGGACTGTGGGAGTTCTTTTCTATGCAGCAAGTAAATGTACCCAAGACCTCGTCCTTTAGGGTACATTCATTGTGTTATGGAGAGATGAATAATTTATGATGAAGGTTTTAATATTTAAGAAAAGAAATAATTGAGGGGTTCATTGGAATTTTGGAACTTTGATTTTTTGAAAAATCCACTTTCCTTTTGTGAGGAAAGACATGTAGTGAAAGATAACCCTTGCGTAAATGAAATAAAATCCCTAATCGACAGACTGCTTGAAGTTTTTAACGTCCAAATTTTTCCAGTAAAGGGAAGGTTTGTTCGTGCCTAACGATGGCAGACGTTTTTTGAAACGGCTTAAAACCATGAGTCTATAGCCGAAAATTGCGCCTTGTTTAAATTCTTTCAGAAAATTCTTTTTGCACATTTCGATCCTAAGTCGAACATCAAGTGATGCTCAAACGTACTGCTCTGTCTCATTCGTTTATATGATTTCTCTCACTGAATCGTTTGCATGGTTTGAGAAACACAGTAGTTGAGTTCTTTCCGTCGCTCATGTCACACATTTTGTAATCTTGATTAGCTCTTTGTTTTATGCAATCATTTAAGCAGATGTTCTGTGTCATTTACCATACTGGGCCTTAAGCGTATCCTATTTGTGATAGGAAAATAAATTAACTGTTCAATGGACATGTCTCCGACGCTGCGAATTTACGTTCCCATTACTATTACAGGAGTTAGTGAATTTTTACCTTTAGCATATTTTAAGGTGCGCCGGGAAAAGTGGGAATGTGCCAGAAAAATTAGAAACAGAGTAATGAGAAAAATCATCGATAGCCCTACCCATTATCATTATATGTAAAATAATAACCCATTAAGAATTCTAGAAGCTTTGATTTTAACCAAAAAGTTCAGACATGTAAGTACGTATGCATGCGTGCGTGCGTTTGAGTGAATGTTCATAGAGGTGGGCATATAATAGCTCTTAAGTACCTTACAGAAAGAAGACTATATTAAAAAACATTTTCAAAGAAGTTTCAGTTATTTCCCTTTAAATTTTAAACATGATTTCGCAGTCTTATTCTTAGTACTTAAAAAATCATGTAATTTAACGTTCAAATGAGGGCAACGTTAGGTTCAAGATGTTGTGATTGCAAACAATGTTTTAGAACAGAAACCAATTTTATGGATCCTTACCTAACTCTACTGCTTATTTGAACATGCTTTCGAATCGTATCTAACAACTGCATTATCCTTTCTTTAGTATTCAGTAGATATGCACATTCTCTTTACGGCCGCATTGGTGTTTCACAACTGATCCTCATTGTTCTTGTAATTATGTCATTTTATAAATCGTGACGTTCGCTCATAAAGAGCAGTATACCAATCTTTAATGATTTATTGGAGATCTCCAGCTCCTTTTAGCATATTGAATAGAGTAATTATTAAAGCCACATGGGATATTCCCACATTTATTTTATATTGGTTATTTTTTATACAGGAAACTGTAATACACTCTAGCAAACTCCAGATTAAATCCAGAACTAGATGATACAGCGGATTATATGACATTCATTTGCTTTAAAGAAGCCATGAAGTCTTTAAAATCATTCAATGCATTTTCAGATATCTCCACATATTCAATATTTGCTTTGTATCATTCGTAGATGCCTTCCTCGTACTGGGTGTTCTGTGCTGTGTGACATTCAGAGGTTTTGCTAATATTTCAACACACCTGTAAAAACTGTTCTGCTCCAAAAGGAAAACCAAAAGCTGCTGTGGTATAAATAAGGAACATTTTTTAAAATGAAAATTATGGAAAATTACGAAGTATTATCATTCAAATTTAATCTTAAAGGAGTTAATCAACATATTAATTTGGAAGCGAAATCAGAAAAAGATTTTCCTGATCCTTATATGTACAAGTTTTACATTCCACCATTTTCTATATCAAGCTTTCGATATAAGAATGAGAAATAGTATACGTTAAATAAGGAAATATTATATGTTGGGGTTACTATTTAAAATGAAATTTCCCGCGAGAATAAGGGTAAAAAATACCATGTACCGTAAGACCACATTTGTGCTCTGTGCTTTGATTACGTCAGTGGACAAGTAAAAGTTGGATTGCATAATTACGGTTATGGTTTAGAAAATATTAAGTATTCCAAGTTATGAAATGAAGCTATTTTAATGGATGTTAAAATTTTCATCCTTGGGAACGCATTGTTTGTGAAGAAAATGTGTTCCGAAGTTTTTCCATTGGAAGTATAAGAAGCAAAATTACTTGACGTCCACCTTAAAGTAACAATTCTTGTATGTATGTATGTACATTTTATTTTGAAAACGGCTCTAAGAATTTTGATGAAAGTCGTTAACCTACAGTTTTCTGGTATTAGAAATCGATTTAGCTTGATTTCGACTTTAGGAGAATTCGTTTAGTGGGTTAAATACCCACCCCGAATTATAACGTTTTTATTGGCATGGCGTCGTTCCATTAATGTTACCAATGCTTAGAAATCTTATGACATCACAATCTCGCGTTTGAGAATGTTGGTGCGCGGTCACGTCATTGGTCTCATTACGTCACACGTTGTGTGTGGATCATATTAAAGTTTTATGGAGTCACACTCTTGCGGCGAGCAGATGGTCGCGATTCCCATCTATCTCATTACGTCACGCTTTGTGTGCGTATGTCCGTCCGCACGATAACTCGCGTAACAAACGTTCGATTTTGATGAAATTTTAGTAACTGGTAGGGGATCAGCTTGGAAGGAACACAATTTAAAGTGAACGAAATGGGGTCAAAGGTCAGTACATAGGAGCGGGATCCATTTCACTGCTGTTATGCGCCATAACTAACGTAAAAAATGATCGATTTCAGTGAAATTTTAGTATGTGGTAGGGGGACCACCTGGCGACAAACCCTATTGAAAATGGGCGAAATGTGGTCAAAGGTCACGACATAGGAGCGAAATCACTTCCATCGTCATTATGCGTCATAACGTACGTAAAAATGCTTCGATTTGGATAAAATGTTAGTATGTTGTAGGGGCCTGACTGGGGACAAATTCCGTTGAAAATGGGCGAAATGGGGTCAAAGGTTAGGACACAGAAGCGGGATCTATTCCATAGCCCTTATGCATCATTACTTACGTAAAAACGCTTCGATTGCGACAAAACTTTATCATGTTATTTCGGAGGTATACCGAACCGGTTCTGTTGAATATCATCGAAAGGGATCAAGGGTCAGGGCACAGGACCGAGATTTATTCCACAGCCATTATCCTCATAAATTGAGTAATGATTTCTGGTATGTTGGAAAGCGTATCATAATCAATGCATTGCATGATTTTACTAACTTGTTTTTATTTTGTTGTGACCTGAAATTGATTTTACACTTTCATGGGGGACGGTGTGGGAAAAAAAAATTTGGAGGTTATTACAACATGATTAGGTTAAGGTAAATGCAGTCCCATTTGTAAGTTACTTCATTGTTTTAGGTAATAATAATTTGTGAATTTTAAAATTGTGCTGACAAGATTTTCAGATACATGTACTTTGGATCGTAAACTTAAAATCCTTAATTTTGTTGAGTTTGCAGCGAAAAATCTTAAATTTTTAATATAGAGGAATTTTGTAACGCTATGTGTAATTTAAATGTTCGAAGTGAAGAAATGGGGCTCCCTGCATTCCCGATGTATCACCAAATGATAATTACGTTCCATACATGTATACTAAACACAATTGTTCCAATCTAAGACTTTGGAAATTATATCTCCCGTATCATTCTTGTATTGCATTTGTCTGCAATGGGTTTTTTATAGGAACATTTACCCATCAATATGCTAAAAACTGCTTTCTTTCTGTTTCAAGACAATAGGCCTTGCCCGAGTCAATTTCAGCATTGTAAGAAGCATCACAGTTCGAGGTAGAAAAGCAAACGAACACGATGTAGTATGGAATGAAATGCAAAGGGACAATTTTGGAATAAATTTAGCTCCTTTGACCGAAAGCGCACTGGCAAAAGTAATATTTTTGTAGCCACTGACCTTTTTACTGGTAAGCTTTTCTCGTCATACTTTCACTTCTAAGCTTCGTTTTATAAAAAAACGGTAATAGATAGAGCCACTTCTCTTCTTAATATGGCAAGTTTACCTTAAACTCACAGAACCTCCTGTTTTTCTAGTGGCACTACAAAGTTATTCTTCTTCTTTCAAGACCTTTAAAATATCTAACACGACGAAAAGTTATATTATAACAAAGATATGTCGTCCACGTCATTTTAGTTGGCAAATATTTAGCTGATTTTTCTCCTCGTCGGATTTTACTTACGTGATTAAACGATAGATGACGCTCCAATTGTTCCGCTTACCAATAAGGATAATATCGCGCAGCCAATGTCGCACTGTGCTTCCCAATCGCGTGTGATAGAACCCCTTAACTCAATGCTTACTCAAAGCGAATTGTGTACAAGTAATGAATTTTCGAGTAGGGATTTTTTTTTATATCTAAAATGGCACCGTGTGGTGAATCGGCCAATCTGGGACCACAGCGTATTTTTACAAGTAAAGCGACAGTATTTTTCTTGGGAAAGCACGTGGTAATTCCTCATATAGTAAAAGAGCATGTATCTTTCAGCTATGGAATGAAATACCATTGCTCTATTGATCTCAATACCTAACCTGCCCTGGAAGTCTACAATTTTCCATGCAAAAACTGAGTTTAATGTAAAGACGGGAAGTCATTTTATTTGTACAAGTTACACAAAATTTAATTCCTTACAAACGTAACATGACAATCGCTATCACTAGTAAAAACAGATAATTTGTATCCCAGTTATGGAATGGAATACCAATTATTCATTGATTCCAATATCTGTCCCTAACCCGTTAATCTGCGTTTTCTGAGTGAAATGTTTTGCGTCTCATGGAATAATGCTGCGTTTATTATCTTTCACGTACCCTCTTTACAACACAAGAAAAAAAAAGGAAAGACGAAGTACCCAGAAGGAATCATCAAATCGACATGAAAATTGACATAAGCAAATTAATATACATCTATAGGAAAGGAAACTTCTACAATTTCAGGGAAGTGGTGCCATTTATTCGGAATAAACAGCTTTCGAATTGAACTGCTACACGAGTGGAAGATTTCAGTACGTTTTAGCGCCACATCTGCTCGGAAACAAACGGTTCTCCGGCAAGGCATAGACTCATGCAGTTCACGTACACTGTCCTGATGTATATATAGCCTGCCAGATATTGTGCAACTTGCGGGTCAGTTTGCTTACATTCCAGGATGGGCATATGTAGCGTCCCATAATGTACCAAATATGATCGATCAGTAAGATGTCGGACGAACATGTAAGGGTGTCGACATTACTGAGGCAGACGTGGAACAACCGTTCCGTATGTAGCCGGGAATTATCCTGTTTAGAAATTGCTTGCTGATGCTACTACAGGAATTGTAACACAACAGGTCGTAGAATGCCGTCAAGCTGTGAGGGTGTTGTATAGGACGACCAAGTGTGTAAGGTGATCGTAGGAAATGGATTCCAAGACAGTCACTCATGGTGTGCGAGCGTACTATTCCACAGTTAAAGCGGGATCCATGCGCTAGCCGGCACGTCTCCACACACGTATGCATTGGTGTGCGGCGCCAAGTGAAAACCGAGATTCATTACTAAAGACAACACGACACCACTGGACACTATATCACTTTAATAAGGCTCGACACCTCTGCAACCGTTTCCGGATATGCTCACTGTCCTGTTGTATGCCATGTGGGGCTTCCCACCATGCCATAAGTCGTCTACCAACGGTCGGAATTGCCACTTCCGTAC
Organism: Macrothele yani; assembly: GCA_039090855.1. Classification (NCBI taxonomy): domain Eukaryota; kingdom Metazoa; phylum Arthropoda; class Arachnida; order Araneae; family Macrothelidae; genus Macrothele; species Macrothele yani. Next base: position 32,061,476 of record CM076999.1, on the reverse strand, counting down.
CTGCAGACGATATAGCACGGCTGTTTATGAGTGATGAATTCGGGTCTGTTCGCGAGGCTCACACAATCACTCTGTCCTCGTGTTCTGTCATTTCCCTCCGCAGACCGGGTGCTACAAGTCAGTGTCCTTCTCGACATATTAGCGCCAACATCATAAGATTTCCGCGTCTCTCCGATCCAAATGTCTGAATATACGACGATTTGACCAACCGGTTTCCTTCAGCACAATTACAGGTCATCTCTCTTAAACTCGTTCAACTCTTTTTGATTTGCACGGACCCAACGTCGAGGCACTCTTGGATTCAATGGAGGTTAATGCAATCTCAATATGCTGTCAAATTTTTCCCTGCGTGAGGGTTTCCTCTTGATATAACTTTCCCAATGTGCGATGCGCATGCTCTGTGGTGGGCCACTATTTATTTCTTAGTAGGTATTTTTTAAACATTTTTATATTCGGCTCTGACCATGAGGATTTCACCAGGATTGAAACGTTTTCTGTGCTTCTTTTTTCTTTTAGCAAAGAGCACTTTGTGATGCCGGGTCTCTGGATCAACGCAATAGGTGGAGTGGTTGACTGTCAGTTGCCTGTATTACCACTGCCGCAAACGACAGTATGTAGCCCGCTGATCCATCCTACCAGACACGATATCATTTGCATTAGTGAGAATAGTTTTATCTGTATAACAGATGCTCATCCAACGCAGGAAAGCTACTTCAGAACAACTTTTTTGAATCTTAATTCATACGCCGCTTTAGAAGCAAGGTTACAAGTGTACGCATATGTGTAAATAAAGCAAAATAAGATTACCAAATACGACGGATTGAATGGTAACAATGAGAATTCGTGTCACACTCTGTGCGGGAGTTATAGTTTCTGAATTGCGTAAAAGGTTAGCAAAGGTGTAAACATTGTGTACCACGATCCTTTTTTAACATATCACAGAACTCAGAAGACGCGTTGGAGGAATAAAAACAGAATCCAAGAATTTTATGGCTTCAGACGATCGATTACCGCACGAATGATTGATTTATTTAAGTGAAATATGTGTTCCTACATTACGATCTCGTAACGACCGTTGTTCTTCAAATGTTTTATTTCCCAGACATGAGCCTAGAAAGTTGGAAACATATTGCAAGCCAAAAGTATGAAATACTATTACTGTGAATGATTGTTATTTTAATACATAAGATATCTTTCGAAGACAATACTGAAACAAAATGAAAAAATATGTAATTGTAATGAAAAACGTACTGTGCCTCATTACAATATGGAATCTATACGAAATATTTTCATATCATATTCAAAACTATTTGCAAAAATGCTTTTATATGAAAACAAGACCATAAATAATTATGTTCTGGTTATATTAAGTCTCTCATATATATTAAGTACTTGGCAGAGTAAATTATTATGGTTCAAGAAAAGTTTTAACTTTGTTTCACTTAAACAAAGTAAAAATGGCTACTAAATAATGTTGAAATATATTCAGGCCACCTCGATGGCCCAGTGCTTTTGTCAGGTATGGGTTCGGGTTCGAATTCCGGTCAGGCATGATTATTGCATTTGTCTTACTGCCATGGATCCTTCCCTTTATCCAGTGGAAATAAATTAGGAACAGACAACTGCAAATATCCCATCAATTTGCTCACGGTGGTCATGAAACCTTCAATGAAAAAAATATCTTCGGTGTAGTATTCAAAACTAGCAAAGCTAAAAGGTAACAAATAGTAATAGCTGTATCATTAAAGTGATTTGCGTATGGTATTATCTTAAATGATTGAATCATTTCCGGTAAATATTTGACAAGTATTTGTGCTTTTTATTAAATTTTTACTTTTGTAATACCTACTGCAGAACTTATATTTTACATAATGAATAATATTTTATTATTTATCAAAACAACGAATGCACGATAGAGATCGTATGACGTCATGCCGGTGTGTGCCATATCCCACTTGAAAGAAGAGGCCCTGAAAGGATTTAGTCATGTGACCAAAAAGGGACCAGTTTCCATGCTCTGAACAGCACGTGAAGTCCCTTAGAAAGTTAGTGTGTCGCTGTGTATTTTTTTACATTTTGTTATTTGATTTATTATTAATATTTTCTTTCCACAGGAAGTAAAATTAACACTCGTAATAACATGCGACGTTCATTTACCACTGCAACAGAAGAACTATTTAGTTTTTTTTTAAAGTATTTTTTAAGTCTACCAGCGAATTCTTGCTGTTACTGATGTACTAGTGTTGGACATCATCTATTGAATTTTAGAATCGAAAGGTTACAATCGAGAGCTCTGACAAATCTAGATATTCTTTCTAAATAATCTTTCGAACGACTTCTAATTTCAGAATTTACCAGTAGATGGCGTCATACGCTCAGAGTCGCCGTCTGCGTTAGACGAATCGAGATGTTCATAAGAATTAACCATTCGAATGATTTGTAAATGCTGCTGTATACTAGGACCTTTCATTCGCTGGGCGGAGTGACCCAAATTTTTTCGAATAGCATAATCGAGCTCGAGAAGTTAGAAGGAACCCCAGTGATCCTTTCTGCGAGAGATAATTTGAATATGCACGTGAAAAGGGAGTTCTTCCAAACCACTCGTAACTTCTGGATATGTGGTCGGGCAGACGAGCGATTTTGCTCGGAATCTATGTTCTCGAGAAGAGACAAACGATTTCGCTTTACGAATCCACTCTTTTGAACGAGACAGCGTAAGAGCAATCGAGAGCGCTCTCGAGAGGGTTTCTTCATTAGAATGAATTTGTCGTATTATCGAATGAATCGATTATTTCTACTCCATATGATCATCTGTATGATGTACAAGTAAGATTTCCTTCTTGTCTTAAGTAACATAACGTGCAGAGTTTTGTTATCTATATATACATTGCAAAACAGATTTGTTGCTCATATGTTTTGTTGGTAAAACTCTCTCAGTTGTATAACAGTTTAGCATTTCGGTAAAATGTATACATCTTACGGAAATGGTTTTGCACCTCTTTTGTTTTCATTAGTGCTAGATTTACTAAGTGATATAAATTCAAACGACAAAAGTCCGCCTTTCCAAAAAAATAACGACAGTAACAAAATTCAGAAAATATCTTCAAGTCAAGCAAAAGAAGTGCAAACAGTTCTTAAGTATTCTTCCTTGAGTATCCTGGAATAAGGAACAGACTGACACCGCACACCGGTAATGTTAACATTACGGTTATTGGCCAAAACAAAAAATACCGAAGCAGGAACTTCCGCAATGGCGGCGAAGCAAAGGCCTTTAATAACAAGTTAGTAAAATCGCGCAATGCATTGATTATAATACGCTTTTCAACATACCAGAAATCAGTACGCAAGTTATGAGGATAATGGCTGTTGAATAAATCTCGGTTCTGTGCCCTCACCTTTGATCCCATTTCGATGGTATTCGACAGAACCGGTTCAGTATAATTCCGAAATAACATAATAAAGTTTTGTCGCAATTGAAGCATTTTTACGTAAGTTATGATGCATAAAAGCTACGGAATATATCCCGCTCCTGTGTCCTAACCTTTGACCCCATTTCACCCATTTTCTACAGGTTTCGTACCCAGGCAGCCCCCTACAACATACCAACATTTCATCCAAATCGAAATATTTTTACGTAAGTTATGACGCATAATGGCGATGGAAGTGATTTCACTCCTATGTACTGACCTTTAACCTCATTTCACCCATTTTCAATAGGATTTGTCCCCAGCTGGTAGCCTACCAGATATTAAATTTTAGTCGAAATCGAACGTGTTTTACGTTAGTTATGACGCATAAGAGCAGTGGAATGGATCCCGCTCCTATGTCCTGACCTTTGATCCCATTTCGCTTACTTTCAATAGGGTTCCTTCACAGGTGTTCCCCTTCCTCATACTAAAATTTCATCGACATCGAACGATTTCTACGCGAGTAATTCTGCGGACGGTCATAGGCACACAACACGTGACGTAATGAGGCAGATGAGAATCCGACCATCTGCTCGCAAGAGTGTGACGTCATTAAACTTTAATAGGATCCACACACAACGCGTGGCGTTATGAAACAGATGGCGTGACCGCGCGCCGACATATCAATAGCGTGATTGTGACGTCATAAGATTTCTAATCATGGATAACATCAAAGCGAAATTGCCATGACACTAAAAACGGGTTAATTCGGGTTGGTTATTTAACGCACTAAACGAATTTTTCTAAAATCGAAATCAAGCTAAATCGATTTATAGTACCAGAAAACGGTAGGTTAACGATTTTCATCAAAATCCTTATAGCCATTTTCAAAATAAAATTTACATACATACAAGAATTGCTCCTTTAAAGTAGACGTCAAGTAATTTTCTTCCTATACTTACAATGGAAAAAACGTCTGTACACATTTTCTTCACAATTAATGCGTTCCCAAGGATGGAAATTTGAACATCGTTTAAAATAGCTTCGTTTTATGACTTGGAATAGGTAATATTTTCTAAAACATAACCATAAATATGAAATCCAACATTTGTTTGTCTACTGACGTCATTAAAGTACAGGTCGCGCCATCTTTTTTCTGGTTCCAACACCACCAAAGGAAAAGTTATTGATTTTTTAAAGTAATTATGGTTATATTTTAGGATATATTAAGTATTTCAAGTTATAATATGAAGTTCTTTTAATCGATGTTCAAATTTTCATCCTTGGGAACACAATAATTGTATAGGAAATGTGTACAAGTTTTTCCATTGGAAGTATAGAAGGCAAAATTACTTGACGTCCACCGTAATAGTATGGGATAGGGGCGATGGAATGGATCCAGATCCCATGTCCTTTCCTTTGACCCCATTTCGTCCATTTTCAATGAGGTTCGTCCCCAGGATCCCCTAAAACATACTGAAATTTCATCGTAATCGAACCATTTTTACGCATGTTATGACGCATAAGGGCAATGGAATGCATCCAGGTCCTATGGCCTGACCTTTGACCCCACTTCACCCATTTTCAAAAGGGTTCATTTCCAGGTGGTCCCCTACAATATACCAAAATTTCATCGACATCGAACGGTATTTGCGCATGTTATGGCGCATAATGGAAATGGTATGGGTCCCACTCCTATGTCGTTACCCTTGACCCCATTTTTTCCATTTTCGATAGGGTTCGTCCCAATTTGGTCCCCTACCACATAATAAAGTTCCATCGAAATCGAACCTTTTTTACGCTAGTTATCGTGCCGACAGACGGACGGACGAGCAATGCTGGACCATATACGTTTCTTCAACCTACGGTTGGAAGGCGTAAAAATTAGAAGGAAATAGAAAGAAGTTCCGCAAATATCCAAAACGGAGTTCACCAGGAGTGAAACAAAAATTGCAAACCAGCCGCCATCTGGGTATCAAAGTAAACATATGCCATCAAAAACATTAAAATATTCGCATTTCGGGCCGCAACCTTTTAAGTAATATGTCAACAAAAACAACAGCCTATACAAATTCTGAAGATGACAATCCGATTTTTGGCGTAAATGTGGCAAGGACGGTAAGTCAGATAATATCCGAAAACTTGAAAATTTTCATAGTCCTGGAGAGGGACTCTAACTCGCGTCTCCCAGAAAACGCCTAGGTATGCTAACCACTACACCATCCAGAACGACCAAGTTTCAAGTTTCCGATCAATTTGAATTGAAGCCTATTTCATTTATTTTGTGCGGCAAATTGCTAAGTTCCAAACAGCTGGAATTAAAAGCGAAAACTTGGCAAATACTTTTTCCGTTTGGTTTAAGCATTAACATTTCTTTAATTTTGTGTAATACTTTCAAAGTAATTTTGAACTAAATATTAGAAAATTGTATTCATATTGAAACAAAACCTTCAAAGTTTCCATGAACTCACGTTATATGAAATTCTCCCGCTACTCTGTTAGCCCATTAGCACATTACTGATAGTTCAAACTATGCACACGGAGTAGCTCGGAGCTGTGACTAAGTTGGCCCCATGACCTCAGTGGCAGCAGTTCGTTTCAGGGTCTCTTGTTTCCAGTAGGCTATGGGTATGTGCTTTCTTTGGCAACACAGCGAGCTATCGAATGGTAATTTCATCGGACGTTGCTTTAAGATATAACTAATCATGCGTCGTTGACAATTCATCGACTTTGCGAGAGGGTAGCGTGCGGTGATTAATTTACATGCCAAATGTCATCAGACAGGTTAACCGTTGGGTAGAACCAAGGCATTTTATAAAACGCAAGACCATGGTATTTGAGAGATTGGTTCCCTCCATTTATGACGATATGTTCATGTTACACGGGCGGATACGTTGGTGTCTGATCCCTAAGGACTCCCAGCAGCGAACAACAGTAGTTTGCATGTCTACCGTTTCGGGGTCTGTTCTATGCCTGGAGACTTGGCTATATCTCTCGGTGGACTTCAGAGTTGCTTGTATTAAGACATTACATCATATTATACAAAATTTCTATAAAATGATTTCTTATACTTTGAAATCACTGCATTCACATTCTTAAAAGTTATATTTGGGTTGAATTTCCGCAAACATGATATCCTACAAAATATATCCTGCAAACAATTTCTTTGGCAAATAAACCCAGGTTTCCCAGTTTATATATTGTTTTTTAATGTGCTTTTTATAAAATTAATCATTTTCAATGACATGAGGAAAACGTGGTTTTTTGAAAATGTTCTGATTTTTGAAGTTTTAAATTATGAGTATTTGAAAACATTTCCCATTGTATCAATTTTTTTGTTGCTTTCGTGGAAAATTGTTATGATAACTTGTAGCTGCTTTAGTTGCTAGTTTTGTGACATCATTTAAACAGCCAAATTTTACTACCTTCGCTTGGTCAAACACATTGCCAGGACTCTCAATACGATTTGTATTCACACATTAGCTTTGAATCTCAAATCCCGCCATATTTCATGGCAGGAAGCTTTTTAAAAATTAACATATCGAAATTACAAATGAAGAACAAAAGCTTTATCATTTAATTAAAATAATTAACATTGCGAATAAAGTACGGAATTAGAGAAATTGAAAACACTAAGGTGCTCAAATTAGGTAAAAATTTTCGTAAAAAACGAGAATCATACAAATACAAATCAATCTGCTCTTTCAATGTAACGTAACTACAGAAATTAAAAAATTGTATCGTCCTGGAATTGGAAAAAACCATTATCTTTCGAATTGCGCTTGAATTCCGTTCCATAACGATACATTTTCAATATTCTGTGGTTATGTTTCATGAAAGGAAAAGCTTGATTTGCGTCTGTATTAATTTTTTCATGTATTTCAACTTGATATAAGAAGAACCATATTTTAAAGCATTTGTTTTCTGTTTTCGGTATTACATAGAGTTATTTTTAAAAATTCCATGGGATGAAAAGTCATTTTATTTGTAATTGTCATTGCTCTAATTTAACTAAAAATCATTTCGTCACAAATTAATCTCTCTTTTGAATGTGTGCACGAGGGAAATTGTTACTACAACGATATATTTCATGGGGACATCAAAAACAGACAAGTAATTTGGCAGGTTTTACAGAAATGGAACTACAATATCCACGTTATAGCAAAATACATATTTTCATATCAAAAATGGAATTTGATATTTTAAAAGTTGTAATGTGAACTCAAGAAAATATTTATATCATTTGCCTGCAAAAATTTTCTACTCTCTAATTTCCCTTTCTTCAAGAACTTAGTGGCAAAAATCCGTGAACATACTACTTGAATTAACACCCATTCTTTCCTAACCGATACTTTGTTTATGTTCATAGTTGTATTTGTGTGCTTTAAAATGCATTATTGTAAGGAATATGGCATCCCATAGAAGATATACGATATATTCCCTTTGTAAATAAAAGATGGAAGTGAGAGGCACCAGATGTCCGACAAAAAAGGAAGATAATGAGACGAAAGATTGAAGTATCTAATAGACAACAATCAGTTCTCGGTAAATGCCCGTTGCACACACTCAAGTGGTGTTTAATAAACCGAAAGTTTTATTAATTCTCTTAAAATTTTCGTGCGCATTATCATAACAATTTTGGTTGGAAACGACGATTTTTTATTTAATACACATAAGACAACAGTAAGCTGAGAAATTCAGAAAAAATCCCGACCTAACTACAATGATATCTCTGTGAGGAACAAATCTAGCAAACGGTTTATTTAGCGAAAAAACAGTAAATAACCGTATGGGTTGTCAGACTTACTCCTGATAAAAACATGACTTGTTAATTTCTAACGTGTTGAGTGCTTTGTTATTATATATGTTTTTAGCTTACTGATTCCTTTTTGCCTGAAAGCTAAATCCCTCGTATCCAACAAACACCGTTTTAAGTGGAATAATCTGAATTTTGTCAAATATTTCAGTTATTTGAAATTTCCCATATTTTAATCGAAAAAGTGTACGCCCTTGAAACTAGAAGAATATGTTTTTTTTAATTTCGTCAGTAATTGTTTATCAGCGGATCATTGAAATAAAACATTTAATTGTTTTTCCTTTTGACATCGAGATACCTATATCCAATAGGAATTGTTCACTTGGATTATATGATACAGTATTTACTTGGACTATATCATACAGTAATTTGTTACAATTTCTTAAGAAAACCTCGAGTGCACCTATCGTTCATGTCGCCATTTATCGATGCTCTGTGTCTAAAAACCGTTCGTTCGGACTGCTCTAATAATAGCAGTAGTTTAATGCTTGTGCCACTTATAGACTTTACTGGCATTCTCTCAGCCACTTTATAAGCTCAGTATAGATAAGGAAAGTTACTGGCAGGTGTGAACATCCGATTAGCAATGTGTTCAATTTTTTACATAAGCTAACTGCGTGAACAACTCATAGAAAGTATGTTTTTGGCTGTCTCTTCATTACAATTCAGCTGCGTCCCTCTGTTTTTAAGGACCTCTATTGATAATATCTGGCACGTATATTTAAAAGTGTAATGATTTTCTTTATGGGTTAAATTGTTCTGAAATTTGAGAAATTAATATTGTGCGAAACCGCTCTTCTCGTCCAATGAAGTCGTACAGAGCTGTTGAGGTTTTACTAACCCAACAACCAATGTAGTACGTGTGCCACAGAAGGAGACCGTGACGTCACGCCTTGATTAGTATCAGGACTACGTAGCCTTCCATCGACTGGCATTCTATATCATTAGAACCAATGTAAGCGATCTGGCTCAATTTCTCAAACATTCTAGCAATACAGTCCTGCACTCTTTTGTCTTTAAACTACTAGCTTAATCGATTACATAGGTAAAGCTCGTGGTTTAAAGACATACACGAGCTTAAATTTTTATAGGTTACAGAAAAACAATTACGAGCTTAATTGATTACATCAGTAACTTTGTAATCGGAACATTATCGATTAGTAGAAGGTACGGAATGCAGTAAAGATTTGTAAAATGAAGACCAATAATTTCTATGCAGCTTTTTTCCTATCACAATTAAAAAATAAAAAGAAATCCTTCAAATTTCAGAGTGCATTTTTCGTGCATTTTTTGTGGAAAAGTTTTGGATGTAGTAACAATGGGTACATGGTTCATGAATTCTATTTCCGGACAAGCTGCATTACAGGTGAATGCCCTTCAATTGTTTTCCATACCACGTTAATTTCAAGTACCGCACATTTCCTTTTTTCAGGTTCCTATTTGCAATCACATTAGCTAAGTAAATTATGTGTTTGTAATGTTTCTGAGGCAGAAGAAAGCGAAACAGTTGGCACAATTGCTCAGAATATGCAAATCTTTCACTTGCGGACGTATATCGTACCAAAGCATATTAAAATAAGATAAACGGTCAGATGAAGCATTGATTCTTTAAAATTTGAATATTTACAAAATATTTAAGAAAACCGTTAATTTTATAGTGAGAAGTATCCTTAAGGATAATTACAAGAAAGACGAATAAAATCGCACGATGTACGTACACAGATAACGTAAAAGTGTTTCCAATTGAATAAAAAAGTTTAGAAATACAAATTAAAACTTCAAACTTTTTTGCAAATCATGTAGCATGTTAGGCATTAAATATTAATAAATATCCCGTAGGCCCAGGCCTTTTTAACAATTTGTACCCCATCATGCTCATATTCATAAGATTTAGACCCCAAGTCAAGTTAGTAATATTGAGTGCAAAAATCCTCCAAACACGTGGCGTCAGTGAATAAACAATGACATCGCTCTTTCCATGTTTCAGGAATACATGGCATCCAAGAAATTGTTGTTCGGTCACCGCTGGGGAATCAGAACCCAGATCTCTCGATATGCAGTCGAGCGCATTAGTCTTACACCACGGTGGCCAACAATCCACGGTGCTATGTGTGTTTTCGTGTCTGCTTCTGACAACATATGGCTCAGCATCTATGGATTTATGATGGGCTGAAGCTAACAGAACAATACACATCGCATCGTGGTTTGTTGGCCACCGTGGTGTAAGGCTAGCGCGCTCTGCCGGATATCGAGTGATCTGGGTTCTGATTCCCCAGCGGTGACCGAAGAACAATTTCTCGGTTGACATGTATTCCCAAAACGTGAAAAGAGCGATGTCTTTCTATATAGTACTATTGCGCTATTACTTAGGCATCAAATATTAATAGGTAGGCCTTAGGCCTGGGCCATTTAACAGCTTCAGTTCTATCTTGCTCGTATTCAATATAAAGCGCTTTTTCTTAATCAGTAAATCTTAATAAGTAGGCCTTAGGCTTAGGCATTTTTAACAGCTTTTACTCCGTTGTGTTGGTATTCATTAGGTTTAGATACCAAGTAAGATTAATATTATTCCACTTTTACTTATTCATTGAATAATAATAAATAGGCCTTTTTGACATATTTTATTCAATCGAGCTCATTTTTGTGAGATTCGGGCATGAAGTCCAGTCACTAATATTACGCTTTTACTTAGGCATTAAATATTAATCAATATGCTTTTGCTCCAGGCATTTCTGACAGATTTTGTTCAAGTGTATTAAATATTTATTCTTAATTTAAACATATCCCTCTATATTTTATGATAGCCAACAATATTTTATTTTACAGATCTACCTCGTAATTTTTTCACGTGCTGTATTTTAAAAGGAGGAATTTAATATGCTTTCTACATACGATTGTTCTGAACGAAAAAAACATTGAGCTTCGAAATTTATATTACTTCATGAAATAATAGTAACCAGCTTTCAGTAATGCATTGGATAAATGAAATATTAGATATAGTAATTAATTTTAATCATTCTAGTCATTTGTGTGATCTGCTGTGAGTCTTTTCAAACCAATTTCTGAAAACGGAATCGTAGTGAAGAGGACTATTAGATACGATTGAGGAAATTTCGGAAAAAAAGTAGCCAAATAAAGTCATGTGGAAGCAAGATGGCCATAGCGATAGCCGTTGCTTGTACAATTTGTATGTGATGCAAGAAATATAAATCAGGAAAGCAATGCAGCATATTTTCAAATATTACGAATTTCAAAAGTAGTCAAAGATCTCTCTCACGAATTTAAGGTAAAGCAATTAGTGAATGGTTTGTGAATGAAGAATTATGTATGCAATGCTTTTCCTGCACTTCACAAGATATTATATTTTCGAAGTCGTGGCTATTTGGTAATCTTTTTCCGGGGATTTAATGAATCCCATGAGCAACGCAACGGGATGTGTAAGCAGTCATCCATTCACAATCCAGTACGAGTTTTTTTCCAGATATGAGGAAGAGCCAGTGATGAAACGATTACACCGCATCCATGCCACCCTGATAATAGAACTCGTACTCGTCTCTGACGAATGGCCACAAACCAGGTTGCAATGACTGCAGAATTTAGTAGAACTAAACTTATTGCCAATAAGAATGTAGCTGCTCAAAGTTCAAAAGATCATGTTAAACATTGTACTGTATCTCCATAGCATTATGTTTTAAGCTTATCAAAAATCAGTTGAAATCTTTTGCAGAACAATATAACTGAGATCTAATGAGTGATATATAAAAACAATATTACTCAAACGCCATTTTTAATAGCCTACTTTTGAAGTGCTGCTCTTTGTTACGACTGCAAGTTTGAAAATACATTATTTTACTAATGGTTTTTATTCCTGGCACTAAAACATTTAAAAAGATCTAATGTCAAAAAGGAAAAAATGAAAGAAAATTTTGCCGTAGTTCTAACAGCACTTACACGAAAACAATAATTCACTTTGACGAACCCAGACACTTACACGCTGCTCCGTAATGCAAAGAGTTGATTCTGCTTTTCACTTTGCTCCTTTAAGATTAGGAACAGCAAGCGCATATAAATTTTCAAATGTTAACAATCACTGTTGATTACGTCCGCGTCAGTTAGATTTTAATCAGCCTTGGCAAAGTCACAGGTTTGTGTACGAAAGACCGGCTATACCAGTTTGTTTCCTACACCAATAAAACTTAAAAACCTACGGATATAGTTTCTACGTTCAAAGATTTTCGTTTTTACTTTCAAGAGCCCCACGAAAACTGTATCTGTTGATTACACCCGATGATTCGGTGTCTTGATTCTTCCTTGTTCTTTCTTTCAAATCGAATGTTTGGATGTTACAAGAGAACTTGTGATGAATTAATTACATATTGACCAATGTTCTTCGGAATGCTAGCAAAAAACAGTAATATTCTACAAATGATTTTCTCACAACCAACTGTAGTCTAAACATTGTTGATTTAAAATTTGGGGCTATAATTGTACCGTATTTTTTAACCTAACAGTTTTTGAACTCTGATTACTGATGCTTACCTCCTACTTCCTTAGTGCCCCTCATTTTGTGATATGTATATGTAGTTGCATTGGAATGCTCCAGTAGTACAGTTGTCTCCGCAGTCTACAGGCCATCCACATTTCCGTCATTGTAACATATTCGAGAGTCATTTGATTGCAGGTTAGAAACATATGCGTTGTAGAAGATACGGAATCACCAATACATAAACTTAGATGGTGCCTTTATTAATAGCATTCGAATACGTTCTCTATCCACGAAGGTTTCAAGTGCCTTCCAGGCCACGAAAAAAAAAGAAAAAAAAAGTGTATATTTTTCTGAATTGTTTTCTTTTATTTTACACAGATGTCGCTTACAGTCTCTCTTAACAATTCTTGGGAATCCTTCACTACATTATGTAGCACGTAGTGCTCAATCTATGGCTAACTACCTGCAAAAAGGCACGATCATTACTGGGTAATGCTTCTTCAGTGCCGAGTTTGAATAAAAGGGGACATTTCCGGAATATGTACGAAATTTCCTCTGCTGGTCAGTCAGAGTGGAATTATTTACATCTCTCAAAATTCCTCTAAATTGCGTCAACTTATAGCCTACTATTTCCATGGATTCCTGCTTTCCGAAAATGAAAGAACGAAGAAAGTTACCAGCCGAGATCGGAGAAAATTATACTGATAAATATTTTTTCAAATACAATGTCGGTAACTGTTCCACCTAAGATAAGTCTAAAGCATCAATTACAAAAAAATACCAAAACAGTATGCTATTAAAGAAAAATTACGACGAATATACAGGGGATGAACAAAAATATGGAAACACCTGGTAAAAAAGGAATTCGATACTTAATATGGTGTAGGACCGCCTTTTGCATACAAGACGGGCTGGATTCTCCTGGGAATAGACAAATACAAGTCTGGGATGATGGATAATGTGATGTTATACCATTCGTTCTGCAACACGCGTTCAAGTTCCTGTAAAGAGGTTGGAGGCGGATACTGTGCTCGAACCTTTACCTCCAAAATGGACAATAGGGGATCTATTATTTTGAGATCTGGCGATTGAGAGGGCCAGGGGAAATGGGGAAAATCATCAGCATGCTCAGCAAGCCATGATTACACGATATTAGCTGCATGAATTGGGGACTTATCGTCTTGATAAATGGCAAAGCATGCAGAAACACTGTTTGTACCATATGGCAGAAACGGTCGCTCAAAGTGCTTAAATAATCCTTGTCAGTGACATGACCTCGCAAAGTAATAATGTAGACTGCATAATACCACAATATGACTTGAAAAACCATGACAGAACCACTACCATGCTTCACTGTCCGCAAAAGTCACCCCCGCACGGGGATAACTGGTTTTCCAGTTATTTGGGGAGCGGCGCCACCACGGCCCGAGCTGACCTTGTGACTGGTCAACATCTGATGTCATGCCACCGCTTTTTTTTTTTTTTCCGGTGCTATTGGTGTTTGCAGGGACGGCTGTTCATCCAGCTGTTGGGGAGTCGCGGCCCCACGATCCCGAGCTGGTCATGTGTCTCGCTTTTTCGTTTTTCTTTATTTCCTCCACTGGCTAGTTGCCCGTGTTGTATTCTCTACCTAATCTCTACCACGTTGTGTACTAACACCCCGGTCTTGTGGTTTTGTTACCCTCCACCACTAACTGTATTATATTAACCGCTCAGTTCGTAGGTTGCTGAGATTCCGTTTAGGTTCCCTTCCAGGATTTGTCTTCTTTGGATTTCTTTTTTCCTTTTAGCTGGTTTGGGTGCTAGACCTACCTGCATGTTTGCCGCGTGCGGAGACCCGTGAGGCGGAAATGGGATGTCTGGCGGCTGAGGTCGCAGGAGACCGGAGCAGTGCCTCCTGTGCACCAACACTCCTCTTCGACCCCGGCTTCGCTGTAAACGGGAGGCTAGAGACTAACCCACCTCTAGTCAGAAGTCTTGTACCAAGTTGTGTACAGGGCTTTAGCGGCTTTTTTGTCGTATAGCACGGCAGGGTAAGCCCGGGGGCTGTGGGATCATGCCAATGGCGCTGGCATGACGGTACCCGGAGGCCGAAGTGTCCGCCGAGTGCGTGTGATCACAGCCAACGGACTATATCTGCAACGTATAAGCTCCAGAACTGTGTCCAGCGTCATTTTCTTGGCTTGCAGACCTCCAGTTCTCCCTTGTAGGGCTCGGTGGTGGGTGGAGTAGTCTGCAGACGAATCTTCCTCCTTTTTTTCCATGGGTAAAAAGAACAAAAACTCCAAATTTAAGTCACCTGACAAAATGATAGTTGACAACGACTGTCCTTCGTCTTCTCAACCTACCAAGTCTCATACCCTTAAACGGTCTTTAGACCTTGACCTGGACCAAGAATGTGGAACCTCTTCTTCGGCAGCTGTACCAGTCGCTCCGAAGCGTCGTCTCCCCTCGATTGCTGTGACTACGCATGCTACACACTTACTTGTAGAATCCATCGATCCGAATGAGAGACTGTCCACCAGATCTCCCTTTTTCATTTCTAAAGCTTTGGACGCTGCGGTTGGCCCCTTGAAGTCTGTGAGGAAGCTTCGCTCTGGGGACCTGCTTGTCCAAACTTGCAGTGTTTCTCAGAGTAACACTTTTCTGCACCTCACTAGTCTTCAAGGCATTCCTGTAAAAGTGACACCTCACCCGTTTCTTAACACCTCTCGGGGTGTTATTTCGGAGTTTGATCTCTTGCCATGCAGTGAAGATGAATTGGTGACTGAACTTGCAGATCAAGGTATTATTGCTGCTCGTCGTATGATGTTCCGGCGCGATGGTTCCTTGATTAAGTCTAAAAATGTAATCTTGACTTTTACTCCATGAAAGTTCCGACCGAAATCAAGGCTGGCTACTTGGTCTGTGGAGTTCGCCCGTACATTCCCAGTCCTCTGCGCTGTTTCAGGTGCCAGAGGTACGGGCATTCCCAACGTTTCTGTAAGAGTTCCGCTCGTTGCGCAAATTGTGGCTCCAGTGAACATGACGGGGATGGTTGCACTTCTGCGGCCTGCTGTGTTAACTGCGGTGAGGCCCATGCAGCTTACTCCCGCAACTGTATGAAATGGAAGGACGAGATGGCGATCCAGCGCCTCAAGACCCTGGAAGGCCTCTCGTACCCTGCTGCCAAGGCCAAGTTGGGTATACCCACCAACCGACAGCGTACTTTTGCCGCAGTGGATCAGTCTCAGCCGCAACCCGTGCAGCCCTTTGGTCCGCGCCCTGTAGCTCTCGCCGCACTTGCCAAGCGATCTACAGTTGAACAAGCGACACAGGTGGATTTCACCGAGCTCCAGCTTATTCGACCAGCTGAGTCTGCGCCTTCTCTTTTGAAGACGACCGACTCTTCCGGTTCCCAGCAGACAGCCTGTACGTGCGGAAGACCCGGCCCTCAATCCGCAAAGGTGCGCCGTGTCCATCCAACTGTCGCGGTCCACCTGACCAACATTGCAACTGTCTCGGACTCAGCCAGGTCCCCACCCTCACCCAACATTATAGAGGAACATCGGGGGGAGGAGAGTGACAGTTCGTCCCCAGCCTCAACTAACATTGCAGAGGAACATGAGGGGGAGGATAGTGACAGTTCGTCCTCGCCCTCGGCCAGCATTATATTGGAGTGTGTGGGGGAGGAGAGTGACTCATCCTATGTGTAGTTGTGTTCGATTTCGTAATGTGTTTTATCATTCTCATTCCTCAGTTTTACTTAATCGGCTTGTTTCTCACCATTGTACCATGTTTTTCATACTGTTTGTTTCATTGTCTTTTTTGGCCCTTCCTTTGTACTCATGGTTCGGTTTTACTTGGTCAGCCAGATTTTGCGATTTATGCCCCGTTTTTTAATTTTGTCTGTTTGTCTTGTATCTGGCGCTCTTTGGCCAACCATGGCCCTTGCGCCAATAAAATCTAATAACCAACCAACCAACCGCAAAAGTCACACCGGACTGTAAGTTTGGTCGAGCGTTATCCACACGTAACTCGCCCACAGGTCGAAACAGTGTAAAGGTCGATTCATTGTACCAGATGACAGCCGTCCGTTTGTCAGCAGTCAACGTAACTTTCGATGCAGTATCGCGGTACACAAAATAAACTTGCTACTTTGGTCATGGAAGCATCACCATACGGGCCCCAACAATTTGCCCTCTCTGAAACTCTTTAAGCTCCGACATAATTCACTTGCAACGCACAGATCAATGTCAAGGCAGCAAATGTGGCTACTTGCCGGTTTGACACGTTTCGTAGCACACATTCATTTTCAAGACCTCTGGCGCCATCTAAATTTTCACGTGGAAAAGTTGGTCTTTTTACCCATACATTTTTACCAGGTGTTTTCATATTTCAGTCCATCCCCTGTACCTTAGGTTGTCAAATATGATATATTTGAGCATATACCTTTGCACAGAATGAGGTATCAGAAGCCAGGTAGTAATTTCCTCAAACTTCATGTTAACTATTAATAACAGAGATGCATTTTTCAGATATTCCCAAATTTCATAACTGAAATAAATAATAAGAATGCATGTTATGAAATAAGGGCAGTTACACTGATCTTCGAAATATTGCTAGACATTCAATTTCACATCCATCGTTCATACTGGAAGAGGAAAATTCGGATACCAATCACTTCTGAAATGTTTATTTTTTGGTGCATGTTTGTGAGTTATGCCAACATCTGATACGTTTCTGTCCATTATACTACACTGCTGGCCTAACAAAATGCAACCCCAAGAAGGAAGCATCCAATTGGCCTGAAATTTGCAGCATGCGTCGCCCGCAAGAGGACATGCAAACGATTAGCATTGCAGGGCATATGCAAATGAAGTGCGCCCGGCACGCCACCGAAAAGCACTATAAGAAGGGGGCATAGAAAGGTGCAAGTAGTAATAGTGTGTTGTGCTGCCGGACCTGTGCGTGGTAAGCTTCCTGATGTCTTGTCGCAGAATACGGCAGTCATTCCAGCACGTTTCGGTGTTCGACAGAGGACGAATAGTGGCTTATCGCGACAGCGGTTTATCGTACCGAGACATCTGCGCCCGTGTGGAACGACATCCAGCCACAGTGAGGCGAGTATGGATTCGGTGGGTGAAAGAGGAATGGACGGTCAGACGTGAGCGATTGCTGCAGCCGCGGCACACCACCGAACAAAAGGACCGGAATGTTGTGCGGCGGGCATTGACGGCTCTCACCGCCACATCACGAAAGTTAGCGCTTGAAATAGGGTGTTTTGCGCAACAACCTGTGTGAGCACGTACCGTTCGACGTCATCTGAAGGATTCGGGACCTGTCTCACGGCGCTCATTGCTCCGATTACCATTGACATTACACCACCGGTAAGTGCGGAAGCAGGGCGCTGTTCAACGCCGCACCTGGACTACGGAATGGCACGACATTGTCTTCTCCGACGAATCCCGCTTCTGCCTGCAGCACCACGATGGTCGGATAAGCGTGTGGCAGCACCGGGGCGAGGGACTGTATGTTGCTTGCATTTTGCATCGCGACACCGGTCCGTCGCCTGGCGCTATAGTTTGGAGTGCAATTGGATATGACACCCGCACCCCTCTGGTACGCATCGCCGGTACACTCAACAGCAACCGACTCATCTCCGACGTTTTGGAGCCTGTAGTCCTCCCTTACCTGCAGGACCTTCCATCGGGCCACGTTTCAACAGGACAATGCTCGCAAGATCGTGGCACGTATCGTGCAACAATTCTTCATGGCCCACTAAGTGTCACTGTTGCCGTAGCCCGCGTGTTCTCCCGATATGTCGCCCATCGAACACGGCTGGTCGCTGATCGCAACCGAGTGGCCCGGCAAGCACCACCCGCGGCTACGCCTGATGAACTGTGGCAACGTGTGGAAGCATCCTGGACCGACGTACCCCAAACCCACATCCAAAGGCTCTTTCGTTCGATGCCGCGGCGTGTAGCGGCCGTTGTTGCCAGCCATGGGGGCCACACGAACTATTAATTTCGGCGTGGTCCGCAAGTCTCACAGGCCTCTAAGCTCATTCGTTTCATCTTTGTATATGTTGTTATGTGTCCAGTAAATCTGGTGTTGCTTTCTCGTGTTCTTCTTGGTGTTTCATTTTGGGTGGCCAGCAGTGTATATACCAAGCGACTCGTTTCGCCATGCCATTATGCCACTGCATCATACGTTTTTGTACTTTTAGCCATGCATCACTTTCCACTATGCGTCCTTTTAATTAGGTGCTAAACGACAAGCGTGAACAACTCATTGGGAAATAAGCAGTCTCCCGTCCCTAATTTAGGGTCACTAGTTCCAGGAAAGGGATAAAGCTTGGGCTGTAAGACAATCCCAACATCCATGTCTCATCATGCACCCATCGCAGGCGAATAGTCAGAAGCCAGCATTTTAACACCGTACAATGCATCCATTCTACCCTGGGTCTATCTATATGCAGGCCTGACGGTAGTGAATGATCCAAAGAGTCCACAAACATTCCAAACTGAGAGGGGACCTACGTGGATACCCATCACTTTAGCTACAGTGTCTTCTGAAATCCTAATCCAGAACGAGAGGGTTTTGGATGATAAGAGTTGCAACGACCTCTAGAAATAACTTTCGCACTAGGGACGGAGAGGCCTACTCCCCCTAAAGGAAATGGTTCACCACTTGGATCTTGGATTGCTTAAATTTTTAGATGGAATTTTTATTCGTTCTGGGGAAATAAACCTGGTACAAGAAAATGAAGAAATTGGAAATCTCAAAAATCGTTTTGAAGATCTAACCAGAGTTATTATTTCTATTTGCAAAAGTTGCAGCAGTACAAGAAAAGGACCGAAAAAAACTGCATTCCTGATGGTCGGAGAAGTTGAGGCCTTTTCGATACAAGTCCAGACACTGTAGGCTCAAAATGCAGCGACTGAAATTGATTCTGCAATCGAGTTGTAATTCGCCGGAATACAACAAATCTCATTCAGCATACAGAGAAGAAATTATTATCTCAAATGTCGCTTATCGGAGGGGTGTGTATGAAACACAATCCTCGGGAAATGCATTTGGGTTTCCCAATGAGATCGCTGTGGGTTCCGTGATCACACGCAACTAGAAACAGAAGCATTCAGAGGGGAATTATCTAACAACGGACACTATCTACCAAACAATAATTGGACACCCTGCAATCAACTATATCTGCTGTCCTGAAACACGTCACGGCCGCCGGCGTTAAATATCGTGTGGGACAAAACAACGCAACCAGTCGCATGTAAGATGCCACGCTGTTCTTAGCTCTCTGATTTCGAGAAAGGAGTAATCGTCGGGTATCACAAAAATGGCCGATCCATACGTGACATATCCAACGAGTTGTAATACCCAAAATCGACAGTGGCCTACGGGGACCCATGTTACTTTTAAGATGACAATACCACCTGTCATGTTCCGAGGTTCACCATGGCTTGGTATGGTGACAATAGGATTAAGCGAATGAACTGGCCTGCGCAGAGCCCGGACCTTAACCCTATCGAACACATCTGGGACGAGTTGGAGCGTAGACTTAAGGCTTGCCCTACTGTCCGAAATCGTAGAAGGAACTGACCTGTCTTCTCCAAGCCGAGTGAAAGAAAATACCGCTAGCCGTCGTAAAACGCCTGGTTGAGAGTATGCACCGGAGGGTCGCAGCTGTAATCGCCGCTCGTGGAAGCTCCACCAACTTTTAAAGGTGAATAAACTTCGTTTACCTTTGCTATCACAGGTTTCAAATTACTTGTTGGTAGATAGTGTAGATGAGACTGTGAAAATTATGTTGGATTGCCACTTTAGAGATGATGGGGAACAAGTGGAATCCTCCCTGCAAAAGAAATGGGGCATCAATATAGGATGGCCCCTTGACGCAGGGAATGGTTTAAAGTTCACGAGGGAAGAGGTTGTTGACGCATTGAACACACTGAAGACAAGCACAGCACCCGTAAATGCTGGGTTTGACTTTAGCATTGTTAGAGCAAACTGTCATACCAATCGTGAGTATTTCGTGGTGCTCCTAAATGATTGCTCAGGAGGTGATGCTTCCCAGACATATAGAAAACCGCGGTGCTGGTCCATTTCAACATGACCGTAAAGGACCAGACAGATTCAGCAACCTGAAGGACATCTGCGTTACCTCGGCCTAGAGCAAAGTGCTAGACCAAATAAAAATGGTCAAAGATATTTACTTCCTTGTGGACCAAGGAAATTTAAATAAAAACCAATTCGGTTTCTTACTAGAGAGAAGCTCGTGGATGAAAAACGATAGAATGACTTAGCGACCCTGGGAAGACTGACTTAAAAGAGAAATTGGAAAACAGGCTTGTCGAGGCATTGATCCAGCAGTGGACTGATAATGGTTCATGATGTTGTATCCCAGTAACTGTAAGAGCCTGATGAGATATGCGATAAAATATGTTATTCTTTTAACGATATTTTTAACAATTCAGCTTAATCACCGTACCATCCGTAATGAGCATTTAGAAAAATTTCAACAAGAAATGTCTTGAATATTGTGAACTAAATCATTTAAAAAGTGCTGTAATACATTTCCTGATATTCATCGTCCTCAGTGCAAGGTCTAAGTTCAGGGTGTTAACTAAAATTATTAAAGTTTCAAGGATAATGCTGTTCAGAATGTAAGAGTTTCCTTTATAGACGATATACGTGAAAAAAACAGTATTTTGTTTTTGAAACCGTAGGAACAGCACTTTATTTGGAAATAAAACTAGTTTTTGAATTAATAAATTTGAAACGAATACTTCTCTTCGATTTCATTTTAAGAGAAAAATAAAGTAACGTGATGCAAAATGCTCTTCAAAGATCCTTGACTGTTCCCTGCAGATGTTATTTTTACCATTTTGTATTTGTAAAAAACAGTGTTAATAAAAGGAAATCTAATTTTTCACTAAATTATTTGAAAAAAAAAATATTTTATAAAAGTTTACTTAAGGTAATTATTCCTCTCTATTCTCGCCGCTAAGTGTTTGTATTAAGCGATTATTTAATCGCCATAATGAAGACAGCAATGGCAAGTAAAAGTAGCAGTCGAGGTCTGTGAGTGAATTGGAGATACTCCTTAGGCACGAACCGTGATGAGCCAATTTTATATTATTTTGTCTTTTAACTGAATTTTATTAAATCGTGAAAATCAAAAAACTAAATTAGATATTACTTAAAATATTTAGATTAATATGAGCCGAAAGATATAAACTAAACTCTGGCAATTATCGAAGAATATCCCTTTGAAACAGAGAGGAAAATGAAAATGAAGTCTAAGGGTGTTCAAAGTAAATTTTCAAAGTATAGCGCGCTTTAAAAAATAAAGAAAGAACACCCTGGACTTCGCGTGTAAAATAACAGAAAGGTAAGAAAAAGGTTATTCACTGAAATTCTTCCAACCCCTAGTTTAAACAGTAGTTTATTTATAAACATAAGGTTTTAAAAAGACTAAACGACATAATTTTATGTACACACTCCGAATAAATATAAGTATATTAATATACCTGACTGCAACAAGAAACATTTCCTCTTATGCAGTATGTAAACAGGAAATTTGGACGAGGAATTTGTAGCAGCAGGAATATCAATCTGGAGCCATTTGACCAGTTGTCCAAAGTTTCAAGAGATGTCCTTTCATTACTATATAATTTTAAGTTATATCACATTTATGCCGCAATTCCATATCAGTAAAAATTGACTTTCAGTAGGGTATTCTTATCCTAGATCACATCTTTAAAATATAGAGGAGTAATTTAAGTTGAATATTTGTTTGGTGGCTATGGAAAACTTTAGAAAGGTATGTAATTTTTTTGTAATACATAAATTATCAGTGGTTTTTTTAAAGATGTTAAATTTGGAATTAAAATTAGCACTAAAATTCATTAATTTCAAGAAAAATTGGCAAGTAAATACTATTCATCAAAGTTCTCAGAGAAGGATGTAAAACTAAAAACTAATGAAATTCATAGTGGGAGAGTTGGTGTGGTATAATACATGGCAGTGAATCTTTGAGTTTTAATCTGCAGCATCATTCAATATCTTATAATTGTAACTGCAGTATAACGGTTCCAGCTACCTCCTAAAGGCTTTTCAGAATGCATTACAAGTCTCTGGTTCTGTTAATTCCAAGTGGTACATAAATGTTGATATACAAGGGTATATCAAAATAATTGAAAAGCTTACGGTTATTGTAGAACTTCTTTTTAATAAATTTTAGGACGATCTGGAGCTTCGTGAACAGAATACTTTCATTGTCAAATAAGCTTATGCAGGTCATGCGCATACGATAATGGAATTTGTAATCATTGTTCCTGTAAAACATATCCTAATAAGTCAACGGCTGTTAGAGAGAGAGTCTGTGATCTTACCTTTCGATGCAGATATTCCAGCAGATGTTCAATAATGTTCAGATCTGCAGAGTGAGGTTGCCACAGTAACTTTTGTACCTCATCTGATGCTTTGCAAATCAAAACGTGACACGTTTCGCACAATGCCAGGGTGCAATAATTGCTTGAACGGGGATGGACATTAGCGAAAAATCCTTACAACATGGGATGCAGGTGGTAGCCAAGAATGGATTCGTACGTTGCAGGCGTGACGCGAATCTGAAGAATAAACAATGGCCTTAAGGAATGCCATGATTTGACACAGTACAGGGTCACCTCGATGCTTACGAAACGGTACCAAGCAGTCGTTGGTGCTGGTGGGCATGGGAGCGGTAAGCTTATGCAAGTTTTTGTAATTCGTAACCTCTACCAGTGGTGGGAAACAAAGTCAAAAAGGATTCATTAGACAAGATGAGACGTTGCTAGTCTTTAGCATCGCAGTTTGTACGTGTTTTGCATTATCTTACTATTTCTGTTGCACTGATGTTGATAATCAGCATTTTTTGGTTTGCAGCACGGCCATAAGCACCGGTATGATGGAGTTAATCACGAACTGCCAAGTCGGAAATGGAATCATTCCGTTTGGTGTTCAATTCCGCTACTTGTTATCTGTGGTGGTATGATCTTGTGCTTCCGTTTTACAGTCTGCGCCAAAATTCGCATATCCTTACCACATATTTTCCAATGACTTCGACAATTTGCACATTTGGAGGCAACTCCGTGTCCTTTCCCCCAGGTAGTCAAAATCTTACATCCAGTTCTTCACGTGACAACTGCGATTTCTGCCGTTTTAGTTGCTGAAGTTCTGGCAAGATGTATACCAAACATCATGATTTTTTGGGGGTCATTAAGATCTGACATGGTCGACAATTAGTCTGCAGTATCTGTTTTATCTGATATGATGTCGCAGCTACGTGTTAACCGAGACAGAATTACTCCCCTTATAAAGTCATATTGTTGGTCACGTCGTCACATGTGATTTTCATACGACGCATCGCGTGTGCTCCAGTCGCAGTCGGTGTATGTTATAAAACAAATGGTGAATTAGTGTATACACTTCAAAGCTACAATGGATCGGTATTACATAAACACAAGTTGTTGTTCATTGAAATTTTATATGCGCAAATCTTTCTATTTTGCTGTAAGTTTTATTAAGCAGCACAATGTTCTAAATTTTATATTATTGTGGACAAACTGTGTATGAATATGTATGTGTATGGTAACCAAATTATTGAAAAATCGTTGGACTTTAAAATTTTCACAGTTATTGATCTTCATTTACATTAGTTTTATGATTTTCTGCCGTGAATGCAAATTCTGCCTGATAAATTTGCGGAGGATTTTGTTGAACTACTTTAACGTACAATCTATCAATAATGTTAAGTAAATAAAAAAATATGATTTACATTTCACCAAAACTAGTTGAATTTGAAAATCTTTGTTAAAACCTTAAATCGCCATTTGAAGTCTAGCATGAATGCTAAAGTAGATGGTAATTAGTAAAATTCAAAATCGCTGGAAATGACAATTTGAATATTCAGATAATTTGTTCAAGAAATGTGTCATTTTCATGATCTTTTTAAAATCTTTAAATTTCCATTCTGTCTCTTTAGATCAACATATAGAATTATTACTAGAAATACGTTCTCCAAATTCGTTGCATTCTTTGTTTATGTAAATTATTCCACCATCACACACTCCAACTATGAGCTACCACAGCTACTGGAAAAAGTGACGGGATTAGCACTTTATGTGTTGATATATTTTTATTTGGCCAATTCCAATTTATATTACAACCTGACGAACAAATTCTATAGGGGTACAGAAATATGGTCAGAAACTTCTAGCACCCCACAGCAGAGGTTTTTGCATTCTCTGAGAGTAAAGGTAGCCTTTTAAAATGAAAACCAGATAGGTTTGATGCAAATTTGTGGATATATCTTAAATGAAATTTATTTTCTCAATAAGTTTCTGCAAACTTTAAATTTGTATTTTATTATCAACATCTTTCTGGAATTAATAACAATTCAAACAGACGATTAAGTAAAAAAACTGAAAAAAAGTTTACATAACTCTTTAGAAAGAGAAGTACCTGATCATCTGGAAGCAAAACTGCAGGAAATTTCACAATCTCTTTCTCTCGGGAAGAGAAAGAGTACGAATTTTCTTTTCCTTCTGGTCAATCAGTGATGCCCAGATTTGAACTGTTACATCGATATTTTAGCAACAGAATCCGTTTTACGGTCTACTTTCATTATCTGCAGAATTTTGTTTGGAATGTTGTTGAATGGTAATTGTAAAATGATATCAATGCAATACCTTCTGTTTAAACCATTCGCCTTACCTGATTTATTAAGAGAAAGTAGCTTGTTCTATTTCTAGATCCTTTTTTGATTGTAGAAAAACGATTGATTTTTGACTTTTGTTTTGAAACATATTCAATTGAATGTGAATGAGCCTGAAATTATTTCATTCATGCCGGAAGTATTTACAAGCCGTACTCACTATAACCGTAACTTCAGTGTGATTTTCTTGGTTGTATTTTCCGGCTATGATAAAAGTCACCATTCTTTAATTTAGTTTGGGAAAAATTACGGTATTAACTCAGAATGATAAGTGATTTCTTATTATCAGAATTAAAAAAATTTAGATTCCTTAATATTCTGGTTCTCTATACGGTATAACTTACATTTTAAATAACTACGTAAGTTACTCCTCATCTGTTTTTATTGTTATAAATATCCCGTTTTTGTCATGTCTTTCTCTATTTTCTATTAAAAAGGAATTGAATTTAGACAGAAATGCTTGCTCTTTGGAAGTTCTGTTCACCTGATGCTATAACAGGAAATTCCGGAGCTCAATGCATCATAGAAGACTCGATATTTCAGTGTCAAATATGCTATGTCATACACAGTTGCCTGAGTTCTTTAGTATAATCGCATACCTACAGAACTGGGAGAAAACAGTTATAAAGAGTGTTCCCAAATTCATGCGACAAAAAAGAGCGTTGATAGTACACATAAAGAAGAAAAACTTGTGCAATGGGACGCAGGGTGGCACTCCACCCCTACTGCCCGAAAACGTTAAGTTTCATGTCCTCCAGCAGTGGAAAAAAACACAACTTTCCTAAATTATGGGTAAGACACTTGCGTTGTGACTATCCCCTGCGGTACAGTTCGTCAGGTGGCCGCTTCTGATGAACACTGCTAATCCATACCATACTTTCCCGCTTTAGTGTTATTCAGTGATGATGCGATGTTTAAGCGGGATGGCATTTTCAACAGTCTCAAGCAGAATATTTGAGCTAATGATAATCTTCACGCCATATCCATTCATCACCACCAGCAGAGGTTTGCCGTCAACATCTGGGCATGTATCCTTCGTGATTGGTTTGAGGACCGTACATCTTCCCACAACGTCTGACCAGCGCCGTGTACCTTGAGTTACTGGTGCAAATGCTTCCCGGTTTGTTGTAGAGTGTTCCTCATAATGCGCAGAGAGACTAATGGTTCATGCATGATGGGGACCCTGCGCATTTTTCCTACACGGTCCTGCAATTCCTGAATGCGACATTTCACGGCAGGTGGATTTGACTGGAAGGACAGGTAA
This sequence comes from Macrothele yani, assembly GCA_039090855.1. NCBI lineage: Eukaryota > Metazoa > Arthropoda > Arachnida > Araneae > Macrothelidae > Macrothele > Macrothele yani. The sequence goes on along the minus strand of CM076999.1, from coordinate 32,034,752 downwards.
CGTAGCCTCCACGCTCTCCGGACCTGAATCCACTGGAATTCTTCTTCTAGAGACACTTGAACACACTGGTGTAAGAGACGGCCTGTGGAGTGAGTGGAAGATCTTTTCGACAAATTCGTTTTCGCTGCCGATCAGATCAACATCCCACCGGGAGTCTACGAGAGAGTGCGACAGCCCTTCATTCATCGGTGCGGGCTCTGCGACAACGCCCTCGGACGCTACTCCGAGCCACTCCTTTGAGTCCTTTTACCTCTTTGTTCACTAACGCAGGTGCATAATTTAGGTAAGTCGCAACCCACAATTTAGGTAAGTTGTGTTTTTACCCAATTTTTGAAGATCAACGTGGAAACAGAACTTAACTTTTTTCGGGTACTAGGACCGCAACGGGATGCCACCATACGTTTCATTGCAAAACTTATTAGTCTTTATGCACGAATTTGGGAACACCCTGCATATTTTCAACTGCCAAAAGTAAAACACCCGAAATCCGTAAAAATATGAATTGGAGATATATTTTTCTATTAATATAAAGAAGAAAGTAAGGCATTCGAATGTAAGGGACACAATCGTTTTAAACCTCACTTATTTTCCACCATTCGCACTGCAAAAATTCACATTCTGCCTTTTAATTTGTTAGCGGACATTTTTTTATATTTCATAAATTTCATTTAGAAGAGCTGGTAATGAAAGTGGTAATGGCAGGAAATTTTTGAAAACCCACACCGCTACATATTCACACTAATAAACTGCAACAGCACACGTCCTATTCATGTACCTGTGCTCCCTCGTGGAAAACAAGAAGTTCGCCTACATTCACTCGAGAACAAATTACTGCGGAGATGTCGCATGGTTTGATGGACCAATTTTCGATTAACGCATTCCGATGAATGAACCGAAATATTGCGGCACAAAATTAGTGGAGGGACCTCAGCCGCCAATCATTAACGATAAAAGTTATCCTAATGACACGAGTCCAGTGGTATACGTTTGATATTCAATGCGATCAACTTATCTGAGCAAAGTGAGAGATTCAATGAGATATACAGTGAGGTGCAAGAAAGAATTCTACACCAGTCTATAACTAGGTAGGTCCCCCACGGGAGCGCAATGCTGCAGAAATACGACGGGGCATGGACTCCACTAGCTTCTGGAAATATGCTGTAGGCAATGCACACCATACTTAATGCAGAGCGCTCCACAATTTGGGCGTATTCCGAGGTCGGATTCCTGTGTTCGATAGTGTCCTGTCGAGAATTTTCATGTTCGTAAATCTTGGGGAACCTGATCACTTCTCTGGGATTTACGAAAATAAAAAAATAATAGAAAATAAATAAATAAAATACACAGAATGAAAATTCTCTACAGTCCCACGTTTCAAAATTGTGTTGGGAAGAGGCAGTGAGATAAGGGAATAAATGGCCATGTTCATTTTACTTCACATGCCCTGACCAAGCAAACAAAATTTCTTAAAAGAAAGGGGAATAATAGACATTAAACTTCTTTTTTTTTTTTTTTTTTTCTTTTGGCCTGATTTATTTTTTTTTCTCTTTAAAAAAAAGAAAAATGAAAAAGGGGGCGAGCAAAAGAAGACAGCATCAACCTTTTTTTTAGAAAACAAAATTATTCGCAGTTAATCACGGAATGGGGAAAAAGCGTTTCTGAAGAGAATTGTGAGAAAAGAAAAATATTTCTTTAAGCTAACGCCATTTTTTAGGCAAAGGATTTTAGAGGCTTCAAAAATGTGTTCGCTGAGGGTTTTCTGGGCAGTGAGGCAAGCTATTTTTAGAATAGCATGGTGAAAAGGATACGCAGTTTCCCCATTTTTGCATACGTGTTGAAGGTCAAGTTCTTCTCCCTGGCTGAATGAGGATGCCATGTGCCTGGTAACATTTTTTCCGTTGAGAGTGCTGGACGCTGCAACGATGCTTACGTGTGAAGGTCAGAGGTCACTCGAGGCGTGGGAGAGAAGTTCCGTTGGGGGACTGCTGTTACCATGCAGAAGTCATCCAATGGGAGGTCAGCAGTCTCAAACATCCCCGAGTGCTTTTGTACAATTGTGACACTTTTTTTCTGGTCGCTGCACTAGCTGGTCGGCAGTTGACAGCGGAAAGCTAAATTTTTTCTCCTCGCCTTTTGGCGGGGAGAAGCAGTCAGAATGAAGATTAGTATTGGAATCAAAAAGATGACAACAGCTAAAATGATGATTTGCAGGGATCTCCTTGCCAGAGATGAAAAATGTCCAATGATGGATCCAGTAACGGACGACCACTGGGTAGGATTTCAATGCCAGTATGTGCGCTTCAAGATGGCGGAAGAAGAAGCAGACCCAATTCCTACCAGGGGAGAGCTGAGAAAAAAATTTTCTCCTTCTATTGATATCCCGGAGGGAGAGGACCCACCATCTACACCCACGACTCTTTGATAGAGTTTCGGGCAAGTTCCTCCTGGCACTAGAAATTCCGAAAAAAAGGTCAGTCAGGTTTCGTGAGCGACATCACCTTGAGCTGCACTACAACAGAGGTTCCAACAGTAGAGAAAATTCCTTTGTCCTGTTTCCTGTTGAGTTGGCCAGGCACGCGGTGTCAACGGAAAAAAAGAATAAAAAAACATTTTGGAGAGGTGAAGAAATGCAAAGAGAAAAGTCACCCGGGACATTGATGTTCTCTCAGGGAGAGACTGTTAAGTCAAGTTTAAAAAATTATTAGGCTGTGAAACTTTTTTTATTTATCGACGGTTAGTGTGCTTGTCAAGAAGTGTTGCTGCCCCAGTCTTAAAGGTAAATTTTTCCTTGACCTTTTTTTTTTGTATTATACTGTGGGGTCCTTAAAATTATGAAAACGAGTGGGTTTTAAAATGGGGCTGTCGAGAAAAATATGTTGCAAAGAAAGAAAAAAAAAGAGTTGTAAATGTTTTCATTCAGGTTTTTTTTTTTGTATGTTAGTGTTCTTAGGGAATGAAACCACTTGAGTTAATGTTAGGCAGTGTAAAAATAAATTCCATGACATTTTCTGTGAGTAGTAAAAGAAAAAAAATTAAATTTAAAACAAAACAAAACAAAAAAAAACAAAGAAGTGGAAGTGGATAATTTCCTGGGTCATGTAGGGATAGATGATGTAATAAGTATATTAAGTTATTTCGGAACGAACAGCTCTCCAGACCAGTATTTCTCTTGGGTGAAATTTAACTCTCTTTGTGCTCGGTGATTTTTTTATTTGTGAAGTAGAATTTGTATTTATGAACTTAGCGTAGGTGCCTTGTAGTTGGGAATTTTTCTTGTAGGCTGGTAATTATTTTGGTTTAGTGTTTTGGTAAATGTAGGTGCTAAATTACTCTTTAAAATTTAATTTTTGTATTAGTGAGGGCTAGTTTCAGCCCGTACATTAGAAAAACAGGTTTTTATGGGGGAAAGAATATAAGAATTGGGCATACAGGCAGATATGAGCATATGTATAGTGTGACTAAAAAAAGAACCCGAATAGCTGTTGTGTTTCTTCAAGAAGTGATGATTTTTCAGGAAAAAAGTGATCTAGGAAGTATGGTGATGTACAGATTTTTCAGGAAATAAAGTAAGGTTTGGTATAGTGTGTCAAGTATGGTGTTATTGAGCTTTTTGGGAAATGAGTATGTACAGTGTGTTCCTGGGAAATAAGGATAAGTGATTTTCTGGGAAATGAGTGTGTTCCTGGGAAAATAAGGATATGAAGTGTGTTCCTGGGGAAAATAGGATAAGAAGTAATTTTCTGGGAAAAAGGGTGATGTATTGAATTTTCTGGAAAATAGATGAAGAGATATTTTGGGGACAGGAGAACTCTTGTGGGATAATTTACCCTATGTAGACAATGCCGTGGGTTCTGAAAGGGTGCTCGAAACAAATTGGGGGATTTGTTTTCTGTCCGAGTAAGCTTGTTCGGTCCATAGGAGGTGGTACCTATGAAGGGAGTGATGTGAGTTGTCTCCAAATCAGAGTGAAGGAACAGAAAAGGGTTAGGTCGCACTTTGCTCCACTACACTGTATCAGCTGAAAATGGATTCACGACCCATTCCCGCCTTTAGACTCAAACTTTGTTGTTCCTGCAGTGAAATAGTGTTTTTCGAGGCTAGTGGAATTCGTTGAGTGAGATGATTGTTTGGCTTTAATGCCCGAGTTAAAGTTCTACATGGGTGCGGTAGATTTGGAGGACTTATAGTGGGGAATTTTTGAATAGTTGGATTTGTATGATAACTTGTGAGTAAATTGAGTAGAGTATTTAGTGTATTGGGTTTTGTATAGTGTCGAGAATTGGTTCAGTGTCAGGTAATGCTACATGGTTAGGATATGTAGATTTTAAGACAAATGTTGATTGAAGGCAAGGTTGTTGATTTTGAGACAAATATTCCCGGAAATGTAGAACCTGGTGTAAAATAACTTTTCATTATGTAAAATTTTGGCAGTGGATGTGTTAGTTAAAAAGTGAATTCAGAAGACTGGTCTGAGAGGGTTGGTTTGAGCGATTAGAATAACATAGTGTAAACATATGCATATAATACTTACTTTTTTTTTCAAGAGAGAGAGAGAGATTTACTTTCCACTTATTTAAGTTGCACACCATGTTAAAGCAAGTGTTTGTGCTGTGCGGTGTAATTCAATGAAATTCTGGTGTTTATATTTTGTTCTGGTACTGTGACTGGTGCGATATTTGCTAAGCTGTCAGATGTTTATTGTTTTTAGGCCCAGTGGCCGGGTTTGAAATTGTGTCAAAATTTACTCTCACACTTGTTAAGTTTTACAATAAATATAGGCCAAGTGGCCTTTCAAAATCCTAAACCTTAGTGCAGTGAAGTTTTAGATATTTTCAGTTTAAATTTTCATCACATGGTTCAAGTGCATCCCCCTCAGCAATGACTGAGGTGGTAAGGTAATCTGAGGTTATAGTGGTAAAATCAATGTTTTTGTCCTAACTAGCTAATTTGATCATCGTCACTTCCAAAAGGTTATTTACACGTGTACATTGTATACCATTAAATTTTATTGTTTACAAATTTGGTACACATGCAAACAATAGTTACCTTTTCTTACACTTTCAGCTGTACCTACTCATCAAACGCAAACAACGCAAACAATACAATAGTAACTTTTGGGAGTTACCAAATTCAGTGGTGCATTTTATTTTATTTTTCTATTTTGTTTCATGGCCTTATTCAAAATTTCAGTTTTGTTTTGAAATGCATCCACCCATCTCCCAAATTTAATTTTTCTATAATTTCCATATAAATTGCAATATCAGCATAAATATAGTCTCTTTTGATAAATAACTTCAATCCATATTTTTTCACCATAACAATAGCACGTTGCATGGCATCCCAAATGTGTTCTATTACGTTCGGATCTGGGGACTTGGGTGGGAATGGCAATACCTGAAACTCAGATGAATGCTCCTCTAACCATAATGTAACGTCCCGACACTTGTGCATTGTCCTGCTGGAACAGGCCCAACCCATCAGCTGGAATACAGGACATGAACGGGCGTACCCCGTCAGAAAGGATGCGCACAGGGCGTTGGCTTGTCACAGATTTTTAAAGACACAGACGTTTGCTGGTCACAGACGTTTGGAGTCCCAGTAAGTCCAACTAAATACACCCCATTCCAATTCGGACCCCCACCAGCCGGTACAGTTCCCTGTTGACACGTGGCATCCATGACTTCATGGGGTTTGCGCCACACACGAATCCGTCAATCTGCCCGATACAGTTGAAACGCGTCTCGTCAGACCGGGCTACCTGTTTTCAGTCATTAAGTGTCTAGTGGCGGAGTTGCTGTACCTAAGAGAGGCGCATAGCCCTGGGTCGTGCACCCATCAAAAGGACTCGAGTTGTGCGTCGGTTCCCAAAGCTCATATCGTGCAGGGCACGTTACACAGTCTGGACGCTGATGCATGTTCAGGCCCCAGCACTGAATTCGGATATCTGCGAGAGTGTTGCACACCTGTCGCGTGAAAGGATTCTTGACAACTGACGATGGTAATGTTCATCCAATGTCCTTTTACGGCCACACTGGTATCGTAGGTTGGAGGTTTTGCCGGAATTCTTGTAGTCACGGTACACCCTTGCAATGGTCGTCCGTGAAAATTCGAACTTCGTTTCTACCTCCGAAACACTATGGTCCATCTCACGAGCGCCAACTATGACACCGCGTTGAAAATCATTTAAATCGTTATTACTTGTCATTCTCATGCCGGAAACAACACTGACGGCTAGCAAATATATTATCGATCGTACTATCGCTTTATATACGCCCTGGCGGACGCAACCGAGTACGCGCATAGTTGACGTTGCTATGTATTTTGCATAAGCTCGTCTGCACTAGCTTTTTTTGTCACTTCAGTGTATTTCTCAGTATTCTTATTTCAGTGATTCATGCTCAACGTGACACTTTCTTTATGGTATCATATAACATTTAGAAAGCTTTACCTGGCAGAAAAATTTATTTTTCAATTATTAAATCTGTTAAACAACTATTCCTCTCTACGAACTCAGCATAATAAGATCTTCTAAAGAATGTGAAGCCTGCTCAAAGTAATCCCTAATTCCTCTTCTTTAGAGGGAGAAATGTCGTGCCAACTTGGACCGCATGATGTAAGTAGAACATTGCATCCTATGGCAGACGAATTAAACACAAATCTTTTGCTGGGGTACACTCGTTAAACGGGTAATATTATCGATCGTACTACAGCAAGTACTAATTAGTTAAGTAGAAATTATTTAACTATTCAAGAAAGAGGGAAAACCTTTATAATGATTCTTTCACTAACATCGTTTCGCACGGATCAAATTTGGGAATATTAAAATGAATAACCACAAGAGATAAGCGCTGTCGTCAGAGGCGGGCATTTTTGGGGAGGAATATGTAATATCTTGGAAATAATTTCCGCAACATCAATATTGCAGCTTACGCAAAGTATGTGGTGGAAATCTTCTCGTCAGTCCTGTACGTTTTCGAGTTTCGACTAACCTTTTACACCAAAAGATTGCGTTACACCTCATCTCCTTGGAAGCAAAAGCCGGTTTCCTGTACCAAAGAACATAAAGCGTGGAGAACGCCAACTCTCATAGAGATAACATAAAACTGTCAACAACAACGCCCCCACATCTTAAGGGGTTATATGCTCTGCGGGAAAGTTAGCATTCAGGAGAAAAACACACTAGTGGAACTACGGCAGCTGCGCTATTCTGTAATAAACGATACTTTCCTTTGATTTGATGACTATTTACCTAGAGCAGTTTTTTGTTGCTGTTGTTGCTGTTTTCGGATATCCAGCCCATCTCTTATTTTGGTGAGAAAATATGCAATAGCATGTAATTAAATTTTAACAAATATTATAGTTAGGCCTAATGATCCATTCAAAATGCAGACATTCCCAGGTATTTGGCATTACTGAAAATGTTTCTAAAGAACTGATAAACAAACAAAAGCTTCAACTAACCCGATTGTCGTAAAAAAACTGACATATCCGATTTGCGAAGTGGTTATGCTACCGAGAAGGTAACAATCACGTGCTTTGAGTAGCTCGGCCGATTGCTCTTTACCCAAAGAATTCAAGTCTACATAAATAGGCGTGCTCAGTATGTTCCGGCATCACCTTGTATGTTGGATTCTCTGCACTGCATTTTAATTTTTAAGATATGGCGCCGCTAGTTACGTCTTTGCCGAGACTTAAATTCTTCTCAGTTAGATATTATTTGCCTGTAGCCCAATGGCTTTTGCCACACCGCATTTGGAAGGAGATAAACGCACTTCACGCAAGAAGGGCGCTATATTTCCCAAACTTATCGGTGCAAATATATGGAGGAAAGTGTAATGCTTATCGCGTATAATTATTGTACTTTGGCTGCTCGATGTGCGAGTATAATTAGCCATTCTCTGTCCACTGTTGCATAAAGATATCCACAAGTCTCTTCAGCGTCTCTCTGTTTTAAAACGCACTCTTGAAAAAAAAATATTGTATGCTTTCGAATTTCATTCACCCAACTTCCACATGATCTTCTTCTGCTTCCTTTCCTTCCCATACGACCCAGTTTAAAATTCAAATTTTCTGGCCGTGGTCAGTTTTTCAAGAACTATGTCCAATCTTTAGGAATTGAGGTTTAATCGTTGTTCATGATGTCATCAACTCGTGTCTTTTGTGTTCAATGGGATCCTTCTCATACTAGTTTTCGTTACGCGAAGGTGACACCGTTTCATCTTTTTTCAGTGGTGCCTATCGTCTACCTGTCTTTTTAAGTTAAGTTGCATGTCAGCGATTCGTAGGTAGTAACTTGCGAAACGCACTGTTTATACAAGTTTCTTTTAAGATATAATTGCAAATGTTTTTGCAAAATTTGAATGTTTCTTACAAATGCTTTCCTGCTAAATCTCATATGCCAAAACCATTATATTTTGTGGTCCCGGACACTTCACAATTCGCCCAAAAAATGACTTAATCTTTAATTCTGGTAGATACGCATCACTGTTGGTCCACTCCATTTACTTCCTTTACTGGATTCCACTCGAGAGTTACAGAAAATATGCAGATATGGATTTTATTTTATTTTTAGTGATGCATTTGATAAATACCAGTTCCAGTTGTAAACAATGCAGTGTACAATAAGTCAGTCTGCAGTATTCTACATTTTCTTAAGTATTTGTCGAATTTTAGCTGCAAAGAACTTAGTGTTCTAGTTCAAGCGTGTGGAAGACGTGAGTGTGGATATTCAGGAGTGTGATCACAGCGAATGCTTATGTCTTGAAACGTAGAAAGTGAGCGAATAAGTTTAGGAGCAACGCTATGGATTATGTGTTTGAGGAATGTGATCTTTTCTGATGTAGTACTAAAGGTAATTGTTTTTCATTTGCTTTCGTCGCGGCACCTGAGAAAGTTATATGGAGATAGCTTTAGAATATTGAACATATTCGCCATTCGGAACACATTTCACCGTGTATGAGAATTCGGCGTAACTTTCTACAGCGGTAATCATACCGCTGATCTCAGAAGTTTTACAACTGTATTAATGATATTCCTCATTTATTCAACGTAGTTCAAAATTAATTTTCTGAGTTTGTTACGATTTAAACGTACATCTGTTGCAGCAATATTTCTGAAAATGTTTGTAGGAGATGGGCTGACGTTGACCTTCAGATAACAAGCACGTTTCATCTGCGAATAAAATACGAGATAATTTTTCCTTTTAATTTTCAACAAAATCAAATTAAAAATACAACGCCCTGTCTGCAAATAGAAAATTACTAACGAGAAGGATGACTCAGAAAATTATATATCGGAAATAATGGTCCGCTTTATCCGCGCTAGAGAAAATAACAATTTTTCAATCACATGTTTCGTAAACATGTTATATACATTCATGTTTAAAAATTAGGGATCAACGACGAAAGGCTAAATTTCGTTCGCGCAAGTTGTTGGTTAGCGGTAAAACAGGGACGTCATTGAAACACTTAAGAGCAAGTTATGTGAGAGTGTTTGGTAGAATGCAAATTGTCAGGAATCACGTGAGAGTTGTGTTCTGCGCATGGCAGATAAAAGCTGAAGCATGAGTGGGAAAAAGTGTTTGTTTGGTCGGTGTTGAAGTGTGAGTCTCTGTTTTGTGGTTAATTTACTCGAAGTTCATCTAATGGGATTTACGTGCACGATCTTTACTGATGGACGAATTGTTGGAAAATTGGAAGAGAGGTGGACAACTAAGATATAGAAGAGCAGTAAGGAATCAACAAGAGGATTCCATGAACCGAAAAAAATATTCTGGATATGAAATAGCTTTCAGAAGATTCAGTAGTGGTCGACCATGCAATCAGAGTGTTCAGTAGTGGTCGACCATGGAATCAGAAGGTTCAGTAGCGGTCGACCATGGAATCAGAAAGTTCAGTAGTGGTTGATCATGGAATCAGAAGGTTCAGTAGCGGTTGACCATGCAATCAGAAGGTTCAGAAGTAGTCCACCATGTAACCAGAAGGTCCAGGAGTGGTCGACCATGGAATCAGAAGGTTCAGTAGTAATCAACTCCTCCTCGGTGTAGCAGCGGTCTATGCGATGACTTCTGATCGTTCGTCTAAAAGGGGTCTGGGTTCAAATCCCGGTGAGGCATGGATGTTGTGTTTGTCTTACGGCACAGGCTCTGTCCTTTCGCTGTGACCAGCGACCCGAAATTTGGGACGAGCGACTGCATATAGCCCATTGAGTTGCTCACGGTTGTCGTAAACTTCCAATAAAAGAAAATTATTCCACCACAAGATCGTTATCTTGTAGTAACGACTAAAACGTCTCGCCGAATACCTGATGGCAAGTTAGCAGAACAATTGTAATCAACCACGACTACGAAAATAGCGCGCCATATCTTGTCAAATACTTTGAATAATTTGGATTGCATCTCTATAAGCCTGTACAGCGAGTTCCCTTGACCCCAGTACGCAAAACAACTTGGTGTGGATGGTATTGTGAGCACTTCACACGACTAAGGTGGAAAGAACCATTGTTCTGTTCACAGGCGAAATACAATTTCGGCAGTACATCTGAGAGAAACCAGCACGGCGTATTCAGCCAGAAATATCGTAGTAATTGATCATTTCAGGGGTTGTGGAATAATGGTCTGGTATCGAATTTTGGTCAATGGGCTTATAGATCTCTTAGTTTTGGAGAAAGGTTTAATAAATTGTCAGCGTTACTGCCAGTAGATAATTTTAGAAAAAGTACATATGTTTAGTGATTCGGTGAGAAATTCGTCCGTTTTAAAATATTTTTCCTTTTTAATAACCACTGAATTAAAGTTAGCTTTTTTTTTCAGCTGAAGTGTTGTATCATCCTCTGTGAAGACGTTCGTCATCGAGACATTTCATCGATGTCATGACATAATTTGCCCATTTTAATAAGTGTACACATGATCCGTTTTCAGGGATTTGGGCTAATTTGTTCACTGACTGTTTAAATACTTTAGCTGATCTCTTGCAATAAGCATAAGGTCCATTTTTAATGCTTTTAAAGTGTGTGTAATGAATTATCAGCTCATTCCATGAGTCAGAATATAAATTGAATTTCGACAATATTTATGGTATGTTTTCCCTTACACAGATATTCAGAGGGGTATCCTTAGCAATTTTTATCTTTAGTAATATAGGACTTCTAGTTTTAACTTTATCACACAAAAGAGCAATTATTTTATTTCATTTTTGTCCATAACGTGCGTGAAAATAATTAGATATCACTTACAAACCCACATGTCCTCCCTAAAGCATAGACATTTATTCTGTGTTGAAACAAATGGATATAACTTGGGAATTTTTGAACTCAAACCGACAGGCGCACAAGGGGTGCGTCACTGCATGTTAAGTCAAATATCAGCGACACACATTGCATTTATCTGCTTCCTTTTCCTTACATTCTGATAATTATCCCTTCAAAAACGCAACGAGAACAACTGAAACCGGGTATACAAAAGGCTCTTTGGAACTAGATTATATTTTACCAAGCACGGTAAAACGAAGCTTGGTTGTTTTTAAATTGGTACTCTTGTTCCATGTAAGATCTGAAAGGTATAATTATATTACGCTAGTTAGCATATTTTCCTGGAAGTTTAAATTTCTTGTATTCTGAAATAAAATGTAAATTCGAACTTTCTATGTCCTCCAAGTTCTTCTACACTTCAGAAAAAATCAATCGTAAATCTCTAAATAGTTTCAAGTATTATTTATGATCTGCCTTAAAAGTGTGCAGTAAAATATCACAAAAAGCAAATACATAAAATAGAATCTGGTTACTTCTTAAGTTGAGCTTTCATGGATACTCTAATTTTATGGTTGGAGTGAAAACTCGTTAAATAGCATACGTAGGCTGCAAGTATAGCGCTGTTTCGGAAAGATGAAGCTTCGTTAAAAAATGAAAGCAGACGTCTAAACATATAGTATGCTATTGAGATCAATACCCTACGTTGAGAAAATAAAGAGTATCTATTAGGAAAATGAAAAAATCTCCATCAGAATTTTTTTTCAAATGACAAACCAGAAAGCTGAAAATTTAGGGGTGCGCAATGATTCTAATGGTTATAACCTAGCAGAGAAATGGAAGGATAGTTTGGTAGATATGAGGAAATTTATAACGGATTTTGAAATAAAAAATATTTTTTTCTTTTCAAAGCAAAAATAATAAACATACTGCACATTTCCAAATTTTACTATCACTAGAGAACCTCAACTTCACATTTACGAAAGCTAAAAAAGCTGAATTGGTTCATTTGGGAAAGGAAAGGGTGGTAAAATTAAAAGAAACTGTTTTTATGATCTTGACTTCGGGATCAAGGGACTGACGTTAACAGGCAGAATTCTGAAATCCCGTACATTACGAAAATTATTTCACAATGAAAAAACTCTACATTAAAAGTTTCAACGTTCCAGGTTGGTTGAAATTTGAATTTTTTCACTAATTTGAAACCTGGAGCCAATACCTGGAGTCGGGATTGCAGCACAAAAATATATTTCCAAAAAAACATTAGGAAATCAGCAGATTACAAAGTTCAGACTGCTTTGTGTTAGAGATTCCTCAACTCAAGCAACTACGTCTGATACCGGTATCTTTCTTGAGATAGCAAAATTAGAATTATATCGTAAAGTCCTCTTTTCAATTTCAGTGAGACTATGACCGGACAAGTTGACAAACACTTCATTATCTGGATACACTATTCTGTTATTAGTACTACTAGTATTATTATAAGTCTGTTTATTCTTGTTACCTGCTATCAAATTTTGGAATGAGATGTTTAGGATCAAAGGACTGTGTTGAAGACAAAAACTCGTTAGGAATTTATGAAATTCCATGTTAATGTAGCGCTTCGTATATAGGACATACCCGCAGAGCCTTGCGTTTTCGATTGAAGGAGCACAAGACCTACATTCGGAATTGTGACCTACAGAAGTCATCGATGGCTAGACACTGTTACGAAAAGGACCACAGATTTGTCTTTGAAGAAACAAAAACTTATTGACAAGCCAGATTCAAACTCCAAACTTGATAGTTTGGAAGCTTTCCATATATATCAAGAAGTCTTCGCAACTTGTTAATGACATGTCATCTACGCCATTTCTATCAAACGCGTGGAAGCATCTAACCAAAACACGTAACTGTAAACACCATTTATGATGTCATATACAATTTGAAAATTTACGTGCGATTCGTACTGATGAAGCTAGGTCAATACCCAACGAAACCATGGTCGGCTTGAGAAATAAAAAAATAAACATTTGTGACAACTACGTTGTATTATCTTATTATTTATATAATCGTCACAAGACTGTAGTCGTTGAGATAAAGAAGCATAACCTTTGTTTTATTAAGATTATATCTTGTTACTATAGCATTAAAAACCATTTCAGAACGTGATTTAAGGTTCACAGGCAGAAGCATCATGCTTGCTTACGCGTTAGGCAGAAACATCATGCTTGCTTTCGCGTTAGGCAGATATCACCTTCTGCAGAGGCTGCCACATAAGAAGTATGTCGGTTTTGGAGAAACTGCAAAATCTCCCATTTTACGGTGACGTTCGGCTGAAAATGATTCTGTTTTACGCAGACCTCACCCTATACAATGTCAATTCCGGGAGACCATATGGTCGTAAACACCCCACCAATTAGATAATGTATTGCAATTCCTTTATAATGCTATTTTTTTGCTGCTGAGTTTCATTTTTCAAACCACGAAAAGTCTATCGACTCTCTGGAGCAAACAAAACAGACTACTAGAATTATTCTTTCCGAAACCGGATGATTTAAAAAAACCGAAATATATTTGGAGTCAAAAAGATGTGTTCATTTTATTCATAATTCTCAACTAGTTAAATTTCTGCGCCGTTTTTTTTTAATTATATCTATGCAAACGTGTGAGATTTCATTTGTAGTGTTCAGTAATTTAGTTGATTAAAATATTTTTTTTTTTATTGGAGGTTTAACGACCACCGTGAGCAATCTACACCATTTCTATCAAACGCGTGGAAGCATCTAACCAAAACACGTAACTGTAAACACCATTTATGATGTCATATACAATTTGAAAATTTACGTGCGATTCGTACTGATGAAGCTAGGTCAATACCCAACGAAACCATGGTCGGCTTGAGAAATAAAAAAATAAACATTTGTGACAACTACGTTGTATTATCTTATTATTTATATAATCGTCACAAGACTGTAGTCGTTGAGATAAAGAAGCATAACCTTTGTTTTATTAAGATTTTATCTTGTTACTATAGCATTAAAAACCATTTCAGAACGTGATTTAAGGTTCCCAGGCAGAAGCATCATGCTTGCTTACGCGTTAGGCAGAAACATCATGCTTGCTTTCGCGTTAGACAGATATCACCTTCTGCAGAGGCTGCCACATAAGAAGTATGTCGGTTTTGGAGAAACTGCAAAATCTCCCATTTTACGGTGACGTTCGGCTGAAAATGATTCTGTTTTACGCAGACCTCACCCTATACAATGTCAATTCCGGGAGACCATATGGTCGTAAACACCCCACCAATTAGATAATGTATTGCAATTCCTTTATAATGCTATTTTTTGCTGCTGAGTTTCATTTTTCAAACCACGAAAAGTCTATCGACTCTCTGAAGCAAACAAAACAGACTACTAGAATTATTCTTTCCGAAACCGGATGATTTAAAAAAACCGAAATATATTTGGAGTCAAAAAGATGTGTTCATTTTATTCATAATTCTCAACTAGTTAAGTTTCTGCGCCGTTTTTTTTTAATTATATCTATACAAACGTGTGAGATTTCATTTGTAGTGTTCAGTAATTTAGTTGATTAAAATATTTTTTTTTTTTTTTATTGGAGGTTTAACGACCACCGTGAGCAACTCAATGGGCTATAAGCAGTCGCCCGTTCCTAATTTAGGGTCACTGGTTCAAGGGAAGGGAGAGAGCCAGTGCCGTAAGACAAACACAACATCCATGCCTGACCGGGATTCGAACCCGGACCCCTTACGGACGAATGATCAGAGGCCAGCGCCTTAGACCCCTGCGCCACCGGGGCGGCCTAAAAAAAAAAAAAAATATGATTTCAATGGAAGTTTAAAATTTTTCGAAATTAAGTATTCGGTATTTTTAAAAACGCCTTGTACAGATGAAATGAAATAAGGCAGAGATTCCCAAAATGTGCTCCGCGACTCTTCAGGGTGCCGCAGGTCTTGGTCCGGACACCGCTGTTACAAGGAAAAAATGAAACTTATAACTTAAAGTGAAACTCAACGTGCAAATGTTCCATACGTGTACATATTTTTTTTAAATGTTAAAAAAAAAATGAAAGCACCTCATTTTTCTTTTTCTGAAAAGGGAGCAAAGCAAAACACAGTTCTAGAATTATTCACCCGAGTTCCGGACTGGAACGCTCTTTGAAAGCTTGGGGTGAAGCCGTGCGGATCTCTGTCCCCCTGCAGTCTCAAAATGGACTGAGCAAGGCAAGCTGAAACGATAATGTTCTATCGCAGCATTATTTGCCGCTTATTGTACCATGCAGTCTTCATTGGAATCATATGTAGCGTGTAAGAGCATTTGATCGAACTGAGCTGCTATGTTTTAATAACTATGAATGTAGTTATTTCTATGTACGTTTGTGTTGGTTTATGATAATGGACAATATTTTTAGTAACCAGCGTGCTGTGGAAGTTGCACGTAGTTCTAACACGTCCAGAAATTATGATCACACGAAGGGATTTCGGTTTCACGTGCTCGATTGTTAAGAACGAAGAACGTCCTCAGTGTGTAATGTGTGAGATCCGCATGAATGCAAGCTAGTAATATAAGTGACTATTTTCTTTTAAAAAAATACCAGAAATGCGGCTTTAGGCATATTTTTTTTTTTTTACTTTTGGAAACAGGGCTTCACACGAAAAATGAGACATGTTAAGGGCGTCGCGATCTCAAACAATTTAGGAACCCATAGTATAAGGTACAAATGAAAATAATACAATTGAGTTGAACGTGTTATTGATTGAAGAGAGAGTGAATTTAAAGTTGTCGGAATGGGAATTATGAATGTATATTAAATACAGGGTGATTTGCAAGAAAACAAATTTGCTTTCTGTTCTTGTACCATCTGCAATTATTTTAGTTAAATACAGTTGGATGAATCAAATTAAGTCTTCGGCAGTTTATTTAAAATGGTGTACAATATTTTTCTGTTCATCTGCAATAAGTTGGTGTTACCGATATTTTTCCATATACCTGTTCGTCCCTGAAACATTTATAAAATGACGCCACATCTAAGAGTAAATGAAAATTCTAAATCGTCTGCGAACATCAATTAAGATTATTTTATTTTATATATAATCGGAACATGTATTAAAAGTAAAAGTACATATATTCTGAGAAAATAAAAAAAATAATTAAAGGGGCAAGTATTATATTGATGAGAGTAAATCACTGCAGTTACTGACATATGATTACACTTCGAATGTCGTCAGGTGTCGGCGCCGGGACTGAATATTCTCAATAGCATGCACATTAACTTTAACGCAATTCTTAATTAATCGGTTGGCATTCACTAAAGAAATCATAATCTTTACATTTCACATTGGGTAGTCTACAACACGGACAACCAGTGTTGAGCTTAAACGTTTTCCAGATTTTCACGTTGTCCAGCAAATTACATAATACGAACATCAGTAAATGACTAAACCAAATACGAGCACCTCCCTTGTGAGAAAATGTTTCAGCATA
This sequence comes from Macrothele yani, assembly GCA_039090855.1. Taxonomy (NCBI): domain Eukaryota; kingdom Metazoa; phylum Arthropoda; class Arachnida; order Araneae; family Macrothelidae; genus Macrothele; species Macrothele yani. The sequence goes on along the minus strand of CM076999.1, from coordinate 32,018,022 downwards.
AATTCACAAAGTAAAACGTCTCATCTCAAAAGGAAATATCCCTAGTTTTATCAAAATCTCCTTTTACAAAAATTGCCTACTTTTTCTGAGGGGCACGTAAACAATTCCTCTCCACGAAAACTCAGTGCAATTTGCGCTGTTTCACTTGCTCTCCACTGATATATGCTGAAGAGACCAAGCCCAATATACAGCTCCCCTCCAGTAGAACGACTTTCACATAGTTATTTTTTCTACTGCTAAGAAATATTTGCGCTTATCTGTACCATATTGCCCTCTGTCCGTTAACCTTAAGTTGAATATAACTTATCTCTTTCTTAAATTTACATTTAAAATAAGCGGGGTTTAGAAAGGCGGTAGCTCACGGACGTCTCCCACTAAAATACAAAATTTGGTTTCGAGGTGAGAATTTCTCTAGAAATAAAGACCAAATCCTAATAAAACGTAAAATGAAAGATTCACAATTTTGTAAGGAAGTCATCCTTGATATTAGGAGTCCAGTGACGAACCACTTACAAAGGAAAGATACCGATAATATTTCAGTGTCTTCAAATATCCGCAAATATTGCGCCGTAGTCATCTGCATGTGCAATTGTCATAGTTCGGTATCTATGTTTCCATTTCGTTGGTAAAACATGGAAAAGTATGAGCACTCAATGTCAGATCTCCATGATTAGGAGCAGTAACTTTACCCAGAACTTCTGTTCTTGTACTCGTGACACATTTGATATGACAATCGCGCTAAGTGGATGATCTGTCAAATAACAAGCCTTCGGGAACCAAAGGAATTGAACTTCGAAGTATTTAAAACCTACATTTGCTTCATTGGTGAGACTACAAATAAAAAACAAAGTGTGAAATTCATATCACACGATTAAAGAAGTAGACCTAACTATTATGGGACATTTTCAAAACATTCAATTAGACTGTCAGAATAAAGCAACTAACGTATCCATATTAAGCATTTTTTATATTTCATATTTTTATTTTATTTTGCGAGCACAGACAGCAGGTACAGATGATGACTTGTCCCTCAGCTTTCGAGAAACCAGGAAAAAAAAAAGAAATGCTGAAAATCATACCTAACCTTTAAGACCACCATTCGCTACAGAGTAATTAATATTCAGGTGTTTTCCTAATTATGATGCACATCTATTTGAATTTGATCCCCTTTTACTGGAAAAAGTATTTACTTCGGAAAATACCTTATGTAGTATTTATTATAAAATACCATAGATTTTTGATAAACGATTTCTTATACTCTTAGTGTGTGGTGCTTAGCTTATCAAAAAATCAATTAATAATATAGTGCTTTGCTTAAAATTATTGCTTAAAGATATACTAACAACAAACTACGAATACTTGAATCTCTCTAAGTATTCCCTTTCAAAAAATAATTTATTTTACATTAAATTTTCACATAATATTTCCGAAAATCCAAGATACAACACTATTGAAAGCTTTTAATCGGTTAAATATCCAACTACAGCTACTTTAGTAAACAAGAAAGCTGCCGTCTCCTTAAACGCTTTGTGTTTATCGAATAATTCCACGTACATGTCGTAATGAAAAATTACAAGATCTGAATTTGAATAAATTTTCAAATTTTTGTAAGACACCTTTATAATCGTGAATGCATTTTCCATTACTCTGCACTCACGTTACATTACGGTTTACCAAACCAAAAAGGACATACTAACTGTTATCCACTCAATGCATAAAAACATTCGTGCACATGAACCAATTGGATGAGTACCGTCTTCACACGATTTTAATGATATTAAAATATAAAATATATGTACAATTAAAATACACTAAAACACTCTAACACTTTCAGAGTGACAGTCGCCCCATCATCACGTGTGATCGGATCTCCCAAAGCGTTCAGTATAAATATCTGTAGTGCGCCATAACTGCAATCGACGTAACAGAATTTTGCGACGTACGCGCCATCTGTCCTGGCGGTTAAACCACGATCAGAGCGACACCACATCACAAATCGTAAAACATGATTATAACTGCAACATTAAGTATTAAAGTCTAAAAAAGGAAGATGACCAATTATCTTGCCAAATTTACCGGGGGTTCGCTTTACTCGATCAAGAGTCCCGTTGAGGCTTTAGATAGACTTAGGGTACTTCAGCCACACCCAGGGCCTCTCATTTTGGCGTCTTTAGATGTTGTAGCATTGTACCCTAATGCACCGATAGAGGCCACACATCAAATTATGGAGGCTAAACTTATTAATACCCGCGTCCCCCCCCCTCGAAATTTTGGCTATTATGAATGCTTTGCGATTTGTTAAGCACCATTCGTTTTTTAAATTCCAAAGCTGTTTTTATCAGCAACTTGAAGGTTCCCCTATGGGTTCCGCTCTTTAAGCAGTTCTCACTGAGATCCTGATGCAGGATCTTGAGAACAAAGTTATTAGTGAATTTCCCCTTCCCCCCTTTTATTTTTAAGGTGCGTTGAAGATGTCTTGGTTGCGTGGCCTCACTCCCAAAATGATTTATTTTGTTTGGCCGACGTACTTTCTTCAAAGTATCCCACTATCAAACCCACGGTACAACTTCAGTCTAACTGTGAAATTCCTTTTCTAGATTTTTTCATTCACAGGCACCCAATCTCCAACCACTTATCTTTTTCGGTCTATCGTAAGCCTTCTGCCCCGGGTTCCTTAATCTCATTTGCCTCTTTTCATCCAATGCAACATAAAGTTCCTGCACTTTACTCTTTGTTTCATAGAGCATTTACACACGCTTCCACCAGGTTTTCCTTTAATAAGGAAATGAATTACATTTTTGATTTAGCCCACTCGTTCGGCAATCCTCGACAGATTGCTTTTAAAATTTTTCGTCGAGTTTTTGCATCCCGTCGACCTCTGTCAACTTTGGTCGGTGATCCACATGTTATTAAAACGTTTGTTGGAAAAATGGATTTCCTACCTGGTTTTACTACTTTAATGTCTAAAATTTGCTCTAGAAACCGGTTACATTTTGGCGTGTGTGTTAACAACCTATATCTGTTTTGAGGAAAGACCGCCAAGGAATTGATGATTCACAGAGGTGGGGTGTTTATTGCATTCCACTATTAGACAATGGCTCGCATGAGAGTATTAACTATTACATAGGTTCCACTCGTCAGAAACTGTGCCTCAGGCTGCAGGAACATAAATATAGTTTAAATGCAAGCTATATCTGTACAGCACTTACCAAGTGCATTGATTCAGAAGAATTAATCCCTGATTGGGACAATGCCAAAATTTTGATAACCCCAGCCTCTACACACATGCTACTGGTGACTGCGAGTTTGTTCATTTCCGCGTTCAAACGAAGTTGCTGTAATGATAATTGCCCTTGGGATCTACCTGATATTTGGAGACGTCATTTGTCTACAAGTGTTGGACAATCCACAGAACTATCTTCCGTTTTTAGACTTTAATACTTAATGTTGCAGTTATAATCATGTTTACGATTTGGGATGCGGTGTCGCTCTGATCGTTGTTTAACCGCCGGGACAGATGGCGTGTACGTCGCCAAATTCTGTTACGTCGATTGCAGTTATCGCGCACTACAGATATTTATACTGAACAGTTTGGGAGATCCGACCACATTTGATGATGGGGCGACAGTCACTCTGAAAGTGCTAGTGTGTTTTAGTGTATTTTATTGGTACATTTATTTCATATTTTAATATCATTAAAATCGTGTGAATGCGGTACTCATCCAATTGGTGTTATCCACTCGTTTGTGAGTTTCTTTGCGGCAAGATATCGTAATGCTTCTGTCCTATTGGCACACATTTTGAGAACAGTATGTATCACGTAAGATTACAATCCTTAAATTTCAGGCACTAATAATTATTTCCTATGTAAACTGTAATGTTTGGTTATCTCTCTGAACAGAAAATTTGTGTGAAACACTCGTATTTCTGCTTCTACTAGCAAGCATTTATAAAGGTCCGTTTGTTCTCCTTCAGATAATATTTCGTAATTGAAGTTATTTTTACGTATGAAAATAATTAAACATTTTAAGTGTGGTTATGTTCTCCGATGTTACACAAAATACAACATGAAATCTCGTAAGCATTAAAGCTTTTGTTTCGCCTAAGGGAAATTTGTGAACGCTATGAGTAATGACTTGAATATAAAAAAAAATTAAAAACTTTCTTTATTGCTGTATAAACGTCTGCGAATAATTATCCTTTTATTATGGTATCTAGGTACAATGATATGTCTCGCAGGCATTCATTTTGCCTTCAAGCTCAGCTTTTTTTGTTCAGTTAAGTTCCCTTAGTGTTATATATTTTCGGCATGATCCCATGAAAGAAATGACTCGAATTTTCTGTTCCGTGTGACAAAATTAGGTAAACCCCTTACTGCACATTTTTGACCGGTCGGTCTGTTACTGTATCGGGGAGCGAGTTGTGTGTAATTTAGCTGAGCTACTACGCTACTTTAGCAGAACTGACGATCTTGAGCACAAGAAAATGATTCATTCCTCTCTCGCGTTTTTCTTTCAAGATTTTTCTCTCTTGCCAAGCCTTTAAGTCAAATCAGTGTCACGGATTTAGAATAAAAACGCCCTTCTTAGGGCAAAGTCCTGTGTCAGCCTTCACAAGTCGTTAGTATCAGATTAAGGTACTTCGACGTCCTGCCGGTTCGACTAGTGTTAGGACTCGTTTATCCAACACTAGGCTAAAGCCCGCGCCCAGATTTCTTAGTTTTTGCTTGGGTGAGATATCCCCAGGGTGCCCACTCTGCACTTGGAAAAGTTTCTGCCTCTGTGATCAGTTCTCTCACACAGAGATGCCTCCTGCAAACGAGAAGAAAAAGCCCAAGAAGGAATACAGGGTGACCAGACAGGTGTTCATACCGTTGGATAGGGTACCGGACCAGCAGGAAATCCACGAAGATGGAGTTTTTTCCCCGGCCTATCTCGGGTGGAAGGGGAGAAACCCTCCCGCTCTTCGAAGATCCCTTTGAAGGTCAACCGGGACATCATGACTAGTAGAGTGGAGATTCCAAACTAGTTCATGGACAGGATCAGTGAGTTTGTGACCAAGGTGGAGGACGTCCTGCAGAACACCTCTAAACCCGTGCACAGATCCTGTGCCAGCTACATTAGGGCATTGCTTGCATAAATCCCTGATGCCAGTGCCAAACATGGCATCACGGTTGCCAGTCTCGAAGCGAGAATGCAACAAGGTGAAACAGTAAGGGAGCAGCGTAAAAGTACTCCCCCAGAGGACACTTCCTATGCCGCAACGGCTAGGAAGGGGGCAAAGATAGTTCCAGGGCCGACGCTAGATTCACGAAAAAAGAACGTGGTGGTAGAAAAGATGCACGTCTTCTTGGTCTCTCCCACCGATGACTTGAAGTCCGCGGATGACATCAAAAAGGCCATCCAATACGCAGTCAACCCGTCGAAGCTGCAGATTAAGGTCAAAGGTGTAAGCAAGGTGCATAAGGGAGGGGTGGCGGTCGAGTGTTTGAAACACGAGGACCTCGCCAGTCTGAAAGAAGAGCTGCGGAGCAATCCCCTGACCAGGGATAGCACCCACTCAAAACCCCTCAAAAGTGACTCCCGCGTCTAATTGTGTATGGCGTCGACGGGAAGGTTTCGTTTGAGGAATTTGAGGCCGGAGTTAAGGAGCAAAAACCTGAACTCGAAGGGGGCATCTCGGCGAAATTCACCATCAAGGCCAAAGGGGGTAAGGCCCACTGGGTGGTGGGGGCTGAACCCCTGGTCTACAAAAGGCTTATTAAGCGAGGAATACTGAACTTGGGTTTTTCAGTCGTGGGCTTAAAGGAGTTTATTTAGCAAGTCCGATTCTTCCGTTGCAACGGCTTCGGCCACTTCAAGAGTGGTTGCAAGGAAGCAGAAGACAAGTGTGGGAAGTGTGGTGAATCAGGTCACCGGCACCAAGAATTCACTGCTGCTCCAAATTGCAATAACTGTGCTTCCGCTAACGCATGGTTCAAGCTAAAGCTGGAGACGGCCTCAGCAAGACCTGTCCTCTCATCAGAGAGCTGGAGCAGCAGAAAAGTCGGATAACCGCATTGACGTCTTTCGACAAATAATTGCAACTCTTATGGGCAAACAACATTTCACTTAAAACAATTGTAAAGTCGTTTCAACAAGTTTCAATTTTTAGACGTAGTAGTACGACTCTTCAAGCAAAACTACTATTAAAATTGTTTTTCCGAAAAATTTTACTACAAGATTTGTAGTTCCCATCAGCAATTCCAAAATCTGATTAAACTTTAATCAGTTGGGTAAAAATTCAAACTCCATAATGTTCCTGCATTTTATAAAATGATTCTTCCCAAAATCTTGCTATTTTTTTAAGTTCCATAGTTATTTTTAATACACATTTTCCGTAGGAAATTATAGCAGGATACTGATAATATTTGATCTCTAACTAAAATTTATTCTGATGTACTTCTTTTGAATATGATGACATATTACTTATATTGTTTTATGAATTTCACCCTGGGAAGAAATGATTGCTTTAATGCAAGATATGAAACTACTTACTAGGTCTGAACGATTAAGCAGAACGCTGTTAATTGAAATGTACTATCAATATTAAATTTAAATTTCATACACCCTTACCGCAGCATTTCGCGAAAAGCCCATTAAGTCAGCGGTTTCTGAGCAGCTAAATACTTTTATAAATATCCGATTACAAAAAACGGATGTTTTTACCTATCATACCGTATACACGAACTAAACACGTAGGTGTTTGAATACCATTGTCATTTCAAATCAGCGTCAAACATAGATGCATTAATTTTTTTTGAGCACAAACAAAAAACCGAAAAAATCTGGCAAAGAGAGTAAATTTAGAGTTTCTCTTCCTTTCGGATAACCTTCGGGGAAAAGGGAAGCAATTCAAATGTCTGGGCACCACATCCTTCAAATATAATTGCATCCCTATGTTGAGAAAGTCGTGAAAACATTTCACAGCTTTGTCTTCTTTAGTTTTTGTGTTTAGAAAATACAACTTAAATTACGTCGCCTATTGTATATGATTGCCAGTCTGTTCGATCTATATATTAGTCGTTTGGCAACTGATAATATCTAGGTCGTGAGCATTATTTCGAAGTCACTAAGTTTTTTCTTTAAGAGTGTTCGCCGGCGCGTCTCGGTTTGACTAAAAAAATGGTTTACGGTTATTCATCTATAGAAGGAAGAGTTAGCTTTTCTTTAGTCCGTTCGTCTGTCCTTGAGAAAAATAAATTGTTTTGGATAAAACGGAAGTTTTCTTTTTTTACTAGATTCAGACGGATTCTGTAATACGTGGTTTCCGATCTGAGAAAAGGTATGAACATTTACCACACGCTTCCGTGAAAGAGAACTTTTCACAAAAAGCTTTTCGAATTTCCGCATCTATTTTGTGCAAGAAATGACATTACCTTATATTTGAAATTCACGTATAGTAAACCATTTAATAGTTACATACCATTTTACCACTTTTCAGCATTTCTAACAACAAATTTCATGACTAATTTTCATATTTGAATGAATAATTTACATTAGATTTCTGAATACTTTCCAAAATTTGGTCAGAAGCATTTTCGTAGAAATAAATTTTGATATTCAGGATCTTTATATTTGGCTACAACAATCCTTAAGCTATGTAGATCCATGGCAAAGCAATCACATGAGTTCCAAAAAATGTACATAATGTTTCTGTCTTCGCCCTAACAAGTTGTTCTAAAAACGCTTGATTCACAAACAAATAATCTCAAACGTGAACCATCAAACACTGAAGTCAATGATCACCAATGAAAGATATTTAACCTGTTTTCTAACACAGTTTCTGTATGCTGTTGAACTAAACACTTTAAGCATAAAGAACGGTGACTGCTGTGATGGTGTACTGTGCACCATTCAGAAACATTAAAGCAATCCACAGAATTTTAATTTTTAATGTTATATATAAATGATTTTCAGATTATGTTAACGGCGATCATAAATATTAAAATATTGCAAAACATAAAGTTTCCTCCAAATGACTGAATAAGTATTTGAAAGCTTACATGCGACATTTAGATAACATTTTCCCTGAATGTCAGAGAGAAATCGTAATAACATCGATGTTTATAGTTGGGGAAAAAAGTACTGCATGGCCGTTCCATAAGATCATAATCAGCTATAGAGCCGTTGGATGTGCAAACATTATAGTACTGACGATATTTGGCATGCAATACAGAGAACCTGTTGGAATAGTGTTGTGGTGTTAAATGGCACACGAAACTGTCAAACAACATAAAAAAAAAAAGAATTGAAACATCACTTAAGACATCCCATATGGATATGCATTAGTAAATTGCAGTTAGTAGTCAATACCCTGTTATTCCAAACAATATTGTAACAGTTTGAAAAGTGTACCGAAATAAGCTAAATGGATGGTTTTGCTCTAGAAAAACAAAGAAATGCGTTCCTAGTATTTCGTTGAACCCCCTCTGCCTTGAAACGGCTACACATCTGGCCAGCGTAGACTTCCTTAAGTTCTTAATGCATATTTCATCCAGATGATGATACCAAATATGAATTAGCATCTCCTTTGACGGCATTTTGGATTAGAAATTCCTAACACAAACTTTTCTCGCTAGTTTTGAAAAGGAATTTTCAATTGTGCTAAGGTCTGAGCTATTTCGAGGCCATGGGCAAGACGGTGTTGCGATTTTTGCAGGGTCAGTTTTTCATTTAAAATTTAAAAAAGAAAAATTAATAAGTAAATTGTACCCTAATGTAATGCTCTGTTGTAGGCAGGATATATGTGTTTAAAATTTCCTCTTTTATCTTGATGACGTGGCGTTCCACCGTGTTGAAAAATAACATCCTGGGCGTCGCCCAACTTCTCCCTGATAGACATTTGCAGAGGACGATGAAATATCGTTATGTAATCTGCAGCCGTTACAGTAAAATTTATGAAGTGAAGGCACCCTGCACCTGCGCGGGAAATGCAATCCCAAATCTTTTAACCGTGTAAATACTTTCCAGTTGTAAGTATGGTATTTTTCCTAAACTGGATGAAGGATGTACTGCATTCCGACAGAGCCGTGCAGATTAAATTCTGATTCGTCGGAAAATACCACCTTTTATTAGTCGTCTTCCGTCCATGCTTTTTGTAATTTTGCCCACTTGAGGTGAGCAGACTTCACTTCAATTTTCAAAATGTCTACCCCATACTTCTAAGTCGACTACCAATAGTACGAGTTGTCACTTGCTGTTCGAGTACACTTTCCTAATACGATTTTAAGTCAGTGGATATAGCAAGTCTCTTTCTAAGTGACAGTCTTTTCAAATAACGATCCTAAGTTGGTGTTGCTACTTCCCTAATACCATGCTTCTCGTTCTTTCAGTACCACCAGTTTCCTTCCATTCTTGTAATAGGTGTTACACTTGAGACTGATAAAATCCAACTCTCTGTGCAATATATTTTGTGGAATATCTTCTTCTTTGCGCAGCACACCATATACACCTTTTTACCGAGCAGTCGTTTTAGACTTTTTTCATATATATATAGGGCAAAACAAAGCAAAATTTTGAACAAGAGAAATAAAAATAATAGAAAGACCAACAGTCACCAATTACTTCATCCGAACCAGGCTAGCTTCAAACGATGCAAAGTACCGAATAAAAGAATGTAGGGAAGCATATCAAAGACTGACCTCTTGTCGGCTTCGTCAAGGGCAAGCAACAAGAAAACACTCACTAATCTACTAAGACCAGAGAATTGTGGGTTTTGATATTTTAGTTTGCTTAAAGGACCAGTTAAATTCAGGGGAATAATGTCAATAAAAGGGATAACTAATAAAAACCCGCACCCAGCAAACTAAAACACATTTGCTCGACCTCACAACAAAAATTAAAATTAAAAATGAAGAAAGCAAGCAATTAATATCCATCCAATGACTGTACCAAAGGTAGACATAAAACTTGTAACCTAAAGGAAACACAATACCAGCCAAAAATAACCAGTAATTACAAAAACAAAATTTACAACCTAATCATAAACCAAAATAAATTAAACCAGAAAAAGCAAACAACCAAATTGAAAATAAATCAACAGCCAAATTTAGGAATAAGGAGTACAAATTCCCTCAACACAAAACCAAAAAACATAGATTTCACTCCAAGAGTGAACAACAGGACCAAAATGCAATACCCACAGCTAAACAGGACCATAAACCCCAATACCCACAGCTAAAGGCTAGAAAACAACAAGGCTGCAAAGTAAATAAAAATAATTATAAATGAACAAACCAAAGAGCATGGCTTCAAGCACCAGTAAAGAAAATCATTAAGCCCAACTTAGACAAGAAAATCAAATAGAATATAAAACATAAAAAAAAAACTTAATCAAAGTGCAAACCCACAAAACCTATGATATAAAGACAAACTACCTGTAAAATAATGCATAAGCTAGTGCCTTGCTTTTTCTTAACCTACAATATATACAACCAACTTCTTTTATCATTTTAGTACACAAGATGCCTAGAACCACCAAAATGACCACAGGCAACAAAAATATTAAAGAAATACTACAGAAAGTTCTAATAAAGCAAATACTAACCCCAATCACATAGCCTGCTTGTAAGTACTGAAAAGAGCCCCGAAAAAGTTCTGAAAGAAAAAGAACAGTAGCCAGAGCAAACATTACCTTCTTACCATGCCTGAAGACAACAATACACTACTGCTACTTCTATGGGGTGAACCAACTTAATTCAGGAGCAGGCTTTTTGCAAAGCCATCTAGCGTCCAACTTCGTAACCTTCCTGGTGTGAGCAGATTAAGCCTGGTAAGACTCCAGAAACCAGAATTAATGCACTGAAAAACCTTTACAGTTTATCAGTGCAGACCAGAATACTAAAATGTCCTTCTTGCCAGCAGGGAGGCATTACCCTACTCCCAAGAGTTCAAAAAGTATTATAAAACCCAAATATCACCATTCCTCCCAAACCTTTGAACTTTAACTGTTACTATTTTTTTTATATCTCCTAAAAACCATCTTTATAGTTACCCTTAAGATATTTTTCTAGGCTTTTTTTGCTTTTTTTTTAGATTATTAAAAAAAAAAAAACTTGTAAACTTTTTTTGGGGTATCAAAGGAGAGGAATTGAATTGTGCAATTAGGCTCCTTAGTTGATTGCTAACAACATCATTGCCTAAATGTGTAGAGTAAAGCTTTAATTTAGACAATTCATTCAGTCAGCAAGATTTAAATTAAATTAAGCCTTCCATCCTAATTCTATTTTTGAGAACTATTTTTCTTAATGCTATTTTTAAGAAGTCCTTAGGAACTTGGTTTTCAATAAACTGTTTGATTAGTATAATAACATGTTTTTCTAGTTCAGTGTTTATGCTACATATCCTAGAAAGCCTTAGTACTTGGGATATGAAAACATTTTCTATAACTTTATTTGAAATATTGCTCCACCACATACCATATTTACCAATTTTAAATTTAAATTTATTTCTCTTATGAAAAAGACTTATAATTGGGTTACCTGCATTGAGATTAATAGTTAAATCCAAAAAATCAAGTATTTGGTTATTATCATTCGTTTTATTCAGTTTAAGGCTTTTAGAAAAAATAGCAGCAAAGTCCTTCTCTATATTTCCTGAATTATTAAAGCAAATAAGGTTATCGATATATCTGAAGGTATGAGAGTACCTTTCCGGATTGGAAGTATTTGACTTCATGAATTGATACTATTTAAAAAGAGGAACAAGTTGTAAACGGCTGTACTATGCGTACTACCCATAGGTATAACGTTAACCTGTTTGAAAAACCTGTTATTGTAAAGGATAAAGTTATTTTTAATACAACAATTTAAAAGCATATGCCAAGAAGATTCCGAAATAATGTTGAAGATTTGAAATTCATTAAAGAGTAGCATGAGCGTACCAATAATGTCATCAATCGGAAGGCTGGTATACAGGTTTTCAAAGTCATAGCAATTAGCCTCTGCAGGCGAGCTACCAAAAATTTCCGAAATGACCTCGGCGTTGCTTTTAATAATCCAAAATTTCTTACATGTTAGGTTTACTTTTTATTTAATAATATTTAATACCTGTTTCAAAACTGATTCAAAGTACTTATTTATTACTTTTTTAGGACTTTTGGTACCACAAGCTATAAACCTAAATTTCACCGGTTCCTTATGAAATTTTGCAGTAGCAAATAGATAAGGAAATTCAGGTTCATAACAGTATGCCATTCTTATCCCCAGCTGCTTGTGAAATGCTTTGATTTTATTGCTGATTTCCTTTCTGGAAGCTGAAGTAGGCTTATATGTTTATTATGAAGCTCTTTTGAAATTAATTCAAAATAGAATTTTTTGCAAATAATGGCAAAATTGTTATTTGCTTTGTCTGTAGTAATAAAAATGAAATTTTCTTGCAATTTAAAGAGAGATTTTTTCAATTAAAAAACAACACAAAACTGCTATTGTATAAAATATTTTGTGCTGCAAGATTATTTTTAAATTCCTGAAAAATGATGCATTTTCCATTCAGCAAAGGCCTCAATAGGCATGTTGTAGTCTACGCTAGTTTTAATAATATATTTACCTAAATCTTGATAAAAAACATTCTTGATTCTGTTTTTAGATAGTAGGCCTGAACTTGGCCCCAAAACACAAGATCCTTCTTAAATCGGGATTTTCAATGAAATTTAAATTACCACAGCTGGTCTTTCTATTATTCTTATTTCTCTTGTTCAAAAGTTTGCTTTGTTTTACCCTATTGTTATTTGATCTTTCTTTTATGCAGCCTCTGGCGCTAACGAATTTCAAACCTGTTCAATGGTGTTTGTTGTTTTACATTATGTGCTTTTGCTATATATATATATAGAGTATAATATTTTTTTCGGGGAGGGAGGATATTAATTTTACCATCATCAATTTGAAGTGTACGTAAGGGACTTTAATGTCTGTGTGAAAAGTAATTAATAGTTGTGGATTCAAAAATTGTGGTCAGTATTTCTTCTTCCTTTCTGAAACATTTTCTTTGAAACAAAGGTTAATTTCATTTCTTCGGGCTTACAAAACTCCACTTGGCAATTGAAAGGACCGGTGGTGTTATAAGAACTGCTCCGCCATTTGAGTAATTGCAAAAGTGTTACTAAATGCAGACATATGGGACTGAAAAGAGGTTGAAAGATTTGTTTTTCCTTCCGAGTATTCGCACAAAAATATGACTCAATGAATGTGTAACTAATTGAACTCGCAGAAGCATACATGCTGTGAAAACCCCGCAGAACTAGCTACTGTATGGCACGTAATCATTTTGCGAATCACATTCATGTGTTTTGCTGTGCAAATTGTGTTTGTAATAGTTTTAGTTCGCTATTCAATTGAAATGTATTCAGAAAAACAAATGCTACGGACTGTCTCATTTATGAACCACCGTAATGCTGCCATAGCTAGGGATCTGAATTCTTTAATAACCTAAAAGTAACACAAAGACAACTAAAAATGTCAATTGACTTTGTAATAAGACCAGCTTTACCTTCTTTGGATTTGTGGGATTGATCATCCTGTAAATCACGGTTTTCCTGCCGAAAATTACGGTTATGAATGAACATGACCAGTTCAGATTATACGACTTTTTTATTCCTTTTGAACGCACTGCAGCTGATTATACATACGAACGACAAGACCGTTTTTTTCATATTTCCACGATGTATGGATTATACACCGCTGCGGATGGATAACGGGTCAGATTTCTTTTTTGAATTAATACCCACACAATGGCGTGGATCTCATAAGAATTTTTTCTCGGAATTGTATGGTGTATAAATAATACGAAGGAAAATGCTGAACTTTGAATTAATATGTAAAAAATTTCACCTTCATAACCCGTGTTTTAATAAAACCAAAATTATAAAATTTTAATTTTTTGAGATCAACAACGTAACGAATGGGGAAAAAGAATTGTGGAACATAAAGGAACTTCCTTTGGCAAAAGTGGTTTTACTAGGTAAACACAACTAAGAAATATACTTTTTCACTTTTCGTACGAGAACAATTACCGCATATTACGTACATAAATTATTGTTTTATATTTAAATTTGTTTCTTCTCGCTCCTAAAGTTTGGGAGCTGGCTTTTAGAACTTGAATATATTTATGTATAACTTATTACTACAAACTTGTGATGCTAATATAGAATAAATATAGCAACATTTACTCAGAATTAAATGTTAATGTAACATTAACTAACTTTGCAGAGCGTTTCGCATGGCAACATCAGGACGAATGGTCATAAGTATTCGCCCTTATGATGCCGTGATTACCATTGCTTCCCATCACCATTTGTCCTGATGATGCGGAGCCAAACGTGTTTTGAAACTAGTCGATGATAAATAAACATTTAATTGTGAATAAACGTAGCTATTTTTCTCTATAGAATACATTTGCGGAGTACTGTTGAACACTGGGCATTTATTTTATATATTTATTATATCATTTAAAATATGAATTTCAAACCGATTTTTTTAATGTTATACACTGAGTGGACAGAAATCGCGACATACTTAATTAGAAACGTGTCGGGCCGCCTTTCGTCCCGATATAAGCATCCTCACGAGATAGTGAGACCGCTGTGTCATGAAAACGTCCTTTTTACATGAAACGCCACCCACCCATGTTACTCCGCTGCCCATAGTTCCGTCGTATTTCTATGCGAAGGACCTAAACTGAAACGTAAATATGCGCAGCATCCCGAAGAATTTCCACTCCGTCAATGTCCGATTTTTGGGGAGGCCGACCCAGGAAGGGACTTTCTACAGAATGTTTTTTTTTATTGGAGGTTTAACGACCACCGTGAGCAACTCAATGGGCTATAAGCAGTCGCCCGTCTCTAATTTAGGGTCACTGGTTCCAGGGAAGGGAGAGAGCCAGTGCCGTAAGACAAACGCAACATCCATCCCTCACCGGGATTCGAACCCAGACCCCTTTCGGACGAAAGATTAGAGGCCAGCGCTTAGACCACTGCACCACCGGGGCGGCACAGAATGTTCTTCTAACCATTCCCTAGGAACTACGGCTCTATATGAAGCTCATTATTTTGCTGGGTGAATATATTGCCTGGTTTGTGCATCAATACCATTAACGAACACAGGTGGTCTACATGGTGGGACATGTAGAATTGACCGTTCAGGTCACCTAGATCTGCTCGTATGAGAGGTCCGAACATATGCTGGATGAACACTTTCCAGACCGCAACAGAGAACATACTGACGAGAACAGTTCCTCGGAGACCTACACTAGCCACCTGTTCGTGCGATTTCCTCTAGATCGTACTTTCCATTTTAATGAAAACGTTCCTTCCTTCTGTTTGTTATATCCTTTTCGAATATGTACCTTCCCTAGTAGGAGGAAACCAGCTATTAAAATAACCCCGATACCTAGATTTAGTAGTGTTATACTTTTTTAGTAATTTTTATAAGTATTTCTGAGATTCCGAAATTTGTGTTGTCCTGACCTTTTTCGAGAAACTTGGAAACTTTCTGAGGCCATGCCGTCCGCAAAGACATTTCCACAAATAGAGGGTAAGGCTGGTTTAAGAAATGGGTTTTTAAGTGCAAATCTGGATGTTTTTCGCGGAGGTGTTTTCGGTGTTCTTGTGTTTATCTTGTTTTACAGACCACCCCCTCCACCCTGGTTCCAGGCGCTTGGGTTTTTACCGTATGAGATTAACAGGTAATTACGCATAATAAAAATAACAATATGAGATAACAACAAGGCACAACAGAACTCTTGCAGTGATAAAGAATAAATTTTGAAAAAATGATAAATTTCATGAAGTTTATCGAAGAATCAGTTCCCTCAAGTTTCGTAAGGACTATGCTCAACTACTGTCTCCGAACAAAGAAACTGGTTCAGACGTCACATTTCATGAGGTCTAATTGTTAGAATAACAATAATTCAGATTCTCCAGAGAGTGTTCTTTACATGGCAGAAAACGTCTAGTACAAGCACAAATGATATGTTCAAAAACATATGAGGGCACATGAATGTCAGGAGGGGACATGTAATTAAATGTCAGGATGGTACATGTAATTAAAATTATCACAATAAAAACTTTGGCAGTAAAAATAAATAAAAATATCTTGTAATTGCTTCTGGAAGTGGTATTTCGTTTTCCAGAGATTCTCGGGTGTGATACATCTGGCAAATTCTTTGGGAAGTTAAGGATTTACTTCGACTTCTTTGCTTAACCCATTACATACAGCCTTATTCATTACATATTTAGTTTATTATTAGCTTTTGCACTATGAATGAAAAACAGGATCTACAATTTCATAGTTTCTAATATTTAAATTCTCACTTTTAGCATATGTCTCAGTGTTACAATTCTAGTCCGTAATCGCCAGCATTGCAAAATCTGTTGTCCTAAATGAAAAGAGAAGACATTTCGACAAATATTTTAGACACATTTGTGTTATGACTAAATTTCACCCGTGGCACTATCCATTTTCGTGATTTATGTTTCCACGAAATTTCCGCAAATTACTAAACGATAATTTAGCCTCTAGCAGTGAAACTGCTGTTTCATCCATTTCTTTCGTTGACGTTCGAAGAGCTATTTATGGCCATTCTGATAGAATATTTCATTTCCAGTACAGCTGTGTGCATTGTACCGGGCAATTCGGAGACGATTCGTTCACCATATTTAATATCATTACAGGGATTTTCACATAGGTATTAAATATCCATTATCCATGAGTTATTAATAAAATTTTATTAAAAAAAGGTTTTCAACATGGTGAAATAAATAACATAAAATTGTTTTTCAGTTTGTCGCATTTCCATTAAGCTTCCATACAAAAGCAATTCTGGATTTCAGGTTTCCGGAGTGTGCTACCATGCATATGGCCATAAAATGGCATACATAGAAACGGGTATGGTTCACTTCGTCGAAAACTCATTTTGTCGACACTATTAATGCAAACAGTCGATTCCTAAGAAACCGAAAAATCTTCAGAACTATCAAACTTGGTATACTATCTCATGTTACTGTAACTTAGATCGTACACGGTTTTTGGAAGAGGTCGGGCATGGGGTGAAGGGGGCCCCATACAAACGTTTCGTAAATACTACAGTTTTCAATTTAAAACCACCAAATTTGTTATACTTTCTCGATGTACCCTCACATTGACTGAGACCATAGACGGAAGAAGTCGGGGCCCCATACTACATTTTCGTAAAATCTACAGTTTTGAATTCAGGACCACTAAATTTTTTATACTATACCAATGTACTCTTACACCAACTTAGACCATAGACGGAAGAGGGAGGTGCCCGAGGTCAAGGGGCCCCCATACAACATTTTCGTAAAATCTACAGTTCTCAATTTAAAACCACCAAATTCGGTATACTATCTCATTGTACTGTTACACCGACTTAGAACATAGACGGAAGAGGACGGGGTCCGGGATCAAGTGGGTTTCACACAACATTTTCGCAAAATATACAGTTCTCAATTTAAAACCACCAAATTTAGTGTACTATCTGATTGTACTCTTACACCAACTTAGACCATAGACGGAAGAAGTCGGGCCACGGGGTCAAGGGGCCCCATACAACATTTTCGTAAAACCTACAGTTTTCAATTTCGAACCACCGAATTTGGTATACTATCTCATTGTACTGTTACACCGACTTAGAACATAGTCGGAAGAGGACGGGGTCCGGTATCAAGTGGGTTTCACACAACATTTTCGTTAAATCTGCAGTTTTCAAATTAGAACCACCAAATTTGGTATACTATATCATTGAACTCTTACCCCAACTTAGACCATAGACGGAAGGAGTCGGGCCCAGGGTCAAGGGGGCCCCATTAAATTTTTCATAAAATCTACAGTTTTATACCACCAAATTTGGTGTACTATCTCATGGTACTCTAACTTAGACAGTACACGGTTTTTGGAAAGGGTTCGGGCCTGGGGTAAATGGAGCCCCATACAAAACTTTCTCAAAAATTTCCACTTTTTGCAAAAAAACTGAACACAATTTTGAACTAAAAAACCCTATCTCCGGGCTACGTTGGAGTACCGTGAGACAGTGTACCAAATTTGGTGATTTTAAATTGAAAACTGTAGATTTTACGAAAAAAAATTGGCGGCCCGGCGACCACGAGCCCCGACCCCTTCCAAAAACCGTGTATGGCCTGAGTTAGAGTACCATGTGATAGTAAACCAAATTTGGTTGTTCTAAATTGAAAACTGCAGATTTTACGAAAATTTTGTATGAAATAAATTGACCCCTGGCTCCGACCACTTCCAAAAACCGTGTACGGTCTAAGTTAGAGAACCATGAGATAGTAAACCAAATTTCGTGGTTTTAAAGTGAAAACCATAGATTTTGCGAAAATGTTTAATGTGGGCCCCGTGACCCCTGACCCAAACCCCTTTCGTCTATGGTCTAAGTTGGTGTAAGAGTAAATAAAATGTGATAGTATACCAAATTTGGTGGTTCTAAATTGAAAACTGTAGATCTTGCGAAAATTTTGTATGGGACCCCTTGACCCCGGACCCCGACACCTTTCAAAAACCGTGTACAGTCTGCGTTAGAGTACCATGAGGTAGTATACCAATTTTAGTGGTTCTAAATTGAAAACTGTAGATTTTACGAAAATTTTGAGGAATCGACTGTTTCCATATATAGTGTCAACAAAGTGAGTGTCGACAAAATGAATTCTCGACGAAGTGATTGCCGACGAAATGAAATCTCGACTAAGTGATTGTCGACGAAATGAGTTCTCGACGAAGTGATTGTCGACAAAATGAGTTCTCGACGAAGTGATTGTCGACGAAATAACGAGACCGCTTAGAAACTTACAGAGTCATTTAAACTCGTATCTTATTTGAATTGTTTCATTGCGTGTATTGATTTAAATTTAAGATAACATCATGAAATCTTATATACATACGTTAGCCGTTCAGTCATGGATGATACGAGCATGATATTTGTCTGTTTCCCAGTTTTCATTTCGTTCGTTGTATTAATGCCGTAATAATCTATTGCATTATTTTTAAATTTTAGAATTTGAAATGTAAGCCTATATAAAATTATTTCAAAAGTAATGTTAAATTCATTTGATGCGAAATAAATGAAAAACAGCCTTAATTTATTTAAATTTTGATTTGTCACGAAAGCGATTTCGAAGCAGGTTCTATGTTTTGATGAAAATTTGGAAACACCTGTTGTAAACATTACAATGTGAAAATTCTCCAAAATTTACATGCTTTTGTCATTTAAAATAAGTACAGAATTTCCTCACGGAAACTCATTTTATGCAGGTTGTGTGAAAGAAGCGTTTTTGAACATATTACGTGGAAATTCATCGCAAGTATTTTCTCAGAGGTCACAGATCTCTGAACTGCGTGGAGTTTTACTCTTTCTCACGTCACAGTCACATCAGGCAATCTGAAAATCACATGGTGTAACGGATGGCATTCCCTAAAGGAAATCGATAAATTCGGGTTGGTTTTTCGTTCTAGCACGATGTGATATTCAGTTATTCTGACGTGATTATTACGTCAGAAACAGTAACAATTCACGCAATTCAGATGTCTGATTGCTGTGCTAAGAATTCAGACTGATTTTATATTCTGCAATTCCAAATGGATCGCCGTAAAAAAGTTCTCACGTAAGTACGAGTATTTCATCAGGTTGTGTGAGTTACCCTTATAAAGGAATGAAGGTATCCCTTTTATTCACTGGGCCAACATAATTATTTAACTTCGATATACAGTTGATCTTTAGCGATAGGAAAACGCTTAACCGGAACCACCTTTATTTCAACCTTATATATAATTTCCTGTCATTTTCACAAGTGATTTTTAATTATTTGACGTACGGATGCTTAACATGAAATACCGGACTTCATCGTCCTCAGGAAATTCATGCTCGTAGCACGGACTTGGAAATTTTTTTGCTTCACCTGCACCATCTTTGTTTCGCCTCTACGAATTGAGGAATATGTCAAATGATGGGATAGCAGGAATGACACTTTGGTCGGCAAGTGGGTATGTTGGACTGCTACTTCAAAAAGAATTAAACAGTTTACATGAGCGTGAGGCTTTCGACAAAGAGTGAATCCCCTTTCCTCCCAAAGCCTTTCACCATCTGAAGCTGAATTCCCTTTCCATTTACGAAAACGAAATAATATGCGCTCTCGTATTCTTGCATTTATTCTGAAAAAGCATTATTTACTTTCCATTCTTTGTACATCATGTTTGTGTTAAAATTAATCAGAAAGTTCAGTATGTTTTTAGTTTAGACGAAAAACACCAAATTTTAAGCGATGTAAATGAGGGTACACATGCACCACAGCTACGGCTAAATTGGTGATTGTAAAAAGTACCTGGTCCTCCATTCTAAAACGTTGTGAGATAACCCAAACGGCTATATGGATCTTGGACACGCATTCTTATCAACGCAATCGTACAGGAAATAAAGAAGTTGAGATTGCGATAATGGCATGTATTTGAGAAGCGCGATGAGGAAATAATTCTTGATACGGTGCTACTTTGTAAGCCACTATTCTTTTCGACATAGCCTACTCCATCATTTAACACCACACTCATGTGCGTCTATAATTGGTATGTGGTAATGCGTAGATAGCGCATGGCATCCATAAACTATTTCAGAAGTGCGCAGTTTTCTAATTCGCTGCATGAATAAAAAAACAGATAATTACACTACTTCCACAAGCTTGTATTGTTAACGCTAGACAGGGCTTCTCCCGAAAATAATACTCTTTACTCCACATTCTAGGATACCATAAGAATGTACATATTAGCTGAACTTTTGTCATTGAACCAAGTAGCCTTTACCCTGTCCTCAAGGGTCTAGATGTCTGTTCCTGAATGCATTGCAGAACAATTTGTCGGTTTTCAGCAGAGAAAAGTTGACCACAAATGGGGTATCAGATATAACATCCCAGTCAATCACATGTACCTGGTGTTGGTTAAGCTGAAATTCTCATCTTAAGACTGGTGTTGCAAAGTGAGCTTATCTTATTCAAGGGAAATCCTCTGTCATGGTATATAATAATTTGCAACTGCCGTTGTCCACTTGCAGCATCCAGTTGCTTCATACCAGGGAAAAATCTATGTCTACTTGTGTTCCCGATTATACATCACGCATTGTACACCATTAATGTACAGTTGTTTTTACACATCCGATAATGTTGTATATTTTTTTAGATTCTCGTTATGTGCCGGAATAGAGCCTACTAACGAATTTCTTTCAGAGAAAGTTAAACCGCAATTCCTTCTTATAATGACACTCTTCACACTTTATACGCTCTTGAATTCTTTTCAGTGAGTAGTCCATAACGATACTTCAACATAATTGTTGCGTTGATAAGTGAGGATGATACATTCTGATTGCCATTGGACTTTCCCGAAGGTGTTCCATTTTTGTTTCACAATGGTAAAAGAGAATCGGGCATGTGTCATCCCTAGAAAAATTATTTGAATTGAAAATGCTCAGTAACTTCAGATATATTAATCTTATTCATGTAGAAGAAGCACCAATTGTTTGTTATCACAGTTGACGGTCGCGTTCTGTGTTCTACACGGTCTAGTCATAATATTGTGACAAGGAGCTAATATCCAGAGCAACAGCCGTGTGTAGCGCGGACAGCAACTAGGTGTACTGGGAGTGACTCAGTCAGGTGTTGGAAATGATTACAAGTATGTGGAGCAATGCTCACTGCAGTGCATTTGGCAGCTGTTAGAGGGTGCGAGGTGGAGTGTCCATATAGTGAACAACACGATCGAGGGGTCCTACAGGTTTGCCATAGTATTATAGTCTGCGGAATAAGGGATCAAGGAGGTACTTTGAAGTCTTCATCGTGCTCTTCCAACCAGTCACACACATTTCCAGCTGTACGACACGTCGCATTGTCGTCCTGGAAGATCCCATCCGCCCCAGGGAAGACCTTCAGCATGTATGAGTGTACGTTGTCTACGAGGATGGACTGATAAGAAATTTGGTCTATAGTGCTTTCCACAGGTGAGTGGACACAGAGAATGCCACGAAAACATTCTCCACCACCATAAACTTCTGTTCTTCCAGAAATAGTTGAAGACCGTTTGTTCTCCGATGTTTCTCGCTTTATACGCTAACATCCATTCGTTCAATGAATTAGAAAACGTAACTAAACGGAGAGGGCAATCTTTTGCCAATAATCGGAGGTTCATTTCCGATACTGCAGTGCAAATTTTTTTAGCTTCTTCTGCCGATGCACATGGGTTAGCATAGATGTAGTGACCATCCGTCAGCATCTGAAACCCGCACGCAACTGGGTTCGCTGAAATGTAGTTTTAGAAACCCTTCCGGTAGCCCACTGGTTAATTCATTCGGTGAGTTGCTCCACTGTAGCATGTCGATCAGCCCGCACACACCTACGCAGTGACGCCCAACTAGAATATCAATGGAACGTGGTGCTTCGCAGTTTTCACCTCGTTTATTCGTAATGGTGCCATTTCTTCCATCACGAGGCTCTTTAACCACAGCAGCACGGAAACAATTCAAAACCTCCGAGCAAAAACAGTCTTGCTATGCCAACACTGGGCCATTGCTGGAAACCAGCACTACCAACAATGTCCCAGCACTATGTTGCCGCTGCCGAACCGTCAATAAAATGTCCGGCGGCCAACAGAATGGCCAGCAGTTCAGGCCAACAGCTGGCCAGCAGTTGGCACCACATCAGTTGTCATATGCCACAACAGGGCCATCAGTGGTCCATCACAGGCAGTAGGTGCCCCAAGTGGCCCTTCAGTGGCCCTGCAAGCACGTGCCAGAAATGATGGCTAGCCTAATGTGGTCCGCTAGTGTGCCGTTAGTGGCAGCCGGCAACCACGTGACGTAACTGGTGGCTTGCCGAAACTTGTCCGCCAATTTCCCAGTAGTAGCCAAAATAATTATAAAAAAAATAAAAGCAAAGATAACCGCAGTTTCCCAAAGCTACAATTTCTTTTTTTCTACCTTTACGAAGCTTGTGAATTAACGCATTGCGCTGGGGACATTTTCTCAACTGATCGGAAAAACGCCCGTTTGTATCTGCGTAGATTTGTACCTGGGCCGTTCGCGTGATAGCTGAGCTCTGTACCGACCGGACTGATTTGCTACGTTCGAGCGTATGCTTAAAGCGGTCTGTTTGGTATGCAGTGTTAAATCGAATGCTTCCTTCTTTTATTTTACAATATTGCTAGGTATTTTTCATAAAAGTCAGTTTCATATAATTGATTAATTATTTTTTTCAACGTAACGATAGTTTTTTTTAGCTTAAGGGAACTTCACTCATTTTCAAGGAGTGTACATACTTAGAGTCGCTTTCCAAAGTTTTGTACTGTCCTTGCCGTCTTGAAAAGAGATTATTGAATAAATATATATTTACCCGGGTTCATGTCACGTTCTGTTACATTTTTAACGTTGTGTCTTTCCTTTCCGTTGTCCGAAGCTACATTTGTTTTAAAGAGTAAAATATATTTTATTTTACACTCGTTATTTTTAGAAGCGAATTCCTCCCAGTTTTGTGTATTGAACCCATGGATAAGTACACCACATAGCGTTGTTTTTTTTTTCTTTCAAATAATTAATAAATGTTGAACGCGTATATATTTTTTTCCAACAAACGTTGTTTTAATGGTTTTCCAGGATATTTGTTTCAAGCGGTTTCAAATTTTTTCTTGTTATTCATCCACTCTATTCCATAAATTTTTATTCATGGAAATGGAGTGGGTGTATTTCATGGCTGTAATCTAGTATTTCACGGCTTAATATGATATCTTCGTCGACGTAAAATTTCATTAGGAAATAAATTCGCCTTTCCACATATGGATTTTTTCTTAACATCCACTAAAATACCACGATGGCGATAGCGTCGTCTTCAACTAACTGGTACCATGAGAGACACAGCAAGTGTTGCTTCTGCGCATGCGCAGTCTCGTTGCTTCCTCCTGCTGCTGGGGGTTGCATTGGTTGCCAGCAACGGGCCACTAGTGGCACTTGCTTGGAGGCCCAAAATTCACGGCGATGCTGCAGGGCCTTCAGTGGCTCGCCAACTGATAGCGCTGCCACCAACGGACCACTACCGGGCCGTGAGGGCAGATTTCAGCCAGCTGTGACCCATCACTGCCAGCTGGTGGCCAGCAGTTTCCCAGCACTTGTGTTTTTGCTGGGCTGCGCTGCTACAGAAATACTGCCACCCTCGGCCCGAAAGCCGATAATCATTCCTTTTTTTAAAACCTGATGAATCGCTCCTTTTATTCATTACATCAACGAGTAACATATTTTCAGAATGTATATAGCACACCTTGTATGCCCTTGAAGCCAGCTCACGACACGTGCCTTCTTTCATTGGCTACGCGCTTTTGACGTCAAAAATAGGAGGCGGTCGCTTTCAACAGGCCGTCTCCCTCCCACCTTTGGATGCCAGATAATTTCGATGTGTCTCGTGGTACGTTCTTAAGCATTTACTTAACAGAGCTTCCACTTTTATTCTTTACCTTTTACCATCTGGAAAGGGATAACTTGAAGTAAGCAAATTGGGCTAAAATCAGCACCAACGAATATATTCGAATGCTAAGAGGAGATTGCAACAAATAAACCTGCGCATCAGGAAACGCTGCTTTCCCCTTAGCATTTTTGTTCAAAGGAAAAGGGCTGTAAAAACAGAGGCGAACCTACGAAAGGATAGAGATGTTTCAGTCGCTTGTTTCTGCTCAGTGGCATGATGTCCGAGGAAGAGGGGCTATCTCTTCCCCATCATGCCGTGCGTCATGGAGAAGAGAATATAGGACAGGAGGGGATATTTTCCGAAGAATAACAGGTTTGTTGTCTGTACTGCTGAGATGGGTGGGGGACAGGAATAATTTTGACGCAGTTTTCGTAAAAATTAACCACTTTGTCAGCATTTCCGTTTGGAAAGTGAAGAAAAGTTTTTGCACTATATGTTTCAGGTATTTTGGCCGCTTAAAGGGTTAAACAAAGACCCTAGTCTTATCTCAGAACTGCAGAACAAGGAAGTAATTAATAATATGTAATGACTGATTACGTTCTTGCTCTGACGCTTGTTACGAAAGAAATTCAGGAAATAAAAAAAATATTACAACAGTTAAATTCAGGGGGTTTAGCTGGTCGGGAATCAATGCTGCCCTTGTTGTGTGATTTGTCAGTTATAATTTTTGACTTGTCATGAACGAGTCTAATGTTGTACCTTTGTACATATGTATATATCATCATCATCATCATCATCATTGTCAACAATTATCAATCCACGACTGGATGAAGGTCTCTCTAAGAGTCTTTTATAACTGTTTGTTTCGAGCCCCTCTCCTCAATGGTACTCCATCATGCTATCGAATTTCATCCATTTATCTGCGGTGTGGTTTTCATCAGGGTCATTTTCTGTCAATTGGAACCAAATCTAAAATTTCGGTTGTTCATCTGTGGTCAATTCTTCTGTCAACATGTCCCTACCATTGCCATTTCAGGGAATTTCCACTGATCGTGATGTCTTCCACTCTTGTCATTTTATTTATCCACGAGTTCGTCTTCTTAATTTTCTTCGTTGCACGATCTATGCGTCTCACCATGCTTATTTCAGTTGCATGCAGCCTTTGCATGATTTTTTGTTATGTACATTTCTCTTCTCCATAAGTAAGAACGAGAAAGAATGCATTAATTGAATAATTTTCTTTTGAGATATAATTGCATGTTACTCTTGAAAACTGCAGGTAAATATCCAGGCCTTTCATCCCATACCGTGTGTTCCGTATTACATCCCGTGTGCTTTGTAGCCGGAACCCGTAAGTTGTTTCGACGTGTTTTTTTTCGAGAACATGTTCAGTCTGGTGTGTCCCGAACCGGAACCCTATAGGTTATTTCTCCGTGGTTTATTTTTTTCTCTATTTCCACTTGTTCATATTTCTCTTGAGATGTAGAATTGAAAGCGGTTTTAGAAACACCAACCCTCTACCAAGCACTTTTGTTTCAGTTTTAGAAGTACCTTGCTTTAAACGAAACTACAGGAATTTGACCGGTACTTTAGAGTATCTTTAGTAACACAAATTTTCCCTCCACACTAAAATATTTTGTGAGGACTGAAAGTTTTGTTTCATCATATAGTGAAGCCGTCCATCTAGAGGAAAGATGAACTGCATTCCAGGTAGGAATTGTTAAATGATGGAACAAACACGTAAAAGCAGTGTTCTGAAGACATACGACAGTTCCGTCGAAATTAATGTGCCAGTATGTGTTCTGCTTCATTACACCTGTTCTTATTTACACGTGTTCTGTGAGCTTTTGTTCAGAAGAATCGGATTACCTTCACAATTTGAAAGTGACCCAGTGGAAAATGATCAACCTTTTCAGGAAATGATGAACTATCAGATGTCTAAATATTAACATTCAACATGCCTGCATTCACATTACGAGGGTGATTTTTTGGAAAATGATCCACCAAATTCAGGAAGGGATTAAGAGTCAGATGTCCAAATATTTACGTTCAACATGCCTACGTGCACTAAACGCATGGAGAGTAGTTAAACTTATTGTTTCCTGTTGGAGAGAAGGGAGTGATGGCTTACGTGTTCCGACTACGGCCAATTTCGCATGAAACAGTGATTACAAACCAAACGACCGATACAACACGTCAGCGAAGAGTGTGTCGTAGTGTGAAGAACGCAATTTTTTCTTCCTTCCCGTATCAGATGTCAAAAGTAAGCAGCAGGTTCCTAACGTGTAGACAATGTGATTATCCGGAACCCAAGCTTTTAAAATATTTTTCAAAATTTGTGGAAAAATATATTTAATTTGCATTACTCTATACTTAGTATTCTAAAAACTCTACTAACTACCTCAATATGTTAAATCAATAGCCACCTTAGGTTTGACCCAATAATTATTCCTAAAATGGCTTAAGACGTAAAATATCATTAGTTTACAATTCTTCCTTTGTAAAGTAATATTTAGGATTTTAATAATGATATACTGCTTACAATTTTCTTGTTGGTATTATGTAAGTGTTACATCGCTTTCAATCTTTTACTAATATAAGGTTTTCTTTCAAGTATTAGGAGTGTGTAGATGACCAGATTTCAGAAATGAGGAGTACTTTTTCAGAACTATCTACCGGAATATTATTTTTTTCTTTTTTTATTGGAGGTTTAACGACCACCGTGAGCAACTCATCGGGCTATAAGCAGTCGCCCGTCCCTAATTAGGGTAACTGATTACAGGGAAGGGAGATAACCAGTGCCGTAAGACAAGCACAACATCCATGCCTCACCGGGATTTGAACCCGGACCCCGTTCGGACGAATGATCAGAGGCCATCGCTAAGACCACTGCGCCACCGGGGCGGCCAACTGGAATATTAGCTAACCTTATTGTTTCCAACGGTTTTTATTTTTCCGAATGGTTATATATTAAGGAATGCAGTAGCAAGCTAATTTCTTTATAACATCCCAAATAACAGCAGCGGATTTCAATAATATTTTTCTGGATTGGACTGTCTCACTTTGCCATCCTTTTTTTCTTTTTCAGAACCTTTGTTTTTAATTCTAGAAAAAAGTCACAAGAATAAATTTTGAAAACAATTAAATTGAAATTAGATTTATAACATGCATAGGTTAGAAATAAGTTTTTTTAGTAATTTACATAGTGCCTCCTATGTGGAGGATATTTGATTTCCCGTGGTCTGTTGAACAACAAACAAAATTGCAACATAAATGGCTCACGTGCGGTATTAAAAATGACAAAACTTTGTACAGTATCGCCGTAGTAATTAATTTATAATTTATTATGAACTTCAGCTCAAATTTTATTCAACTGATAAAGATCAATAACTAGTTATATGTAATAAAACGTTTTGTTTAACCCAATCTAACATTGTTTTTGGGAGAAAAAAACTTACTACGTCTTTTCATTTGATTCTTAGCTTTGCTGTTTTAAATTGGACAACACATATGGGGAATTTATTTGGCTTTAAAAGATATCTGAGATAACTAATTTCACTTTCTGAGATCGAAATAATTCATTAATATTGTTTCCTACTTAAAATTTGTTTTCATTGTGATTCTATTACAAAAAGAAGGCTTAATTAATGGCCTTTAGCACTAGAGTATAGTCATTTAGAAGCTATTTAAATGTGTCAATACTTTAAAAATAAATATTTTCAAGGAAAAAACGAATTACTAGTCAGAGATTTAAAAATAATTACACCACAGAAGAATAACACAAAAAGACCGAAATCTGTACTTATGTGGCCATCTTTGTTTTTTATAACGGACAGATTGCGATGTGGCTTACTCTCAGTCAAGGGTTTTTAGTTGTCACTTGAAATATCTTGGCACCCACTGGTACTATATGGCGTCAATCAAAGCTTGGGAATTTGATAGCTGTTTTCCTGCTACTTTGTATTATAAAATGGATTACAAATTTTTGATGGGGTTAAGTTCAGGATGGGGCAACTCAAGCACAGTTATATTTTCCTTCTCAAGGTAGTGCTTACCTTTGTCATGGAGCACCATGATAAATAAATATTTTGCATCTGTGCACTTGCATAAGAGTTAACAGCTTTTCACGTAAGATTTACACATAAAAAGGACTTGTTGTAGTAGTGCCTGTCTGCAAAAGGGATAACGAAGCACTTCCGGATGCTGACGTAGCACCCCATGTCATCTAACTAGACGACTGTCCCACGGTGCGAACGATGTATTTTTCATCAGACCTTTTGTCTTTTGGTCGTCGAACATGTGTTTCACGTGATTCAATTGACGCACAGTTTGTTCACCGAAAAAAAAAAAAAAGACTCCATTTTCAGCAGTCCACGATTGATGACATTTCTCAAACTGGAGTCCCTTCTTTCTTACGACAGAGGTTAATGTAGGTTTATGTGCCGATTTATTAGACTTTAACCGGAAATCGTTGCTAAGACGTCCAGGAAATGTTCTGATACTAATATCAAACCCTTTTGAATGTGGAAAGACCATGAATTTCTTGCACGATCTCCTCGGAGAACGCATGATTTTTGTGTTATGTTATTGTCAACACGTGGGTTGTTTTCCCTTGCACATCGGATTCTTTTTTGGTCGTTAAATTCGCATATTCGTTGACATTTCATGATAGTATTATAAAAATCAGTCTCGCTTACATTCTTCTTTAATTTTTCGCTATACAGAAAATAGGTACAAAATCTCTAAGCATGAAAACCAGAAGCAAACTGACACTCGCACGCTTCTCGCAACTCGGTCAACAGCTGCTTCTGTAGGATGATGCAGCACAGACAGTATATTGAGTAATACAGACAGTAGTTTACCCATTAGGCAGAAATCTTCTAGTAGCAACAGGTGGTCTTAAAATGTAGCTAACGTCTATAGCCCCCAATCCAAGATACAGAACAAAAACGTTTATATTTAGCAGTTATTTAGTACACGTAAAAAGACTGTACACGTTTTCTATGCTCGCAAATTATCAGAAGCTATCAGTTTCTTCAGCAGAAATTTGATCAAAAACAATCTAACAGGAACCTTGCAATTGTATGTTTATTTACAGCCAGACGCAAGGGATATATAGCAGGTCATATAACTGAAGTACCAAGCAATTTCGGGCAGTAGAGGATAAACGTCATACCTCCGATGTTAAAGTCTTTGTCAGTCTCTGACGTACGGAAGTTCGATTTTTACACACTGATATACGTAAATATTCAAATTTTCTGCATATCGCGATTCTCACTATTTTCACGTAGGTGGGGATTAGGAGCCTTGAAAATGTTAATGTAATATAATCATTAATAAAATTGGTTTGCACTTCAATCTTGGACGAAAAGAACTTACATCGGTTTCAGCGCTTCAGGCTTGATATTAATCCTCAGCTCTTCTTTCTAGTGCAAAATTACACACGTACGCGCGCTCAGCGAAGAACATGTAAACTCACAAACACACCGGAGCTCACTTATTCGGTTTTTCTGTCGGAGGTCTCTTAGCAAACTTAGAGTAATATTGCATTCGATTTGTTAGTGGTTCAGTCGGATACATTATAATATATATTATAATCCTAAAGAGTTTACTCTATGTTCAATTCCATGCTCAATAACCCCCGAAGTCTTCTAATTAGCAGAACACATGTGGAATTTAAGGAAACTTGTCTATGGTGTGGGGATCATCTATACTTACATTTTCCGGCAATTGCTCTTGCCATTAGCTTTCAAACGTGGAATATCTGGCATATTCCGTTTTTTAAATTTCTTGTCAAATTGATTTATCAATTTGAAATTGCAGATGTAAGTTTTACTCTAAAATACCAAAAGGCATGTAATAAGCACCTAGTATCGCGTAGGACCTCTTCTAGCACATGGAAAATCAGCAACCTGCCGTGGTATCGATTCCACAAGTAGCCTGAAGACTTCTGGAGAGATGTTGCGCCATGCTGTATGAACCCCCGCCTACAGTCCCCATGGTATCTGTAGGTGCTTCTCCATCCACGTTTTGTGCAACTTGGGCCCGAAATCAGGGTGCTTTGTTGCTTGGAATATCGCATCGTTATTGGGTACAGGAGGTCCATAAAAGGCTGCAAACGGGCACGCAGCAAATCAACAAAACGATTACCCCTTAATGCCTGTTTATGAGGCCCAGAGGACCCAAACTGTGCTACACAAATTCACCCCACACATGCATGCAACCACCACCAGCTTACAGAGTGCCTTGTTGACAGCTTGTGTCCATGGGCTCACGAGGTCTGCGTCACTCTCGAACACTGCCATCAGCTTGCAGTAGCTAGTAGCATGACTCATCGGACAACGCCACATGTTGCCAATCTTCCAAGGTCCAATTACCGTGTTCTCAAGGCCAGCTCAGGCACTGGCTCCGATGGAGTGATGTTAACAAATGCAACCTGGTGGGTCATCTGCTCCCATACCTCATGGACGTCAAATAAAGCCACCCCACACAGGCATGGAACCCATACCAGCTTGCAGAGTGCCATGTTGACCGCTTGTGTCCATCGGCTCACGAGGTCTGCGTCACACTCGAACACTGCCATCAGCTGGTAGTAGCTAGTAGCATAACTCATCGGACAACGCCACATGTTGCCAGTCTTCCAAGATACAATTACCGTGTTCTCAAGCCAAGCTTAGGCGCTGGGTCCGATGGCGTGATGATAATAAATGCAACCTGGTGGGTCATCTGCTCCCATACCCCATGGACGCCAAATAAAGACACCCCACACATGCATTGAACCCCTACCAGCTTGCAGAGTGCCAAGTTGACAGCTTGTGTCCATTGGCTCACGAGGTGTGCGTCACACTCGAACACTGACATCAGCTCGTAGCAGCTAGTAGCATGACTCATCAGACCACGCCTCATGTTGCTAGTCTTCCAAGAACCAATTAGCGTGTTCTCAAGTTCAGCTGAGGCGCTGGGTCCGATGGCGTGATGATAACAAAGGCAATTTGGTGGGTCATCTGCTCTCATACCCCATGGACGCTATATAAAGACATCCCACAAATGCATGGAAGCACCACCAGCTTGCAGAACGCCATGTTGATAGCTTGTGTCCATGGGCTCACGAGGTCTGCGTTACACTCGTACACTACATCAGCTCGTAGTAGCTAGTAGCATGACTCATCGGACAACGCCACATGTTGCCAGTCTTCCAAGATCCAATTATCGTGTTCTCAAGCCCAGCTCAGGCGCTGGGTCCAATGGCGTGATGTTAACAAAGGCAATCTGGTGGGTCATCTGCTCCCATACTACATGGACGGCAAATAAAGACACCGAACACATGCATTTATACCTCATATATGCATTTACGCTGCTCTAGCCTGATAGATATGTCTCTGGTATCTCCTGCATAGAATATGGATTTTATTCAAACGGGTGTCGCTTGTTTCTTAGCACGGACAATCCTGGACATATACCGAAGGTCCCGGTAATTCAGCACCCGTGGTCTGCACCGAGTTGTCCACGTGGGTGGTAATGCCTTCCATGTGGTATTCTCGGTACACGCGTCACACCGTGTATGTTCGCACAACTTAAGATATTTCATATTCCAACCGTTTAGCTCACACTACCACTCTCTTGCTTCTTTGCAACTTCGATAACTCAACTCGGCTTGCTGCATATTTCCTGGTGGTACATCTCTCCACTAATGAAAATCGTGGTGTGTGTGGAATCTTTAGTGCGACGGCAACGACAATTCAAAATGTTTATACTGCTATTCAAGGACTTTTGGCGCTTCAATGTACAATTCCATTCTCAGAAACATTTATTGAGATATGAATAGAAACATTTATTACGATATGAATAGAAACATTTATTCAGATACTCAGAAATATTTATTCAGATACGACTCGAAAGCCTTCAAGACAGATATGAGAACTAAGACCCCGCCGATCTTTATATTGCACCCTTTTGAACTTTTGTGGCAGCATTTATCAAAATCCTATGACTTAGAAGCGATGAGGGAATTCGTCTTACGATGTTTGAGGCTCGAATTGGCTTTCCGATCTTCTGTATGGTTTGATATACGCTGTATAGTGTGTATTTTAGTATATATCAGTAAAGGTCGTTATAAACTGTTAAACTGAAGTTCAGTGATTTGTGTGTGCATGATCGTGAAGCATTTTAAATACGCTGGTCTGTAAACTAGTTGCACGATATGAACACTGCCGTTTTCTAGCACTTTCTGTTGGCAAAACACCTCGGCAGTAATTTTAATTACAACGTGAATATTAGTGTTTTAAGCTGTAAAGTGCAATAATTCTGGCTTTGCCAAAAATACAAGTAAACTAGAAATAATTTGACTTTTTAAAACGACCGTAAAACATAGTTATTAGTATCGAATTTTAAATTTTCAATAATTGAAACGAATAGCTGTTCTCAGAAGGACCTCGAAGATACTTTTTGCAGAACGACCTCTAGCTTTTCTGATACGCCACTAGACTGCATCTTAGAAATTTTACTCACTTTCTAAGTAAACTTCATGCATAATTAGAGGGAATCCTGAGCAATTTGCCAGACGCTAGTTCAATTACCATTTAAAATTTTCTTTAGGGGTAACCAAATTGATTGAAATTCTAAGTAATAAAAGAAACTATTTTTTTTTTTTTTATTTTTTTATTAAGGTTTAGGTCCAATTCACATTAAGTTGTATGGAGCGAAGAAGAAGTAGATAGATTTGGGGTAGGGTCCCCTGATTGGAAAGGTTGAAAGAGGAATAGGAAAATAGAGTTGTAGATTTACACTGCTAAAAGTGAGAGCGAGAGAATTGCACTTTTAACAGTTAAGAGAAAAGTAACAGCTCTACGATTGTAATAAAAGAAACAACTACTACGCAATTTCATATAATTATATTTTAAACGCAATTTCATATAATTATATTTTATGATAAAACATTGAGAGTTTCCTGACTATTAATATTGTAGATTATTCCGAAATTCGTTTCGTCCTTCACTTTGAATTCTACGCCTTATTTTTGCTTAACAAATCTGAGAATACATGATGAAATACAGATTCATAAAAAGGAATTTTTGCGGAAATGACAACTTACACCGTTGTCAAGATATAAGAAAATTTTTAACGCAGATAAATTAATCAGAAAAGAGTCAATAAGGCGATAGCTCATATTTACGTATAATTCCGAAATTCATTTCGGAATTATACGCAGCTGAAAGGTGAAGATCCATTCGCCGTACGTCATGAAACTTTGTTCGTTGTGAAAGAGCCATCATACAAAGGCCTGGTCAATTACGTGTTGCTTCTCCCAATTTTATTTTCTTCACATATCCTGGAGCATTTTTTACTCACTTTACTCTTGTTTCTTAAAGAATGTTGACATTCCTGTTCATATTGAGAATTTCGAGAAACCTTGGAGTGTGGAAAAGAAATTCACGTGACTCAAGTGAGATCCGAAGTATTTAAGGAACAGTAATAACGGCGATATCGAAAAATTAACATTTGTAATGAATTGTCATATTTCATGAATAATTATTCTTGAATAGTCTGTTTCTCTTCTTCAAAGATTCGACAACCAGATGCGGGCTTTGAACATCTCAAAGAGTTTTTTTTGTGAGATATCGTAACGACAGATGTTTTACGAGGTGAGGTCGCTTGGCGCATGTTCAACCCATAACTGGTAGAACCAAGAGACAAAGTGCATCCAAGGCCGACCTCACAGGTAATCATCTACGCATCCTCGTCCCCAAACGTACGGAGTCTGCCGAAAACGTGCAGACTAGAGGGCAGCAGGACAGGGATTCGAACACACGTCAGAAACGTCCGCCTATCACACATCGCTGAATGACTTAACCAATTGCGCTATGACGGTGGGCGGTCTGTCTCTATTACAGACCAATACTTTATGCTTATGACTTGGACTTCCCAGTGCTTAAGCAATGCCAAAGCTCGTCTTTTCGTGAAACTTGATGAAAACCAAGAATACACAGATACCTTATATAGTAGATTTATAAATATTATTTTCTAAATTTTTGACCGCTGAATAGAAACATTTCTAACATTTTCAAGTATATTTTATATTATGGTAAAAATAAAATTACCTGGGCTATGATTTCGATTGATATTGCATAACGTAATTTTATATGATATTGTGATAAATTATTAAAACGGTAATTTGACTTATCATTATTTTTTTGTTCCTATTCCATTCTTCAATTTACCTGCTTATTGTTGTATACTTTGAATAAACGTTATGTCCCGTTTCTCTGATCTTACGCTTCAGATTCATATTAGGGATTTCCCGTATCTTACATATCTTTGCAAAATATCACCTGTTGGTTTTTGCATCTCCTGTATTTCTTATATTTCATATGTTTCTTTTGTCTTTGCTTTGGGATAAAAAATTGCGGACACCTTTAGATTCTTTATACAAGTTACCCAGAGGCTCATGGAAATACACATCATTCATACACATTGTATATTTCAAAATTGAATTTTAAAAATCAAATACAACATTCTTATATTTTCGAATTATTCATGGAATACTGAATTCATTATCAGCAGTTCTCTTTTGACATCCCAAAGTCGTTTGATAGTTGCTTGACAGTGGAAACATTTATGAACGACTTTACAAACTCCTTTTTTAGAATTTGTGAAAAATGTATAGATTAACTACCATGTAGTTATGTAATTTCGTCTAAATATGTGATATAATAGAAACAGCTCAACACAGACAAAAAAATAAAAAAATTAAGTGAAAGAAGTGAAGCTGATACGGTAATACAAATTTCGATACGATAATATTGCTTGTCGGTTGCTTCCTGTTTCTAACCAATGATGCCGGAAATAAAGATTTAGCGCTTACGGCACAAAATAAAGAAATTATCACATTCGAATCATTTTCTGTCTGTCGTAATTGTCCAAATTCATGTCGTGTAATCTTACTGTTGTTCTACAAATGTTTCCGTCACTAATGTGTGAAATTTTTCAACTTCTTTTTTTACTGCTTTGCTGAAAAATAACTGTTAAAGATTATACGATTTTAAGCAATCTTAACTGTTAAAGAATATGCGATCTATATTGTGCTGTTTGGGAAAACAAAACGGAAGTGTAACGATTATCTTCAATCAAAGAAGTAAAAAGGTCACCATTCTTCAATGATTCTTTGAAATCCATTGATGAAAGCATCATGCGCCTGGAATCTTCAAGAACTCAGAGGAATCTACGCACTACCTGCAATGTTCATTTATTCCATACACATTTTCTGAAAAAAAAATTGTGTTCGGCTGATCAAACGTTTCACTGCGAAGAAAAACTTCCCTTATCTAGTATATGCTCTAGTTCTGATTTCATAAATGTAATAAGAATTTTCTAAATCAGAATCTATTACAGTAGTGACGTATTCCGATTTCGGCAGATTTTGATGTAAAGTAAGAGGAAAAAAGGTCGATAATTTTCTCCTCGTCTAAATCATATGCTAGCCAAAGACTTCGTTTATGTATCAATACTCAGTAGTGTTTGAGGGAATGCATATAGAACGAATTAGCATTGCCGGTATACGATATATTTT
This sequence comes from Macrothele yani, assembly GCA_039090855.1. Classification (NCBI taxonomy): domain Eukaryota; kingdom Metazoa; phylum Arthropoda; class Arachnida; order Araneae; family Macrothelidae; genus Macrothele; species Macrothele yani. The sequence continues at coordinate 31,981,961 of CM076999.1, read as the reverse complement.
TCCTTGAAGCTCTTCTTAGTTACGTTTGGCGTGTGATCAGTATTATAAAGTTTTTAAAATTGATAATGCGCACCACACAAGAAAGCCGTTTTTAAAAATTACATAAGCAATGATTTTAAACAACAAATAAAGATAAAAGAAAATTGGGGTTTACTAACTTAGGCACCGATGCATTTTTAAATATGTTTGATACAAATAAAGTACGATATATGCATATGCTGTGGAAGACGCAACTCCGAAGTTATGAATTTAAAACGCAGTACGTTTTAGCTGGACAGCAGTTGCGAAACTTGAACTACCGATTCATGATCCGTTCACAAGAACAAGAGGCAGATTGTGTTATGCTTAATATCATTTAAAAAAAGTCGAATTCTAAAGCTGCGCTTTACTTAATTAATAATGTCTTACATTTACCGTTCTTCAGAGAAAAACTAATAAATAATTTAACATTTATCGCACCAGTCAATTTCGAATAAATATAAAAAAAAAATATCGAAATAACTTTGACATTTCCTTGGTTTGTGGTTTAACTGTTCAGGTGCGTAGAATTTACCAGTTCGTATGGTTCCAGTTCTGTTCATTTGGGTTCATATCGGTCGGCGACGAGAAAATGTGGTTACTATCCACTTTTTCCTTGAACGAGTCCTCCTTGATACGTGACTGCAATACTGGACCACCCTATTTAGGTGTCATCATAAACTAATGCACGTCGGCTGTATTATGAACAGGTACTTGCTGACTAGCAGAGAATTATTTTCTCTATCTGGGGGAGAAAATGTCACAGTAAAACGACAGCCTGAATGTTCCAGCCTTTCACTTTCGTTTTACCGTACAGCCAAGACGTATTCTATTAAGATTTCCATAGCACTTTGCCTTATCAGCTCTCGTACAACTCATCAGCAGTACGTGAAATGTGATTTAACAGAGAAAGCTTCCTCCCAGACATCCACAATCAAAAATTTTAAATTTTCAGCCAAACTGAAGTTGTTGTCTGTGGTGAGGGGCAGTGATCATCAGTTTACACATAAAGAACATACAATGGAGGATTCGGTGCAGTGTAGCTGTGCGTATACTGCTCTATGCCCTTTGGGTGCAGACCATGTTCATTTGTGCCAAGTCATCATGCATAGTTTTACGTATAATACGGTATAGCGTCCTCTCTCCTGGAGCAGTAAACATCAGTATCAGTTCAATTACCGACACCTGATTACACTTTGCTCCGCTTCCCATCAACTCTTAGTTCATTTTACCTAGGTCTTATCGCAAATATCCAACAATCCACGCTGAATAAAGAGGGTGAGTCAAACGTTTTCGCATGTAAGATGCCACGCAGTTTGGAGCTCTCTGATTTCGAGAAAGGTGTAATCGTCGGGTATCACAGAAATGGCCGATCCATACGTGACATATCCAGCGAGTTGTAATACCCAAAATCGACAGTGGCCTACGGGGACCCATGTTACTTTCAGGATGACAATACCACCTGTCATGTTCCGAGGTCCATCATGGCTTGGTATAGTGACAATGGGAATAATCGAATGGACTGGCCTGCGCAGAGCCCGGACCTTAACCCTATCGAACACCTCTGGGAAGAGTTGCGGCGTCGACTTAAGGCATGCCCCACTGTCCGAAATCGTAGAAAGAACTGACCTGTCTTCTCCAAGCCGAGTGAAAGAAAATACAGCTAGCCGTCATAAAACGCCTGGTTGAGAGTATGCCCCGGAGGGTCGCAGCTGTAATCGCCGCTCGTGGAGGCTCCACCAACTTTTGAAGGTGAATAAACTTCGTTTACCTTTGCTATCACAGGTTTCAAATTACTTGTTGGTAGATAGTGTAGATGAGACTGTGAAAATTATGTTGGATTGCCACTTTCAAGATGATGGGGAACAAGTGGAATCCTCACTGCAAAAAGAAATGGGGCATCAATATAGGATGGCCATTTGACGCAGGGAGTGGTTTAAAGTTCACGAGGGAAGAGGCTGCCGACGCATTGAACACACTGAAGACAAGCACAGCACCCGTAAATGCTGGGTTTGACTTTAGCATTGTTAGAGCAAACTGTCATACCAATCGTGAGCATTTCGTGGTGCTCCTAAATGAATGCCTCAGGAAGTGATGCTTCCCAGACATATAGAAAACCGCGGTGCTTGTCCATTTCAACATGACCGTAAAGGACCAGACCGATTCAGCAACCTGAAGGACATCTGCGTTTACCTCGGCCTAGAGCAAAGTGCTGGACCAAATAAAATTGGTCAGAGATATTTACTTCCTTGTGGACCAAGGAAATTTAAATAAAAACCAATTCGGTTTCTTACTAGAGAGAAGCTCGTGGATGAAATACGATAGAATGACTTAGCGACCCTGGGAAGACTGACTTAAAAGAGAAATTGGAAAACAGGCTTGTCGAGGCATTGATCCAGCAGTGGACTGATAATGGTTCATGATGTTGTATCCCAGTAACTGTAAGAGCCTGATGAGATATGCGATAAAATATGTTATTCTTTAAACGATATTTTTAACAATTCAGCTTAATCACCGTACCATCCGTAATGAGCATTTAGAAAAATTTCAACAAAAAATGTCTTGAATATTGTGAACTAAATCATTCAAGAAGTGCTGTAATACATTTGCTGATATTCATCGTCCTCAGTGCAAGAAGTCTAAGGTCATGGTGTTAACCGAAATTATTAAAGCTTCCAGGATAATGCTGTTCAGAATGTAAGAGTTTCAATTATAGACGATATACGTGAAAAAAACAATATTTTGTTTTTGAAAACGTAGGAACAGCACTTTATTTGCAAATAAAACTAGTTTTTGAATTAATACATTTGAAACGAATACTTCCCTTCGATTTTCTTTTAAGAGAAAATAAAGTAACGTGATGCAAAATGCTCTTCAAACATCCTTGACTGTTCCCTGCAGATGTTATTTTTACCATTTTGTATTTGTAAAAAACAGTGTTAATAAAAGGAAATCTAATTTTTCACTAAATTATTTGAAAAAAAAATATTTTTCTATAAGTTTATTTAAGGTAATTAAATTCCTTCTTCTCGCTCCTAAGTGTTTGTATTAAGCGATTATTTAATCGCCATAATGAAGACAGCAATGGCAAGTAAAAGTAGCAGTCGAGGTCTGTGAGTGAATTGGAGATACTCCTTAGGCACGAACCGTGATGAACCAATTTTATATTATTTTGTCTTTAAACTGAATATTATTAAACTGTGAAAATCAAAAAACTAAATTAGATATTACTTAAAATATTTAGTTTAATATGAGCCGAAAGATATAAACTAAACTCTGGCAATTATCGAAGAATATAACTTTGAAACAGAGAGCAAAATGAAAATGAAGTCTAAGAGTGTTCAAAGTAAAATTTCAAAGTATAGCGCGCTTTAAAAAATAAAGAAAGAAAACCGTGGACTTCGCGTGTAAAATAACAGAAAGGTAAGAAAAAGGTTATTCTCTGAAATTCTTCCAACCCCTAGTTTAATCAGTAGTTTACTTACAAACATTAAGTTTTAAAAATATTAAACGACATAATTTTATGTACACACTCCGAATAAATATAAGTAGATTAATATCATCATCATCATCATCATTGTCAACCATTATCAATCCACTGCTGGACGAAGGTCTCCCCAAGTTTCCTCCACAACAGTCTGTCTTGTGCCAGTCTCCTCCATGTCACTCCCGCATACTTTCGAATTTCATCCACCCATCTTCCATGTGGTCTTCTTCTGGGTCTTTTCCTGTCCCTTGGAATCCAATCTAAAATTTCGGCTGTCCATCGATGGTCTGTTCTTCTGGCAGTATATCCAGCCCATTGCCATTTCAGGGATTTAACTCTGATCATGATGTCTTCCACTCTTGTCATTTTTCGGATCCACGTGTTCCTCTTCTTATCTCTCCTGGTTACACCAAGCATGCACCTCTCCATGCTACTTTGAGTTGTCTGCAGCCTTTGTATGTCTCTTTTAGCTAAGGTCCACGTCTCTGCACCATACGTAAGCACTGGAAGGATGCATTGATCAAACACTTTTCTTTTAAGACATAATGGCATATTGCTCTTGAAAATTATGCTGTTTCTTCCAAAAGCTCACCAGGCAAGCTTTGTACGCCGATTAATTTCTTCACCAATGTGACCCTCACTTGATATCTGCTGTCCAAGATAAACGTATGTGTCTGTTATCTCCAGCTTTTCTCCATAAATCGATAAATCTTCATTTCTTGTAAAAGCATTGAACATCACTTTTGTCTTCTGAAAGTTCATTTTTAATCCCACTTCTTTACTCTTGTCAGCAAGTTCCTGGATCATACTCTGTAGCTCTGATGGGGTAGTTGCAAAAATGACTATGTCATCAGCAAAACGAAGGTGGGTTAAATAATCTCCATTAATCTTTATCCCTTTGTTTTCCCAGTTCAGTGATTGAAAGACATTTTCCAATGTGGCATTAAAGAGCTTCGGAGATATGGTGTCACCTTGTCTCACTCCTTTTCCAATTTTTATGTGTGTTGTATTTTCAAACAGCCGAATCTTTGCACTTGCATTTTCATAGATGTTATTAATAATATTAATGTATGCATCTTCAATACCGCAGGATTTCAGAGCCATTGCAACTGCTGATGGTTTCACCGAATCAAAGGCTTTTTCATAATCGATAAAAGCCATGCACAATGGAAGTTCATATTCCCTCGCTCTTTCAATTAGTTCTCTCAGTACGTGGATATGATCTATTGTGCTGTAGCCACTCCTGAATCCAGCTTGTTCTCTCGGTTGAGCCATGTCCAGTGTCACCTTCAAGCGGTGTGAAAGAACTTTAGTGAAGATTTTATAAACCACTGATAGGAGGCTGATAGGTCTGTAGTTCCTGAGATCCTCAATGTCACCTTTTTTATGTAGCAGGATCATTGTAGCGGTGTTCCAATCCTCAGGAATTTTCCCTTCATTAAGGCATCGAGTGAAAATTTGGGCGAGTACTGTTTCGATTTCTCCACTTGCTTCTTGTATGATGTCTACAGTAATTCCCTCTTCTCCTGGAGCTTTTCCCCGCTTCATGTTCTTGATTGCATGTGCAACTTCTGCTGGAAGGACTGGAAGAACTCTGGTACTGGTACCTTTCATGATGTCTGGAGTGCATGTATCATCCCTTTCATATAATTTGGAGTAGAAATCTTTCACTCTTGTCAAAATTTCGCCTCTATTTCTTCTTACAGAACCATCTTCTTTTCTCAGTGCCATAATCTGTTTTTTCCCCTTACTGAGATGTCCATTTGCTATCTTTAGGCTTTGGTTGTTTTCAATTGCTTTCCTTACTAGTTCACAGTTGAATTTCCTTACGTCTTCAGTGATACTTTTTCGTACTGTCTCTATATATTCCACTTTGGAAGTCACATCTTCTTTAGTTGTCCGGATTAATATACCTGACTGCAACAAGAAACATTTCCTCTTATGCAGTATGTAAACAGGAAATTTGGACGAGGAATTTGTAGCAGCAGGAATATAAATCTGGAGCCATTTGACCAGTTGTCCAAAGTTTCAAGAGATGTCCTTTCATTACTATATAATTTTAAGTTATATCACATTTATGCCGCAATTCCATATCAGTAAAAATTGACTTTCAGTAGGGTATTCTTATCCTAGATCACATCTTTAAAATATAGAGGAGTAATTTAAGTTGAATATTTGTTTGGTGGCTGTGTAAAACTTTAGAAAGGTATGTAATTTTTTGTAATACATAAATATTCAGTGTTTTTTTTTAAAAGATGTTGAATTTGGAATTAAAATTAGCACTAAAATTCATTAATTTCAAGAAAAATTGGCAAGTAAACACTATTCATCAAAGTTCTCAGAGAAGAATGTAAAACTAAAAACTAATGAAACTCATAGTGGGAGAGTTGGTGTGGTATAATACATGGCAGTGAATCTTTGAGTTTTAATCTGCAGCATCATTCAATATCTTATAATTCTAACTGCAGTATAACGGTTCCAGCTACCTCCTAAAGGCTTTTCAGAATGCATTACAAGTCTCTGGTTCTGTTAATTCCAAGTGGTACATAAATGTTTATACACAAGGGTTTATCAAAATATTTGAAAAGCTTACGGTTAGTGTAGAACTTCTTTTTAATAAATTTTAGGACGATCTGGAGCTTCGTGAACAGAAGCCTTTTATTGTCAAATAAGCTTATGCAGGTCATGCGCATACGATAATGGAATTTGTCATCATTGTTCCTGTAAAACATATCCTAATATGTCAACGGCTGTTAGAGAGAGAGTCTGTGAAATGACCTTTCGATGCAGATACTCCAGCAGATGTTCAATAATGTTCAGATCTGCAGAGTGAGGTTGCCACAGTAACTTTTGTACCTCATCTGATGCTTTGCAAATCAAAACGTAACACGTTTCGCACAATGCCTGGGTGCATTAATTGCTTGAACGGGGGACGGACATTAGCGAAAAATCCTTGCGACATGGGATGCAGGTGGTAGCTAAGAATGGATTCGTACGTTGCAGGCGTGTCGCGAATCTGAAGAATAAACAATGTCCTTAAGGAATGCCATGATTTGACACAGTACAGGGTCACCTCAATGGTTACGAACCGGTACCAAGCAGTCGTTGGTGCTGGTGGGCATGGGAGCGGTAAGCTTATGCAAGTTTTTGTAATTCATAACCTCTGCCAGTGGTGGGAAACAAAGTCAAAAAGGATTCATTAGACAAGATGAGACGTTGCAAGTATTTAGCATCGCAGTTTGTATGTCTTTTGCATTACCTTACTATTTTTGTTGCACTGATGTTGATAATCAGAATTGTTTGGTTTGCAGCACGGCCATAAACACCGGTATGAGGCAGTTCCTCAAAAACTGCCAAGTCGGAAATGAAATCATTCCAATTGGTGTTCAACTCCGCTGCTTGCTATCTGTGCTGGTATGGTCTTGTGCTTCCGTTTTACAGTCTGCGCCAAAGTTCGCACATCCTTACCACATATTTTCCAATGGCTTCGACAATTTGCACATTTGGAGGCAACTCCGTGTCCTTTTCCCCAGGTAGTCATAATCTTACATCCAGTTCTTCACTTGGCAACTGCGATTTCTGCCGTTTTAGTTGTTGAAATTCTGGTAAGTTGTATACCAAACATCATGATTTTTTGGGGGTCATTAAGATCTGACATGGTCGACAATTGGTCTGCAGTGTCTGTTTTACCTGATATGATGTCGCAGCTACGTGTTAACCGAGACAGAATTACTCCCCTTATAAAGTCATATTGTTGGTGACGTCGTCACATGGGATTTTCATACGACGCATCGCGTGTGCTCCAGACGCAGTCGGTGTATGCTATAAAACAAATGGTGAATTAGTGCATCCATTTCAAAGCTACAATGGATTGGTTTTACATAAACAGAAGATGTTGTTCATTGAAATTTTATATGCGCAAATCTTTCTATTTTGCTCTAAGTTTTATTAAGCAGCACAATGTCCTAAATTTTATATTATTGTGGGCAAGCAGTAGCTGTGAATGAATCTGTATGTGTATGGTAACCAAATTATTGTAAAATCGTTGGACTTTAAAATTTTTACAGTTATTGATCTTCATTTACATTAGTTTCATGATTTTCTGCCGTGAATGCAAATTCTGCCTGATAAATTTGCAGAGGATTTTTTTGAACCACTTTAACGTTCAATCTATCAATAATGTTAAGTAATTAAAAAAAATATGATCTACTTTTGACCAAAACTAGTTGAATTTGAAAATCTTTGTTAAAACCTTAAATCGTAATTTGACGTCTAGCATGAATGCTAAAGCAGATGGTGATTAGTAAAATTCAAAATCGCTGGAAATGACAATTTGAATATTCAAATAATTTGTTCAAGAAATGTGTCATTTTCATGATCTTTTTAAAATCTTTAAATTTCCATTCTGTCTCTTTAGATCAACATATAGAATTATTGCTAGAAATACGTTCTCCAAATTCGTTGCTTTCTTTGTTTATGTAAATTATTCCACCATCACACACGCCAACTATGAGCTACCACAGCTACTGGAAAAAGTGACGACAGGATTAGCACTTTATGTGTTGATATATTTTTATTTGGCCCATTCCAATTTATATTACAACCTGCCGAACAAATTCTATAGCGGAACAGAAATATTCTCGGAAACTTCAAGCACCTCACAGCAGAGGTTTTTGCATTCTCTGAGAGTAAAGATAGCCTTTTAAAATGAAAACCAGATAGGTTTGATGCAAATTTGTGGATATATCTTAAATTAAATTTATTTTCTCAATAAGTTTCGGCAAACTTTAAATTTGTATTTTATTATCAACATCCTTCTGGAAATAATCACAATTCAAACTGACGATTAAGTAAAAAAACTGAAAAAAGTTTACATAATACTTTAGAAAGATAAGTACCTGATCATCTGGAAGCAGAACTGCAGGAAATTTCACAATCTCTTTCTCTCGGGAAGAGAAAGAGTACGAATTTTCTTTTCCTTCTGATCAATCAGTGATACGCAGATTTGAATTGTTACATCTATATTTTGGCAACAGAATTCGTTTTACGGTCTACTTTCATTATCTGCAGAATTTCGTTTGGAATGTTGTTGAATGGTAAATGTAAAATGATATCAATGCAATACCTTCTGTTTAAACCATTCGCTTTACCTGATTTATTAAGAGAAAGTAGCTTGTTCTATTTCTAGATCCTTTTTTCGATTGTAGAAAAACGATTGATTTTTGTCTTTTGTTTTGAAACATGATCAATTGAAGGTGAAAGAGCCTTGAATTATTTTATTCATGCCGGAAGTATTTACAAGCCGTACTCATTATGACCGTAACTTCAGTGTGATTTTCTTGGTTGTATTTTCCGGCTATGATAAAAGTCACCATTCTGTAATTTAGTTTGGGAAAAATCACTTAACTCAGAATGATAAGTGATTTCTTATTATCAGAATTGAAAAATTCAGATTCCTTGATATTCTGGTTCTTTATACGGTATAACTTACATTTTAAATAACTACGTAAGTTACTCCTCATCTTATTTTATTGTTATAAATATCCCGTTTTTGTCATATCTTTCTCTATTTTCTGTTAAAAATAAATTGCATTGAGACAGAAATGCTGCTCTTTGGAAGTTCTGTTCACCTGATGCTATAACAGGAAATTCCGGAGCTCAATGCATCATAGAAGACTCGATATTTCAGTGTCAAATATGCTATGTCATACACAGTTGCCTGAGTTCTTTAGTATAATCGCATACCTACAGAACTGGGAGAAAACAGTTATAAAGAGTGTTCCCAAATTCATGCGACAAAAAAGAGCGTTGATAGTACACATAAAGAAGAAAAACTTTTGCAATGGGACGCAGGGTGGCACTCCACCCCCACTGCCCGAAAACGTTAAGTTTCATGTCCTCCAGCAGTGGAAAAAAACACAACTTTCCTAAATTATGGGTTAGACACTTGCGTTGTGACTATCCCCTGCGGTACAGTTCGTCAGGTGGCCGCTTCTGATGAACACTGCTAATCCATACCATACTTTTCCGCTTTAGTGTTATTCAGTGATGATGCGATATTTGAGCTAATGATAATCTTCACGCCATCTCCATTCATCACCACCAGCAGAGGTTTGCCGTCAACATCTGGGCATGTATCCTTCGTGATTGGTTTGAGGACCGTACATTTACCCACAACGTCTGACCGGCGCCGTGTACCTTGTGTTAATGGTGCAAATGCTTCCCGGTTTGTTGTAGAGTGTTCCGCATAATGCTCGGAGAGACTAATGGTCCATGCATGATAGGGACCCTGCGCATTTTTCCACCACGGTCCTGCAATTCCTCAATGCGAAGTTTCCCGGCAGGTGGATTTGACTGAAAGGACAGGTAGCTTAGCCTCCACGCTCTCCGGACCTGAATCCACAGGAATTCTTCATGTAGAGACACTTAAACACATTGGTGCAAGAGACGGCCTGTGGAGTGAGTGGAAGATCTTGTTTCCAAATTCGTTTTCGCTGCGGATCAGATCAACATTCCACCGGGAGTCTACGAGAGAGTGCGACAGCCCTTCATTCATCTGTGCGGGTTCTGCAACAACGCCCTCGGACGCTACTCCGAGCCACTCCTTTGAGTTCTCCTACCTCTTCGTTCACTAACGCAGGTGCATAATTAAGGTAAGTTGCAACCCACAATTTAGGTAAGTTGTGTTTTTACCCAATTTAAGAAGATCAACGTGGAAACAGAACTTAACTTTTTCGGGTACTAGGACCGCGAAGGGATGCCACCATACGTTTCATTGTAAAACTTATTAGTCTTTATGTGTACTATCAGCTCTCTTTGGTTTTTGCACGAATTTGGGAACTCCCTGCATATTTTCAACTGCCAAAAGTAAAACACCCGAAATCCGTAGAAATATGAATTGGAGATATATTTTTCTATTATTATAAACAAGAAAAGAAGGCATTCGAATGTAAGGGACACAATCGTTTTAATCCTCACTTATTTTATGCGCTGAATTTCACCTTTCGCTCGGGAAAAATTCACATTCTGCCTTTTAATTTGTTAGCGGACATTTTCTTATGTTTCATAAATTTCATTTAGAAGAGCTGGTAATGAAATTGGTAATGGCAGGGAATTTTTGAAAACACACACCGCTACATATTCCCCCAAATAAACTGCAAGAGCACACGTCCTATTCATGTAACTGTGCTCCCTGCTGGAAAACGAGAAATTCGCCTACATTCACTCGAGAACATCAAATTACTGCGGAGATGTCGCATGGTTTGACGGACCAATTTTCAATTAACTCATTCCGATGAATGATCCAAAATATTGCTGCACAAAAGGAATGGAGGGATCTCAGCCGCCAAGTATTAACGATAAAAGTTCTCCTAATGACACGAGTCCAGTGGAATACGTTAGATATTCAATGCCATCAACTTATCTGAGCAAAGTGAGAGATTCAATGGGATATACATTGAGGTGCAAGAAAAATCGTACACCAGTCTATAACTAGGTCGGTCCCCCACGGGAGCGCAGTGCTGCAGAAATACGACGAAGCATGGACTCCACTAGCTTCTGGAAATATGCTGTAGGCAATGCACACCATACTTCCTGCAGAGCGCTCCACAATTCGGGCGTATTCCGAGGTTGGATTCCTGTGTCCAATAGCGCGTTGCATGGCATCCCAAATGTGCTCTATTACGTTCGGATCTGGGGACTTGGGTGGGAATGGCAATACCTGAAACTCAGATGAATGCTCCTCTAACCATAATGTAACGTCCCGACACTTGTGCATTGTCCTGCTGGAACAGGCCCAACCCATCAGCTGGAATGCAGGACATGAACGGGTGGACCTCGTCAGAAAGGATGCGCACATGGCGTTGTCTGGTCACAGATTTTTGTAGACACAGACGTTTGGGGTCCCAGTAAGTCCAGCTAAATACACCCCATACCAATTCGGATACCCACCAGCCGGTACAGTTCCCTGTTGACACGCGGCATAAATGGCTTCATGGGGTTTGCGCCACACACGAATCTTTCAATCTGCCCGATACAGTTGAAACGCGTCTTGTCAGACCGGGCTACATGTTTTCAGTCATCAAGTGTCTAGTGGCGGTGTTGCTGTACCTCAGACATGCGCAAAGCCGTGTGTCGTTATCCCATAAAAGAACTCGAGTTGTTGCGTCGGCTCCCAAAGCCCATATCGTGCAGGGCACGTTGCCCAGTCTGGACGCTGATGCTTGTTCAGGCTCCAGCACTGAATTCGGATGATATCTGCGAGAGTGTTGCATACCTGTCGCGTGAAAAGATTCTTGACAGCCGACGATGGTAACATTCACCCAATGTCCTTTTACGGCCACACTGGTATCGTAGGTTGGAGGTTTTGCCGGAATTCTTGTAGTCACGGTACACCCTTGCAATGGTCGTCCGTGAAAATCCGAACTTCGTTTCTACCTCCGAAACACTATGGCCCATCTCACCAGCGTCAACTATGACACCGTGTTGAAAATCGCTTAAATCGTTATTACTTGTCATTCCCATGCCGAAAACAACACCGACGGCTTGCAAGGTTGTCTATCGCTTTATATAAGCCCTGGCTGACGCAACCGAGTACGCGCATAATTGACGTTGCTATGTATTTTGCATAAGCTCGTCTGTACCAGTTTTTTTTTTGTCACTTCAATGTATTTCTCAGTATTTGTATTTCTGTGATTCATGCTCAACGTGACACTTTCTTTATGGTATCACACAACATTTAGAAGGCTTTACCTGGCAGAAAAATGTAATTTTCAATTATTAAATCTGTTAAACAACTATTCCTCTCTACGAACTCAGCATAATAAGAGCATCTAAAGAATCGGAAGCTTGCTCAAAGTAATCCCTAATTCCTCCTTCTTTAGAAAAAGAAATGTGGTGCCAACTTTGACCGCATGATGTAAGTAGAACATTGCATCCTATGGCAGACGAACTAAACACAAAGCTTTTGCTGGGGTACCTTCGTTAATTGGGTAATATTATTGATTGTACTACAGCAAGTACTAATTAGTTAAGTAGAAATTATTTAACTATTCAAGAAAGAGGGAAATCCTCTATTATGATTCTTTCACTAATATCGTTTCGCACGGATCAAATTTGGGAATATTAAAATGAATAACCAAAAGAGATAAGCGCTATCGTCAGAGGCGGGCATTTTTGGGGAATAATATGTAATATCTTCCAAATAATTTCCGCAACATTAATATTGCAGCTTACGCAAATTATGTAGTGGAAATCTTCTCGTCAGTCCTGTACATTTTCGAGTTTCGACTAACCTTATACACCAAAAGATTGCGTTACACCTCTTATCCTTGGAAGCAAAAGCCGGTTTCCTGTACCAAAGAATATAAAGCGTGGAGAACGCCAACTCTCATAGAGATAACATAAAACTGTCAACAACAGCGCCACCACATCTTAAGGGGTTATATGCTCTGCGGGAAAGTTAGCATTCAGGAGCAAAACACATTAGGGGAACTACGGCAGTGGCGCTATTTTTTGTTGCTGTTTTCGGATATCCAGCGCATCCCTTATTTTGGTGAGAAAAATATGCAATAACATGTAGTTAAATTTTAACAAATATTATAGTTAGGCCTAATGATCCATACAAAATGCACACATTCCCAGGTATCTGGCATTACGGAAAATGTTTCTAAAGAACTAATAAACAAACAAAAGCTTTAACTAACCCGATTGTCGTAACAAAACTGACATATCCGATTTGCGAAGTGGTTATCCTACCGAGAAGGTAACAATCACGTGCTGTGAGTAGCTCGGCCGATTGCTCTTTACCCAAAGAATTGATGTCTACATAAATAGGCGTGCTCAGTATGTTCCGGCATCACCTTGTATGTTGGATTCTCTGCACTGCATTTTAACTTTTAAGATATGGCGCCGCTAGTTACGTCTTGCCGAGACTTAACTTCTTCTCAGTTAGATATTATTTGCCTGTACCCCAATAGCTTTTGACACACCGCATTTGGAAGGAGATAAATGCACTTCACGCAAGAAGGGCGCTATATTTCCCAAACTTATCGGTGCAAATATATGGAGGAAAGTGTAATGCTTATCGCGTATAATTATTGCACTTTGGCTATTCGATGTGCGAGTATAATTAGCCATTCTCTGTCCACTGTTGCATAAAGATCTCCACAAGTCTCTTCAGCTTCTCTCTGTTTTAAAACGCACTCTTGAAAAAAAAATATTGTATGCTTTCGAATTTCATTCACCCAACTTCCACATGATCTTCTTCTGCTTCCTTTCCTTCCCATACGACCCAGTTTAAAATTCAAATTTTCTGGCCGTGGTCAGTTTTTCAAGAACTATGTCCAATCTTTAGGAATTGAGGTTTAATCGTTGTTCATGATGTCATCAACTCGTGTCTTTTGTGTTCTTGCGCGAACGAAATTTAGCCTTTCGTCGTTAATTTGAGGTTTAATCGTTGTTCATGATGTCATCAACTCGTATCTTTTGTGTTCAATGGGATCCTTCTCATAACAGTTTTCGTTACGCGAAGGTGACACCGTTCCATCTTTTTTTCAGAGGTGCATATCGTCTACCTGTCCTTTTAAGTTAAGTTGCATGTCAGCGATTCGTAGGTAGCAACTGTCGAAACGCACTGATTATACAAGTTTCTTTTAAGATATATTTGCAAATGTTTCTGCCAAATTTCAATGTTTCTTACAAATGCTTTCCTGCTAAATCTCATATGCCAAAACCATTATATTTTGTGCTCCCGGACACTTCACAATTCGCCCAAAAATGACTTAATCTTTAATTCTGGTAGATACGCATCAGTGTTGGTCCACTCTATTTACTTCCTTTGCTGGATTCCACTCGAGAGTTACAGAAAATATGCAGATATGGATTTTATTTTATTTTTAGTGATGCATTTGATAAATACCAGTTCCAGTTGTAAACACTGCAGTGTACATCAAGTCAGTCTGCAGTATTCTGCATTTTCCCAAGTTTTTATCGAATTTTAGCGGCAAAGAACTTAGTGTTCTAGTTCAAGCGTGTGGAAGACGTGAGTGTGGATATTCAGAAGTGTGATCACAGCGAATGCTTATGTCTTGAAACGTAGAAAGTGAGCGAACAAGTTTAGGAGCAACGCAATGGATTCTGTGTTTGAGGAATGTGATCTTTTCTGATGTAGTACTAAAGGTAATTGTTTTTCCTTTGCCTTCGTCGCGGCACCTGAGAAAGTTATATGGAGATAGCCCTAGAATATTGAACATATTCGCCATTCGGAACACATTTCCTCATGTGTGAGAATTCGGTGTAACTTTCTACAGCGGTAATCATACCGCTAATCTCAGAAGTTTTACAACTGTATTAATGATATTTCTCATTTATTCAACGTAGTTCAAAATTAATTTTCTGAGTTTGTTACGATTTAAACGTACATCTGTTGCAGCAATATTTCTGAAATGTTTGTAGGAGATGGGCTGACGTTGACCTTCAGATAACAAGCACGTTTCATCTGCGAATAAAATACGAGAGAATTTTTCCTTTTAATTTTCAACAAAATCAAATTAAAAATACAACGCCCTGTCTGCAAATAGAAAATTACTAACGAGAAGTGTGTCTCAGAAAATTATATTTCGGAAATAATGGTCCGTTTATCCGCGCTAGAGAAAATAGCAATTTTTCAATCACATGTTTCGTAAACATGTTATATACATTCATGTTTAAAAATTAGGGATCAACGACGAAAGTCTAAATTTCGTTCGCGCAAGTTGTTGGTTAGCGGTAAAACAGGGACGTCATTGAAACACTTAAGAGCAAGTTATGTGAGAGTGTTTGGTAGAATGCAAATTGTCAGGAATCACGTGAGAGTTGTGTACTGCGCATGGGAGATAAAAGCTGAAGCATGAGTGGGAAAAAAGTGTTTGTTTGGTTGGTGTTGAAGTGTGAGTCTGTGTTTTGTGGTTAATTTACTCGAAGTTCATCTAACGGGATTCATGTGCGTGATCTTTACTCTTGGACGAATTGTTGGTAAACTGGAAGAGAGGTGGACAACCAAGATATAGAAAAGCAGTAAGGAATCGACAAGAGGATTTCATGAACCGACAAAAAATATTCTGGATATGGAATAGCTTTCAGAAGGTTCAGTAAGTAGTGGTCGACTATGCAATCAGAAGGTTCAGTATTGGCCGACCAAGAAATCAGAATGTTCAGTAGTGGTCGACCATGGAATCAGAAGGTTCAGTAGTGGTTGATCATGGAATCAGAAGGTTCAGTAGTGGTCAACCATGGCGACAGAAGGTTCAGTAGCAGTTCACCATGCAATCAGATGGTTCAGTAGTGGTCCACCATGTAAATAGAAAGTCCAGCAGTGGTCGACCATGGAATCAGAAGTTTCAGTAGTGGGAAACTCCTCCTCGGTGTAGCAGCGGTCTACGCGATGCCTTCTGATTGTTCGTCCCAAAGGGGTCTGGGGTCGAATCCCGGTGAGGCATGGATGTTGTGTTTGTCTTACGGCACTGGTTCTGTCCTTTTGCTGGCACCAGTGACCCTAAATTTGGAACGAGCGACTGCTTATAGCCCATTTAGTTAGTTGCTCACGGTTGTCGAAAACTTCCAATAAAAAGAAAACCATTCCACCACAAGATCGTTATCTTGTTGTAACGACTAAAACATCTCGCCGAATACCTGATGGCAAGTTAGCAGAACAATTGTAATCAACCACGGCTCCGAAAATAGCGCGCCATATCGTGTCAAAATCTTTGATTAATTTGGATTGTATCTCTAAAAGCCTGTACAGCGAGTTCCGTTGACCCCTGTACGCAAAACAACTTGGTGTGGATGGTATTGTGAGCACTTCACATGACTAAGGTGAAAAGAACCAATGTTCTGTTCACAGGCGAAATCCGATTTCGGCAGTACAGCTGGAGAGAAACCAGCACGGCGTATTCAGCCAGAAACATCGTAGTAATTGATCATTTCAGGAGTTGCGGAATGATGGTCTGATATGGAATTTTGGTCAATGGGCATACAGATTTCCTAGATTTGGAGAAAGGTTCAATAAATTGCCAGCGTTACTGTCAGTACATTATTTTAGAACAAGTAGATATGTATAGTGATTCAGTGAAAAATTCTTCCATTTTAAAATCTTATTCTTTTTTAATAACCGCTGAATTAAAGTTTGATTTTTTTTCAGCTGAAGTGTTGTATCATCCTCTGTGAAGACGTTCGTCATCGAGACATTTCATCGATGTCATGGCATAATTTGCACATTTTAATAATTGTACACATGCTCCGTTTTCAGAGATTTGGTCTAATTTGTTCACTGACTGTTTACATACTTTACCTGATCTTTTGCAATAAGCACAAGGTCCATTTTTTATGCTTTTAAAGTGTGTGTATTGAATTATCAGCTCATTCCATGAGTCAGAATATAAATTGAATTTCGACAATATTTATGGTATGTTTCCCCTTATACAGATATTCAAAGGTAGAAATTTTTTTTTATTGGTTATTTAACGACCACCGTGAGCAACTCAATGGGCTATAAGCTGTCGCCCGTCCCTAATTTAGGGTCACTGGTTCCAGGAAAGGGAGAGAGCCAGTGCCGTAAAACAAACACAACATCCATGCCTGACAGGGATTCGAACCCGGACCCCTGACTGACGAATGATCAGAGGCCAACGCCTTAGACCACTGCGCCACCGGGGCGGCAGCAATTTTTAACTTTAGTAATATAGGACATTCTAGTTTTAACTTTATCACACAAAAGATCAATTATTTTATTTCATTTTTGTCCATAACGTGCGTGAAAATACTTCGATATCACTTACAAACCCGCATGTCCTCCCTAAAGCATAAACATATATTCTGTAATGAAAGAAATGGATATAACTTGGGAATTTTTGAACTCAAAGCGACAGGCGCACAAGGGGTGCGTCACTGAATGTTGAGTCAAATATCAGCGACAGACATTGCCTTTATCTGCTTCTTTTTCCTTATATTCTGATAATTCTCCCTTCAAAAACGCAACGAGAACAACTGAAACTGGGTTTACAAAAGGCTACTTGGAACTAGATTGTATTTTACCAAGCACGGTAAAACGAAGCTTGGTTGATTTTAAAGTGGTACTCTTGTTCCATGTAAGATCTGAAAGATATAATTATATTACGCTAGTAAGCATATTTCCCTGGAAGTTTAAATTTCTTCTATTCTAAAATAAAAGGTAAATTCGGACTTTCTATGTCCTCCAAGTTCTTCTACACTTCAGAAAAAATCAATCGTAAATCTCTAAATAGTTTCAAGTATTATTTATGGTCTACCTTAAAAATGTGCAGTAAAATATCAGAAAAAGGAAATACATAAACAGAAAATCTGGTTACTTTTTAAGTTGAGTTTCTCTGGATACTCTAATTTCATGGTTGGAGTTAAAACTCGTTAAATAGCAAACGTAGGCTGCGAGTATAGCACTGTTTCGGACAGATGAAGTTTCGTTAAATAATGAAAGCAGACGTCTAAACATTTAGTATGCTATTGAGATCAATACCCTACGTTGAGAAAAATAAAGAGCATCTATTAGGAAAATGGAAAAATATCCATCAGAATTTTTTTAAATGACAAACCAGAAAGCTGAAATTTTAGGGGTGCCTAATGATTCTAATGGTTATAACCTAGCAGAGAAATAGAAGGATTTAAAAACGGATTTTGAAATAAAATTTTTTTTTCAAAGTAAAGATAATAAACACACTGCACATTCCCAAATTTTACTATCACTTGAGAACCTCAACTTTACATTTAGGAAAGCTAAAAAAGCTGAATTGGTTCATTTGGGAAAGGAAAGGGAGGTAAAATTAAAAGAAACTGTTTTTATGATCTTGACTTCGGGATCAAGGGACTGACGTAACTGGCAAAATTCTGAAATCCCGTACATTACGAAAATTATTTCACAACGTAAAAACTCTACATTAAAAGTTTTAAAGTTCCTGGTTGGTTGAAATTTGAATTTTTTTACTAATTTGAAACGTACTTAGCCAATACCCGGAGTCGGGATTGCAGCACAAAAACATATTTCCAAAAAAACATTAGGAAATCAGCAGATTACAAAGTTGAGACTGCTTTTTATTAGAGATTCCTCAACTGAAGCAATTATGTCTGATACCGGTATCTTTCTTGAGATAGCAAAATTAGAATTATTTCGTAAAGTCCTCTTCTCAATTTCAGTGGGACTATGACCGGACAAGTTGACAAACACTTCATTATCTGGATACACTATTCCATTATTATTACTATTGGTATAAGCCTGTTTATTCTTATTACCTGCTATCAAATTTTGGAATGAGATGTTTAGGATCAAAGGACTGTGTTGAAGACAAAAACTCGTGGGGAATTTATCAAATTCCATGTGAATGTGGCGCTTCGTATATAGGACAGACCCGTAGAGCCTTGCGTTTTCGATTGAAGGAGCACAAGACCTACATTCGGAATTGTGATCTAAAGAAGTCATCAATGGCTAAACACTGTTATGAAAAGCACCACAGATTTGTGTTTCAAGAAGCAAAAACTTATTGACAAGCCAGATTCAACCTCCAAACTTGATAGTTCGGAAGCTTTCCATATACGTATATCGGAAGGCTTCGCAACTTGTTAATGACATGTAATCTACACCATTTCTATCAAACGCGTGGAAGCATCTAACCAAAACACGTGACAGTAAACATCATTTATGATGTCATATACAGTTTGAATATTTACGTGCGTTTCGTACTAATGAAGCTAGGTCAATACCCAACGAAACCATGGTCGGCTTGAGAAATAAAAAAATAAACATTTGTGACAACTACGTTGTATTATCTTAATCTATATATAATTGTCACAAGACTGTAGTCGTTGAGATAAAGAAGCTTAACCTTTGTTTTATTTAGATTTTCTCTTGTTACTATAGCATTAATTACCATTTCAGAACTTGATTTAAGGTTCACAGGCAGAAACATCATGCTTGCTTTCGCTTTAAGCAGATCTCACCTTCTACAGAGGCTGCCACATAAGAAGTATGTCGGGTTTCGAGAAACTGCAAAATCTCCAATTTTACGGTGACGTTCGGCTGAAAATGATTCTGTTTTACGCAGACCTCAACCTATACAATGTCAATTCCGGGAGACCATATGGTCGTAAACACCCCACCAATTAGATAATGTATTGCAATTCCTTTATAATGTTTTTTTTTGCTGCTGAGTTTCATTTTTCAAACCACAAAAAGTCCATCGACTTTTTGAAGCAGAGCAAAACAGACTACTAGAATTATTCGTTACGAAATCGGATGATTTAAAAAAACCAAAATACAGTTTGGGCCATATTGATGGGACACATTTAAAATGCATTTGTGGAGCATTTTGGATACAACATTTATTACTAACTATGTAGAACACATTGCCAAAGGACGGGAGTTTTGTACTGTGTTCATTGTTTAAAAATTACATCCCTCAGATGGGCACCACCTTGAAGAGTGCATTTTTTAGCCCTAGCGATCATATTTAGCATAGTTTGGCGCAGGGATTCGGCAAGGATGGCTACTATCTCCCTTCGGATTCTCTCCTTCAGTTCATTGATGGTAGTGGGTTTTGTGATGTACCCTTTCTCCTTTCGATAACCCCACAGGAAATAGTCCGGTGGAGTTAGACCGGGGGATCTGGATGGCCAATGGATATCGCCGAATCTGGAGATGAGGCGTCCCGGGAAGTGTTGTCGAAGGGTTGTCATTGACACTACTGCAGTATGACTGGTGGCACCATCCTGTTGCATCCACATGTACCTCGGGCCAAGGCGTCTCATTTCGGGAATGAAAAATGTTCGAAACATTGTGTTGTACCGCTTAGCAGTGGCTGTGACGGTGTCATTATTTTCGTTTTCAAAAAAATAGGGACCTATCACACAGGCATGAGTCACTGCACATAACACAGTAACCTTGCCACTGTGCAATAGCGTTTCATGCAACAGATGCGGATTTTTTCTAGCCCAGAACCGATAGTTTTGTTTATTGACATAACCACTTAGGTGGAAATGAGCTTCATCGGATGGGATAAGGTGTTGCATAAAGTCATCCCCTTGCTGATTACCCAATCACAGAATGTGGTTCGTTGAACCTTATCTTGGTCGAACAATTTCTGCACCACCTGTACCTCTTACGGATACAGTTGTAAGTCGTTTTTCAGGATTCGCCGCACACTGGAACGTGGAATATGCACCTGACGTCACAATTGCCGAGTTGACTTCTTTGGACTTCGTTTATGGCATTGGACACACGTTCAATGTTTATTGCACTACGCGACGTTCGAGGTCTCCCAGGAGACAGTTTTTTGTTCGCGTTCGTGGTCTCATGAAAGTTGTTAACAGCACGCAGTATGACCTTTCGGGATGGTGCTACCCGTTTCTTAAAATGTTGTTTGAAACGTCGTTGTGCTTTGATGATGTAGCTTCCACTACTGAAGAACGCCTCCATGACGTACGAAATTTCAACGGCTGTCCACATCACTATGATTCCCTGCAACAATGAATGGAAATGTACCATCAGTAACTCGTAAACAAGAAAGCTGCCGTCTCCTTAAACGCTTTGTGTTTATCGAATAATTCCACGTTCATGTCGTAATGAAAAAATACAAGATCTAGATTTGAATAAATTTTCAAATTTTTGTAAGCCACCTTTATAATCGTAAATGTATTTTCCATTACTCTGCACTCACGTAAAATTATAGTTTACCAAACCAAAAAGGACATACTAACTGTTATCCACTCAATGCAGAAAAAAATTCGTGCACATGAACCAATTGGGTGAGTACCGTCTTCACACGATTTTAATGATATTAAAATAGGAAATATTTGTACAATTAAAATACACTAAAACACTCTAGCACTTTCAGAGCGACAGTCGCCCCATCATCAGGTGTGATCGGATCTCCCAAATCGTTCAGTATAAATATGTGTAGTGCGCCATAACTGCAATCGACGTAACAGAATTTTGAGACGTACGCGCCATCTGTCCCGGCGGTTAAACCACGATCAGAGCGACACCACATCATAAATCGTAAACATGATTATAACTGCAACATTAAGTATTAAAGTCTAAAAATAGAAGATGGCCAATTATCTTGCCAAATTTACCGGGAGTTCGCTTTACTCGATCAAGAGTCCCGTTGAGGCTTTAGTTAGGCTTAGGGTACTTCAGCCACACCCAGGGCCTCTCATTTTGGCGTCTTTAGATGTTGTAGCATTGTACCCTAATGCACCGATAGAGGCTACACATCAAATTATGGAGGCTAAACTTACTAATACCCGCGTCCCCCCCCTCGAAATTTTGGCTATTATGAATGCGTTGCGATTTGTTAAGCACCATTCGTTTTTTAAATTCCAAAGCTGTATTTATCAGCAACTTGAAGGTTCCCCTATGGGTTCCGCTCCTTAAGCAGTTCTCACTGAGATCCTGATGCAGGATCTTGAGAATAAAGTTATTAGTGAATTTCCCATTCCCCCGCTTTTATTTTTAAGGTACGTTGAAGATGTCTTGGTAGCGTGGCCTCACTCCCAAGATGATTTATTTTGTTTCGCAGACGTACTTTCTTCAAAGTATCCCACTATCAAGCTCACGGTACAATTTCAGCCTAACTGTGAAATTCCTTTTCTAGATATTTTTTTATTCACAGGCACCCAATCTCCAACCACTTATCTTTTTCGGTCTATCGTAAGCCTTCTGCCCCAGGTTCCCTAATCCCATTTGCCTCTTTTCATCCAATGCAACACAAAGTTGCTGCACTTTACTCTTTGTTTCATAGAGCATTTACACACGCTTCCAACAGGTTTTCCTTTAATCACTAAATCAATTAATTTTCTGATTTAGCCTACTCGTTCGGCAATCCTCGACAGATTGCTTTTAAAATTTTTCGTCGGGTTTTTGCATCCCGTCGACCTCTGTCAACTTTGGTCGGTGATCCACATGTTATTAAAAAGTTTGTTGGAAAATGGATTACCTACCTGGTTTTACTACTTTAATATCTAAAATTTGCTCTAGAAACCGGTTACATTTTGGCGTGGGTGTTAACAACCTATATCTGTTTTGAGGAAAGACCGCCAAGGAATTGATGATTCACAGAGGTGGGGTGTTTATTGCATTCCACTATTAGACAATGGCTCGCATGAGAGTATTAACTATTACATAGGCTCCACTCGTCCGAAACTGTGCCTCAGGCTGCAGGAACATAAATATAGTTTAAATGCAAGCTATATCTGTACAGCCCTTACAAAGTGCATTGATTCAGAAGAATTAATCCCTGATTGGGACAATGCCAAAATTTTGATAACCCCAGCCTCTACACACATGCTGCTGGTGACTGCGAGTTTGTTCATTTCCGCGTTCAAACGAAGTTGCTGTAATGATAATTGCCCTTGGGATCTACCTGATATGTGGAGACGTCATTTGTCTACAAGTGTTGGACAATCCACAGAACTATCTTCCGTTTTTAGACTTTAATACTTAATGTTGCAGTTATAATCATGTTTACGATTTGGGATGCGTTGTCGCTCTGATCGTGGTTTAACCTCCAGGACAGATGGCGCGTACGTCGCAAAACTATGTTACGTCGATTGCATTTATGGCGCACTACATATATTTATACTGAACGGTTTAGGAGATCCGACCATACCTGATGATGGGGCGACTGTCGCTCTGAAAGTGCTAGTGTGTTTTAGTGTATTTTAATTGTACATATATATATCATATTTTAATATCATTAAAATCGTGTGAAGACGGTACTCATCCAATTGGTGCTATCCACTCGTTTGTGAGTTTCTTTGCGGCAAGATATTGCAATGCTTCTGTCATATTGGCACACATTTTGAGAACAGTATGTATCACGTAAGATTACAATTCTTAAATTTCAGGCACTAATAATTATTTCCTATGTAAACTGTAATGTTTGGTTATGTCTCTGAACAGAAAATGTGTGTGAAACACTCGTATTTCTGCTTCTACTAGCAAGCATTCATAAAGGTCCGTTTGTTCTCCTTCAGATAATATTTCGTAATTGAACTTATTTTTACGTATGAAAATAATTAAACATTTTAAGTGTGGTTATGTTCTCCGATGTTACACAAAATACAACATGAAATCTCGTAAGCATTAAAGCTTTTGTTTCGCCTAAGGGAAATTTGTGAACGCTATGAGGAATGACTTGAATATAAAAAAAATTAAAACCTTCTTTTTTGCTGTAGAAACGTCTGCGAAGAATTATCCTTTTATTATGTTATTTAGGTACAATGACATGTCCCGCAGGCATTCATATTGCATTCAAGCTCTGCTTTTTTTGTTCAGTTAAGTTCCCTTAGTGTTATATCTTTTCGGCATGATCCCATGAAAGAAATGACTCGAATTTTGTGTTCCGTGTGACAAAATTAAGTAAACCCCTTACTGCACATTTTTGACCAGTCGGTCTGTTACTGTACCGGGGAGCGAGTTGTGTGTAATTTAGCTGAGCTACTACGCTACTTTAGCAGAACTGACGATCTTGAGCGCAAGAGAATGATTCATTCCTCTTTCGCGTTTTTCTTTCGAGATTTTTTCTCTCTTGCCAAGCCTTTAAGTCAAATCAGTGTCACGTATTTAGAATAAAAACGCCCTTCTTAGGGCAAAGTCCTGTGTCAGCCTACACAAGTCGTTAGTATCAGATTAAGGTACGTCAACGTCCTGCCGGTTCGACTAGTGTTAGGACTCGTTTTTCCGACACTAGGCTAAATCCCGCGCCCAGCTTTCTTAGTTTTTGCTTGGGTGAGATATCCCCAGGATGCCCACTCAGCACTTGGAAAAGTTTCGCCTCTGTGATCAGTTCTCTCACACAGAGATGCCTTCTGCAAAGAAGAAGAAAAAGCACAAGAAGGAATCCAGGGTGACCGGACAGGTGTTCATACCGTTGGATAGGGTACCAGACCAGCAGGAAATCCACGAAGATGGAGATCCTTCCCCCGGCCTATCTCGGGTGGAAGGGGAGTAACCCTCCCGCTCTTCAAAGATTCCTTTGAAGGTCAACCGGGACATCATGACTAGGAGAGTGGAGATTCCAGACTAGTTCATTGACAGGATCAGTGAGTTTGTGATGAAGGTGGAGGACGTCCTGCAGAACACCTCTAAACCCGTGCACAGATCCTGTGCCAGCGATATTAGGGAATTGCTAGCATAAATCACGGATGCATGTGCTAAACAGTGCATCACGGTTGCCAGTCTCGAAGCGAGACTGCAACAAGGTGAAACAGTAAGGGAGCAGCGTAAAAGCTCTCCCCCAGAGGACACTTCCTATGACGCAACGGCTAGAAAGGGGGCAAAGATAGTTCCAGGGCCGACGCTAGATTCACGAAAAAAGAACGTGGTGGTAGAAAAGATGCACGTCCTCTTGGTCTCTCCCACCGATGACTTGAAGTTTGCGGATGACATCAAAAAGGCCATCCAATACGCAGTCAACCCGTCGAAGCTGCAGATTAAAGTCAAAGGTGTAAGCAAGGTGCATAAGGGAGGGGTGGCGGTCGAGCGTTCGAAACACGAGGACCTCGCCCGTCTGAAAGAAGAGCTGCGGAGCAATTCCCTGACCAGGGATAGCACCCACTCAAAACCCCCTCAAAAGTGACTCCCGCGTCTAATTGTGCATGGAGTCGACGGGAAGGTTTCGTGTGAGGAATTTGAGGCCGGAGTTAAGGAGCAAAAACCTGACCTCGAAGGGGCCATCTAGGCGAAATTCACCATCAAGGCCAAAGGGGGTAAGGCCCACTGGGTGGTGGGGGCCGAACCCCTGTCCTAAAAAATGCTTATTAAGCGAGGAATACTGAACTTGGGTTGGTCAGTCCTGGGCTTAAAGGAGTTTATTTAGCAAGTCCGATTCTTCCGTTGCAACGGCTTCTGCCACTTCAAGAGTGGTTGCAAGGAAGCAGAAGACAAGTGTGGGAAGTGTGGTGAATCAGGTCACCGGCACAAAGAATGCACTGCTACTCCAAATTGCAATAACTGTGCTTCCGCTTACGCACGGTTCAAGCTAAAGCTGGACACAGCCTCAGCAAGACCTGTCCTCTCATCAGAGAGCTGGAGCAGCAGAAAAGTCGGATAACCGCATTGACGTCTTTCGACAAATAATTGCAACTCTTATGGGCAAACAACATTTCACTTAAAGCAATTGTAAAGTCGTTTCAACAAGTTTTAATTTTTAGACGTAGTAGTGCTATTCTTCAAGCAAAACTACTATTAAAATTGTTTTTCCAAAAATTTTACTACAAGATTTGTAGTTCCCATCAGCAATTCCAAAATCTGATTAAACTTTAATCAGTTGGGTAAAAATTCAAACTCCATAATGTTCCTGCATTTTATAAAATGATTCTTTTCAAAATCTTGCTATTTTTTTAAGTTCCATAGCTATTTTTTAATACACATTTTCCGTAGGAAAGTAATGCAGGATACTGATAATATTTGATCTCTAACTGAAATTTATTCTGATATACTTCTTTTGAATATGATGACATATTACTTATATTGTTTCATGAATTTCACCCTGGGAAGAAATGATTGCTTTAATGCAAGATATGAAACTACTTACTAGGTCTGAACGATTAAGCAGAACGCTGATAATTCAAATGTAATATCAATATTAAATTTAAATTTCATACACCCTTACCGCACCATTTCGCGAACAGCCCATGAAGTTAGCGGTTTCTGAGCAGGTAAATACTTTTATAAATATTCGATTACAAGAAACGGATGTTTTTACCTATCATATAGTATACACGAACTAAACACGTAGGTGTTTGAATAACATTGTCATTTCAAATCAGCGTCAAACATAGATGCATTAATTGTTTTGGAGCACAAACAAAAAACCGAAAAAATCTGGCAAAGAGAGTAAATTTAGAGTTTCTCTACATTTCGGGGAACCATCGGGGAAAAGGGAAGCAATTCAAATGTCTGGGCACCACATCCTTCAAATATAATTGCATCCTATGATGAGAAAGTCGTGAAAACATTTCACTGCGTTGTCTTCTTTAGTTTTAGTGTTTAGAAAATACAACTTATATTACGTCGCCTATTGTATATGATTGCCAGTCTGTTCGATCTATATATTAGTCTTTTGGCAACTGATAATATCTAGGTCGTGAGCATTATTTCGAAGTCACTAAATTTTTTCCTTAAGAGTGTTCGCCGGCGCGTCTCGGTTTGACTAAAAAAATGGTTTACGGTTATTCATATATAGAAGGAAGAGTTATCTTTTCTTTAGTCCGTTCTTCTGTCCATGAGAAAAAATAAATTATTTTGGATAAAACGGAAGTTTTCTTTTTTTACTAGATTCAGACGGATTCTGTAATACGTGGTTTCCGATCTAAGAAAAGGTATGAACATTTACCACACGCTTCCGTGAAAGAGAAATTTTCACAAAAAGCTTTTCGAATTTCCGCATCTATTTTGTGCAAGAAATGACAGTACCTTATATTTGAAATTCACGTATAGTAAACCATTTAATAGTTACACACCATTTTACAACTTTTAGCATTTCTAACAACAAACGTCATGACTAATTTTCATATTTGAATGAATAATTTACATTAGTTTTCTGAATACTTTCCAAAATTTGGTCAGAAGCATTTTCGTAGAAATAAATTTTGATATTCAGGACCTTTATATTTGGCGACAACATTCCTTAAGCTATGTAGATCCATGGCAAAGCAATCACATGAGTTCCAAAAAATGTACATAATGTTTCTGTCTTTGCCCCAACAAGTTGTTCTAACAACGCTCAATTCACAAATAAATAATCTCAAACGTGAACCATCAAACACTGAAGTCAATGATCACCAATGAAAGCTTTTTAACCTGTTTTCTAACACTGTTTCTGTATGCTGTTGAACTAAACACTTTAAGCATAAAGAACCGTGACTGCTGTGATGGTGTACTGTGCACCATTCAGAAACATTAAAGCAATCCACAGAATTTTAATTTTTAATGTTATATATAAATGATTTTCAGATTATGTTAACGGCGATAATAGATATTAAAATAATGCAAAACATAAAGTTTCCTCCAAATGACTGAATAAGTATTTGAAAGCTTACATGCGACATTTAGATAACATTTTCCCTGAATGTCAGAGAGAAATCGTAATAACATCGATGTTTATAGTTGGGGAAAAAAGTACTGCATGGCCGTTCCATAAGATCATAATCAGCTATAGAGCCGTTGGATGTGCAAACATTATAGTACTGACGATATTTGGCATGCAATACAGAGAACCTGTTGGAATAGTGTTGTGGTGTTAAATGGCACATGAACCTGTCAAACAACATAAAAAAAGAATTGAAGCATCACTTAGGACATCCCAACTGGATATGCATTAGTAAATTGCAGTTAGTAGTCAATATCCTGTTATTCCAAACAATATTGTAATAGTTTGAAAAGTGTACCGAAATTAGATAAATGGATGGTTTTGCTCTAGAAAAATGAAGAAATGCGTTCCTAGTATTTCGTTGAACCCCCCTCTGCCTTGAAACGGCTTTACATCTGGCCAGCGTAGACTTCCTTAAGTTCTTAATGTATATTTCATCCAGATAATGATACCAAATATGAATTAGCATCTCCTTTGACGGCATTTTGGATTAGAAATTCCTAACACAAACCTTTCTCGCTAGTTTTAAAAAGGAATTTTCAATTGTGCTAAGGTCTGAGCTATTTCGAGGCCATGGGCAAGACGGTGTTGCGATTTTTGCATTGTCAGTTTTTCATTTAAAATTCAAAAAGGGAAAATTAATAAGTAAATTGTACCCTAATGTAATGCACAGTTGTAGGAAGGATATATGTGTTTAAAATTTCCTCTTTTATCTTGATGACGTGGCGTTCCACCGTGTTGAAAAATAACATCCTGGGCGTCGCCCAACTTCTCCCTGATAGACATTTGCAGAGGACGATGAAGTATCGTTATGTAATCCGCAGCCGTCACAGTAAAATCTATGAAGTGAAGGCACCCTACACCTGCGCGGGAAATGCAATCCCAAATCTTTTAACCGTGTAAATACTTTCCAGTTGTAAGTATGGTATTTTTCCTAAACTGGATGAAGCATGTACTGCATTCCGTCAGAGCCGTGCAGACTAAATTCTGATTCGTCGGAAAATACCACCTTTTATTAGTCGTCTTCCGTCCATGCTTTTTGTAGTTTTGCCCACTTGAGGTGAGCAGACTTCACTTCAATTTTCAAAATGTCTATTCCATACTTCTAAGTCGACTCCCAATAGTACGAGTTGTCACTTGCTGTTCGAGTGCACTTTCCTAATACGATTTTAAGTCAGTGGATATAGCAAGTCTCTTTCTAAGTGACAGTCTTTTTAAATAACGATCCTAAGTTCGTGTTGCTACTTCCCTAATACCATGCTTCTCGTTCTTTCAATACCACCAGTTTCCTTCCATTCTTTTAATAGGTGTTACCTTGGGACTGACGAAATCCAACTCTCTGTGCAATATATTTTGTGTAATATCCTTCTTTGTGCAGCACACCATATACACCTTTTTACCGAGCAGTCAATTTCTACCGAGCAGTCGTTTTCGACTTTTTTCATTTTTGTTTACTATTCTTTCATGAGATATGCTATGTACAAACTTTCTGAAATATATATATATATATAGGGTAAAACAAAGCAAAATTTTGAACAAGAGAAATAAAAATAATAGAAAGGCCAACAGTCACCAATTACTTCATCCGAACCAGGCTAGCTTCAAACGATGCAAGGTACCGAATAAAAGAATGTAGGGAAGCATATCAATGACTGACCTCTTGTCGGCTTCGTCAAGGGCAAGCAACAAGAAAACACTCACTAATCTACTAAGACCAGAGAATTGTGGGTTTTTTCTATTTTAGTTTGCTAAAAGGACCAGGTAACTTTAGGGGAATAATGTCAATAAAAGGGATAAGTAATAAAAACCCGCAACCAGCAAACTAAAACACATTTGCTCGACCTCACAACAAAAATTAAAATTAAAAATGAAGAAAGCGAGCAATTAATATCCATCCAATAACTGTACCAAAGGTATACATAAAACTTGTAACCTAAAGGAAACACAATACGCCGCCCCGGTGGCACAGTGGTGTAAGCGATGGCCTCTGATCATTCGTCCGAACGGGGTCCGGGTTCAAATCCGGGTGAGGCATGGATGTTGTGTTTGTCTTACGGCACTGGTTCTCTCCCTTCCCTGGAACCAGTGACCCAAAATTAGGGACGGGCGACTGCTTATAGCCCATTGAGTTGCTCACGGTGGTCGTTAAACCTCCAATCAAAAAAAAAAAAAAAGTAACACAATACCAGCCAAAAATAACCAGTAATTACAAAAACAAAATTTACAACCTAATAATAAACCAAAATAAATTAAACCAGTAAAAGCAAACAACCAAATGGAAAATAAATCAACAGCCAAATTTAGGAATAAGGAGTACAAACTCCCTTAACACAAAACCAAAAAAACATAGATTTCACTCCAAGAGTGAACAACAGGACCAAAATGCAACCAACATAGCTGCAAACCATAAACCCCAATACCCACAGCTAAAAGCTAGAAAACAACACGGCTGCAAAGTAAATAAAAATAATTATAAATGAACAAACCAAAGAGCATGGCTTCAAGCACCAGTAAAGAAATTATTAAGCCCAACTTAGACAAGAAAATCAAATAGAATATAAAATATAAAAAAAAGACTTAATCAAAATGCAAACCCACAAAACCTATAATATAAAGATAAACTACCAGTAAAATAATGCATAAGCTAGTGCCTTGCTTTTCCTTAACCAACAATATATACAACCAACTTCTTTTATCATTTTAGCCCACAAGAAGGCCTAGAACCACCAAAATGACTACAGGCAACAAACATATTAAAGAAATACTACAGAATGTTCTAATAAAGCAAATAGTAGCCCCAATCACATAGCCTGCTTGTAAGTACTGAAAAGAGCCCCCAAAAAGTTCTGAAAGAAAAAGAACAGTAGCCAGAGCAACCATTACCTTCTTACCATGCCTGAAGACAACAATACACTACTGCTACTTCTATGGGGTGAACCAACTTAATTCAGGAGCAGGCTTTTTGCAACGCCATCTAGCGTCCAACTTCGTAACCTTCCTGGTGTGAGCAGATTAAGCCTGGTAAGACTCCTGAAACCAGAATTAATGCACTGAAAAACCTTTACAATTTATCAGTGCAGACCAGAATACTAAAATGTCCTTCTTGCCAGCAGGGAGGCATTACCCTACTCCCAAGAGTTCAAAAAGTAATATAAAACCCAAATATCACCATTCCTCCCAAACCTTTGAACTTTAACTGTTACTATTTTTTTATATCTCCAAAAAAACCATCTTTATAGTTACCCTTAAGATATTTTTCTAGGCTTTTTTTGCTTTTTTTTTAGATTTAAAGAAAAAAACTTTTAACCTTTTTTTGGGGTATCAAAGGAGAGGAATTGAATTGTGCAATTAGGTTCCTTAGTTGATTGCTAACAACACCATTGCCTAAATGTGTAGAGTATAGCTTTAATTTAGACAATTCATTCAGTCAGCAAGATTTAAATTAAATTAAGCCTTCCCTCCTAATTCTATTTTTGAGAACTATTTTTCTGAATGCTATTTTTAAGAAGTCCTTAGGAACTTGGTTTTCAATAAACTGTTTGATTAGTATAATAACATGTTTTTCTAGTTCAGAGTTTATGCTACATATCCTAGAAAGCCTTAGTACTTGGGATATAAAAACATTTTCTATAACTTTATTTGAAATATTGCTCCACCACATACCATATTTACCAATTTTAAATTTAAATTCATTTCTCTTATCAAAAAGACTTATAATTGGGTTACCTGCATTGAGATTAATAGTTAAATCCAAAAAATCAAGTATTTGGTTATTATCATTCGTTTCATTCAGTTTAAGGCTTTTAGGATAAATAGCAGCAAAGTCCTTTTCTATATTTCCTGAATTATTAAAGCATATAAGGTTATCGATATATCTGAAGGTATGAGAGTACCTTTCCGGATTGGAAGTATTTGACTTCATGAATTGATACTATTTAAAAAACAGGAACAAGTTGCAAACGGCTGTACTATGCGTACTACCCATAGGTATAACGTTAAACTGTTTGAAAAACCTGTTATTGTAAAGGATAAAGTTATTTTTAATACAACAATTTAAAAGCATATGCCAAGAAGATTCTGAAATAATGATGAAGATTTGAAATTCATTAAAGAGTAGCATGAGCGTACCAATAATGTCATCAATCGGAAGGCTGGTATACAGGTTTTCAAAGTCATAGCAATTAGCCTCTGCAGGCGAGCTACCAAAAGTTTCCGAAATGACC
Organism: Macrothele yani; assembly: GCA_039090855.1. Classification (NCBI taxonomy): domain Eukaryota; kingdom Metazoa; phylum Arthropoda; class Arachnida; order Araneae; family Macrothelidae; genus Macrothele; species Macrothele yani. The sequence goes on along the minus strand of CM076999.1, from coordinate 31,950,078 downwards.
TCGTCGATGATTTTAATAATCAAAAAATTCTTACATGTTAGGTTTACTTTGGATTTCATAATGTTTAATACCTGTTTCAAAACTGATTCAAAGTACTTATCTATTACTTTTTTAGGACTTTTGGTACCACAAGCTATGAACCTAAATTTCACAGGTTCCTTATGAAATTTTGCAGTAGCAAATAGATAAGGAAATTCAGGTTCATAACAGTATGCCATTATTAACCCCAGCTGCTTGTGAAATGCTTTGACTTTATTGCTGATTTCCTTTCTGGAAGCTGAAGTAGGCTTATATGTTTATTATGAAGCTCTTTTGAAATTAATTCAAAATAGAATTTTTTGCAAATAATGGCAAAATTTTTATTTGCTTTGTCTGTAGTAGTAAAAATGAAATTTTCTTGCAATTTAAAGACAGATTTTTTTCAATTCAGAAGAAAACACAAAACTGCTATTGTAAAAAATATTTTGTGCTGCAAGATTATTTTTAAATTCCTGAAAAATTTTGCATTTCCATTCAGCAAAGGCCTCAATAGGCATGTTGTAGTCTACACTAGTTTTAATAATATATTTACCTAAATCTTGATAAAAAACATTCTTGATTCTGTTTTTAGATAGTAGGCCTGAACTTGGCCCCAAAACACAAGATCCTTCTTAAATCGGGATTTTCAATGAAATTTAAATTACCACAGTTGGTCTTTCTATTATTCTTATTTCTCTTGTTCAAAAGTTTGCTTTGTTTTACCCTATTGTTATTTGATCTTTCTTTTATGCAGCCTCTGGCGCTAACGAATTTCAAACCTGTTCAATGGTGTTTGTTGTTTCACATTATCTGCTTTTGCTATATATCATCATCATCATCATCATTGTCAACCATTATCAATGCACTGCTGGACGAAGGTCTCCCCAAGTTTCCTCCACAACGGTCTGTCTTGTGCCAGTCTCCTCCATGTCACTCCCGCATATTTACGAATTTCATCCACCCATCTCCCATGTGGTCTTTTTCTGGGTCTTTTCCTGTCCCTTGGAATCCAATCTAAAATTTCGGCTGTCCATCTATGGTCTGTCCTTCTGGCAGTATGTCCAGCCCATTGCCATTTCAGGGATTTAACTCTGATCATGATGTCTTCCACTCTCGTCATTTTTCGGATCCACGAGTTCCTCTTCTTATCTCTCCTGGTTATACCAAGCATGCACCTCTCCATGGCTCTTTGAGTTGTCTGCAGCCTTTGTATGTCTCTTTTAGTTAAGGTCCACGTCTCTGCACCATACGTAAGCACTGGAAGGATGCATTGATCAAACACTTTTCTTTTAAGACATAATGGCATATTGCTCTTGAAAATTATGCTGTTTCTTCCAAAAGCTCTCCAGGCAAGTTTTGTACGCCGATTAATTTCTTCATCAATGTGACCCTCACTTGATATCTGCTGTCCAAGATAAACATACGTATCTGTTATCTCCAGTTTTTCTCCATCAATCGATATATCTTCATTTCTTGTAAAAGCATTGAACATCACTTTTGTCTTCTGAAAGTTCATTTTTAATCCCACTTCTTTACTCTTGTCAGCAAGTTCCTGGATCATACTCTGCAGCTCTGATGGGGTAGTTGCAAAAATGACTACGTCATCAGCAAAACGAAGGTGGGTTAGATAATCTCCATTAATCTTTATCCCTTTGTTTTCCCAGTTCAGTGATTGAAAGACATTTTCCAATGCCGCATTAAAGAGCTTCGGAGATATGGTGTCACCTTGTCTCACTCCCTTTCCAATTTTTATGTGTGTTGTATTTTCAAACAGTCGAATCTTTGCACTTGCATTTTCATAGATGTTATTAATAATATTAATGTATGCATCTTCAATACCGCAGGATTTAGGAGCCGTGGTAACTGCTGATGGTTTCACCGAATCAAAGGCTTTTTCATAATCGATAAAAGCCATGCACAATGGAAGTATATATTCCTTCGCTCTTTCAATTAGTTCTCTCAGTACGTGGATATGATCTATTGTGCTGTAGCCACTCCTGAATCCAGCTTGTTCTCTCGGTTGAGCCATGTCCAGTGTTACCTTCAAGCGGTGTGAAAGAACTTTAGTGAAGATTTTATAAACCACTGATAGGAGGCTGATAGGTCTGTAGTTCCTGAGATCCTCAATGTCACCTTTTTTATGTAGCAGGATCATTGTAGCATTGTTCCAATCCTCAGGAATCTTCCCTTCATTAAGGCATCAGTGAAAATTTGGGCGAGTACTGTTTCAATTTCTCCACTTGCTTCTTGTATGATGTCTATAGTAATTCCATCTTCTCCTGGAGCTTTCCCCCGCTTCATGTTCTTGATTGCATGAGCAACTTCTGATGGGAGGACTGGAAGAACTCTGGTACTGGTATCTTTCATAATGTCTGGAGTACATGTATCATCCCTTTCATATAATTTGGAATAGAAATCTTTCACTCTTGTCAAAATTTCGCCTCTATTTCTTGTTATAGAACCATCTTCTTTTTCTCAGAGCCATAATCTGTTTTCTTCCCTTACTGAGATGTCCCTTTGCTATCTTAAGGCTTTGGTTGTTTTCAATTGCTTTCCTCACTAGCTCACAGTTGAATTTCCTTACGTCTTCAGTGATACTTTTTCGTGTTGTCTTGCATAGCTCTATATATTCCACTTTGGAAGTCACATCTTCTTTAGTTGACCTCATCTCTCTTCTTTTTTGCATCAACATTTTGGTTTTTCCTGATAATTTGTTCACATGCAGCTTGTTCTTAGACCCAGCTAATTTTGTTGCCGTTTCCATTAGAGCTTTGGTTACTTTTCTGTTAACTTCCGAAATATCCACTTCTTCCGATGTTAGGCCTTCTAAAGCAGAGAATCTGTTCTTCAGTTCCAACTTGAAAGTATTATGGTGTTTTTTAAGGTTGGTTATGTCAATACATTTTGTTTGTCTTATGAGCTTGCCACGTTCCAGTTTAGTGTTGAGGTGCATCTTACATCTCACCAATCTATGGTCACTACCTGTGTTGAACTGGTTCAGCACACTGCAGTCTTCGATGACGAATTTTTTGTTACACATAATAAAATCAATTTCACTTGTCGTCCCAATTGGATGTCTCCATGTCCATTTCCTGTGTGGCTTTTTCTTGAAAAAGGAGTTCAAGATGAAAAATCCTTCTGCCTCTGCAAACTCAACGAGAGTATTTCCACGCTGGTTTCTGTTGCCGTGACCGAATTTACCTACTGAAGTTTCATTCTGTTGCCGTTGCCCTATTTTTGCATTGAAATCTCCCATAATTATCTTCAAGTGCTGCTTACCTTTATTATTTAGATGACGAATTTCCTCATAAAATTCTTCAATTTCTTCTTCAGGATGACTTGTGGTGGGTGCATAAGTTTGAATAATCTGAGCCTGGTATCTTCTCGATAGTTGGATAACGAGTCGTGCAGCTCTGTCAGAGGAACTTTCAACTTCTACCACTTTATCCTTCAGTTTCTTGTTTATTATAAATCCAACACCACTAGTTCTGCCAGTATCTGTCCCACGATAATAGAAGAGATGTCCACTTTTCAGTTCAATGAGATCTTCTCCTTTTCTCCTTACCTCACTTAGCCCGACGATGTCCCACTTGATCCTTTGTAGTTCCTCTTCCAATTCAAGAAGCCTTGAATCAGAAGATAGGGAGCGTCCGTTATAGGTAGCCAAGGTCAGCATCAAATGGCAGCCTAGTCCGGTCCTCCGGGGATTCTTAGCACCCTCTGCCTTCATGTCGCACTGGCCGCTGCCTTGGCCAGGTACATTCCAGCTGCCGGAGACTGAGGGCCAAGATTTAAGTTGTAGAGTCATTTTGGAGGTGTTTGGCCATAACTCACCACGCTGGCCAAGCGGGTTGGTGAGTGTGGGATAGCATTTCCTCTGATCCCGATGGTATAGTTATACCGCTATTGGCGGTCGTCAGAGCCCCTTTAGTGGGAACAGGATGCACCACGAGAAGGCGGGGTTGACATTTGTCAAGGAGAGGCTGTGATGTTACGCATCACCTGACCTTACATGGTTGGACGCCCCGGTGGCGTCCAACCATGTAAGGTCATTGCTATATATATATATATATATATATATATATATATATACAGTAAAATATTTTTTTCGGGGAGGGAGGGTATTAATTTTTCCATCATCAATTTGAAGTGCACGTAAGAGACTTTAATGCCTGTGTGAAAAGTAATAGTTGTGGATCCAAAAATTGTGGTCAGTATTTCTTCTTCCTTTCTGAAACATTTTCTTTGAAGCAAAGGTTAATTTCATTTCTTCGGGCTTAAAAACCTCCACTTGGCAATTGAAAGGACCGGTGGTGTTATAAGAAATGCTCCGCCATTTGAGTAATTGCAAAAGTGTTACTAAATGCAGACATATGGGACTGAAAAGAGGTTGAAAGATTTTTTTCCTTCCGAGTATTCGCACAAAAATATGACTCAACGAATGTGTTACTACTTGAACTCGCAGAAGCATACATGCTGTGAAAACCCCGCAGAACTAGCTACTGTATGGCACGTAATCATTCTGCGAATCACATTCATGTGTTTTGCTGTGCAAATTGTGTTTGTAATAGTTTTAGTTCGCTATTCAATTGAAATGTATTCAGAAAAACAAATGCTGCGGACTGTCTGACTAATGAACCAGCGTAATGCTACCATAGCTAGGGATCTGAATTCTTTAATAACCTAAAAGTAACACAAAGAGAACTAAAAATGTCAATTGACTTTGTAATAAGACCAGCTTTACCTTCTTTGGATTTGTGGGATTGATCATCCTGTAAATCACGGTTTTCCTGCCGAAAATTACGGTTATGAATTAACATGACCAGTTCAGATTATACCACGTTTTTATTCTTTTTGGACTCACTGCGGCTGATTATACATACGAACCACAAGACCGTTTTTTTCCATATTTTCACGATGTATGGATAATACACCGCTGCGGATGGATAACGGGTCAGATTTCTTTTTTGAATTAATACATACACAATGGCGTGGATCTCATAAGGATTTTTTTTCTCGGAATTTTATGGTGTATAGATAATACGAAGGAAAATGCAGAATTTTGAATTATTATGTAAAAAAATTCACCTTCAGAAACCGTGTTTTAATAAAACCAAAATTATGAAATTTTAATTTTTTGAGATCAACAACGTAACGAATGGGAAAAAAGAATTGTGGAACATAAAGGAACTTCCTTTTGCAAAAGTGGTTTTACTAGGTAAACACAACTAAGAAATATACTTTTTCACTTTTCGTACGAGAACAATCACCGCATATTACGTACATGAATTATTGTTTTATATTTAAATTTGTTTCTTCTCGCTCCTAAAGTTTGGGAGCTGGCTTTTAGAACTTGAATATATTTATGTATAATTTATTACTACAAACTTGTGATGCAAATATAGAATAAATATAGCAACATTTTCTCAGAATTAAATGTTAATGTAACATCAACTAACTTCGCAGAGAGTTTCGCATGGCAGCATCTGGACGAATGATCCTAAGTATTTGCCCTTATGATGCAGTGATTACCACTGCTTCCCATCACCATTTGTCCTGATGATGCGGAGCCAAACGTGTTTTGAAACTAGTCTATGCTAAATAAACATTTGATTGTGAATAAACTTAGCTATTTTTCTCTATAGAATACATTTGCCGAGTACTGTTGAACACTTGTCATTTATTATATCATTTGAAATATGATGTTCAAACCGACTTTTTTTTTGTTATACACTGTGTGGACAAAAATCGTGAGATACTTAATTAGAAACGTGTCGGGCCGCCTTTCGTCCCGATATAAGCATCCTCACGAGATAGTGAGACCGCTGTGTCATGAAAACGTCCTTTTTACATGAAACGCCACCCACCCATGTTACTCCGCTGCCCATAGTTCCGTCGTATTTCTATGCGAAGGACCTAAACTGAAACGTAAATATGCGCAGCATCCCGAAGAATTTAAACTCCGTCAATGTCCGATATTTACGGAGGCCAAACCAGGAAGGGACTTTCTACAGAATGTTTTTTTTTATTGGAGGTTTAGCGACCACCGTGAGCAACTCAATGGGCTATAAGCAGTCGCCCGTTCCTAACTTAGGGTTACTGGCTCCAGGGAAGGGAGAGAGTCAGTGCCGTAAGAAAAACACAACATCCATACCTCACCGGGATTCGAACCCAGACCCCTTTCGGACGAATGATCAGATTACATCGCTTAGACCACTGCGCCACCGGGGCGTCCAACCATTCCCTAGGAACTAGGGTTCTATGTGAAGCTCATTATCTTGCTGGGTGAATATATTGCCTGGTTTGTGCATCAATACCATTAACGAACATAGGTGGTCTACAAGGTTGAACATGTAGAATAGACCGTTCAAGTCACCTAGATCCGCTCGTATCAGAGGTCCGAACATGTGCCGAATGAATACTCTCCAGACCGCAACAGAGAACATACTGACGAAAACAGTTCCTCGGAGACCTACACTAGCCATCTGTTCATGTGATTTCCTCTTGATCGTACTTTCCATTTTAATGAAAATGTTCCTTCCTTCTGTTTGTTATATCCTTTTCGAATATGTACCTTCCCTAGTAGGAGGAAACCAGCTATTAAAATAACCCCGATACCTAGATTTAGTAGTGTTATACTTTTTTAGTAATCTTTATAAGCATTTCTAAGATTCCGAAATTTGTGTTGTCCTGACCTTTTTCGAGAAACTTGGAAACTTCCTGTGGCCATGCCGTCCGCAAAGAGATTTCCACCCATAGAGGGTAAGGCTGGTTTAAGAAAAGGGTTTTTAAGTGCAAATCTGGATGTTTTTCGCGAAATTTTTTTCGGTGTGCTTGTATTTATTTTGTTTTACAGACCAGCCCCTCCACCCTGGTTCCAGGCGCTTGGGTTTTTACCCTGTGAGATTAACAGGTAATTAGGCGTAATAAAAATAACAATATGAGAAAACAACAATGCACAATCGAAATCTTGCAGTGATACAGAATAAATTTTGAAAAAATGATGAATTTCATCAAGTTTATCGAAGAATCAGTTCCTTCAAGTTTCGTAAGGGCTATGCGCAACTACTGTCTCTGAACAAAGAAACTGGTTCAGTCTTCACATTTCATGAGGTCTAATTGTTAGAATAACAATAATTCAGATTCTTGAGAGAGTGTTCTTTACATGGCAGATAGCGTCTAGTACAAGCACAAATGATATGTTCAAAACAATATGAGGGCACATGAATGTCAGGAGGGCACATGTAATTAAAATTATCACAATAAAAATTTTGACAGTAAAAATAAATAAAAATATCGTGTAATTGCTTCTGGAAGTGGTATTTTGTTTTCCAGAGATTCTCGGGTATGATACATCTGGCAAATTCTTTTGGAAGTTAAGGATTTACTTCGACTTCTTTGCTTAACCCATTACATACAGCCTTATTCATTACATATTTAGTTTATTATTAGCTTTTGTACTATGAATGAAAAACAGGATCTACAATTTCATAGTTTCAAGTATTTAAATTCTCACTTTTAGCATATGTTTCAGTAGTACAATTCTGGTGCGTAATCGCCAGCATTGCAAAATCTGTTGTCCTAAATGAAAAGAGAAGACATTTCCACAAATATTTTAGACACATTTGTGTTATGAGTAAATTTCACCCGTGGCACTATCCATTTTCGTGATTTATGTTTCCACATTTTCGCAAAATCTATAGTGAAAACTATAGATTTTGCGAAAATGTTGAATGTGGGCCCCGTGACCCCTGGCCCAAACCCCTTTCGTCTATTGTCTAAGTTGGTGTATGAGTAAATAAAATGTGATAGTATACCAAATTTGGTGGTTCTAAATTGAAAACTGTAGATCTTGCGAAAATATTGTATGAGGCCCCCTTGACCCCATACCCCGACACCTTCCAAGAACCGTGTACAGTCTGCGTTAGAGTACAAAGAAGTAGTATATCAAATTTGGTGGTTCTAAATTGAAAATTGTAGATTTTACGAAAATTTTGAGGAATCGACTGTTTGCATATATAGTGTCAACAAAGTGAGTGTCGACGAAATGAGTTCTCGACGAAGTGATTGTCGAAAAAATGAACGAGACCGCATATAAACTTACAGAGTCATTTAAACTCGTATCTTATTTGAATTGTTTCATTGCGTGTATTGATTTAAATTTCAGATAAGATCAAGACATCTGATATACATACGTTAGCTGTTCAGTCCTGGATGATACGAGCATGATATTTGTCTGTTTCCCAGTTTTCACTTCGTTCTTTGTATTAATGCCATAATAATCTATTGCATTATTTTTAAATTTTAGAATTTGAAATGTAAGCCTATATAAAATTATTTCAAAAGTAATGTTAAATTCATTTGATGCGAAATAAATGAAAAACAGCCTTAATTTATTTAAATTTTGATTTTTCACGAAAGCGATTTCGAAGCAGGTTCTATGTTTTGATGAAAATTTGGAAACACCTGTTGTAAACATTACAATGTGAAAATTCTCCAAAATTTACATGCTTTTGTCATTTAAAATAAGTACAGAATTTCCTCACGGAAACTCATTTTATGCAGGTTGTGTGAAAGAAGCGTTTTTGAACATATTACGTGGAAATTCATCGCAAGTATTTTCTCAGAGGTCACAGATCTCTGAACTGCGTGGAGTTTTACTCTTTCTCACGTCACAGTCACATCAGGCAATCTGAAAATCACATGGTGTAACGGATGGCATTCCTTAAAGGAAATCGGTAAATTCGGGTTGGTTTTTCGTTCTAGCACGATGTGATATTCAGTTATTCTGACGTGATTATTACGTCAGAAACAGTAACAATTCACGCAATTCAGATGTCTGATTGCTGTGCTAAGAATTCAGACTGATTTTATATTCTGCGATTCCAAATGGTTCGCCGTAAAAAAGTTCTCACGTAAGTACGAGTATTTCATCAGGTTGTGTGAGTTACCCTTATAAAGGAATGAAGGTATCCCTTTTATTCACTGGGCCAACATAATTATTTAACTTCGATATACAGTTGATCTTTAGCGATAGGAAAACGCTTAACCGGAACCACCTTTATTTCAACCTTATATATAATTTCCTGTCATTTTCACAAGTGATTTTTAATTATTTGACGAACGCATGCTTAACATGAAATACCGGACTTCATCGTCCTCAGGAAATTCATGCTCGTAGCACGGACTTGGAAATTTTTTTGTTTCTTTTTATTAATAATACTGTATGATTTAGATTCGACTGTTCTGATCCCACAGTGGCACCTGCACCATCCTTTGTTTCGCCTCTACGAATTGAGGAAAGTGTCAGTTGGTGGGATAGCAGGAATGACACTTTGGCTGGCAAGTGGGTATGTTGGACTGCTACTTCAAAAATAATTAAACAGTTTAGATGAGAGTGAGGCTTTCGACAAAGAGTGAATCCCCTTTCCTCCCAAAGCGTTTCACCATCTGAAGCTGAATTCCCTTTCCATTTACGAAAAAGAAATAATATGCGCTCTCGTATTCTTGCATTTATTCTGAAAAAGCATTATTTACTTTCCATTCTATGTACATCATGTTTGTGTTAAAATTAGACGGAAAGTTCAGTATGTTTTTAGTTTAGACGAAAAACACCACATTTTAAGGGATGTAAATGAGGGTACACATACACCGCAGCTACGGCTAAATTGGTGATTGTAAAAAGTACCTTGTCCTCCATTCTAAAACGTTGTGAGATAACCCAAACGGCTATATGGACGTTGGACAGGCATTCTTATCAACGAAATCGTACAGGAAATAAAGAAGTTCAGATTGCGATAATGACATGTATTTGAGAAGCGCGATGAGGAAATAATTCTTGATAGGGTGCTACTTTGTAAGCCACTATTCTTTTCGACATAGCCTACTCCATCATTTAACACCACACTCATGTGCGTCTATAATGGTATGCGGTAATGCGTAGATAGCTCATGGCATCCATAAACTATTTCAGAAGTGCACAGTTATTCGCTGCATGAATAAACAAACAGTTAATCACACTACTTCCACAAGCTTGTATTGTTAACGCTAGACAGGGCTTCTCCCGGAAATAATACTGTTTACGCCACATTCTAGGATGCCATAAGAATGTACATATTAGCTGAACTTTTGTCATTGAACCAAGTAGCCTTTACCCTGTCCTCAAGGGTCTAGATGTCTGTTCCCGAATGAATAGCAGAACAATTTGTCGGTTTTCAGCAGAGAAAAGTTGACCAAAAATGTGGTATCAGATACAACAACCCAGTCAATCACATGTACCTGGTGTTGGTTAAGCTGAAATTCTCATCTCAAGACTGGTGTTGCAAAGTGAGCTTATCTTATTCAAGGGAAATCCTCTGTCATGCTATATAATAATTTGCAACTGCCGCTGTCTGCTTGCAGCATCCAGTTGCTTCATACCAGAGAAAGATCTATGTCTACTTGTGTTTGCATTTATACATCACGCATTTTACACCCTGAATGTACAACTGTTTTTACACATCTGATAATGTTATATATTTTTTGAGATTCTCGTTATGTGCCGGAATAGAGCCTACTAACGAATTTCTTTCAGAGAAAGTTAAACCGCAATTCCTTCTTATAATGACACTCTTCGGGCTTTATACGCTCTTGAATTCTTTTTACTGAGTAGTCTATAACGATACTTCAACATAATCGTTGCGTTGATAAGTGAGGATGATACATTCTGATTGCCATTGGACCTTCCCGAAGGTGTTCATTTTGGTGTTTCACAATGGTAAATGAGAATCAGGCATGTGTCATCCATAGAAAAATTATTTGAATTGAAAATGCTCTGTAACTTCAGATATATTAACCTTATTCATGTAGAAGAAGCACAATTTATTTGTTATCACAGTTGACGGTCGCGTTCTGTGTTCTACACGGTCTAGTCATATTATTGTGACCAGGAGCTAATATCCAGAGCAACAGCCGTGTGTAGCGCGGACAGCAACTAGGCGTACTGGGAGTGACTCAATATGGTGTTGGAAATGATTGCACGTATATGGAGCTATGCTCACTGCAGTGCATTTGGCAGCTGCTAGAGGGTCCGAGGTGGAGTGTCCATATAGTGAACAACACGATCGAAGTGGTCCCACAGGTTTGCCATAGTATTATAGTCTGCGGAATAAGGGATCAAGGAGGTACTTTGAAGTCTTCATCGTGCTCTTCTAACCAGCCACACACATTTCTAGCTGTACGACACGTCGCATTGTCGTTCTGGAAGATCCCATCCGCCCCAGGGAAGACTATCAGCATGTAGGAGTGTACGTTGTCTACGAGGATGTACTGATAAGAAATTTGGTCTATAGTGCTCTCCACAGGTGAGTGGACACAGAGAATGCCACGAAAACATTCTCCACCACCATATGCTTCTGTTCTTCCAGAAATAGTTGAAGACCGTTTGTTCTCCGATGTTTCTCGCTTTATACGCTAACATCCATCCGTTCGATGAATTAGAAAACGTAACTAATCGGAAAGGGCAATCTTTTGCCAATAATCGTAGGTTCATTTCCGATTCTGCCGTGCAAACTTTTTTAGCTTTTTCTGCCGATGTACATGGATAGGTGTAGTGACTATCCGTCAGCATTTAAAACCCGCACACAGCTGGGTTCGCTGAAATGTAGTTTTAGAAACCCTTACGGTAGCCCACTGGTTAATGCATCCGGTGAGTTGCTCCACTGTAGCGTGTCGATCGGCCCGCACACACCTACGCAGCCGACGCTCAACTCGAATATCAATGGAACGTGGGGCTTCGTAGTTTTCACCTCGTTTATTCGCAATGGGGACATTTCTTCAATCACGAGGCCTTTTAACCACAGCAGCACGGAAACAATACAAAACATGCGCTGCTTCAGAAATACTGCCACCCTTGGCCCGAAAGCCGATAATCATTCCTTTTTTGAAAATCTGATGAATCGCTCCTTTTATTCATGACATCAACGAGTAATATATTTTCAGAATGTATATAGCACACCTTGTATGCCCTTGAAGCCAGCTCACGACACGTGCCTTCTTTCATTGGCTACGCGCTTTTGACGTCAAAAATAGGAGGCGGTCGCTTTCAACAGGCCGTCTCCCTCCCACCTTTGGATGCCAGATAATTTCGCTGTGTCTCGTGGTAGGTTCTTATGCATTTACTTAACAGAGCTTCCACTTTTATTCTTTACCTTTTACCATCTGGAAAGGAATAAATTGGGGTAAGCAAATTGGGCTAAAATCAGCAGCAACGAATATATTCGAATGCTAAGAGGAGATTGCAACAAATGAACCTGCGCATCAGGAAACGCTGCTTTCCCCTTAGCATTTTTGTTCAAAGGAAAAGGGCTGTAAAAATAGAGACGAACCTACGAAAGGATAGAGATGTTTCAGTCGTTTGTTTCTGCTCGGTAGAATGATGTCCGAGGAAGAGGGGCTATCTCTTCCCCATCATGCCTTGCGTCATGGAGAAAAGAATATAGGACAGGAGGGGATATTTTCCGAAGAATAACAGGTTTGTTGTCTGTACCGCTGAGATGAGTGGGGGACAGGAATAATTTTGACGCAGTTTTCGTAAAAATTCGCCACTTTGTCAGCATTTCCGTTTGGAAAGTGAAGAAAAGTTTTTGCACTATATGTTTCAGGTATTTTGGCCGCTTAAAGGGTTAAGCCAAGACCCTAGTCTAATCTCAGAACTTCAGAACATGGACGTAATTAATAATATGTAATGACTGATTACGTTCTTGCTCTGACGCTTGTTACGAAAGAAAATCAGGAAATTAAAAACAAATATTACAACAGTTAAATTCAGGGGTTTAGCTGCCCGGGAATCAATGCTTCCCTTGTTGTGCGATTTGTCAGTTATAATATTTGACTTGTCATGGACGAGTCTAATGTTGTACCTTTGTACATATGTATATATCATCATCATCATCATCATTGTCAACCATTATCAATCCACGACTGGATGAAGGTCTCTCCAAGTGTCTTTCATAACTGTTTGTTTTGAGCCACTCTCCTCAATGGTACTCCTTCATGCCTTCGAATTTCATCCATCTATCTCCCGTGTGGTTTTCATCAGGGTCATTTTCTGTCAATTGGAACCAAATCTAAAGTTTCGGTTGTTCATCAGTGGTCAATTCTTCTGTCAACATGTCCCTACCATTGCCATTTCAGGGAATTTCCACTGATCGTGATGTCTTCCACTCTTGTCATTTTATTTATCCACGAGTTCGTCTTCTTAATTTTCTTCGTTACACTATCTATGCGTCTCACCATGCTTATTTCAGTTGCCTGCAGCCTTTGCATCATTTTTTGTAAAGTACATTTCTCTTCTCCATAAGTAAGAACGGGAAAGAATGCATTAATTGAATCCTTTTCTTTTGAGATATAATTGCATATTGTTCTTGAAAATTGCAGGTAAATATCCAGACCTTTCATCTCATGCCGTGTGTTCCGTATTACATCTCGTGTGCTTTGTAGCCGGAACCCGTAAGTTGTTTCGACGTGTTTTTCTTCGAGAACATGTTCAGTCTGGTGTGTCAGGAACCGGAACCCTATAGGTTGTTTCTCTGTGGTTTATTTTTTTTTCTCTATTTCCACTTGTTCATATTTCTCTTGAGATGTAGAATTGAAAGCGGTTTTAGAAACGCCAACCCTCTATCAAGCACTTTTGTTTTAGTTTTAGAAGTACCTTGCTTTAAACGAAACAACAGGAATTTGACCGGTACTTTAAAGTTTCTTTAGTAACATAAATTGTCCCTCCACACCAAAATATTTTGTGAGGACTGAAAGTTTTGTTTCATCATATAGTGAAGCCGTCCATCTAGAGGAAAGATGAACTGCATTCCAGGTAGGAATTGTTAAATAATGGGAACCAACACGTAAAAGCAGTGTTCTGAGGACATACGACAGTTCCGTCGAAACTAATGTGCCAGTATGTGTTCTGCTTTATTTCACCTGTTCTTATCTACACCTGTTCTGTGAGCTTTTGTTTAGAAGAATCGGATTACCTTCACAATTTGAAAGTGACCCAGTGGAAAATGATCCACCAAATTCAGGAAATGATGACCTGTCAGATGTTTAAATATTAACATTCAACATGCCTGCATTCACATTATGAGGGTGATCTTTTGGAAAATGATCCACCAAATTCAGGAAGGGATTAAGAGTCAGATGTCCAAATATTTACGTTCAACATGCCTACCTGCACTAAACGCATGGAGAGTAGTTGAACTTATTGTTTCCTGTTGGAGAGAAGGGAGTGATGGCTTACGTGTTCCGACTACGGCCAATTTCGCTTGAAACAGTGATTACAAACCAAACGACAGATACAACACGTCAGCGAAGAGTGTGTCGTAGTGTGAAGAACGCAATTTTTTCTTCCTTCCCGTGTCAGATGTCAAAAGTAAGCAGCAGGTTTCTAACGTGTAAACAATGTGATTATCCTGAACCCAAGCTTTTAAAATATGTATCGAAATTTGTGGAAAAATCTATTTAATTTGCATTACTCTATACTTAGTATTCTACAAATTCTACTAACTACCTCAATCTGTTAAATCAATAAGCCACCTTAGGTTTGACATAATAATTAATATTAACATGGCTTAAAACGTAAAATATCCATAATTAACAATTCTTCTTTTGTAAAGTAATATTTAGGATTTTAATAATGATATACTGCTTACAATTTTCTTGTTGGTATTATGTAAGTGTTACATCGCCCTCAATCTTTTACTAATATAAGGTTTTCTTTCAAGTATTAGGAGTACGTAGATGACCAGATTTCAGAAAAGAGGAGTCCTTTTTTAGAACTATCAACCGAAATATTAGCTAACCTTATTGTTTGCAACGGTTTTCATTTTTCCGAATGGTTATATATTAAGGATTGCAGTAGCAAGCTAATATCTTTATAACATCCCAAATAAGAGCAGCGGATTTCAATTAGATTAGATTTTTCTGGATTGGGCTGTCTTACTTTGCCATCCTTTTTTTCTTTTTCAGAATCTTTGTTTTTAATACTAGAAAAAAGTCACAAGAATAAATTTTGAAATTAGATTTATAACATGCATAGTTTACAAATAAGTTTTTTTAGTAATTACATAGTGCCTCCGGTGTGGAGGATATTTGATTTCCCGTGGTCTGTTGAACAACAAACAAAACTGAAACCTAAATGGCTCACGTGCGGTATTAAAAATGACAAAACTTTGTACAGTATCTCCGTAGTAATTCATTAAAATCTATTATGAATTTCAGCTCAAACTTAATTCAACTCATAAAGATCAATAACTAGTTATATGTAATAAAACGTTTTGTATAACCCAATCTAACATTGTTTTTGGGAAAAAAATCTTACTACGTTTTTTTATTTGATTTTTAGATTTGCTGTTTTAAATTGGACAAAACATAAAGGGAATTTATTTGGCCTTAAAAGATATCTGAGATAACTAATTTCAATTTCTGAGATCGACATAATTCGTTAATATTGTTTTCTACTTAAAATTTGTTTTCATGTTGATTCTATTAGAATAAGAAAGCTGAATTAATGGCCTTTAACACTAGAGTATAGTCATTTTGAAACCACTTAAATTTGCCAATATTTTAAAAATAAATGTTTCTAAGGAAAAAACTAATTACTAGTCAGAGATTTAAAAAAAATTACACCAAAGAAGAATAACACAAAAAGACCGAAATCTGTATTTTTGTGGCCACCTTTGTTTTTTATAACGGACAGATTACGATGTGGCTTACTCTCAGTCAAGGGTTTTTAGTTGTCACTTGAAATATCTTGGCACCCACTCGTACTATATGGCGTCAATCAACTCTTGGGAATTTGATAGCTGTTTTCCTGCTACCTTGTATTTTAAAATGGATTACAAATTTTCGATGCGGTTAAGTTCAGGATTACGCAAGTCAAGCACAGTTATATTTTCCTTCTCAAGGCAGTCCTTACCTTTGTCATGGAGCACCATGATAAATAAATATTTTGCATCTGTGCACTTGCATAAGAGTTAACAGCTTTTCACGTAAGATTTACATATAAAAAGGACTTGTTGTAGTAGTGCCTGTCTGCAAAAGAGATAACGAAGCACTTCAGGATGCTGACGTAGCACCGCATATCGTCTAACTAGACGAATGTCTCACTGTGCGAACGATGTATTTTTCATCAAACCTTTTGCCTTTTGGTCGTCGAATATGTGTTTCACGTGATTCAATTGACGCACAGTTTGTTCACCGCAAAAAAAAAAAGACTCCATTTTCAGCAGTCCACGATTGATGACATTTCTCAAACTGGAGTCCCTCCTTTCTTACGACAGAGGTTAATGTAGGTTTATGTGCCGGTTTATTAGACTTTAACCGGAAATCGTTGCTAAGACGTCCAGAAAATGTTCTGATACTAATATCAAACCGTTTTGAATCTGGAAAGACCATGAATTTCTTGCGCGATCTCTTCGGAGAACGCATGATTTTTTGTGTTATGGTAATGGCATCACGTGGGTTGTTTTCCCTTGCACATCGAATTCTCTTTTGGTCGTTAAATTCACATATTTGATGACATTCCATGATAGTATTATAAAAATCAGTCTTGCTTACATTCACCTTTGTGCGTATGTCATGTTCGGAGTATCATTCATGATGTAATAATGTGTGCCCTATGCGCCCTCTTTTTTTCTCGCTATACAGAAAATAGGAACAAAATCTCTAAGCATGAAAACCAGAAGCAAACTGACACTCGCACTCTTCTCGCAACTCGGTCAACAGCTGCTTCTGTAGGATGATGCAGCACAGACAGTATATTGAGTAATACAGACAGTAGTTTACCCATTCGGCAGAAATCTTCTAGTAGCAACAGGTGGTCTTAAAACGTTGCTATCGTCTATAGCCCCCAATCCAAGATTCAGAACAAAAGCATTTATATTTAGCAGTTATTTAGTACAAGTAAAAAGACTGTACACGTTTTCTATGCTCACAAATTATCAGAAGCTATCAGTTTCTTCAGCAGAAATTTGATGAACAACAATCTTACAGGAACCATGCAATTGTATGTTTATTTACAGCCAGACGCAAGGGATGTATAGCAGGTCATATAACTGAAGTGGGATGTAAGGTCAGGTGATGCGTAACATCACAGCTTCTCCTTGACAAATGTCAACCCCGCCTTCTCGCGGTGCATTCTGTTCCCACTAAAGGGGCTCTGACGACCGCCAATAGCGGTATAACTATACAATCGGAATTAGAGGAAATGTTATCCCAAACTCACCAACCCGCTTGGCCAGCGTGGTGAGTTATGGCCAAACCCTTCCAAAATGACTCCACAACTTAAATCTTGGCCCTCAGTCTCCGGCAGCTGGAATGTACCTGGCCAAGGCAGCGGCCAGTGCGACATGAAGGCAGAGGGTGCTAAGAATCCCCGGAAGACCGGACTAGGCTGCCATCTGTTGCTGACCTTAGCTACGTATAATGGACGCTCCCTATCTTCTGATTCAAGGCTTCTTGAATTGGAAGAGGAACTAAAAAGGATTAAGTGGGACATCGTCGGGACTAAGTGAGGTAAGGGGAAAAGGAGAAGATCTCATTGAACTGAAAAGTGGACATCTCTTCTACTATCGTGGAAGAGATACTGGCAGAAATAGTGGTGTTGGATTTATAATAAACAAGAAACTGAAGCATAAAGTTGTAGAAGTTGAAAGTTCCTCTGACAGAGCTGCACGACTCGTTATCCAACTCTCGGGAAGATACCAGGCTCCGATTATTCAAACTTATGCACCCACCACAAGTCATCCTGAAGAAGAAATTGAAGAATTTTATGAGGAAAATTCGTGATCTAAATAATAAAGGTAAGCAGCTCTTGATGATAATTATGGGAGATTTCAATGCAAAAATAGGACAACGGCAACAGAATGAAACTTCAGTAGGTAAATTCGGTCACGGCAACAGAAACCAGCGTGGAAGTACTCTTGTAGAGTTTGCAGAGGCAGAAGGATTTTTCAACATGAATTCCTTTTTTAAGAAAAAACCCGCACAGGAAATGCACATGGAGACATCCAAATGCGACCACAAGTGAAATTCATTTTATTATATGTAACACAAAATTTTTCATAAAGGACTGCAGTGTACTAAATAAGTTTAACACAGGTAGTGACCATAGATTGGTGAGATGCAAGATGCACCTCAAACTAAACTCAAACGTGGCAAGCTCATAAGGCAAACAAAATGTATTGACATAACCAACCTTAAAAAACACCATAATACCTTCAAGTTGGAACTGAAGAACAGATTCTCTGCTTTAGAAGGCCTAACATCGGAAGAAGTGGATATTTCTGAAGTTAACAGAAAAGTAATCAAAGCTCTTATGGAAACAGCAACAAAATTAGCTGGGTCTAAGAAAAAGTTGCATGTGAACAAATTATCAGGAAAAACAAAAATGTTGATGCAAAAAAAAAAGAGAGATGAGTACAACTAAAGACGATGTGACTTCCAAAGTGGAATACATAGAGCTATGCAAGACAGTACGAAAAAGTATCACTGAAGACGTAAGGAAATTAAGCTGTGAAATAGTAAGGAAAGCAATTGAAACAACCAAAGCCTAAAGATAGCAAAGGGATATCTCAGTAAGGGAAGAAAACAGATTATGGCACTGAAAAAGAAGATGGTTCTGTAACAAGAAATAGAGGCGAAACTTTTACAATAGTGAAATATTTCTACTCCAAGTTATATGAAAGGGATGATGCATGTACTCCAGACATTATGGAAGGTACCAGTACCAGAGTTCCTCCAGTCCTCCTAGCAGAAGTTGCACATGCAATCAAGAACATGAAGCGGGGAAAAGCTCCAGGAGAATATGGAATTACTGTAGACATCATACGAGAAGCAAGTGGAGAAATCGAAACAGTACTCCCCCAAATTTTCACTCGATGCCTTCTTGAAGGGAAGATTCCTGAGGATTGGAACAACGCTATAATGATCCGGCTACATAAGAAAGGTGACATTGAGGATCTCAGGAACTACAGACATATCCGCCTATTATCATTGGTTTATAAAATCCCCAATAAAGTTCTTTCACATAGTTTGAAGGTAACACTGGACATGTCTCAACCGAGAGAGCAAGCTGAATTCAGGAGTGGCTACAGCACAATAGATCATATCCACGTACTGAGAGAACTAATTGAAAGAGCGAGGGAATATTAAATTCCATTGGGCATGGCTTTTATCGATTATGAAAAAGCCTTTGAATCAGTGAAACCATCAGCAGTTACAATGGCTCTGAAATCGTGCGGTATTGAAGATGCATACATTAATATTATTAATAAAATCTATGAAAATGCAAGTGCAAAGATTCGGCTGTTTGAAAATACAACACACATAAAAATTGGAAAGGGAGTGAGACAAGGTGACACCATATCTCCGAAGCTCTTTAATGCCACATAGAAAAATGCCTTTCAATCACTGAACTGGGAAAACAAAGAGATAAAGTTTAATGGAGATTATCTAACCCACCTTCGTCTTGCTGATGACATAGTCATTTTTGCAACTACCCCATCAAAGCTGCAGAGTATGATCCAAGAACTTGCTGACAAGAGTAAAGAAGTGGGATTAAAAATGAACTTTCAGAAGACAAAGTGATGTTAAATGCTTTTACACGAAATGAAGATTTATCGATTGATGGAGAAAAGCTGGAGATAACACACACGTACGTTTATCTTGGACAGCAGATATCAAGTGAGGGTCACATTGATGAAGAAATTAATCGGCGTACAAAGCTTGCCTGGAGAGCTTTTGGAAGAAACAGCATAATTTTCAAGAGCAATATGCCATTATGTCTTAAAAGAAAATTGTTTGATCAATGCATTCTTCCAGTGCTTAAGTATGGTGCAGAGACGTGGACCTTAACTAAAATAGACATACAAAGGCTGCAGACAACTCAAAAAAGCATGGAGAGGTGCATGCTTGGTGTAACCAGGAGAGATAAGAAGAGGAACTCGTGTATCCGAAAAATGACAAGAGTGGAAGACATCATGATCAGAGTTAAATCCCTGAAATGGCAATGGGCTGGACATACTGCCAGAAGGACAGATCATCGATGGACAGCCGAAATTTTAGATTGGATTCCAAGGGACATAAAAAGACCCCGAAGAAGACCACATGGGAGATGGGTGGATGAAATTTGAAAGTATGCGGGAGTGACATGGAGGAGACTGGCACAAGACAGACCGTTATGGTGGAAACTTGGGGAGACCTTCGTCCAGCAGTCAAATGATAATGGTTGACAATGATGATGATGATGCACATTTGGGAGGAGCTGGAGAGATGATGTGCGCAGAAAACCTGCCGGAATAGGACCCAGAAGTTCGACCAGCTCTCTGCAGAATGGGCGCGAAATCCACAGATCACCGTCGACAAGCTAGAGGACACGATACCGGCCCGTTGTGCAGCTGTTATTAAGTCTCGTATTTATCCCACTAAGTATTAGTTATTGTTTTGTCGTTTTCTCGTACTTGTTTTCTGTTATCGTTGCATTAAATGAATGTGATACACACCTACTTTGTTGGTCAATTTGTATAATCTTTGTGATTAAGCTCGGTACCTGATCTGTGTTAAAGTTTGCGATCCATCTGCATATGGGTCATGTTTACAACTGAATAACACATAACACATTCCAAAATGACCGGATATGGTCCAGCAGAAAAAAATAATGGTCGAAAAAGTGTTTCACCAAGCACTTTTTTCTTCGCTACTGTACTTTACAGTGCACCAACAGACACAACTTGAATCATTTAAATTAATCCTCGGAAGCGTACAACGCATTTTAAATGTTCTGCAATTGTTAAAGTGAAGTCAAGTACCAAAATTCAAGGAGTTCAAATTATACAGTAAATAATTGAAATATACAGGGTGTTTAAATACTGACTGTGCGCGGAAAGTATAAACTGCAGTAATGTAATAAAAAAGAAACTTGGGCTGTAATTACAGTAGGAATGACACGCCAAGTGGATATGCTCATTGTGTCTGATAACCTTCATGTGTCCTCACCCCAAAGCGCGCTCTGCTGTCATTCCCGAGCGCTTGGTTGACAGAGGCAGACATGTCGATTGATCCCTCTTCTCGGCCTAAGGATAATGATAAGGACCATTGATCAGAGACTGTTTTTATTGGAACATGTCTTTCGCCGTGACGGCAAGTACACGGGCAAAGTGTAAAAAACGGTTCACTAGGAAATTTTGTTAAGCAGACGTCCCCCACCGCAATGCAGGGCGTCAGATCATATTGAAGTTTCTGAGAACTAGCAGTGTTCTGGATATCCTCCGCTCCTGTTAGACATCCACGTCACACGAGACCGCATCATATTGAAGTTTCTGAGAACTAGCAGTGTTCTGGATATCCTCCGCTCCAGTTAGACATTCCACGTCACACGAGACCGCATAGGATACCCATGACAATATACCGAGGATTTCACACAATTTAGTGAGGCGGCTGTCATATCAAGCTAATGCGTCAAAGAATACAGCCCACGATATTCTGAAAACGAAGTTGCGTTTCCACCCGTACAAAGTGTTTGTCGTGCATCAGCTGAAATATAAAGATCACTGACTGGGCCCTTGTTTGGTACTGCAGGTGGTTCTAAAGGTTTCCCTGTTTGAAGAAGATGAAGACATTCTGGACGCGATTTTATTACAGACAAGCCATGGTTCCACATTCTGGGTGCATCAACTGCCAAAGCACTCGCCTTTAGGGAACTACTCCGTGCTCATCAAGAACTACAAGCTGCGATAACTGACGACCCACATCCAACAAATCAAAATACGTACCCTGAGAAAGGTCTTCACCAACATTCAGAATCGTGTGTGGACATGTGTGGACGACGGTGGGGTCCATTTTCAACACCTGCTGTAGGAACCAGTTCGGCACGGTGTTATTTTTAGTGCACTGGTATTTTTCGGACACCGTCTATATATTTTGTCTTTTTGTCTTGGAACTGAATTTGCAGACAACATTTGTTTTACGATCTTAAGGATACAATAATATAAATGATTGTCTGTGTCCGTACTTTTTGCCTTTCTTTATGTGCATTTTGCAAAGAAGCAAAGTGTCCTCACTCGCTATAACGGCTTTTACACAGTTTGTCGAAATGCATAAAACCCAATCTATATTACATATTACATCTTACGCTTAACTAATACGTTTGCTTAAGATAATTTTGGGTGATATCTGTTACTATGAGTTCAACTCAAAGTGTTTATGAATCAAATGGAAATTTTATGCAGCAAATAATTCCATATACAGCGATGCCTAGGAATTTTAATAAGTTCGCTTAGAAATGCTCACTTTTTAATTATTCAAATAATAAAATACAATACTTTATTTTTAAAACATTTGTTATATAAAGTACATACTTCCAAAACTCAATATGTAAGAAACTGGTGAAATTCCGTTTTCGCCAAATATTTTTGTACACTAATATAGTATATAGCATAGCTGTTCAGTGTTTTGCCCGCTCTTCTTGATTTTTGTGAATCTTTCATTGTTCGTCTTTAACTGGATGATATAAAATTTGCAGAAAAGCTCCCTACTTTTCAGACGTCGGCCGTCAGATTCCTCTATGTACTGATGTAGAAGCACTCCCACAGTGGAGTTTGTGCCTTGAGATAAAGGATTTCAGCTGCAAAAGTAGTTGCAATGCCAGTCATTCTTTAACCTGTCCAGCTTAAACAACTGATAACCCCATTTTCAGCGGATCCTTTCCTGTATCTATCCCTGTTAGAAAGAATTTATTTAAATTTGCCTAGATACCAACATCATTTTATTCGAAAAAACGTCAAACAATGATCCCTACCGTTTTTTTATTTTGTTATAGAATTCTGTCATGTACATTATTTTCTAACCAATAGTATATGTTTTAGGTAAATATCTTCTCTCCATAAATACAATAGAACCAGAAAACCTTGTAACGGGAACACCAGATTCTGTAAAACAACATGAGGATCATTAATTTTTTGCGTTTAACCAGGGGTTTTTCAACGCTGACTGAATATTCTTTTCCGGTGTCAAAAACCTTAAAGCAGTTCAATTCAGCTTTGCCGTAGTTTTGGCGGAATCTTGAGTTTGACAGAATATTCCGTTTCAAATTGAAAGAACTTTATATTTATAGGCGTGTTGTTTCGTTATTCATGTTCCATTCCTCAAGTTTGTAAGGAGCGAACATGAAATGCTTCGTTCATACAGCAGTGCCTTTAAAAACGAAGAGGAAAAGCTGGAGAATAAACCTCATGAGCGCCACGTTCTCTGATGGAAATGTTATGGCCAGAGTCTTCTGGAATTCTAATGGTGTACTGTACGTGACTTTCCTCACAGATCGTCACAAAATAAACGCTGAATATCACTCGACATTTTTCGAAGGCTCGGCAAAGTCAGCCATCTGAAGCAAGGGGAAAACTGTGCAAAGATGTGGGCCTTTAACGCCTATCCACACAGACGTTAGATGGACACATGTTTCTGGATGGTTTTCATGATCCGAGGAGCCACGTGTGGATAGGTGTTATATCCAGGATAACGCCTATCCACACGTAGCTGCTCGGACCACCATGACCATGCAGAAACTTAAATGTAACATTCTGAAACATTCTTCATTACAGTCCGGACTTTTTTACTTTCGGACTATTACCTCTTTGTAAGTCTAAACACACATCTGGGCGGGAAACGGTTTGGCAGTAATAAGGATGTGATACAGGTTGTTCGGGAGTGGCTACACCGACAACCAGAAGATTTCTTCCTGAGCGGCATCAGCAAGCTTCCGGATCGATAGGCTTGGCGCAAACAAAGGGATTATGTTGAAACGTATCAACTACAGTTTCGGACAATGTATCAATGTTTTTATTCCATTTTCAAATTATGAGTCATATTTGCACAACCTGGTAAGTATTTTTGAAGAATTTCGGTAAATGTTTGTTCCTGATTTGAATTCTGTTTGCCCGCAAATACCTTGAATCTTACAGATGCAATGTACATTCACATTCTTCCACGGCGCTTTGTACGTTTAAGGCTTTGTACATGTTTCTTTGGTAAGGAAACGAAATGTTGGAACCGTATTGGCATAAAAAAGTTTGCCAACCGTTATTTTTACTTGAAGCTCTCACATAACGACACGAAAGCCAGGGAATTCTTCTTTCGGAAACGAACAGTCGGAAACGCAATTTTTAAAATCACTCGCTGAAAGAAATTCTTTCAGATAATTTGATTCCAAAGCCTTTGCGTATGACTTAAGATTTCCTCTTCTGTTCATTTTGTCGAACCGGAAGACGTGCGAGCTCTTCCCAAGAAATGAACTGCCCGCGTTTAATGGTTCTTCGATTTCAGAAGTTGTTTTCGATTGTTATTTCAGAAAAGGTTTCTGAAGAAGAACTAATCAACACGGTGCAATAAAATAAAATAAAATAAAAATAAATAAAATTTTGTACGACATTGATAATAAACGTTATGACATTGCTGTAACGGGACAACACGTGTGGTATGAAATATAAGGAAATCTTGCATAATCTGATAAGCAAAATACATAATTTTCTCATTTAATAAAAATATATAATTAATTAAAATACATACACAATAAAAATTGCTCCCGTTGATTATTACATATTGCTGCTATACAATCATCTTATTACATCACATGGTATTTTTGATTGCTTGTTTATGTAGAATATGATTTTGAGCGTCATTATGTTTTGCATACATTCCAGTTAACACTATTGCTTTATGTTGACAGTTCTTTTGGCCAACAATTAAAACAGGTGTTTCTTAATTATGTCTACAAATTTTCAATTGATCCTGTATTAGTTATGTGAAACCATTTTCAAATTAAATTTTTAATCAAAATTTATTTGAAACGCTTTTTTACCGTACCTTTACAGAATAGCTTAAAAAGCTCCAAATTAGATTTACACATTTCATAAATCCTGCCGTAATAATATAAAGCCAGATTCTAATCATTATTTTTGAAAGGGAAACACACTGAAGAGGTAAGACATAATGAACACCTGCGTAATATGATGTTGGTCTTCCACGTGCCGCCAAAACAGCTCTTACTAGCTCAGGCACCGATGCTAAGGTATTTCTAAATATATTTTGGATTATCTGGTGCCAACAGGTTTCAGCAGATCCTGTTACTCTTGTAAGTTATGCCGTTGAGCCGCAACATATTTGATTTGCTGTTCCAACCCAAACAATATATTCTTAATTGGATTGATGTCTGATGAATTTGGAGGGAAAACAATATTTACTGTATTATTTTGCACAATCCCGTCAATTTGGCGTGGCACACAATCCTGCTGAAACAAAGAACTACTAGAATGGGATACCGTAGGCATGAGAAGATGTTTCCTCGTCGGCAATATTTTTTAAGGAGCTGGTGGAAATCAGTGTCCCGCACATGAATGATTGGACCCAGGGTATACCAGCAGAACATTGCCCAGAGAATTATACGAATTTCACTAGTTTTTTTGTCCCTCAGTGCATTCTCGTGCCCACATTTACCCAAGTAAGCAACGCACACGTACATTCTCGTCCACTTGGTGCAAAAAGAAACGAGATTCATAGGACCGGACAACATTCTTCCAATCGTTGAGGTTCAGGTTTTGATGCCTGCATTACTATGGACACTGGGAGGGGCCTTCAACTAGACAATCCCATTGCCAGCGCGATTTGATTCACTCTGTGTGTTAACAGAATACCCTCCTAACTAGCATCCAAATAACTCTGTATTTCCGCAAGAGTATCTCTTGTGTTGGTTCGTACCGTACGGGATTGCCTTACTTCACCTTTAGAATAAAAGAGCCTTGGTCGCCCGACAGCTTGCCGGAGTTCGTGGTTTTTCCCTCCTTGGACATCTATTTGAAGACACCAACCACGGCTGACCATAAGCACTCTACAGGCGTCTCGGAAAAACTGTAACATTAGCAGTCTGGCTATAAACACTCCACAGCCTTTACCGTCTCGGAAATGTTCTAACCCAGCAGTTTAGCTATTATAATGTGTCTTTTGTCAACTCTCTTAAGTTCCCTGCATTTGGCATTTGATGAATGAGAATAATAGAGGATGAGAAAGTTCAGTTGCAGGTGTTATTTTTGCCTTTTCAAGAACTTTCCTTTGGACTTCGTTTACATGCAATTGCATCGAATTTTGTAATGAGACACTGATCATAATATGTTGCCTCTTCGATGTGCTTTTTACTTCGTTTTGCTATGTTGGAGAAGTCCAATTCAGGATATTGTAAAAGTCTTATTCAGAATGACAATTGTCAGTCTTAAACTGACGAACAGCTTTGTTCGTATGTTACGTGACACAGAAGCTTTCTGCATTTTTGTTGGCACAGATTTTTGTTTAAAATATCTCTTACCGATAGATGGACAAAAGTGAGCTCAACTTCAGATTCGACACCACTGTCTGGTTTGTTTCTTTTTCGTCGTGGTAATGATCTCCTTTTTGTTGAGAATTATGTAACTACTGCTCTTAAATGATTTGAACATATTCTCTCCAAATTGACCACATTTACTAAACGTTTAGGTGAAAATTTCACCTGTGCGGTATTCATGGCAAAGGGACACTTGCAAGCGTATGTTATTGAATGAGATACATAGTTCTCGTGAAGAGTAAAATACGTATGTATTAGAACTGTCGTTGTAATTTTTACATGCTGTACCACGGTACTTAATCACAACAATGAACTCTGAAATCTTCACGGACAATAAGATATTCCGAAATTAGTCTCTTAGTTCCAGTAAGTAGTGCACTTCTAATTTTTGCGGATTTTAAACATATGTCGATGAGACACCCATAAGGACTCAATATAGGAAAATCCATAAAATAGTATTACTATTTTATTAATCCGAATTGATCGGCGTAGAATTAAAATCAAATTTTTCGAACTTTTGCACATCAACCAGATGTCATTTTGAAGGAAAGTGGACACCAAATGGCGTATGGTTAATGCAGGTAGCTAAAAGTTTCAAAGCTTCAGCAAATCATCTGCATTAACCACATGGCAATTTGCTGGCTACCTTCCTTAAAAACTCGTCTAGTTGATGTGCGAAAGCTTCGGAAACTTGATTTCAATTCTACGCAAACAAATTCGGATTACTAGTACAGTTATACTGCTTCATGTATAGTTGGTGCAAATTTCCTTGTTTTATTATAAAATATTCACTCCTAACGAGATCAAGTACAAAATTATATAAAAGTGAAGAAAATCAAATTGCAGTAACCACCTCTTTGAATAAATGGGATTTAGTATTTTTATTACTCTCAACGGTTGGTAAAACTAAGAGTAATGCGACATTTCCAAAAGTATATCAGACCCTGAGCACGATATTTAAAATCTGCCACATTTCTTAATTTTTTTGTTAAATTTGTAAATGTTGCATTTCTTTCCTCATATGGAAACCATTGAAACATTTATATAACATCAATTAATGAATGACGAATTTCAATAAACTTTATTTTGTAGAAAATATATTCATACCACTTTTATGTTTTTGTGACAAAGTTTTGCCAATATTGTAACTTTTCATAACATAATGTGTTGTTCGGGTTCTCTTTTGCCGTCAAAGAAATTCATCCCCAAATTCCAATCGATTTTTCAGTATATAAACAATCCGTTGGTCAAGATTCTGCATGTACTTGTTAATTAATGTATTCAACATATAACACACTTAGATATAATGATTTTATAGCATGGAATTTTACTGAAATAATTAATTATCGATGTAAGTTTTTGCGTGGAAAAGTAGTTAACGTAAGAAATAATGTAATATTATCTTAAGTTAACTAGTTAAGAGATAATGCAATAATCGGTCATCGGGTTTTTTTTTTCATTTGATATTTTGGTCCACCGAAACTGTTAACGGAGAATGGCTGACGTTTAGGAAGTGTTTCTTTTATTGAGTTATTAGCTCGGCAATTTACCACAATTACCGAATTAGGAAATTTCAATTACTGATTTTCATTCAACGCCAAGTTTACATATAATGAACTTTACAACAAAATATTACACTAACCCACTATATTAAAAATGCGGTTTTTCATTATGACAGGGATTAAATACTATTTCATTGGCTCACCTTTGCTTTCATTTTGTGCCATGTTCGGTGGTAAAGCTGTAGATTGTACTTCTGTAAAATTAGATCACATATTAAAGAGCTACAAGTTTATCTCTCAACTGAAACTTCACTAAGATTAATGCAAATTAACCTTATGCACCTTTTGTTTTTAGATATCAGTGATGCATAATTGCGCGATACCTAGAATTCTCTACATTTGAAATCGAAAACGTTTATAATACGTATAAGAAAGAGGAATTTTAACTTAGTTACAATATCATTTTTTTTGTTAAATGATTTCTCTAAGTAACAAACGATATATCGTAAACCGATATTTCTTTGGTATTTATGTCGATTGTAAATTGGTCCTCGGCCGCTTAATTCGAGAAATTTATCTGAGTGTATCGAAAGTTTAATTAAATATCTGAAAGTGTTTTCCTCTACAAAAATAATTCATTGTACTAATTTTAAAATAAATTTGACAAACAAAAATTTCTTTCACATGACACCCAGAATAATTGTAATGCGAAAGTGAAAACGAATTATGTATCCATTAAAACACAAGAATTTACTTCAATGAAATATTGTTATAAAAATTGAAAAACTTTCGGATTTT
Organism: Macrothele yani; assembly: GCA_039090855.1. NCBI lineage: Eukaryota > Metazoa > Arthropoda > Arachnida > Araneae > Macrothelidae > Macrothele > Macrothele yani. Next base: position 31,921,365 of record CM076999.1, on the reverse strand, counting down.
ACAAAAGCAATGTCAGATTGAAAGTATTCAAAACAGCGCTCTACACTTTGTTATGGGTAAATCTCAAATACCAATTGAACTGATTACGTCCAATAAAAAAAAATTCTTATTTTGTAAAAGTGTAAACATTATTTCCAGTGTGGAGGTCGTAGTTAAGGCCGCATATGGCCTGAGTTCCTGTCGTTCAGCGGGGACGAACCCTATTGAAAAAGGGGGTAATGATGTCAAAGGTCAGCACATAGGCGCGGGATCCATTTCATTGATTTTATTCATCATAACTTACGTAAAAATGCTTCGATTTCGACAAAACTTTATCATGATGTTCCGAAGGTATACAGAACTCGTTCAGTCGAATATCATCGAAATGGGGGCAAAGGTCAGGACACAGGAGCGATATTCACTCCACAGCTGTTATTTTCATAACTTGACAAAAAGTGTTTCTATTACAACAAAACTTTAATATGTTGTTCCAGAGATATACGGAACCGGTTCTGGTGAATATCATTGAAATGGATTCAATAGTTAGGACACAGGAGCGAGATTTATTGCACGGCCATTATCTTCATGACTTGACTAAAAATACTTCTACTGCGACAAAACTTTAGTATGTTGTTCCGGAGGCATAGTGAACAGGTTCTGTTGAATATCGTCGCAAAAGGGATCAAAGGTCAGGCCAGAGGATCGAGATTTATTCCACAGCCAATACGCTCATAACTTGAGTAATGGTTTCTGGTATGCATCATAAACAATGCATTGCAGGAATTTACTAACTTGTTAAAAATAAATGAGTTGTTAGATGTAATAGAAATGCTAGTATGAGGTACCAGCAAGACTAGATAAGACAGCCATGTGCATATTGATAATATATAAGCTTCCAGATGAAAAGAAATCCTTATGCACAGTACATCCTGAAAATAAAACATTATATTTAGTATAAAATTAGAAAACTGTTAATGTCCTTAGTGAAGCTTTTCAGATTTTCTATTATGATGCTAATCTCCACTAATGATGTTTCGGATTTAAAGAACGACGGGTTATTTTGATATTCAAACTGTGATATCACCGTACTTTATGTAATCAACATGCTGTGAAGTTCAGGAAAAACAAAAGCTGTTGCCTCGATTAAACCTAAACAGCTCAAACTCCACAGGCCATAAAATGCAAAAAAAAGCACCCATAAAATCCATATGCCCAATTCGTATCCCGAAAGGTAATTTCGGACACAAATTTGATTTTCACTGGATCACCCTACAATTCAAAACCATGAGGGATAAAACGATCATATTAAAAAAAATACTTTTCACTCCCAAGATCATAGAGAGCGAAACTTATTTGTTTTTTCAGCGTTCCTAAAATTCCGTAGTTCACTTTGAGAAAGACAGACGCCGCTCAGACTTGATAAACATTGGATTCTTCCAAAACAAACCTCCTACTTTTACTTTTGTAGAGATTCTATGAAAAATATTGAAAATTGAGCTAACACATGAATAGTTTAACAATCTCTTTCATAAAGAACACGTTTTATAACTTCCGCATTTAACTCTTTAACGACCGCAATCGTAAAATGTTTTGTCGCTCAGAATTCTGAAACATCTCAAAATGTTTGCTGCTTGTTTCCCAGTTGCATTTCCCTTTTTTCTGTAAAAAAAAAAATTATAAGAATTAGGATTAATGCTAGGTTACTTCTCTACACTCCTAAAAGGACTAAACTTGACTCACAATGACCTTTAATCCTTTCCCAATTGCATTCAGATCATTCTTCTACTGAGAGCCTTAGGAAGATGAGAGGGACTGGTAACAGCTGGCAATTCTCGTTTACGGTGTCATTTTCTTCTTTTTTGAGTTACCCAATCGGTTATACGCAGTCATCCGTCCTTAATTTCGAGCCACGTATTCCAGCAAAGTCAGTGACCCTAATTAGCGATTATTTTTTTTAAACTTGTGTTTCTTACGACAGTTGAATTTAGTCGGGTACCCATAATTTGTCGCCCCAAAACTTCTATGCTTACTAAAATATTAAGAGTCTACCGGCTTAAAGACAATAGTGACTTTCCATAGGCATCAATATGATGTGAAATGCTATCGGAATATAAAAACACTTTATAATCAAACGATTAAAAAAAGGTTCACTTCACATGATATTCCAAGATTCCTTCCGACGCGTTTGGTATCATTAATAATTCTTACTGTTAGTTAATGGTTCCTACAAGAGACAATAACAAATAAGTTTATTGAGTAGCATTATATATAATAAAAAAATCAGAGATTTCCCTCACCACTGGCCGGTGTTTTCGAGGTAGTGATTTCACATAGAAATTTGTTACATGTACATAGTATATTATGCAACTAAATAAACAGATTTGTATTCCACTAAATTCGTCTTGAAAGAACATAGTCTGATTAGATACTGTTCAGATATCCGGTAACAATCTGTGGCGTGCACCCGCTTCTCAAGAACAGTGAAGGAAAATGCAAGAAAACAATGGCTCTCCAAATATCTCCCCATATTCAGCTAATTCATGCAGCGTTGCTCTCTTAACTATCTAAAGCATGTAGTCAACAACAGATTTTCCTAAATTCCGTATTGAAGAACATTAGTTAAAAAATGATCACCAAAAATGTTGTTAATTTTGTAAAATTATTGTCATTATTATTATTATTATTATTATTATTTGTGTTTTGATTGAAAGTTTAATGACCTCGGTAAGCAACTCAATGGACACTAAGCAGTCGCCCGTCCCTAATTTAAGACCACTGGTTCCAGGGAAGGAGGAGAGCCAGCGTCCCATGCCACACCGGGATTCGAACCCGGACCCTTCTCGGACGAATAGTCATAAGCCAGCGCTTAGACCACTATTCCAGGCTGGGGCTGTGCGCTAAATTGCACAGAATATTACCATAAAACACTAGAGTATAAAAAGTGACTTACGAAATTACCTTAAGAGAAGGATACTAAGCGTTAATTCCACTAAAGCTTCTTTGCAGGGTCTTATATTGCAAACATTTCTCTGTTGCTTTAATTCGAGAAAATTAAACTCTGGAAATATTCTTGAAAGCGCGTGCCTTTTATTTAGCAAAAATATTTTATTATTAAAGTGGAGATTTCAACATTTGCTGTGTTTCGGATCTCAAAGTACTACGGACAAAAAACTGGCTTATCCAGTGAATGAGAAACATTTCTTTGGCCATATGAGAAATGGATATTGCGGTGTTGGTGTGCAAGCCGTTACACTCGTGGACGTGCTCAGTCGGGAATATAAAATATTATATACAAGAGCAGCTGCAGCAAAAAGCAGTGTTAACTTTATATAGAGAGGAAACAAAGCACCTGCCCATTGTAAGTCACTATTTTGGGTTTTTTACTGAAAATGACATGTTCACTAAACGGGAGCTACAATTCGGCCATTTCAGTCGGGCATCATGTTAAAAATTTTAAAAAACATAACATTGAAAATATACTACTAGAATGATATTTAATATAAAATAATGATGGAAATTTTGTTTATTTCAAATATTTATTCCCAAAAGTGTGAATATTAAGTATTTTTCAGTGCACATTTGAATAAGTGTTATTTTGCTTTTTTAAAATGCATCTTCCTTGCCTAAAAGGAGCGGTGAAATAAAACGTGAAGCTTTGATCATGACGTCCGATTTTTGTTTTTGTTTGGTGGATTAGGAATCCTGAAACTGCTAGCAGTCGTCCGGCATTTCTTGGGGGCAACTGGTTTCGGAGAGGTGAGGAAGCCAATTCCGTAAGACAAACGATGTCTCGACCTACGTACCCTGTCCCATCTCAGGAGAATGAACGAAATCCATCGTTTTAGACTACTCGATGAGAGTGATGTTCTGTGCCTCTTAACCAAATAACCGATTTAAAAACCATCAGTGACGGGTTAACTGCTTTGCGCATAATTTTGATAAAGATATCAAAGTTTAGTTCAACGACATTTTCTGCCAGCAGGCCAAAGTTTTGCTGTTCCTTTGCCCATCTTCATAAAAAAGAATGGCACATAATATGTCAATACTTGTGACATCATCAACGATATTTACCGTCGTAAATGTTCAGTTTCTCGTCTAACAGAAATGATTTGACTCGAGGAACGACATTTCTATTTAAATTGGAAGCTTACAAAGTATCTAACTTCACGAGGAATACCGTATGTTAATAGCCTAAGCTTCTTCAAACAGGAATTTTAATCGTTTTAATGGCAGTGTTTAGCTACCCAGGGCTTTTCGTTGCTTACCAAAATCTTGTTTTTTTTTTCAACGTATGCAGCAGACAGTGAGGAGCAGTTTTGTACATGGAAGTGAAGCATTCGTCAGACGGAAGGACTGTATCATCGTTTTGCTTCAGTAACTCTGAGAAAGTTATTTCTTTTATAGTAAGTCTTCATTTCAGCATACATGCGCTATTTACTGCAAAAATTGGTATTGGTAAAGAAAAAAATGTATGGTGAACATATTGCAGTCACAGGAAGAATTTTAAAAGCTGCAGAAATCTTGAAATTTATTAGTACATATTTAATATATTACTATTTTTCACATCAGGATATCAAGAAGAATGTTTCCGTTTTGTTCTTGTATTGCTCCTAAGATTATAAACGTTTTCTATTCTAATATGTAGGGTTTCTTCACATAGAGCGCAGCAAGTAAAAAAAGGCAACCGTATCACAAGAACTGTCAATACAGACATAGATAAAAAGAGATATTTGCTAAACTCTTGCGGCAGAAATTTGCCACGACAAGGTTTGCACTATGCGCAATAAGTGATTCACATATTACCACACATGGCAGGCACAAGAAATTTAGTACATTGACCAATTTAAAAATATAAATATTGAGGTAACGAAGGCCTACTTGAAAATGAGTATAAAAATAATAAGAATCAAATATTCTTCATACAGAGTTAAGAGTATTTACAAATAAAATATTTTCCCACAAAAGATTTAAATCAGGATATGGTTTCAAATATAAACATACCCAAAGGCCCCATGCTTGAAAATTATGAAAAAGTAGAAAATATGATCCCATACTTTTAATACCGAATGCAATATTATGAAATTAAACTTTTCAGATACGACTTTTAGTGACAGAGAAAGCAATACATGATTTTACTAATAGGAATCAAGAGGAAAAACTGTCCATTAGTCAAATACGAGAATTATGTCATATGTAGTCCTAAGAGTGGCACACAGTGCAAAATATTTTTTCAACCCAAGAGATACTGTTTCCAAAAGAAATACACATTCCCTTCATATTGCTTAGAACTGCACTTAAAATTTCGAAAAGGAGACATCAAGTATTCTTGATGTTAAAGGTTTATGCCGTGTTGCCATTCGACTGATTCCACAATAGGTATATTGATTTTTACTCGCGTCCACTCATAGATTGTCGAAATCTACTGATTTTTCTCTGACTTAAGTCCACCTACACACTCTAGAACATGATGTCAAACAATGTCTGCATTCTTTCAGTACTAATTTAATAAACACGATTCACCTCAGAATTGGTCTGAAGAGAAAAATTCTGATCAAGACCAAAATTACTCAACGCCTGCTATCTGTTACTTATGTTGTTGTTTTTTAAATCCGTACTGGTTCGTGTGAAACATTTTTTATTGTGGATAATGTATTAGTCTGGTATACAATGATTCTCCCTTGCTTTGTTAAAACACAGAATATCCCCAAAACGCTTATAGTACGACATATATTTGTTAATGATACTTTTTTTAGTGTAGTACTTATTGCACATACTTTGGGAACATGTGGGAATCATTGAGTAAGAAGTGTATGTGTACAACTCTGTTCTTGGGAACACAAGTGAGACAGATCGGTCTGTGTCTACATTTAAAACGAAATGTCATGATTATTACTACATGAACCCTAGTTTTAATGATAAACATTGTTTTACGGCTGATCATCAGTAATACATTTTTAAAAAACAACTTTGGATTGTATTGGTTATAATTTTCATTCCGCTCTTCAATGGTAGTTCAAAAAGTTCAATTGACTGTCAAAATCCAACTACATTTTACCATCTTTTTTATTTTATTTGATGAAGTTTTTAAAAATAAAGTTGATTTCTATTTAATGTATATTCTTTATAACGAAGTGTTCAAATGGAACGATGGGACTTAGTTAGATAGAGACTCAACTGTATATAAAAATTGTGTGTATCGACTACAAGTATAATTGAACAGTGAGTAACCATATCGTAACACAAAATGTGAACAGTGAGGGCACGTTAGCCAAACTGTTCACTGCTGTTTGTATGTAGTATTAACACAGGGAACCCCTAATTTATGATCGTATACATAATCCCGCGATGTACGTTTCATCAAGATAATTTTACGTGCGACAAAAAGTGGGTCTATTTCCGCAATCCTAACACACAACGGCAGTGGTTTTGCCCGTGCCAGCTTCCAGAACCTTTTGCCAAACACAATCGTTTCGATCAGAAAATGATTTTCTGCAACAGCTGGAATTTCGACGGGATAATCCATTACGAATTTGTTCCAGACGGTCGGACCATCAACGTCAAGCTCTACCCTGAACAGCTGGAGTAGATCAATACCGTTTTAAAGACATTGCTTGCGCTGGTGAACACAAACCGACCTCTCCTACAGCAGGACAACGCTCATCTTCATACCGAGGGAACGACCCGCGTAAAACTCCAGGAACTTGAGGGCATCAAACTGATGTCACACCCAGCATATTGTCCGAAGACCCATCGGATTACGACTTCTTCAAGCCCATGACCCACTTTCTTCTCGGGCGGTACTTCAATAACAAGGAGAAGGTGGTAGCTGGAGTGAAGGAATTCTTCGCCTCGCAGAACAAGAACTGGTACAGTCGCGGAATCGAGGAACTTGCAGACAGATGGCTAAAAATGGTGAAACACGATGGCCTATACTTTGAATGCTAGGCAGCGTTCGTCGTAAAGATACACATGAAGACATAAAACGAAACAAATGTTGGAAAACGTTCGACACACACTATGTATTTTACACATTGAACAAATATCGGTATTTTCATACGTTGTACTGCTAACCAATTATTCCGGGAAATATCGATGACATTTTCAAGAACGTCGATACTTCTGTGTAAACCAGAGATCTAGACTCCGTAGAAGTCGTCCGGATGGGGACTGACAGCAACCGGGCAATACGCAAATCATGACAGTATCCGGTTATATCAAATGAGGGACGACGTTCTCAAGAACCACGATACTTATGTAGTAACCATAGGTCTAGATTCCATGAAAGTCGTCTAGATATTGTCTGACAGTATACGGTCAATATGCGGCAGAAATGGTAGTTTTGCGATTCGACTTAATCGTAATAGCTGATGGTCTCACTGCAAAATTCACAGGGAATTGCGTACTAGTATCTAAAGCTATGTTGAATGAGTTGAAAAACGCTTTGCACTCTTCCTTAAAAATCGTGAACTTAATCAACTAGGGGTCGTTGAAATTGCGCTTTTTTATAGAGTCGTGCGCGTAGATGTAGAGTACCATATTTGCCCAAATAAGGGGAACAGTTTACAGAAGACACTATTCCAGTACTAGGAGATGTTATTTCAAACTACTCATAACATTTATTTTGTAATAATCAAAAATCTGATTTATATAAAGTTTTCATTAATTATTGTAAAGCTTTAATATTAATAAAAAAAACAAGCGCCAAAATTGAGATTAAAATTCTGCACAATAGGCGTTCAGCGATTTTTAAATCTTTCAAATTTGTTCTATGACTGTGGACGTAGCAGGTACGCTTTTGTTAACTTGTTGAAACACCAGTTAAGTTTCGTATGATGTACGAAGTTTGTCATTGACAAGGTAAATATTTTGTCTTACCAAATACGTAAAGTTATTTCATTACATGGCATAACAGTTTACTGTACAAACCTTGTACTTTGGCATTAGCTTTTTTTTACAGAGTATTTTAAATTTTTTACCCAACATAAGATGCTTTTGTTGCAAATGGGAAATTAACTGATTGTAAAAAGCAAATTCTAAGGAAAAAAGAAGAAAAGTCGATGTGGAGTGAAGGAAATTTGTAATTCGAAAATCCGTTGATGTAAATTAAACAATTCTGCGATTTAGTTCTGAAATTCGATATTGACTATAAGGAGTGTTTCCTCAACGACGCGTGTTCAAAATTATGGTAAAATATAATTAATATTTTATGAACGTTTGTGGGACAGTTCCAAACTTTCATTTCGTACGAAATGAAAACAAAACTTCCTTTTTTTTATTTTTGGAAATAAAATTTCATAAAACACCGTGACAACTAAGAAATGGTATTCTAGGACTACCATTATATGAACATTGTGCGTGATATACAGTAAAGATATATATTTGAATCAACTGTAAAAATTGTACTGAATGTGTTTTCCTGATCTGTGGTTTAAAAAAAATATATGAGACAAAGCCAGGAAAGGTGGAAATAGAGCACTGAAAGAAATATTAAATCGTGTTCTTAAGTACTTTTATTATACATTTCGTAAGTTGCCTGTGTATTACGCTACATTAAAAACTTCATGATGATTAACAGCGATGTTCTCCTGCGTCATGCGAAATAAACATCGAACACCAAATTGTCTTGGAATATTTTTGCAACCTTGATTTGTTCTACTAAAAAATTAATTACTTCTTCTTCGCCCTGTAACGGTATAAATACATCGGTAGACTCCATGATGTTAGGATGGTAAAAATTAGCCAACAGAAAGGGATAATTAAATAACGGAAACCCTGAATCAGCAACCATGATGATCCACATAAATCCACTTCTGACGTCACATGAATAAGGTCCATTGGCTGGTGGAAGGAACGTCAAAAGGTTAAAGTTCTTATCTCAGTAATTAAGCTACATTTGGTCGCAAAATATACGTAGGCGCTTCATACGCATCGTAAATTTACTGTGACTATCCACTGTTCTGGAAATCTTTCTTATTAAACAAAGAAGTGTTTGGTAAGAATGCAGTGATATTAACTCTCATAACTGGAATTGAAATGACTCCAGTTCTTGAGTTGTATGTATCATTTCCAGTACATTTACACACCTTCGAATATTCAATATCATTGTCATATAGGCAGTCGTCCGTTTTTAACTTAGGATTAATTTGTAGTTTCAGCGTAGGAAGAAAGCCAGTGACGTGAGGAGAACACGACATGTCTGATTGACTGAGATTCGAACGTAAACCTATCTCGGACAAATGATTAGAAGACAACGCTAAGACCATTTCGCCATCGGGTAGTCTCAACAAGTAAGAGAGAGTGTTGCACGGTTTGCAAGTGTGAAAACAAAGGAGTGCATATTGGTAACGGATTTGTTAAAAACATTTATTTCGATTGCTGCGATGTAACACAACACAACATGAGAACGGGAATTCTTACACAACGAAAATTTATTTTATCAGTAGGAGCATTTGGTTTCTTTCATCAAGTTCATGAAATCCAAATACAAAACTACTTTTAAAAAGACAAATATCTTTAAATCAGTAATGCACGTTCGCAACGCTAAACTATTTTTACGTAATTTAGTCATTAGAAGCTTTATCGCTCGTGAGTGGGGTGTCAGCGTTAGGTTATTATTGCGCTTTTCTCTGAGCTTCCTCAGCATAAAACAAATCGACATTTTTGTGCAAAAATATTCTTTTTAATACGGTATTGAAATGAGTTTTTTCAATAAAAATATTCTGCAGTTAGATGGCATGCCTATTCACGGTGGATAAAAGCAGGATGTAGTAAACAAGTCGTACTGATACAACAACCTGGATTCTATGCAAGTGAAATTTTAATTGAATGTCCACTGTTAATACTTTTTTATTTGGTATAAACACGCACATCATTCTAAGAAATATGTATTAGAAGTGTTGTACACTGCTGGACAATTGCTCAGGACGGATCATAAACGGCTATATAGCGCATAAAAAAGTAAGTGTGGTTGGATGCCAAGTGAAATAAAATAATGTCAGAATGCCAGGACATTACAAGAAAGACAATATATTGTGCTCTGAAACCCAGAAGGCTTTGGAACGTGTTCAAGGGACAAACAGACCATTTTGTGCAGAATACGTAAACGTGAAAAAAATGCAATTGCCGTCCGCAGGCGTTCCGGCGTAAGATGTCAATACGGGATATGGCCACCATGGAGGGCGATGCAAGATTCCACACGTCGTGTCATGCTTTGCACAACATTATCAAGCAGCAGTTGGGCTAATTTATCCCATTCCGCTGTCAGTGCACGGATGAGGGTGTCCTTGTTTATTGGAGGGCATTGGCGACCAGCAAGACTCCTCTCCAAAGCATCCCACACATTTTCAATGAGATTCAGATCTGGAGAACCTGCTGGCCATACGAGGCGTTGAATATCCTCGCTCTAAAGACACTCCTGGACAGCGAATTTTCGATTACATGTTGCGTTGCCGGCCATGAAAATGAATATATCACCGACAGCACCACGAAACATGCGAACATGAGGTAGCAGAACATCATTATTGTATCGTTGGCCAGTCATAGTCCCAGTTGGAAGCACATAGAGGGATATACGGCCATTGATCATGATGCCAGCCCATACCATGACACTACATGTCGGATATCGGTCCCTTTCCTGTATGTTTGCTGGACAATATGCAGTACCACTATCACGCCAGATCAGTTGTCGTCGACAATCAGACGATAGACTGTATCTACTCTCATCTGAGAAGAGGACAGCAGACCAGTCGTTATCAGTCCAATTGCGATGTTGATGGCACCATTGCAAACGGGCGGTACGGTGACGTCTGGACAATGGGATGCACACAACAGGACGGCGGGCGTATAGTCCTCCTTCATGCAAACGTCTGACGACAGTTTTTCGGGAGATCCGCTTGCCAGTAGCAGCCATAAACTGATTTGCTACATCACTTGCGGTGCTGCGCCGGTGTCTTTTTGTTGATAGCACTATGTACCGATCTTCTGCAGGTGTCGTACTGCGAACACGACCTCCCCCGTGACGTTTGCTACACTCTCCATTTGTTTGAAATGATTTCCAAAGCCTTGAAACAACACTGTGGCTGACGTCGAACTCCCTGGCAACATCTGTTTTTTTCGCCGTTCTTCAATCTTGCCAATAATACGGCCACGCGTAAAATCATCTAGGTGATGTAGGGAAGACATACTGAAAATTGCAAGTTCGTCAATTGAGTCTTTCCCTTTCAACTTTGCATTTGAATAACAACGGTCAATACGCATCGAATCCTTTATATCTCTTAGCGCTATGACGTCAGGAACAAGTTCGGCAATCGAAAATTTGCATACGCAGAACACGTTTTACTGTATCCCGCACTTATGCTAATTTCCACATTTTCCAGCCTTCCATTTTATGGTTGCTATCGTTGCTATTGTCATCCGTCCTTAGCAATTGTCCGGCAGTGTATAACCTGGCCAAACAAAACATGCACTTTAATCATTTGTTTTGATACAGGATTCCTACAGAATACTCTACTGGAAAGGTAAAGGAATTTCCTACTAAAAGTGATTTCAAATAAATAGGTTTCATTTCTTTGCACCATTTCCATAAAAATTTAACAGGTACCCTTTTGATTTCTACCTATTATTCCTTGGTATGTACATCAAAAATAAGTAGTAAAAATCAATAAATAAAAATAAATGTGCTTTTAATTTTCCTCTTAGACATGATTGATAATTTTAATTGAAATCATATTTCTTTTTAATTTACCTACAAATGAAACAAGTTCCTGTCAGCTCCACGTTTTTCAGATTTAAAACACAACTCTGTTATGTAAATTACATTCAGTTCTCAGTAAGATGAATTGACATTACGCTGTACGTCAGATATTGTGTGATATTCATTCAGTGTATATAAATTATTTCACATATCGTTTTCCTCTTAAGGATACACTGCACAAAATATGGTTGTTTTTCAAGGGCTGAAACCATGATAATGTGAAATATCATCAAATGTTCTAAACGGTCTCTTGTTACATCAGGAGGTAAATAGAAAAATACTTTACGACATGATACTGAAAGATGAATTAGAATATAAAAGCCTAATAGGAAAATATACATCAGAAAATCTTGATTTTTGGGTATAACTACACGATGATGACTAATTTCAAGACACAATACATTTCTCTGTTAAATGTAGATTCTTATATATCGTCCCCAACACTTCAACTTTCAAAACATTTATGCTGCTTTGTATAGAGACTTCAAAAACTTTAATCTGGTTATACGGCTTCATACGTTTTTACTTAAAAACTACTTTTAAGAAATTTAACAACTTTGCAGTAATTTACTTTCATAATAAATTATATAAAGCTGTATTTTTAACCCTTTTTGAATTAATTTCCAAGCTTATGGATGTAATTACTGTCTTCTGCAAAGTCCGTGGAAGATAAATGTTGTTAAAATGTAATCCCAATAGACTGCTTCTTGTGATTTTCTTCGTAGCAGCGAGAAGGTTTATTCATTTGACCTTACTATAGTGAGATCCTTAAAATATTAAGGGTATACAAAAGTTTCCGCAGCCGCTAGTAAAAGCTGTAGGTGTCTGACCGGCCGGCGACCCGTTCTCTCAGTTCGTTAATGAATCCACGCATGACGGTCCATAATATTCATTTCCGGGACTGTTAGTTATTCATGTTTAATTTAGGTAAATATGCAAGTGAAACATACGGATCAGTATGTCAAGTGTATGGCGAAACGGTTATTGATGGGCTTACGTGTCGAAAATGGTTTGCCTGGTTTAAGAAAGGTGATCTAAACTTGGAAAACAATCCACGTGCAGGTAAACCGCAGGAACTCGCAGTCAAGGAGTTGGAACCTCTGTTGCAAGAGAATGCCACACAATCGACCACGCAACTGGCGAAACGTTTGAAAGTGGCTCCATCGACTGTGGTACGGCGTCCACAGGCCTTGGAGAAGAACCAAAATACTGATAAGTGGTTTCCATATACTTTAAGGGACCGTAATATTGGTAAGCGATGGAGCATATGTGTGTCGTTGCTGTAGAGTTTTCAAAGGAAGAATTTCTATTGGAGGGTTTACACCGGGAATGAAAAATGCGTCTATTGCGACAACCCTGTACGCAAGCGATCCTTAGTCAACCCAGGCCAGCTATCAACATCCTATGCCAAACAGGATATCCACTGGAAAATGATGCTGTTGTGTGTGGTAGGTTATGCATGGAGTGCTGTACTTCGAACTGTTGAAAGTGGGCGAAGCAATCACTGAATAACGATATATGGATCAGCTGATGAAACTAAACACCGCAATCTAGTAAAAAGCCCATGGACAGGTAAAAGACGCTACGTAGTCATGCTGTTACACGATAATGACAAACCACATATCGGTGCAACACCGAAATCAACCCTTGAACAGTTACGCTGGGAGGTTTTACCGCACCCGGTTTACTCCCCGGACATTGAACTCTCAGACTTTCATCTGACTTGAAAAAAACCTCAGACTTTCATCTGACCGCTGTTGGAACCCTCAGACTTCCAACAGCGGTTCACCACTGTTGCAGAGGAGGAAAATTTCATCACTGCGTTCCTCAGCTCAAAATCAGTCTTCGTCTATCACAGGGGTATCCATTTGTTGCCTGAACAATGACAAAATATCATGGATGATAACGGCCAATATTTCGTTCAATAAATATGTACTTGTTTCCTGATTGTTCCTGTCTCGTTTCTCCTTAAAACGGCGGAAACTTTCGCATACCCCTAATACAAAGTTTAATAAAACCATGTAAAATGGGTTGAACAAGGAAAATGTGGTGCAGCAACATCTACTGTAAAATATATTGTCATAATTCGTTTAGATGCACTACACGCCGGAGAGAAAGAGCGTAGATCTTATTAAAATATCGAAATGCTTTCCAGCTTTTCAAACCAAAAGAGAGAGCAAGCTGCCGTTGAAAAAAAGAACAATATATTATAACTGAAATTAATCACGTATACACGTTATACAGTGTAATGAGGTGAGGTAGTGCTTGGTCACCCGGAGAAATCTCAGAATAACGACCTGCAGGTTACAATGAAACTCCACGATGTTCTCTTCTGTGAATAATACACATTTTCCTAACATTCTGTTTGTATCCTAGAGATAGAGCAATATGCATTTCATTTGTCATTCTTTGAATAATTTCGTCTTGTTGCCCGAAGAAAAGAAACTTCGGATCTTGAATAAAAAGGGAAATAGGAAATACATGTCTTTAATTGTGGACAACGTGGAATACAGAAGATCAAATATACATGAAATGACACGAGAAAGTGAACCGTGGGAACTTCGGCGATCATATGAGAGAACATCTAATTGTTTCAAAAACGAATGAGAACAACAGAAGGCGTCACCTGTCTGATAAGTACGTAGTAACATTTCACTGACTGTGCTGTGACACATGAACTGCACATTGAGAGTGAAATATTTGAAACTGTCGTAGATTAATTTTTCCCATGTACGATACAAATCACATGACTTTCTGAAAATTCATTAAATCCGGGAGATTCCTATCCATGGTCCTCTGCGTACAAATCTTTGTCAAATAGAAATATGGTTGAGTTTGATCTGAATTCTCAAGATGAATTCCATAGTGGTAAATGAATTTTACTTTTCGTTTTAAAATTTCTTTAACGTTTAGTACATTATACCCGAAAAAGATTTTATATAAATATTTTTCATCGAATTTTATTCACGTTCTAATTTATAACTTTGCTAAAGGGAGTTTATCCCCATTGTTGATTAAATTCTTTGAGAGCGAAAGCATTGTTTTTTTAGATAACAACAATTGGTGATCATTATTCCGAGCACAACCGATCCATGGCTTTCGCAATCTGGCGTTCAAGAATTCACGAACATCTCGATGGAACTGTAGCGGAACATCATTCAGCTGGTAGATGAAGTCTAGACACACGTGTCCGGTAACGGCCTTTTCACAGAAGAAAAAGGCACCAGAAAATTTAAATTTTCAGAGCGCACCGAGAACACTGATTTTTGAGAATCCCGAATGTCATCCGCGAAGGCGTGGGGGTTTTCTATGCCCCAGATTGGCACATTGTGCCTATTAACTTTGATTCTTTAAATGGAATGAAGAACTGAGTAGTACAAATTAATTGATTCAGCAAATCATTTCGAGAGACGTTATATTACAAAACAATGGCTCCTCACTGAGCATAAAATGTTTTCATTCATGCAAAATTCCGTAAAAGTGAAAATGCCTGGACGCAGTGAAGGGCAATAAACGGCAAAATTTGCAATGTTGCCTTCGCCGCGAACCAAACTAATACGCTCTCTTGAGGCTGTAGTAGAATGTCAGAAATGTTACTTGCTTCCGAGTATACGTTTGATTCGTTACATGGGTTCAGGTTGCAAGCATTTGAAACTGAAATATAGAAATCACCGATTATAGAGTAATCCTATTTTCTACGCTTATTATAGCTCTTTGATTCCACGTGTAAAGTCACGTAATGACACCAGATGAAAGTACCTTTCTGACTACTATAAACTACGGTTGTTAATTCTGAACTCCGGTCAATACTTTATTATAACTACAATCACTACTGGTAAAATTGTTTTTCAAACTGGTGAAATCATGCGCATGCATAAATCAATCGGGCCTCAAATGTATGCAACAGCCGTAGTTTAATTAGAAAACCGTCGCTCACATAACGGTTCTAAGTGTTAACCAACACATTTAGGGATTGGCTTCAACATTATTTTTTCGCGAAAAGTTGAAAACAATCCACAATTCATTCTGAGTGTTTAGTAAATTGATGAGAGTTGTTACACATTGACATCAGTGGTTTTCCTTAATCATAGAAGAAGTATATCTGGTAACGTCCAGAAACGTCACACCTAGAACCAAACATCTGTAACAGTCATAATGAATTGGACTTCTGCTTATTGCACGTAACCAATTTTCCTGCAAAAAATGCATATACATCTATCCGTAAGACAAACCAGAAGTGTTCTCGAAAATATCTAGTATTTCTATGACACTCCGCTAAAACCGCGCCTTGGAGGATTAATTTGTTCAGTGGAAAAACACAGTGGCGCAAATTTGGGCATCCTCTTAGATCACGTGAAACACGACTTTCTTCCCACAGAATGCTTAGTCTAATTCCACCTTACAAACATTCTATGAAGTTCCATGAATATGGGTATGATTTCGAATAAAAATACCAACGTTTACCACAATAAAATGTTTACTTGTATTATACATCGGCTATAGTTTCGCAGAGCGATTGGCTCTGCTTCATCAGGGCTAATGGAGCGTAAACATCAGATTTCTGGCGGTCACAAGTTTTCGGGAGTTATTTCCACGTCATCGTTGACAAGCCGTGATGAATTTCAGTATATGTGGAAAACTTCTAATACATTAAGTTTAATAGTCGAATCAGATTTATCAATTATCTTAGCGTTTCTAAACAAAACGAATTATGGTTATATTCGTAACAGTGCTGGGCTGTAGACGACCTCCTCAGTTCATAGTTCCGTACGTAGTTCATGTGTTACTCCACACGGAAATTTAAGGCCCTTCGGGTCTTTCCAATATATGAAAGTCCACATTGACAAGGTATCTGATAAATTCCCAGGAATTTGTGCTTTCGGCGTAGACTTTTGATCCATAAAAATTTATCTTGTTTATGGGTTTGAAAATAACTTTGAAGTTAAAACTGTTGGGAATTTTTGAAATTCCGAAGAACGTCTGAGTAGCAAATGGGATAACTGCCCAATTCGCTCGTATTGGATGGTCTTTTGGCGTGAGCGAGCTGGCAGGCTTCGGTTTCCTAAATTTTTGGAGAGTATTGTCTATAACGGAAGCGCTATTTTCTCTGTGTACTGCAATTCCCTTATCCATTTCTATCAAGCGCGTGGAAACACCTCACCAAAAACCGTGACCGGCAGAACTCTGATGAAGTCACAATGATTTCAATGTTTACGCTCTATTCGTCCTGTTGAAGCGGAGCCAAACGCTCTGCAAAACTATACTCAATGAATAATGAACCTTTGATTGTAGTAAACGTTGGTATTTTTATTCTTTCTCAACACCGCAAGTTCTGTAGTAATAAATTATATGGGTATGATTTGAATAATAACGAAACCCTTTTTTAAACAAATGTTTCTTTATTTTATGTTGGAAACGTCAAGATCATTACTCTTCAGTCTATGTTTCTATGTTACCTACCACTTCAGTTAGCAGCAGACGTTTACCATCTTGGGAATTACAGAGTATATGAAGCACGTTATAATATTAAGTACATAGATTTAATTTTAAAAAGAAATAACTGAAAAAAAAAGCAAATGGAATACAGTATTTTTTTAACAATAGAGAAACATCAGTCAAAACTGTTGTTTTTAGCATCGATTGCCGCACAACGTGTCTGAAAGATTTACAGCACTTAAATTTCATTTTCATTTTGATTTTAATTATTATTGAACAAAAATGTATATCTGTTTTTCCTTTTTAATCTAGTTTCAAAAACTTTGACATATACGAAATTAATTTGGACAATGTACCTCTATAGCACGGTACTAAAAAATGAGTTACATACACTTATCGTTCTTATCAAATTTCCTTCGACTTTCACGTTAAATGGCTTTTTAATTCTTTTCCTTTACAAGCAAGATTTATGTCACTATGGCACTCTGTCTTTGAAGAGTTCGGGCGCAACGGCTCTCTGCTAATACACTGAGTGGCCACTTTATTATGACCACACCCTCAGTACTTCGGTTGGCCCCTTTTTGCCTTTAATACCGCGCCCATTCTTCTTGGCATGTACTCCACGATATGTTAATAGGTGGTTTGTGGAATCTGAGACCATGCTTGATGAATAGCACTTTCCAGGACTGTGAGATTGCAGGGTTGTGGATCCAGCTGTCTGATGGCTCGTTCAACTTCATCTAACAAATTCTCAATGGGGTCGATATCTGGATATTTTGGGGGCCACCAAATCAAAGTAAACTCACCGGCATGTTCCTGAAACCATTCCTGTACAATACGATCCCTATGGCAGGACGCATTATCTTGTTGAAGGTGGCCATTGCCATTGGGATAAACCATCCACATGACAGGATGCACTTGGTCCGCAACGATGTTTAGATACGATGTGCTAGTCAGACGTTGATCAACACAAATTAAAGGGCCCAAAGCATGCCAGGAAAACATTCCCCAAACCATTACGTTGCCTCCACCAGCTTGAAGGGTTGTAGTAATGCAGTTAGGGTCCAAGCTTTCGTGCTGTTTCCGCCAAATTCTCACACGGCCATCGGCATGGTGCAACTGAAAATGTGATTCATCGGACCACATAATTTGTTTCTAATTACAGACTGTCCAGTCTTTGTGTTCCTGTGCGAACTGGAGACGTGTTCTCTTGTTAACGGCAGACAGCAAAGTGTTCGAACAGGCCCTCGGCTGCCATATCCCATACGATGCAGTGTACGGCGAACAGTGCGTGCAGAGATCATTTGAGAGAATCCTTGATTAAGATGGTCTGCAATTTGCTGCACTGTTGCCCTTCTGTTGTCTGTTACCAGTCTGGACACTCTCCGTTCCGCTCGACCAGTCACTAGTCTATGACGGTCACACGTTGAACGTAGAGACCTAGCTTTTTAGCTGACAGTCCAGTCTTTAAACACTTTACAACAGCTGCTCTAGAACATTTCACAAACGCGGCGGTTTCGGTAATACTCGCTCCATGGCTACGAGCTCCTACGTTCATCCCACGTTGAAAGTCGTAAAATCGCAATGTTTTTCCATCTCGTCACCCAAGAATCACCTCTACTACTGTCCCAAACACTAAGCTTTCCCTTTTTATACTAACCTCGCTCTATGGCGGCAACAGAGTGTAACAATAGCTCATTTGCTTAAAATTGTCATGTTGTCATAATAAAGTGGCCACTCAGTGTATAACACATGAATTCACGACAGCTTAATGGTATATGACCGTGGTTCTAAAACTGTGAATTACGTCCTCCGCTAGGTGCTTTGCGGTGGTTTGTGAGTGGAAGTTTAGATCACTGTGATGAGCTACACGTCGGGTCATACTACATGTTGTATTTACATATGTGAAATGATTTTCGAGGTAAGTTTTTTCGAACGCAGTTCGTTTGAATTCCTAATTGTGTTTTGTCATCGCTCTGTTTTTCTGTCAGAATGGATGCATGTTTAAATATAAGTATAAAACTTGACATTTCAGCCGAATCATGCTGTTCTGAAGAAGAAATATGACAACTGTTACTATACTGGAAGTATGACGACAGTTACTTGAATTTCGGATTTACATGAATTATTCTAGAAAGCAGAGAAAGTCCACAGAGTTCCATTATTTTAAAGAAATGGCTACTCAGAGCATTCCAATAAAAGAAATTACATTCGGAGTCAGTTCCTGGTAGCTTGGTAAATAAACTGCAATTCGCAAGTTAAAAGAAATGACTGAAGAGAAAACAAATTTCTATTATCAAGCTACGATTCCTGCAAAGGTTCTTCTTTCATCTTACAAAGAAGCTTGCAATGAATATTCCATGGATACATTTTACACCAGTGTATAATACAAATTTGTAGTTGTGATTCCGTCCATTGGTGTAAATTGCGAAAAGAGTGGGGAGTTGCATAATATCCGAAAACTTGAAAATTTCGTTGTCCTGGAAAGGGATCCGAAACCACGTCTACCGGTTTGCGACCGAGTATGTTAAATAAAAGTAAAATAAAATAATATAATATGTTAAATTCAAATTACTCAGAAACGTGAGACTTAGTAGTTCTCGGTGGTGTATTGGTTAGCGTACTCGGGTACAGACACGAAGATGCCGGCTCTATTTCCGTACCAGGAAGGTGAAATATTCACGTTTTCGGATATTAGTCCACATACCATTCTTGTCATAAGTTGCACCAATAAACGGAATCACAACTTCAAATATGTATTGTAGCTTACCGTGTAGCTAAGAGAAAGAAACATTAAGGAAGACCTTATTTTACCATCTGCTATCGACAAATAATTTTGATAAAATTTATTGTACATAGCAGACAGTAAAGTAATGTTACTAATTTTTTCTGCTAATATTATAGTCTCTCTGTTCTCATAGTCGTGTCTACTTTCATGCAACTGCTAAGTGTGCTTTCGTCAGACAACACTAAGTCGTCGAATACTCGTTATGGTTGATGATATTAACGACCAGCTGATTGGAAAATTGTAAGGTAGTTTTGCTATTCAGTTGCATAAGACTATTGACAGCCCCCCACATTGAAGCACATCTAATTTTTTATTTGCGTTTTTATAAATGAAAATAACAAGATTCACGAATATCTTGTTTTCAGTATAAAATCTGAAACAAAAGCATCAGAATTCTTTGAAATATTAGATTACGTTATGGAAAAAATATAAATGGGAAAAATGTGTAGGTGTGTGTACAGATGAAGATCGTTCTAAGGATGGTTGTTATGTCGGACCGCAAGTCCTGATCCGTAAAAATTCACCTTATGCTCTTTTAACACACTGCATCTTTCAGAGGGACGCACCTGCATCAAATATCATCGTTCGTTACCTTAAATGAGGTCCTCCAATCAGTGTCAAAGTGATAAACGGTGTTAAAACTCCACTTAAGTCCAAGTATTTTGAGCAAATGTTCGATGATATAGGGGCTGAACACACTTCCCTATTTTGTTACTGTAACTCTCGCTGGCTTTCATGTAGAAATGTGTTGAAAAGGGTACCTGAACCCTGGAGCGAACTTAATAACTATTTCGTTGAAGAAAATAGTCTATTTCCGTGGAATTTCTGGATGATAATTTGTTTAGCCCAACTTTCAGTAACAACAAAGCAATTTTGTCAATTGCTAATATTAGAAAAAAAAGCCTAGCAGCTTACAGTCCTTCAACCGAGTTTTAAGGACGAAATTCCATACCAGAAGAGTAAATTTTTAACGTTGGTAATTCCAGAATATACAGCTGAGATTGTAGTAAAACTCAGTACTGCGTCCTCTTTATATAATGATCTGCAGCAAAAGACATAACAGATTTTCATGTTTTCTTCAGAATTAATAGAAATATATTACCATAAATTTAAAAAAGGAAAAAAATTGCCCCTAGTGTTTTTCTTACTCTAAACACACCTCTTACGACCGTGAATACACAGTGCCTTCTATGGAACACAAATGGGATTGTTAGTCCCTTTGTTGAACATATGGATATAATGTGTTTAGGAGGAATAAAGAAAAAAGTGTTTTGAGGACATGAGTTTAAACAACATTTAGAGTGTAAATTATCGGAGAATGCACTCTAAATATTAAACATACATTTTCCACCTTGTTTATTACAATTCTAATCGATTTCATTTGCCTTACATGTATCCGAAACACCAAAGAGGCAAAACAATATGATCACCTGCTTAATGTCATTCACTTGCCCCCATATCCTCTTACCCTGGGATTCATAGACACAGCAAGATTTCTAAAGGTGGCTGGTGATATCTGGCACTAACACGTTACCAGCGGATCTTTTACCTCTTATAAGTTATACCGTTGAAACGGCGTAGTTGGATTGGCTGTTTCAATACAATTGTTATATAATGGCTGTTCCAATACAAATGTCCGATCGGATTAGGCAATTTGGGGGTCATACTTAGGAGCATTGACAATGTTCGATGAAACATTCTGGAACAATCAGGGCAGTGTACCATGTTGCATTATACTGCTGTAAGAAGGCACTTCTTCAGGGAGTACCGCTATTATGAAAGGATGTACCAGGCCTGCAATGAAGTTTAGGTAGATGGTAGACCTTATACTTTCCTACCAGGCACGTATACGGGAGGAGGGGCAAGAAAGTTCAGACCGTCCCAAAAAGTTTATATCTTATAGTTAATTATTTTCAGTAGCACAAATATTACCCTTGAATAATGGCAAAAAACAAAGCATTTATACATAAGGTTTTGCAATTTAGTAAATTGATGTAAATATTTAAAATTTGATGCAGAGGTCGCAATTGGTTAGGCTGGGTTCGGCTACAAAGATGGTGAAACATGATGACTGGAATAGAAAGCGAAAAGCAATTTAACTGGCCAGTTTTTAACTATGTTATGCTAAAAATCGTGTCTGAACAGCTATTTGTTTCAAACTTTCACTCTGGTTCTGTGTTGTTCTTTTTTTCAGTGAATAAAAATATTTTCAGTAGCCACACCCGCACAATAATGGCGAAGAGTTAGTGATTTGCGAAATATTTTTTTTAACTTCATTGGTCTTCGTTTTTGTAAAAAACGTCTTGTAGAAATTATTGAAATTAACTGAATCACCTGTAAGTAGTTAAGAAGTGCACAAAATTTATATGTAATGATTGGTTGCTATGAAAAGTAAGATGTAAAATTTTAAACAACTAGAGATTCGTAAAATTAATGTAGGGATCAATTCGATGTTTGCTTGCTTGAAATGCAGGAGATCCTGGTTGAATTCGGTGACTCGGGTGTTATTTTGCAGGATAATAAAACAAAAGTTCGTCAGTGCTTATAAACGACGAAGAATCATTATTTGTACATGTTATTTGAAGAAAAAATAATTGCTTTCTGTTATGACAAATCAAATCCGACATTCAGATATTTACCAAATGGAAGAAATCGGAAATTGCTATTCATAACACCGTTTGCCCGTGATTCCGTCTAACAGGTCTTATGTGCAGCACAGAAGGTTCCATAACAAATGAAATATATTTCCCTAAATTCCAAACTGCGATTTTGCTTAAGCTTTGTACATATGAGAGACACGTTCTATTCATCAAACGAATTGTCGTAAGAAATAACCGGTGCAAGTGATTCAATCGGGCACAATACGCAAAATAATAATGCTTACAAGTTTTGAAAAAGTTTCACTTGAAATTTTAAGCAAGATCTTTCTGCGTTTTATTCGATAAATTTATTGTGACATTTTTCCTTAAAATACTTTCATAAAATTTATCCATTTCCAGGTTAGTGAATTTTACAGCTAATTTTTTTACTTCAGAATGAACTACTCATTTGGTGTTTCTATTCATCATGAAAACTCACTGAGAACTGGCTTGCTCCTAGTGGAAACATTGTGGGGGAGAAAATCGGCAGTTAAGGACACCTATGAAGCTACGTGCAATTACAATTTTGCTCACCGCGGAATGACTCTGCTGCAGCAACTGATTTCGAAATTTAGCACCTTTGTTTAGGGCACGTTACCGAACTATGAGGACAAGTTGGATGGAAGAACTTCGCATTTTATTCCTGGAAGAATGAATTCAAGTATGCAGATCGACGGAACGAAGTTTCAAATAACAAAAGCTCAAGAGACTTTGTGTGATGGCAAATATCTCACGAAACCATGGACTCCAACTGTCAAGTAAGATCCTATAAGATGTAAATCGCAATAAGAGGTTGTGTGTGATCTGTTTTGTTTACGTGGGAAATTTTGGTGGCCGTTGTAGCTATTGACACAATCACTGCCAAACAAAGCCATGTTGATTTATTCGCCAACCATGTACGTTCATTAGTTCATCATTTTTAAGAGAGCAGAATGGCCTCATCAAAAAGACGACCAGTCTTCTCGCATCAATTTAACCAAGGACAAGTCTGATAAACATTAAAATTAGCTCAGAACTCTCTAATAGTCTTTCTGTTCTAAGGACTTGAATTCAAATGATCATAGTGAGACAAAGTGGAGCAAAAGATTTAAACAAACGCTTTACGGTTGGTAGTGCAATACGATTGGGCGAAAATAACCAGTACGTTCCAAATACACGGTGCTGTGTATGCAACGATGTGTAGGTACAGTTGTGAGGTCAAAATGTTACCACTCTTTGACTATGACAATATGAATTACTGGCAATGAAACACGGGTGTTTGAAGAGTTATACTCTGTAACAACTGCCAAACATTCGTTGTTGCAACGCACAACCTTACTCGATTAGTACTTTTCACCTTCCACCAAGACAAGTGGAGGACAGCTTTTTTAACCTCTTATTAGCAGAAGAAGAATAGATTTCCTATCTTAGGTTGAGAGACCGGAACCCACAGAGCTCTGTGCCATTTGGCAGGTGAAAAATAAAATAAGAGAATTGGAACAGAATTCCCTGATAGAACAGCATGAAAGAAGAGTACAGAAAAATTAGAGCAGAAGGAGTATAAGGTTTTCCGTTAAGTATTGAAGTTGGAAGCTACCCTAAATCTTACCTGCAACAATTCGCTCGGAGCAATTAATCCCTCAGCCAATGTCTGGCCGCAGGAATTGGGGAAAGGACAGGGATAAGGGGAACCTGAGGGAAAAGGCACACACACAAGAAAAAATCCCACAGAGAAACACTCAGTTATCTCACAAAACCATGAATTGAATGGCACCTGAAATCACAGAATTGTCGTTTGCTTAGTTTCCAGGTAGGAGTCGGCTATTTGCCTTGCTTCTCAGGGATCAATTAAAGAAAAGAGTTTTTCCATTTAGCAGGAGGTGAGTTTTTTTTTAAACAACTATGTTTCTTCACATGTGTGAAGAATACCCTCTGTACACTAGTCCCAATTATTATTATTTATTTTGCAAGTGTAGCTATGAATTAGGTTCATTTCTGGAACTTTATACAAAATAGCTTTTGGCCTTTTATATTTGTCAGCATCATTGACAGTATAATTAAGGGGAGGCCTCTCTGACCAGAGGATTAGGATGAAACTTAGCTTTTTCATAGAACCTTTTAGCTAAGTCGTAAATCCTATAATGGATAGAATTAATATTTAACATGCTGCGGATAGCATGGTTTGAAGTTATTTCATCAAGTCCAACCATCATACGTACCGATTTATTTTGAAATGAGGTAATATTATTTTTCTGCTGTTTGTTGCAGTTACCCCAGATAGGCCAGGCATAAGTAATAACAAGGCTGATACAGGCTTTCCATAGCAAAGTTTTATTTTTCCTGCTAAGCCTTTTATTTTGTATTATTGGCTGTAGACTTCTTCTGATCTTAAGAGCTTTGGTCAGAGTTTCTTTAATTTGCTTGTTCCAATTCAGGTTGTGGTCCATAATAAATCCTAAATATTTAACATCTTTTACCCAAGGTATTTTTTTATGCATTTCTGTTTCAAAGTCTGGATTGTATTTATATTTAATCCTAGAAAATAAAATTGCTTGGGTTTTTTCAGTGTTGATTTTGATTTTCCGATCTAAGAAATGCTTCTAAAGTTGTTCCACATAGAGTTGCAAAATAAACGTTGCTTGTTTTTTTATTTTTGGAAGTATAAGCAAGTGCAGTGTCGTCAGCATAAAGAGCTGTAGTCAGATTCCTGTTATTGTAGTTGGGAAAGTCTGACGTAAAAATTGAGTGCAACGTTGGCGCTAGTACGCTGCCTTGCGGTACACAGTTTAAATTTTTTTTAACGATTTTTCCCATTGATTTTTACACAGAATGTTCTGTTAGTCAGGTATGATATTATTATATGAATAATCCAGGGTGGGAAATCATGTGCTATTAGCTTGTAGATATTTGTCTCATGTGGACATTTATCTAATGCTTTTGCCACATCTAGAAGTATGACTGCTGTGTATTCTTTTTTTATTATTCCTTCCACACATTTTTCAGTTATTCTAGAGAGTTCATGCACCGTGGAGGGTTTATCTCTAAAACCTCCTTGAATAAATGGAATTACCGGGAATTCCTCACAGAATTGTTGCATTCTAATAAGAATTACTTTTTCAAATATTTTCCCATAGTTGGGAGCAAAGAAATAGGTCTGTGATTTTTTGGAACAGCCGGGTTTTTACCGGTCTTAGGAAGTAAAATTGCCTCAGCGGCTTTCCACTCATTTGGAAGTATTTTATTTCAATAGCTTTAAAGTATATTTTGGTAAGCGTGAGCACATATGCTTCCGGAATTTTGTCATGACTTTATTATTTATACCGTCCTAACCAGGTGCCTTTTTATTCCTGAGTTTGTTAATATGAAACGTACCTCCCTGTCACTAAGAGGAAGTGGGTTTTCAAAGTCAGGTGAAATAAATTCCTTTCGGCTCTTAAAAGGGCCTTTGCAAATTTTTTTGTTCACAGTCGGTTGCTGTCTGACTTCTGCAGCTTGTTCCGTGTTTGCGGACCTAAGAGTGGTCGTAGCACTTTCCACTTTTAAGTTGCTGCTTCCTCTGTCTTTTTTTCCCGTTTTTTTTTAATCACACCATTCTGAGTGCTTTTATTTGGGCATGTTCTCACAAGTTTTTTTTTACTGATAAATTCCTCATAGAGCTGTGCACTTTGTGCAATTACTCAAGAGTTTTCGACATCCCCCACATGCTTAAAATAAGTATCCAGGGCATTTTGGGTTTTGATGGATGCATTCGTGTCATTGATATCATTTATTTTAAACTGTTTTTCGAGTGAGTTTGCAAAAATTTCCGCTTTTTCTTCGTCAGTTCTAACTTCTGTCCCATCTTCTTTTTGAAGGGGTGAGAGTAGTTTGACATTTTTATTTTGCAGGCTCGACGTAAGATTCCATAGGGCCATTTTATTTTTTTATCAAAATTATTAGAGTAGTCAATATGAACTTCCTCTAATACTTATCCCATGACCCATTTTCGAATTTTCTAATTTCTCTTTTAATTTGTCTATTTAGGGAGCAATAAAGGTCATATAACGTTTTATTTCTTGTTCTTTGCCACTTGCTTTGGTACCTATTTTTTTTTAATAAGGTATAAATTTTCTTTGGGTAAATAGTACGGATTTTTTTCTCTTTGGCAGGAGCTTGACATTCTACCATATTTTTTTTAATGGCGAGGTTAACTATTTCAATAGCTATATCAATTTCTTCTTTGCTATTGCAGTCTCCAATTACCGGAGGTGGCACTAATTTTATTTTCTCTTCAAATTGTTTTAAATTAGTGACCATTTAGGGTGCTACCGTCACAGGTTTATGAGTATAAAGCTAGAGGTGAACGGGATTATGATCAGAGGAGAGCGCTGCCGCTGTGTAAATTTCAAAGTAATATTTATTATTCTTCTAGAGCGCAAAATCTGGTATGTTGCTAGTTCATGTGAGCGCCGTTCGTGGGGGTTCAGACGGTTCCCCCAAATCAATGTTTTTGTTTAAGAGATATCTGAAGATATTGTTTCCACTATTATTGGCTCTAGGGCAGTACCAATAACGGTGTTTATTATTAAAATCTCCTGCTATGACCGTGGGAATATCTTCCTCGCAAAGATTATCTAGAGCTTCACTGGTAATATTGTGTTTGGGATGATTGTATATGGCCCGTAAATTTATTCGGGTTATTTTCTGTTTTAATAATAACCAAGTGCGCTTCCATGCCATCCTCTGTGTTGTAAGTTGCTTCACTTTTCTCTAGATTATCTTTCACTGCAATCAAAATTCCACCACTTTCGTTGGTTTTGTCTTTTCTGTAAACCTTGTAGTTTTGAATTTTGAATTTAACTCTGTCTGTTAGCCAGGATTCATTTATTAACGCAATATAACTTTTCTTTTTGTGTTTTAGGTAGGCTAAAGATTCTCTATGCTGCCTTTTGATGCCTTGCGCATTCCAAATCAATATGTTAAGTCAATTTGTTTCAGAGTACAAAATTTCATCCTCATTTCTTTTTCAAGAATTTTTTTTCATCATTTTTTACTATGTCAATTTCTTTTATATTGTTGCTTCTATCGGTAACTTTGGCATCAATTTCAGCATTGCGATTAATTGCTTCCATGTTTTTGACTAGTTTGGCAGCTAAATCTGCTATTTCATTGATGGTCCATTCACCATCGTTTTTTTTAACAGCTTAACTATTCTTTTTTATCAGTTTCACCATTTATTTGGTTTTCCATAAAATTCTCACCCATGGACTTTTCTTTAATTTTTATTGATTAAAAGGTCAACTTTGCTTGAGTGAGTATGTTTATTATGTCGACCTACAATATTTACTGTTTTAGAACTGTTTTCGCCTGTCTTGCGGCTCAGTTCTTCGGGGTTATTTTTATTCACATATGTGAAGAATATCCCCAACTCTCTTTGCAGGTCTACAATGCTTTCACTGATTTCCATGTTTTCTACTTGTTGGCTTGCTATTTCAGTGTCTTTATTTTCCCCATGAATGTAAAGAGCATTCAGTTCGTTTTGCGTATTATAAAGTTTAATGGTATTGGCATACTGCAATTGAGCACCTTTATTAGATGTAATTTTTCTGCCTCTTTAATTTCTTTGCTAATCCTTCCAGTGAAATATTTGGGTTCTTTCACAGTTGGAGTAACTGTTTTTATTTCAAATTTTTGTTTGCCTTCCAGTGAAATATTTGGGTGTTTTCACAGTTGGGGTATATAGTATATAGCCTTCCAGTGAAATACTTGGGCTTTTTCACAGTGGGAGTAACTGTTTTTCTTTCTATTTTTTTTTAATTTTGTGTAGAGTAAAAGAATTTATTCATTCAAATACATATATAAATCACTTGTACCAAAATATTACTGAAAACTGTTTCTTAAATATGCTGAATTATTATTCATTGTCTTTAGTTATGAGATACTTCACGCATATTTCTTTATTAAAAAGAAAAAATACAATTCTATTTACACACCATGAGAAATTTCTAAAGAAAATAGGCATCGGCTGGTTACTGAAATGTGCGATGCCAAAAATCAGGCTTTTGTTCTATTTAGTGAAGAACAATCATATATACTGTATTAAGGTGAGCACGTGAGACGGATGCAATGCTTTCTTTACATAATAATACACAATTACCTTCTGATGATTGCAGAAATCATCACTGTTCATTTTGGATTACACTTACTTCTCTTCAAAATTGGTTGTTTCTCTATTTCTTTGTGTGGTGAAACGCAAGAGTGTGCATAATTTCTCCAGGTCAATGTGTAGATTCGGTAAGCAAGTATACCTTTTTCATGTTTGATAACTACTCAGAGTTTTTAACTAAAACTTCCTTTGAACTGTTCTGTGGAGAAGATGCAAAAACTTCGTGGTAACTTAGAGAAAAACGTGAGTGTAAGTTCCCACTGTGGAATGTAACGGCTTCATTTGTACGATTTTAACGTACCACCTTGCAGATCGAGAACTGGAGAGAAGTAAAAAAGAAATTATCGGAAGATTTCTTTTGTGCTATCTCTACTTTTTGTTCTCACCAGAAAATTATAGCACACATGAGTTTCTTCTTGGTTATTACAATTCGATACTGACGATAAGGATTTGTTGAAAAAAAATATTTCCATATTTTAATTGTCGTTTAAAATTTATTGTAATGCGAAATGCGAACTGAAAACTCTAATTTTCTTATTTGTATACCGAACTAGCATTTACCTGTGCGAAACAAATATTGCCTTCTTAAAAATAATATTTTTCTTCCAACTTTGAATGTAAAGTAGGCAGCCGCACCGCACCTGAATTTTTCATAAATGCTGCACCCTATTCGTGTACAGTAACAGAGTAAATCACGGACACATTGAATACGTTGATGATACGAACTTCTTTTGGTCTAGTAATAGCATTGTTCACAGTATAGAGGGTTCTAAGATGCTTCCGATTGGCTTAATGATTTCAGCGATCATCGAATCGGGAATAATACTTAATTAAGACTCTCAAATCAGCCCTTCTCTTTTACTTGCACTAATTCCTTAAGCCAATAAAGTGGCGCTTTGCGATATTTCCTTAAGAATGGCAGAAAGATTACTGCAGCCATTGATATTTCCCACTGTGAAGTTGGATGTAGCTACAACGCTACCCATAAGGATTATATGAGGTTTTCTGTAAAACACAATGCAATGTAAAACGTTCTGTTAAATTTGCAGGAGTGTGGGTGTAAGTGTGTGGTCACAGGGGATGAAATTTAGATATTTTTCCACTACCTATCATTTCGAACTACTCTGTAAGAAATCGTCAGGAATAACAGCGAGCAGTGCAGAGAGCTCTGGGCAGCAGCTCTTGTGGTCCAATGATCTCAGAGCTCTGGCTTTTAGCATTCTTTCAAGTGCAACGATATTTAAATCCCTAGTACGGCATGTATGGTGTGTTTGTTTTATCGCTCTAACTTTCTTTTGTCCCGGGAACCTGTGACCTTGAATTTCGGACGGGCGACTGGTTATATCCGAAAAGTTATTCACGAATGTTGTTACAGTCCCAAATAAATGCAAACAGACCAGTTCCCAAATCAAATTCCCCCTGCTCATTTTGTGGAGTTGCGAGTATTCTGTTAACTGAGAACTCGTGCTAAATGATAAGGCATGGGACAGGAACACTTCAGTGAAACAACTGCAGTTGTTCCACGATATTCTTTGCTAACGACGCCCAGTGCTCATTTATAGGAGGCGGGCTTTGTCGCACAAGAGAGAAATGCTCCATGTCACACTTCTGATAGACAGCCGAAATTACGAGTTGGAAGTAGTGAAGATACTTCTCCATCCAATATAAAGTTCGAAATTTTCTGTAGACGATTACCTCCTGTTTCGATATAAGGGTCATTTCTTAGAACGACGGCATATTCGAAAATCTGTGTGGACGTCCCAACAGCAGTGATTTAAGAGATGGTTTCTGAGCATTAGTCCTATAGGTGTCCTCATTGGATTCCCCGTGAGGCTTGGATGCTGGGTTTGTCGTACGGCACTGTCCCTCTCCCTTGTTTGAAGCCAGTGGCCTTTAAAAAGGAACGGGCCAGTGCGTATAGCCGAGTTGCCCTCTAGTGTTTGTTACACCCACCCCCTCCCTCGAGAACGTATTTCGGAGTCAGTGAGTCTCTGTCACCAAACCAATATTTATCTGAAAATACTTTACAAAACAACAGCTTGTATATTGCAGAATGAGGTGAGAGTTCAGGAATTTCTCTTATCGTAAAACATTTTGTCCGCAAATGGGATAAACGTTGATACTCAACACAATACGTCTTCAATTGTGTTGATTGTCATCACTTGTTTTGCAAAATACCGAAGGCCCGTATACCCTTTAAAAGCACTGCAGTTTCACCTATTCCGAAATGTGAAGTAACTATTATCTCGATCGACATTCTTCGGATTTGAAAATACATATATATATATATATATATAGAAAGGGATGTAAGGTCAGGTGATGCGTAACATCACAGCCTCTCCTTGACAAATGTCAACCCCGCCTTCTCGTGGTGCATCCTGTTCCCACTAAAGGGGCTCTGACGACCGCCAATAGCGGTATAACTATACCATCGGGATTAGAGGAAATTCTATCCCACACTTACCAACCCGCTTGGCCAGCGTGGTGAGTTATGGCCAAACCCCTCCAAAATGACTCCACAACCTAAATCTTGGCCCTCAGTCTCCGGCAGCTTGAATGTACCCTGGCCAAGGCAGCGGCCAGTGCGACATGAAGGCAGAGGGTGCTAAGAATCCCCGGAGGACCGGACTAGGCTGCCATCTGATGCTGACCTTGGCAACGTACAATGGACGCTCGCTATCTTCTGATTCAAGGCTTCTTGAATTGGAAGAGGAACTACAAAGGATCAAGTGGGACATCGTGGGGCTAAGTGAGGTAAGGAGAAAAGGAGAAGATCTCATCGAACTGAAAAGTGGACATCTCTTCTACTATCGTGGGACAGATACTGGCAGAACTAGTGGTGTTGGATTTATAATAAACAAGAAACTGAAGGATAAAGTGGTACAAGTTGAAAGTTCCTCTGACAGAGCTGCACGACTCGTTATCCAACTTTCGAGAAGATACCAGGTTCAGATTATTCAAACTTATGCACCCACCACAAGTCATCCTGAAGAAGAAATTGAAGAATTTTATGGGGAAATTTGTCATCTAAATAATAAAGGTAAGCAGCACTTGAAAATAATTATGGGAGATTTCAATGCAAAAATAGGGCAACGGCAACAGAATGAAACTTCAGTAGGTAAATTCGGTCACGGCAACAGAAACCAGCGTGGAAATACTCTCGTTGAGTTTGCAGAGGCAGAAGGGTTTTATATCTTGAACTCCTTCTTCAAGAAAAAGCCACACAGGAAATGGACATGGAGACATCCAAATGGAACGACAAGTGAAATTGATTTTATTATGTGTAACAAAAAATTCGTCATAGAAGACTGCAGTGTGCTAAACAAGTTCAACACAGGTAGTGACCATAGATTGGTGAGATGTAAGATGCACCTCAACACTAAACTTGAACGTATCAAGCTCATAAGACAAACAAAATCTATTGACATAACCAACCTTAAAAAAACACCATAATACCTTCAAGTTGGAACTGAAGAACAGGTTCTCTGCTTTAGAAGGCCTAACATCGGAAGAAGTGGACATCTCTGAAGTTAACAGAAAAGTAACCAAAGCTCTTATGGAAACAGCAACAAAATTAGCTGGGTCTAAAAACAAGTTGCATGTAAATAAATTATCAGGAAAAACGAAAATGTTGATGCAAAAAGAAGAGAGATGAGGACAACTAAAGAAGATGTGACTTCCAAAGTGGAATATATAGAGCTATGCAAGACAGTACGAAAAAGTATCACTGAAGACGTAAGAAAATTCAACTGTGAACTAGTGAGGAAAGCAATTGAAAACAACCAAAGCCTAAAGATAGCAAAGGGACATCTCAGTAAGGGAAGAAAACAGATTATGGCACTGAGAAAAGAAGATGGTTCTGTAACAAGAAATAGAGGCCAAATTTTGACAAGAGTGAAAGATTTCTACTCCAAATTATATGAAAGGGATGATACATGCACTCCAGACACCATGAAAGATACCAGTACCAGAGTTCCTCCAGTCCTTCGAGCAGAAGTTGCACATGCAATCAAGAACATGAAGCGGGGAAAAGCTCCAGGAGAGAAGATGGAATTACTGTAGACATCATACAAGAAGCAAGTGGAGAAATCGAAACAGTACTCGCCCAAATTTTCACTCGATGCCTTAATGAAGGAAAGATTCCTGAGGATTGGAACAACGCTACAATGATCCTGCTACATAAGAAAGGTGACATTCAGGATCTCGGAAACTACAGACCTATCAGTCTCCTATCAGTAGTTTATAAAATCTTCACTAAAGTTCTTTCACACCGCTTGAAGGTAACACTGGACATGGCTCAACCGAGAGAACAAGCTGGATTCAGGAGTGGCTACAGCACAATAGATCATATCCATGTGCTGAGAGAACTAATTGAAAGAGCGAGGGAATATGAACTTCCATTGTGCATGGCTTTTATCGATTATGAAAAAGCCTTTGATTCGGTGAAACGATCAGCAGTTACAATGGCTCTGAAAACCTGCGGTGTTGAAGATTCATACATTAATATTATTAATAACATCTATGAAAATGCAAGTGCAAAGATTAGGCTGTTTGAAAATACAACACACATAAAAATTGGAAAGGGAGTGAGACAAGGTGACACCATATCTCCGAAGCTCTTTAATGCCACATTGGAGGGTGTTTTCAGTCACTGAGCTGGGAAAACAAGGGGATAAAGATTAATGGAGATTATCTAACCCACCTTCGTTTTGCTGATGACATAGTCATTTTTGCAACTAACCCATCAGAGCTACAGAGTATGATCCAGGAACTTGCTGACAAGAGTAAAGAAGTGGGATTAAAAATTAACTTTCAGAAGACAAAAGTGATGTACAATGCTTTTACAAGAAATGAAGATTTATCGATTGATGGAGAAAAGCTGGAGATAACAGACACGTACGTTTATCTTGGACAGCAGATATCAAGTGAGGGTCACATTGATGAAGAAATTAATCGGCGTACAAAACTTGCCTGGAGAGCTTTTGGAAGAAACAGCATAATTTTCAAGAGCAATATGCCATTATGTCTTAAAAGAAAAGTGTTTGATCAATGCATCCTTCCAGTGCTTACGTATGGTGCAGAGACGTGGACCTTAACTAAAAGAGACATACAAAGGCTGCAGACAACTCAAAGAAAGCATGGAGAGGTGCATACTTGGTGTAACCAGGAGAGATAAGAAGAGGAACTCGTGGATTCGAAAAATGACAAGAGTGGAAGACATCATGATCAGAGTTAAATCCCTGAAATGGCAATGGGCTGGACATACTGCCAGAAGGACAGATCATCGATGGACAGCCGAAATTTTAGATTGGATTCCAAGGGACAGGAAAAGACCCAGAAGAAGACCACATGGGAGATGGGTGGATGAAATTCGAAAGTATGCAGGGGTGACATGGAGGAGACTGGCACAAGACAGACCGTTGTGGAGGAAACTTGGGGAGACCTTCGTCCAGCAGTGGATTGATAATGGTTGACAATGATGATGATGATGATATAGAAAAGGAGAAGATCTCATTGAACTGAAAAGTGGACATCTCTTCTACTATCGTGGGACAGATACTGGCAGAACTAGTGGTGTTGGATTTATAATAAACAAGAAACTGAAGGATAAAGTTGTACAAGTTGAAAGTTCCTCTGACAGAGCTGCACGACTCGTTATCCAATTCTCGAGAAGATACCAGGCTCAGATTATTCAAACTTATGCACCCACCACGAGTCATGCTGAAGAAGAAATTGAAGAATTTTATGAGGAAATTCGTGATCTAAATAATAAAGGTAAGCAGCACTTGAAGATAATTATGGGAGATTTCAATGCAAAAATAGGGCAACGGCAACAGAATGAAACTTCAGTAGGTAAATTCGGTCACGGCAACAGAAACCAGCGTGGAAATACTCTCGTAGAGTTTGCAGAGGCAGAAGGGTTTTTCATCTTGAACTCCTTTTTCAAGAAAAAGCCACACAGGAAATGGACATGGAGACATCCAAATGGGACGTCAAGTGAAATTGATTTTATTATGTGTAACAAAAAATTCGTCATAGAAGACTGCAGTGTGCTAAACAAGTTCAACACAGGCAGTGACCATAGATTGGTGAGATGTAAGATGCACCTCAACACTAAACTCGAACGTAGCAAGCTCATAAGACAAACAAAATATATTGACATAACCAACCTTAAAAAACACCATAATACCTTCAAATTGGAACTGAAGAACAGATTCTCTGCTTTAGAAGGCCTAACATCGGAAGAAGTGGGTATTTCTGA
Organism: Macrothele yani; assembly: GCA_039090855.1. Taxonomy (NCBI): domain Eukaryota; kingdom Metazoa; phylum Arthropoda; class Arachnida; order Araneae; family Macrothelidae; genus Macrothele; species Macrothele yani. The sequence goes on along the minus strand of CM076999.1, from coordinate 31,886,385 downwards.
AGTTAACAGAAAAGTAACCAAAGCTCTTATGGAAACAGCAACAAAATTAGCTGGGTCTAAGAACAAATTGCATGTGAACAAATTATCAGGAAAAACCAAAATGTTGATGCAAAAAAGAAGAGTGATGAGGACAACTAAAAAAGATGTGACTTCCAAAGTGGAATATATAGAGCTATGCAAGACAGTACGAAAAAGTATCACTGAAGACGTAAGGAAATTCAGCTGTGAACTAGTAAGGAAAGCAATTGAAAACAACCAAAGCCTAAAGATAGCAAAGGGACATCTCAGTAAGGGGAAAAAACAGATTATGGCACTGAGAAAAGAATATGGTTCTGTAACAAGAAATAGAGGCGAAATTTTGACAAGAGTGAAAGATTTCTACTCCAAATTGTATGAAAGGGATGATACATGTACTCCAGACATCATGAAAGGTACCAGTACCAGAGTTCTTCCAGTCCTTCCAGCAGAAGTTGCACATGCAATCAAGAACATGAAGCGGGGAAAGCTCCAGGAGAAGATGGAATTACTGTAGACATCATACAAGAAGCAAGTGGAGAAATCGAAACAGTACTCGCCCAAATTTTCACTCGATGCCTTAATGAAGGGAAAATTCCTGAGGATTGGAACAACGCTGCAATGATCTTGCTACATAAAAAAGGTGACATTGAGGATCTCAGGAACTACAGACCTATCATTCTCCTATCAGTGGTTTATAAAATTTTCACTAAAGTTCTTTCACACCGCTTGAAGGTGACACTGGACATGGCTCAACCGAGAGAACAAGCTGGATTCAGGAGTGGCTACAGCACAATAGATCATATCCACGTACTGAGAGAACTAATTGAAAGAGCGAGTGAATATGAGCTTCCATTGTGCATGGCTTTTATCGATTATGAAAAAGCCTTTGATTCGGTGAAACCATCAGCAGTTGCAATGGCTCTGAAATCCTGCGGTATTGAAGATGCATACATAAATATTATTAATAACATCTATGAAAATGCAAGTGCAAAGATTCGGCTGTTTGAAATTACAACACACATAAAAATTGGAAAAGGAGTGAGACAAGGTGACACCATATCTCCGAAGCTCTTTAATGCCACATTGGAAAATGTCTTTCAATCACTGAACTGGGAAAACAAAGGGATAAAGATTAATGGAGATTATCTAACCCACCTTCGTTTTGCTGATGACTTAGTCATTTTTGCAACTATCCCATCAGAGCTACAGAGTATGATCCAGGAACTTGCTGACAAGAGTAAAGAAGTGGGATTAAAAATGAACTTTCAGAATACAAAAGTGATGTACAATGCTTTTACAAGAAATGAAGATTTATCGATTGATGGAGAAAAGCTGGAGATAACAGACACGTACGTTTATCTTGGACAGCAGATATCAAGTGAGGGTCACATTGGTGAAGAAATTAATCGGCGTACAAAACTTGCCTGGAGATCTTTTGGAAGAAACAGCATAATTTTCAAGAGCAATATGCCATTATGTCTTAAAAGAAAAGTGTTTGATCAATGCATCCTTCCAGTGCTTACGTATGGTGCAGAGACGTGGACCTTAACTAAAAGAGACATACAAAGGCTGCAGACAACTCAAAAAAGCATGGAGAGGTGCATGCTTGGTGTAACCAGGAGAGATAAGAAGAGGAACACGTGGATCCGAAAAATGACAAGAGTGGAAGACATCATGATCAGAGTTAAATCCCTGAAATGGCAATGGGCTGGACATACTGCCAGAAGAACAGACCATCGATGGACAGCCGAAATTTTAGATTGGATTCCAAGGGACAGGAAAAGACCCAGAAGAAGACCACATGGAAGATGGGTGGATGAAATTCGAAAGTATGCGGGAGTGACATGGAGGAGACTGGCACAAGACAGACCGTTGTGGAGGAAACTTGGGGAGACCTTCGTCCAGCAGTGGATTGATAATGGTTGACAATGATGATGATGATATATATATATATATTTATATATATTTATATATATAATTACAATTACTAAGTAATCTTACTTTCCCTCGCAGCAATATGGGAAGCGGTTCAATTTGCAATACAAATATAACGATAAGAAACTGAAAATATATATATGATGGATACATTTCTTTCAGAATAAAGCACTATACACTATGTGTTCGAAATGGGTCTGTTACGATTCTTCCAACGGTGATTGGTCCAATGCCGATTCGTCCAATGGGACGATTGGTCCAAAGGTACGATTCGTCTAATGGTATGATTGGTCCAATACCGATTCGTCCAATGGGACGATTGGTCCAATTCCGTCCTATCTGTCCGAAGTGCTACTGGTGCTATAAAGGTCTCATCTGTTCTGATTCTATCTCCGATGTTATACGAAAGCACCGGTAGTCCAAAGAACGTAAAATAATGTTACATTTCATACGTAATATTGTGGTTACAGATATCTTTTTTTTTCTTTTTTTTTTTATGGAATCGCGCTTTTTTTTTGTTATACTGTCCTTGGTGCCGTATGAAGTTACTGATGTATCAGCCGTTCAATCAACTGCAATGTTTCTCTTTTGCATGAAATAATAAAAAATTATAGTTTTTTGTTTCTGTTTGTAGAATGCAGTGGGGTTCCGCTAACTGTCCAATGGAAACAGTTTTTATTCCAGCGATGCCATATTCATAACGTTAACATATCAAATCAAGTTAATAATATTGCGCTTTTACTTAAACACGAAATATCAATTCATAGGCCATAGTCCTAGGCCTTTTTAACAGTTTATATTCTACCGATGTCATATTCATAACATTTACATAATAAATCAAGTTAATAATATTGCGCTTTCACTTAAGCACGAAATATTATTTCTTAGGCTCTAGGCCTAGGCCTTTTCAACAGTTTTCATTCCAGCGAGGTCATATTCATAACGTTTACATATAAAATCAAGTTAATAATATTGAGCTTTTACTTAGGCACGAAATATTAATTCCTAGGCTCTAGGCCAAGGCCTTTTTAGGACTTTTTATTCTACCGATGTCATATTCATAACGTTTACATATTAAATCAAGTTAATAGTATTTCACTTTTACTTTAGCACGAAATTTTATTTCATAAACCTGCGGCCTAGGTGCCTTGCAAAGACCTCAGAAATGATACGATGAGTGCCTTTTATAAAGTTTTTTAAAATGCTTACAAATTCCAAATATCTAGGTTGTAACTTAAAATCTTCTAAAAAAGCCCGCGACCTAGGTGCCTGTTAGATAGCTGATAAATGATACGATGAGTGCCTTTTATTAGGTTTTATGAAATGTTTACAAACACCAAATATCTAGGTTGTAACTTAAAATCTTCTAGAAAGGCCCGCGGCCTTTCTAGAAGATTTTAATTCATAAACCTGCACCAAATATCTAGGTTGTAACTTAAAATCTTCTAGAAAGGCCCGCGGCCTAGGAGCCTTGTAAAGACGTTTGAAATGATTCGATGAGTGCCTTTTATTAGGTTTTATAGAATGTTTACAAATGCCAAATATCTAGGTTGTAACACAAAATCTTCTAAAAAGGCCCGGGGCCTAGGTGCCTCGTAAAGACCTCAGAAATGATAGGATGAGTGCCTTTTATTAGGTTTTATAACATATTTACAAATACCAAATATCTAGGTTGTAAATTAAAATCTTCAAAAAATTCTCGCGGTCTAGGTGCTTTGCAAACAGATGAGAAATGCTCCATTGAGTGCCTTTTACCAGGTTTATGTAAAATGTTTGCAATTACCAAATATACGTAAATTATCTTTCAAAAAGATATAAAGAGGAAAATAATTTAAATTATTATTGCTTTCTGGAAAAAAAAGTTTACCGTTGGTAATATCATACCATCGGACGAATCGGCGTTGGACCAACCGTACCATTGGACGGATAGGCATTGGACCAATCGTACCATTGGACGAATCGGAATTGGACGAATCAGACATTGGACCAATCGGCATTGAACCAATCGTCTCTTTGGACGAATCGGCATTGGACCAATCGTCTTTGGACGAATTGTCCGGGACCGGTTCGAAATTGATGTGAATTATCATAAAAAATGTTCTCCAGATAGAATAAAATTTCCAAAGTTAACCACAATCAAAGATTTATTATACATCGACTAGAGTGTTACTAAGTGTTTGGCTCGACCTTATCATAAGGAATGTAGCGTAAATTTTAAAATCATTGCGACATCATCAGAGTTCTGACGCCACGGTTTTTGGTGAGTTGTTTTTGCACGCTTAAAAGAAATGGAGTTGCCGTATTCTCGTTAACAAGCCGAAAAGATTTGCGGTATGTGTCTAAAGCTTCTAATTCATTAAGCTTGACAATAGAATCAGGTATATGAATGAGCGTTAAGCATCCAAACAAATATTTATGGTTAGTTTTATGAAAATGTTGGGCTATAGACGACTTCTTCAGTTCATAGTTTCGTACGTAGTTCCTGTGTTGTTCCTACGTGACCTTAGCTAACCTTGACGATCATCCAAGTTCAGGAAGGCCGCGAACCGTAAATTTCGAGGCCATGCGCCAAGGCATAGAGTCTAATCCGATAAACAGCACTCGGATATTATCAGGCCAGCTGTTCATATTACAGACCGCCTTTGTTCCTCAGGAAATGACGCCAGTTGAAGCAAATGGCCAAGTGAAAATGTGCACGAAATTTCTAAAAAAGCCTGAACGATGTACGCTTAATCATGAGAACTGTACCGCTCTGTGAAAAGTAGGTCTTTTTCCGTAATGCTAGCACACAACCGCAGTGGGTAAGCCCGGAACATCTTCTTGAACCTTTTGCCAAGCGTGAGTACTTCGAGCACAAGGTGCTTTTAATCTGGTGGAATTTCGAGGGGATAATAATTTACGAAATTGCGCCACACGATCGGACTATTAACTCAATCTTTACTCTGAACAGCTGTAGCGAATGTATGCCGTTTTGGATATATATATATATATATATATCATATATATATTTTCAGTTACGGCACTGGTGAACAGACAGCGCGCTGTCCTACAGCAGGACAACGCTCAGCCTCACATTGCGCGAACGACCTGGGCGAAAGTCTATGGACTTGAGGGCATCGAACAAATGCCACACCAAGTAGTCCGGACCTTGCCCACTCAGATTATTACTTTTTGCGGCTCATGGCACATTTCCTTCGCGGGAGGCACTTCAACAACTAGGAGGAAGCAACAGTTGTTGTCGAAGCAGCTCTTCGTCTCGAAGGACAAGAGCTGGTACCGCCGCAGAATTGAAGAACCGGCAGACATATGGATAAAGACTGTACAACACGATGGCCTACACTTTGAATGCTAGCCTGCTTACGTCGTAAAGGCACTTATGAATGCATAAAGTGATTCAAATATTGCAAAACGTTCGACTCACCCACTGTATGCTTCAGGCTTAATTTGTCCTATTTCGCTGAACTTCTGTTATAATATACCACTGCAATAGCTTTATTTACACTGTCAGAAAAGCAGTACCAACTTACTTCAAACGGGAAGCTATTTTTTTTCCTAGAGAGACTTCGCATCTTGTTTTCTTCCGTTTCCCTTATTTATGACCCTTTAATTGTGACGCATATAACACAAATATTTAGCTGATAACGAATTGAGAAAAGCCTAAATCACTTTATTCTTCATTTCCGTATCTTAAAAAAAATTGGAAATAAACAAGATTTTATTAGAAATACAGACACAAAGTTCTTCACTAAAGTTAACAGGATGTAACTTCAAGTGATGAGTATAATCACAGCATCTCCTTGACAAATGTCAACAACGCTTTCTCGTGGTACATCCTGTTCCCACTAAAGGCGCTCTGACGACCGCCTATAGCGGTATAACTATACCATCGGGATTAGAGGAAATGCTATCCCACACTCACCAACCCGCTTGGCCAGCGTAGTGAGTTATGGCCAAACCCCTCCAAAATGTCTCCACAACTTAAATCTTGGCCCTCAGTCTCCGGCAGCTGGAATGTACCTGGCCAATGCAGCGGCCAGTGCGACATGAAGGCAGAGGGTGCTAAGAATCCCCGGAGGACCGGACTAGGCTGCCATCTGACGCTGACCTTGGCTACGTATAATGGACGCTCCCTATCTTCTGATTCAAGGCTTCTTGAATTGGAAGAGGAACTACAAAGGATCAAGTGGGACATCGTCGGGCTAAGTGAGTTAAGGAGAAAAGGAGAAGATCTCATTTAACTGAAAAGTGGACATCTCTTCTACTATCGTGGGACTGATACTGGCAGAACTAGTGGTGTTGGTTTTATAATAAACAAGAAACTGAAGGATAAAGTTGTAGAAGTTGAAAGTTCTTCTGACAGAGCTGCAAGACTCGTTATCCAATTCTCGAGAAGATACAAGTCTCCGATTATTCAAACTTATGCACCCACCACAAGTCATCCTGAAGAAGAAATTGAAGAATTTTATGAGGAAATTCGTCATCTAAATAATACAGGTAAACAGCACTTAAAGATAATTATGGGAGATTTCAATGCCAAAATAGGGCAACGGCAACAGACTGAAACTTCAGTAGGTAAATTCGGTCACAGCAACAGAACCCAGCGTGGAAATACTCTCGTTGAGTTTGCAGAGGCAGAAGGATTTTTCATCTTGAATTCCTTTTTCAAGAAAAAGCCACACAGGAAATGGACATGGAGACATCCAAATGGGACGACAAGTGAAATTGATTTTATTATGTGTAACAAAAAATTCGTCATAGAAGACCGCAGTGTGCTAAACAAGTTCAACACAGGTAGTGACTATTGATTGGTGAGATGTAAGATGCACCTCAACACTAAACTCGAACGTAGCAAGCTCATAAGACAAACAAAATGTATTGACATAACCAACCTTAAAAAACACCATAATACATTCAAGTTGGAACTGAAGAACAGATTCTTTGATTTAGAAGGCCTAACATCGGAAGAAGTGGATATTTCTGAAGTTAACAGAAAAGTAACCAAGGCCCTTATGGAAACAGCAACGAAAATAGCTCGGTCTTAGAACAAGTTGCATGTGAACCAATTAACAGGAAAACCGAAATGTTTATGCAAAATAGAAGAGAGATCAGGACAACTAAAGAAGATGTGACTTAAAAAGAGGAATATATAAAACTATGCAAGAAAGTACGAAAAGAGTATCACTGAAGGCATAAGGAAATTCAACTGTGAACTAGTACGGAAAGCAATTGAAAACAACCAAAGCCTAAATATAGCAAAGGGACATCTCAGTAAGGGAAGAAAACAGATTATGGCACTGAGAAAAGATGATGGTTCTGTAACAAGAAATAGAGCCGAAAGTTTGAAAAGAGTGATAGATTTCTACTCCACATAATATGAAAGGGATGATACATGTACTCCAGACATCATGAAAGATACCAGTACCAGAGTTCTCCCAGTCCTCCCAGCAGAAGTTGCACATGCACTCAAGAACATGAAGCGGGGAAAAGCTCCAGGAGAAGATGGATTTACTGTAGACATCATACAAGACTCAAGTGGAGAAATCGAAACAGTACTCGCCCAAATGTTCACTCGATGCCTTAATGAAGCAAAGATTCCTGAGAATTGGAACAACGCTACAATGATCTTGCTACATAAAAAAGGTGACATTGAGGATCTCAGGAACTACAGACCTATCAGCCTCCTATCAGTGGTTTATAAAATCTTCACTAAAGTTCTTTCACACCGCTTGAAGGCGACGCTGGACATGGCTCAACCGAGAGAACAAGCTGGATTCAGGAGTGCCTACAGCACAATAGATCATATACACGTACTGAGAGTACTAATTGAAAGAGCGAGGGAATATGAACTTCCATTGTGCATGGCTTTTATCGATTATGAAAAACCGTTTGATTCGGTGAAAGCATCAGCAATTACAATGGTTCTGAAGTCCTGCGGTATTGAAGATGCGTACATTAATATTATTAAAAACATCTATAAAAATGCAAGTGCAAAGATTCGGCTGTTTGAAAATACAACACACATAAAAATTGGAAAAGGAGTGAGACAAGGTGACAATATATCTCCGAAGCTCTTTAATGCCCCATTGGAAAATGTCTTTCAATCACGGAACTGGGAAAACAAACTGATAAATATTAATGGAGATTATCTAACCCACCTTCGTTTTGCTGATGACATAGTCATTTTTGCAACTACACCATCAGAGCTGCAGAGTATGATCCAGGAACTTGCTAACAAGAGTAAAGAAGTGGGATTAAAAATGAACTTTCAGAAAACAAAAGTGATGTTCAATGCTTTTACAAGAAATGAAGATTTATCGATTGATGGAGAAAAGCTGGAGATAACCGACACGTACGTTTATCTTGGACAGCAGATATCAAGTGAGGGTCACATTGATGAAGAAATTAATCGGCGTACAAAACTTGCCTGGAGAGCTTTTGGAAGAAACAGCATAATTTTCAAGAGAAATATGCCATTATGTCTTAAAAGAAAAGTGTTTGATCAATGCCTCCTTCCAGTGCTTACGTATGGTGCAGAGACGTGGACCTTAACTAAGACACATACAAAGGCTGCAGACAACTCAAAGGGGCATGGAGAGGTGCATGCTTGACGTAACCAGAGAGATAAGAAGATGAACTCGTGGTTCCGAAAAATGACAAGAGTGGAAGACATCATAATCAGAGTTAAATCCCTGAAATGGCAATGGGCTGAGCATACTGCCAGCAGGACAGACCATCGATGGACAGCCGAAATTTTAGATTCGATTCCAAGGGACAGGAAAAGACCCAGAAGAAGACCACATGGAAGATAAGTGGATGAATATCGAAAGTATGCGGGAGTGACATGGAGGAGACTGACACAAAACAGACCGTGGTGGAGGAAACTTGGGGAGACCTTCGTCCAGCAGTGGATTGATAATGGTTGACATTGATGATGATGATGATTTGTGACGCACATAACACAAATATTTATCTGATAACGAATTGAGAAAAAGGGTTCACCTTATTCTTTTTTTCCGTATCTTAAAGAAAATGTGGAAATGAACAAGATTTTGGTAGAAATACAGACACAAAGTTCTTCACCAGAAATTTTTTTAAAATAAAAATTTCAAAGGATTTTCACCATTGTTCATGTGCAGTCTTTCTGATTTCATATTACTCAGTGATCTTGAGGATTAACAGAAACTTGTTATTTTCAGAAGATAATCAGCAGAAGCTTGCTTTTTTCTTGTTAATTTTAGAAGACAATCAACAGAAGCTTGCTTTTTTCTTGTTAATTTCAGAAGACAATCAACAGAAGCTTGTTTTTTCTTGTTAATTTAAAGCTGAATCAAAAAGTGAGTACCTTTGCCAAAGTTCGCTTGTTTTCTTGCATAGAATCGTTGCTTTTTTGTGAACTACAGCACGTGGCAGGCAAAAACGTCACAATAATGTTTCCCTTTTTCTTCTTGGAAAATATTGTAAACTTTTTAGGTATTTCCACTTAGTGTGTATTTTCGAGAGCGTGAATTAGCTGTAGTGGATTTTGTATAGCCGTTCTGCCCCCCTTCATGTTTAAGTTTCCCAATTCACTGATTCAAACATACACGTGTCCACAGTTTCATTCATTTCAACTATTTCATACCAAATAATTTTGACAAATGAAGAAATCGCTATTATTAATTTTCTTCACAGCTTTTAACTTATTTCCAAACAGGACACCAGACATTTGAAACTATAGCACAATTCTCAGTCTTTTAAGCGATTATCTCTTATTCCTGTAGGGGGCAATTTCCAAATCTTATTCAAATAATATAGTAATTAGTTCTGGACTATGAGAAATACTAAATTATACAGATATTTGGATTTAAAGCTTCAGAAATCGGTTGTATGCGCCAATATGTTAACTTGGTCCACATTAAAGCAGCATGGAAAGCCAATATGTTAACTTGGTCCACATTAAAGCAGCATGGAAAGCCATAATGTTAAATGTTATGAACACTGATTTCCTATATATCTGTTCTTTTGTTACTGAGAAGGACTGTTAGTTATTGCAATACACTCGTGCCACTAGTTAACTCGAGCCGTCGTCGGTGATGGATTCACGTTATTTATCTTTTTATTTATTTATTTATTTATATTTTGCGTTTGGGGTTTAACGAGAGAGAAGGACAGACTGTTATTCAAACGGAGATCAACTCGATGAACAATGAGCAGTCGCCCGTGCTAAATTTAGGGCTATTCGTGTCAGTGAAGTAAAAAGCCCATACTGTAAGAGAAACACAACTCCCGGGTATCGACGGTAATTAAACCGGGACACATGTTGGTCAAATTCCTCTTCTATCTGAAATAGTCAGAAACTACCGATCAAACCAATGCGCCATCGGGGCGCATACAACATATTTATGAAATTTAACTATTTTAATCTCATTATCTAACAAAATACGTCTGCAAGTCCTCATTCCAAGCAATCACCAGTATACTTCCTTCAATTTTTATTTGAACTTACTGTCAATAATAAAATCACCTGCTAGTTTTGAGGAATTTTCTGTTTCTAGTGAAACAACAAAATACAGAGAAACCCAGTACGCAACAACGTCGTAAAGAAAATCAACAAACGAAAACTGAGTATCTCCGGGTTCACGGAATTTTTTTTCTCTTTCGTTCCTCAATGAAAAGTGTTAAAATATTGTTTTTTTTTACTAGCCATTGGGAAAAAACAGTTGCGAGCAAAAAATTCTTACTACCCGCAGTTAAACTTGTAACTGAACTCGAAATTTCCCCAAAATAACTACAATCAAATGCACTCTCCTCCTCTTGTTTTCTGTAAAATTTAAATAAGGGTATCATATAAATCCAAGCCTTTGGCACATAATTGTTTTAATCTAAAAACTAACCTGCCTAATTATGTATTTTTGTTTCAGCACAGGAGATTGAAAATATATATAATACATACATTTGTCTTTCTGGAACACATTTTCCTACCGGTAGTTTTACTTCCCAATAGTCCTCTCTATTTTTTTTTACCTCTCTAATGTTTTTGAGCGATGTCAAATGCAAATTAAAAAAAAGTTCCATGTGCGGACAATGTTTTTAATACAAAGTTTTGAAGTTTGCAATGTATTATACCATCAAAACTGCCAGCAGGTGTGGCTTCATGGGACATCACCTGTCATACGTTTTCATGCTAACCTTATTTACAGGATTTCTATAAGTATTTCAAGTGCTACGTACGCAATTCCATGATAATCCCGAGTTATTTACCTCTCTTCCCATTATATTCCTCATTGATTCTCCACTATCTCTATTTCTTTTCCACATATTTTTGTAATTCTTGCTCTAGGAATGAATCACAAACCTTCGGATTCGACAGCCAACAAACATATTTGCCGTCAAATTCATGTGTTCCCGTTCGGTCGAGCCATTCCCCATGCTAACTCAATGCAGTTCAGCTTACTGAAAATAAAATTCCAGACAAAAGAATAACTCATCTTGTAAAAACACAAATTTGTCCGTGCCATGGATCGAACCAGCATTCCCGTCACTCCGGAGTGAGTTGCTCTCCTAACAAAGCTACACAGACGGAATATATCGCTGCAGATTTGTCGTCTTTACACGTACTTTACCTATGTAGTACGTCCCAAGCTTAGCCTCACTTAGACCGCAGGTGCATATTTATTTCACACTGCCTCGCCGACTGTTACTGCGATTTGACCTAACGAGTTCGCCAAAAATCATTTGCATAACAAAATTGCCAAATTATTTTTTTTTTCGATTTTACGGACAGAAAAATAGAAAACAACACACGTGGTAAGACAAGAGTAAGAATTAAGGAATTATGATATGACGTTCGCGAGGTTGAGTAAGAATTAAGGAACTATGAATTGGCGTTTGCTTAATGAAAGATAGTTTATCGTGAGCTTTGCTAACTCACGAAACTTGGATTGGAAATCGTCAAAAACAAACGCCAAAGTACATCTGAATTGAACTTTGACAAATTCGAAAGGTAACAACGTCGTTGTCAGATATCATTCTTCAACGCTTAAAGATACCATATTTTTACCTGACCAAATTTCGGTTTTTTAGATACATATAGAAATATGTTAAAAATTTAAGACCGAACTAAGTGCAAAATTGAAATCTTAGCACATTAGAATTTTGAGTGAATTTTAGTCCAAATTTTCAGCTTTTCAAGGTCGTTGTGTCACCTGAAGATGTTATTGAAATTCAGAATGTTTTTGAACAAGTGTTGTTGACAACTGCTAGCAACTTTCCCGCACATAAGATTTTTGATCCGAGAAAAAAGTTTTTTTACTCCATCCACCCTATTATACATTACGATCATCATATATATTTAGCCTTTAAAGAACCCATTTTGCCTTTAAACAATGTGCTTCAACACAGCAGTAAATCTTAGAAGAGTGTTCTTCGTGTATGCTTGAACTCAAACCTTCATAGCTAAAGAAAACGAGTAACAAATAGGTGGAGACTGTTGTTACTTTGAATAAACATATAGGTAGGAACTGTTGTTATCGTGAATGAAGAAACAGGCGGAAACTGTTGTTATTCTGAACACACCTCAAACACGATTTCCTACTTACAAGTTTGGAAAAACAAACATTTTGTTAAAGTACGATCAGGAATTGTACACTAACTATACATAAAATACGAAAATTACCCTGGTACTGCTCTTTATCGATTGTAAAGATAAATATCAGTCAAATGGCTTGTTTAAGGAAGTTTTGTCTTGATCAAAAGTACGGAGTATAAATTATGTGGAACACAAAATACTCAGTCCCCCGTGTACAAGGTTCCAGTGGCGATAACGGCTCATAATCGGCATGACACCAACAGAAAAATGTTCTGAGAGTCGCACTGCTGATAGTATTTCATATTTTCACGATTTGAGTGCAAAGTTCACATTGAGGAGTTGGCAACGGAGCCTGACGGGTCAGGCATGGAGCGACCATATCTAACACTTGTTCAACGGGCGACAAATTATGCGGACGCACAGGCCAGGCAATACGTGGGAATTGACGGCCGTCCTCGATCTGTAAGACCTGATCCTTACCATGCGATTGGTCATTATTCTGTAGAAAGATGGCACCGGGGAACGTCTACAGATACTCAGGTACTTCAGCTTCCCTATAGTTACAGTGAACAGCAGATGGGCCATGATCCTCTAATGTAGGAATATTAATGGAACCCAAAAGTACCACCACCGGTGCCCCCAGTGTCAGGCCGGTATGACGATGCAAAATGTATTCCTCCAGCAGAGTTTTATCGCAGTGCACCGTGCAAGGATGCGTCTGGCATGTCTCATTAGGTTGAACATCTACTCGTCCAAAATCACTATGCCTTAGTATTATTCAAAACACCGTGTACGTTCTTGACCTAATCTGTGATTTAAGGTCAGCGCAAGTCGAAGAAAAGCACTGCGGGAGAAGATGTCTCTGTGAAAGAAATGGCGCAATCAGACTTGGCAGGCAACTTTTGATGTGACACAGAGCTCCACTTTTGTGGTGATCAACGGGGCGTGGTTGTTTGGTTCGCAAATGCCACACGGCAGAAATGAGGGATTTACCCTGCTTTCATCAGACACTTTGGCTTTAGATTCCTAATATCGATGTATCAGACCTTTCTCCTACTGGTTCTGTATTCGCATGAAACTGTTTGCGTGTCTTCCAACAAGAGCGGCGATGTCAGCGATGGAATGTCCTACTTTCAGCAGTCCAACACGTAGGCGTCGCTCAAAGTCCGTCAGCTGTACTACAAGGTTCGTCAGCTGCAGCGGTGTATATTTAGTTATTGTCGTTGTTACTGCAACAAATCCCGTGAATCGACTATGGGAAATTGTCTTGTGTGTCTTACGTTTATAAGTTGTGAGACAGAGCAAAAATAGCGTGGCTGGTGTAGATCGTACGCATGTTCGTTGTGGATGTAACTATTTGCATCTTCCAATGTGACCTACGCATTATTCGAGTTTCAATCTAATCGCACCCATTTTCCTAGCTTTACATATTCAACAAACAGGCCGTATATATGTATATATCAAGGTATCTGTGCAAGTGGACGGATATGGCATTTTACAAGACAATACGTAAAAATTAACATGGAGCATTAAAGCAATTGATTGCAAATCCACAGGTTTTAAACATGCAAATAGGTGTATCCCACCCTCCCTGCATTAATGTTTAAAAAAGAAAGGCAGTTTATTTAATTATCTGGTGAGCTCAAGCTCACGATTCACAAACTGATTTTTTGAACCCTGTCACAGTTAGAATATGTATTGTTTTTATATAGATATTTTATCTCACTGGAAATACTGAAAGCTATTTTATATCAGAAAAAATTATGTTTATGTGGAATGAATGATTTCACGAATTCAGCAAAAGATCATGATTTGTAAGTATAGTTATGTTTAAAACATTTTGAGCAAATTAACATTGTGGGACGATAGAATTCAGAAATATTGAACCTCATGGAAAAAATTATTGTAATTCCCATTTTCCCTTCACTTCTCAATGGGGCTAGCGCTAAGAAATTTGCATGTTAGCCAAACATTTTAGACAAGTTAATAACCATTAGCCATATTTTGAAAACCTTAGCCAGTATTGGCAGTGTAAATATTGTTAAAAGAAACAGGCTGATCGGATAAGTTTGAATAAAACAGACAGAATAAAGCAAACGCGTGCAAACGTGGATGGAAAAGCTGTTCACAGAATTCCGTATTATGAGTTAGACAGACCAAGTCTTATTTTTATTCATAAATGAGGGCAGTTCTGCAATTATGCAGTTCAAATCTTTCTATGGACAGCTAGTTTAGATTTAAGAAATCAACCAGTTTACGGATCCGATCTGAAGAACATCTCTGTTGGATGTTTTCAACAAGGTTTTGTTCAAGAAAGAGATTTGAATCTCTTAAAAAAAGTGATTCCAAACACTTTCAAAGGAAGTGATTTGAAGTTTGAAAAAAAAAATCAACTTGCTTTCAAGAAATGGCTGCATGTACCTTTATTTCTCATACATTGTCAAGCTGATATGGGTGACCATTAAGAACTTCCTACGGATATCACAGTTTCGCAGACTGAAATGCTCACGATCAGTCGTTCGCTTCAATACAGATTCACGAGCCTCTAAGTTGTCTGCAACATCTAAAAATCATAGATTAGGGCTCTGCAATACCAAGCATGTGCTGTTAATAGGGCCTAGAACATCTATCAAAATGTGTTTAACAATAGAATGAAACTTTGCTATATTTGCTTTCAATTCTGATGATCCAGCATTATTTCTACGGGTATCTTCATCTCACTACAGATCAGTTAATAGACGGTCAATCGATTTTAGTACAGTTATAACACTCTCAGTCCTTTTCTTCTTTTTAACTTCATCGTTTTTAACCTGCAATATGGAATTCATTATTATTTGTTTCCACACCAGCTCATTATGTTCGAGTTCATTATATTCTTACTTTATGCTCTGTCATCAATTCAGTTTTATGCAATATAGTATTTTGTTTTGATTGCCGTAGGGATTTTACGTAGATAGTAAGAATAACGACTAATCTGTTTGAGGATAAGTTACTTGGCGAAAGAGCTTTATGTCTGTCGTGTGCGTTCGTGTTGGGAAGAAGTAAATATATTTGTGGAAAGTGCAATATTGTACTTTTCCCTGAGCATGAGATGTGGATAAAGCGCCTCCGAAAATTCCTTTCTACAGTCTGAAGAACAGAATGTCATAGATGCTTCTTCAAAAATTTCACTGAAATGTAAACAAAGGATAGAACAATACACTGTGCGGTTCAGGTCAGTTTACTAGTTTAGTAGTAGAACCAGAATTCCTAGAAAATCTGCTTTCACGAAGTGAAAGTATTATATTTTAAACGATGGGGACTGCTTCCTAGGCAACCTGAGCTAACACCTCATCCAAACTTATAGTTATTTCTATTTCTTACATATATGCGGGGATGTCGCGTCGCACACAATCAGTTACACACTGTTTGATCTAGTCCTTATATTGCATTATTCTCATCCAGTGCTGCATTTTCATTTGGGCATACAAAAAACAAAGCAGAAGAGCCCGAATATGATCAGAACATTTAAATTCTCAAAAGTTCAAGGCTGATACCTCTCCAGTTCCGTAGCCTCCTAAGCCCTGACTTCCGACCGTTCGACCGAGTTGGGAGTGGTTTCAAACCCCGGTGAGGTACTAATGTTGTGTTTTCCTGACTGCATTGGTGCTCTCCCTTCCCTGGAACTAGTGACTTTAATTAGGGACGAACGATAGATAATAGTCCATCAAATTGCTCACGGTGGTGTTAAAGCTCAGAGCTAATAAACAAAAAAATATGATCTCTTGTTCTGTTATTGTCAAACCAACGTTTACCAGTGAATCATGTGCAAAAACCTGCAGACTCGTTAACCAGTTCAAATTGGCTCTTGCCGTCAAGTAATACACACTAAATTGATCTGATCTTTCTAAACTTACACAGGCATACCAAACAGTAATGGCACAAACAACAAGTCTTCAGCGGACGCTGCCATGTGTGTTTTAGCTTTTATTTCCGATTGTGATTATTGCGTTTGGCGAAATTACAAAAATGGAACGTATGCTAAAACGCAAATGTGCTTTTTGCTAAACTTTAAATGGATTGGAGATACATGTCTTGAAATGCACTAAATTCTTTGGTACGATTTACAGGGTGTCTGAACTGTAATCCTTCCTAATAGCGGTCTATTTCGAATGACATCTCTACCCCGATATCGATACACTATAATGTTGGGTATCATCACACCGGATTCTGATTTCCAATAGGAATTTCCCATGCCTACAATAAGAAATATACGATGGATAACCGGCTGCCATATTTCATCGCCATTGATTTATATCACTTTTCTTTGGCTGTCCGCTCATACGATTTTTCGGGTATTCTTGATTTTAAAACAACGTAGCATCCACGATGCCATCTTTTGGTAGTATCTGAAGGAATTTCTCTGCTACCAAAGACGGTATCCTTAATCGCTGTGAGGAATTTATTATCTGTTTTCAAAGTTTATGTGTAATAAGAGTAGCAGTAATACATCCGGACTTATAAACATAACCGTACTAGCAAAACAAACAAAAAAACTGGAAGTTTATTTTTACATTTTCAAACTACTGCCCAAAATACGCCTGTTGTCGTCTACACCCTTACTAATAAAGGAAAGATAAAGTAGTTATGCGTAAAAGGCATGTATCTAGATGGAAAGTTCTGCAATTATTCCACTAAAAATAAATTTTGAAACATTAGAAACTTTTATTCAATTAAAAAATGGATTTTTTGGGAAGAAAAGAATTGACAGAAAGGACGGAAAAGGGAACAGTGGCTGCTTTTAAGAAATAGAAATATGCTAATGTATATGAACTCAGGCTGTCTGAGCACGATTTTTAATATAAAGTGTTGCTAAATAAAATGTGACATTCATTTACACAATATAATGAGACATTCATTTAAAATGTGACATTCATTTACCCATCATCTGGCCAAACGTACAAATTAACGCAAGCGCGATGTAATATACATTCACAGATCACCCATAATGCAGCGCAACACCTGATTTTAAGTGTTGCCATTGACAAAAGGAAAAAATTCGTCAAAAGAAATAAATTATTTAATTACAAGCATTACATAGTTGGTACTTCAACATCTTCTCCATTGAACTAGTCCCTCGTAAATAAACGTCACGGTATCGAATAAACAACGGATAGTCATCATTACAACAAACTGAAGACTGTCTGTAAATACACAACCTCTCCGCGAAGAGCAAAGTGGCTTTACTTGGTGCAGACATCAAGAATGTGGATTACAGACACTCTTCACTTTGGGTGTATGTTCTCCTAGTGCCACAGTTCTATCCAACGAAGTTGAATACATTCCTGAACGTACAGCATACCTGTGCTCGAACAGTCTCACCCTGAGAGTGCGCATAGTCGAACCAATATAAATTTTATCACAAGCCTCCGGAGTAGTAGAACTGAGAGGCACACAAAAAACACCATGTCTGTTAACAGTCTCCACATAGTCCCGGTCCTTATGAACCAAAGAATAAACGTTAGCAGTCCTGATACAAAAATCAAACTTCTGTTTTCAACAAAATTTATTTAACATGTTTACAATTGGCGGAATAAAATCAGTTTCACTTGCAAATCGGGAAGGCTTCACATTTCGTTACAGAAACTTAAACGCAAGACGATTTTCATCATGTACATGACAGTCAGACTTTGAATAACAGTCGTCTTAGAATAACCAAGCATTATTGCAATTACAAGAAATAAATAAAATAGCAAGAGTTCTAGGAAGAATGATTTTCAGCGACTGACTGCCACACTGACAGTATGTTAAAAAATCGTAATATTAGTTTAATTCTCTCAAAGTCTGACATTCCTCAGAGGAAATCGCAGACACCATTGAAAATAAAAGACGCACTACGAAAGCAAATGGAAGCGAAATTTGCATACACACAGACACATTCATTTTCTAAGCATGTCACCTCCTTAGACGTCCGAACAATATCTAGCTTCAAGTTTTGCATAAACTATGACAGACATATGTATTAAAAAAAGGGTGAACAAGAACGACATTTTTCCAAGTTCGATGAAAGTACAAAATCATCTGGGAAAATATTTACGCATTTCCATGAAGAAATGAATGTTTGTAAAAGTTACTGAGAGATATTGATTTGAAGCTAAGGACCTTTTTGTAAGGTTCTGTTACTTTAGAACTTTGTACTTAGTTAACTGAACAACAGCATTTTAAGCGTAGTGAAAAGCGGTGCTTTTTATTTATTAATACTCAATATACCCCCTAAAAACTTATAGAATTCGGTTCAATAAATTTGTTTCCACATATAAAACTGAAAATAAATAGTTCACAATTACACATAAAGTACAAATATGGGTTTCAGTGCATAATTGTGCATAAATACTGATCAGTATTTGTGGAGTGTCTTTAATATTTTACTGGGAGACGAAATTCGGGTTAACTACAAAATATTCGTAAATTAATTATGAAAACGTTTGGACACAGTTGTGCAAATAATGAAAACAATGTTGTTACTTGGTGGCGCCGAAAAAGAAGGGTGGGAAAGCAGGAAAAGTAGCTCAGGAGGAAAAATGACCCGTTCGTACATAAACCGCTTCAGAGAGAAGTATCTAAAGTAGGTAGTTAAAATTTCGTCCATTTGAGTATACAACTTACCAGTGACGCCTTTTGCGACCACGTAGAGAAAGGTGTTCAGTGCCAGCGCCATAACGGATTAATCTCATATTGATATCATTTGCATATTTTCGTCAAGAGAACTATTTTCAACAATGTAAACAGGGTAAAAGAAGGTCATATCTCTCACGCTAAATAGATCATCATGCTCGAAAGCCAAAAAATAATTATAGATAGCATGAGAAATGTAAGGAGGCAGATATTTATTCGGTTTGCTAAGAGAAATTAATTGCTATCATATCGCATTTCGTTAACGGTTTTTGGAAATTAAATAAAACCTGCATAAAAGTACAAGGAAACAACGAATGGAGAGAAAGATATTAAGTAGTCCTATTATGGAACCCTAACCCAAAAGGCCTGTATTCAATCCTGGTGGATGAAGATTCCTTGATATCTGCGTAAGAAATCGATGCAAGTTATGAAGCTCATCTGTAGATTATAAGCTGTACCTCTGCGAAATACCGACCCGAAAGAAATCTAAACCATCATGTCTAGGCCAAAGAAAATTGTGATGCCTGGGCTACGGCTACAAACAGTAATCTCTTGCAACAAACGGGAATCAGTGCGCTCTTCGTCTTAGAACCCAAGCCTTGTTCTTTGTCAACGGAGACACTGAAGATCTTGAACAGCTCTTTGGAATGTCTTGATAAGTAAGTTTACATAAATAAGTTACTGTGGCCCAAAACGTTAGGAACCATTGAAATCCTTCGGTACACCTTCCCAAATAAAACTTTTCTGCAGATAATATATTATTTTAATTGATTTTACCATTAATAAACTGCAAGCTAACAGAATATTTTTGGGAATACAAAGGAAAACAAAAATTAAACTGCATAGGACTTTAAATGCTTTCAGATATATATATATTTTTTTTTTTTTTTTTGATTGGAGGTTTAACGACCACCGTGAGCAACTCAATGGGCTATAAGCAGTCGCCCGTCCCTAATTTAGGGTCACTGGTTCCAGGGAAGGGAGATAGCCAGCGCCGTAAGACAAACACAACATCCATGCCTGACCGGGATTCGAACCCGGACCCCTTATGGACGAATGATCAGAGGCCAGCGTCTTAGACCACTGCGCCACCGGGGCGGTTCAGATATATTCCACAAGTATTTTCCAATACAGGATTGAAGTCATGCAGCTAAAAACTTCCTTAAAATATATAACCAAGTTTGATATTTACAATTATATTAGTGACAGTTCTTTTTCTTCACATATTTGCTCTGGATATCTCGTAAAATGTAATTTATCGAAATTAAGGAAAAAATCCAATCGCTGTGAAATGACAAATATTCACTTATTTGTGTAAGACATATATGAATGTGGTTATCTGCTTAAAGTCAACGTTGTGTGTATATTCCTATGCAGCCAAACTTTGTTACATTGCACTTGACGGGAAACCTGACCGGAATTTCTCTGTCTTAACCTAGACAGTGATATTTATGTAACTGAAGCCTAAGATCTTAACATCGGAACTTGACCAACACTCCGATTGTTACTCATAGCGATGACAGTCTCTCATCGGCGGGGAAGAGATGTAGCACAAATACCGCGAGTTGTTGAGGTAACGAGGGAAAACCGGGAAAATAATTCCTATTAAGAGAAATATTTCTTCTGCAGAAGAAATATTTCTTACATACATACATGAGTATGTCACCATCGCTATGAATGCGCAGTATATCAGAATGTTTTTATGTCTCAATCTCGTCTGGAACCTACAAAATTCCAATTTCCGGGGAAACACTAAGGTGTTACAAATTCCGTCACCCATTAATTTCACAAAAGCAAATTAAGAGAAGCTGGTTCGAATCCCGTTTGCAGAGATCCATTTTTCACATTTTGTGAAGACATGTCTGTATAGGTCACAGTGGAAACACTGCACATGTGTGCGGACAACATCTTTCGTTAGTTCTATATTTTAGGTAAAATATATATAAAATTTCACCTCAGATTAAAAAAATATATATATTTAAGTTTCCTGTAATTTCTTTAAAGCTTTCCTGTTTTTCCTACATTTTGTTCTAGCCTGTCCTAAATAAATACATGTATGTTGCAAAATTCATTGTATTTCGTGGTTATCTTTCATTCCTCCCGTTTAACTGTTGTAAACTGTGTGGTTTATAAATAAAGATAGCTACGAAAAACATATTAAAGTAGTGATTAGTTAGCTACAATTACATATTATGATGGTAACTGTAGACGAAAATAGACGAACTGTAGACTGCATCTGTAGACGAAAATTTTAAGGCTAAATGGATTGCAAAAAATTCTCGGCATACCGGAAGTGGTAGATTTCCGAGCAACCAGTCTTCAAACAAATGGGGCAAAACCTTGAGTGAAACACAATGGCGGAGATCGCAGAAATGTAAAACACGCTGTAAAACGGTGAGCTGTTACATCCACATTATTCAGGCAACAAAAAATTGAAACTCTGTTTTGACTAATTCTATATTGCAAAATCTGCGAGGTGAGAGTTTCTACAGAAAAGAAATTTACTGTGCAGCAGCATGTGAACAGCGGAATACACTAATGAGGTCTCCAGCGTTTCCACAACGATAAAGAGTTACAGCAAATTCTTCTTGGCTAAACCTGCGTGTCTTGAAAACATTCTGCATGCTACGAAGAATTGTGCAAAGCTTTCATTTGTGCTGAAATGCCCTTGAGCAAAGTTAATAATTCGAAAGTGTATGGTCTTTTAGAAAAGCGCACTGGTAAGTCTGCCAGACTCCTTCACACTAAGGAAAAATTATATCAGCCGCTGCTACAAAAACCTCATGCAGAAGATAAGTAAAACTATAGCTGGCAAGAAAATCTGGGTGTCAATGGATGAGACAACTGACTCTCTTGGACGATATGTAGATAACGTAGAGGTAGATACGATGGAAAAAGATGGTCCTGTTGAAAATTTTCTCATCAATTGTGAACATCTAAAAAAAGTGAATTTTTCTACAATAAGGAAAATATTTGTTAGGTACTTGAGTTTAATATGGCTCAATGGTATCCAACACGACAATTTCCTGCTCTTCGTGACTGATGATGCACTATAGATTATAAACGCTGTTAATGCTCTGAGAGCCCTGTACTCAAAAATGGTGCACCTCACATGTGTAGCGCATGTCTGTCATAAAGTTGTGGAAGAGATGTGTAGCGCATGTCTGTCATAGAGTTGTGGAAGAGATAAGAGGACAGTTCATGGAAGTTGACCAGCTGATTGGGTGCTTGAAGATATTTTATGTTAAGGCACCATCTTGAATGGCGTCATTCAAGTCGGACGCCCCAAACTTTCCTTTGTCGCCTACTCGTATTTTAACCAGATGAGGAACTTGGATTGAAGTAAGCATCTATTACTGTGACAACTTCAGAGTGGTGAAGAAGATCATCGACTAATTTGACACCAGTAAAGCCGCCTCAATTAAAATGGCGTAGAGACCACTTTCTGATCTTTCCTCTTTATTCTCCAAATGAGAATAAAGAGGAAAGATCAGACTATTTTATACTCGGTTGCGTCCGGAGACTACTTTCTGATCTTTCCTCTTTATTCTCCAATCCGGAAATTGCAGGTAAAGTTTCGTACATAAAGTTACATTTTGGATTTTTGCCTGGTTCCATAACTTCCTTTAAGAAGACAGCAGTGCTATTAGTGGATTAAATAGATTTGATGAAGAAAATTGTGGATGACCCAGATATTGTGACTGGAAAAATGGGAAAAGCTGTGCAAAGAAAATTGAGCAAGTTTGTTTTTTTTAAATGTAGGTTATGTACAGCTGTGCTTAATTTCAGATGTGCTATCGGAGAGAAAATTTTCATTTGGTTAAATTTCAGAAAACTTTAAACAAAGTGACGAGTGTTGTTTGAAGTATGCTCCTGTGGTGTGAGTAGAAGTAGAGAGCAGCTTCTCAGTGTTTAAAGCATTGTTGGCAGACAATAGAAAATCATTCTCTTTTGAAAATCTGAACATGGTTTTATTTTGCATTTCAATTCTGGACTGCTGAAATAAAAACTTTGTTTCCATAAAAATATTCAAATAAATTTTTTGTTTGTATATTAAAACTTTCAATATGCCACAGGAACTCTCATAAAATGTAAATTGCATTTTTGTCTTTTACTTGTTTTCTTTATAGGGCACATTTTTGTTAACAAAAAAACAGTTTGCACAGAAGCTGTAAAACGTTAATTTGTACTTTTAAGTTTTTTTTTTCTGTTGGTCTTACAAGGCATGTTTTTGAGCAATAAATTTTCAGTTTGGCACAGAAGCTGTAAAAAAATTAAGATGTATTTACTGTCTACTTGTTTTAGACAGGTCCTGTGTTGGTTAGTAAAATTAACAATTTCATATGACACAGCAACAGTCAAGAGATTAAATTATGTTTTTTAGATTCACTTTGCTTTGTTTCACGCACCTCTTCTCCTTTTTTTAAATAATTAGCTTTGCAAGGAAATACATGTGCATTTGTTGGTACTTTTTCTTTGGTTTATAGAGCACTTGTTTTAGTTTTGGGGGTCATAAATGCATTTTTATAGGGCATTTTGTTTAGTTTTTTGGGTATTAAATGTATTTTTATAAAGCATTTTCTAGCAATTTTAGGTCATAAAAATTCTAGCCTTAGAAATTTCAAACTCACGCTACATTTTTACGCGTATCAGAACATTGTGCATTACAGAGGTTCGTTGGTTCGCGATCTGGTTGACCCGTGATACAACCAAGCCTTCGATCTTTTCAGTCGGACCACGTTACTGGTAACCGTGTCTCGTGTTTAATTTTTTTTCTCATAACATTGGCACCAAAGCGCAAATGTGATGCAAGTGGTGATGATGTATCAAAGAAAAGGAAAGCCATCACGATTGAATTGAAACTAAAGTAAAAATATAAAAGTTATCAGAAAAAGGTGAAAAAGTCAACGAACATTTTAAACGCGTCAGGCAACAATTGGTCAACGATCGGTACAATTTGTTTTCTAATTTACATAGTTTAACGTACTACAAAATACGCTGTAAATCATTTGCTCTTGTATTTGTTAAAACTAATACAATTGATTTTTTTACGTTTGATTTAGCTGAATATTTTTTAATGGAGCTGAATTTTTTCAAAATAATTACTTTCGAACAACCAAGTCCAGTGTGAGATTAGTTTATTGCAATAAACGTAAACTTTGGCTTCTATTCTGCATTCACATGCTTTTTCACTTATCTTGCTGCGAAATACAGCCCAGATAGCGGTCCGTTGTTCCGGCAACATGTCCAGCTTATTGCCATTTCAGGGATTTTAATTTCATTCTGCCGTCTTTCACTCTTGTTATTTCCTTTACCCATGAGTTCCTCTTCTAATCTCACCTGGTTACACCAAGCATGCATCTCTCCTGGTTACACCAAGCATGCATCTCTCCATGCAGCTTTCAGTTGTCTGAATTCTTTGTACGTCTTTTTCAGCTGAGGTTCATGTCTCCGTCCATACGTAAGCACTGGAAGGATGTATTAATTAAACACTTTTGTAAAGACATAATGGCATATTGGGCTTCACAGTATTACTATTATAGCAAACATATTTTTAACTGTACATGAAGAATTTAAGAACGAACGAATTCAAATCCTTTTCACTGTGCCAGAGCAATTTTTCGTCGAAAGACTACTAAGACAATAATTTTGATAAATATATTGTTCCAACGAAGCAGTTGTGGTTATTAAATATATCTGTCATACGTAATAGATCTAAACATATAAACTGGGCAACGCAAGAATGCGCTGAATTATGTAATCTGAAAGAACGGAAATAGTGTAATTTGGTTAATTTATCTAATCGCTCACGTTTAAATCAAACACCATCAGTTTAACCTCAAAATGATTTCACGATAATGGTGTGGTTCTAGGGTAAGCTGTCAGTTGGCAAACATATGTACGTAATAATATTAAACTTTTAAAAGAAATTATCACTAAAGTTTGTTTTGCAATTTCTCAGTTTTTCTTTTTCTTTGATGCTACCGTAGCAGAGGCTTGTATTTCTCTTAATTTCAGGTAGCAGTCACATCAAGATCACAAGAAATACATACCTCAGTCATTTCATGCAATATCCGAGTTTCTGAACATCAGTACATGGAATGGAAATGTTGACCAGGAATTTTAATTAAAAATGCTTCTAATTTAATCCGTTGGGAATAAGGTGCCACAAAAATTTCTACTCTTCAAATAGAAATTTTCTCAGGCCTAGAGATAGTCACACACTCCAAGACTCTTATTCTCTGCTCCATACTCAAGGGCAAGATGGGAAGGGCTAGTGCTCCCCGACACGGACACAATAGTGTCCCCTTTAAATGTGACTAGGTAGAAAAAATGACTCAAACACTTTGATTACTTAGGTTCGTCTCAATCGTTATCGAACAGTTAGCGAGCAATTTCTCAGAAGGATCAGAATCAAACAGTTCTGCGAATAGTAACTTTGAATAACAAAGCTAAGGGAAACCCTACACCTATGATGCGCTGCTTCACGCAGCGTTCAGCACAGTTATCGAGTGTGTTCTTCCAGCTGCATTCAGTCTAATTTGATTAGACCCAGATAAATCGTTGTGGCCGACAAACGGCTAAATCATCATCATGAATGTTCAAGAATTTTACGTTCGAGAGTCTTTCATTCGGTTATTTGATCCACAATGGGGTCACTGGATCCTCCAAGAGTGAAAAACCCATTCTTTTCGGTAAGTTTGCTGGACACGCCCTTTTGCATTGTGTCATATCATTTTTTGCATTAACTTTTTGGAAATAATTTGCTAAATGCTATAAGGGCACTTCAATTCAATCCCCAATTTACAGGAATGGCGTCATAATATTCCGCGAATTTCTCAACAAGAGCCCAATTTGTATTCCATTGAAATATTATTGCGTATAGTTTTCGTACGAGGTGTGTGTGCTCCAGACCATTTGTATCATAAACATATTTTAATATCATATACATCTAGATATAAGAACTAGGGAGGTGATGTTTTCAAACACATGTAAACACCAAACATGAATGCAAAAATATGTGTTTTGTTTAATTCTCAAGCCCGACTTAATTAAAGGCAGAACATAAACTTTGTACCATACTTTTTTTTTATTTTGCAGCCTAGCAAAAGGCAAATTTGTAAGACCATGATGTACCAACCGAGTTTGGACCCTTTGGTCAAGTTCAATTTTTCCACTCTTAATTTTATTTGTTATTTTAACCAAAATTTACTGACCGCTCTTTTAACTCTTTACACGAATGGTTATGGGAAAAAATAATGTTTTAAATATCTACTTCCTAACAAACTGCTCAAATTGTGAGTGGGTGTACCTCAAATTTGAACTCAACACGCGAACCACTGAAAAATAGATCTATCCCTTTTTCGCAAGCAAATAGTCGCATGGAGACTTGGCATTGCTAGGCGACCTAGCCTTTCGTATATACGGCTATTCAAAAGGTAATAATTATACATAAAACACTTAATAAGATACAACAATAACAACAACATATATGCATTTTTACAAACATTAAATTGAATTTTTTGAAATCTATTCAATTTAATAACTTTATATTTTCAGAACCGGAAAAAATTTCGTTGCAAAATATTTCTTCGGTAATTCATTACTGATACTCTATGTTGAAGCATCAGGGGTATACGTTTGTGCCGTACACAGAGTACGAAAATCTGCAGCACCTCTGCTTTTCGAATAAAGAAAAACAATCAAATTCAGTGAAAACTTTTGTCATGCCACTGTGTAGAGTCAAGCGATTATCATTTACAAGTTTTGGGGTTCTCATACTGAAATACTCACATATTTGAATTACTCTCGAAAGCGGATGCTCATTGAGTTACGTGAGTTCTTGTAACCGCACTCGAGAGAGCTAAATATTGTGAGGGAAGTGCAAGTAAAAGATAGGATAAACATTAGATTCTGAACATTTGTCCGAGATGGGTTGTGGTTCATATACCTGCGAGGAACGGATATTTTGTTTGTCTTACGGAATTGTCTCTCTCCATGGTTTCGGAAAACAGTTGCTCTAAGTTACGGACGGGCGAGTGCGTGCAGCACGTCGTAATGACCGCCGCTGTCGGTAAACCACTGAGCAAAATGTATAAATAAATTTCAAAAGCTTCTTAGAGAAGTTTAGAATCAATTTTCTTCAACTAAGGCATGTGTTATGAGTTTTGCTCAAAAGTAATTCGATGATTGATTGCTACATTTTAAAATCCTGTTTTTTATATGATTCTGCCTCTGCTTTGTTTCGGTCTTGAATACTCTTGAATTACTTTTTGTTTTCAGAAAGGCAATATTTTAACTTCAGCTATTAGGGACTTAGGCGCAGGTTATTGACCTTCTTTCTTGAACTCAAAAAGAAACAACATTAAATAATACTTACAAATTCTCACGAAACAATAGATATTTTGGAAAAAAAAACACAATTTAAAAATTCACAGAAAAGGGACCGAAAAAATTTAAACAGATTATCTCTTCTACAGCGCATTTTTACATGCAAGTGTGTTTACTCGTAACCACTTCGGTTACTCATGTAAAGTCCTTATATTTAATAAGAACGAATTATAAAAAGTACATCTACTATTTTACTTTCAAATGACTTTCAAATACGGATATTCGGAAATTTACTTCAATCGCCTACAAACAATTTTTATCCAAAATCTTGCACAGCTGGTGACACTGTCTTCAACTAGATGTCATATGTATTCCACTGCGCTGTTGTCCCTTATGATAGATGAGGTGTCGCACTTGATTTACAGTCCCTTCCGCTAAGGGAGAAAGGAATCCAATATGTAGCTCCTTATCACAGGTTTAAATTTAAACCCGAAAGAACGTTTTCAGAAATTTATTTTCACAATGCAAGAGTAGTAAAACATTTAGAACTTTTGTTTTTATCATTCGGGAGTTTACAAAGTTGTGCAGGTAACAATCATAACAAATGTCTCACTCCCTCCGACAAGGATATCTGCGTCCTAAGAATGTGTTATCCAGTGAAGAAAACTTAATTAAGCTGTAAAAAATATTTCTTGCTGACTCTAAGTTGAATCCGGAAAATCTTAATAAATATGTTTGTGATTTAGATTGTGTTCTTTTGAGAGATGAAAAAATGCATAGAAAATGAGCTTACATATTCAGTAATGCGTTGAGCCTTAGGATGTCGAGCATCACACTTGAAAATATAGTTTATCTCGTTAATGTGTAGTTTATCCACTTCCTTTAAAATATAATGAATCATTAAACACTAGCCGTTTTATCTCAATTTGAATTTTTCTGCTTTACTGAACTACATACATTATTATGCAAACAGCCTGAAAATATAGAATTACTTGGTACCCGTAAAGCTACAAACTAAAAAGAAAATACTGAATGTGAATTATTCGTAAACCTACTCAGGCAGCATTAAACAGGTAATGGAAACAGACACAATAAAATCTCAGTAAGGATGCATGAGGAAGACTCTAACACCACCGTCGAATAAAATCGGTATATTAAAATAGAGGTTAGTGCATATTTCCACAGGTTTTGTCTTGCGTGACTGAATTCACAAAGAAAGGAAAAGTGTTTGTTTCTGTTCAATTCCATTTGGAAAAGAAAGTATGTAAAAACAGGAAACACGGTAAAAAGGTGGTACAGCAACTTGTACTCCCGACAAAAAGTGTTTGAAATCTTACTAATATTTATTTGCAATTGGGAACTAAACTAGACAACAGTCCTTAGTTAAAATAGAAACAGTCGTTGTCAGCAGAACTCGTTATCGCACACAGCAAAGGAACCATGGGTGTACCGAATACAGGGGGTTCCACATAAAACAAGCACTACTCAATTATGGAATGCTAAGAAATGTAGGGCCTGAAGAATCTTGAGGAAGTCGTTAATAAACAGATCATAACCAATTGCTTTAGTTGGGATTCGCTTGTACAGCGGAATGATTCTTTCAGGTGCGACCATATCTAGTTATATCAGTTTTTCCCTGAAAAATAAAAGCAGGATGAATATGTGGACTTAGAAGATCGGTAATATTCGAATACTTTCAACAAACGTAGGGTAGAAGACAACTAAATAGCTGGATTTCGTTGGAGTTTCGGGCATTGCTCACGGACATTTTTAAATGCCTCCCATGTATTAAAAATACAGTTTTCATAAATTCTAATGTTCCAAATTATGTAAACTTAAAAAGCCGTTGTGGAATTAGAAAACTTCAATAAATACAAACATAATTTGGTGGTTCTTGATATCGTGTAATATTCCCAGATTTAAGCAGAATATTTGTAAAATTAATTAACTAAAAATTTTAAACAAATTATTGTGAAAAAAAATAAGGTAGAATAATAATTAAGGCCTTTCATTAGGGAGCAACAGTTGAAGGAAACAACTGCCATAACATTGTGGCTTATCGCAGCCATTGGGAACACATCCAGGGCGGAAACGGATGTGCTCCCAACGAGAAGGGGGTAAATAATTCTTATTTAGTACATCAGATAAAAAATAACTGATACAACCATCGAAAGGTACAATCTAAGATAGCAACAAGGAATTGTAATTTGCTCTAGGTCAGAATCATAAGAAAACATACGCTGCTGATTTATTTCTTTAATTATTTTATCTTGCGTAAATTATTCATTTCCTAATATTTTATTCATTGATGAAACAATCGAAACATTCATATGTAGATAGACTAATAAAATAATTCTTTTGAAGTTCATAAGCATACACATTTTACAAACGATGTGAAACTTTTTAGAAAATATGTTAAAATAAAAAAATATAAAAAAAAACTAAACATTTGTGCTTTCACTGCTTCCTGCGGTCAGTGGAAAGACAAACTGATTACCCATTTTTCTGTTTTGTTACTTTGGCAATCCTTCTGAATTCTGAAAGCCAGTAATGAATAGGAACTTTTATCTTTGGTGCGTACGCTTCTTCTCTTGCATAAAAGCATGTGAAATACACTTGTAAGCCCATATTATTCTGTCGAATTCAAATTACATATTCCATGTAATGATTGCTTTCAATAATACATTTAAAATTATTAATTTCTCTTGCAATTACTTTTACCAGGAAAATCATTTGGCGAACAGTTTATTCTTCAGTAATTCATCGAAGCTGGATGACCTAAATCAAATCACATTTTTCTCGATATAATTGCAACTAAAGGTGGCAACTGAAAAATCCCTTTGGGACTGATAGCTTTCTTGTTGAAGAATAAATTGGTAAACTTTCTGGCTTTACTAATAAAGGAGCATAAGTGTATTTTCTGTTTCCTGCATATTTGAATCATTCAATAAACACTCTTAGCGTAGTAAATTCGCTTATTCACAAGTGTAATGCGTACACCGATTCGCCAAATTTTCGCTGGCCCCTGGAAGGCTTTACCGACGCAGTGGTAGACATCAAATTCTAGAAGTTACAACACATAAAAAAAAGAAAAAAATATTTTTTTAAAAGCAACACGTATGACATCATGAGAAGTATTATGCGAATTTTTATCTCGCAATCATAACTTGTGCTGCAATGTGTTTCAATCATTTAATAGCCAATGTAGTTCCATGGAGATCATATCATTGTAGAAGCGACTGAGTAATGCCTGGCTTATCTGGAAATCATGTCCTTCATATCCTGGTTGCCAGTTCGCATGTGTTGCAGCATGATGTTACATGTGATAACGTGGTCAGTGATTTCAGTGCTAATAGAATATGGCTTTTGTCTTCAGGTTTCAGGGCCATTATGAGCAACTCAATGGGTAACTAACGTTTTTCTACTATGGGCAAGGTTGGTAAGGTAATTTACTCGTTACGTATTTTACGTAAATTACGCGTAATATACAGCTAATTTACTTGGCGTAGAAAACCAGTTTTTTACGCAGACGTAAAAAAGCTAATTTTCTTTCATGTGTGTGTATAAATAATATAATATAAAAACCACTTTAATTATAGGACATTTTAAACTTAAAATTTCTTGTATATTTCACTATGAAATCATTATTCTCTTAAGATTGTTCATACAGCTCAACCACCAATTAACAGATTTCTTTTTTAGAAATAATAATGTATCAGTTCTTTTGTATTAAAAATTCAGAAAATAATCTACCTCTTGCACTAGCATCGATAAAAATGACAATGTATATTGAATAGAATTCAAGATTTTATTAACAGCTTCAAATTCGTCGAGTGTATTTTCATATTCATGTAATTCCAGAAAATAAACAGTTTTATATTCAATTTGTTCACCAAAGATAATATTTGCCATGAATGTCTATGGCTTGCCATTAATGCAAATTATTGTACATTGTCATTTAATAATATTTGTATTTGACGTGTTATCAAGGTGTACACTTAAAAATCATAATTTTACCGTTTTAAAACTCTAAACGTTTTTAATATTGATCATGCAGTACTTATAACCCTAAAGGAAAAACTGTAGATTTGACTAAACATTAAACTACATGTTTTAAATGTAACTCTTTATATGTTTATAGTTGTCACTCTAAGTTATCTCACACCCTTAATGACACTAATAATCCTCACTGTCAGGATCTTGTAACTTAAAAGTATGATTTATTTCAACCAATTTCCTCGAACGTTCGGAGCTGAGCCGGTTTCTTGTAGTAAGACATACAAAAGACGAATTAGGGAAAAGTCTTTCATGTTGGGCTGAAGATGCTGAGATGTTGATTAACTTCAAAGCAGCTGCTGACAACTCCTTATGGTGCCGACTGGCGAAGTACCAGAATGTCCGTGGAGATTTAACACCCTTCTTCATAAGCGCTCCAAACTTTCCAGATTTTTCTCGGTACTATTGAAAACTGGTTATCCCCGAGGGGTCCAGGTTTTCTAAAACGAACTCATCTACTTGTTCATGATGTTTCTAATTCATTTTCTGCCCCTGGTACACAGGATGGAGAACATTGGCTGCAAGGCTGTATACATTCAGCGATTGGTTTCTTCTTTTTTCTGCATGTGGCATGAGGTCCTTATGGTCCTCAGGTAGACGTAAGCTCATCCACAATTTAACTGGATCTGCAGCAGTTGCTTCTTTTTTCTGGCATTTATTTATTAGCTGACTTACTGGATTAAGCACTGCGATTGTATCGGCAACTCCTTTGAGAAAGGCACTATCATACAGGAGGGACTTAGTTTGATAAGACAATTTCTCAGCTTCATCAGTGGTAGCAACATTCCTCTTTGCACTTATATTGTTAGTCAAGGACAAAGAGGCATCCCTATGTGAACATCAGCGAGTGTCTACAGCGAGGCATACTTCAGAGCCACCATTTTCTGTCAGTTCATGTTCTCTATCAAAGTGCTTCAAAGACCTCGACACCATGTACACACGAGATACAATGTTTTTCGAGAGAAGACCCTTAGCTAGAAGATTTTCAGTGTGGGTATTGCAGGCAGAATGACACAGGCCGTGATTTTTACCTATTTTAACCATATTATTGGCGTTGTCGGAAACTTTACAATACATATTCACCTTGTATCGTTCTTTAGCTAGTTTTTTGATTCACTGTCCACATCACAAAGTGCTTGACCTGTTTCTGGCGAACCAGACATGTCGAAAGCATCAAGAAAAACACTTTCAGCTTTGCCACTACTTCCACAGGGATTGTGAAGAAATGTTACAACTTTTTCCGCGTTGTTCGATTCATTTTTCTAACAGTCTATGGGCAAAACGCAATCTTAGTAATTTCATCATACACTTCGTCCAGAAGTTTATCAGAAAAGGCTTTTCTTATTGGTGGTTTATAGGCAGGCCGCATTTTTTGACAGAACTGTTTAAAATGCACCGATTCTTCCACACTAAATGGGATGTTGCAAGCATAGAAAACCTTGGCAATAGCAAGATCTATTTCCTGCTTTGTGGAGGCATTCATCCTGTGTACAAAATCGGGTATCTGTCTGTTAACCGTGGAAGGTCTAGAATTTACAGTGATGGGTGATTCAATGTAGAAACTGTCTTCCTCTTCATGAGATGAGTGGGGTACACTCGTCAGCACGCACACTGTTGAGCAGGAACTGGGGCTGGGTATTGCAATTGGAACCAGAGGATCGTAAATGTCTATAGACATTTCCGAGTCCGATCGATGCAGGGTAGAACTGGAACTCCCCGGTGGTGGTGGTGGCGGCAGTGGCAGAGGTTCAGGAGCTTTGGCACAAGTCCGAGCGCAAACCTTACTGTGGGCTTTCGGACGTTCCCTCGCTGTATTCTTGACAGTTAATTCACATTCCCAACACTTGGCACAGTTCTTGTGTTCCACATTAAGTGGAATAAATCCGATTTCCTCGCACACATTATGAAGAGGGCGACCGCCGCGCTTCATATTGGGAAGAGTCTTCAATTAGAATGTTAAGCCTTCTTCAACGACTAGTGAGGATGGAAAAAAACGGTGCATAATAAGAACGCTCTCAGCTTTGAACTGAAGCCAGCACTAAAACCTGCCGCATTTAAATAACATAAAACAAGTGTGGTTCGCGTAGTTATAGTTTTACCACCGAGTCAACGAGAAGTTGCCGATGCTGTTGAACTTCTGCGTCTGCCTAGCAATGCATAACTATAGAGACAGGAGCAGACAGCTATCGTCTCGTTTCACTTTAATCTACACCACAGCGTTGCTTCTGACTTCCTTTGCCGAACATAATTATTTAAAGTTGGCCCTACCCTAATTATCATAAAGAAAAGGATTTCCCCGTGTGAATATGAAGGCTAGGAAAAAAGACAAAAAACAATACCACGTGGTACTGATATGTGTGTGGTATCCTGGTGGTTGGTCACGTGGACGTGGCAGTTTGCACTGTTCCAATAAGATCATATAAAATACCGTAGGGTATGTTGGTTTTTAAAAGATATCCTTTCTTGTGGTATTCGTACATAGGAAGTTAATTAACAGTACAAAGTCATGTTTTTTAATTTGTTTTACGTATTTTACGCGTTATTTACGCGTAATTTACGTGTCACGTAGAAAACCTTTTTCTAGAATTAATTGCACAACCCATAGTCTATGGGTAATTCAATTCCACTATGAGCAACTCAATTTTTTTTAGGTTTAACGGCCGTTATGAGCAGCTGTATGAGCAACCAGCCGCCCGTCTCTAATTTAGGATCACTAGTTCCAGGGAAGGGAGAGAGCCAGGACCGTAAGACAAACACAGTATCCATGTATCAACTGGATTTGAACGTGGACCCACTTGTACGAACGGTCATTAACCAGCGCTTAGACCGGACCTGACATGTATTTACGTAATAAATCATTCAACCAACTGTAAAGCCTGGAACATATGGGATGGATCCTGCGTATTTAATTTTTGTACTAGTTAATGTTGTTTTTAGCGACATTATAGCACTTTTTACAGATCTATCTGTTCTATTTATGTCATCATTTTTACAGTATATCCAGTGTTTAGACTTTTGCTATAAATATTCTCATTTTCCTTGTTATTTAGGTAGTCGAGTTTACATACGCCTTACGCTCTTTAAAATCAGGCTCTAAACGCCGAGCGTTTGTGCCATTTTGGATAGTATAAATCAGGAGAGACCATGTTTGGTACTGCGATTGTTGAAGAACAAAAGTGAAAATCGAAGTTTGATATTTCATTCCTTTTGAACGCAACGTCAAGATAATTCAATATCATATTCATTTCAAATTCCACGGTGAACTTTATTCGTACCGTGTATCTTGCTTATCTGGGGCATGCAGTCATTTAATTTGACTAAACGTTCGAATGTGAAGAAAACAATATCAGCTTAGCAGATCCTCACTGGGGTTTCTTAATACAGTTTTAGTATTTTCATTTTGGTTGCATAATCAGCTAAATAATTATTATATGTACTTCAATTGTAATGTGGACGTCCGTTAAACTAGATGGCAATCCAGGATATCATATCATATTACCTGAGAAAAAATGAACTCCTAGTGGAAAAAACGCCAAATGCTTCTCCTGAGTGCCCGTCGAAAATCGAGGCATAAAGACAACCTGGCTCCTAAAGCAGAGTTGTAAGTCATGGGATCATCTGCCAAAATCAGTTCCTTAAGCTCCACCGGGGCTTGCGACAAAATTTGGTAGGCGAAAATACCGCATTTCTCTCTCCGGATGTTCGTCACCGAATACAGCATTTCTCTCTCCCGATCTTTTTTGTCACCTTAGCGGCAATAATCCTGCAAACACCGTTGCAGCTGGAAAGAGTTGGATATTAAAGGAAAATCTGCACATAAAGGATGTTAGAGGAGAGTACTTGCGCAAACCCAATGTTCTCTCCAAAATTTCTGGGTCTTTAACTACCGCAAAAACAAGTGCATTCGATCTTTAATGACCCTGTAAAACTGACAGCGATTTTATGGAAACCTACTCATTTAGACTTGCGTTTTCTAATGGAAAGCATATCGGTAATAGCGACCAAATAAGGTTACGCCTATTTTATTACTCTCCTGTATAGTGAATACCACTCATCCATGATTCACGTTGGATGAAAACTTGAGAAACCTCATCTCCAGAACGGACTTCCTAAAATACCAAGACGAAGTTCAACGATTACGTACCTTTCTCAGTTTTATCCACCGGGCTCTGTGATTGAACGCCAGCAAATAATTGTTGTAAGCTTTCTCTCACAGCTACTTCAGACCAAAACAGGAGTGCAAAGTTTTCAAAATTTTATAACTTTATATCACGCACCTGGCAGCAGCAAAAAATCAGAGGTGTTTTAAATAAAATCACAAAAAAAAACGATATCCAGTCAGGAACAATGCTAATGCATAAATTAAATATACCACATTTTTCTAATAAAATAGTAAATACTTCTGTATAGTAACGATAAACAAGTAAAGTTATCTGAGAAGTTTTCATACTCTTTATGATCAAACAATTCGTTTCTTCATTTGCACCTTTCTACAATTTTTAATAAGGAATTAGTGCTATTCAAAATAGTTTTTCCAAATTTGTTTTCCTTAATATTATATTTAAAAGCAGCATATTTTTGAAGGTATTTAATATTCTCCTAAATATATCCATCCAAAGAGTTATATTGTCTTGAATAACAGATTGAGTTATTCAGTGATACTAGCAATACTTCTAATATTGTTTTTATCTCTCATAAAGATCATTTACTTCAGATTTAACTACCAAAGGTCGAACATAGAACTAAATTTGGTCTCCTACGATCAGAAGGAATGTCTTGAAAACAACTAACAAAGAAAACAATTTTATTGAAGTAACGTCACGGTATTTCCGGAACGAAACTTCAAAAAAACGATGTCATTAGGAATATACAGAATACTACACCTACGTCAGCTTAGATTCAGCGAGTTCACAGTTAATGTATCAATTAGAACTATCAATAGCAACATCTTGTTGCGGTAATTTTTCAATAGTCTGCCACTACATTTTGCATCGCGACCCTTTTCGCGGCTTGCTCTCACGTTATATTTCGTTTTCTAATATGTCCACACATAGACGTGACGCGCCCTGACCACAAGATTACACGCACAAAACATTGCGTGAGTGAGAAAATATATCTTTAAGACTGACGCGCTTAAAAAGAATGAACTAAAAACTTACATAAAGCACCTAAAAGTGAAAGTAAAATTAGTGTGCACATCATAATACTTAGCTTTAAATTTATACTTCTCTTGCATTCTACTAATACTATACTGTGCAAATTAATTTGGACAAGCTATTTTATTCTCAAAATTGTAATGTGATCGCCAGTTGATGTCGGAAACCCACGTAAACCGGTTTTATCAGCTCTGAAGTGGTGTGACTGTTAGAATTTGATAGTAAGAATGTGGTTTGACCGGTTTTAAACAGGAAATAGGCACTTCAGCTTCAGTTGTGTGATTTCGTGTGTGACAGGGTGATGTCAGTTTTGCTCTTTGTGAGTACGTGTTGCTTTAGTGTATTAAAAAATAGATTTTTCCCCAAGGAAGCGTGCAAAAATAAATGCTCTGAAGAATCACACTACTATGACAGTGAGAGATATCGCTCCTGCAGTTGGTGTAGGCAAATCAAGTGTATCAAGACTGCCTACGCGATAAAAATGCGTCTGGATCATCGTCTCCAAGAAGGAGAGGTAAATGTGGAAGACAACGAAAAACAACTCCACAAACTAATAAATATCTAATCAGAAATTGTGAAATGAATCAAAAAAAAAAAAAAACAAGCACCGACCTTCAAAGAGATTTATTGGCTAGTGTTGTGATGTTAGTGATTCAACTCTACACTGTAAGTTTCTGGAAGTTTCCCGGAAGGCAAGAAAATTAACGAAAAAACAATATTTGAATGCGAAAATGAAGATAAAACCTTTAGCATGGGCCAAAAAAAAAAAAAAAAATTACGGACTGCTGACGACTGGAAAAAGGTAATTTTCAGTGATGAAACTCATTTATTTTTGCACGGTTACCAAGCAAATGTCCTTAGACGAAACAACTGTTAACCCTTAAGGCCTGAGCATGTCAAACAAACTGTAAAACACCCTCTGAAACAGATGTTTTGTAGTTTTTTTTTTCACATCAAATGGCACTGGAAGCTTAGTTCCTGTTCAAGGTATGATGAATTCAGCCAAGTACGTATAATTATTACAACGTAGGATTGTTCCATTCTCGCAAACCTTTGACGGGACATTTCAATATGACTTGGCCCCATGTCACAATTCGAAATTGGTCAAGAATTTCATGCTGGAAAATCAAACTCATTTGCTTGATTGGCTTAGAAATTCACCAGACGTAAATCCCATAGAAAACTTGAGGAATATTTTAAAGAGACGTTTAGGTGAAATGGACTGTACAACCAAAGAACGCATGATAACGAATGCTATAAAAGTGTGATTCCACAATTATGAAGTCAATAATATGTACACTCAATTAGTGGAGTCAATCCCAAAACAAATTCAAGAGGTCATTTCTGCTAAAGGAGGACATACTTCATACTAATGCAGGTGTTTATCAGTGTATATCAAGGGATAGAATGATATAAGGCATAGTTGTGGAAAAAAGAGTGATTTTTTCCTTTGTCCCAATTATTTTGCACAGTATAGGATACTACTTTGCTCTGGATGCGATGTTGATATTTATGTAATGACATATCCAAATGTTAAACGGGTTACTTTAGTAAACCAAAATATAAAAATCCACCATCCAGTAAAATATGAAAGAAAATGTTAATAATAAAATATTTAAACTTTTGGTTTTGGATGAATCCCAATCTGTACAATTTCAATTAACCCTGTCAGTAGGCTTATTTGATTTCAAAATTGCACGTTCAGATGTTTACTATCGTGGTATTTGAAACCTGAATAATCGCTGGGAAAACTGAAATATAAAATAATCCGTAAATACTCCTCATATATGTTCTCATATACGGTGAAGTATTGTTTTAAAAACTAAAACCTTCAGCCCCGAAATTGGTGTACTCCATATAAAAATTGTTTAGTAACATTTAAATTTGATCAGCTGGGTCCCTTTTTTTACTTCCGTTCTTCTTTTTAACGGAAACTTAGAGATTTACTCTGCGCCATGTTATTGGGTTCTGATGTTTACCATGTCGAGTTTCCGTAAATTTGCTCACAATTCCTTGCCATTTGCATATCACCATTGAAAATATTGTCCAACTTTTGGCAATGTCACTGAAACTTCACGAATCTGTTAATTGGTTATTTGGCACAGTATTATTAATCTGCTTTCGTAATCAGTAAATTTTGTTGATCGAGGAATCGTGATTTCAGGTCGTGCAATGTTAGACAGTGTAGGAACTGCCTCATCGTAACCCTGCCAGCTAATTTCTTACATCTACTTCACTATCAATATAGAGATAGGTGTCTGAATACCAGAGGTTAAAGCATTGCATCTCAATGGACGTTACGAATAATGAGTAGCAAGTTATTATCTGTTTTAAATGTCTGCACGAGTATACATTAAAAATTTAAACCTGCTGTTGAGTTCAAACACTTGTAATATTTTATTAAGATAAATATTATGGTGTTTGTATGTCCTAAAATTAAAACAAAAAAAAATTCCCAACTCAAATTTACAATGACAGACAGTGA
This sequence comes from Macrothele yani, assembly GCA_039090855.1. Taxonomy (NCBI): domain Eukaryota; kingdom Metazoa; phylum Arthropoda; class Arachnida; order Araneae; family Macrothelidae; genus Macrothele; species Macrothele yani. The sequence goes on along the minus strand of CM076999.1, from coordinate 31,847,183 downwards.
AGGAACAGCAAAGTGTGTTTGACGATTTAGGATGCTGTTCGAAGAAAAAAGTCAACCAGGCATATTAGATGAGTAGCGCTCCATCATTATATCTTCCGACACCATCCAGCTCAATTAACCGATCAGAAAATGAAAAACTAGGCTCGTAACATCTTGAACATACATCTTGCAGCTCCGACTTAAGCCCGAGCGATATGCACGTGTTTGGTCCGCTAAAAGCTCATCTTCGCGGCAAACATTTCGCGGATGACAAAGAGGTTGAATGTGAAGTGAGAGTGCGGCTGAGACAGTAGACACAAAACTTTATGCTGCAAGTTTCGACGCACTGATAAAGCGATGGGGAAAGTATATCACATTTGGTGGAATTTATTTTGAGAAATAAGGGCAACTGTTGCGGTTGTAATAAATGTTTTTGAAGTTCCTATCACATTTATTATTGTTCAGTAATTGTTTGTGACTTATCCACATATTTCCTTCATCTATCTATCTATCTATCTATTACCTTGATTTCAATAAAGGATGAGAAAGAGATTAAAAACCAAATCTTTCAGGAATTTTCCAAATTTGAAATTTATGCCTATGAAAATAATATTTTAAATATTTTTGATAAAATGAATGCTTTATCATTGTGAACAGCATAAAATTAAGGAATTGAACTGTTCAAAAATGAAACAAATTATTTTTTCAGTTGCTTCCGATGAGACAAGATGTGGAACTCATATTTATTGTTTTAACAAGTCGCTACGATGTGTTTCTTCTAACTTGAGTAGACAAATAAGGTATTTCTATAAACTCCAGAATTTCTACCAAACAGCCTAATGTTCTTTTTTAAGACGTGATTCCTAATAGTCAACCTTCAATTCCTGTGCTTGTAGCACTACAATATAACTCGAATATGTAAATAAGATATTTCTATAAATTTGGAGATATTCTATCAAACATATTGGTGCCCTTTGTAAATATATTATCCCCAAAATTCAGCCTCTCGATGCCATGGGGGAAGCAAAGTCTAATTTCTTAACAACCGTGTAAGTTCTGTTAAATAATTTTGAGAGTGCAAAATGGTCTTAATATAAAAGTGTTACTTAAATAAGCCCAGAATTTACCATTTGGCGACCTGGCGTTACTTTGGCGGTTGTATTACCAAAATCTTCGGAACAGAATCACAAAGGGCAAATCAAGATATTACGGTTTCTTCTGTTGTTTTTGTTTTTTAATAATTAAAGCTGTTCTAATTCCGTGAAATTTATCTGAATGTGGCATTTTGAGCATGGTATTCTTCATTGCCATTATTTATAACAAACCGCTGGGATTTCTGTTCAGAAATATCATTTTTCTTCAGAAAGTTTTAAAAACATCCCATATTTCTGACATCAGAACTTCCCCGATCAATATTTTAGTAATTCAATCTGAAAATGTTTAAAGTTTAAGTGCATGATGGAAGATATGCACATTACCTTATTTCTTAATGTCAATTAAAGGACACACTTTCCCGCTAAAAGTATTGAACACAGAGTCGTATATAAAACGTTTGTTCATAAATTTTTTAAAAACGCCTAATTCCTAAAGAAACGAGAGTGAGGGGTAGTGCGGAAAGCCTGTAAAATAGCTTGGCTTTGATGTCGAAGGTTTTTATTTCTTTTGCTTCGAAACTTGTTTCAAACCAAATTACCATACAGGACGGATTATATTTATTCAGAAAAAGCCTTTAAAATCCGGTTTCTGCTTAGCAGCCCCTTCTTCCATTTCGAAATGATTGGTTACAGAACCATGATAAACATCTTACAGAGCACGTTACACTATCTCTTCTATGTATTGTGACCAAACATATCTGTTTATGTGATTGTTACACATGGCATACAGCAGAACATCTCGTTTGAACATTAGTGGCTCTTCTAAAGTCTAAATTATAGATCAATGCACGGTAATTTTAACTAAATCTATCATGACGGCTCCACGTTCCTTTGCAAATATAAATAATATCTAATATGATACAATTAAGCCTATGTCACATATTACATTGAAGGCTCCGTAAATATTAGCTGATATTCACTCCGTAAATAAAATTTCTCTAAGATTGATCCCATTAGAATATTTGCACTCTAAGGGTCACCTCCTAATAATATGTTTGACTGAAAAAATGAAATCCTCTCGGAATGTACTTCATTATTTCTCACCTTCAAAATGGAGAAATCCTACGCCGTTTCTCAGGGTATATCTATGATTTTGTAACAGCCGATATGTAATGGCCCTTTACATGTGTCCTTGCAATCTGAAGATCAAGAATACTCTGAACAGTTACGACAGTTTGTCTCCGACAAAGAAATATTATCACTAAGTTTTATTTATCACTCAAGCTTTTTTGAAGTGAGCGAAATCAGTTCTTTCTAGTCATAATTTTGAAAGTATAGTTGAGAATGAATACATGTAATTAGATAATCTTCATCTCATTTTTGCCCGTATCCTAACGAAAAGAGCTATATAACATCACTCTTACTAATCCTGCTGGAACGCAAAAAAAGAATATTGAACGTTCCGCATGTTATTGCAGAGTTAAGGTGTTAAAGTGCACTGGACGTATTGGTCCAGCTGTAATGCGTGGTAATAAGCCCGACTCTAATTTTAGCAAACAAGCATTCAAACGTCATTTTTGAGGATTACGTAAAGCAAATAGGTTTGAACTTTATACTGAAGTTTCGTACTTCAGGGAAAATTTAAACTGAAACATGTATACATGTGCAAAAGTGATCAGTTTTCTTATGTTCAAAGATTAAGGCGCCTCTTGGAACACACTACAGAGTATGATCGGCTGAGGATCTCTGAAGTCCGTGTATCCTCACCCCGAAGGCGAGGATTCAGAGAGATTAACACTCGGTAAATATCATTGAACCCTCTCCTCCATTCAACAATTGGTAGCTACTTAAAACACCAAAAACTGTACTTAGGTAAGTTTTGGTTGGAGCTTAAAAACAATATTTTTTAGTTTTGTTTTGGGACACAATAGTGAGAATTACAAAAAAATGAAATTTTATATAACTGATTTCTGTAATAATAAACAAAAATCTCGCATACGACTATTTTGTTTTACATATAAATAGAGTTGCATGAAGTGATATGTTTTGAAGTATAATAGAATCAAGTGTCTAGAATGTGTTGAAAAACATATTCTAAAGAAAAAATTGTTACATTCGTTAGAGTAAGAAAATGTTCAAATTTATCATCTGCAGGTTAAGCTTTCGAAATTACAAATTTTCAGTAGAATAAATATTGTTGTGGTCGCTACCCATCCCATCGCACACCACCAAAGTTGTTGGTGCGGCCCAGCTATTATTTAAATCTACGATCACAAGACGTGTTTGATGCTAAGAGTGTATTTTTAAGGCAAACACGTAAACAATAAGGTGCGGACCACATCCACCTAGAAAAAAGAAAGAGATTTGTATTTCTACATAACCCAAAATTAATTTATTAGATAATAAAGAACGTCGCATAAATAAACAGAAAGAACAAATTCTCGAATAAAAAAATAACAATCAGCTGAAATGTACACCACATATTTGTAACAACAATACCAAAGCACACGGAGCGCACAATATTTTGGCGGAAACATAACAATTCCAACACTAAGTACAGCAAAATAACCAGAAATACGCTGTATCAAAAATACAAAGACTTACTAGTTATTAGAACCTCCAGTACGTATAGTTTAGCCGTTGTTCTGAATAACACTGAAAACTCTATTGAACATACTGTACACCAAATAATGTAAGTGTTATGGATGGAGTGCGTACCAACTTCGTTCGATTTGCTCTTTGACTGCCGCCACACTTGAGAACTGCCGTCCCTTCGCATACGCATCACGAGCTAAATACACCAATGGTTCTTGATAGACTTCAGAATCCATTACGGTCACGTGGTGGGTGTTAAACCAGATTTTCCTTGATGCAGACCGATGAATAGAGACACTGTCTTGCTGGAACTCATAGTCACCATTCGCTAGAGTTTCCGCAAACGGCAGAAGGTAGCAGTTGAGTATGCCCTGATGCGTTTCGTAGATTTACATGCCTTTCAGGAAAGCAATACCTGTTGTTCCTTTGAACGCAAAATCTCCCCAGACAGTCACAGATCCTCCTCCTTTCTGTCTGCTGCAAAAGGTTCATGGCTACCGTCATAAATCATGACAATAGCATTTCGAGCCGTCAGAGCCTTCCAGGTTGGCAGACGTTGCGTTTTACGAGACACAATGTTGCGACTTTCCTTGATTCGTCGATGAAATGTGACCTTCAAGATAGTAACACTTATATTCCAAGAAACGCTACGTAGTTGTAACCTTTGGGACTAAACTAAACACATAATGGCACGATCATCTCGTTTGGTTGTTATTCAAGGCCTTCCAGGCCGTTTTCCGGCCGTGGACGCACCGCGTTTCAATAAAACCTTATCAATAACTCTCCTACACCACCAGAATGTTGCTTTACAAATTTTGAATTTACAAATTTTCGCTACAGATAATCCATTGGCTCTCAATCTCCAAATCTTCTGCACCTCCTCACCAGAAAGTTGACTGTCGCGCGGTATTTCGGCAAGTGAATGACTGTCGGCAGGTTCGTTGTCGTTTGTAGAATGGATCAAAGTGCGGCACATACGCGTGAGTGCAACATACTAATTTGTACATCTCATTTGCATATGGCTACTTTACATAGCTGTCTCTATACTTATGAGATACCTGAAATTACACTGTTTTACTTTGTGGTGTCGTCGAGATGACACAATCTGGTCATCTCGAAGGATCGAAACTTTTTGTTCTAGCGTTATGTCTATTTAGGTACCAGCTTCCTACCTAAATTCGAATTGCGTTGAAGGCGCACATTGGACTGTATCTATATTTATGAGACGTACCTTATAGACGTAAGAAACCCAAGGTAATAGCAATTACATTTTATTTATATTTCATTTGATTTCCTTACAGTGCAATTTAAGGTACGAAATTTAATTTACTGCAATCTAAGATACGAACCTCTGTATAAAACTTGGCACAATGAAGGTTGCACTAATATCACAATGAAAGAGCTCAACCCTGTGTATAACTACGAAATTCAACATACATTGCCATGAAAGGCAGACTTTTATCTTACAGAGCAATGAAAGTGAGGTATGCACCTCTGTACGTCTAAATCTCAGTATTTTACAAATGGGACTGTATGGATTCTGTTATTAGAGTATTTCACAACTCTGAGTAGGGAATAGATTATTTCGGCATTGCAAAAGGGCCGATATAAACGCGTAAGAAACCTAAGGCAATATAATAGCAATTATGGTAATGTATATTCGTTTTGGAGATTTGTTACGTAGAGCAAGACTTGGTACTTTAACTTGTCTCCAGTGTAACTAATAGTGCAATGAAATGTATGCACCTCTGTGTAGCTTTCATTGCATAACCAATTATGTTCTACTTCATGCACTGCACAGGGCATTTTATATGGGTAACAATCCGAAGACAGTAGTATATTCTCAGTTGATTAATAATGTCTTTTATTTCGTCCAATAGAAAATATTAAATACCAATTGGTGTAACACAACTTGATGCTAGAACAAATAGGTATAATGCAGTATATGGTACTTAAAACGAAGTATAAATAACTGCAGTTTTAAGGTTTTCTCTCTGTTTCAAGATAGTGAATTAATACGAAGTATAAATATATGCTTGACCATTGAAGAAACTGTAATTAAATTGGCAATTTCCATCAAATAAACAAAAAAATATTTTAGTGATAGCATATCAGCTCCCAGTATAGCATTATCTCATTAGTAAAACCGGAGTAAAATAACTTAAAACAATGATGATATAGCAGCAAGACATTTGTATTAATAAAAATTTGCACACTGGAGAATAAAAATCAAAATATTTATATTAAAAAATCTTCACTCAAATAAAACAAATAAATAAAGAATTAGAATAACAGCCTGTTTGCCTAATTTAAAATAAATCAAATTCCTCCTGACATCAAAATATTTCAAATCATATGAAATATCCAATTTAAAGTTGAAGTAGGATCTCAAACGTAGTTTCCTTCATCACTTAGCATTTAACCACAGGCAATACATATTACTCATAACTCCATTTTCTGTTTCCATAGTTCAATAACTCTATATGTTTCCGAAATACGCTTAGTGTAGATACGTAGAGGGACAAATGGTTTATTCTTACCTTTATTATTACCATAGGTTTTACTTTATCGACTATTCTATTTGTACTGGAGGTGACAACCGTGCGACGAACTTTTTACAAAACAGAATACAATGTTTTTCGCTATATATATGGGAATACCAGCTTTCTAACACTAGGATCTTTTACTCTTGAAAAAGTTGTCAATCTAAGTGAGGCTGGTTACCTTTCAATCGCAAATATTATCTATTCCTAATTTTCTGTCACGGCGGGCTAAACAGCTGTAGGTAGAATACAAGTTACCCAGTTGTCCGCGCGCGCATTCAGTGTGTTTCAGTCTCTATAAACGTTCCCGTTTGAGGAGATAAAAATCCACAATTTAGAGAAATCACGCCCGGGTTCAAATATGTAACACCTTTCATAAGAATGAACAGATCAAAATGAAATACTTTATTCTTGTCGGCCCATCACTTTGCAGACTTTCAACGGCTAAATCATATTAGATTTCACTACATATTAATGAATAAAGAAACTGAGCAGAGGAAACACACTATGTTCACGATCTGGAACCAGCAAGCAGAGTTTAATATGCTGAATTAGAGAAAAACCACTTAGAGCAGCATTAAAATCAGTTATTACAACGAGAAATAGAACGAACGTCCCGATATTTGTCATGGTTAACGGTAATAAAAGCACGTTCTCACTACAAAATGAAATGTGGATTCCCTGCAGCCTTATAATTATTTGTCACAGACGCGGAATATATCTTGAAGACATCAATTTGGACGGTAATTAACCGGTAAGGTTATTAATTATACAAGATATGTTTGTATTCAATTTTTTTCTCAAGTGACATTTTTCTGAACAAAAGGAGAAATGACTTTCACCATAATACCTGAAAAACACAAAAAAAAGGTCAGAAAATGAATGTAAATAACACAGCGGAAATAAAAATGGCATACAAAGGAGTATATAATCATTGCTTGCTTGAACATCAAGCAAAAAACTTTCAAAACTATATATTTGTGTATCTGTCATCAAAATAATGAAACTCAATTACACATCAAACGTTATGTTTTTCACATTTTAACGTGACATAATGGAAACGTGAGGTCTCCAAGATGAATGAATGCACTGCAGGAAGAGAATGGAGTGTTTTCAAATGAACTGAACTTACAGAATGGGACTAATAACTGAAAAAAATTATGAATAATAAAAAGGATCATTTTTGACCTTATAAAATGTATAATGTATTATTCAATGAGTCTTGGAATACATTTTTGTGTGAGGTTTGCTCTTCCGTGAAGCATGTATTACAGCTTATAATATGTTTGCTATTTAGTGAAACGAATTACAGATTACAGTAATATACTCATAAAACGAATTTTTAAAAAGCGTCTCATCAAATTTTAAATTTCTTAAATATACGTGACTGCAACCATAATTTTCCGAGAGAACGATCTCACAACAAACCTAAAGACACGTTGGGCAGCTGTAGAATTATACTGGGGACTTTCGGACAGTCAGTTAAAATCTACCATAGTACAGTTACGTGAAAAAAGAGTATGAGATTAGAGTTGAGCGTAACTTCTACTTGGTGATCACGGCGCAAACTGTAACTGCTACTCAAAAGTAACAGTGATTCAAAACACAGTTTAAAACCTATTCTTTCACTTCTGTCATAGAAACGTAAAAGTAGCATCTGCTAAAGTTACAACAGGAGTGTGTGTGTACTGTCATAATTGGACATACATATATGTGTGTCTCGCCCGTATATATACTATTGGCTGAGACAGACTATATTATTAGTATTCTGATTCAGAAAAAGATACGGTCACGGAAAACATGAAGTTGTATGACAGAAATTACGGTCCTTATATGTACCCCCATAATATCAGATATACAAAGTGGTTAGGACCGGATGATTTTTTGCAGGTGATTTAAATGGAGCGATTGCGGAAAATCATGGTCAAAAAAATAATTAAAATCAAGTAACACATTTTGTTAGTAAAGGGAAGACTTTATTTTGAGCAACTATAACGTCCATATGCACGGGATTTCCGTGAAGGTTAATTTAAGAGCTTGCGTATTATATAGATGCATTGACAATTGGTACAAGTCCATATTGGCAGTTAATAATTAACATTTGAATTATGGACTGCGCCTCAAATCCGAGTTGAGAAAAAATAAAGTAAATCATATTCCAGGAGATTTACAGCAGTGTGAAAGACAAATGAGAAATATTAAAAACATTACTCAAAAAACCTGTTGTTTTTAGATTTTTTTCAATATTTAAACATCCAGCACACAGTTATATGCTTATTTTACAAATTTCCTGTTTAATTCTTGGATAAATTTAAAAATTCAATTCAGTTTCGAAATACATCAACCTTCCCCTTTCTGAAAAAAAACCCGATAAAAACTTAAATTTGAACACAACAGTGTACTGGAAATCCAAGAAGTTTTAGATTAATTCGTCGATAGTGTTTTAGTGAATCTATTGGTAGTTTTAGTTTAACCGCCGGATGGTTCCATACAATATTCTTTTTTTTTTCTTAACGATTACACATTTCAATCACTTGTGACGAAATGCTCTCGCCCAAGAATGAAGTAAGAACGAATTCACAAATTCAGCTGACAAGCAAGTAGCAACGCTGCGAAAATTTCACAAATAACTAGTAACTAGTAGCAGGAGTGCCAATCACAGCATCAGATAGCGAGTAACAGGGGCAGAATTCACTCGGTAAAAGTAAATACGGCGCCGTGTCACATCACGAAGGGCATGCTGGGTAGCAGTGACAGAAAGGGTAGCGAATAACGTGCATGCTGTTGGCTGTTACAATCGATGTAACTTAAGGTTTTCAGTAGCAGGCGCTACCTGTGATTTTTCGATAACTGTGATCAAATCACAGGTAGTGAAATACCGCTCATCTCCCTATATGATTACGTTTTTATTTGGTCGCTGAAAAGGAAGATTTTCTAAAGAAAAACTTAAAGACGTCCAAATAAATTGAACAAACACGTCATACTTTGTATGACACTTTCAGAATAAGGAAAATATTTCACCTTCCAAAGACGCAAATGAAGTAAGCACAATATAGGGTCGTAGTGGATTTGAAAACATTATTATTAAGCAAATTATTTAAGTGAAATATTAGGCTTCAAAGTAGGATTGTTGTGTGTAACGCTTCGACAAAGTAATCAACCAAAGTTAATTCCCACTATTATATATAAAAAGCTTACATTAATATAATGTATGTTATTTATGTATTTCTAACAGCAAATAAAGCAAACTTCGTGAAGCTTGAAATACCTATATATGTACAAACAACTGCCACTAAATTAGAAACGTGTATTCAGTGTGCGGTTGGACCTGCTTTAGCGCGAGTTAGACTACGTATGCGGCTTTGCATTGATACCACAATTTGTTGTGCATTTACGCTTTCCACACACCTGACGTTCACAGAGTATCCGTTAAATTGCTCAAATTTGGCTCAAGGGTAAATTTGATCCCGAATCTGTTTTGTACATGTATTAACTATTCTCAATGGGGTTCAGATCAGGGCATTGTGGTGGACAGGGAATACAGTGTAAGTTACTGTCATTCTCGCTGGACCAGTGCTGAACACACCTTGTACGATGAATTCTCATTCTTGAAACAACTGTTGTCACATGCAAGATGAGAAATCAATACTGCAAAATGGAATTGATCGTCAACAATGATCAGATAATCCTTGGAGGACAATTGACCTTCCAGGAATACCAGGAATCTCGGTCCCTACGAACAGAACATGACCAAACCATGACATCATCTGTAGAAATTTGAGTTGTTTCCACACGACAAGTATGTTTATTGTTTCATGGATCACCCGCCAATCGCTCTTTATCCGTCAACAGGAAACAATGAATACTGCTTCTCTTCCGTACACATGATTTTTTTCATGTCTTCCAGTATCCAGTGACGGTGTTCCTCACACCACTTCAGACGAAATTTCCGAATCTTTGCAGAAATCAGTAATTTCTCTATAGGCACACGACTGACCCTATCTATCCTCGTGAAATCCCTGCGCATATTTCGCATAGTTGTGGACCGAGAAAAGCCGCCACTTGTTGAACGTCGAAAATTTTGTATCTCTGTGAAAGGTTTCTAAGACGACGGTGATTATGTTCCTAAGAGATCATCCTCGCGTCACAGTTAGGGCTTTTAGTAAAACAATGTAGTTTATGTTTCTACTAATTATGTAAAGACCCGGAGTATCTCACCTTTTGGAAAACTAGTCATATCTGCTGTTTGCAAAATTCGTCACTCCAGACAGACGGGACCTCACAGTACGCAGTTTATCGAACTCCGAAATATCTTTTTTTTTCCTTTTGTGATCAACACTAATGACGATTACTGACCTGGAGCAGTCTTAAAGCAGTTACCTAGATCACAGGGTAAGGCAGGCCCTGTATGTATTTCGCGCATACGCTGCATCAATGACCCTTACGTACATCTGCATGGATGTTTCTAAGCCAATCGCAGGTGTATGCATGCAGGTGAGTTGCGCCTCCAATGAACAAAATTTCGCATTTGTAGCCTTTAGTAAGGTAATCTTTTCAGATATTGTGAAAATTAAAGTGGTGATGAACGTTGTTTAAACCCAGCCGGTCGTTTAAATTATTTCGCGATGACACTAATAGATTGTCTGATGATTTGTTACAGGGTTACTATGTAAAAAAAGTTATTTAAGAAAAATACAGTTAATGTGTAATTATAAAGTAATATCTTTGTAGACGTTTTGTAATATGGTTACAATCAGTTGAACACGTTATAAATATACAGAAGGTGCCACTTGAACACTTTACCAACATTAAAAAAACTCAGGCAATTAAAGCTAAATCAACAGAATTTAAGTTTCGTAATTGCTCCGATTTCTGCTTACCTCAGTGTACTCGTAATTTTAATACTCCATATCAAAACACGTCTCTCTCAATATTTTACTTTTTTAGAATGAATACAATTCCACAGTATATTTTGTACAGGTTATTCTATTAGATGTACATGAAACAGAGCTTTAAAAAATAAACTGAATCGAACCTTTTCTTTGCAGATCTGGCACAATGCACTCATTTTTTCCTCAGTAAAATTTTGTTTAACGAGATTATAGCCAGTGTTTAGTTGAAAGGTCTGATAACTATCTGTGTAGCATCGACATGTGTGCTATGTGCCTTATTATTTTTTAATACATCTATCCTCCTAGGTTATATCATGCAGTTTTAAAAATGAATGGTTTGCTGTAACGATGCTGTGAACTAGACTCTCTGTAGCCATTGTTCAACGAACACCTTTTCACAAAACCAGTGAAAATAATGCAAAGTAGCAAAACAAAGAAAACTATCGTGCGTCATTAGATTGATGTGCACCATCGTGCGCAAACCATAAGTATTTTTCACACACTGACTATCTGCAACATTACAATATATGGAGATAGTGCCCATTTGTAAAATAAAAAAACTCGGATGGACTCGAGTTGCTTCGAGACACTTTCACCACATGCATTAAGTTCAGATTCTATATAGTAACGTGCTGTTTTCTTCTGCTGGTTTTCATTTTGTGCGCAGCTGTACAGTTACTGACTTCCGTGTGCTCTTGTCCATCATTTACCTCACGGTACGTACTTTTATTGTTCGCAAAATATATTTTTCGTTCAATATTTCATGTAAACAATTTGTCGAAATTTAGGAAAACGTCAAAATGCATCTTAGAAGAATCACATCTGACTCACACACGAAGAAAATGAATCCGTTAGTAATATTAAAATTCGGGGTTCTGTGGGATATGAAAAAGTCTTGAAATGCGGAGCAGAAGTATGAATATCAAAACCAAATGCAACTGGTCATGTGTGCTATGAATCCAAAAATAGTTTAAGTGGAATGTTTTATTCTTTAAATTATATTCTACAATAACACAACTTTCAAACTATATCTTTATCTGTGAATTATCGTAAGTTCATGAGGCAATTAAGAAATCAACTAAGCCTAATGAAAGGCGATCCATTTATTAACAGGAATGACATCCCTCAACTAAAACAAAATGTTACGTTTTACTTTATATATATATTTTTATAAGATATTACTAAACATTTCTTTGATTTTTACTTTCTGTAGTATTCTCTATTTCATTTGGGTATGTAATCCCATAAGTACAAAAATCGTATCCAATAAAAATGTTCCGTATCAGTAAAATATGAGTCGAGTAGATTTTCAAAATCGAAGTATGCTGTGCAAACCTTTTAAGGTGTTAAGTTCATCATATTGTACAAGAAGTTCAAACCTGTAAGCAAACGTTATAAAAATGTAATAAAAATTTGATATAACTGAGTAGATACAAACGTTATAGGGTAGAACACCCGTGAATCTTCCTTTGTGTTTTCATTTATTTATTAATAACTTAATTTCATTTATTTGAAACTTCTCATTGTTAAGAGCAGCTAGTAATTCATATTCCTAAAATTATGCTTTATTTTCATCTCTGCGTGTTTCTGTTAATTCATTCATCACACTTTTACATCTGAGTCCTGTTACAGTCAAATATAATATTGTTACCTCAATTACTGTCAAATATTACGTCAAATCTCGATTTCACTGTCAGCAGAATTTCAAGATCGCATACTGTAGAAATGGATATTATCTAGAATATCATTCTTACAACATTTTTCAAGGAAAAACGATCGATAATATTCTAACAGAATTTCTCTTCATGTGTCATAAGTTTTAAAATTTCTGATGAATATAAATGGAATAAAATGCTATAAATTTCATCTAAATCAGCCATATGTTTATGTCTTTGTTTTCTTATAAATAGAAAAACTTTATTTCCATCGAAGTAAAAATTCATAAATATGAAATTCCTTTTTCACTCCAGCTGTAAGTCATTTTTTTTATCGTTTAAAGCACGGTTTAACGATTTGAGAAGAAAGAAGATTAAAGTGTACGTAATGAAGCTTTAATTTGACAAAACAGTGGAAAATACATACACAGAATCATACTTATCGTTTAAAAAAATCTGGTCAAATTTCACACTATATTTTCAACCAACGCTCATATTTTAGACAAACCAGGAGAATTTGTTATCAGTGTCCTTTGCTTAAGTTCTATCTCGTTTTTGCAGATGTTTTCAGATAGCTTTTTTCTCTCTTATTTATTTTGCAATTGTGTGGCGTTTCAATTTTACTTCCTCATTTGATAAAACTTGTAATTCAGCGATTTATTTCTCTTTTCAAGCATCCGAGTTTCGGTGGAGAAATGCCTCATATAATGAAATGGTATAGATGATTCGAAACATCACAGCATTTTTTGCCGTTTCAGTGCGCAAGGTTCTTTATATAAGAAATACCCATGTGATAATCACATACGCTTGTTCTTTGCGTGGCAGAATAACCAAAGTGTTTGTGGTTGGTGGGTTGTAAATCGTTTACCTTTTCTTTTCTCTTTGCATTTTTATTTTTGTTGTTTTTTACAACTTCCTAAACTATAGTACGTTAGCTTTAAATATTTTCCGTAAAAACAATTTTATGAAATTGATTTTCTTGATACTATATTTAACAGTATGTGTTCTATAAACTCAGCTCTCTTCCCAATCGAGATTTCATGTAATATTCAACATTAATTCAGCCGCAAACCTGTTATTGATGTCATAGGTAAAATAATGTGTTGGAAAAAAGTAATGTCCGACGACGAAATATCCGAAGTCGGAACCCCGGACAAGGAACAACTGAGATTGCGCAGCACACAAGCTTCATTGACATCAGCTGGTAGTTAATCTAAGTCAGTGGCAGTTACCTGTCAGAAGGCGAAGAGCGTAAGCGCCAGCCAACATGAAAGTGGACAAAGAGCACATCCGCCATTGAATTCTGCATGAGTTTCGTCGCGAACAGGAATTATTAGATACAAAAGAAAATATCTTTTTTTTCAAAGACATGAATATTTTACCAGCAATTGTAAATATGATAAAGCCGGAAAAAAAAAAAAAAAAAAAAAAAGAGTTGACTGCGGCTAAACTCTTTTGAGAAATCAGTACGGGCGCTTGTTAAAACATATAAAATAAAGGAAGGAAGATCTCACTGATTTTTGACAATGGTACAGCGCACCCTAAAATCAGAAACTTAGAAGCAATTCTAAAGGAATTTCATTCACCTAACGTCACATCAGAGACTCAGCCTCTCGCTCAAGGCGACATTCACAGATTCAAAAAACACGACAGGAAAATGCTCATCAAACTTATATGATCAGGCATAAATCTAGACTGAAACAGATTATATTTATGGCATATGGCTTATTATTTTTATACACATAGTTATATCATCATCATCATCATCATCATCATTGTCAACCATTATCAATCCACTGCTGGACGAAGGTCTCCCCAAGTTTCCTCCACAACGGTCTGTCTTGTGCCAGTCTCCTCCATGTCACCCCTGCATACTTTCGAATTTCATCCACCCATCTCCCATGTGGTCTTCTTCTGGGTCTTTTCCTGTCCCTTGGAATCCAATCTAAAATTTCGGCTGTCCATCGATGATCTGTCCTTCTGGCAGTATGTCCAGCCCATTGCCATTTCAGGGATTTAACTCTGATCATGATGTCTTCCACTCTTGTCATTTTTCGGATCCTCGAGTTCCTCTTCTTATCTCTCCTGGTTACACCAAGTATGCAACTCTCCATGCTTGTTTGAGTTGTCTGCAGCCTTTGTATGTCTCTTTTAGTTAAGGTCCACGTCTCTGCACCATACGTAAGCACTGGAAGGATGCATTGATCAAACACTTTTCTTTTAAGACATAATGGCATATTGCTCTTGAAAATTATGCTGTTTCTTCCAAAAGCTCTCCAGGCAAGTTTTGTACGCCGATTAATTTCTTCATCAATGTGACCCTCACTTGATATCTGCTGTCCAAGATAAACGTACGTGTCTGTTATCTCCAGCTTTTCTCCATCAATCGATAAATCTTCATTTCTTGTAAAAGCATTGAACATCACTTTTGTCTTCTGAAAGTTCATTTTTAATCCCACTTTTTACTCTTGTCAGCAAGTTCCTGGATCATACTCTGCAGCTCTGATGGGGTAGTTGCAAAAATGACTACGTCATCATCAAAACGAAGTTGGGTTAGATAATCTCCATTAATCTTTATCCCTTTGTTTTCCCAGCTCAGCGACTGAAAAACACCCTCCAATGTGGCATTAGAGAGCTTCGGAGATATGGTGTCACCTTGTCTCACTCACTTCCCAATTTTTATGTGTGTTGTATTTTCAAACAGCCTAATCTTTGCACTTGCATTTTCATAGATGTTATTAATAATATTAATGTATGCATCTTCAATACCGCAGGTTTTCAGAGCCATTGTAACTGCTGATGGTTTCACCGAATCAAAGGCTTTTTTCATAATCGATAAAAGCCATGCACAATGGAAGTTCATATTCCCTCGCTCTTTCAATTAGTTCTCTCAGTACGTGGATATGATCTATTGTGCTGTAGCCACTCCTGAATTCAGCTTGTTCTCTCGGTTGAGCCATGTACAGTGTTACCTTCAAGCGGTGTGAAAGAACTTTAGTGAAGATTTTATAAACTACTGATAGAAGGCTGATAGGTCTGTAGTTTCCGAGATCCTCAATGTCACCTTTCTTATGTAGCAGGGTCATTGTAGCGGTGTTCCAATCCTCAGGAATCTTTCCTTCATTAAGGCATCGAGTGAAAATTTGGGCGAGTACTGTTTTGATTTCTCCACTTGCTTCTTGTATGATGTCTACAGTAATTCCATCTTCTCCTGGAGCTTTTCCCCGCTACATGTTCTTGATTGCATGTGCAACTTCTGCTGGAAGGACTGGAGGAACTCTGGTACTGGTATCTTTCATGATGTCTGGAGTGCATGTATCATCCCTTTTATATAATTTGGAGTAGAAATCTTTCACTCTTGTCAAAATTTCGCCTCTATTTCTTGTTACAGAACCATCTTCTTTTCTCTGTGCCCTAATCTGTTTTCTTCCCTAACTGAGATGACCCTTTGCTATCTTTAGGCTTTGGTTGTTTTCTATTGCTTTCCTTACTAGTTCACATTTGAATTTCCTTACGTCTTCAGTGATACTTTTTGTACTGTCTTGCATAGCTCTATATATTCCACTTTGGAAGTCACACCTTCTTTAGTTGTCCTCATCTCTCTTCTTTTTTGCATCAACATTTTGGTTTTTCCTGATAATTTGTTCACATGTAACTTGTTCTTAGACCCAGCTAATTTTGTTCCTGTTTCCTGAAGAGCTTTGGTTACTTTTCTGTTTACTTCAGAAATATCCGCTTCTTCCGACTTTAGGCCTTCTAAAGCAGAGAATCTGTTCTTCAGTTCCAACTTGAAGGTATTATGGTGTTTTTTAAGGTTGGTTATGTCAATAGATTTTGTTTGTCTTATGAGCTTGCCGCGTTCAAGTTTAGTGTTGAGGTGCATCTTACATCTCACCAATCTATGGTCACTACCTGTGTTGAACTTGTTTAGCACACTGCAGTTTTCTATGACGAATTTTTTGTTACACATAATAAAATTAATTTAACTGGTCTTCCCATTTGGATGTCTCCATGTCCATTTCCTGTGTGGCTTTTTCTTGAAGAAGGAGTTCCCACATTGGAGGGTGTTTTTCAGTCGCTGAGCTGGGAAAACAAAGGGATAAAGATTAATGGAGATTATTTAACCCACCTTCGTTTTGCTGATGACGTAGTCATTTTTGCAACTACCCCATCAGAGCTGCAGAGTATGATCCAGGAACTTGCTGACAAGAGTAAAGAAGTGGGATTAAAAATGAACTTTCAGAAGACAAAAGTGATGTTCAATGCTTTTACAAGAAATAAAGATTTATCGATTGATGGAGAAAAGCTGGAGATAACAGACACGTACGTTTATCTTGGACAGCAGATATCAAGTGAGGGTCACATTGATGAAGAAATTAATCGGCGTACAAAACTTGCCTGGAGAGCTTTTGGAAGAAACAGCATAATTTTCAAGAGCAATATGCCATTATGTCTTAAAAGAAAAGTGTTTGATCAATGCATCCTTCCAGTGCTTACGTATGGTGCAGAGACGTGGACCTTAACTAAAAGAGACATACAAAGGCTGCAGACAACTCAAACAAGCATGGAGAGTTGCATACTTGGTGTAACCAGGAGAGATAAGAAGAGGAACTCGTGGATCCGAAAAATGACAAGAGTGGAAGACATCATGATCAGAGTTATATCCCTGAAATGGCAATGGGCTGGACATACTGCCAGAAGGACAGATCATCGATGGACAGCCGAAATTTTAGATTGGATTCCAAGGGACAGGAAAAGACCCAGAAGAAGACCACATGGGAGATTGGTGGATGAAATTCGAAAGTATGCAGGGGTGACATGGAGGAGACTGCCACAAGACAGACCGTTGTGGAGGAAACTTGGGGAGACCTTCGTCCAGCAGTGGATTGATAATGGTTGACAATGATGATGATGATGATATATATTTAAGTCATGACCTCCGCAGAGTTATATTACCTAGCTTTAGTTAACAATTTAGCTTGCATCCATAACTTTCCTGGCCCGACCCATGCTCTTCATCTGTTACTATTAAACAGAAAGAAGAAGATTATAGAAAACACAAGTTGTGAGAGTGACATAATAATTAGAAATAATGTTCAGCAATAACAAGTTGCCAAGTTCGCCTGAGAGAGAATTTAAACCTGAATAGCAATACAAAAGTATTACAAATTCTTAACATTGCAATTAAAAAAGGAAATATTAATTTTTTAAAGCTGAGATTCTTGAAAGAAAACTGGATAATGAAACCCCTACTCCACAACTTCTGATAACACAAAAACGAGAATAAAATAAATACAATAATTAACTAAAGAAATGCTTTGTGAAGGTTATATGACATAAACAATTAGTTGCAATATGTAAAAAGTATTGCAGAAGTGCTTTAAGTGCATAATTAAGTAGTTATTAAGAACTTAACTACTTTGAAAACACAGCGCAAATTACAAGAACTATAAATAATGAATGGCCAGCTTCTTGGCCTAAGTACGCTAAAAACGCGCAAAGTTACCAAGAAAAGAAAGAGTTAAAATCCGCAAAAAGTTAATAAACTTGCCAGTGCCTAAATGCTTAAAGCAAAAAAACAGAGAAAAAAGTACAAGAAGTACAAACATTGAACTTGGAAAACCTAAAACCCAAAGACAATGAAGAGAGCTTACCTCTTATGCAACTGAACTTCCTCCACACTTGAGGAAACATGGCCGACCTTTTCACCCAAACTTTCAAACACCCCTGCCACTCCCTAGTCGCTGGGGGGCAGTGTGGGTGGGGCTGAAGGCCTCCACTCACTGAAAAATCCCACTCGCGGAGATTTTAACCAGAGCAAAAATATAATTAAGATTGTGGACCTGTATGATCAGAAAGAGCAGAATTAACTCTCCAGAATACATGAGAAATATTATGAAATACACAAGTAGTGTATTTAATAATCTTTGCATGTATTTAATCACCTTAGTGAGCTTCTGTAGACTATTCAGAATCCTATTAATTTAAATGTTAGTTTTACTATTTTTAGTATAGCTATTCTTGTGAGTGAATAACTAGTTTTCTTTTATATTTGTTTTTATTTTCTTTTATAAAGAGATTTTTAAGCTTTTTTTGTGATTTTGTCTATATTATTTATTTTTTTATTTTTAATAGGACCTTCATATACATACCACTAAGGTTCCTTTTAGTAGTTAATAGGCATCCTCTAGCCAACTTCCAAAAGGCTTTCATTGGTCAGAATCATATTATTAACTGTGTGGAAAATTAAAGCAGATCTGCCAACCTCACTCTATTATTCAGAATAATTTTTCTTAAAGTTCTTTTGATGAAAGAAGTAGGAATTGTGTTCTCTAGAAAACTGTCTAATAGTATACTAATGTGGTAATTGAAGTCCAAATTGTTGCTGCAAATTCTTGAAATTCTAAGCACCTGGGAAATTAGTACATTCTCAATTACTTTGGTTGATATGTTATTATTCCAGTGCAGATATTTAATTACTCTAAAAGGAAAATTAAGTCTTTTATATATATATATTATTACACATATGGCTTATTATTTTATAGCATGAAACAAATAAGCCATACGTGATAGCTATTGTAGCTGTGATTTACACTGGCGGAAAGTGAAAAAAGGAACACCAAGAAGGAAATGTCGGACGATCAGGAAATTTACATACGTTAATGGGGTCGAGTTTACGTAGGGGTGATATTAATTTCGGTACCAACCGGTAAGCGCTTACACCACAGCGCGGCATAATATGCAAATTATCGTCGGTGGTATTTAAGGAGTACGGCGAAGTGAATGTAATCAGTCGTCGGCGTACGGACACATGCGAAGACCCTGAAGAAGCTGCAATGCCTGGACATGGAAGACGTGTACGAATTAAGCAGTTATCAGACTTTTAGCGAGGTCGTCTAGTCAGACGCTGCGAGGTCGGGTGGTCGTATCGACGTATTGCGGAGCGAACTGGACGGGAAGTATCGATGGTGGTACAATGGTGGCGTAGATGGTCCGAGGAACATTCCCACACGAGAAGACGTGGAATCGGGAGTCACAGCCGGACTAATGAGCGGACCGATCGAAGCATAAGAAGAGCCGCGTTGTCAAGCAGAGCATCCACTACGACGCAAATCCGAGCTGCCGTTGCACCTGAGGTGACTGTGCGTACAATCCGCAACCGTCTACTGGATGACGGACTACCTGCACGTGTGCCTCTGGCATGTGTACCTCTGACTCCAGCCCACCGTCAGGAACGGCTGCAGTGGTGTCACCAACGTCTGCACTGGAGAACGCTATGGCGATCTGGCGTGTTCCACGATGAAAGTAGATTCTGCTTGGGAGACTCCGATGGCCGTATGCATGTTCGCAGACGCACAGGGGAGCGTCTCCACCCTTCTTGTATCCTCCAGCGACACACAGGGCCTTCACCTGGTCTCCTGGTGTGGGGAGCGATCAGCTATCACTCCCGTACACAACTAGTGTTTGTACCGGGTACGTTAAACCGCACCTCCTACATCAACAACATCATTCACCCCGTTGTTGTGCCATTTGTAAGGTCGGTCCATCGTGGTGTTTTCCAGCAATGATAACGCACGCCCACACACGGCACTTGCAACGCAACATGCACTTCAGGGTGTGAGACTAATTCCATGGCCTGCACGTTCACCGGATTTTTCCCCCATTGCGCACGAGTGGGATTTAATGGGACAACAACTTATCTGGTCTCCACGGCCAGCCACGACGAGCCCAGATTTACGCGTCCAGGTTGAGGATGCTTGGAACTCAATACCCCAAGCTTACATCCAACATCTGTACGACAGACTCCATGCCAGAATTGCACATTGTGACGCAGGTCATGGCGGTTCAACCTCGTACTAACCATGTTACATGGAAATGTTATTTTTCAGTTTACCAGCAAATACAGCTGTATTTTGCTATAATGTTTTTATTACGTAATCCTCTGTATTCCGTTATTATGCTGTATAAATTTCGCTGGTATCAGACGTCTACTTCTTGGTGTTCTTTTTCACTTTTCGCCAGTGTATTTGCTGCATGCAGCGTGGCAAGCGGTAAGACAGGAAATGATTGCCAATTGTTTTCATCGTGTAAGATAGAGAAAGAGAAAAATGGGCCTTTCTCCTGGACTGGTTTTAGTGAGCATTTAACGGGACGGAATATTTGAGCCATGCATAATAGCGACTAAAGATAAAATAACGAATTCATGCAGATACTCATAGAAAAGGCACATTTCGACAAGATTAAAAATTTGTTGAATACGGTAGTGTGGATGCAATCGTTTGATGATCAGAGGAGCAACTCGCAGAAGAGAAACTAACAAATCAAACACAAATGCATACAAAAGCTAAAAAAATTTGGATGGCACTTAAAAAAACATTTATTGATAAAGAATTAATTGCACATTTCTGACAATTATTGCCGTTGTTCATATTTGCCGTTCACAGCTAGTAGTTTATTAAGTGTTTCATAAATTACCTACATAAAATTTACATGTGATTATAAAACACACACACAACACAACCATAAATCCCCTTAGTGAAACAACTTCGTTTTTCTCTCCCACGCTTTGCTCCTCCTCTGGTCTTGATGCAACATGGGACATTTCTCACGGGTGCCTGCTGACCTTGACCGAATCAGTTGTCTTAGCGCTATCTTTAAATTTCTATTTATAGCTGAACTCTTTCTGTACTCCCAACAGTTTCTACATTAGGAAATAGTTTGCTTTTACACCGTGTACGAGAGCTGTTGTGGATGGTACAGGGTGACCCACTCGCTATTGACTCCGGAGTTTTCCTAATAACTTTTGAAAGAAGACGTGCACGAAGTTTAAGTTCTGGAAAGAGGGACGGGAAAGCGTGAGAAAGAATCGCCGTAGGAGAGAGACTGTTAATCTTTTCAAATACAGGTGACACTGCGGAACGCCTGGTACGTCATTTGTGGGCAGACGCGAAACGCACGGCCATCCGAGATCAGTCTAGCATTAGCAACGGTCGTGTGCACCTCGCAGACTGGAGTGTGGTGCTTTGTATCCCTGCTTCCGTTGAAACATGAATCGGTACACAATTAAGCAACGTGTTTTTCTGGTCCGGACCTATTAGATAACTGAATCTATTAAGACGTGCCAAACCCAATTCCTGGCGAAATTTAGAGGTCGAAAAACACCAGCAAAGTTCTGCATTCAGCATCTTGTGAAAAAACTGGAAACGACGGAAACGTTGCTGAATGTGCACAGCGGATGTCAGCCGAAGATGTCCCAGACAATAGTGGAGGACGTTACACAAGTAATGCTGCCCTCTCCGACAAAGTTCTTGCGGAACCGGGGACAAGAATTGGGAACGTCCAACAGCACATGCCAAAGGCCTACCAAAGCCGGCAAGCTTTGTCCACACCACATCACAGTTGTGCAGGAATTGCAAATTACAGATCATGCAAAGAGAGTCACGCCCTGTATGTGGTTTCAAGACTCCGTCGCTAGAAATCGAAACACACTGGACAAAACGTGGTTTAAGAAATAAAACGTGGTTCCACCTCAGTGGATATGTCAATTCCCAAAACATTCGTGTTTGAGCGAGTGCAAATTCGCACGCGCTGCATGAGAAACCTCTTCATGCGGAAAAACTGGGGATCTTCTGTGCTGTCTCCCTGTGGAACATTATCGGACCAATGTTTTCCCACACAACGGGGAATACCGCTGTGTACATAGACATCTTCACTGCTCTTGTCGATCAACTGGAATACGAAGAGCTCCCTATCGGTTACTTTCAACAAGACGGGACAGCGTGCCACACTTCCAAAACGAGCATAGCTCTAGTCAAGTCTTTTCTTCCCAGACCGTGTCATCCCAAGGGACGGCGGCTACCGATATTTCCTAACCTTTCACCCATTGATTTGTTCCTGTGAAGCATGTTCAAAGGTACAGTGTACCGGAAGGAGCCACAGACTCTAGTGGCACTGGAAAACAACACCCACCGAAAACGGAGCGTGTGACTGCCTAACACCTGGTGCGAACCTTCCATAACATGGAGTGTCGTGTTTAGGCAAGTCTGCATGTCGACACCGTCGACTTCCTGCACTTCATTTTACAGCATCATTCAACCCATGGACCAAGGTAAGTACAGTAAACCTTTAATTACATGTCCACATTTGCATCAGTTGGTTATTTCGCAAGTTATCCGTAAAAAGCCGGGCCAATGGCGAGTAGGACAACCTTTATAATATTGAATATCAATAATGACACTTGTGAGAATTGTGGTATTTTTGCACACGCATCGTCATTCTTAGCCTCATTTATACTTGTAGAAACATTTTCAGAACATTCGGGACTTCTCGTAAAGAAGTCGCGAGAATTTACGATATAGTAGGTGGGTGATGTCGATCACAAATTTGCAATGACGCATATTTTACGACGCGAACGACGATCTATGAATACAATAAATTTGAATAGATATTTTAAACAATTCAATATTAAAAAGGTTGTGTAATGTAAAAAATATACTGCAAATACGCGATAGCTAACTAACCCAAGCAATAGCTAACTAACCCAAGCAATAGCTAACTAACCCAAGTAACAATTGTGGTGTTTTTGCACTTCCTGGTAAAATGATTGGAAGGGTGAGCAATAAAATGTGATACGGAAAAGGGGGTCATAAATACGAAAAGGTTGAGAAACAGTGATTTACGGTAACATGGATGTATGAACTTATCCGTCGTAAAGGACTTTCGAAACTGATCCTGTAAATGACTGATGGTTCAAATTCTAACTGAATTTATTGAAGTAATCTCTGTGACACCAATCCCCGGTGCCTCACTAGGAAACTTTGTTATTTCAAAAGACATGGTTCTTAGATATGTTATTAGGTCGAGTTATTTCGGATACGAGTTGCTGTTGAAGGGAGAAACGACATTACTGAGGAAACTAAGGAGCGAGCGGCTTGAGTCGTCAATTCTTCGTACCAGATTCACGTTTTCAAGGATTGTAGAGAAAAATATGATGGAAATGTTTTTCAATACTTGTAATATCAATTTTCCAAATCTCTATATTTTTCAGAGATCTCTTGTTTCCTGTTTTATGAATCAATTTTGAAAACAAAATAAAGTAACAACTTTCTAATAAAGAGGCATAGGGTCATTGCTGAAAACAAACGTATTATTGCACTACGTAGTTCACAGAAATTTACATTTGCAAACATTTAATATCAGCGCAAATGTAAAGGCTCAAACATCCAACGATTTAAAAGCTAGCCTTTCGATTTTAAGCGCTTCAAATAGTTTCGTTAACGGGCTGAACAAGCGAGAGATTTACTCTATGAATACATACACTCTACAACTTTATCCTTCTGAAGGATAAAGTTGTAGAAGTTGAAAATTCCTCTGACAGAGCTGCACGACTCGTTATCCAACTCTCTAGAAGATACCAGGCTCAGATTATTCAAACTTATGCACCCACCACAAGACATCCTGAAGAAGAAATTGAAGAATTTTATGAGGAAATTCGTCATCTAAATAATAAAAGTAAGCAGCACTTAAAGATAATTATGGGAGTTTTCAATGCAAAAATAGGGCAACGGCAACAGAATAAAACTTCAGTAGGTAAATTCGGTCACAGCAACAAAAACCAGCGTGGAAATACTCTCGTAGAGTTTGCAGAGGCAGAAGGGTTTTTCATCTTGAACTCCTTTTTCAAGAAAAAGTCACACAGGAAATGGACATGGAGACATCCAAATGGGACGACAAGTGAAATTGATTTTATTATGTGTAACAAAAAATTCGTCATAGAAGACTGCAGTGTGCTAAACAAGTTCAACACAGGCAGTGACCATAGATTGGTGAGATGTAAGATGCACCTCAACACTAAACTCGAATTTTTCCAAGCTCATAAGACAAACAAAATGTATTGACATAACCAACCTTAAAAAACACCATAATGCCTTCAAATTGGAACTGAAGAACAGATTCTCTGCTTTAGAAGGCCTAACATCGGAAGAAGTGGATATTTCTGAAGTTAACAGAAAAGTAACCAAAGCTCTTATGGAAACAGCAACAAAATTAGCTGGGTCTAAGAACAAGTTGCCTGTGAACACATTATCAGGAATAACCAAAATGTTGATGCAAAAAAGAAGAGAGATGAGGACAACTAAAGAAGATGTGACTTCCAAAGTGAAATCTATAGAGCTATGCAAGACAGTACGAAAAATTGTCACTGCAGACGTAAGGAAATTCAACTGTGAACTAGTGAGGAAAGCAATTTAAAACAACCAAAGCCAAAAGATAGCAAAGGAACATTTCAGTAAGAGAAAAAAACAGATTATGGCACTGAGAAAAGAAGATGGTTCTGTAACAAGAAATAGAGCCGAAATTTTGACAAGAGTGAAAGATTTCTACTCCAAATTATATGAAAAGGATGATACTTGTACTCCAGACATCATGAAATGTACCAGTACCAGAGTTCTTCCAGTCCTTCCAGCAGAAGTTGCACATGCAATCAAGAACATGAAGCGGGGGAAAGCTCCAAGAGAAGATGGAATTACTGTAGACATCTTACAAGAAGCCAGTGGAGAAATCGAAACAGTACTCGCCCAAACATTCACTCGATGCCTTAATGAGTGGAAGATTTCTGAGGATTGGAACAGCGCTACAATGATCCTTCTACATACAAAAGGAGACATTGAGGATCTCGGGAACTACAGACCTGTCAGTGGTTTATAAAATCTTCGCTAAAGTTATTTTACACCGCTTGAAGGTGACACTGGATATGTCTCATCCGAGAGAACAAGCTGGATTCTGGAGTGGCTACAGCACAATAGATCCTATCCACGTACTGTTAGAACTAATTGAAAGAGCGGGGGAATATGAACTTCCACTGTGCATGGCTTTTATCGATTATGAAAAAGCCTTTGATTCGGTGAAACCATCAGCAGTTACAATGGCTCTGAAATCCTGCGGTATTGAAGATGGGTACATTAATTTTATTAATAACATCTATGAAAATGCAAGTGCAAAGATTCGTCGGTTTGAAATAACAACACACATAAAAATTGGAAAGGGAGTGAGACAAGGTGACACCATATCTCCGAAGCTGCTTAATGCCACATTGGAAAAGGTCTTTTAACCACTGAACTGGGAAAACAAAGGGATAAAGATTAATGGAGATTATCTAATCCCCCTTCGTTTTGCTAATGACTTAGTCATTTTTGCAACTACCCCATCGGATCTGCAGAGTATGATCCAGGAACTTGCTGACAAGAGTAAAGAAGTGGGATTAAAAATGAACTTTCAGAAGACAAAAGTGATGTTCAATGCTTTTACAAGAAATGAAGGTTTATCGATTTCTGGAGAAAAGCTGGAGATAGCAGACACGTACGTTTATCTTGGACAGCAGATATCAAGTGAGGGTCACATTGATGAAGAAATTAATCGGCGTTCAAAACTTGCTTGGAGAGCTTTTGGAAGAAACATAATTTTCAAGAGCAATATGCCATTATGTCTTAAAAGAAAAGTTTTTGATCAATGCATCCTTCCAGTGCTTACGTATGGTGCAGAGACGTGGACCTTACCTAAAGGAGACATACAAAGGCTGCAGAAAACTCAAAGAGGCATGGAGAGGTGCATGCTTGGTGTAACGAGGAGAGATAAGAAGAGGAACTCGTGGATCCGAAAAATGACAAGAGTGGAAGACATCATGATCAGAGTTAAATCCCTGAAATGGCAATGTGCTGTACATACTGCCAGAAGGACAGACCATCGATGGACAGCCGAAATTTTAGATTGGATTCCAAGGGACAGGAAAAGACCCAGAAGAAGACCACATAGAAGATGGGTGGATGAAATTCAAAAGTATGCGGGAGTTGCATGGAAGAGACTGGCACAAGACAGACCGTTGTGGAGGAAACTTGGGGAGACCTTCTTCCAGCAGTGGATTGATAATGATTGACAATGAGATGATGATGATATACACTCACGATCAACGATATTTGCGCAACTTGAAGAAACCATGTCACAACCGCGAAACTTTGCAAATAGCTATAGGTGCGTGCTGGTATGCGAATAATTCACGTTTGGTGCGATTATACATGACCGCACACCCTGTGATGGCGCCAAGCACAAATCGGCAGCCTTATAAACCGACGTGTAGTCGATGTCCCATGAAAGCGAAAAGCACCGGCAGACGTAAGCAAAAGTACAGAGTGACAAGAATGCCGGGTAGATGCCAGAGACGTCGATCTACGCAACTTACGGACTTTGAGAGAGGCCTGATCATCGGCATAAAAACCGGAGGGTGTACGGCGCAGCGTATAGCCTGCCATCTGGATCGTTCTGACCATAGCCTGTCACCTGGATCGTTGTGATCATAGCCTGCCAACTGGATCGTTCTGACCATAGCCTGCCACCTGGATCGTTCTGATCATAGCCTTCCAACTGGATCGTTCTGACCATAGCCTGCCACCTGGATCGTTCTCACCATAGCCTGCCCCGGATCGTATCGCCAGCCACCTGGATCGTTCTGTCTAACTGTGGTGGTGGTAGCAATGAACACGTGACAGCACTGCCACACGGCGGAGCGGCTCCAGACGGACCAGGATTCCCCCCCCCGGTAGAGAGGATCGAAGGATCGTGCGTCAGGCACGAACGGATCCCAAGAGGACCCGGTCCACTACCCCGCACGTGTTGCGTCTCCTGTGTGCCCACGAAGCATTTTCCGAAGCCTCTCGAAAGCGAATCTGCGATCCGATTGCCTCTTACCTGTACTGCCGTTAATACCGGAACTTCGCCGGCTCCATGTGCAGTGGTTCCAGCCCAGAGTGACGTGGAACGCCACAGGCTGGCTACGTGTGATGTTTAGCGATCAGTGCCGCTTTGATTTTGGGACGTATGATTACCGTGTCAGGGCATGGAGGTCCCCGGGTCAACGGCATAATCCTAACCTCCTTATCGAGCACCACACCTCCTCCACGGCAGTCATTACGGTCTGGCGAGCCATTGCCTACCATAGCCGATCAGATGTAGTAGTGGTACGTTGATCAGTGACAGCCAGCGGCATGTGAATGAGATCCTACGGCCCCATGTGCTCCCTTTCCTGACCGGGATACCAGGTGCCCTATACCAGCAAGATACTGCCGCCCGCACGCCGCTAGGGTTGTCCAGGACTGCCTAAGTCATGTCCAGGCACTTCCATGGCATGCCTGCTCCCCGGACATTTCCCAAATGAAGGATGTGTGTGACCAGTAGAAACGCCATCTGCAGCCGTGCCGCACTATCCACATGTGTACTGAACACACCGTCAAACAGGTGTGAGCCAGTCTGCCGAAGGACAGCTGTTCACCTCCATGCCGTATCGTATTGTAGCATGTGTCGCCGCACGAGGCGGAGCGACGCGTTATTGAAGATGACCGGATTGCGTACTTCAGATTCCTCTGTCATTGTCCTGCAGCTCTGTTTTTGCCATCATGTGTATCATTCATTTGTATCATTACGTCCATAAAATTTCAGTTCAATCTGATGCTTCCTACTTGATGCGCAAATTTCATTGTCTGTGAGTGTGTACACCGCGTTAATTTTGGACACTAGTGCATTTCGTGTAAATAATGTCGCACAGCTCTATCGTATTTTGTTCATCGCTCACTTATGCCATAAACTTTTATATGTCGGAAATAAGTTCAAGCTCTTGTACAATAGCTTTGTCAAACACGACCTACCATCTTTCCAAACTGAAATTCCTACGTATGCTGGCTCCTCACGTGGTTATATCATTTCTCTTATGTTGTGTGTTGTGTATTCATATGTTACTGATATATTTATGTCTGAAACAACAGTCATTACTCTGTCGTACGGGTTTTGCACAACTTTTCACTTGTGCTCACTACGCTAGTTAGGAAACTAGTACACTCGCGTTCAGAACTTAAGGATGGACACGAGTGCTGCAGGTTATAGCCGCACAGTGAAACATCCAACCTTAAGGCGAGTTGTCTAACGCAAGCGGATCAGTAGAAAGACGATGCCTGTGAAAATTACCGAAATGTAATGTCGCAGGTTACATGACAGCACTGAAATGGATATAAGGATCATCTCGCAACAAGTCAGGAAACGGAAAGCGAAAGCGTGCGGCTTTATAAAGAGATTCAAGTGGTTTGTTAATGTGTCACAGACGAGAAAATGTCCACGCGGAGACATTTAGATATCTTTTCACGTCGTCAAATAATCGGAAAGCTGAAGGAGGGGAAAACCGTAACGAGTGCTGCCGACGAGTACAGCGTGACCCATAGAACTGTTTCACGTGCGTGGAAGACCTTCCGAATGACAGAAGCAGAAATATCGGCGGTTGTCGGCCAAGGAAAACAACAGCAAAAGATCACCGATATATGGTCCTACAGGCCAAACGTGATAGGCGGTAGACAGCTGGCATGATTGCAAAGCAGCTGCAGATCACCACAGGACGCGCCGTGTCGCGGTTCACTGTTGCCAGACGTCTGCATAAAGGTGGACTATTTGCCCGACGACCTCAACGTTGCATCCCAATAAAGCCTACCCTTCGGAGACATCGATTATAGTGGTGTAAGGACCTTGTTCAATACCTCAAATTCACTTTTCGTTCACTTGAAAAAATCCATTAGAAAACAGGGATTACATATTGCTGATGCTTGGACAAAATATAGTATGCTTTAACGAGCTCTAGTGGAAAACGAAGTTTATAATTTTATTCGTGTCTCTGGAAGTCCCGTCACTCCTAACTATGTACACCAGAAAATGTTCCTTAAATTAATTTCAGGAAAGAGCAATTTTTCATATAATAAATATCTATGATGTTTCGGTAGTTAACGTTGACTGAGTCACACTACGAAGATTTTATCTTTCTATATGTCAAACATTCCTTAATATGTTTAGTTTACATATTTTTATTGAAGGTTTAAGGACCACCGTGAGCAACACAATGGGGTATCAGCAGTGGCGAGTACCTAATTTAGGGTCACTGGCTCCAGCGAATGGAGATAGCCAGTGCCGTAAGACAAACACACATCCATGACTCACAGGGATTCGAAGCAGGACCCATCTGGGACGATATGTCATAAGCCATCGCTTGGGCCACTGCACCCCCGGGGTTGCAGTGTACATATACTTTAGTATGAAATTATTAGGAATCCCCTGTAACAGCCTGACACAGGTTATTTTTAACTGTATATGGAACTACGCTTTTAAGATGACTTCGCGAAAAGCCCCGTGCAGTTGTAACGTATACTCTATATTCACTTTCCTTTTGATTTTACTATCTCTGGTTATTTTATTTTTACTATGTAAATTATCTTCTTACTGAACGAAATATTATTTCACCCGCTGAATGAGATCTGGCAATGAGTGTAAGTCATGACGTGGTGGTAGCTAGTATATAGGCGCGTTCATCGAGACTTAGGAGAGCTTTGGTGTTGTTATGAGGAGAGCTTGTGGTCGTTAAGCGAGAGCGTGTATAATACGAGGAGAGACTATTCATTATTGTACTACAAGTGTTGTGTGTGCCTTAGTTGACCAAGAGTCGTGGAAATAAAGAAGTTTTCAGTAAGTCAGTCTTTCTCAATTCATAGTTTTTGTCAGACCTCTGTCTGGCTGTTAGGTTTATAACATTTATTTGATTCCTATAAATAACCAGCGTTGAGACTTTGTTTAAGTTCGTAATTAACTAGTAACAACACAGTTTTGAATTCATTATTTTGAAGCTTAGTACAAGTATATCATTAGCTAGCTGGTAGGAAGAGAATCATTCTTAATAATTAGCTCAGCGGAAAGTGAATAAAGCTAATTCATTATAATTGGCGCCGGAACTTTTCTCGAACACGAGATCCTGACGATTATTATCCATGTCTTCCTTACCTGAGACAACTTCAAATTTCCACCCTCCGGCAAGTCTCGAGGGTAATGGTGTTTTTTTGGACAATTTGCACGAAGCCTGTGGCTCTGACTTTGATATGAATGATCTACACGTACCCAGGCATTCTTCACCATTTCGTAATGCACCAGCTTCTTATTACTCTTGAGTCGCGGGTCGTACCTGAGGGAGTTCAATCCTCTCAGCGAAGCAGAATGCTTGCCCATTTCGTGCCGCATGCAGGGACAATTCATTTCAATGGTTTGGAGGGGTCCTTAAAGTTCCTCGAAGATCTGGAAGATCATTTTGATCTATATAATATTCCTGAAGACTGCAAAGTCCAAATTGCCGGCACTTGCTTGAGGGATACCGCTAAGACCTGGTATCGGCAGTGGAGATGGTCGAACCCGGATTCTCATTATGAGAATGTCCGTGCAGAATTCTTGGAGGTCTTTCCTTTCGGTCTCAGTCGAGCTAGCCTTGCTCAACAGCTTTTTTCGCGTCAGCAAGGTCCCAATGATAGCCCTGTTGCATTTGCGTTGGAAACTACACGCTTATATAACTTATGGGATCCACATGCCAGTCATGTTGACATGTTGGATACCCTCGTGCAGCAGCTCGACCCATTCTTACAAGATTTTCTTGAGGTTCGACACCCTGCCACAATTCATGAATGCCTTCGCCTCATACGCACGTATGAAGAGCGACATGGCAAATATGGTTCGACTCACCATGCTCGGGCACCCCGCGAGGCTTATTACGAAAACCCTCAGCGGCATAATAGACATAACTTTCAGCGCGAGCATACACAAGTGCCCATCCAAGCTTCATACGTTCCACCACACAGAAGAGTGGGAAACCAACAGCGAGTTTCTGCACAAGCTTCGGAATATCGTAATAATGCACAGTATGCTCGACCCCGTTTCACTCAGCAGCATTCGGAACGTTATCATGCTCAGGGCAATGATAATTTTTCTGCCCGTGCTGAGGGCAGACGTAACGGATATGAAAATGTCAACAGACACGCGGAGTTCCCGACGCAGTTTTCACGCAGTTTTCCTCATCGTGAAAATTTTCCCGATACCCGGCAGGGTCGAGGTTTCCGAACACATGATAACCCCACCAGGATTCCTTTAAACTTCCACAGGAAGTAGACGAAGGGTCGGTCCTGCTTCCTGATACCAAACATTCTGACCCTAAAACAGTATTAGTGACTGTTCAAACTCCTCAGTTGCCTGATGTATTCTTGACACTTGAAAACATTATTGTCGAGACAAAGTTCGACACTGGGTCTGAAATATCAGCCCTAAATACAAAGTTTTGCACTGACACTTTTCCGGCAATACACGTTCAGCCTGCAACGCAGTATTTGCGAGGTGCAAATAATGAAATCTTCAGTATCTCAGGAACTGTCACATTATCTTTAGGGCTGGGAAAAGCTCGTTTTACACATTCTTTCCTGCTTATAGACGAGCTACCCGTGAAATGTTCAATGGGTATGGACTTTATAAACAAGTTTCAAATAACTTTGAATTTTGTACAACATGTGATTTCCTTTCCGGAACCTGTCGAAATGATTCCTACGGTTCCTGTAGATATCACTAGTTTATTATTGAGTGACCAATTGAATGAGGGGCAACGAGATCAGCTTTCTCTCCTTTTACAGGAAAGCCCTGGTTTATTTTCGGATCAACCTGGTTTCACACAGGTGGTTTATCATGTTATTGATACTGATGGTTCGAAACCAATTGCGACGAAACCTTACCCTTGTGCTCCACATAAGAAACAGGAAATGCAACGTCAAATTGCTGAAATGATTAAGCAGGGCATAATCAGGGAATCAACAAGCGCCTGGGCAGCTCCTGCCTTTTTGGTTCCAAAGAAACAACCCAATAAATTTCGTTTCGTGAAAGATTTTCGCAAGCTCAACCAAGTCACAAAAACGATCAATTATCCACTACCTGTCATGTCACATATTTTAAATGACTTGTCGTCAACCAAATGGATGTCAACTTTGGATTTGGCGAGTGGATATTGGCAGGTGGCAGTACATCCGGACTCTGTCGATAAAACTGGCTTTGTGACTCCCTTTGGGGCCTATGAATATTTACGTATGCCTTTTGGACTAGCTTCTGCACCTGCTACTTTCCAAAAGCTTGTGGACACGGTTCTCAGACCTGTCCTGGGTCCACATGTGCATGTCTATTTGGATGACATTATTATCACATCAGAGACTTTTGACGAGCACCTTTCTCTGCTCAAACAGGTGTTCCAACTTATATACAATGCTGGCTTGACGTTAAAACCTAGTAAATGCCAGATAGCGAGGGACGAGATTGTATATCTGGGGTTGAAAATTACTCCCCACGGCTTATTTACGGATAATGAAAAAATTCGGCCTATTGTTGACTTTCCTCGGCCTAAAACAGCAAAAGAACTATCACGCTTTCTGGGAATGACCGGATGGTATCAGCAGTTCGTCCCCGCTTATGCTACAATATGTGAGCCATTGTATGCTTTAAAACGTAAATACAAGAAGTTTATTTGGACACCTGAGGCTAACGCTGCATTCGAAACACTGAAGTCTGCATTGACTCAGCCTCCGGTGTTGGCTTTCCCGGATCATACTAAGGAATTTGATATTTATACTGATGCATCCCGACTTGGTCTTGGATGCGTTTTGTCACAAGCTGGGCATCCAATAGCTTTTGCGTCTCGTACTTTAGCCAAAGCTGAACGCAATTATTCAGCTACGGAACGTGAATGTCTTGCTGTTGTGTATGCACTGAATAAATTTCAATGTTATCTTAACGAATTGACAGTTAACATAATTACGGATCATTCTGCCCTTCAGTATTTGAATTCTGCTAAGCACCTATCTCAAAGACTTATGAAGTGGGCTCTGAATTTACAAGAGAGCAATATCAAAATTTCGTATCAGCCAGGTCATAAGAATCAATTACCGGACGCATTATCTCGCGTTCCGATTAGTGGGGTCCCCACAGAAACTACTCCTGGATGTCAGCCTTTACTTCTATTAGCTGATATAACATCCAGAGAGCAGATAATGGCAGAATTAATAAATGTTCCAGATTTTGGGGATATCTACAATTTTTTGCTTGCGGGTTCGCCCCTTACCAAGTGATCCTTCTCTGGCTGGAAGGTCACAACATTTTGAAGTAATAGAGGGTCTTCTTTATTATACAAAATCTCGAACTACTAGGGCAGAGTTTCGCCCATGTATTCCGCGAACCCTTAGAATGGCTCTTTTAAATGAATTTCATGACAAACCTCTTGCAGGCCATTTAGGTATTCGCAAGACCCGTTGTAAATTGCGGGATGTTGCCTATTGGCCTGGCATGTACCAAAGTGTGCTCGCATACGTTCAATCATGTCACTTGTGTCAGATTAATAATTACCGTAATGTAAGACCGGCCGGTCACTTGAAATCTAGTTCAAGTTCTCATGTGTTTGATATTATTTCCATAGATTAATTGGGACCTTATCCATTATCTGTTAAAAATAAAGCTCGTTACGTTTTAGTATTAACTGATAATTTTTCTAAATGGGTTGAAGTTTTTCCCATTAAAGCCGCTACGGCTGAAGTTATTTGTAATGTCTTAGTTAATGAAGTATTTTCTAAATATGGTGCACCTAATAAAGTAGTTTCGGATAATGGTCCTCAATTTGTTTCTGACATTTTTGAAAGAATATGTGCGAGACTACACATTAAACATAAATTCATTTCCCCATATCATCCCCAGAGTAACCCTGCGGAACGTGTTAACCGCACGCTAGTGAAAATGATTGCGACTTTTGTAATGGATCATCATGAAAGATGGGATGACCATTTGGAGCTTTTGCGTTCGCCCTCCGCTCGTCTGTCCACGAGTCTACTAAAATTACTCCTGCAGAACTTTTTCTGGGTCGCAAAATTAAAACCCCTTTTGAAAATTTAACGGGGATTATCGACGAACTAAATCAGCGACCAACTCCGCAATCAGTACGAATCATGGCAGAAAAAGCTCGTGTTGCAATGCTAGGAGCACAAGCGGCTCAAGCAAGATATTATAATTCTAGGCGTAGGGAACCAGATCTTGTCGTTGGAGATCTCACTCTCGTGGAAACGCACTTCCAGTCTTCTGTTTCGCATACTTTAGTGAAGAAATTTGCACCCAGCTACGAAGGTCCATATCGGGTGGCAAATATCTTTAAAAATAATATTGTTCTGGAGAAACCTGACAACCATTTTCAATATGTACATGTTGATCAGTGTCGCAAGTATCATGAACGGAATATCGATTTCATTATCAATCCTACTCAACCTTCTGTTCCACAGACTCAAGAATCTATATCTCATGTTCAACCGCCAGAAATTTTGGACGAACCAACAAACATTTTTTAAGAATCTCCAATGATTTTTCCTTCACCCTCCCCCTCCAGACGGGTTTCTACACACGCAACCTGATTCTCCCATGAGACCAAGGCTCGAATCGAGTTCGTCGAATACTAGTATCGTTCCTTTCCCTCCAACCATTGCCAAGACTATTGCTGCGCCGTTTCCGAATAACTCTGCACCAATGCGGGCTACTTCTTCTTTGAATACCTCGTCCGAAAGTATTCCTATAGGCAAATCTAAACATCGCCCTGCACGACCACTGAATTACAGCAGCGACTCAGAGGCTTCGGACATTTCTGACTTATCAGTTATGAATCCTAAATTTCATGTTCCGAACCGTCCAGCACGACCAAAGGCTGGGTGCAAACGTGACTTGTCTCCCCAATCTGCTTCGCCGCAACAGCGACGAAGGCAGAAATCTTTGCATCCGCCCGGGTTTCGCCACTGGAACCTACGTTCAGGGCAAACAAGGCCGATGCCTGCTGCTACTCTCATGCCACGTGGGCGTAAGCGAAAGCAAACGATGTGGCCGGAGACACGTCCGTCCAAGAGAATACTGAAAGGACACAACGGGCCCCAGCACAAAGGGACTTCATATCAAAAGCCTGGGGGAGCCCGTTCCTATCAGCCGCCGCAGGGATTTCCAGACCGCCAGACGTCTGACGTTCCTGACCGTTCCTATCAGCCGCAGCAGGGATTTCCGGACCGCCAGACTTCAGACGTTCCTGACCGTTCCTATCAGCCGCAAGGGATTCCGGACCGCCAGACTTATGACCGTTCTTCTCAGCCGCAGGGATTTCCGGACCGCCAGACTTCTGACCGTTCTTCTGAGCCGCAGGGATTTCCAGACCGCCAGACTCCTGACCGTTCTTCTCAGCCGCAGGGATTTCTGGACCCACAGACTTCAGCCGTTTCGGACCGAAGGATTTCCACCATTCCTGACTGTTCCCGTCAGCCGCCGGGATTTCCTGACCGACAGCAGACCGATGTTCCAGTTCCATTCCATCCAAGCTTACCTGATTTTACCAGTCCAATTAGGCCTGGAAAACGTTATCGCACTAGAGTTTTTTATGCGTCCTCGAGATAAGTAAGTTCTCGTGGACAGGTTCTTTTCTCAGTTTGTTGTTTTTCCTGCACGACCAGTTGGCGTGTCAGAATTTCTTTTTTTCGTGTGGGCCTATGCATTCTTTTTTGTGTATATATGTGTGTTTTTTTTATATTTCTTCTATGTCCATCTACTAATCCACTTTTTTTATATACATCTATGTGCTTAGGGGTAAAATAATAAAATTGTTACTGTTAGGCAGCTCCAGGTAAATTTCGCTGCTGATACAGTTGGTATGTATTTCAACGAATAATGCGAACGTAATTTGAAATGAAAATAATAAAATTGTTACTGTTAGGCAGCTCCAGGCAATCTTCGCTGCTGATACAGTTGGTATGTATTCACCGAATAATGAGAACGTCATTTGAAATTAAAAAAGTGATTCCTGCTAGGCAGAATAAAAGGAAAGTATGCCGATGCAGGTTTGTTGTTGTTGTTGTTGATTGGAGGTTTAACGACCACCGTGAGCAACTCAATGGGCTATAAGCAGTCGCCCGTCCCTAATTTAGGGTCACTGGTTCCAGGGAAGGGAGAGAGCCAGCGCCGTAAGACAAACACAACATCCATGCCCGACCGGGATTCGAACCCAGACCCCTTGCGGACGAATGATCAGAGGCCAACGCCTTAGACCACTGCGCCACCGGGGCGGCGATGCAGGTTTGTTTTGTTCAACAATACAAATTTCACAGTCGAATACAGATTTCGTAAATTGTCATGCCAAGTTTGATAATGTAAATACGGCTACCACCAAACCACAAAACAAAAAAGAGATCGAGAAACGTCAATCAACGAAATGTAAGACTTACACTCCAAAATTGATAGGTTTTTCGGAAACAAAAAGAAAAAAAAAGAAAAAAAGAAAAAAAAGAAAAATTAAGGGGGAGATGATGTAACGTATACTCTATATTCACTTTCCTTTTGATTTTACTATCTCTGGTTATTTTATTTTACTATGTAAATTATCTTCTTACTGAACGAAATATTATTTCACCCGCTGAATGAGATCTGGCAATGAGTGTAAGTCATGACGTGGTGGTAGCTAGTATATAGGCGCGTTCATCGAGACTTAGGAGAGCTTTGGTGTTGTTATGAGGAGAGCTTGTGGTCGTTAAGCGAGAGCGTGTATAATACGAGGAGAGATTATTCATTATTGTACTACAAGTGTTGTGTGTGCCTTAGTTGACCAAGAGTCGTGGAAATAAAGAAGTTTTCAGTAAGTCAGTCTTTCTCAATTCATAGTTTTTGTCAGACCTCTGTCTGGCTGTTAGGTTTATAACATTTATTTGATTCCTATAAATAACCAGCGTTGAGACTTTGTTTAAGTTCGTAATTAACTAGTAACAACACCCTTTTGAATTCATTATTTTGAAGCTTAGTACAAGTATATCATTAGCTAGCTGGTAGGAAGAGAATCATTCATAATAATTAGCTTAGCGGAAAGTGAATAAAGCTAATTCATTATATAGTGCAGACAAACCATACGAAGCGTAGATAGGAAATATTTGGTAGTTATGATCTAAGCCAGGGGTTCTCAACATTCTGACAACGCGGTACCCCTTTTAATCCAAGTACGATATCGCGGGTACCTAGCATTTTTTTCTATGCCCCGGGTACCCAAGATTTTTTTCTATGCCCTTGTTTATGTTCAGTGCTAATGTGTATTTATAAAAGCAATGACGATTTATGAAGTTCATTTCTGAGAAATATTAGTTTCATTTCTGACAAGTAATTGTTTTATTTAGCTAGCAATATACGTAACACTTTTAGTGTTCCTGATACTTAAGTATTATTTCCTAACATAACCAAGAGAGATAAAAAGTAGAAAGAATAATGATATTGCATATGCATGGCAACAATTCTTAAAAAAAAACGAATAAAATAGTGACCTACGTTTAGAATGCTGATTTAAGAATTTAATTTCTGAGAAATATTAGTTTCATTTCTAAGACGTTATTTAGCTAACAACATACGTAACACTTTTAGTGTTCCTGATACTGCAGTATTCCTTCATAACAAAACCAATAGAGATAAAATGGTGAAATAAAATGCTACTTCAAATGCATGGCAACTGATCTTAATAAAAATAAACTGACCTAAATGCGAAGAATGCAGTTAATTCTTCTTCTTACAAATTTCTTTCACCTCCGGCTCAATGGAGGAGAGTTGCAATCGTATGTTCGACTCTGCATCCACTCTGTTGCGATACTAGGATTTTGTGTTAACATATGTAAGTTAAGAAACCAGTATCGCACATATATCTACTAACAAATGGAAGGAATATTCTAACCGTTTTCTGTGATAAACGTTGGTACTCTTTCTAAACGCTGCACCAAAATTCGTCTAATGATTTTTTAACAAACGCTGCAACAAAATTCGTCTAATGATTTTTTAACAAACGCTGCTTTTTCGGAAGTGTCAGAAAGCTAAGATTTCCATATTCATTTGCAGTATTGCAGCGACACAGGTCTTTAACAGCAAACGGATTCTTTACCCATGTATAATTTTCCAAATTATTGTGCAGTTCATTTAGTAAGTATTTTGCGAGCACATCACTTATTTCTTGTAGATGCTGGGTGTATTTCCCAAAAATTTCGTCAGATTTACGGATGTTCATTTGAGCTCTTCTAGAAAGTCCGTTACTTTTTGGAAGCTACCAACCTCACGGTTTCGGAAACAATAAGTCCACAACTACACCTTTCTTTTGAAACCACGGATTTTCTAAGAGGGCATGAAAGCAGCATTTTCTTTTCTTTGGAAACCTATACATGATTTGAAGGAAGCATTATGTACATTCATTGTAAACGAAAATTGATGAAGTAGGCGGATTTTTCCAGTGTATTTTGGTAGTCCAACGTACAGTGTCACGAAGGAGTTTTCACAAAAAGCGTCGAGGAACCCTGGCGGAGCTTTGAAGAGCTCCCAGGCCACCGTGGAGCACAGTTTGATAACCACTTCTCTAAGCCAATTTTAAGGACTATTAGTGTGGCCGAGAAGTGTAGGCACATGCAAATCAAAAATGTCAAACATTCTTATCTATGAAAGAGCAACTGTATTGGCGCGATATGAATTGTAGTGCACAAAAAAGAAAACAAGCCATCAGCGGTCATCCTATTAGCTGAAACGACAGGTCGAAGTTCGAGATGAATGATGGCTGGAGGACAGAAACTAAACGGTGTAAGAAATAACCTTCACTGCGTCAAGTGAACTAGCGACCCAACAGTGGTGTTCAGAGATGAATTTCATCACATACAACCGAGGGTTCGTTGGATATAATCAGCTAAAACAGCAAACGTCCCTTTCTTCTACCACTCGCTTCATCTATACTAAAGAACAATTGAATTGGAGACCGCTGGCGTTGTGCAAATGTAGCGCTGTGGGCGGCCCTGTAAACAGAAAAAACATGACGTATGCAGCGATCCGACAATATAAGGAGTGATGCGACGGGAATCAGTAAGAGTCTGACGCAATATGGGTAAGACAAAGGATCCAAGCTCATTTGACCGTGGGCAAATTGCCGGGGCCCGACGAATGGATCACTTTATCTCAGAAGTCGTGCAGACACATTGATTTTAATAAGTACTGTGTCACGAATGCACCGTGAGTACATCGATTTCGGTAAAACCATCCCTGCAAAGGCCAACTGCGGTGGACAACAGCGTGTGGATTTGCGGGGTCATCGTCGGCTAGTTCGCATTGTAACAGCAGATAGATGGGCCACAGCGCAAGAAATCACTCGGCAATTTAACGCTGGTGCACAATAAAGTGTAACCAGCCACACCATCCAGAACCATCTCCTTGCTATGGGGTACAGAAACCATCGGCACACGAGGGTACCCGTGCTGACCGCCCATGACAGGGTGCAAAGATTAGCATGGGCGCGGGAACATCGCCACTAGACCGTAGACATGTGGGAAAATGTTGCCTGTACCGATGAGTCGAGATTCACGTTGGTACATGCGGATGGCAGGGTACGAGTACGGCGCAAACCACATGAAGCGATGGACCCTTCTTGCCATCAGGGCACTCTTCAAGTTGGTGCGGGTGGCATTCTCGTCTGGTGACTGTTTACGTGGACTAAAATGGGACCCCTGGTTTGTGCGACATCGTCCTTCACAGGTCAGCGTTACCGGGATATCCTGGACGATCATTTGCTCCCGTTTGTGCGTCTTCAGCATCCCACTGTGAACCTCATTCTGCAACAAGACAATGCACCGAGCCATCGCTCCCGAATTGTATCCGAATAGTTGGATGAACACTCCACCGCCGTGACCTCGCTTCCTTAGCCAGCAAGGTCACCTCACCTCAATAACATCGAGTATATCTCGGATGCCATCGAGAGAGATGTTCTAGGCTCTGACCCCCTCCATCAAATGTTCGTGAACTGTGGAAACTTGCTCAGGGGTCGTGGATCCGTATGTCTTTCCAACGTTTTCGGTGTCTTGTCGACTCCATGCCGAGACAAATCGCCGCCGTCATCAGGAAAAAATGTGGTGCTGCAAGTTACTAGACAGGTATCTCTAATTCAATAGCTCTTCAGTGTAAATCCCAATAAATTCTTCTTTACGAGGAAACTCAGCACTAAACTTAGATACGTAAGTAGTAAAAAATGGTCGATTGGATGGTAGAATCACATTTTCAGTTCATACACACAATGGGCACACCAGAATATGGCGTGAACATCTAGAATAGATAGATTCTTCAAGCTACATAGCTTTAACTGTATTAGCTCATGGAGGCGGTGTAATAAACAGCGATACGTTTTCATGGCGGGCACATTATTCCTTTTCATCATAGGGAAGATAATTTGAATGCCACGATGTGTATTAACACTCTTACAAACCGGGTACACCCGTACGTTGGCATGGAGTTCGTTCCTTGACGGAATCGTCTACTTCCAACATGATAACGCGCTGCTCAGTACTGTTCAAATGTTCTCACATTGGTTCCTGTACGTTGTAATCAAGAGATGCTATTCCTTGCAGATATCTGCCTCCAGTAAGCATTCGGTTGTTATAATGAAAATAATAAGAGAAAGCTTTCGACATTTTTCTATAAACAAATAAATAGTGGTAATATTATCCAACAGAAATTAGATTTTCCTGTAGTAAAAATAACCCAAAATCTGCTGGATGTATATTGAATATCGTTGTGGTCAGCACTTTATACTGTATTTTTCGTCTTTTACTTTTTAGGGATGAACAGCTCATACCTTTGCGTGGGATGTCTGTTATTCAACTAAAATAAGGCTATTCTGTTTTAATATGCAGGTTTGCTGTAATCTGACGTATGAGCCAATAAAAATGTACTTAAAAAATCACATCCAAGTTTCGAAATTTAGTTTTGTTGCAACCTGGTCAGAGGCGACCAAAACTGTAGCAGAATGCTCTATCTCAAATAAATGCATTTGGCAAAACCTTTATACATATTTTTTTTTCTGACATTAAACTCAAACTATATTTCTTTATGAACACTTACTGAAATAAAAGCAAGGAGAAATTTCTATCTACAAGATGAAGATGACGACTATACGACGAATAACATAATAGCATAATGTTTTTCTTCCGCATCATTTTCCGGAATCGTGTCCTGCTGCAATTCTATCCTCTTAAAAAATTGAGCATTTTCTTTTTCTCGATCTTTTTTTTTCTTTTGAGTAGTATCTCATTAAACGAATAATTGAACGTCTGATATATTTCTCAACACGTGAAACTGATTGGCATGTAGATGTTTCTTTTGAAAAGCCCATATTTTTGAAATATAATGTAAGGACTTTATGTTTCGACAATTTGTAATGGTTGTTTTAATTTTTGAAATGGAAGGAAAGAAATACCTAAGAATGTTAGCTGCAACAAATCAATACATGAAACTGGAATACCTCACAGTAAAACATCGCAACAAAATCAGAGGAATTTATAATGATAGCGCTTCTGCGAAGGAAATATCATAATTATGGTATATATGATTGTCC
Organism: Macrothele yani; assembly: GCA_039090855.1. Lineage (NCBI taxonomy): Eukaryota > Metazoa > Arthropoda > Arachnida > Araneae > Macrothelidae > Macrothele > Macrothele yani. Next base: position 31,805,102 of record CM076999.1, on the reverse strand, counting down.
TAATTAAAATTATTGGCAAAACCTAATTGGAAATATTTTGCAGATTTGACAACAGTAGGAAACAACGTCTTAGTAAAATAACCTCTTCTCCAATATCTTTTTTATCTTTTTTTTAATTCAGCCAAGATACAGTTGAAATAAGCTTCTGTATTTCTGAATAAAAGTCGGTTTAATGAAAGTAGGTCTGTCAAAGCTTATTGAAAAGAGATTTTAGATTAAAATTAGCTGCACGAAAAACAGACACATTTTAATTTTAAGTTGTCGATCATGCACATGAATTACATTTAAAAAAACACGTACGAGACTAACTAGAGTACTAATCAAAAAAAGAGATACACAAAGGCGAAACAAACTCTCTGAAGTTATAAAAGGAAATACGTTGATCATGTGAAATAACCTACCACAATGTACAGTGAGAAAAAAAAATCATTGACAAACTATAATAATGTTTTCCCCTTCCTCAGACCTAAATCAGGAATACACAGGGCAGGTGAAAGGCATTCCACATATTAGTTGTTAGTGCTTTTGTTCAGATATTTGTATAAACATTTTTTTTTATTGATCATTGCTGTATGATGTAGATAAACGAAATAAGGCGCAAAGATTAACATGAAATTAATTAAGTGTTCATGCCCTTATCACTTATCGTTTGTTACGTTACTGTCAGAAATCAGGTACATAATTTGCTCTTTTATATCATTTACAAATTTGTTGATGAACAACTTGATGATTGAACGTTATAGCAGAATGGAAATGATCTGAACAAATCGAGACCCATTTAGAAGGTTCTGGAAATATTTAACGAGAAGAAAATTTACACAACGCACTGCTGAATAAAATAGGAATTTATTGGTTTCCAGGAAATGACTTCTAACAGACTATATCGTCGGAAGCTAATGGGGCTATTATTATTAGGTTCCAGGAAGGAATCTTTCACATTACAAAAAAAGAAGCTTTGTGAATAATCCTTCAAGAGAAGTGATAAGGTTACAAATACACTGGCGGAAAGTGTAAAAAGAACACCAAGAAGGAATTGGCGGACGATCATGAAATTTACATATGGTAATGGGGCCGAGTTTACGTAGGTGTGATGTTAAGTCCGGGACCAACTGGTGAGCGATTACGCCACAGCACGGCATAATATGCAAATTATCGTCGGTGGTATTTAAGGAGTACGGCAAAGTGAATGTAATCAGTCGTCGGCGTACGGACACGTGCGAAGACCCTGAAGAAGCTGCAGTGCCTGGACATGGAAGACGTTTACGATTTCAGCAGTTATCGGACTTTGAGCGAGGTCATCTAGTCGGACTCCGCGAAGCCGGGTAGTCGTATCGTCGTATTGCGGAGCGAATTGGACGGGAAGTTACGGTGGTGGTACGATGGTGGCGTAGATGGTCCGAGGACCATTTCCACGCGAGAAGACGTGGAACCGGGAGTCACAGACGGACTGATGAGCCGACCGATTGAAGCATAAGAAGAGAGGCGTTGTCAAGCAGAACATCCACTGCAGCACACATCCGAGCTGCCGTTGCACCTGAGGTGACTGTGCGAACAATCCGCAACCGTCTACTGGATGCAAGACTACGTGCACGTGTGCCTCTGGCATGTGTACCTCTGACTCCAGCCCACCGTCAGTAAAGGCTGCAGTGGTGTCGCCAACGTCTGCACTGGAGAACGCAATGGTGATCTGGCGTGTTCAGCGACGAAAGCATATTCTGCATGGGAGCCTCCATGGGCGTATGCACGTTCGCCGGCGCACAGGGGATCGTCTCCGCCCTTCTTGCATCCGCCAGCGACACACAGGGCCTACACCTGGTCTCCTGGTTTGGGGAGTGATCAGCTGTCACTCCCGTTCACAACTAGTGTTTGTACCAGGTACGTTTAACAGCACCTCCTATATTAACAACGTCATTCAGCCCGTTGTTGGGCCATTTGTAAGGCCGGTCCATCGTGGGGTTTCCCAGCATGATAACGTACGCCCGCCACGGCATGTGCAACCGCAACAGGCACTTCAGGGTGTGAAACAACTTCTATGGCCTGCACGTTCACCGGATTTGTCACCCATTGAGCACGTGTGGGATTTATGAGACAACGACTTATCCGGTCTCCACGGCCAGCCACGACCATCCCCGATTTATGCGTCCAGGTTGAAGACGCTTGGAACTCAATACCCCAAACTTCCATCCAACATCTGTACGACAGACTCCATGCCAGAATTGCACAGTGTGACGCAGTTCATTGCGGTTCAACCTCGTACTAACCATGTTACATGGAAATGTTATTTTTCAGTTTACCAGCCAATACCGCTGTATTTTGTCATAATGTTTTGATCACGTTATCATCTGTACTCCGTTATTATGCTGTATAAATTTCGTTGGTATCAGACGTCTCCTTCTTGGTGTTATTTTTTCACTGTCGTTGGTATCAGACGTCTCCTTCTTGGTGTTATTTTTTCACTGTCGTTGGTATCAGACGTCTCCTTCTTGGTGTTATTTTTTCATGTACTGTTATTTTAAGATATTCAGAGTGAAGGAGTACACTCTCTAAATATATTCAATTCTCAGTTTACTAGTGAATGCTTATTAAAAAACATATAGTTACGAATTTTATTTGCTGTAATTAATTCATTTAAATGATTTGCGTTAGATAAGGATAGTGGGAAACATTGGTTAAAAAATAACTGCTCGTGGCTATTTCCTTTGCGTAAGAAAAGAGATAGGAAGCGAAATATTTCTTCCCTGAGAGAGTGAAGTCTAAAGGAAAGCTTTGAATGTTTCGTGGGAAGAGGAAGCATAATTGGCACACGTATTTCTCACGCGCGCTGATTGAGGAGTACTTCTCCAAAGCGACTGAAATTGTATTTTCGCATGTTTGGGAAACGTTAGCGTCACCCGATCGGAAGGTTTATTTATGGCGTACTGGATGCCGATTCGGGTTTTGAGCCGAAGAAAGCAGTGACGAAATTTTCCACCTCTGGACGTTGGCTGAACCGCTGTTGAGCGAGGGCATGTTGGATACAGCGAAACAGTTGAAAGTCTGAGAGCGCAATGTCCGTGAGTAAGAGTAAGCCGGGTGTGATAAAACCTCCCAGTGTAACTGTTCAAGGGTTGATTTATTTTAACGACATGTGGTCTGGCATTATCGTATAACAGGATGACTGCTTGGTGTCTTTTATCTGTCCATGGGCATTTTTGCTTGGTTGCGGCGTTCAGTTTCATCAGCTAAACGATATATCGTTATGCAGTGATTGGTTCGCGCGGTTTCAACAGTTCGAAGTACAGCACTGCATGCATACCCCATCCCACACACAACAGCACTTTTTTACCGTGGATATCCTGTTTAGCAGTACATGTTGATGCCTTTCCTGGGTCCACACAGGATAGCCTGCACACTGGGTTGTTGCAATAGACCCAGTTTTCATCCCCGGTGACCACATTCCACAAGACATTCTTCTCTTGAAACCTTTTCATCAACGACGTGCAGATGCCCATTAGGTGAACAATAATACGCTCCGTTAAAATATGCGGGACCCACTTACCAATCTTCTGGAACTTCCCCAAGGACTGTAGAGGACGTACCACCTTCGATTGAGCCACTTTCAAACGTTTCGCCAATTGCATGGTCAATTGTGTGACATCCTCTTGCAACATCGATTCCAGCTCCTCGTCCGCGATTTCCAGCGATCTACCTGCTCGTGTCTTGTATTCCAAGCTCAGATCACCTTTCTTAAACCAGGTAAACCATTCTCGATACGCCCGCTAACCCTGAACCGTTTGTTGGGACTACGCTGACAGAGGGCGCAGCATAGGAGGCCAACGGCAGATTTGAGAAGATTGCGGACATGTGAAGACGTGTGGGAACGGGGGGAAGAGGCGACAGAGCTGATATGGGAGAGGCCGCAATGTGAAAACTGATGTTAAGACTTATCACGCGAAAGACAAACAACGAAATATTCAGTGTGTGTATGTGTTTGTGTATTTACATCTAATTCATATAAAATGATCTGCAATAAATTAGTCTCATCAAGTATACTTTTGATGTGCAACTCTCTTGGAATATGTTAATGTGTAACAGACCCTGCAAACAGAAGCAAAGAAGATGTTGGATGCCAGAGAGCTCATGCACGGACTCACAGAAGAGGTAAGAAGTTAAATATAAATACCTCTAATTACGGAAATTGAATTGAAACGTGAAAAGTAAGAACATTATTTGGCGCTCAACATGGGGCTCTCTAGCAAATAGAAACTGAAGGCAATATTTTCACCTACTGTATATTGAATTAATAGTGTTAAACTGAAATTGCTTAAATAAGTAATGGCGGAGGATTTAGATAAACTGAAAAGGAAGAGAGCGGTTAACCGCATATTAACAACCATTGTTATTAATAAACTAAAGGAAGCTCTTGAAGAGGATGCCCTTGAAAGGGAAGTTATCGAGAATAATTTACCTCAGTTATTGATTAAAGAAGATATTTTGATTTCTGTAGGTGAACAAATTGAGCGAGTTATTCCTGTAGAGGAATTTGAAGAAGACTATTGTGCTAGTCAGGAATACTACGAAAATGTGCTGTTATGGAAAACCAAAGCCCAGCGCTGTTTAACTATGATTAGAAACACTGACGAAACGGCACGAACGAAACAGAGAATAGACCATCGCGGTCAAATAATATACCTGGAGCAGCAATAAGATTACCGAAATTAGAGCTTGAAAAATTCTATGGAGATCGATCGGTTTGGTTGGACATTTTTGGTCAGTTTGGTGCGACCATACACTCAAATGCGGGTTTAGATAATTTGAACAAGTTTAGTTACTTGAAATCTTATTTAGGCGGAGCAGCTGCTATTGCAATATCTGGATTGCCTATCATCGAAGCAAATTATGACAAGGCCATCAAAAGTTTGAAAGATAGGTTCGGAAAAAAGGATGTTGTTATCTGTTCACATATGAATAAATTGCTGTCTCTACCACCTGTTAAGAGGTTCACAGACACCTTTGGTCTGCGGAAGTTGTATGATAATTGCGAAGTCCAATTAAGATGCTTCGAATCGCTGAGAGTAATCTCCGACACTTATGGAAATCTGTTGTGTCCAATAATATTGAAACTGATTTCCAGTGAATAAGTATACGAATTCAACAGACTTCGGGAAGCTGATGAAATTTGGAATACAGAGAGATATTATGGAATTTATAAGAAAAGAAATTAAAAGTCGTGAGCGGTCACAGGCGATTTGCGGAAACACAGAATGAAAACCAAATCTTTCTCAGAGTGTTAAGTCAGTAAACAATACGTCCATCAAATCTGATCACACGCGCGCAAAAGAATTTATGAAGCAAAATAAAACGCCTCCTTCAGCCGCCGAACTGAATGCTACTGTAGAAAATAACCTAGAGTCCTATGAAAAACGCGTTGAAGACAGAAGGACTGCGGTCAACGTTCAAAAAAATAACGGATATGGTGTTAGAGGAAGTTATTTAGTTTGTTCATCGGATCATGATTTAGACAGATGCTCTTTAACAATAGTCGAAAAAAGACGCAATTTATTGCAAAAAATAAGATGCTTTAATTGTTTCAAAAACATCACTTGGCGAAGTTTTATTTATCAAAAGATCGGTGTCAACTTTGTCATCGAAAACACCATACATTCATGAGCGACACAGAAAATGAAAACACAGCAACAGCCGTAAAACACGTATCACAAGCAGATCAGCAAGAGAACAATATTCTGTTGCAGACTATGACCACTAATTCAGTGGGAAAAAAGAACCGGAGCGTGCGAATTTTGCTTTACGCGGGCTCACAACGAATGTTTGTTATGGAAACTGTTTTTAAATAGCTAAATTTAAAAGTGACAGGAGAAGAACAATTAACGATATTTTCATTTGCCGCGAATTCACCAGTAACACAGAAAAGAAAAACAGTTCGCTTGATTTTAAAAGATGCATGAACTGGACGCAAAATTGAGATTCAGGCTTTGGAAACAAATAACATCAGCGGAGCTTTAAGAAGTACGTCAGGGAAAGAAATACGAAGTTATTGTGAAGAAGAAGAAATGTTGTTAGCTGATGGAGCGGAAAAATGTAACAACTTAGAATAATCAGTTTTAATCGGAGCTGACTATTATTGAAAGTTTGTTACCGGAAGAGTGCGCAGGATACAGCCATCCTTTGTCACTTCACAAACTATCTTTGGGTGGGCATTTAGTGGCACCTCGGCGCTGTCAAATGCGTTAGTGTCATAGTATGTGCTTAATGTTATGAAAAGTGCCACCACTAAAAACACAAGTACTACTGACTGTGAAATGAATGAAATGTTGAAGCACTTTTGGGATCTTCAAACGCTAGGAATAAGGAAAATATCGGCCAAACTTATAAAGCAAAAGATAATCAAATGTATGAAGAATTTCGTGAAAATCTGAAAATTGAAGATGATAGGTACGTAGTACGGTTTCCGTGGAATCAACAAATAGAAGATCTGAAGGATAATTACAACCAGGCTGAAAAACGACTGAGATCGCTTGTTTGGAAATTCAATAAGGAACCAGAGTTCTACGAAAAATACAAAAAGGTCATCAAATATTATTCAAAAGAAGGTATTGCAGAGGTAACCAAAGATGATAACAGCAATGTAATATATTACATGCCACTTCAGGCTGTAATCAGGTAAAACAAGGATACCACTGAATTACGCGTAGTATTTGATGCGTCATCTCATGCCGAGAACTGTTCATCAGTAAATGATTGTTTACTCGCAGTGCCAAACCTATATCCCGATGTGCTGGATTTGTTGATCAGATTCCGTAACAGTAAGGTAGCCTTTAGAGCTGACATTCAACAGGCATTTTTACAGATTGTTCTAGCCAAAGAAGACAGAGATGCAGTTAGATTTTTGTGGATTGATGAGGAAATAGATGCCGACGACGACCTCAAAGTAAAAATAATACGAATGACTAGAGTCATATATGGTGTGAAATCAAGCCCATTTATGCTGGCTGCAACGCTAAGAGTTCACATACAACAGTATGAGGATGCATAGAAGGTACTGTATATATGTGGATGATTTAAGTGGAAGTGCAACAGATGAAAATGAAGCAATGATATTACCAAGAGATGTTAGATGTATTTTGAATGAGGGGAACTTTAACACGAGAAAATGGAGAACAAACAGCAAATCCCTTCAACAATTGTGGAGTTATGACAAAAATTAGATTCAATGCGCTGCAAGCAATAACGTTTTGGGATACCTACGGGATAGAGAGAAGGGTGTTTAACGAATAGGCGTTTCTGAAGTCATTGCATATGTGAGAAAGAGAAAGACAAAGTATACAAAACAGATGTTCTGAAGACTGTTAGTCGTCTATATGACCCGATTGGATTTTTAAGTCCATTTACAATAGGAAGCAGAATTATCTTGCAAAATGTTTAGAAAACGGGTGTAAATTGGGATGCAGAATTGTCCATAGAACTAGAGAAATATTGAAGAGATTGGTGCACAGAGTTATCACAGCTAGAAAATGTTGACGTACCAAAATATTATTTTGGAGTCATCGAAGAAAGGGAATTGAGAAATATCAAGTTGCATTGTTTCACAGATGCAGGTCAAAAGGCTCGTGGTGCAGTGATATATTTGAGGTATGAAACCAAAGAGTAAATAAATTTAATAAATATGATATCAAAGGCAAGAATAGCACTTTTTAAGAAACTATCCTTACCTAGGCTGAAAATGATGGCGGCGTTAATAACATGTAGATTAGTTAAATCTGTTGAAAGGCAACTGAAGCAGAGGTTTGATTTAATCTTATATTTTTGGAGAGGTTCCAGTAGAGGTTTGCATTGGATAAAAGGAAATGCCGAAAAATGGAAGCCGTTTGTGCAAAACAGGATAAGAAAAATGCAACGGACGGCCCGTACGTTATCATGGACATATTGCCGAGGAAAAAAGAATCCTGCAAATTTACTCACCAGAGGAGAGAAGGTTGAAACCATCAAAGCTAATAAATAGTCATTATGGGCATGGACCGGAATGATTAATTAGAGAGGAAACATCTTGACTAATATTATCAGCTGACTTGTCCACAGACGACAGTGCAAGGGAAGAAAGGAAACGAAAGAGTAAAGAGACCCTTAAAGTAAGCTGTGTAACGGAAGAAGGGGGAACCCCTATTTTTCATATCAGAAAAAGCAGTGAATTTTAAAGGGTTCTTCATGTGACAGCATGGATTCTAAGATTCGTATATAATGTTCGATGTAAAGACTCAAAAAGAACAGGAGTTCTGACAGTTGAATAATTAAACTCAGCTGAAATTTATTGGGTTAAACAGTCCCAGAGAGAGTGTTTTCCAAACGAAGTAAACGCTTTGAACTGTGAACAGGGCATTTCCTGATATTCAAAAATCTACACGTTTTATCCATTTCTGAACAAAGACGGCATAATGAGAGTTGGGGGAAGACTACAGAATGTAGACTTAAACTATGATCAAGTTCATCCAGTAATTTTTGTCAACCAATAGTTATTTGTAAGATCTATTAATTAAGCGAAGTCATATAAGGTAAGGACATGGTGGAGTTGCGGAGACTTTAGCACAAATCAGGGAAAGGTACTGGATTCTACGGGGACGGCAAAGAGAGAAAAGTGGTATACATAGTTTTGTTTCATCTGCCGGAAATAAAACCTTTCGATCAAAATATGGCACACTTACCACCGGACGGATTAAAGGAAGTTTCTCCTTTTGAAATATGTGGAGAAGACTTTGCAGGATAATTATTAACTAAGAAAGAACAAAAGAACAAAACCTTTCGATCAAAATATCAAAATAGAACAAAACCTTTCGATCAAAATATCAAAATAGAACAGAACCTTTCGATCAAAATATCAAAATAGAACAAAACCTTTCGATCCAAATATGGCACACTTACCACCGGACAGATTAAAGGAAGTTTCTCCTTTTGAAATATGTGGAGAAGACTTTGAAGGACCATTATTCACTAAGAATGAAAATAAGAAGGTTTACATCGCCATATTTACCTGCGCAGTTACTCGTGCTGTACATCTGGAATTGGTATCTGATTTAACAGCTTGCAACTTTCTGTTGGGATTTAGAAGAATTTTAGCGAGAAGAGGTATTTGTAAGGCACTCTATTCAGATAACTCCAAAACTTTTAAAAAGGTAAACCGAGATTTAACCAAACTGTGGATCATGGTTACCGATCCAGAAAATGTAAGGTTTTATGGAGTAACTGGAATAAGATGGAAGTACATTGTTTAAAGAGTTGCATTGTAGGGGTGGTTTTTGGGAGAGACTCGTTTGCTCGATCAAAACATGCCTAAAACCAATACTGAGAAAAGCTTCTTTAATATATGAAGAATTGCAAACAACTCTTGTTGAAGAAGAAGCGATCCTGAATTTCCGTCCTTTGACATTTGTATATAGCGGACCAGGAGAGCCAGAAGCACTATCACCAGGACATTTCTTAATTGGAAGGATATTGACGATAATTCCTGATGTTAAACCAAGTTCTGATGAATCGAAAGGGAGTGAGTGATCTTACAAGGAAATACAAACACAGATCGCTAGTTAAGGAGAAACTGTGGAGAAGATGGCGAGAAGAATATCTTCTGGAATTGAAATCAGCACATAAAATGAAAATAGCCGAAGGGGCTTAGAAGTGAAAAAGGATTCCATAGTTCACATAAGAGATGAAAAACTACCTAAACTGATGTGGAAAACTGGTATCATTAGCCAAGTCCATGTGCGACGCTACCGAAACGTACGTTCATGTACTGTGAGACTGCCTAACGGAACATTTATCAAAAGACCAGTGTAACACCTTTACGCTCTGGAGCTGGACTTAGAAAAGACTGAACCCAATTCCTTGGCGCCGGAAGATGTTGAGACTACGCCGACAGAGGGCGCATCGGAGAAGGCCAACGGGAGACGAGAAGATTGTGGACATGTGAAGACGTGTTGGAACTGAGGGAGAAGCCGCAGAACTGATAGCAAAGGCCGCAATGTGAAAACTGATGTTAAGAATTATGACGCGGAATACAAACGACGAAATATTCAGTGTGTGTGTATTTTATCTAATTCATATAGAATGATCTGCATTAAATTAATCTCATCAAGTATGCCTTTGATGTGCAACTGTATTTAGAACATGTGAATTTATTGCGTATCCTACTCTGTGAACAGAAGGAAAGAAGCTGTTGTATGCCATAGAGCCCTAGCACGAACTCACGGAAGAGGTATGAAGTTAAATATAAATACCTCTAATTACCAAAATTGAATTGAAACACGAATAGTAAGAACAATGCATAAGCACAAAGAGGTAAGAAATAAAGAAATTTCAAATTATGTTAAACTCGATTATGTCTGTTAGGAGAAATGAATTTAAGCAACATATTTAGTTGCTTTACTTAATAACTATTCAGAGGTATAAAAAGAAGAGCTGGTTTCCACGGGAGTATCGGATTTATTCAGAAGGTGATTCCGTTCAAATATATGCTTCTATTTTGTACATCTAAATTTAAAACATATAATTCGGATGCAATACTTCGCTCATTCGGCATGTATATTGCTATATTATTCAATCTGCGAATGAAAATCCTGTATCTGATATATTACACTTTCAAAATTGTGCGCATTTGAAACGTTACTGAGGGTGCACGCCCTCTATAGTAGTGAACATTCTAAAGATATTTAGGTGAGCGAGAGAATATCCTATTATCGCGGTATCCATAATTCGTACTTAAATCATATGTAAATCTCCTCTTTTATGGTACTCAGAATTATCCCAATTACGTTGCAATCTGCGGTTCTTCTCTCTATCTGTTATTCTTCATTTCTTCAAATTTCTGTATGTTTTTTTGTTTTTGTTTTTTGTTCTCCAAAAAAAATTATTTTTCTAATCCAAATGTAATAATCGTTCCAACATAGAACCAAATCAGTACATGCAGTCTGAGCACGAGATAAAAACTTTAATAAGCATTAAAATCATTTTGAAAAATGTTACTTTAAAAACACTCACTAGGCCTTTCAAGACTCTATGAGTCTCTTCCTCAGGTAGTAATACTATTTGAGCTTCATACCGGACACATTAGCTTATACAGATAATAGTAGAATAGACGAGCAATCAACGCATGCTCAAGTACAATTGACGAATTACCATGCTGCAGACAAAACAAACAGAAAGATAAATATGTACAATATGTACAAAAATCAAGAATAAAGTAAAAAATAAAGAAAAGAAAAGACCTCCCGCTTCGGCTTGTAAACACATAGCACACTCCTTCCCCTTGTTGTTTAACGGCACTCGAGACAACTCCTTCCTTCCCCCTGCTACTACTCCTCCCGTAAAAGAAAATATAGAGATCACACGCTAGCACACCTCCCTCTCTCATCCCACACACAAACTTCCCATCCACCTGCAACCCCCCCCCCGCTTCCATCCCTGACAAACCTCATGGGGAACATCTGTAGAAAATATGACCTGTGCTTTGAAGTTTCGACACGAAACATTACGAACATAATATTGAATGATCAAGACCCAGTCCCTAACGAAGATTGACACAGTGTCAATGTTATCCCCTAACGCGGTGTTGAACCAAAAACGGCCTATAATGTCTATGTGGGCTCTACCCTTAGCAGTATCAAAAAACTGGTATACGAACATAAGGACAATATCAAGACAAGGTCGACGAATACTGCTTTATCCAGACAGTGCTTCAATGGAATTTTCACTGCAATCTGGGGTAAGACTGTACTTCTAGACTCTCATAAAACTATTATTGATGACAGTTAGTCTGCATATTTACAGCCTTGGTGAAGGCTGCTGCAACGACGATAGTCCGGTAAAACTGCCATTGTCTTGGATACTACTGTTAAAGTTTGCATCTGCTAATCAGAAGGGTGAGGCAAGGGGAAGTGGAAGTTAATGTGTGAATGAGGGAGGGAGGTGTTCTAGTATGTGATCCCTATATTTTCTTTTACGGGGGAGTAATTGTAGGCGAAGGGGGGTTGAATCACATTCTGTTAAACAACAGGGGGCAGGGGTGCGGGTGCTAGGTTTCTACAAGCAGGGTGCTCTTTCCGTTTCTTTATTATTTACTTTTTCTTGGAGTTTGTATACCTTGTAAATATGCATTTTTCTGTTTGTTTTATCTTCGGCATTGTAATCCGTATATACATTGTACATGAGCATGCGTAGACTGGCATCAAATGCGTAGACTGCTCGTCTAGTTTACTATAATCCATACTGTTTAAGCTAATGGGTACGGTGTGAAGCTCCAGTTTATTACTACCTGAGGAACGGACTCATAGGGTCATGAAAGGTCTAGTGAGTGTTTTTCATGTAAATTTTATCAAAATGATTTTAATGCTCATTAAAGTTTGTATCTCGTGCTCACACGGCATGTACTGATTTGTTATTTTTTTAAATTCAAAGCAGGAACACCCTGGATTTCAGTAAAAAACATTTACGTGTTAGGGACAAAGCGAATTCCATTTTTAAAAAGTGTAGCATTGCGTTATGGCAGTAACGTTTGAGGAGAATTAAGAATCAGGCTCTCTACAATTCCAAGTTCAAGGTTAAAAATATGTTACCTTACACGGGAAACGTTTTTCGTAATGATACATTGTAAGCGTGGGTAGAACTTTATCTTCACTCAGAGTCGCCGGCGATAAATTGAAAAAATAAATTATAATATATGAAAAATTGATTTTCAGAAAGCATTAATGAATCGCTCTCAGGAAGAAAGTGTTTGTCTATTCGACTAGTGCTGGCGGTAATATAAAAGCACAACATTTCAGTTTTTCTGACGGTCTTTGTAATCAGCTCATACGATCGAATAGTGTATAAAGTTGCAATATGGATTCCCAGAGGAGAGTTGACGGTTGTCCTGATTTGTCATAATGAGTGGAGAAATCTGATATTCTATGCAGTAATTTATGAACTACAAACGGATCATGAACAGCGAGCTATAATTGGGTTACGTTCGTCAACAAGCCATCAGTTTTGCACAATATAATTTAGTAGAATATTTTCCGGCTAGGCATATAAATCCGTCCTCATGTTTTAACTTACTTGAATCGCTGATAGATGTCGCGACGTTTATTCTCACTAGGACAGGAGCTTTGAAACCACTTTTAGATTTTATGGTTTACTACACTTAAAACAATCATAATGCCGTTTCCTAATAAGGAAGACATGTACTTTTGAGGAGATATAGATTTCAAATTGTTTTCTATGACCGTATTCCGAGTCAGACATCTATCAATATTTTAATTGTTTTGGTATAATATATATTACAGTAGTAGTTATATTACAATAGTAGTCATAACCTGGATATCATTGTAATGATTTCCTATAATACCTACTATGAGTGCACGGAATGACGCAGAAAGATCTATGTATTTGTATTTAAATCTTTAGACGTAATTGCGTCTTTTTTTATTTTTTGTTCGCCGAAGCATTCTTCTGTTGAATCACAGCGGTTTACTTTTAAAACCTTCACCTGAGAAAAAAACTGGAAATTTTCACCTTCTATTAGATTGAATATCAAATAAACTTTCCGTTCCCAAAAAGTTATTTTGAAAGCGTATCAAAAATTCCCGTAAACAGAAATCAAATGTAAATTTTGTTCAAATTTGGGAATTCAAACTTGTTCAGAGAGTTCCAGTATAATTAAATACTGGAACTCTCTGACGAGTCAGTACAGTTGGGATCTTGTATACCTGCCGTTAAAAGCAGGAAATAGAGTTTATAGCTATATCAAGGGTTCCTACAGACAATAATTTCTTATATTATCGGTATGTGTCTGATCTTGTGTCTCTTAGCATTTAGCACGGTATGTACATGTTTCACGAAGAGTGCCTAAAAAGAATAATAGAGTAACGGTTGGTCTTAGCATTAAAGTGAAAAGGTAAATTCCGCAGCAAAGAGGGACAATTCAGCTATGATAGTTGCTCTCCGGTAATGTATAATATTAGAAAAATACGAAAATTGAAAATTTATATGTCCTCATGCGGAAATCAAGGTCAATTAGTAAAGAACGCGTAGCGCCAAACTAGGGGGAGGAGAGGCGATTCCACCTGGATGCTTTAGAGGAATATTTTGCTGAGTTATGCACTTTAATGTTATTCGAAATTTGTTGTTTGATTCCACTGGCCTAGAAATATGGTTCAAACTTATATGGTAGTAAACAAACTTATATAGTACCATGCTCTTTGTGTATGCAAATTCCGTGTGAACGCGTTCAATATGCTATGCAAATTTTGAATGCTATTAATGGTGTAACACTGCTCCTTGAACTTTCAGATCTCGGAATGTGTCAGTGCCTACATGGGAATATGGGCGGTTACTTTAACGAGCAATACTGCGATATTATTCTTTGATGTGGTGAGGGCAATCCAAACGCTGAAGAGACTACAAGAGGATGTGCACGTAGTTTTCCGACTAACCCGCATGTGTCTTCACGATTCGTCTGTCAGCTGGTAAATCGGCTACGTTTCACTAGGTCCTGCCACTCCCCGAGGGGAAAACACGGCTATCACCATCTTGCGCTTCCCAGTGAACTTGCACTTTCCCAGGTAATCGACATTTTGACGAACTTTGATAGCCACCGGAATGCAACTGTGCGTTATGTAGAGTCGGCACTAGATATTTCGGCTGTTACAGTGTGGAGAACCCTCCGAACGCATAGTTGTTGTCCGTAAAGCCTTCATTTTCACCGAGCCCTTTTTTCTGTCTGATTACTACAAACGGTTGAGCTTTTACAAGTCGGCTCTGCGGTTTGATAATCCGAATTTCCTGCGGAATATCATTTTCAGTGATGAATACTGTTTTCCTCAAGAAGCGATAATTAACCTCCATAACGAGTATTTTGGGGTCCGATAGAAACGAATATGTTCTTCGGGAGATACACCACCAACACCAATTTGTAACAAATGTGTGCTGTAGCATTTGGAAGAAGAGGCTCATGAGGTTGTCTCGTTACAAAAAACCCGTTTTGTACCAAACCACTCTTATATAGCATCCTGATACTGGATGCAACATTCAGTGATTTTCTGGTTAGGGTACCACAGACAATACTCTAACACGTATGGTGACAAAAGGATGGCACTGGTCCTCACAATCATTTTAGCGTAACTAAGTGACTATACGCCGAGATTCCGAATTCTCGTGTCAGTTTACTTGTTTGGAAGCGTGGCCTCCCAAGATTAGCGGTCTTAACACATCCTCACTTCTACCTATGGGATACTTGTGTCGTCGTGTAGCGTACGCAAAACAATCCATCAAGATCACAGGCTTCTGCAGAAGAATGGAAAAAGCATTTCGACAAATTATTGCAGTGGAGCTCAACAGAGTTCGGCAAGCTATCATCAGAAGGTTGCAACTCCGCATAGGTATCAATGGTTTCCAATTTCAGCCTTTCGTATGATCGTCAGTATTAATTTTCGTGTTAAACTGTACGTCGTACTGTTTAATAGTGTGAACAGTAAAGTCAACGAGTACGTTTGTAATATTTTGTGATGCCCTCATTGTACAAATGTTGTGCCCTGTACGTGACAAAGCAAATGTAACACATTTTGCACAAGTATTGTCTGTCTCAGATTCACATCGAACACCTCTAATTCTGAGTAGAAATGTCGTTTGTTCTTTTTTAAATGGATTTGAAGATGTTTCCTTATATGTATTATTCGCGAACGTTAACGCTGCACATGATCACTGCAGGTAAGCTGGCATACGTCCAGAAATTCAAGTGTCGGTATCGCAGCGAAATATTCCTCTAAAGCGTCAGGTTAAATTTTATTTTCCCTAATTCGGCGCATTGCATTTTTCTGTAGTTGAGTTTGATTTCCGTGGGGGCCATATAAGTACTTAATTTTCGTGTTTCTTTGAAATGATGCATTCTATCGGCAGAATTGTCCTTTGTTTGGTGCGCATATTGCATTTTCCAATTCAGTGCTACGACAAAAAGTTACTTCTTATTCCATTCATACACTTTTCGTGTAACACCCTGCATCGTTGGTAACACTTTAAGGAAAAAGTGAGATCGCCTTATTGGGACTTCCCTGGATATTTAATTTTCAAATTTTCTGTAGTTGTTGCTCATAAAAAACATAACTAGAAGAACTTTGGTGGCGGAATATGATATAACGAATTTCACTGACTTTGATTTTTCGCTTCACTAACGTCAAAATGTTAACAAAAACTGTATATGTTGTTACCCTTTACCAGCAGTGTGACTCATACGTTTAAACGGCTGTACTTTTTTTTATTTAGTACTGAAGCAGTTATGTGATATCCAACTCGTAAACAATAACATTGCATTCTTATTCACAGCGGTATTTTTAAAATTAAATAACCATTCATTCTACTTCAGTGTATTGTATTCTAACAATAAATAAATTTTAGAACATAAATTCCTTTTGGGATGAATTCTTGAATCAATTCTTTTCACCTGGTTAAAGAAATTACATTCAAATCCGTTTGCAGCATTTTTTCTAGAAAATCAGTTATATTACTTTCAGTTTTGAAAAATTTGTTTGTGATGATGGTAGTTGTTAATGAAAACGCCTTTAAAAAGTCGTAATCAAAAGACCAACAAATTTATAGCAGAACCGTCGTTAATAACAGCTAAACGTAAATAACAGAGTACATCGAAGGACCGGAGGGAAAGTGCATTAACTATGTTTACTTAAAATTGCTGTAACTCGTTTGCTCATGATGCCACTGTGGAAGCTGAAAGCCGAAAAAATAAAACTCGAGCCTGCACAAGGCATGTTCGAAAATGCTTGTCATTCGCTTTCCCAAAAAGTAAACAAAGAAAATGACACCGAATTTTTGGGTGTAATAAGCACCGCTTTTGAATCTGTTCTGACGAAAGTTAAATTTATCAAAGCTATTCAAAGTCAATGGAATCGGTATGGAAAACAATAATATCTGACGGTAGAAAGAAGTTTTTAAACCGGGTTTGTAATCACTCAGATATTGCTGTAAACCGAATCGTAAACTTACGCCCTCTAGTTGCAGACTTGTGTGTTAAGAACAACATAAATTCATGTGAGAAACATTTGGCACCGAAATGGCTCTCCAACCCAGAAATGATTTTTCAAATCGGACTCTTAGGAACAGAGGTATCGACAAAAATAAGATGTGACTTTACGTCTCCTGGTGGGAAAACCATGCATTGTTTTAAAAAGAAAATATTCTCAAATGGTTTTTCCATATGAGCGGTACCGGTCAAGAAAAAAGATTTAGTCGAGTTTTCAGGAGCCGATTTTGCTACAAATACATCAGAAGCAGAAATTAACCCTTATGACCCCTGGAGGCCGAACCATTCTTTACCAAACATTAAAAATTATGTGAAAAATATTTTCCATCAGGTCTGGTATGCGATACAGGAATATGTTTTCAAATTGGAGTTTTAGAAGCAGAAATAACGCAGAAAACGCAATTTACCTTTGTGCCCCCTAGCGAAAAGTCTATGATTTACTTGAAAATTTGGAATTTATAGGAAAAACATTTCGCATCGGAAACACTATCCAAATAAGAAGGCATTTTTCAAATCGGACTCTTTGAAGTAGAGATATTGACAAAAATAAGATATACATCTACGCCCCCTTGCGTAGAAACTATGCATTATTTCAAGAAGAAAATCTTTCTAAAAGGTCTGTCGACACGAGTACTATCGGTCTACAAAAGACGTTTTTTTCAATCGAGAATTTAGAACCGCATATTTTGCAACAAATACACGAGAAGCGGAAATTAAGATTTTCGACCCCTGGTGGCCAAACCATTTTTTTCCCCGAATTAGAACTTATATGCAAACGATTTTCCATTTATAACAGTATCCGGTGCAGAAAGAATTTTTCAGATCGGAGAATTAGAAGCGGAGATACAGGGGAAAACGCAATTTACTTCTACGCCCCGTGGCGGAAAGTCTATGAACTACTTGAAAATTTTGAAATTATATGAAAAACATGTCACACGAAAACACTATCCAACAAAGAAGACATTTTTCAAACCGGACTCCTAGAAGTACAGATATTGACGAAAATAAGATATACATCTTCGCCCCCGTGGAGGAGAAACTGTGGAATATTTTAAGAAGAAAATATTCCGAAAAATGTTATCTGTGTGAGTGGAATAAGTAAACAAAATATTTTGTTCAATCGATACTTTAGAAGCTCAGATTTTATGGCAAATACATCAGAAGCAAAAATTAACTCTTGCGCCTTCTGGTGGCCAAAGTATTCTTTACAAAAATTTGAAATTATATGCAAAAGATTTTCCATTGCGTGTATCCGCTGAAGAAAAAAAAATTCAAATCGGAGTTTTGGGAGAAGAATTATCGGGAAAAATGAAATTTACTTTTACGCCTCCTAGTGGAAAATCTATGCGTAATTTGAAAAAGTAACTATATCTAAAATACTCTTCGACATAAATGGAATCGAAAGATAAAATAATTTTTTTCAATCGGATGTTTAGAAGCAAATATGTGGAATAAAACGTGTTTTTGAATTTGACATCATCTGCATTTACACTCTCTAGCGGAGAAATTGCACATCGTAAAAAAATGGAAATAAGGATCCCAATACAAAAATAATTTTTCAAATCGGACTAATAGTTGCAAGGATATCGTGAGTACAGACGGTCTGACGGACGGACGTACAAACCGGTAACATAAGCACGATCTTTTTTTTTTTGCAAAAGATGCGCTAAAAACGTGTTTCGCATCTCTAGTGATTACGACCAGTCTGGCCATGTGTTTTCTAGTTATTGTGTTTTAATCAGTTATTCAGCAGGAATCATTCTTTGACATTTTCCTGTTTTTGAGTAGTATAAGTCGCTACTTCTGAATGAGCCGCTGCATGCTATTTTTCGTAGAGTAGGGTGATCAACAAATCATAAATTGCTTCTGTACTTATGAATTTGAGGCATGTTCGTGGTAATGCTCGTGTGAGTAGACTTAGCTGTTCGACCAACTCCTGCATGGTCACACGAGGGTTTGCCTCCACTAAGATCTTCAGCATGTTCATACACACTGTTGGGAGTCTTCCGAATTTGGGACTGACTGACAAGTCAAAATTTCTCTCTCGAAACCATTCGAACCAACAACAGCACCAGTCATGTTACATAACATTTGGGTTCACATTTTTAATGTTCCTCACAGCAGTTGCGGGATGTTACCGCGACATAATTCATACAGCATGCAATGACGAATCTGCTCCTTCTCCACGGCTAATTGCCAGTAACTTAGTCACTAACGAGCTGATGCTATACCGGTGACAAAATAACTAGTGTTATAAAGACTACTTGAAATAATTTAGTCAGATTTGTAAATATCATTAATTTTTGTTAAATTGTACCTCATGCAAAAACCATATCAGTAGCGCAATTTCTGATTCCAAACAATAACTTTTCATGCGTTCTGCAACCCGGTTGCGTCTTAATGTAAGAAAATCCAAGATGAAATGTAGAATCCAAAGACGGGCGCAACGAAGTATCTCGACGTAGAACTCAGTCCACGGTGGCATACCTCCACATTTTCGTTCGTCGTTCCTAAGAGCCTTACGGAGCAAGTCTGTAAATAAAGTTTGTAACAGATACCTAAAAATAACCCCTGAGTTGTCATGGGGCTGTATCCAGACTGAAATTAGATTTCTTACTACATTGACAGTAATGAATACGTACTCAATTGTAATATTATTACATGTTTCGTCCCAATCTTGTATATGCATTTCAACAATTAATAACTTTTTATCTATTTGCTCAGGTTCACTTTTTCTCTGAACCAGTGGCGGATTTTCAGCTGAAGTAGGTGAAATGCCTCTTCACCTATTTTACTTAAAATAAAGTTTTATTCAGTAATTTGTATAATATATTCTTTATCGCCTCTATTGTGTTACAAAATACTCAAAATTTTGATTAGATATTAATTCACATAGCGCGTTTAATACGGAAAACAAGTCCTCATACGCAAAACAGTGCAAGTGAAGAGCCGAAATGAAAACCCTTGGAAGTCTGCAGCTTTCGACTACGTTGCTATGGTAACCGTTACGTCAACTTCCCCTATCTGGCGAGCAAGTGAAGTGTTTTAGCTTTCGGCGCCGAAGCTCTGCATTTGGAGTCGTGACCTTCGAAGGTGATCACCGTGAAATAGGACGGTTTACCCAGGGTATCTTGCAATCCACTAGGGCTTTTTACTTTCGGTGTTGTGGTACGTGATTTCCGAAAGGGATTTGTTTTTTCGTGCTTTGTGATTCTTTGTTAAGCAGTTTGGTTGTTACTGTAGTTTCGTATACTTTTATCTAGCATTTGTATAAAGTTAGTGACAGTTTAAATTAAAGTATGTATCCTGTGAACGATATTGTTTGTAATTTATTACAAACTCCATTTAATCAATGGAAAGATGAAGATAAAGGAGACATTTTACTTCAAACGACCGATGGATTCACTGCAATTGTTGCCAAAAAAGAAAGCAAGAAGAGCGTCAAATCTTACAATATTAATGTTACAAATTATTCGTTTACTGAATATAAATGGCTTTGTAGTACTTCTGTGTTACAAAAAATATTTTGTTGGCTCTGCTTCCTTTTTAGTAATAAACATTCATCTTGGAATAAAGACGGATTCTCAGATTTATTAAATATAACACGCTGGCTTCATAAACATGGTGATTCTAGCGAACACCTGAAATGCGACTTGATACTAAAGAATTTTGAAAAAAATCAGAACATCATTGCCGATGCCCTGATGGACAATGCTAGGCTTTTGAAAATGCATTTCAACGAAAGCGTTCGTTTAAATAGAATTTTCCTGCAGACAGTGATTGCTTCAGAATTATATTTGAGCAAACAAGAACTAGCATTCCGTGGCCATGAGGAAAGCATTGACTCGATAAATCGTGGAAATTTCAAAGAATTACTTTCATTGTTGATATCAAGAAGTCCTTTAGAAATTCAAAATCAATACGAAAATATTAAAAATGTGTTCACAAGTTACTCAAAAATTATTCAAAATGAATTAATTGAATGCATTTCTGAATATATAAAAGATACCGTTAAAACTGAAATAAATGAAGTTCAATGCTTTTCTATTCAAGTAGATGACACTACAGACATAAATCAGACTTCTCAGTGCTGTTTAATACTAAGATTTGTTGATTAAGAAGGTGCATTGGCTGAGCGATTTTTCTGTTACCACGACGTGAGTGGAGATCGAACGTCAGAAGCTTTATACAAAATGCTAGATAAAATTTTGGAACAATTCGATTATCAACACAAATTAATTAAACAATGTTACGATAGGGCAAGAGTAATGTCTGGACGCCTGAATGGGCTCCGGAGCAAAATCATGGATAAAGCTTCTCAAGCTGTTTTTGTTCATTGCTTAGCACATCGTTTGAACCTCGTATTACAGCAGAGTCTTTCTAAAATTTCAAAGTGTCGTATATTTTATGCAAGCCTCAGTAAAATTCCTTCGTTTTTCCACCACCACGGTTAACTAGGATTATCAGCTGCAACTATTACTACTCAAGGCTCTGTCACTTCGGTGATCACTACGGGGATTCACGTACAAGAAAACAGATACATTTACTTGGAGTGCCACTTTTCCAAAATAAGAAATCAATGCTGCCAACGTTTTGTACTAGTTTTGTACACCCAAAAGAAAATTTTGTACACCACCGGAAGTAGTACTTTTCGGCTCTTTAAAAGTGGCACTCCAAGTACATGCTGGAGTGCCACTTTTTCAAAATCGAAAATAAATACTGCCAAAGTTTTGTACTAGTTTTGTACTAGTTTTGTACAGTTTTGTACTAGTTTTGTACAGTTTTGTACACCTAAAATAAAATTTTGTACACCACCGGAAGTAGTACTTTTCGGTTTTCTAAAAGTGGCACTCCAAGTACATGCTGGAGTGCCACTTTTTCAAAATCGAAAATAAATACTGCCAAAGATTTGTACTAGTATTGTACAGTTTTGTACACCCAAAAGAAAATTTTGTACACCACCGGAAGTAGTACTTTTCGGTTCGGTTTTCTAAAAGTGGCACTCCAAGTACATGCTGAGTGCCACTTTCTCAAAATCGAAAATAAATACTGCCAAAGTTTTGTACTAGTTTTGTGCAGTTTTGTACACCCAAAAGAAAATTTTGTACACCACCGGAAGTGGTATTTTTCGGCTCTTTAAAAGTGGCACTCCAAGGGCATGCTGCGCCACTTTTTCAAAATCGAAAATAAATACTGCCAAAGTTTTGTACTAGTTTTGTACAGTTTTGTACACCCAAAAGAAAATTTTGTACACCAACGGAAGTGGTACTTTTTTACTCTCCTTTGTATCTCTCGAGAATGTACTTGGACTGCCACTTTTCCAAAAATGAAAATAAACACTGCCAGGGTGTTGTCCTAGTTTTCTACAGTTTTGTACATCCAAAAGAAAATTTTGTACATCACCGGAAATAATTCTTTTTGACTCTCCTTAGTGGCCCTCGAGCATGAACTTGGAGTGCCACTTTTCCAAAATTTAAAAAAAACCACTGCCAGTGATGTCATAGTTTTGTACACCCAAAAGAAGATTTTGTACACCACCGGAAGTGTTACTTTTTTGCTCTTGGTTTTCGAAGCAGTAGCTTAAATGGTTAACTAATTTGATTAATATCCCTAGTTTGTTGCATATAAAACGCACTTTTGTAATAACCCAGAAGCCGAACGGCCAAGTTGGAAGAATCAGCAAAAGAATTTATGTTTAAAATCTCCTTTCCCTTAATTTTCCACTCAATGAAAGTTCGAAGGTCATCTTTATAAAAAATTGTCACACTGTGATTCATCATTTGACACAAAATAGCTCTTAGATCAAAATATAGCAACAATACGTATTCGTTTAAATCTCTTTCTTTATCAGTTCCCCCAATTACTTGCAATCTTTCTCTCACTACCCTTTTTTTCATCAGTTCCCCACAATTACTTGCAATCTTTCTCTCTCTACCCCCCCCCCCCCCCATTATTTACAATCAAGGTTGTCTCTATAAATTTTGCTGTGACTCACTGTCAGTGTCGCTAAAATGTACAAGCTGTTTAGAGAAGTAACGGACTCTTCAGTGGGAAAATGTTTAGTTTAGAAGCAACTCGAAAGGATTGTTAAATTACAGGTATAAGTTACAGACTGAAATTCAAACAATTTGAATTTCTTCGCAATGCTTTTTCAATCTAGTAGTTTTCAATTTAAACAAAATTTTTATATTTATGCAGTGCTTTGTAGAAATAAAAATATATTCAGTGAAACTTCGGCTATGCGTACTCCAGTTATATTTTTTGACATTTATACGTAATTCTGAATTAGTTCCGATATTTTACTGTATTTTCTAAGCTTTTCCAATTCGATAATAGCTAATTAATTCATTTATACGCTTTTTTCGATGTACATAAATTTTGTAATTTCTGATTATCACAAACTCACAGTTCTTTGATTCGTTTACGTATACGTAACCGGTTTATCACAAGTTTGAGAGAATCGAGACAGCGTTACTGAGTTCTTGGTGCAGCCAAAGTTGAACCTTCATCCCATCAGAGAAGGGTATGCTGTTTACTTTCGGTTAGCGTTCTTGTGTTCCTTCTTCGTGCAAAGTTGAACCTTGATCTCATCAGAGAGGGATATGTTGTTTAGTTTCGGTTTGGATGAAAAATTTATTTCGCAATCTTTGCTCTGGATAAAACGTGCACTTAGGCAAGCTACAACTCTTGGCATGGTGTGCACGTTTTTTTTGTTGTTGTAGTTCAGTCATGAAATAGTTGGTGCAAAACTTATTAGCGTTCATAGTTATGTTTTTTCTCTGACTTTGACAAATTTTAAACAAGCAAAGATTAGAGAATATTTTACTCAAATACTATTGAGATATCAACTTGTAAACAATTTGCTTTGAAAAGAGCGATGCTAATAAAGAAGGAGTAATAGGGGTATGAATATAAAACAAAATAACATTCGGATTTACAACAAAGTTTTTAAAAAGTAAAGATTTTTTTTTTCATTTATTGAAAATGCGAAATTGTACATAATCATTTTGTCATGTAGTTTTTAAAATATTTGGCCAAACTTTGGGAACTTGTTTAACCGCCATTTTGGTGATAAAAAATCATATAAAGGGCCGGAAACTTTTTTCCGCAGCGTTAGCTCCCATGAGCATGGGCGTCCGCTGCAACTTTTCCGGGGGAGGGGGCAAACGGGTATACTCCCACTATCATAATTACTGCTTAAATTTATAGTACCCCTGCGTCTTTATATGGCATAGTGGGGGTTGGGTCAGGCGAGTGCATCGTGCCCCTAAAGCTAGGGAATGGGTTCGGAGCACTGTTAGCCCCACCCCCCGCCCCTAAAGTTTGGGAACTTGGACACATCTTTCTTTCTATAGTCAATATTTAGTATTGAAATAACGGACAATAATAATAATTATGTCATTTACCAATTACTGGCCACTGATTATTCATATCTGAGTCAAAAGTTTAACCTTACTGTAGGCTTCTTGCTAAATTTATGAATCAACTTAATAAAGTCTTTTTGTATGGAAACATTCACTTGGGGTTACATAAAACAATTGCACTGCTCCATCGTCCTTTATTGAGTATGAGTATAAACCCCATTTTTTTATAGACATTTATCTGTTAATTTTTATACCCCTTCAATTTTCTGTTTCTTGCACTTTAGAAGAGATACTATGTAATAAAAACTGTAAACGTCTTGGGTTTTGTCCAAATCTATCAATTACATTTTGAATGGGTTCATTTTTATTCTCATAAACCTTTTCTCGATGAATACTCATCATGCACAGTCCAGATAAACGTCCATCTGCCATTTTTGACCTTAACCAAGTTTTTAACCGTTCTCATAGTGCTGAAGGACCTCTCCACTGGGCAGGTTGTTACTGGTAATGTCTGAACAATAAGAATAGCCTGTCGAACAGAAGGAAACAGATCACTGTGTTTGAGCACGCCTAAAGTCGTCTTCACATCCATCATATTGTTTTTTCCTTCCTGATCACATTTCAAACTGTTATGGATAGGTTTTGCTCATGTGTGTAATTAATAGTTAAATTTAGCAAATGTTAAAATTAAGGTAAATATTGACTTTAGGTGAAAATTAAAATTTGGGAGACGGGTGGATGCATTTTGAAACAAAAAGTAAATTCAATCAATTAAGGACATGACAAATGAAAATAAAATGCAATGGAACACTGATATTAGGACATTCCAAAAGTTATAATTGAAAGTTTGCGTTGTTTGAATTTACGATGAGCTGTGACACTTGCAAGTGTAAAATAAGTAATTATTGTTTACATGTGTACCAAATTTGTGAACACTAAAAAATGGATGGTACACTTTGGAAGCACTGATATCCTAAGTGAAAATCGCCCAAATACGTGGCGTCAGTTGAATAAACAAATACATCGCACTTTCCACGATTTACCAACACACAGCATAACAATTTTTCGGTTGCTGGATGTCCTACACATTGAAGCTATTCGACCCTTTGGCTGCTGGTTGTAATACGATCGCTCTGCAATCGCCTTATTGGTGCACTGCTGAAGGAAAGTGCGAGGCCACATGGAGATTCCTCGTGGAGGATGTGGATCCTACAATTGTCGGTGGTTGTACTAAACTATGTAATTATTGCCTTGATGTTTATCTTAACACTCACGGCTACCCGTCACAGTAGCATCTGTAAAGAGATCGTTTTCCAAATTAAAATTTGTAAAAACTATTTGAGAAGCATCATGTCACAAGATAGGCTGCAGGAATTGTCACTGCATAGAAAGGCAGTTTGCCAAAAGAATGGACCTCAACGCTTAATAATTTCGCCAAAAAATGAAGGCTAGAAAGAAAGACTTAGGCCTAAAAACATGAAAATTTCCACTTATCGCATAATTAATTTTCCACTTGTATTTTAATCATATAATTATAATTTATTATATATCTTTATTATGTAGTTATGTGGTACACCCAGTGGTCGAAGTGGCACAGAGCTACTGCCAGTGTGGTGTAGACCATAGATCCACATAGTATATATAGGAGGTTTCGAAAGAAATACATTCCATTCCGTATAATTGTTTTTTTTTTGTTTTTGTTTTTTTGGTATTCAAAAATTAAAGTATATAATTTTATAAAATTAATGTAAAAATTAAAAAAAACTTCATTGAAGGGTTTGTGGTCGGTCTCTTTCAGTCTCAGCTGCTAATTATCAATTTTATCCGTTAAAAATGCCATTTGCCGTTTTTTGCGTTAAAATTTGTTCTTAAATCCTAATATCTTTACGTAGTTTGTGAAGGGTTTATAATTTATTACATACCGGGATGGTAAATAACGTTTATTTTAAGTGCCGGTATGCTCACTTCCATTTTTGTTAACTACCGGTATGCCATACCGGCCCATTTCGAACACTGAGTATAGTACTCGTATATTTGTAAACATCACATACCTGCACATTGCATTTCCACACGCACTTTTTTTTCCCTGGCCTGCATTGGAAGTTTTGTTGTACATTCAAATTAATATCTGCAGCTACGAAATCCATATTGCATTCTTTCAGTGTAGAATACTGAATTCCCTGTTTGTATACAACCATATCCAATAACGATCACTAAAGTCTCATAGTTTTTAACCTTAAACATTTAAATATATTTTACCGAATTCGTTTCAATGCGATAAAACGGATATTCATGATTATGCATCTGACAGCTCACCGTGTTAAATCTGACTGGCTGATTGATAACCTTGCATTATGTACTTCTGTTCCAAAATTTATTTTAAAAGTTAAAACTACAGGGCTCTATAGGCAGTTACTTTACTTTACCAGACAGTCTCCCTAACTTTTTGACATCACCATTTTCCCAAAGCAAACACCGTGAAAAACACATCCTCCCTATTGTTCGAAATCCTGGAAAAATTATTATGCTTAGGAGTGCTGAAATGAACTTTCTGGGGTTGCACAAGTGGTGCTAGTTACGCCACTGCGAATGCGCCGAGGTGTTTCGCAACTTCCCTCTCCCCCAACCTTGCTCGGCATGGCTGCTAGGCTGGAAGCGATGATATGCGCTGATTTGAATTCCTTTTCCTCGCGTTTCCAAAAATGCTTTTGCCGAAAGCATTGCTTAACAAAGCAACAAGAAACTGTTTCTCTTCTTCCTTTACTATAAAAATGAAGGTTCCGACAATGTCTTAGTTTATACAAGACAACCGCACGAAAATTTGCGACCTTGAACAAATAAAAGTTACGTATAATGAACACGAAAACAGCTGGTTGTGTATAATGACCAGGAGTAAAAGTATGTAATAAACTGGAAAGAGATAGTAGTGTTTACTTCTGGATTTCGAAAGATGACACTCTAAGAGCATGCTGGACAACCAAAGAGAACCATCGCCGGAGGATAACTCTCTTTTGTCTGTACAAAACTAGTACACCATTCTGGCAGTGTTTATTTTCCATTTTAGAAATATGGCACTCCAAGTACATGCTCGAGTGCCACAAAAGGAGAGTCAAAAAGTACCACTTCCGGTGATGTACAACATTTTCTTTTGGGTGTACAAAACTAGGACAACACTCTGGCAGGGGTTTTTTTTTCAATTTTAGAAAAGTGGCACTCCAAGTACATGGTCGAGAGCCACAAAGGAGAGCCAAAAAGCAGCAATTCTGGTGGTGTACAAAATGTTCTTTTGGGTGTACAAAACTGTACAAAACCAGGACAACATTCTGGCAGGGTTTTTTTTTTCAATTTTGGAAAAGTGGCACTCTAAGTACATGGTAGAGAGCCACAAAGGAGAGCCAAAAAGTACCACTTCAGGTGGTGTACAAAATTTCCTTTTGGGTGTACAAAACTAGTACAAAACTTTGGCAGTAGTTATTTTCGATTTTGAGAAAGTAGCCCTCAGCATGTACTTGGAGTGCCACTATTAGAGAGCCGAAAAGTACTACTCCGGTGTTGTACAAAATTTTCTTTTAGGTGTACAAAACTGTACAAAACTAGTACAAAACTTTGGCAGTAGTTATTTTCGATTTTGAGAAAGTGGCACTCAGCATGTACTTGGAGTGCCACTTTTAGAGAGCCGAAAAGTACTACTTCCGGTGGTGTGCAAAATTTTCTTTTGGGTGTACAAAACTGTATAAAACTAGTACAAAACTTTGGCAGTATTTATTTTCTATTTTGAAAAAGTGGCACTCCAGCATGTACTTGGAGTGCCACTTTTAAAGAGCCGAAAAATACCACTTCCGGTGGTGTACAAAATTTTCTTTTGGGTGTACAAAACTGTACAAAACTAGTACAAAACTTTGGCAGCGTTGATTTCTTATTTCGGAAAAGTGGCACTCCAAGTACATGTATCTCAAGAAAACTGCCACTTTTCGTCGCTAGAGGGAGCAGACTACGACCCCAGTTAATGTTTTTTTTTTTTTTGTGGCTGATCGTAATTAGTTTTTCATGTGTCATCCTGTTTAAACGTGCATTATAGCGAGGTAAATCGAGTCTGTTTTAATCTATTTTCATGAAAATAATCATTTCAGTTAAGTAACTGTATGAACGCAAAATAAAGTGCAGAATTTGTTTTATAGCTTATAGCTTAGTACAAAACTTTGGCAGCGTTGATTTCTTATTTCGGAAAAGTGGCACTCCAAGTACATGTATCTCAAGAAAACTGCCACTTTTCGTCGCTAGAGGGAGCAGACTACGACCCCAGTTAATGTTTTTTTTTGTTGTGGCTGATCGTAATTAGTTTTTCATGTGTCATCCTGTTTAAACGTGCATTATAGCGAGGTAAATCGAGTCTGTTTTAATCTATTTTCATGAAAATAATCATTTCAGTTAAGTAACTGTATGAACGCAAAATAAAGTGCAGAATTTGTTTTATAGCTTATATCGTACCCAAATTGCAAGAGTTTTCTTGATTGACTTAAGTTGCTACCATGGTGTACCGCTGTGAACCTTATTGTAACTCCAAAAAAGGGAAAACCAAAGGTTATTGAGTATCTTCGGTTATTGCGTGACCAAGTCACACAAAAACGTAAGAATAATCTTAGACTCAGGGGAGAGTTTCTGATTCGGAAAGTTTGGAATTGCGAGATTGCTGAGTTGGTGTTCCAGTTAGGCTTATCTGTTCGATCACACACACTGTTTGGGCGATGTTTCTTATTGCAATTTCATTTCGATTCAATTATTTCTCATACATTTTTTATCTGATTGCCATACTTTGAAAGTTTTTCTCTATGTATATCGTGTTGCTTCGCCACATAATTTGGAAACTTTGAGAATGTGATTTTTCTGGTTTGGGTTTTGAAAAATAGGTATGCCGTTTATTAATTAAATATCGAGTATAAATTACAGTTCTTATGTAGTCAATGCTGTATTTCGAGAAAATAGTTGCTTCAGGAAAAGTATTGTTTACGTTTCTGTACTTTGAAATTCCGAAAAACTTTGTTTTATCACATTTAACGACAAAAGAGCTCGATTTGTTTCACATTTTGAGAAAAAATGTCTTCATGGGAAATTTCCAGGGAAAAAAATCCCTAAAAACATTTTTCTGAGACTTTCTGAATTCCTGCCATGCCAGACTTGTTCCACTAGTAATATAATTTTAGACTCTTAAAGTATAAGTCTTCCAATCGTTAAAATTACAGAGACTCCGGAAGAGGAAGAGAATGCTAGTGAGATATAATATGTAACAGCCTTGGGTGTGGATACACTGCAATCCAATATGGTACATATTATTTGGACACTGCAATCAAAAATAAAACTAAGCACTCATATTAGATATCTACTTTTTATAATTTCGCCTAATATTATCCAGACAAGAAAATTGTTGTATCGAATTAAACTAATATCTAATCCAAACTCTAATTACTGTGGCTCAGAAGAAACTCTTCAGCATTTATTTGTAGATTGCATATTTGAAAAATAGATCTGGAAGTGTTTACAACAATGCTTAAATA
Source organism: Macrothele yani (assembly GCA_039090855.1). Classification (NCBI taxonomy): domain Eukaryota; kingdom Metazoa; phylum Arthropoda; class Arachnida; order Araneae; family Macrothelidae; genus Macrothele; species Macrothele yani. Next base: position 31,775,136 of record CM076999.1, on the reverse strand, counting down.
ATAGACATAAATTTACTGCATATCATTTTGTACCATGTACCTGTAGACTGCTCTGAATTTAAAAACCTAACAATTCATTATTTAATAGCAATAACAAATCGTAATATATGGAAAAATTGAAATGCCTAATCTTACGAACAAAAAATCAAAAAATACCTAGCAGATTAAAGTAGCTAATAAATGTGATCTCAGAAGAATACTGGAGTTTGAAACTAGAACGTTTAGAGCTCACAAAGCTTTTAATAAATGGAAAGTATCAGCACCATTAATATATAAAAAAGGAACAAAAGTACTAAATAAAATAATAGAATAAAGCATTTAAACTATTAAGGGTAAAAATGTGAAATATATTAAAACTGAAAATTATAAATTAGTTAACTAAACTCTTAAACACATATAATGTTTGTTCCCGATATGGTTTCATTATTTTAATAGAAACATTAAAATATAATTCTAAAATCAATTTAGACCATATCATTAGGATTTCAATAATTTCCTGAATAAAACTATAATGTATTCACTGAAATATCTAACCATAATGGAATGTCGTACATAAAAAAATTAATCTGTACTAATATAATTAAAGAAAAACTGGATCCATTGGTGTTTTTCCATCTTATCTTTAGTATTTTCTGTACTATTGTGTAACACTACTTTCCTATTATTCCATGTTTTAAAAAAAAAGTTATTTTGTTTATTCTAATTTTTGCCATTTTTTTTTATCTGAAATGCTTTTAACAAGAACCTCTTACTAAGTATATGTAGAGTTTTCAAGAAGGTGATTTCTAAACAAAATGTATACTTCCTGTAACAAGCGGAAACTCTTGTGCAGGCTCCAACCCTCTCAGTTGGGTGTCTGGTCTGTCTGGAATTACGAGAAAATGACAATTTTTAAAGGAACCTCTAATAATAATAATAATAATACCAATAATAATAATAATAATAATAATAAAAGTATCCATTAAATGTCTTAATTTACTAAAAGGATGTATGAATGTGTGTTTCAATGGGAAAATTAGATAAAATATTAATAGATTCCTAAACAATATGTCATACATTTTTTTCTTTAAAATTCTGCGTAAGAGAATGAAGTAAATTGCCCATGTTTCCCATCACCATTTTTTAACGAGAAGCCAATGTCAGAATTTGATTGTATATGAACAGTAATTCTTGTAATTCCCTGCAGATGTATTGTACGTATATTCAGTTCTATATTTCCGAAAAATACAGTGTTAATGGTTTTTTTAATTGTATACAAACTACGCAATTAACACCTTTTAAACTACAACAATTTGGTTGGTTAATAAATATTTTACTGTAATAAAAAAAGCAATTTTCTGCGAGAGTTCATTACTGTTCGGGTAATGACAAATTAATTTATCTTATCTATCCGTTTCTTTACTCCATCCCATGGAACATTAGGCTAGCTCTTTTGTAAAATTACGAATTCGTTGTTTTTAGCAGCTGAATAAATGTAATAGCAAGGCAAATCAAATATCTTCTCATGTAACGCTTGTTTATTTACATGTCAAAATATTTCACACAAGACGCTACGAAACGAATGGATGAGATTCCGCCACCACGAAATTCCAGTTGGAAATTTTCCCGACAAGAATCGTTAGGGGTCGGTGTTCAGCGCCACGGTGGCAGAAATATGAAACACTACCTGTACGTTGACGGATAAGGAGTGACGGAGCCTTGAGCAGTAACATCAGTATTTGATGATCAAAGTTAGCCGTGTCACTACTCAGTGAAGCGAACTTATACACTCACATCTACAACCGCAAAACGCATACCAACCATAGCAGAAACTAGTTAGTCCTCCACGTCGAAATTAGTAAGAGTAATTGTTGAAGATTGGGGTAAAATAAAGTAAGTATTCGAATTTCTGACAAATAGTGAACAATCAGACAAAAAATCAATTCAACTTGCCAAGGGGTTTTTAGACGATATGAGCACTTTTGAATTTACATCTTTGGCAATACTATGTAATGAAAGTTTTGGCCCCACCGATCCTTTATTCTAAATTTTGCAGAAACAATCACTAGAACTAAACTACTGTGTAACTCAAACTAAAAAACTCGTGAGATTTTGAAGTATTTGAAACACTGGAAAAACAAGCAAAATCGCAGAAATAAGCAGATATAAACGGGAATATGCTGCTCTTACACAAGAAACATTTTTTCACAATTATAAACAATTGTATTTTTGAAATTTTAGACCACATTCTTATAGAAATTGATATAAGATTTCAAGACTGTGAAAAACTTCAATTTGTTTGTCTTGCTGACACAACCAAATTTGAACAATTTAATTCAAGATTTCACTCTCACGATTTTGAAAATCTACAATATTTTTACCGAAAAATATTGACCAAACTCCAGCGCCTTAGAAATGAGCTAAGTCTTGTAAATGCAAACGAAAAATTAAGGAATATATCGACTCAAAAATTTTTTTCGAGTGCTTCATGAAAATAAAGGCATTTTTACAGAAGCTTAAAAATCGGTTGCCCTCATTTTAACCATTCCATCTACAAATGTGTCAGTGGAAAGAAGTTTTTCTTGCCTTAAAAGAGAACAAACTTACACAGGGAACATTATTTCTCAATATAGACTTGCTTCTTTGGCAAATATTTCTATTCAGAAAGATGTTTTATTGATGCTCACGAAGAAACAACCATTCTATGACGACATAATCGACAAATTTGCAGCTATAAACGAAAGAAGAATTGATCTAATATACAAAACATAGGTCACTCCTGATACAGAGATTTTCATTGAAGACAGTGGATATCTTTTCATATTGCTCTTGTAGCTCTTCACTTATTTTTTACCACGAGCCGCCACTGCTCTGAACTACATTTTCCTTTCGCTCCACCCATTGATACATTACCTAAGGCATCAGGTAACCTCACACGTTATTAGGTAGGTGTTCCCAACAATCTGACGCTTCGTTCTTCAACAACAAAACAATACTTGATATTCCATGGTGTTGAACAGTTGTAACAGTCAAAAATTGTACATATGCGTTCTTCCTTTGCACACATTAAGGACGTCTGATACACTGAATTTTATGATAAAATGCACGCTGTGTCCTTGAATGGTATGTCTTGAAACTATGGATGTATCCACGACGTGAAAGTGAGTCAAGATTACCCCCCCCCCTTCCACTAAAAAGTGTTTTCTTAAATACTTTTTACAAAACAAACTCATCAATTGCTTTAGACTAAACTTTTTCGCTTTTGTGAGAAGTATTTCTGGGAATGTTATGCAGCATGATACATTGCAATGTGAATGCTGGAGGTACACAACCTGATGCCTCCAGGAACACTAGCTATCATGAGCATTTCTTTAAACAAATGGCCGCTACACGTTCGACCTCAGATCCTGCATTATAGCTTTGCAGAAGGTTATTTTTTCTTGCTGCATACATTATAATTATGTAAGCCAAAGCGTTAAAAAAGAAAAAGAGGGAAAATAGCATAATCATTTTTTTCTAAGTTGAATCTTTGAAAATTTAGAAATGATTATTTTTTATAAGTAAAATTAATATTAAATAGAAAAAGGTGGAATGAATTGGCCAAGTTCAGAATTTTATTTTTAAAGTGTTGAAACCGCACCTATCAAAATTAGGCTGGGGCAGCGATTTTATGGAGAAATTTTGCTTTACTTAGCATGTGATCAGTGAATATATCCTGAAAATCGAAGGAATGATTTTTCAGATGTTAAAAGATATTCTTCCTTGCGATATTTGGTTCCTCCATTTGCAAATGGCAACTTAATACGTTTAATATCTTCATGATTTTTGCTAATATTTATCGCCCGAAGTTTTTGTTTTTTAGGAGTACGCCTTGACTTCATCCCTTTTCCTATGTCTTTGATAAAAAGACCCAACGCATTTCTAGTTCCTTTTTGTGCATTGGCCTTGTGGAAAATTCTATAGAAGTGTTTGAGGTCTTGTTCGCTCATTGGAAAGAATGGCATCGTCGATAAAAACGCATATTTTTAATGAAGGTACGAAACTTGGCTAGTTTGTATGATTCGTTGTGATAGCCATTGGAGCTTTTGCGTTTTGATTGAGTTGCAGGGTCGACAAGTGACAACACAAGTGCAGGGTAAATCCAGGAGTAAAACTTCAGCATATTAAGCGATGGAGCGATAAAATGCAGAAACACCGCAAGGTAAAGAAAACAATGAATACAAAAAGGCGTGAGGTAGTGGATGGAATTCTATATGCTTTAAATGATAAAATTCGACTTGTCCGGATTGTTGAAGGCATCTTTGGTTCATCACTTGCTGAAGAATTGTTGAATGAATTGACGTAGTGCGTACGGCAGATCACAGTATTCACGGCACAGATACAGTTCCACCTAAAACAAATCCATAAAAACAAAGACAATAAGAGTTAAAAGAGTTTGGGCGCTACACTGATAATTCATGCTTACGTAGCTATTTTAGAAAGATTGATAGTCATGCTGGCACAAAAGTCATTTTCTTTCACATGGATGGCATTATCTTATACTTGCGTGAACTGGTATTCAGCATATCCATGATTCATTTAACTTAGCATATTTAACAGAGAATATCATTTGCTACTGGAAGCAAACTGTTATCAAAGGAGATGACATGTGGCGCCCTCTATCTGAAGTAAAAGTAAGACCAAACTGTTGCGTTCAGGGCGGTTGCCTTGTGCTAAGATTTGTCTAAATTTGAAGTTCAGCACCAAACATTCAGCAACGAAGCTGGCAGAATGAGAAAATGTCTTACAGAGAAATGTATAGGTAGAATAAAATCACATATTTAAAGAAAAACTTCGAAAAATGAAATGACAAATGATTATGGAAAGATCATAGACATAAAAGAAAGTTAAAAAGCAGAAAATAAAGATTTATAAATTTTGTGTTTACGACCAATAAGCATGCCGAATATTTTTATCCCATGACAAACGGAAATGTGTGCTTTCAGAAAAAACAAAATTCTCTCACATTCATCTTTGTTGTATTAAAGCAACTTTTAAAATAACTTAGTAAAAGTTTCCTTGACTTTACTTGGCTATTTCCGCAAAACATGGATATTTTGCAACTCATACCAGACATTGCACAAGTAGTTACGTATATGTCATACTTAAACATGGTCAAATATCATATACCTGATATTCGATTATATTACAGTGTTTACAAACATTCTTCTGCATATTTTTAAAGCTCACATTTCCCTGTAAAAAAATTCCGAATGCCACTGGGAATACAGCATGTCAATTCTCTACATTTGTGATGGCATGAGTCATTCCTTTTTGAGAGTTCATTTAAAATTCACACAAAAAGTAATGCCCGAATAGTCGTTCCAATGAATAGTGATTATTTTCCACTGTCTTTTGTCCACAACACTGAGTCAATTAAAAATTCTTTGCTTCATCGCATTTGCAAGACCAAAGCGGATATCCGTCTTTCTACTTATTTGCAGCTAACATTTCAGTAATTTTCATATACTCTAAGTATCTTTAATCGGAATTTACCAAAAACAGGAAAAGATAATTGGGTGATGCTGAGGGTAATATCGGCTAGTCTATGAACCACGAGTTAACTGCATTTTGGCGTTACAAGAAACATCTTTTTCCATTTTTTAATTTCTTTATTTCCAAAGGTATTTAAAAGCTAATTTTCATCTTATATTAAGTTTTTGGGAAATTAGATCTATAGAGGAGATGAGAAAATTTTGAAAGAGTTGTAATGTTTAATACTTTAGCTTTAGTATACATCGAAACAACAAGAGTTTTATTAATGTATATCATTATCTTTCTCTTAATATTCGTTTTTTACTGTAAACCATGTTCCCTTCATTCAGAAAACTTTAAAATTTTCATCGCCCAGGGCGGGGATCGAACCCGCACCTCCCGATTTCTGGTCGAGAATGCCAGGCATTACACTACACAGGATAAGGAAATTCCAAGCAACTGAACATAAATATCTGAGAATCTATAGATATGCGCTAGGCCAAGCTATTCTGCTCCATCGTAGTGCCTCAAGACATTTTCTCACATGCAATATCGGACGTAGGTCAGAAATTACAGTGTTGGAAATACGTCATATGCCGCCCCGGTGGCGCAGTGGTCTAAGGCGTTGGCCTCTGATCATTCGTCGGAAGGGGTCCGGGTTCGAATCCCGGTGAGGCATGGCTGTTGTGTTTGTCTTACGGCACTGGCTCTCTCCCTTCCCTGGAACCAGTGACTCTAAATTAGGGACGGGCGACTGCTTATAGCCCATTGAGTTGCTCACGGTGGTCGTTAAATCTCAAAAAAAAAAAAAAAAAAAAAAAAAATACGTCATATATTTCTTCGGTTGGATGGATTGAAAAACGAATTTCCCTGAAGAAATATTTTTAATAACATGGTCGGGACATGAATTTTTTAATATTTTTTTCACTGTACACCATGTTCCCTTCATCCAGAAAACTTCTAAATTTTCATTGTCCTGGAGCGGGAATCGAACCCGCATCTTTCTATTTCCGGTCGAGAATGCTAGCCATTACACGACCCAGGACAAGGAAATCTAAGCAACTGAACATAAATATATGAGAATCTTCAGATCTGCGCTAGTCATTGAAATATATCATTATTTTTGTTCTTTCATTTGTCAGTTCATGCACTACTCATTTCTACATCCTTATTTGGAATAGGAATTAGCATAATTTTTTTCTTCGTTTGTGATTTTTAAAGAGTTTAGTAATTTTTCGTCTTCCCAAAATAAAATGTCATTGATACTGATTTTTCCAATTTCTGAATCTGGGACTACATATTTTTATAAATATTATTTTTTTCCTAAATTTTTAAAGCATATTTATATATTTTTTGCAAATGCAACACAACACATTCTGTACAGCTCATTTTTTTAAAGATTTATTTTGGTCAGCAAAATGTGGGACTGCAATCTTTGTCTGTTCAGTTGAAATTAAGTCTACAATTTTTCTTTTTTTCATAATAGCATATGTGGGGTGTAAAGGAAGGTATCGTCTCTCAGAGAAAAATTAGGATCAAAGTAAAATGTATTTTATTTTCAGACAGTCAGTTTATGTGTTAAGTCCTACATTAGAAGGAACAGAAAGCGGAAAAAAACCGGAGGGATATGAAGTACATTACTATTATATGTGAATTTGGAAGAACTACAAGCTAAGGTGGTCGGTGTCGGTAGCTTACAATTTTTTTGTAGATCTTGGTATTCATATTATATTTCTTGTCTTCGACTCTCTTAAGGTAGCTGTACACTCTAGCTGACAAGGGAAATGCTTCAATGAGAGAAACCATAAAAACTCATGTAACAGAGCCTGCTATAATATTGTTGTAAACACTACTTTGCAGTCACGGTACCAAAAGAAAACCAAAAGTTTTGAAGCCACTAAACCTTTGGAAACCAATATTATTTAAAATTTTACGTTCTTCCTTAAAAAACATTGAGACCACTGCATTTCATTGTAATTATATACGTAGGTGTGCTTAGGTAAAAAATGCAACAATTTCTGCCTGGTCGTATGCTGATGAAAACTAAATGCCACATTTGTAAATGGAATTCGTACGAAAGGAATAAAATATTCATCAGAAAATCTCGACAGCATAAAAATTAGGTGGCAAAATATAAAGATAATTTACAAACTATTTGTAGGCCGACCCAAAATATTTTATCCAATGTTTGGTACACGACAAATTGTTACTTTCTTCAATATTACTAACAAAAATTGATTTAGACAGACTAAGGTAAACAGAGTAGCTCTTCAGTGGAAATTGGCACAGTGAAAAATCATCATAATAACTCAATATATGAGGAATTGACCGCCATAAAATTGTAAGAATAAAGAGGCAAAATATAACATCACAGTTATTTATCGAACTTTGTACTCATCGAAATAGTGCCTTTTTGTACAGCCTACGCCAAGACAAAAGAAAGAGACCCTAGATTTTGAGCAACCAAGCAATCCTTCTTTAAAGGTCATTGCTAAATAAAGAACATCTCTATAATACTACAGAACAAAATTGAACAAAAAGGAGATTGACATTTCTGAGCCAATAGGATCCCTCTATACAATTCTGACGAACAGAAATGTTACATCTTTAGTCATTCCACCCTAGCTCACCATTCTGAAGTCATACATAGCACTCCTTAGCAGAACAACCAATGTCTGTATTTAATACGCACAGAAGTGGAGTTTCGATTGTGCTCATGAAGTTACTGTGATTTACTACCAGCTGTGTAGAAATAGAAGATAAATGTCTCCAGTTTCGGATGCCGATGTAAATCTCTCCATCGACGAAGCATGTGATAGTGTAACAGTGACTTTTATTGAAATTCTTCAATGCTTTTTAATTATTTTTAATTACAAACCTAAATTTGCTTTTATTACAGGTTCGGGATATTGCTAATGCTTTAAACCATCTCAAATAACACCAAAAACCTATTTATCCTTCAGAATTTAATTGCAAAAATAATTTTATATAAATTTTAATAATTTGTTACCTTTTCTAACAAACTTTATCTCCGTATTAAATTCACTGGATAAATCAAAGTATTTGGCTCAAAAAGTAATTTTTAAAGCGAAGGTTGATGTACGCTGTATCGAAATTTAGGCGCCATTGCAATTGGTTTTCAGTAACAAGTTTTAATGATTTTGAAATTACAATCGGTCAGTAATTACTTTTGTATCAAATAAACACGTCCACTTTTATCTGGCACTGTGGTGAAGTGATCTAATCGCTGGCGTCTGATAATTATCCTGAGATGGTAACGGGCTCAACTCCCAGTGAGGCATTGATATATTTCTCTTACCACACGTTCTCTCTCATCTTCCTTGAAGCATTAGCCAAAACCAGAGACAGGCGACTGCTCATAGCCCATTTAGTTGCTTACAGTGGTCGTTAAAATCCCCAACAAAAATTATCCCAAATTAATGAAGATCAGGCTGTTCACCCTGAGTTTCTGAAAACATAAGTTAATTCTTTTACATATCATTGAAAGAGTAAAGATAAGGAGAGATTTGACATAGGAAAGCATCGGAAAATGTATTCTGTATTTCGGTCGTAAAGTCAAGCTATTGCAAATGGATGCCGTTTGTTGACCTTCTCTCTTTAAATTTCTCATTGGTGTGTACTAAGAAATATATAGCTCACCTAAATCAAATGGAATACAGATCGGAATTACTCAATGGTGAATATCTGTAGGAATATTGCACTGGTTGGCATATAAAAAGGGGTGAGGGGACAGACTGTGTGGTTTCATGTGTGGTACTGATACTGCAACTGGATACTGTTCCTGTGGGGTCAAGCTAATGTAAATGGAAATGTGCATATTGTGTGCAAAAAGAACTGTGCTTCATATATATATAGATTAGAACAGTGTCACAAAATTGTTGGGTTTGTACAGAGCATTGCTGTACAGAATCTACATGGTTAATATGTCAAGGTAAAACACTTAGACTTGTATTTGTTATGGACTGTGATTATGAAAAATTGTTATTGAGAACTTATGATATGTGATAACATTACATGTCTATTGGTTATGGATGATATACAGTATAATGGATATACTGTTTACTAAATATCTATAATAGAAGGAGTCATTTATTGGCTGCATATGGCTTGGAGGTGCTATTGATGAGAAATTTTTGAGACTTGTGAATTCTTCTGTTTTTTGGAAGTATTATATGTCTTTGCTTACCTAACTTGAACTATAATATACTTCTCATTGAAATAGGGAGAGGAATAATGTGCCTTCAACAATTAAGGAGAGGAATGACAATTGGGAGAGGAATAATATGCCATTTTACAACAGCAGAAGTTGAGACATACATAAGAAATACTAAATCAACGTCTGTGGGACCAGACATCCAGGGGCTATTAAAAGGGTTTCTAAAATGATTTCTAAACCTCTCAGTCATATATTTAATGTGAATATTGAATTTGGCAAAATACCTGATAAATTAAAAATAACAAAACTAACTCCAAAACGTAGGACAAAAATAATATAAATAATTAATAATATAAAATAATATAAATAATTACAGACCAATTTCTAACTTATCTTTATTTGCTAAGGTTTTGAAAAACCTATTATATGCAAGATTAGGAAACTTTTTTGAGAAATATCATGTTATCAATAAAAATCAGTATGCGTTTCATAAGGAAAAATCAACAGAAATAGCCATTTTAACATTTCAGAATATCATAAATCATAATATAAAAAGGGATTAGTATCCATTGCGGTATTCTTGGAGCTTACAAAGGCATTTGATACGGTCAATCATGGAATACTTTTGGATAAGCTCTATGATAATGGAATAAGAAATCAATATTACAATTTATTAAACTACTTACATAACAGGAAACAGTATGTGCAGATTTATAAAATGAAATCGCACGGGTTGCTTAATGAAATGGGTGTGACGCAGGGTTCAGTCCTGGGACCATTACTTTTTTTTTAATTTATATAAATGACATTTTTAATATTGAACTTAATGAGGATTTTATTTTATTTGCGGATATTGCCACGGTTCTGATTACGGGTGCAGATATAAATGAGGCAAAAATAAAATGTAATTAATTTATTGAAAAATTGATGGAATGGCTGGACACAAATATTCTGTGTTTAAATATTGAAAAATCTTATATTATAATTCTTATACAGGGAGATAGACAGATTGTTGAGCCACCATCTATTTGTGTGCAGAAGTGTAACCTTGAAATAGTAAATAACATTAAATATTTGGGAATAATAATCGAGGATAATCTAAAATGAAATATAAATATGCCAAATGTTGTAAACAAAATTTCGGAGGTATTGGGTTTAATTACGAGAATTTCAAATAATTTAACAATTAAAACATTAAAAATGTTGTATTACAGTCTGATTTATCCATGTTTGACTTATTGTTTATTAGTTTGGGGGCAAACTACTAAGACTAATTCATATAAGTTACAATCATTACAAAATAGGATGGTCATAATTTTAAATAACTTTAATGTAATTAACTTGAATATTGGGGTACGGGTAAATTCTTATGGATTTTTAGATACTGAGAAATTATGGCATTTTAGATTATTAGGATTCATGTATAAAAGGATGAAAGAGAATAAGTATCAACAATTAAATATATAATTCAACTGAACACTGTAGGTCACGAATATCCAACAAAAGATAGAAATGCATTTTTGTTACCAATGCCTCCCCAAAAAGATTTATTGATTACCAGGGACTGATGTTATGGAATAACCTACCTTGTCAATTACACATATAAATAATTGTAATTATTTTCGAAAGCAACGAAAAAAATATTTGCTAACAGATTAAAATATAAAATTCTGTGGTAAATTTATTAATCAGACCACATATGAGTAAATTTATATGTGCAGGACGTTTGACTTGACTACGTACTTTAGGGGAATTGGGATTCACTCAGGCGATACGTATATAGCCTTTTACACAATTTCCTGTTCTGTGGTTACCCTGTACATAAGTATTCCCATTTATATATGTTGTTTTTCTGAATACTATCTGTTATAAAATTAATTTTGAAATGTAATATAGTCAATTGTAACCCCATAACAAAATAAATAAAATAAAATGAAATAGAATTGCATGATAATTTATACAAGATGTAATTATAGTGGAACAAATGGCTGAACAGATATATCACTGCAGTAAACAAAGGACATTTTCTTAACTATAGACACCGGGTTTTGTGAAAATGTATAAGTACCTTATATCAAATGATATATAAGCAAGACAGTGCTGCCCTTTCTACCTACGCCCACGTTTTGTAGCACAACATGCCTAGGGAATTTCTACGTACAGTCAACTCCGCTTACATTGAATTTGTGCGGACTCGCATTTTTCGTTCACATCGGAGTTTTACTAAAACCGATAAGTCCTTCCTTAACCTGGATTGAGCGTAATGATGAGCAAGAAAATAAAATATATGCATATGTACCTAAAAATAATATTTTTATGTACGTAATGTACATTCATTTAAATTAAATAAACAAAATTAACTTCTTATCAGCTTAAATATCATAAAAAATATCTGTTATGTGCCGCTGCTTGCTGCAAAATGTTTTACCAAATATTTTCTCTATGTATTTCTTTTTATATTATTGGAGGTTTAACGACCACCGTGAGCAACTCAGTGGGCTATGAGCAGTCGCCCGTCCCTAATTTAGGGTCACTTGTTCCAGGAACGGGAAAGAGCCAGTACCGCAAGACAAACACAACATCCAGGCCTCTCCGGGATTCGAGCCCGGACGAATGATCAGAAGCCATCATTTAGACCACTGCGCCACCGGGCAGGCATGTCCTTTTCTAGAGTCTGTGCTTTTGCTACACTCGATTCTACATTTTCCACACATTGTAGGAACTTTAGCACAATCATGACACACTGCAAGATCTCTTTCATTCTTGAAACACGTTCTGCATTATCGTCCTCGTCATATTCTGCGTTGTATTTTTTCCGTGCTAGTACAGCCATTCACAACCTCGACAATACTGTCATTCGACGGGATTTCATTCGTTATAACTTCACAGTCAACATCGATAGAATCTTAAGCTTCAGTGGAATTCGCACCAATATTCTCAAGCAGGTCCTATAGAGTCACACCATCCTCTTCTTCGAATGCCACACGTTCAGTATACAAATCAGACCTCCGAAACAGCTCTGTTTTTTGACACTTGAAACACTCCTCCAAGCTTTGTTTCCAAAACGTACAGCATTCAGAACATTTATTGATGTGTTTTGCTTTGATTTCATGGCTTGGATTAAATGAAGCATTACGTCCCTTCTGTAATAAGTTTTAAAGCTGCGAACAGCTCGCTGCATGGATTGGAGGACTGACGTGGTGTTGGCAGGCAGGACGGATTGCTTGATGTTGATGTGGTTTTTGATCCTAGCTTTGTCCTTCAATGCACTGAAGCAGCAGTAGGCTAAAAATATTTTTCTCAACATATTCTTTCAAATTTTTACAAAAAGGTTTGTTTTGAAATAAGTTGCAATTTCATGTTACAAGTACATTCTTTTCTTTGAAGTTTTATTTTATAGGTTCACTATAACCGAAGTTAAGGGTTCACCATAAACTAAAATTTTAATGTACATTTCCGATGTTGTGGGTCGGGACCAATGATTTAAGTTCACTATAGCCGAATGTTCACTATATCAGAGTTTACGATGTCCAGAGTTGTGTGTATATATCGTTTCAGAAAAGAACAGTAAGAACAAATATGTTAATAATTTACGTAAATTAAAATCTTTATGGCTATACTCAGGTGATCCCTCATTTCCCCAGATTGTTTATCGTCTTATACGTCCAGTGACAATAAGAAATAAAATGCCTAGTGTCTTAAGTGTTCTTTTTCATATATCCTAGTTCCTACTTCAGTGTCTTTAGGTGTTTGACCATGTTCTACCAATTACTTGATATGTAATTGACTGATCGGATAGTGTAGATTCAAATTCTCTCTTTGGAAAATATAGGTAGTTGCAATGCAGTTAACTGTTAAATTTGGGTTTAACGTAGGTACAACACCTGGTTTTTAGTTAATACATCACCTGGTTTTTAGTTAACACATCACCTGGTTTTTAGTTAATATAGCACCTGGTTTTTAGTTAATAGAGCACCTGTTGTTTTTGTATGTACATCACCTGGTGTTTAGTTAATAAAGCACCTTTTTTTGTAGGTACATCATCCGGTTAAGGTGTTAATATTTTTTTAGCAGGCAGACCAAGTAATTCAGATTCCAGATCAAAAACATAATTTTCGGCACTGAAATGTTGTGATCACACTCTTGGATTCCAAACATTAAAACTATATTTTCTTTTACAATTTAAGATCAAAATCTTTTGTAAATTTGGTTTCTTTAGAAACCTAAACCCAGAGTCTTTAATTAGCCTACCGTGCACTGAGATAATTTACGGATTTTCAGTGCTTTTCTTTTATTGAATCAAAAGACGCAATACACTGCTCGATTTACCCCATTTAAAGCACTTACTTACTACTAAAAACATATTGTTACGAAATTTCGCCGCTGCCATTAATTGTTACGACAGTGGGTCATTATCCCACCGCTGTCAATCAAATGTTACGATACCGGGCCGAGTGGTATAAGTATACTTCTTCACTGATCTTCTTCGACGGAGTTCTTGGCGCGAAAACCGTAATATATGGGCATACACTTAAACAATTTGAACTAATCACCTGCGTACACATTAATAATGTGTTTTATGACTGCGCTGACTGCCTAAACAAATATTTAATTGGCTATAAAAACATAACTATGGCACACATATGAATAAAATTTAGCTGTCTTCTGAACATGAGTATTGTGTCAACTTTGACCTAAATCAGTTCCCGCGAGATAGTTTTAATGAACTTAAATTTCACAGTTCAGTCTCACTATTTCTCAGTTCAGTTCTTGAAATATATTAGTCCAGTTCCTCAACTAACTTGCGTAGCAGAAATTATAACAAAAATAAATGTTTCTACTTACATGGATGCTGTTAGGAATAAATCCAAATCGTGATTGCACCAGTAAAGAGATATACACCTCCCTTTTCTTTTTACATGGAAGGTTTCATTGCAGGAGCTGCGTCCCCTGGGCGCTACCGTACTCATACACACACATACACACATCCAGGCGTTTGTAGAGGGAGTCTTCGCCTCGTAAGAAAAGCGCGACTCTTCACTTCCTCCACAGTAGGGGATGAATGGGGGATGATGATTCCACACTGCAGTGGTTGGCATTCGACTCCGACTTCGCTTGGCTTCGCTTCTCATTGGAATGACCACTGTCCCCTCGCAGACTTCTTAATTCCCCTGTAACTTGGCTTTTCATTAGGCTAAACAGTCGCTGATTTCCATTACGCTCCATCCTAGAAATTGCTGCTTTATCACGCGGATTTAGGCATTCCGCTGTCTTAATAGCAAACTGGCATCTCCATCAGCCGCCTCGAGTTGTCTCCATTTCTTACCAAATGCGGGGAGGTTCGCTGCTTCATTTTTCCCAATTCATTTTTGCAGATCCAAGGCATCCAGCCTTTCACATCGGAGAGCGTACAGACAACTATACTTTCTTCCTTATTTTCACGCTAATTTTTCTGCACGGACCACACAGAGAGCAATTGTTCTCGAAAATGCCCCAAACAATCGACGAATTTACGATTATTCGCTAAACCTTTTGTCCCCATCTTCATTCATTTACTCAAGTGGACCCCTCTTCGAAATGTACCTCTTTCCCTTTCCGTGTTGCTTAGGCTTCCCGTCAGCTGCGCCCTGATATTTATGACCTAACAGAGCTATTCTGAGACCACCCAGCCAGAGAGAGAATTCTTCGCCTCTTTTCTTTCCAAACCCCCAGATAAAACTTTCTCTGTTGTTTACACTTTTAAACTCCAATCAAGCCTCGAACATAATTAATACTTAATTAATTTCACACATCAACCACGCCCATTAATTACTAAATTAATGGCGGGATGGGTCATAACATCGGACCCTCCTCAAGAAATCCAGAAGTCCTCTTCTGGGCCTGTCACTTTGCTCTTATCAATTTCCAAAGCAACCATTGAGTGCTGCCTTTTCCCACAGGTAGAAACAACTCAATCAAACACCATTAGCCTAATCAACCCTTATTCGCTCACATTCGGGCTCCTACGGCTCCTCCCGAAATACCTTCTGTAATTTTCACACGCCTCACCTGAATTCTTTCCAAGGTCATCTGACCTACCTCAACAACATCTGCCCTTCAGTACCCATTCTATGTTACAAAGCACTACACTGCAAACTATCAGTAAATAATTACTTACTATACACAATCCACAAATACTACGCCAACACTGTACAGGCACTGTACACACACTTTACAAGCACTACACCAGCACTATACAAACACTGAAAGCCAATACCACACTACGCCAAGTTCATATTACGTAACAGCAGAAGAAACGCTTTCCTATTTGATTGGAATTCCGCATCTCAACGCCCTCACCCCCGGAGCAATCAGAAAAAAATTCAAACATTCGGGTTTCCACAGTACCCATACTGAACCACTGGCGTGACAGCTACATTACGAACATCTGGCAAACCACATCGCCTACCTTTGTCGTATCCTTAACCTCATTTGTTACACAGCCACCAGGAAAAGATACACAAACATTTTAACTCTCACTCAGCCAATGTTCCAAAAACTATAGGGAATCAATCCGTCCCTGATACTCAGGTATTTTATCATCTGAAATTTCATTACAGGGCGACGTTGCCCTCCGTGCATCCCTTGCACGTGCACGCCAGAAAGAAAACTTTTTGCTGAGGAATGATTCAGACACTGAGTTCTGAGGCGAGAAGGAAAATTTAGTAGTACGCTCAGACGCGCCGCCAACGTCCCTTTAATTTCACCCCGCGTCGGAATGCTGAAACCGAAACTCCGGAGATGCGTGCTGATCTCCACCTTAGCTCACCGTCGGATGTTCAGGGAGAAAATTTTATAGCACCTCGTCCGTCTGACCACTGCGAATCAACTGCCCTGGCTTACATCTCCTTTCCATACCGACCGGACTTTCGTAGCTACAGGTATTGGCGTCCAGACATTCCAACGAAAAGAAATATCTCAAACACATTTGCATTAGCAAGGCAACGAATCAGCCATCTTTGCGTACGGGACACGAATTTCGAATGCGTGAAAATTTCTCTCGAACAGTGACTATGGCACGGGGCGCATAATTATTCGTTACGAGTCGAAACCGAAACAAATTCTCACCACATAACTGCAATGACCTCATACATTTCACAACAAATTCTTTCAATCCATAACTGGTAAGTCGAACGACTGACAACTGCGCTTAGCAACTATACCAATTATCGTTTTTCCTCGAATAGGCTTACCACTGCTATTCAGTTTGGGAACTACGTTCTCTCTCGGACTGACGTCTGCCAAGACGAAGAACTTTTCTCTTTCAACATAACTCACATACATTTTCTCGAATAGGCTTACCACCGCTATTCAATACATCTGCTCGAATAGACTGTCCACTGCTACTCAGTACTTTTGCTTGAATAGACTGACCACTGCTACTCAGTACTTTTGCTTGAATAGGCTGACCACTGCTATTCAGTGCATCCGGATTATATCCTCAAAAATTATAATCCCAACTCCTGCGCCATGTTTTCCAGAATTTAACCCTTTGGCTACGCTCCGTGACAGACGTGAGATACTTGCCAACACAGCACATGCAACACATTTTTATACAAACTCAATATGCTATTTACAATTCCAAAATTATAAATCATGTCCGTATTCCATTCGTGTCCGTAACCTGAATTCTTGCCGAATGATAAAATTTCCTATCACTCAACTGATACAAGCAAGCCTCCCCTTCTGCGGGTACCTTTCAAGTTCCATAGCAAGAACTGAAAGAACCCAAGCACTTTTGCATTTAACACTTGTAGCATAAATACACATGTAACATAACAAAACACGATCCATTCCTGTTTCCTGAGTTCTAGTAGAGGTGCCCAACTCTTGCATTTTCCCTTCTCACTGAACTCTACGTTCTCTCCCATCAGAGCATTTCCTTGTAACCCTACATGCAACACTTTCTTTGACACACTCGGGAATAGGTTGATTTCTTTTTTCTCCCAAAACCTTCAAATTTCCAGTTTTCTCATTCCCTTTCGTGCGCAAATCCCTTTCCTTTTCTTTCCCGCATTTCATTCTGAGCCCTGACTCGTCGCGAAGTCTCAATTGCGGATCCCATACAACCTTACATGCATTATTTTCTTCAATCTCTAAAAATTCCCCAGCGCATTGGTTACCAACTACCTTCCCTACTATTTGATCTGAATTTTGCACTAACACATTTATTCTCAGGACACACGGATATTCTTTATCTCGTCCCGCTTCTGCCTGTTGATTCTTGACCACCACAATCTCTCCTAACAAATTATCATTAACCCCTAAACATTGTTTGGTTAACTCCTGACTCAATACGTCACGCGTTTGCTCAATTTTTGTGTGAGTCCGGCTATCTTCGGGCTCTCTTGTTTCAAATTTAATTAATTTCTCTGCTTCGGCTTGTTCCCGTCTACGTAATGCTATCTGTTCTAATAGGGCTCTTATTTCATCTCTTTGCGCTGTAACCTTTTCTGCGAGGGCCTCTAGTCTTCGCTGGTTATCAGCCAAACCTGCTCTTACGTCCTCCATTTCTGGTGTTACTTCACTCTTGCAGTCAGCTGATCGAATATATCATCTATTGTATCAATCAATTCAGCATTCTGAATCACTACAAATTCTTTAATTTGTGCCATTGTTATACAGAAGGTTTTAATTTCAATCTGAACTGTCAAGAACGTCTTCCTGTTGTTCTTCTTTTACTTTAATGTTTAAGTGCCCCAGTCTTCTTCGGCGTTAAATACTTGGCTAAACTTGTCGTTATCTTCTTGCCATACACCATCCCATAAGCTGCCACCAAATGTTACGAATTTCTGCACTACCATTTGATGAGACAGTGGGTCATTATCCCACCGCTGTCAATCAAATGTTACGATACCGGGCCGAGTGGTATAAGTATACTTCTTCACTGATCTTCTTCGACGGAGTTCTTGGCGCGAAAACTGTAATATATGGGCATACACTTAAACAATTTGAACTAATCACCTGCGTACACATCAATAATGTGTTTTATGACTGCGCTGACTGCCTAAACAAATATTTAATTGGCTATAAAAACATAACTATGGCACACATATGAATAAAATTTAGCTGTCTTCTGAACATGAGTATTGGGTCAACTTTGACCTAAATCAGTTCCCGCGAGATAGTTTTAATGAACTTAAATTTCACAGTTCAGTCTCACTATTTCTCAGTTCAGTTCTTGAAATATATTAGTTCAGTTCCTCAACTAACTTGCGTAGCAGAAATTATAACAAAAATAAATGTTTCTACTTACATGGATGCTGTTAAGAATAAATCCAAATTGTGATTGCACCAGTAAAGAGATATACACCTCCCTTTTCTTTTTACATGGAAGGTTTCATTGCAGGAGCTGCGTCCCCTGGGTGCTACCGTACTCATACACACACACACACACACACACACACACACACACACACATCCAGGAGTTTGTAGAGGGAGCCTTCGCCTCGTAAGAAAAGCGCGACTCTTTACTTCCTCCACAGTAGGGGATGAATGGGGGATGATGATTCCACACTGCAGTGGTTGGCATTCGACCCAGACTTCGCTTGGCTTCGCTTCTCATTGGAATGACCACTGTCCACTCACAGACTTCTTAATTCCCCTGTAACTTGGCTTTTCATTAGGCCAAACAGTCGCTGATTTCCATTACGCTCCATCCTTGAAATTGCTGCTTCATCACGCGGATTTAGGCATTCCGCTGTCTTTATGGCAAACTGGCATCTCCATCAGCCGCCTCGAGTTGTCTCCATTTCTTACCAAATGCGGGGAGGTTCGCTGCTTCATTTTTCCCAATTCATTTTTGCAGATCCAAGGCATCCAGCCTTTCACATCGGAGAGCGTACAGACAACTATACTTTCTTCCTTATTTTCACGCTAATTGCGAAATCTTATTTTTCTGCACGGATCACACAGAGAGCAATTGTTCTCGAAAGTGCCCCAAACAATCGACGAATTTACGATTATTCGCTAAACCTTTTGTCCCCATCTTCATTCATTTACTCAAGTGGACCCCTCTTCGAAATGTACCTCTTTCCCTTTCCGTGTTGCTTAGGCTTTCCGTCAGCTGCGCCCTGATATTTATGACCTAACAGAGCAATTCTGAGACCACCCAGCCAGAGAGAGAATTCTTCGCCTCTTTTCTTTCCAAACCCCCAGATAAAACTTTCTCTGTTGTTTACACTTTTAAACTCCAATCAAGCCTCGAACATAATTAATACTTAATTAATTTCACACATCAACCACGCCCATTAATTACTAAATTAATAGCGGGGTGGGTCGCAACAATATAATAAAATAAAAATAGTAATGCTAAACAAATAAAGAACACACAGTGCAAAACAACAAAATGAATAAGATGTCGAGATCTCTTCCTGTTGCAGAAAAAACCAGATGACACCGAATTTTCGGGTGTAATAAGCACGTCTTTTGAATCCTTTCTGACGAAAATTTAATTTATCAAAGCTATTTAAAGTCAATGGAACCGGTATGGAAAACAATAGTATCTGACGGAAGAAAGAAGTTTTTCAATAGGGTTTTTAATCCCTCAGATATTGCTGTAAACGGAATTGTGAGCTTACGCCCATTGGTTGTAGACTTGTGCGTTAAGAAAATCATGAATTTATAGGAGAAACATTTCGTACTGGAAACACGCTCTCTAACACAGAAAGCATTTTTCAAATCGAACTCTTAGAAACAGAGATATCGCCAAAAGTAAGATGTGACTTTACGTCCCCTGGTGGGAAAACCATGTATTGTTTCAGGAAGAAAGTATTCTCAAAAGGGTTTTCCATATGAGCGGTATCGGTCCACAAAAAATATTTTTGTCAAGTTTTCAGGAGCCCAGATTTTCCTACAAATACATCAGAAGCAGAAATTAAATCTTATGCTCTCTGGTGGACAAACCATTCTTTACCAAACATGAGATATTATGTGAAAAATACTTTCCATCAGGTCTTGAATGCGATACAGGAAGAATTTTTCAAAGCAAAGTTTTAGAAGCAGAAATAATGCAAAAAACGCGATTTACCTTTGAGCCCACTAGCGGAAAGTCTACGCATTATTTCAAGAAGAACATGTTCCTAAAAGGTTTGTCGACATGAGTAGTAACGGTCAATAAACGACTTTTTTTTCAATCGAGATTTTAGAAGTTCATATTTTGCTGCAAATACATCAGAAGCGGAAAAATGGAGCTTACGCCCCTGGTGACCAAACCATTTTTTGCAAAAATTAGAAATATGTGCGAAGGATTTCCCACCAGGAGCTATATCCGGTGCAGAAAGAATTCTTCAAATCGGTGATTTAGCAGCAGAGATATAGGGGAAAGCCGTTTATCATTACGCCCCCAATCGGAAAGTCTATTAATTAATTGATCTGAAATTATATGAAAAACATGTCACACTGCGAAAACACAATCCAAGAAAAAAAAATTGAATTTTTCAAATCGGACTCCTAGAAATAGAGATATTGGCAAAAATAGGATATACTTCTACGCCCCCTGGCGTAGAAACCATGCATTATTTTAAGAAGAAAATGTTTCCAGAAGGTTTGTCGACATGAGGAGTATCTGTCTATTTCAGTCGAGCATTTAGAAGATCATATTTTACTGGAAATACATCAGAAGCGTAAATAATGATTTACGCCACCTGGTGGTAAAACCATTTTTTATTGTACAAATACTTGAAATTATTTGTAAACGATTTCCCATCAGGAACTGTATCCGTTGCAGAAAGATTTTTTTAAAGTGGCTATTTAGAAGAAGAGATATAGGGGAAAACGCGATTTACCTCTACGCCCCGCAGCGGAAGGTCTATGAATTACTTGACAATTTTGAAATTATGTGAAAAACATGTCTCAGTGAAAGCACTATCCAACAAAGAAGGCATTTTTCAAATCGTACTCCTAGAAGTAGAGTTATTGACAAAAATAAGATATAGGTCTACGCCCGCTATCGGAGAAACTGTAGAATATTTTAAGAAGAAGATATTCCAAAAAGGTTTATCGATGTAAGAGGCATCAGTCCGCGAAATAATTTTTTCAATCGATATTTTAGTAGCTGAGATTTTATGGCAAATACATTAGAAGAAAAAATTATCACTTACGCCCCCTGGTGGCCAACATATTCTTTACCAAAAATTTTAAATTGTATGTAAAACATTTTCCATCAGGAGGTGTATCCGCTGAATAAAACATTTTTCAAATTGGAGTTGTAGAAGAAGATATATCGGGAAAAATGAAATTTGTTTTTACGCCCCCTAGCGGAATATCTATGCGTAATTTGAAAAATAACTATATCGAAAATACTCTTCAACATCTACCTTTACGTCTCAGTGAAAGCACTATCCAACAAAGAAGGCATTTTTCAAATCGTACTCCTAGAAGTAGAGTTATTGACAAAAATAAGATATAGGTCTACGCCCGCTATCGGAGAAACTGTAGAATATTTTAAGAAGAAGATATTCCAAAAAGGTTTATCGATGTAAGAGGCATCAGTCCGCGAAATAATTTTTTCAATCGATATTTTAGTAGCTGAGATTTTATGGCAAATACATTAGAAGAAAAAATTATCACTTACGCCCCTGGTGGCCAACATATTCTTTACCAAAAATTTTAAATTGTATGTAAAACATTTTCCATCAGGAGGTGTATCCGCTGAATAAAACATTTTTCAAATTGGAGTTGTAGAAGAAGATATATCGGGAAAAATGAAATTTGTTTTTACGCCCCCTAGCGGAATATCTATGCGTAATTTGAAAAATAACTATATCGAAAATACTCTTCAACATCTACCTTTACGCCCTCTAGCGGCGAAATTGCACATCGTAAAAAAAACGAAATAAAGGAACATCATTCGCATATTTCAAGCTTCCCAATGCAAAAAAAATTCAAAAAAGACTAATAGTTTGCAGAGATAGCGTGGGTACATACGGACGGACAAACCGGTAACATAAGCACGATCTGTTTTCACAAAAGACGTGCTAAAAACGCGTCGGCAGTCCCCAACCCACTCCGAGACCATACGCATGGCTTGTTGGTTTACGTTCTCACGTCAGCCGAATGTAATTAAAACTTTGCTATGGATGTCCAAAAAAACTGAGCTTTTTCTTCTTAAGTTGTGGTACCTCATGATTTCCACTACAGGTTAAACTTGGTGAGGACCTCTAAACTTCTAGTATCCCCCTCCACCTGGAGGCCATGGGGGCACAGATATTTATAGAACTTATGTGAAACTCTCTCATCCAGTCAACAAAAGAAGCGGTCTAGAATATCTTAACTCTGAATATATGTACAGTACCTTACACACATCTTTTCGCACTGCATTGAAACCACAATCTCACCACATAACCATATTTTCACACTTTCATACAAAGCTGTGTTTTCTTTCGCTCAGATGGCGATGAGGTGCGGTAAGCACACAGACGGCTGGACCTAGATACTTGCAAATCCTTTAGCAGAAGACGACTAACTAATTAAAATTGTCAAAAAAAAGACCTTGAAACACTAAAAATCAAATTTAGATATATACACTGCTGGCCTCCCAAAATACAACACCAAGAAGGAAGCATCCGATTGGCCTGAAATTCGCAACATGCGTCGCCCTTGAAAGCAGAAACAAACGATTTCCATTGCAGGGCATATGCAAATCATGTGCGCCCGGCACGCCACTGATGAACACTATACAAAGGGTGCACAGAAGGCGGGGTGTAAGTAGTGAAAGTGTGTTGTGCTGCCGGACCTGAGCGTGGGAAGCTTTCTGATGCCTCGTCGCAGAATACGGCAGTAATTCCAGCACGTTTCGGAGTTCGACAGAGGACGAATAGTGTCTTATCGCGACAGCGGTTTATCGTACCGACTCATCGGCGCCCGTGTGGGACGACATCCAGCCACAGTGAGGCGAGAATGAATTCGGTGGAGGCAGGAGGGACGGACGGACCGACGTGAGCGATTGCCGCTTCCGCGGCACACCACCATACGAGAGGAACGGCATGTTTTGCGGCGGGCATCGATGGCTTTTTATTAAGAAATAAATGCCAAACAAAGAATAACAAATATGCTTCGTAAAGTAAAACAATTAATTTCTTTGAAAATATCTGGGGTAATGCAATGCAGTAAATTTTCTGAAACTAAATAACAGCACGGCATGGAGATCTGAACTAAAATGATTTAATTTAAATTTTCATAAAAATTACGTTATGTTTTCTATCTGAAAATCACGTGCCATTTAAAGACTTACCTTGCATTTAAACCTCTAATCGTGGTCCATGCATATGATCTTCTGCAAAAAGTATTTTACTGGATGTCACTTGTCAAACATTTTTGCCACCGAATTATTTTTTAAAGGAACATCGGCAAACCATGGGAGTTCTTTAGTGTTACGGGATCTGCAAAGTATTATGCACAATTAGCTATCTACCTGACATTTTTGTATGCAATGCTTTACATGTTTAAACAATTATATTGTTGCACAGACTATAAGAAAACTTTGAGGTCATCAATGAATGTTTTTCTGATAATGTCTTAGTATACCAACACCAATAGCGGAAGGCTCATCTCAAATGAAATCGACACGGACAGTTACTTTTAACATCTGTGACAATTCTAGTTTGAACGTCTGTGAATCTGAGATGTTTCTGCTTGAAATGTGTGAACGTCTGATGTAATTTACATTTGTTCCAGGACACAATACATTCTTTAATAAATGTGTATACCGGATATTTTGTTTTGTTGTTATTGTTTTTGTTTTGTCGAAACCAGAAATGATCGTAGGGAATTGTGGGTACCTCAGAATGGGCATTATGATCTGACGCTGACGATTTGCTATTATGCAGGTAAGGGAGAGTCTGTCACTTACGAAAAGTCCTGTGACGAACAAAATTCAGCAATAGTAACACACACACACAATATATACACTCAGTAGACAAAACGCTTGAGACAGAGGTACTGAGCAGTTGATAGGGGCATACAATGCGCAATGTGGAACAATACCAAACCGAAAGCAAGTGATAAATAAGCGGACAGCTAGAATTTCTCAAAGTGTATAGCAATCGACGCACATCTTAAGCGTGGTGATCTCACTGACTTTCAGGGTAGGCACACTGTAAGCACAATACAAATGAGTCCTTGTATCGCACAAGTTGTAAGAACCTCATTGATCCAGAGGGCCAAATGATCAAGTTTGTACCGCAAGTATATGATCGACGGGCGTACTATCTCTCAGCGAGCAAGCTGTGCTCGACAACACGCCTTTAGCGACAGGGTCGACATTGATTATCTAGGCTCGTACAGACTGACCTACTGCCAACGGTGGCACGAATAATAACCAGGTTAAATGATGGATGCCCAAAAAGTGAAGTTTCATCGTCATGCCGATGCAGAAACCATTGGTTTCAATCATTACATAGCATATGACGGGCTTTACAAAATAGTAATCCTTCACATAGTGTAAAGATAACTTTGAACTTTTTAGACATAGGCTTCTGCTATTTCTAAAAATTATCTCTTTGATAAACTGATGCATTGATCCCGTCTAGACGAAGGGGGAACGCTTTATCTTGGTCTTCTTTCCAAACACACACAGATATGATTACATCAGATGACGGTGGATATCTCATAACATAATTGTTTCCATCAACTTTATAAAACAAATGCGTCACTAGCGGTATATTTAAGAGAACAAATTATCTGGTGTGACAATTTGCAATGTCATGAAGAAGGTATACAACACATGAGAGTTTTCCAAACATTATCAATGACGGTTGTATGTAGATGGTTGAGGATATTGACGTAATCTGCACTAACGGTTGTGGAGCCCTATTCAAGGTAAAATGTCGTGATGTTGCTTTCTGCATTCCCCAAATATAATGCAGTCACCTTTCCGACTGCACTAATTCGAGAATACTTGACAGGTGGAGAAATTTAATTCTTCAACACTGAGTATATACCATGTTCGCTGTATCAATGCCGCTGGTGCTGCATTAACACTAACATTACATGATTAAAAATGTATTGAACTCGCACCAAACGTTATGTAAGTTGTCTGGCGGATGAAATTAAATCGTGCATTTTGCTCATCCGACAGTACTTGAATGACACATCGTGTATTGAAAGCTTTCACCTGAAAATAATTATTTTGTACTGAAAAAATGCCTGCAGACTCCTCACTATACTGTATTTTCCCTCGTTTGTCTTACATCGTGCTCGACAGTGAGTTTTTCGGAAAGGTGGATACGTTGTGTCTTACAAAGACATCTGGGTGATAAAAAGACTCTCTGCCACAATGGAATGTTTTCTGCCACTTCACAAGTGTGAAATCTGCATCACTCTATATTTCCAAACTTGGCGTTGTATCATAGTGAAACTCCTGTGCAAAACATGTCTTTTACATATACAGTAGGTATTTTGTTACAGAACCAAGATATATTTCTTCGTTTTTCCAATTTTTTACCATATAGTTAACAAAATCCCATAAAAATACAAAAATACATCGATAAGATTGATAATCTGTACAGAAGAATACAAGAACACAGAGATGGTATGCCGCCAATCCACGTTTGTCAGTACAACCTTTTCAAATTCCTCGTGATTTCAATGGAACCGGAGAATGAGCTATTTAAAACAAAACAGAACGAAACGAAACGAAAAACTCCTCATAGTTCGAACAATGTTCAAGTATTCCGTAGGATTACAATGGATTTGTAATCCTACGGAATTGATCTTCCTTACAATACTTGTAAGCCATATGTAAGTGTAACACGTATACGTAACATTTACAGAAATATGTTCCACATTTGTGTTTGGAGATTTCTTCAACTTTATTAAAATGTTTGAATTATTACAAGAAATATTATATTCCTGTGAATTGCTTTTCCACCTGAAACAAATTTGTCATGAGTAGGAAAGACACGTTATTACATTCTTTCAGAATTTGCTGATTGGATTTTGAATTTAGCTTGTCATTCACTTAGTTTGCTTTTGGGCTAAACGGTTATCTCACATTTGACGACAAGATCAATATATTCGAAAAGTTCCTTTCAGAAAAATTAGATGAGCCTAACTTCTCAAGGTAAATTTTTGGAGCAGTATTGAAATACGAGGATAATTCTCTAGGCAGTTAGAGCAGTGCAATTGTAATCAACATGCATAACCCTGCTGTTAAACAATGCAACGATATTATCAAACTCTTTCAAAAGCAATTACGGTTGAATAGACGGTTATCCTTCCAACACTGGATAGCTCTCCATGATTTACAGCAAGAATGCACGTGCTGATATCTATCAGCAGTTGTGAAAGATGTTTCACGAGAGTTATGTAATTTTCCCGTTTTGTAAGTTTTTTAGCTGGCCTTTAAAAGGACCCTTCTGAATGCTTATTGACTACTTACTGCGAAACCTTTTACATAACGGAAAAGGTTTGTTCCCCCATGGAAGGAAGCTGCCTATCTGACAAAATAAATCAATTGAATACGTGCCAAGCATGAACTGCTTGAAGAATGTTTCGCCAGCAAAATTTCCTTCGTCGCAAAATGGGAGGCTACCATGAACATTTGAGACTAATCTTCTGCAATACTGATGTCAGTTCTGTCTTAGTAAACGGGTTAACATTACCCTTTGAAGATTCCCCAATTGCCTCATAGTATGACAAATTCTTAGAGAAACAATATGCACTAGAATCACCGATATCAAGAGGAATATGAGCAATATGGAAACATGTCCCTTGTGTACGGGAACACAACTCTTCTTTAGCGGAAACGTGTTTTTT
Source organism: Macrothele yani (assembly GCA_039090855.1). Classification (NCBI taxonomy): domain Eukaryota; kingdom Metazoa; phylum Arthropoda; class Arachnida; order Araneae; family Macrothelidae; genus Macrothele; species Macrothele yani. Next base: position 31,747,670 of record CM076999.1, on the reverse strand, counting down.
CGAACACCTGAATTGTCCAAAATGATGAGTGACATTGAGTGTCCCTTCGCACATCTAGAATTTGAAAGCAATCCTTGGTGTTCACACGATAAAATACGCGTTGTTGCATCCTTGCGGAATTAATCGCAAAATCTCTTCCGTATTTAAGATCAGCACAGTTAAAAGGCATCCGAAACAAAAAATAAAAACTTACAGTGTTCCGCTGCGAAACACACGCTCAATAAACACAGTAGAAGTAACAGTGCCGCACTAACGAAAGAACTGATGCGTGCGCCTTGTATCTGCAAATCTGTAATCACAATAATTCTCGGAATGCGTGCTAGGGTAGGAAGTATGGCCTTCTAAAGAAATGTACTTTCCAATATTTTAGTTTTGTAGAAGAAAACAAATTAAAACTACTTTAGGAAAAGCTAATTAACAAAACCTTTTTCTCTCTTAATTGTTCAATTTGAACCGATCATGGTCAAAACCAGAAAACATTATTTAGGAATTTCGATTTTTATGTAATATACTACGATAGTATACATATTCATGTTGGAGCGAATATATATTTCGAGAACTATACCTTTTCACACAGGTAAAGCCCCTGTTAAAGTTGTTTCTTCGTGTACTGTTTCGTAACACCTGAACTGAGAATATAATATCTGGAGTAAATTATTTGTATTTTTGAACGGATCTTTCAGTGTTTAACACCCTTATTGGAAAGTCAAACACGTGTGATGCAAATGCTACGTATTGGAGAAATAGAATTTCAAATCTAATTCTGTATGATGATGTGATCCACGTAACATACGTATTGAACATACTACATGCTACAAACTCTGTAGGATTGATAACGCGTCTCTTAAATCATTAAGTATGTTTCTACAGTTCAGAAATCCTCTACGTTTCTTTCTTGTTCCGACAATTGTTGAATATCTCGACTCAATGTTCGTCAAAATATTTGAACTCCACTAAATCGGCGAATTTATGACTTGCAAGTAAAATGCGGAGAAATACCGACAACAACTTCACTTCGATGCAAATACACACCTTAATATACCTTATAATCCAATGTCGCTTTTTTGCCGTAGGCACATTATTTATTTCATGTTTCCTTTGTTGCACGGTAAAAATCAGAAAAAATATTTTACAAAAATATCTGGGAAACAAACGAAATTTCAATATTTCTTTCAGTTTATTGTACGAATAATAATGATATATATTCTTATCCTTTATTTGGTAATTTTCAAAAACCTTTGCCATCAAGTCATATTTGTAAAATTGACACACAATTTCAAAAAGTACTGTAATTCCCAATGTGAAAATAAACGACACATGCGCTTTTAACCCTCAATTTGCATTTTAGGCAAAATCTCTGGGTCGCAAGGTTTAAGGCAATTTTTACTTCCACAGTAACCAAATAATAGATCATTTTGTTCCTCGTAATTGCACAGTTTCGTTGTATGGATAATAAAAAAAGAAACACGGATATTATTGTTGTGTTTAGAAATTAATTTCCAGTCTGTCCTAGCTATTTGAAAATTCCGTGTTTTCTAATTCGCTCAGTGTCCTGTGTTAATATGGAACCGTGTTTATTTCTTTCGCGACACCTCTCAGAAATTTGCAGGCATGCGTTGAAGGCAAAATATTTCAGAAACCTGTAGCGAAGGGTAAAATTAAAAATTATTAATTTAAAGTTAAGTAACCGGGTTCCAAAGAATCATTCAGAAAAAAAGTAAGACTTTGGACACATCTGCAGAATGAAAAGTGACAGAAAGATAAAGTCATTGTTGCTGGGTTCAATGAAGGAACAAATGTAAGAGAACGCCCTCTTTCCGTCCTGAACTCTCCACGTACTTTATATTCGCAGTTTTCCGACCGCAGAGGAAAGGCATAACATCTTGCTAATACACCTTCATTACATTAATTCATAGCCTAGTTATGGGCTTAAATGTACAAACATTTGATATGAAGAATTGGAAGATTCCAGCAAAATGCCACCACCTTTCATATTATAAATATTTTTAGAAGTAATAAACTGCAAACTACTTTGCTTTATAATTCTGAATAATGATAAATTTTAGACAACTCGATATTTCTCTGACATATATATATTACAGACATATTGGGTTTACTTCTATCTCAAACACGTTTCATTGCAAGTATTTCTTTCCTAACACATTGCTATATTAGGCAGTACTATTCGTTTTAGAAGGGAATGGTTTAAGAAAAACAAAGGCGTGAAATCAAGAGATCTATATTGTACCAACTACTAGCAAACACTGAAACCCATAGGAAGAGACAAGATTTATATGAGTTTCCATCAGTATCCACAAAAGAATCTGCAGCTTATTTTTGCCGTATTCACCCACGTGAAAAATAATTTAATTCTGTTTTCTTTAAACTTTATCGCGATTTTTCCTTTTTTTCGTGGATGTGTAAATTAAGTACTGCTGATATTTCGAAATAAATATCAGATCGGAATATCTATCTTTTTTTTCGTGGATGTGTAAATTTGGTACTGCTGATATTTCGAAGGAACTGTTTGAGATTTCCCTCCATACTGCTCTTGCGAAACCGGTGACCGAATGTTTCTGAATTATGATAAATTTCAGACATTCCCTGAGCTGCGGTTCCTCTGTGTTAACGTACGTCAAGGGACAAAAGGAACGGATAATCATTGAACTTATTTTGAGTAAGTTTGTTTGTTTTTATTACGCGAAACTTATTTTGAGTGCTGCGAAGTTATATTTCAGCGATACTGATGTTTGCTTCTCCTATCATCTTTGGCAAACGCCATGTCGTCCGTAAGCTAGCAGAATACGTACGCCGCAGATGACCGTTATCTCACACATGGCATCCAGCGAAGGCATTGCTTTGGTGAATAGAAGAAACATTGCCTACATTTTGCTGACTTGCTGTAATGTGGCATGCAAAAAAATGAGTGAACGATATACAGTTGAAAGCTCCTCCCGGTAATGAATCAGAGCTATTGAAAGAAAGCAAAGCAAAATCTTACACGTAGAAGGCTAGACAGGTGGCAAGCAGTGAGGAAATGTTAATAAATTGGACACAATGACCTAATTTTTGGAGAGTATACTGAAACTCTGCGGTACATAGACCTGGTAGGAAGAGATAGTGTCTACTCAGGTAGTATCTAAAAAGGTAGTATCTAATAATAGTGTTGAATAAGAACGTGATGACATCCATTCTTAATTTTTGCGGGAATAAAAACCATGTGGCTCAAATGAGGACAATAGTTCGAAATACCATTTTGTTTTCCCTGATGCATGCCTTTCGGAAAATTAGAGATACGTACTTATTTGTAAGGATGTTGGGCATTTATATGAAAGAACAACAAAAATGATAACACCCATCTAGTACTTATTCTACATGAAATTTCGTATATGGGCTAGAAACACTATCAGCGTATTGATCAGGTACATTCTGATGTTATAACCAAAAGGAGTTATTAAAAGCACGCAATGTATTGCTCATGATGCGCTTTCCAACATACCAGAAATCATTACTCAAGTTATTACTCAAGTTATGAGGGTAGTTTCTGTAGAATAAATCTCGCTCCTATGCGCTGACCTTTGACCCCATTTCGATGATATTCAATATAACCGGTTAAGTATACTTCCGGAACAACATGATAACGGTTTGTCTCAATCGAAGCATTTTACATACGATATGACGCCTAAGGGCGATGGAATGGATTCCGATCATATGTCCTGACATTTGACCTCATTTCGCCCATTTTCAACAGGGTACGCCCCCAGGTAGTCTCCTACCACATACTAAAATTTAATCGAAATCGAACCATTTTTACTCAAGTTATGACGCATAAGGGAAATGAATCGGTCCCGCTACTTTATACTGACTTTCGACCCCGTTTCGCCCATTTTCAATAGGGTTCGTCCACAGGTGATCCCCTATCACATACTAAAATGTCATCAAAATCAAACCATTTTTAGGCGAGTTATCGCGCAGACAGATGGACTGACGGACAAAGCTGGAGATTACACGCTTCTCCAACTTACGGTTGGAAAGCGTAAACAAGTTAGTAAAATCATGCAATACATTGATTATAATACGCTTTCCAACATACCAGAAATCATTACTCAAGTAATGAGGATAATGGCTGTGGAATAAATCTCGGGCCTGTGCCCTGACCTTTGATCGCATTTCGATTATATTTAACAGACCCGGTTCAGTATACCTCCGAAATAACAAGATAAAGTTTTGTCGCAACGGAAGCATTTTTACGTAAGTTATGATACATAAAGGCTTTGGAATAGATTCCACTCCTGTGTCCTGACCTTTGACTCCATTTCGCCCATTTTCAATATGATTTGTCCCCAGGCAGAACCCTACAACATAGTAACATTTCATCCAAATCGAAGAATTTTTACGTACGTTCTGACGCATAATGGCGATTTAAGTGATTCCGCTTCTATGTCCTGACCTTTGACCCTATTTCGCCCATTTTCAAAAAGTTATGTCCCCAGGTGGTCCCCTACCAGATACTAATATTTAATCGAAATCTAACCTTTTTTACATTAGTTATGACGCATAAAAGCAGTGGAATGGATCCCGCTCCTATGTCCTAACATTTAACCCCATTTTGTTCACTTTCAATAGGGTTATTTCCCAGGTTATCCCCTTCCACATACTAAAAGTTCATCGAAATCGAACGATTTTTACGCGAATTATCGTGAGGACGGACATACGCACACAACCCGTGACGTAACGAGGCCGATGGGATTCGCAACCATCTGCTCGCAAGAGTGTGACGTCATAAAACTTTAATAGGATCCACACACAATGCGTGACGTAATGAGACAGATGGCGTGACCGCGCTCCAACATCGCAAGCGCGAGATTGTGATGTCATAAGATCGTCCCCAGGTGGTCCCCTACCACATAATAAAATTTTATCGAAATCGAACCATTTTTACGCACGTTATGACTCATAAAGGCAATGGAATGCATTCCGTTCCTATGTCCTGGCCTTTGACCCCACTTTACGCATTTTTAATAGGGTTCATTCCAAGTTGGTCCCATACAATATACTAAAATTTCATCGACATAAAACCATATGTACGCAAGGTATGACGCATAAGGACAATGGAATGGATCCCGCTGCTATGCCGTGATCTTTGACATCACTACACCCATTTTCGATAGCGGTCATTCCCAGGGGTCTCCTACAATATGCTAAAATGTCATCCACATCGAACCATATTTACCCAAGTTATGACGCATAAGGGAAATGGAATGAATCCCGCTCCTATGCCGTGACCTTTGACCCCATTTCGTCCATTTTCAATAGGGTACGTCCCCAGGTGGTCCCCTAACACATACTAAAATTTCATCGAAATCGAACCATATTTACGCGAGTTATCGTGCCGACAGACGGACGGACAAAGCTGGAGCATATACGCTTCTTCAACCTACGGTTGGAAAGCGTAAAAAAGAGGTGTAACTTCATAAAACAGACTGAAAAATAGAGAAACTCTGCTTTAGAGATATGGTATTGTGTTAATGGACGCGAAATCTCAGGATATCTGGATTAGGAAGGGACAAATAATTCTGTTCAGAGAGATGAAGTGCATGAAAAGTAATCCAATTGCGCCAAGAATAGATCGGTATTATGATATTCACTAAGATGCGGATGGAAGGACATCTGTTGCACGTTAAACTAAAGAATTACATACCCATATTCACTTCACTTACCGTTTTCCTAAAAGTTTGTTTACATGCTTTTAAGGCCAAATACAACTGATGCATGCTAGGTGGAGCCCTGTAGAAGATTATTATTACTAAATGATGATGTGACATACCTGAAGCTAGTGATACTCAGTTAGCCAGAGTCACAGTTAGAAAGTGGAATTTCGCAGTGTGAACAAGTTCCTTCATCTCCAAGAAAAGTCGACTAAAAAATTCCATCAAGAAATGTTAAATGTATATGGAAATAAGTGTCCAGCATACGACACTGTGGCAAAGTGGAAAATATATATATTCAAAGTGGTGATGTGACCTTTTTTGGCAAACCAAGGTCCGAACGGCCATCTTTGACAGGTGACCAGACAGTTGTGACCAAAGTGGAGAAGTTAATCCTTGAAGAAAGGCGCACAACCATTGAAATGCTTTGTCAAGAAGTTCATCTAAGCTGTGGATCAGCGTGGACCGTCATGCATGACCAACTGAACAAGTCCAAAGTCTCAGCGCGATGAGCACCTAGACTTCTCTCCCCATTCCACACGAAAGCTCGGGCACAATCCGCGTAAAAAATGTTGGATCTTTTTAACTCGAATTCCGAAGATTTTTTTGTCAGTTTGATTACTACGGATGAGTGTTGGTTATAGCTCTACGATCCCGTACGACAACGCACTAGCTCATTCAGCAATCAACACCATCGTCACTGCGAATCGTCTTAAATACAATATAAAGCGCTATCCGCCTTATTCTTCTGATATGGCACCAAGTGACTTCTTTTGTTCCTCGAGATAAAACGTCCACTACGTGAAAGGCGATTTGATGACATTGATGACGTCATTTTTAAGGTAGACCAGCAGTTTCGGGCACAATCGGAGGTGTTCTACGCGGAAGGAATAAAGGAGGTCAAGCAAAGTTGGGAGAAATGTGTGGCACTGGGTGGTGCCTATGTTGAGAAGGACCAAGTAATTGAATAAAAAGTTTTTTTTTAGCTTGTTTATTTCTTGGAGATTGTACGAACTTTTTAATACCCCCTCGTACTTATGTTTCTTTCACATAGTGTATTCCTGTAACAAGAATTTTTCAGAATGCTAACAGGTTTGTGAAACAAAGATGTATGTGATTTATGATGAATTGCTTTATCAATCTACGATTCAAATGGATCGCGTTTAATTCCAAAGGAAAAATTATTCTGCAGCTTTTTATTAGAAAATTCTTGTTTAATAAACAATTATATAAAATGTTTTCTGTTTTTAGATTGCTCCATACAACAGAAAATTAAACGTCTCTAATCAGGCCTGAAAATCTGCTGAAATAATGTTCGTTATTATGATCAAAGTTGGACCCGATAGACGCTCCAAGGTCTCGAATGAAGTTCAACACCTGCCAGCTGAATATCATTCCATCTCGGAAGTTATGTGGGACTATTTCATTTCTCAGTGACATTCGTGGGATACAACTTCAAATTTAAATTTCAGGCTATTTTGCACGTTCTCTATTTTTATTCATAGTAAAGCCAATATTCTTTTTCCACATGGTATTAAGAATTAGATGCCACCAACTTGGATAATTGTAGTGAGTGGTTGAAACCGGCTAGAAACCTAATTAGTATAATTATTATTATTTCTACGTCTAATATTTTTCTTTTACGAGAAACTGAATTCTTCTCTTCACAACATTGGTGTTTTGTGTTATTGTACATCTTTTGGAAAGGTTTTGCTGCAGGTTAATGAAATTTTTCTTAATATGTTAGAACATTAGCTGGAAAAAATGTTGTCCTGTTTAATTTTGAAGTCCTTCGAAAGCAAGCGATTGTTCTATAACTAAAGTGACTGCGCCTATAGGTGAATATCGTGCTGAAAGCGACTTTTCCTCCTTTATCATTATCCAGGTTTTTTACGTAAGTCGATAAATTTGTGCAACGGTATAACGGCCTTACGTGCAAGTTAATGGAGAAATGACGAAATCAGCATTTTGGAACACAAGTTATCTTACAAAATCATTCTTGTGATTAGATCTAACAAAAATCCTAGATACGAAATATGAAAATGCTATCCCAAATCGGAAAACAGCGAAGACGAACAACAGAAGTATCATAGCTTTACGAGAGGATGCCTTAAAACGTCGAAGACTAGTATCCGGCAAAACAGGAATGGTTATGGGCACCTAAATGCATTTCCGGGGGCAAGATGTCACGCATCCGGCAAAACAGGAATTGTTATGGGCACCTAAAGGCATTTCCGGAGGCACGATGTCACGCATCCGGCACGAATATAAACACCCTGGCTTGCCAAGAGAGGGAGAGATAGAGAGATAAAGTTTTCACCCTCCATTTTCCACACTTGATCTTCACGTATCCGGCCACAACTGCCCTTCCGTGAAACGCATATTTGTATATGAAAGATATGTAACTCATCAGCATAGAGATACTCGGAACCGCAGAAGGAAGATTGTGTAACAAAAATTTAATTAGAAGTATGAATAATGTTATGCATTAAAAGGTTGGTGGCTTGAATGATTCTTTCATTTCATGTAAACGGTTCCGTGAATGTTTATCGGAATACTAGACCTCGAAAGAAACTTGCAAAGTATGTCGATAGATGTTCCGCAAATCACACCCGTGAGTGCTCTGCGAATGTTCTAAGAATGACTCTGCCATTATTTTCGTAGTTACAGAAGTTTGGCGAATTCTGATAGCCCAAAAGTTGACGATTCATGATGTAACAGCTACGAAAACGTCCACCAGATTTGCAATGGTTTTTTCTAGCAGTATGTTTTTCCTAACAGTAAGTCTGTCGTTATAACCAAACTTGAAAACCATTTTACAGCACGTTTTCATTAAAATTGGATATTTATGGCATATTGTTCCACAAACATCTTCTGGGGACGCTATGCTTTTTTTAATTTAGCTTCCTGTGTTACATATTTATTTCCTGGATGAGGTGCAAAGATTATTTTGTTTTTCTTCTTGGTTCCTCGATTCTCCATCAGATGGATTGGTGTGTTTCGTATATTTTGTCTGCCCATATTTCCCCAGGCACAAACGTTTTCGCTGGAAGAATTTTCCCAAAATTTCATTTTTTTCTTCCTTTTTGCGTGATTTTGCACCATGGGTACTAATGTGATTACCAATCTGATTGTGCTGTTATTTCCAGATTTCTTTTTTTTAAAGGAACTTTTACCAAAAATTAATTTATAATTCTGGGATTCTCCAACATCAGCAAGGTGTCATTCCATTATTGATGCCACCATTATTTTCTTATTTTCATTTTATTTTCATTGGAACAGCTGTAGAAATTAGAAATGTGTTGCAATCACTCTGGATTCTCCACCACGAGTGCCATTCGGGACTCTCTTCAGAACACATCACTGTGGAAACCTCCTGAAGCAGTTATGCCTCCAATGGAAAATTCACTCACCGCTTAGTTGTACCATCTAATTTGTTCTCTCTGTTAAACATACTAACTAAATATACAAACACATTCGCCTGGTTAATCATTGTGCCCTTTAGACTTATCTTGCATTCAGTACAAACAGTTCCCCGCTCAAAAACCATAACTTTGGTTTTCCCCTTATTTATACTCAGTTTGAAATTCACACAAATTTCATACATACGGGCCAGCATACTCTGCAACTCACCTTCACTCTCTGCCAACATGACTGTGTCATCAGCATATATCAATCTGCACACATGGATATTACCAAGACAAAGACCAGTATTGTTCGTCTAGGCATTACGCACGAACGCATCCATAAATACATTTATTAAACAGCCATGGTTACATTATACAACCTTGTCTGAATCCACCATCAACAGAAAACCATCTCGCTAAAACACCATTCACTCGTACACAAGTTCTACTGCCAGCATACATGTCTTTTACAGTGTTAAGTAGATTCCCAGTAACACCGTATTCATTCAGTACCTTGAACAGAGTATCCCACTTGTTCAGTCGCAAGCTTTCTCTCAATCTATGTAGGTAGCAAAAACTTTCTTACCAGCAGGCAGATGCTTTTCAATCATCATGAATAATGCAAAAATTTGGTTGATGAAGCCTTTACCAGGCATAAAACCATTCGGAACAACCCTCACTTTCTTTGTGGTAAAACGTCGTATCTTTTCAATAATGACCTTACCGAACAATTTTCCTGGCACACGCAGTAAGCAAATGCCACGATAATTCTTGCAGTCAGTCCGATCACCTTTTCCCTTATACAACGGAAGAATAATAGCATTCGTCCAATCCGGAGGGACCATTCCTAACTCCCAGCATAAATGTCAAATTTCACTTAACCAGTTAATTACACAGCCACCACCATATTTCAACATCTCAGCAGTTTTGCCATCAATTCCCGGAAACTTACCATTTTGAAGAGATTTCAAAGTTTTATACACCTCTTTTTTATGCCTCCTGTGCTTCCATCTTGCACTGTGACATCGGCTTCTGCCTCAGAATCACCTTTGTTTTCTTGATCTAATAACTCAGAGAAGTATTCACCTCATCTTTCACTTAACTCACTGGGCTCTCATAACATTTCCCCGATCCAATTCTTCACACAATTAGCGAATTTGTTTTCCCCAAATTTCCTGAGTATCATGTACTTCCAGAAAGTTTTTTCTATCTTTCCAAAAAGCCAATTCATGCCTTTTCACCTCTTCCTTCGCATCATTTGCCTTACTCTGCAAACCAACTTAGCTGAGATTAAACGACCCAGGAACTAACGATTATCTATATATAGGATCAACTTCTAGGAAGGTTCATACTAGACTTGTTGAACATAAATACAATGTTCAGAACGGATCACAAACGACTGCCTTGGCAAGAGCAGTTAACAGTGCTAAGTTTTTTCCAGATTGGGACAAGTTGTCAATTCTGGCATCTCCGTTATGTAAATCAAATTTGTTATTTACAGAAAGTTTATTGATACTTAAGAACTTTGACTCTTGTTGCAATGATGATTTACCTAATTACTTTCCGGGGGTTTCGAAGAACCTTATTTTGAACAAACAGTACGCCCTCCCACAAGACGTTGACTCTCGTGCGCAAGCATTTTGATTGACTACGTCACATATGTGTTTTACTACTCAAGTTTTAAGTTGTAATCTGGCATTGTTCTTGATATAACCATATGTAATCTCAGAGTTCGATTAATTCAAATCTGAAGATGGGTCTATAGTAGACCCGAAAGTACTAATGTATTACAACCTTTTGATTAAAGTTTTAGAGTCAGCATTATCGACTTTTATAATATCGTGTAAAAACGGCAAGTGTTGTTTATATTAATCCAAAGAATATTCTCAATTATCCAGCTTTAGTGAATCAAGTGGTTTTTCGTTGTTATTTTTTTTACTTAAAATCACATCTACACTAGCCTGTACACTCACATTATTCAATACTCCAGACCACACACTCACCGCTCCATTCACTTTATCTATCGCACTTTCCTTCTTTTCAGTTTCACTTACACACATCACATCTAATCTATACTTATTCATTACTTCAATCACCTCATCTGTCTTTCCATTTATTCCTCTAGTATTCCATACACCAATCTTACACTCATTCAGCCGAGATCTGTTTCTCATACACCGTTTGGCATTTCCGTATTGTATTTGTGGTGGACCATCCATTTCAAATGTGGTAGGTCCACCATATCAAACACTGGAGTCCTTAATAATAATTCTGTGTGTATTTTTAATCTGTAAAGTACAGCAGTGTGGGTGATGATCCCACAGCTGACGGTTCTGGAACAAAACCCTGTGAGGTTCTGCAGAACGAAATCATTAAAATTAGTTTGACAACATACACCGTGTATCATTAACAAATACTCTTCATAAAAGAGAAACGGAACAATTTCTGATTTTTTGACTTCTGTTTCTTGCAAAGCCAGTGGAAATAGATTTTTTTCACTCGTACAGGGGTGTAAAGAAGTTTCTATAGGGAAAAAATAATCTTGTCGAAAATTTTAATATTTGATACTTACAACTCACCTCCGTCTGTGTTACTACCAGGCCAACGTACAGTGCCAATGTTTTTAAGGGTTGTTTCATTCACCCTGAAAAATATTTATTTCAGCATTCAACAGAAGTTTCACCTTCAATGGTACGATCATTATGTTCCGGAAATTTCCGATCACGTAATTGTTCTTCATTTTCTTGATAAGAAAACAGTTTGTTTCTAGGTCCTAATAATAATTACTTAAGTTTCTATCCACATATTATTGTACATTTGAAAATGGATGACTTTGTGCAAAGTCGTATATAATTGAATTCATGGTTTATTACTATTACAGTCGTGCAGAATACGCTTAATAATTACCCTCGATATAATTTGCATAGCTCCAAGTTATCACAGAGTGCGAGTATAGCGCTGTGCTGCAGAATAGAACAAGTGAAGATTGGGATTACCAAAGTATATATTTTAAATACCTGAATGATTCTGTGGGACGTTGTAAGGTGGAATGGGCACACTATTTTTGTCTTTTCACTGATAGCACTGTGGGCATGACTGCCGTAAGGAATGGTATTTCTTTATTCACTACTGCAGTATATCATTGGTAACGGCAATGCAATGCTACATTCATGGTGAGTGAATTGCAGGGAAAATTGCCGGATAGCTTTAAAACATTTATCAGTGAAGCAGAAAAAATGGTACTCAACATCAAAAGCATCCCCCCCCCATTTCAATGCATGTATTTTTAAAATCTTACGTTCAAAACGTAGTAACAACAGTCCTCCTCTGTGTCGTTTGTACTCACGTCTCGAAGGTTGCTTCATTTTTTCATACAACTTTAGGGTCTTTTATTGAAACAATGCTTTCTTTATTTTCAGAATTCGCTTGGTTTGTTTATTCCGACGCACAACATTTATTGAATAAGGCTTTCATTTTTAAACATCAATCACAATGCAATACGTTTCCTTAAATTTAAATTCTGTACATCAATATAAATCTTCATATTCACCTTATTCCTTTAGAGAACATTAAAAGAAAATTCAGCATTTTATCTTATTTTAATTAACGGCTCTGGACTTCGTCCGTAAGCATTTTGATCCACCTTTTTTCGTATTACCATTTTGCAGAAAATACGAATTCACAGATTTTGAAATGTAGGTTAAGGGGTAGTTATGTAATCTATATACTATGCGGTTGTGGTGGCATATATAATTAATTATTGGGTATTCATTCTTCATTCAGGAAAAAGGGTCATTTGCGAATGACCATTGAAATGAATTGTCATTCCATTTGCACCACTCCCTTGCTGTACACTCACTGAGGAAATAACTAGTAAATCTGAGTAAACCATTCGTTATTCTGCACATACTACTACTATAGTAGAAATATGTAATCCGTACATACTACTACTATAGTAGAAGTATGTTCTGTACATACTACTACTATAGTAGAAATATGAGTTGAAAACCATTCACTATGCAAAAATCAATGCCCGCTTCTCAATCCCACCATTTCCATTTAAAGCCAATGTGGAAGTAGATAAACTTCGAACAGAAACATTTATCGACTTCCACATAGTATAGAATGTACTTATTGTTCATGAATGAATCTGTGTTCACATTTGGCACACCGTTCGCAGATAAGGCCAGGATAAGAATTTATCAACTTCCGAAAGAGCGTACATGTCGACTGCATTCAAAGTTCACGCATGAACCATTGCTTTGCTCCCCGCGAAAACGAAGTTCACTTTTATGCGTTCTAGTTTCATTCCCATTTTTAGTTCGCTAAGGCCGGGAATGAAACTTGCGCGCAATTTTCAATTTTTATAGTGACAGCAAATTTTCAGAAACATGAAGAAACTTGATTTAAAAGAAAAATAGCAATTAAATGAAGAGCAACAGTTCCGAGAAAAGCAGTTGGTGCACAGATATAGGAATTTATTCCGGGCGAATTATCTCACCAAAATTTGTAAAACCCGTTACTAAGTTTAAACTATATAGTCATTGAAATGTGAATAGCTCAGATACCATTACGTTATAATTTTTCCTAAAAAATTAACTGCTACGACGATTCACAGCGGTAGGAGAAAGTCTTTCTTTATGAGCCACGGATGGTTCAACGGTGTAAGCGCTGGCTTATGCACATTCGTCCCTAATGAGCCACCGATGGTTCAATGGTGTAAGCGCTGGCTTATGTACATTCGTCCCTAATGAGCCACCGATGGTTCAGTGGTGTAAGCGCTGGCTTATGCACATTCTTTCCTAATGAGCCACCGATGGTTCAATGGTGTAAGCGCTGGCTTATGGTAAGAATTCCAGGGGCCATTATATGTTGTATGTTGTCTTGCGGCACTAACTCGCCCTGTTTCATGGGAATAGTAGCCCTAAATAAGGGCGGGACGGCTGCTCATAGTTTTCTGAGTTGTTTACTGTGGTCGTTAAGCACCCATGACAAGGAGTTTACAAGATCGAATTATTCACCACTCTCGAAAAGGATTAATTGTTGTTAAAGAATGTATTAAACACTTATGGTGAACAGGTATTTGTTGTAGACAAAACGTTCACAAATCCTCCGTTGCCAAGTGGTTAAATATAGTTATTAGTTTTTTGTCAATAAACTAATTTATATATTACTTTTTATTACAAATAGTGTATAAGATTCGATATCTGGGTTAAGTAATATTGTTTTCACCTTTAGCAAGGATTTGCATTTAGATATCCAATTGTTGTTAGCGTTGTAGGATTACCAATAGTTATCACATCGATAGTGCTCACGCTAGCGTGCTGCTAACATTTGCTAGGGAAACATGTTGCTCTTTGTGCTGAAGAATGATTTATGGGAAGAATGTTCCTTATGTTTCTACATTTTCAAAAGACGAGATCCAATAACTTTTGCAGCCTATCGTTTGACGATTCACCCCTTCTTAAGTAAATGATAGCCGAGAAAAAATACTTTTCATGAAACCCAAGAAAATTTACTGTTACTTAATGACCATAGTTCTATTTTGCATTGGATGATATTTTCTTCATTTTTCTTTAAATAAAGTGTAAATAAAGTAATTTTGCGGTTTTATTAAGCAACGGGATTTTTAAAAAAAATCACGTCGGGGAAATCATTCGTGAAATAATGAATAAATAAATGTATTCAGTGGGGCTGCGGCACAGTTATACCTCAGTGACTTTATTTTTGTTTGTCCAGTGTTTTTCGTAAGCCTAACCTAGTTGAGTTAACATGTAGAATGGAATCGACTGAGACGCCCCAGGGGCGCAGTAGTATAAGAGGGCTGGTTCATGACCATTCGTCTAAGGGTCCGGGTTCGAATCCTGGTCGGGCTTGGATATTGTGTTTGTCTTACGGCAGTGGTTCTCTACCTTCCCTGGAACCAGTGACCCTAAATTAGGAACGGACGACTGCTTATAGCCCATTGAGTTTCTCACGGTGTTCGTTAAACTTTCATTAGCCGCCCCGGTGGCGCAGTGGTCTAAGGCGTTGGCCTCTGATCGTTCGTCGGAAGGGGTCCGGGTTCGAATCCCGGTGAGGCATGGATGTTGTGTTTGTCTTACGGCACTGGCTCTCTCCCTTCCCTGGAACCAGTGACTCTAAATTAAGGACGGGCGACTGCTTATAGCCCATTGAGTTGCTCACGGTGGTCGTTAAACCTCAAAAAAAAAAAAAAAAAAAAAAAAACTTTCATTAAAAAAAACGAATCGACAAAGCCGACGTACAAGGGGAGGAGTGTGGATGCCTTAGGTGACTGAAGAATGCGACAAAAAGTTACCTCAGCCCTCAAAATGTAATAAAAACTGGAAGTAAAGTGCAGAAACAAATGAATACGTGGAGTATCCAATTCGAAAGGCAAGGAATACATTGACATTCAATCGGCACTTGTAGCTGTTCATCCGTTACCAACTTTTCAATTGGCACTTGCCCACGCTACAAGATTTATATAAGTTAAAATTATTAGATAATGATACGTAAATCTTGTAACGTGGGCGGTACTGGAAACGCGGTCAAATTTGAACTTGGAGCGATCAGCAGATAAGGCAAAAACCAATATGGAGGACAGAGGAAATCACATATATTGGAATTCCTCCGGGATTATATATTGAAAAAATAAAAATAAATTGCAACAAAAAACACTTCATGTCCCTTACTTGGGTCATCTTTGCTCCCACCTAAGATCGCATTAAAATCATTTCAGCGATACAAAATTAGAAAACTTATTCACGACATAAAATTGCAGTGGAACTATTAAAGGATGTGTGCTACTAGCTTTATTTTCGAATGTATACTACAGCTTGTGAAAATGGCAGTACCACGAAAGACTGCTGGCATTAGCTTGAACTCTTCAGGATATGTATATCAGGTTGGGACATTCAAATGATTAAAATGTCAGTGAAAAGTGAAAGTACATCTGGAGTTTCGGAGAGGCGTTTTCTGAACTGTCCGCTCTTTTGCATAAAAGGTGACTCAATCGAGATATTGCAATCAGTGAAAAGCCGACACTGAGTCAATATGGTGTTAATTGTGTCTAGTTATGCCCCGTCGGAGAAGGTTGCTATATGAACAACTGAAGGACTTTGCTCAAAGAATGATTTTAGATATGAGAGAAGGGGAATTTTCCTACAGATAAATTGCCATTCGTACGGAACGAAACACCAGTATAGTCAATGATGCAAACATGGCGTCTGTGGATGGATGAGGCTTCGTCACCAGAATTGGGAAATGGACCACCAAATGGCATGACTGCCCGACATGACAGACACTTCCACCGCATGTTAGTCATTGACTGCACATTGCCACCCACCGTGTTAGCGCCGGTGCCGAGCACTATCACAGAATAATCTTCGTTCTCCAGCATTGTTTGACGTTGTCTGTTTAATAGGGGACTAGTCGCTAGCAGCTCTTTGCTGTGCATTCGTTTGACCCTCAACCACAGATCCCTCGGGCTGCAATGGGGTCCCGAACACAGACATTTGCTCATCAAGTTCAATCGCGACTCCTATTTACCAACGAATCTCGATTGAACTTAATGCACCATGATGGCTGCATACTTGTTCAAAGATATCGTGGTGCATCATGGGATTCAAATGATGTTCCTAACTACGACGCTAAGGGTCATGGTTAGGAGCATCATTGGATTCAATTTCGTCTGATAGGAATTGAAGGACCCCACAACAGCCTGCTTCAGAGTAAGATTGGTACGCTTCCTTCAGAGTTGAGCTGGCGCTAAATCCAGCAGGATAGTGTTCAGCCACACATCGCCGGGAATGTATAAGACCTCTTCCATGCACGGCAGGTACAGTTCCTTCGTTGCCCAGCACGGTCACCAATGTGTCGAACATGTCTGGACATGGTTGCTAAGCGATTGGTCCATCAAGGGCCACCAACACCCATCCAAACTAATTTTAAGATTCGTGCTGCTCTTTGTTATTTTTTTAAATTTTGCGTTTTGCTTAAACAGATATACCGTAATTATGCTATTTAAAAAAAAATTATCTGGGGTAGAACAGTTCTATGATTTAATTTATTTTATTCCTCAGTGTGGTTTTGTGTAAAGTAATTTTATAAGTCACCTACTTCATTTTCTACTACCTTTTTTGTAGAATTTCTGATTTAATTATTTTTACTGATTTTTAGTATAATTTATTTGATTTTTTGTCCGCTTTCACAACCAGAAGGTTATTCAAATCTGTGTATTGAAATATTTTTACAGCGTAATATGTGTTTATTACTTTTTTTCTTCCTGTTCTCTGATTTATTGCTCCTTTTACGGATTATTATGAGCTGAAATTACCAACATGCTGAATTTGTCAGTATGTTTCCTCTACTTGCGTTTGAAGAGAGCCTCACCTTTCCTTTTGTACTGTAGTTTCAAATGTTCTGAGTTTGCTTTGCTTCTTTCTCGCTATTTACTTTCTGGAGCTACATCTTAATATTTATTGTTATTTCATATGTATATCCAGCATAACTAATTGAGAAGTCTTCTACTTAATGATTAGGAGATCCACAGGATGGACAGGAAGCCGATATGGTCGTAATGTTAAAAGTCATTTTAACGTTACTAAACTTTAACTTTAAGCCTTAATCCCACTAAGGGACGAATTGTTTAATCAAAATGCAAACCCTGCCATGAAATCAATTTTGCCTTTTTAATATATAATATTTTTTTCTGGAATAATGAAGCGCAAAAAATCATGAAACTTATTCTTTGGGTTTAGATTGTGAGAAATCTTATTAATGCTAAGAAATTTTCGTATTCTAATAACTTCTGACTCTGTTGCTCTGTAATTGCTAGCGAACCTGTTTACTATTATCAGCAGGAGAAGTACCGTCTAACGAAGTGTCAAAAAGACCAGTGGATAGCTAAGCCGGAATGTTCCTTGAACAGTTGTGAAATTCACTTTCCTGAAAACGGTGACATTAACCCTGTTGAGAAATTCCGAAGATACTAAATGAATTACAAGTGCAAAAAATTTAAATTTATGAGAACGCTTATGATCTTTCCACCTATACAAGATATTTACTTATGGTATTTCCTAAGAAAATGCCAGGCGATTTCTTTTGAACTGCTGAATGGAGGCAAACAAATATCTTTTTTCGAAAATATATTGTTGAAATTAAAATTTTAAAAGGGACAAAAATCTCAGAAATCTGAATCACGATACATATTATTCCTGCTGAAATTTTGTACATTTCTGAAATATCAGAAATTCCGGACACACAGGATTTAACTTCGTTAAGCAATTTACAAAAACAATAATTTTTATTTTAAACATTCGTTTTTTTTAATTTTTAGAGAAAGTATGTCTTTCTTCAGGGAATATTTGCTTTAAAAATAAGTATCTTATTTCATTATTATTTATATTTTTCGGGTGAAATTAAATTTTCCTCTACTTTTACTTCCTATCAATATCTTTTAAAACGAGCTTATCATTCATCTTTACAGCAGAATTCGCTCACGTTGCGGCTATCATATCCCCATGACGTTTGGCTTTCGAAGGAGATCATGACGCATGCAGAATTTGTTATGTAAACTGCAACAAAAGAAGAAATTAGCCCAGTATTGTGAGGTATTTAAGTGGACAGGATTCGTTGTCTTTAAAATAGCGAATGGCATACTTTGCAAATGAAGTATTTCAGGAAGAACTTCAGATGAGGAGATAGGTTTTGTGACATAAATATTCATTTCCGCCACCTAACATCCTAAACTATCCATTATTAAAAGTGCTGAAGGTATGCGAAATATCTTCTGAAATGTTTGCAATTAGATGTAACATGAATCTTTTAACCTAAGGAAAACGTGGAATAAACTGCATATTATGAGAACCTTACACTCGTAAAGTGCACTTGTTTAGGTAATGAAATATTTAATGTTCATATTAAAAATTATTTCTGAGTGATATAGTGCAGCTGAGAAGCTACCACAAATTTCCTGGAAGCAAACAGTTTGAAATAATGCTTTAACTGCGTATGCCACTCGACAAAATAAGACATCACATTTAATTATCCTTTGCACGTACAGGCTGAGATTCGGTGAGAAAATCAAAGTTAGTTCAGTTTGTTTTCGTTGTTAGTGATCGCATTCGATCCGACAATTCAATTTTTTTTTTGGAAAACACTAAATCTTGTGTTATTCATTTCATGGAAGTGTTATGGTATCCATTATGTTTATGTAAACCATAAAGCATTACGGCGAATCACAGAGGAGCAAACTGTAGCCTAATGCTATATGACATGCAGAAGTGTAACTGAACTAATTCATATTAACTAAGCCATATGTACATTCGGGCAAAGAAGTAACAATGACGATTAGAAGAAGACGAAAAGAATTGAAAGTGATACGACGAAATAATAAACACAATTGATGGTGTATGCTACTTTTTTATTCACCTGAAATTTGATTACGTCACTTTGGGTTTAGCGACGCATTGTTTTGAAAACATGTACGTGTAATTGAAGATCCACTAGATGGAGCTTCTTTTTCTAAGCTGAAGTGAATAAATACTTCTCAATCCTTTGTAACATATTTATGAAACCCAGGGCTACCAATGATCAGAGGTAAGTGATTCGTACTGTACTTGGTCGGATGTCCTTCTGATTGATTTCTTGCCACCTTAAAGTGTAATATGATGTAGAGTTATGCTTAGAATATATGAAGCACAATTGTCAATTTATTGGTACAGTCGTCTGTTCAGTATGTGAGCATCTAGAAGTATAATAGTTAGAGAATAAAAAGAAATCCTAAAGTTATTCTTAGATTTGTGTGAGTGCTTGGAAAACTGGGAATTGAAAAAAATTAGAAACTTCAGGCGTAAAAGATAAGCAGGCTTTCAAAGTGGAAAAATTCTTATTTTCAGTTATAAAAACTAATTTTATTCAGCATATTTTGAAACTTTACTCATCGTATAAGAGAATGATTTCATAAAAGGGAGTTAGATGGTTTACTAAGCCATCCAGGGAATTAAAAATTCAATATTTTCTTTAATACTTCCTATGCACGTCAGACAGAATGCGCTGTAATGAAATGTTATCGGCACGGATAAAAATTCTAAATTTACGTTGCATTCACCACAGAATAGGAAATAACTTGGGATGTGAAAATAATTATTTTGTTCGACGAGAAGGATCATGGGCAATCGTAAATACGATTGTTTCTTTAAAAAACGTTTCAGGAAATTAATGGGAACGAAAATCTTGCAAAAAGTGTCTTGAAGTTGGAATATCCATTGAAAAATCAGTGTTGTCCTTTCCATCATTTACTTCAAAGAATTCAAAAGTAGCTATTTGATATAAGACTCTCAAATAATCGTTGCTGAATTTCGCGGAGATGGATGCTTATCCATTATTTGAAGACTATTTTATTTTAAAGTATTGCAAACAAGAAAAATCTAAATGATCTAGAGATTTAATCGGAGTGAAAAACTACTGTCTTCTATGTGTTAAAATCAGTGCTTAAATTGCAAACGTTACATTTATAATTACAACACACATCTGATCAGGGAAACATACATGTTCCCATTCATTCCTGAAAGTAATATGGAATTACTTTCAGAAATGAAAATCACAAATAAGTCATTTGACATTTTTTAGTTAAATGCTAAGACAATTATTTGCTGTGCATATCATTTCAAGTGACAACTAATTAAAAGTTTCGTTAATCGTGAACGAAAATGATAATAACCGAAGTGAATGTTCCGCCCCTTTAAAAGGTCCCTCGATTTCAGTAATTTTTCTCTTTTGTTTCAGTAGAGTTTGTGACACAGGGAGTGAAAGACCTAGCGATCTAGAAACTCCGGCAAAACGGTCCTAAATAATGCATTTGGCTTGAACAAACATTAGCAAACATAACGCATCTTATCTATCGTATCCTCTTCAGATATAAGACGGGATGCCATTACATCCCTGGAATTCTGTAAGCCAAGGTCTTGCTAATTCGTCAGGAAAGACGCAGTTGTCGTGAGCTACGTTCCAAATATTATGAAATTTACTGCATCTGTGGTATCTAATATACTGATAATTATTCTAAACTTTCGCCGTTCAGCAAGAAGTTCGTTGATGGAAAACAACCAGTGTAAAAACAGTCAATCGAAACCATGTGAAAGTCAGCCCGTTCTGTTTCATGCGCCGACCTGTTTATCCGGTAAGGAGTGAAGAATAAATACCTCTCTGGTCTTTTTGCGGCACACCTCTCCAAATAAATTGTCGTGAATGAGAGGATTCACCATCATCCAACAGACTACTATAATGCACTCTACGAGGGGAGAAGTAGACTGATCTTACGAAATAACAATTGCACATTGATTTGCTACATCCCCCATATCATACACCATAGCAAAAATTGAGACCGTGAGACGTGTGAACGGCGGAAGACGAGATATAACAAATGGTATCCGTATCCCTTTGGGATGTGAGGTCAGGTGATACGTAACATCACAGCCTCTCCTTGACAAATGTCAACCCCGCCTTCACGTGGTGCATCCTGTTCCCACTAAAGAAGCTCTGACGACCGCCAATAGCGGTATAACTATGCCATCGGGATTAGAGGAAATGCTATCCCACACTCACCAACCCGCTTGTCCAGCGTGGTGAGTTATGGCCAAAATCCTCCAAAATGATTCCACAACCTAAATCTTGGAACTCAGTCTCCGGCAGCTGGAATGCACCTGGCCAAGGCAGTGCCTGTGCGACATGAAGGCAGAGGGTGCTAAGAATCCCCGGAGGACCGGACTAGGCTGCCATCTGATGCTGAATTTGGCTACGTACACTGCCGGACAATTGCTAAGGACGGATGACAATAGGAAAGATATCAACCATAAAATGGAAGGCAGGAAAATGTGGAAATTAGCATAATTGCGGAATACAGTGAGACGTGTTGTGCGTATGCAAATTTTGTATTGCCGAACTTGTTCGTGACGTCATAGCGCTAATAAGAGATATAAAGGATTTGACGCGTATTGACCGTTGTTGTTCAAACGCAAAGTTGAAAGGGAAAGAATCAATTGGCGAACTTGTAATTTTCAGTATGTCTGCCCGACATCACCCAGATGATTTTACGCGTGGCCGTATTATTGGCAAGATTGAAGAAGGGCAAAAAATAACAGATGTTGCCAGGGATTTCCACGTCAGCCACAGTATTTTTTCAAAGCTTTGGAAATCATTTCAAACAAATGGAGAGTGTAGCAAACGTCATGGGGGAGGTCGTGTTCGCAGTATGACACCTGCAGAAGATCGGTAAATAGGGCTATCAACAAAAAGACACCGGAGCAGCACAGCTAGTGAGGTAGCAAATCAGTTTATTACTGCTACTGGTAAGCGGATCTCCCAAAAAACTGTTGCCAGACGTTTGCATGAAGGAGGACTACACGCCCGCCTTCCAGTTGTGTGTATCCCATTGTCCAGACGTCACCGGGCCGCACGTTTGCAATGGTACCATCAACATCGCACTTGGACTGATAACGACTGGTCTGCTGTCCTCTTCTAGGATGAGAGTAGATACAGTCTATCGTCTGATTGTCGACGACAACTGATCTGGCGTAATAGTGGTACTGCATATTGTCCAGCAAACATACAGGAAAGGGACCGATATCCGACATGTAGTGTCATGGTATGGGCTGGCATTATGATCAATGGGCGTACGTCCCTCTATGTGCTTCCAACTGGGACTATGACTGGCCAACGATACAATAATGATGTTCTGCTACCTCATGTTAACATGTTCCGTGGTGCTGTTGGGGATAGATTCATTTTCATGGACGACAACGCAACATGTCATCGAACAGTCGCTGTCTAGGAGTGTCTTGAAAGCGAGGATATTCAACGCCTCTTATGGCCAGCACGTTCTCCAGATCTGAATCCCATTGAAAATGTGTGGGATGCTTTGGGGAGGGGTCTTGCTGGTCTATAATTCCCTCCAATAAACAAGGGCACCTTCATCCGTGCACTGACACAGGAATGGGATAAATTACCCCAACAGCTGCTTGATAATGTTGTGCAAAGCATGACACGGCGTGTGGAATCTTGCATCGTCCTCCATGGTGGCCATATCCCGTATTGACATCTTACGCCAGAACGCCTGCGGACGGTAATTGCATTTTTTTCACGTTTACGTATTCTGCACAAAATGGCCTGTTTGTCCCTTGACCACGTTCCAAAGCCTTCTGGATTTCAGAGCACAATAAATTGTCTTTCTTGTAATGTTCTGGCATACAGACATTATTTTATTTCACTTGGCATCCAACCACACTTACTTTTTTATGCGCTAAATAGCCGTTTATGATCCGTCCTTAGCAATTGTCCAGCAGTGTATAATGGACTCTCCCTATCTTCTGCTTCAAGGCTTCTTGAAATGGAAGAGGAACTACAAAGGATCAAGTGGGACATCGTCGGGCTAAGTGAGTTAAGGAGAAAAGGAGAAGATCTCATTGAACTTAAAAGTGGACATATCTTCTACTATCGTGGGACAGATACTGGCAGAACTAGTATTGTTGGATTTATATTAAACAAGATACTGAAGGATAAAGTTGTAGCAGTTGAAAATTCCTCTGACAGAGCTCCACGACTCGTTATCCAACTCTCGAGAAGATACAAGGCTCAGATTATTCAAACTTATGCACCCACCACAAGTCATCCTGAAGAAGAAATTGAAGAATTTTATAAGGAAATTCGTCATTTAAATAATGAAGGTAAGCAGCACTTGAAGGTAATTATGGGAGATTTCAATGCAAAAATAGGGAAACGGCAATAGAATGAAACTTCAGTAGGTAAATTCTGTCACGGCAAAAGAAACCAGCCTGGAAATACCCTCGTTGAGTTTGCAGAGGCAGAAGGGTTTTTCATCTTGAACTATTTTTTCAAGAAAAAGCCACACCGGAAATGGACATGGAGACATCCAAATGGGATGACAAGTGAAATTGATTTTATTATGTGTAACAAAAAATTCGTCATAGAAGACTGCAGTGTGCTGAACAAGTTCAACACAGGTAGTGACCATAGATTGGTGAGATGTAAGATGCACCTCAACACTAAACTTGAACGTGACAAGCTCATAAGACAAACAAAATGTATTGACATAACCAACCTTAAAAAACACCATAATTTCTTCCAGTTGGAACTGAAGAACAAATTCTCTGCCTTAGAAGGCCAAACATTGGAAGAAATGGATATTTCTGAAGTTAACAGAAAAGTAACGAAAGCTCTTATGGAAACAGCAACAAAATTAGCTGGGTCGAAGAACAAGTTGCATGTGAACAAATTATCAGGAAAACCAAAATGTTGATGCAAAAAAGAAGAAAGATGAGGACAACTAAAGAAGATGTGACTTCCAAAGTGAAATATATAGAACTATGCAAAACAGTAAGAAAAAGTGTCACAGAAGACGTAAGAAAATTCAACTGCGAACTAGTGAGGAAAGTAATTGAAAACAACCAAAGCTTAAAGATAGCAAAAGGACATCTCAGTAAAGGAAGAAAACAGATTATGGCACTGAGAAAAGAAGATGGTTCTGTAACAAGAAATAGAGGCACAATTTTGACAAGAGTGAAAGATTTCTTCTCCAAATTATATGAAAGGGATGAGACATGTTCTCCAGACATCATGAAAGGTACCACTACCAGAGTTCCTCCAGTCCTCCCAGCAGAAGTTGCACATGCAATCAAGAACATGAAGCAGGGAAAAGCTCCAGGAGAAGATGGAATTACTGTAGACATAATATAAGAAGCAAGTGGTGAAATCGAAACAGTACTCGCCCAAATTTTCACTCGATGTCTTAATGAAGGGAATATTCCTGAGAATTGGAACACCGCTACAATGATCCTGCTTCATAAAAAAAGGCGACATTGAGGATCTCGGGAACTACAGACCTATCAGCTTCCTATCAGTGATTTATAAAATCTTCACTAAAGTTCTTTTACACCGCTTGAAGGTAACGCTGGACATGGCTCAACCGAGAGAGCAAGCTGGATTCAGGAGTGGCTGCAGCACAATAAATCATATCCACGTACTGAGAGAACTAACTGAAAGAGCGAGAGGATATGAAATTCCATTGTGCATGGCTTCTATTTACTATGAAAAAGCCTTTGATTCGGTGAAACCATCAGCAGTTTTAATGGCTCTGAAATCCTTCGGTATTGAAGATGCATACATTAATATTATTAATAACATCTATGAAAAGGCAAGGACAAAGCTTCGGCTGTTTGAAATTACAACACACATAAAAATTGGAAAGGGAGTGAGACAAGGTGACACCATATCTCCAAAGCTATTTAATGCCACATTGGAGGGTGTCTTTCAGGCGCTGAGCTGGGAAAACAAGGGGATAAAGTTTAATGGAAATTATCTAACCCACCTTCGTTTTGCTGATGACGTAGTCATTTTTGCAACTACCCCATCGGAGCTGCAGAGTATGATCCAGGAACTTGCTGACAAGAGTAAAGAAGTTGGATTTAAACGGAATTTTCAGAAGACAAAAGTGATGTTCAATGCTTTTACAAGGAATGAAGATTTATCGATTGATGGAGAAAAGCTGGAGCAAACAGGCACGTACGTTTATCTTGGACACCAGATATCAAGTGAGGGTCACATTGATGAAGAAATAAATTGGCATACAAAACTTGCCTGGAGAGCTTTTAGAAGAAACAGCATAATTTTCAAGAGCAATATGC
This sequence comes from Macrothele yani, assembly GCA_039090855.1. Taxonomy (NCBI): domain Eukaryota; kingdom Metazoa; phylum Arthropoda; class Arachnida; order Araneae; family Macrothelidae; genus Macrothele; species Macrothele yani. The sequence continues at coordinate 31,721,852 of CM076999.1, read as the reverse complement.
CATCATGTTTTAAAAGAAAAGTGTTTGATCAATGCATCCCTCCAGTGCTTACGGCTCGTGTGATAGCCATGAAACTATATGAAAGCATCCCTCCAGTGCTTAAAAGAGACATACAAAGGCTGCAGACAGCTCAAAGCAGCATGGAGACGTGCATGCTTGGTGTAACAAGGAGAGATAAGAGGAGGAACTCGTGGATTCCAAAAATGACAAAAGTGGAAGACATCATGATCACAGTTAAATTCCTGAAATGGCAATGTGCTGGACATACTGCGAGTAGGACAGATCATCGATGGACAGCCGAAATTTTAGATTGGATTCCAAGGGACAGGAAAAGACCCAGAAGAAGATAACATGGGAGATGGGTGGATGAAATTCGAAAGTGTGCGTGAGTGACATATAGGAGACTGGCACAAGACAGACCGTTGTGGAGGAAACTTGGGGAGACCTTCATCCAGCAGTGGATTGATAATGGTTGACAATGAGGATGATGATGATGATCCTTTATAGATCAACTCTTTAGGCCTTCTTCGAAAACAAGCCACACATGGCATGATTTGTTGCGTAGTAGAAAGATAAATACAGACAGAGAAAGAAAAACTAAATGTTTCGTAAGAAAGTCGGCGCTGATATCACCGAAGATATCTATTTCTTAAAAATGATCGCCACTTCTTCTTGGAATCTTGTAAAGAGCAAACGACTCACCAAACTAACAGCACTAATCATAGGTTATATAACATCTTTTTCGTAGAAAATGCCACATGTTTCGGTTAATTGATGATTCAAAATATATTTTCTTAAATTTCTTATAGCCCAGAAACAAACTGATTAAACGTTTGGTCAGATTAAGTATATCAAATAATAGCAAAAAAAAAACATATAGGAAATTTCTGAGCAACAGTCAAACATTAACAGTGAAGATAAAAAAATGGTTAACAGTGAAGTTAAAGAAAATGGTTAACAGTGAAGTTAAAGAAACTGTGTGTTCCGATTTTAAATGCAAATAATTTTTAACATTGCATCTGAGAAAATTCCCCGAAAGCTGAAAAAAACTGCATTCTTGCTAAATATATGAGAAAAAGTTCAAAGTCTGTAGCTGAAGGTTTACGAAGACAATCAGCTTTTGTTTCCCCAAACGGATCTATTGAACAGATGAAGTGAATTCCTTAAACATCTCTAATAAGAAAATCCGGGAACAAGTGATAAATGTGGGTTGATGACCAAAATGCAAACTAATCAGGATACGTAACAGACATCTATTAGCTCTTTTGGTGAAAAGGATGCTATTAAATATTCAAAATATTATTACGAGCTACAGATTTCTGGAATGCCCCCACTTCGAAGTGATAGAGGTCAAAGTCTGACTAAAACCATTGAGTTTGTTAGCACAGTGGAAAAACATACATGTATTGGTTATATGGTATTTTGTCTTCTGACGGCTACTTCATTCTTAACTTTCACCGATGAGACCAAATATCAAACCAGTGTGTCGTATGCAAATCGACGCAAACGCTGGTAAACCACGGCCCGTGTGATAGCCTTGAAACTATATGAATAACACCTGAAACTGAGCTCTGTTAATCAGAAATATTCTTGTTTTTCAAATGGGAAAAGCGGCGCACTTAAACAAGTTGACTAATGCTAAATTCTTATGGTCAGACGACTGGGATAGAGCATTTTTCAGACGACAAGGCTTTTGGCGTGCTCCCTGTTGGCCGTGGTTAATAACTTCAAAAGATGGGGCAAGCCTTACACCGAGCGCGTTAGCCTTACACCACAGCGTCCAACAATTCACGGCGCTATGTGTGTTTTTCTTTTCAGTCAGCATCTGACATCATAAATCCGTAAGATGGGTTCGGCTACTGAGACGTCTCCATCTGGTGGGCATTAACAGCACTGGCTATATATAATTATAGCAATAATTCGAGGTGAAAATCATTTAAATACGTGGCGTCAGCTGAGTAAATAAATCCATCGCTCTTTTTACCTTAAGCAACGCACAGCAACCGTAAAATTGTTATTCTGCCGCCGTCGGGGAATCGAATCCCGAATCTATCGATATCTAACCGAGCGCGTTAGCCTTACACCACAGCGACCAACAACAATTTTTCGGTTGCTGTGCGTTGCTTAAGGTGAAAAGAGCGATGGATTTATTTATTCAACTGACGCTAATACGTATTTAGACTATTTTCACCTTGGATCTCGCCCTTTGGATTATTGCTATAATTATATATAGTCAGTGCCGTTAATACCCACCAGATGGAGGCATCTCAGTAGCTGAGCTCATCTTACGGATTTATGATGTCAGATGCTGACTGAAAAAGAAAAGCACGCGTAGCACCGTGAATTGTTGGCAGCTGTGGTGTAAACCTAACACACTCGGCTAGATATCGAGAGATTCGGGATTCAATTCCCCGACTGGCGGCCAAATAACAATATTTCGGTTGCTGTGCGTTGCTTAACGTGGAAAGAGCGATGGATTAATTTATTCAACTGACGCCACGTATTTAGATGATTTTCACCAACGTGTTACTTAATAAATTGTTGAAATAGCTGCCCAACGTGGTGACTGGTCTTAGCAATACCTTGAGGATTACTCCGTCGTGTTGGATCTGAATTTCTACCCGTAATAAAGCATAAATGGAGAGCTCATATTACAACACTTGTTCACTTACTGCTCTAGAAGAATGACCTTTAAGTTGGGATGACCAATTGCTAATAATTCTGTCTCAGTTGCTTATGTTGGTTCTTTAAACACCAAACTAAAAGTGGGATGAGATAGTTTCTGCAGAATGTAAAAATATTTCTTATAATGTCCACAATTCGAAAGACAAACCATCCGGGAAAGTAGGTGACAATACCGAAGTGAGAAATCTGTGTGCCGGGCTTAGCTCCACTGATTATGACTTCTGCTCAGGAATTTGCCGTAGAACACCGTGGATTTAGCTATATTATCTAAAACATAATCGCTGATAGTGCTGAGACGATTGTGAATTAGTAATTGGTACCAAACGCCTCTAACGCCTCACAATATTTTCACTCCGGAAATGGAAACAGAAGTGCAAAAGCCAAGGTGTCTTCCAAAGATGAGAATCCGCAAGGATTTAGCAGATGACCTTATTTGTTGCGTGGTTTCCATTGTTCTCGCAGTAATGGCTTAAGGTACCCTTCCTACGCATTCTATGTTACCGAGCAGGCTGCTGGAATGAATTTTACCCAACTGTCGCAATCTGTTAAAAATATTAAGCCACTCGCTGCTTATCCTAGACGAAACAGACGATACATAGATGGCTGATGAGTTCTCCAATATTTCGTGTTACTGAGTATTGGGTTTCTTATGAATTATGTTTCGTACGAAATTTTTCTAAAACAAAAAGCAAAAGCAAAGAGGTATTTGTATTGTTTTCACCAATTGTAAAAAATAAATATTAATTTTAAATTTGATATTTTATTGAATCCATTAATAGAGAAAGACGTGGAGTTTATTTTCAGTCCAATATCCAAAGGCTTCGAAAGAGCAGGGTGAGGTGCTCTTCTGATTTAACAACCTGTTAGTTTTTCATATTTATTATTAAAGTGTTAATTGGTAAAAACATTGCGAATATTGAAATAGCACGTTTTAACCTAAAGTGAACATGAGTAAAATCCCGCAATTTTGGGCAAACAGCGTTATTTCGTACTCTCATGTGCCTACTTTTATGATAATTTTAACGTTCAAAAAGAATCCGTTCAGAGAGAGGGTTTCGTATGTATTTACAAGAAACATATACTTCAAAGGTATCCTTTCGTGTCAATCATTAAATAATATTTGTGAAAAATTTAAATTGTAAGCTGTGTTTCCAAATCACGGTTTGATTAACATAAGTTTTCAACAAATGCATATTTACGTGAACTTAAATTTCTTGATCAATGCACGGACCTGTATTTTATTGTAAATACAGTAATAGATGACAGCAGGATGTCTTTTTTCGAATCATGTACATTTCTGTCTGAGGCCTTCAGTTGTATGAGCATCCGAAAGTTAATCAAAATTATTCCTAGTGCAAACAAAATTATATATATAATATATTTCATATATCCTTACAAGAAATACCTAGTGGGACTTTAACAAAGAAATGAGGCAGATGAGAAATCTGCACACCTATGCTAATCCAAACGCGCAAAAAATTCCTTGTTAAGATGCTCTCACTCAACATGTGAACAGCGAGCTTACGGCTTGTCCTTTTAGAACTAGATATCCGGTTGCGATTTCTGAAGGTTGAGTGAAACGCACTGTTGCAAATGTTAAGCTAAACAATTCCATTCATTGTCATTTCGATCAAAAAAATAAGCCTTGTTATCCGGCCATGCATGACACCACAACAGGCGTTCAATTTTTCACTGCTTTTCTCATGATCGCTTGTAAGACGTGGGTGCTCACATACCCATAATCAAATGTCAGTTACAATGAGCAGTGCTATACAAGAAAGCCTTTCGCTGCTTAAATATCCCATTCTCCGAAAAATCTTCACGATGCAGAAAAGTGTGCTCCTTACCAATATTATCTGAAAGTTATACCCAGAATTTAACACGTTTAGGTTTGTCCTTTGCGTATGATGTTCAGAAAATTTTCACTTTGGAAGGAAATAATTTTATTCTTTTGGAGAATACTTTATAAATTGCGTTTTCCCCTATATCTTTGCTTCTAAACTCCGATCTGAAAAATTATTTCTGCACCGGATACAGCTCCTGATGGGAAATTGTTTGCATATAATTTCTAATTTTTGTAAAAAAAATGGTTTGGCCACCAGGGGGCGTAAACCCTAATTTCCGCTTCTGATGTATTTGCAGCAAAATATGAGCTTCTAAATTCTCGATTGAAAATAACATCGTTTGTAGATCGATACTACTCATGTCGACAAAACTTTTAGAGACATTTTCTTCTTAAAATAGTGCACGATTTTTACGCCAGGGGCGTGGATGTATATCTTATTTTTCTCGATATCTCGACTTCTAAGAGACCGATTTAAAAAATTCCTTCTTTGTTGGATAGTGTTTCTACTGTGACATGTTTTCCTATAAATTCAAAATTTTCGAGTAATTCATAGACTTTCCGCTAGGGGGCGTAAAGGTAATGTGCGTTTTCCCCTATATATCTGCTTCTAAATCTCCGATCTGAAAAATTCTTTCTGCACCAGATACAGCTCCTGATGGGAAATCGTTTGCATGTAATTTCAAATTTTTGTAAAAAAATATTTGGCCACCAGGTGGCGTAAGTCTTAATTTCCGCTTCGGATGTATTTGCAGCAAAATATGAGCTTCTAAAATCTCGATTGAAAAAAAGTCTTTTGTGGACCGATACTAAAACATTTTCTTCTTGAAATAATTCTTGAAATAATTTTCTTCTTGAAATAATGCATGGTTTATGCGCCAGGGGCGTGGATGTATATCTTATTTTTGTCAATATCTCTACTTCTAAAAGTCCGATTTGAAAAATTCCTTCTTTGTTGGATAGTGTTTCCGATGCGAAATGTTTTTCCTATAAATTCAGAATTTTCAAGTAAGTCATAGACTTTCCGCTAGGGCGCACAATGGTAAATTGCGTTTTCTGCTCCTAAAATTCCGATTTGAAAAAGTTCTTCCTGTATCGCATACAAGACCCGACGGAAAATATTTTTCACGTAATTTCTAATGTTTGGTAAATATTGGTTTGGCCATCAGGGGTCATAAGTGGTAATTTCTACTTCTGGTGTAATTGTAGCAAAATCTGTGCTCCTGAAAACTCGACTAACATTTTTTCTTGGACCGATACCGCTCATATGGATAAACCTTTTGTGAATACTTTCTTCCTAAAATAATGCATGGTTTTCCTACCAAGGGACGTAAAGTCACATCTTATTTTTGTCGATAGCTCTATTTCTAAGAGTTCGCAAGCTCACGATTCCGTTTACAGCAGTATCTGAGTGATTAAGGACCCGATTGAAAAACTTCTTTCTTCCGTCAGATACTATTGTTTTCCATACCACTTCCACTGACTTTGAATAGCTTTGATAAATTTAATTTGCGTTAAAACGGATTCAAAAGACGTGCTTATTACACCCGAAAATTTGCTGTCATCTTTCTTGTTTCTTTTCTAATTTGAATGTCCGATGCTTTGAAAATGTGCATCTGTAAACGAAATACAAAAATGAAAATCACTTCAACCTAAACTTGTTACTGAAAAGACAGTTCAACCAAAACTTTTTACTAAAAAGACACTTCAACGTAAACTTGTTACTGAAAAGACAGTTCAACCAAAACTTTTTTCTAAAAAGACACTTCAACGTAAACTTGTTACGAAATACGAAAGAGGCACTTCAACCTGTATTGGTTACTCAGAAAGAAAGGAATTAAAAAACACGTTGACCAAAAGATGATTTTAGAAAATATCAATTATACAGAATAACATCGATTTCTCACCGATACTTGGTGAGTAAAACATCGAGTGTTAGTGAAAAACATCAATGTTTTTTGCATATCCTTACTGTTAATGCTTTCGTTATATCTTCTACACTGATCCAGGAGATGGCACTGTTTTGGCTATAGCTTCAGCTATTTGCAGAAACAAATTTGCTTACCGAGAGTCTGATAACGGGTGCCCTTTGCGGTACGCCCTAATTCCTGTTCATCTGAAAACAAATGTTACAAAAAGACCAATGGTTGGAGAAAGAATATAATAGAGGGTTTTATGTATACAATACAGGTTGCGAAGTGCTTCTTCTCTTTCGAATCCCTATATCCACAGTGTCCTTATCTTAACGGAGGTAATTAAACCAAAAGAAAAATAATCAAAATATAAAACTACATTGATCAAGCCAGTAAGAAGCTGTGTTTTCCATTATTTCATTTCTACACTGCTGGCCACCTAAAATGAAACACCAAGAAGGAAGCATCCGATTGGCCTGAAATTCGCAGCATGCGTAGCCCGCGAGAGGACATGCAAATGATTAGCATTGCAGGGCACATGCGAATCATGTGCACCCGGCACGCCCACGAAAAGCACTGTAAGAAGGGTGCACAGAAGGCGGGGTCTAAGTAGTGAAAGTGTATTGTGCTGCCGGACCTGTGAGTGGGAAGCTTCTTGATGCCTCGTAGCAGAATACGGCAGTGATTCCAGCACGTTACGGAGTTTGACAGAGGACGAATAGTGGCTTATAGCGACAGAGGTTTATGGTACCGAGATATCGGCGCTCGTGTGGGACGACATCCAGACACAGTGATACGAGTATGGATTCGGTTGGTGCAGGAGAGACGGATGGACAGACGTGAGCGATTGCCGTAGCCGCGGCACACCACCGAACGAGAGGACCGGCATGTTGTTCGGCGGGCATTGACGGCTCGCACCACCACATCACGAACGTTAGCGCAGGAATTGGGGAGTGTTGTGCAACAACCTGTGTCAGCACGTACCGTTCGACGTCGTCTCTCGGAGCAAAGACTTTTCGCACGGCCCCCATTGCTCCGATTATCACTGACGATACACCACCGGTGAGTGCTGCGGCAGTGGGTCGTTGAACACCGCACCTGGACTACGGAATGGCACGACATTTTCTTCTCCGACGAATCCCGCTTCTGCCTGCAAAAACACGATGGTCGGATCCGTGTGTGGCTACACCGCGGCGAGAGACCGTATGACGCCAGCATTATGCATCGCCATGCCGGTTCGTCGCCTGGCGTTATGGTCTGGGACGTAATTGGATATAATACCCGCACCCCTCTGGTACACTCAACAGTCACTGCCATATCTCTAATGTTTTGTAGCCTGTAGTCCTCCCTTAGCTGCAGGACCTGCCAGAGCCAACGTTTCAACAGGACAGTGGGCGCCCGCACGTGGAATACATTGTGCAACTATTCTTCAGGGCCCACCAGGTGTCACTGCTGCTGTGGCCCGCCTGTTCTCCCGATATGTCGCCCATCGAACACGTCTGGTCACTGATCGGCAACCGAGTGGCCCGGCAAGCACCACCCGCGGCTACCCCTAATTAACTGTGGAAACGTGGGGAAGCAGCCTGGACCGACATACCCCAAGCCCACATTCAAAGTCTTTTTCGTTCGATGCCGCGGCGTGTAGCGGTCGTTATTGCCTGCCATGCGGGTCACAGGAACTATTGATGTCTTCGTGTTCCGCAAGTCGCAAAAGCCTGTGAGCTCAATCGTTTCACTTTTGTATCTGTTGTTATGTGTCCAGTAAATCTGGCTTTGCTATCTCGTGTCCTTCTTGGTGTTGCATTTTGGGTGGCCAGCAGTGTACTTGTGTTTTACTGTTTCGGTATCGTGATATTGTTGGATAAATGCAATATTTTTAGCAGCATGAGTGACAAGAAGAAATATTTTGGGTGGGGTGCAAGGTCGATGGCTCGCCTAGGGCGCCAAGCTTTCTTGCACCGGCCCTGAAGCACTTTAATCTGCAACTATCAGAAGTTTAAACTACAGCTAAACAAGTAGCTTAAATGCTTTAACAAAATTTAGGGGAACGAGCTTTTAACTGGACTCGTCTTTTTTGTTGAAATTCTTCTAGATAACAGGCATCTCATTACTTTTTATATATGCTCTATACAGAGTGCATTTAATAGGGGCCTAGGGGGCTGCAGCCGCGGGACCCGCAGTTTCAAGGTTACCAGAATTATGAAGGATGCTTGAAGAATTGACGGAGTCCTACAGTTGTTTTTCTTTTTGCAGATAGCACAGCAACGATTATAAGAAACTGCCTTGTGAAAAAAATTCCATTTCTTTCCGCTTCTTTAGGAGGAGTCCGCGAGAAAGTATGCACGCCCGGAGACCATTGTCAAATCTTTCGAAAGCTTTACAGCAGTTGTTTTGTACACATCTGTAATTTGGGGAAATTTTTATACCTTAAGAATTCGTTTGAATCATGACATTTGGATCATATTATTTTGCCCGCTACTTCGATATTATTTCTACAAGCTGAACCCTGGGGTTGGGGGGATTAAGGACGAACTGAACTTGCATTGATTTTTCAACCATGCATCTTCTTGCTAACACTGATTCTTCCACGAATCATGGAATACAAACTGTAACGTACTAGGAGATGTGACGCACCTGCCAGAAGGACGCACACGACATAGAGGTAGATAGGAATCAGAATAAAACGTCCGCGTAGCTCAATTGGTAGAGTGACTTATTCCGGAATGAGGGGACTCGGGTTCGAATCCTGGCGTGGACAGAAATGACGGAGAAATTTATTTCGTTTTAATGGCGCCCGAACTATCCGGATGGCCCAACCGTTCAAAATCTCGCATTGGTGTGATGTTATTTCCCCACCGCGAGATAGGAAAAATCAGAGAATCTCAGAGAATCCCTTCTCCAGCGCTTCGAAAAATAAATGTGTGTGACGTTGCATTCCACACACCAGATTGACTGGGAATTCTCAAGTGCACGTTCTACAGTGGATGGCTGCCTGCAACGATTCATGGTCACGGCTGACCCGTGGGCTATGCCCCCGGCCCTCTTTCGGGGGGGGGGGAGAGCCAGATGTGACGTACCTGCCAGCAGGACGCACACGACATAAAGGCAGTATAAATAGGCGCGTTCAAAGATACCTAGAAGAGCTTTTGTTTATGTGCGTAGAGAGAGCTTTGTTTTATGTGTAAAGAGGTCTTCGTTTGGTGTAAAGAGAGCTTCGTTTATGTGAGAGGAACTTCGTTATATGTGAGAGCCAGATATCGAGTAGTTGTGTGACCTATGAAGTGTGTGTGGATAATACCAGGAGTTTCCCTAATAAAAGGTTTTCTTAGTAAGTACGTTTTTCTCACTTCATAGTTTTGTCAGACCTCTGTCTGGCTGTTAGGTCTCTGTCATTAAGTGTTACTATTAACAACCAGCATAAGACTTTATTCATCTTAATTACTGCTACAACATAACCAGTAAGAAACGTTATTCATTATAAAACTTCAATACAGTGGAGATATTTTTATTGCTTTCTCATCATATTTTGAGAATGTGTTCTCCCGGGTTTCTTATTCATCCACCCATAAGGAAATCGCAGGTGTTCCACTTATACTGGGTCCCAAAGTACTGTCCAATCCCAGGGCGCCTTGTCTCCTTAAATGTGTTCTTACTGTATAGATTACCTTCCTTTATGTAACTGTTGCTTTTGGAATATATTCTGTGACCTTATAAATTCAGGCTGGATTTCTTTGCATTTGAGGACGATTTAAAGATGTGTGACATTATGATAGAAATTGTAGGTTTTTTGCCTTGATCTTGATTTTGTTTGTTGACGGTCCTTTTGAGCTCACGACGTAGACTTTGCATGACAGGGTAATGGGCGGATCCCAGGAATTTCATACTGGGAGGTGCTGAAAGGTTTTGGCAATGCTGGATGATAAGAAATATTTCGAAGGCTGAAGACTTTGATATTGGAATATATGAACTTTGATTTCTACTTGATAAAATCAACAGAGTCTATTAGCGTTACCCAGTGGATACCACGCGGAAGGTGAATCTCCATCGCCCGCAATGTTTTTTTTTTTTTAACTTTTTTTTCTGAAACAAAAAGCGGAAAAAAGTTCACTACATATCTTAAATACACATATATCATTTTATAAAACACTTGCGACTTTAAACATTATTCGGCAAGAAAAAGATGTATGAGACAAAAGGAAAATGCCGAATTAAAGAAACAAGGAAAATTCATGCTTCAAGAAAGCCACTGCAGTAGAATTTTAAACTTTTAAATAATTAAACCAATTTAGCAGTAAAAAGATATTACTATGTATCAATGAATTCGTCAACGTAAACACATATACGAACTGCACAGTTGAAAAAAGGCTGAGATTTTTAACCTATATATATATGCATTTTACAAAACACAAGCAATTTTAAACTTGAATAGTTGTTAAACCAAAAATGTGGCGTAAGTCAAGAAAAAAGAAAAATCAAGAATCATTCATTCTCTCTCTCTATTGCAGTAGGGTATTGAAATTTTCACCTTTTAAAGAAATAACAGAATTTAACAGCTAGAAGATATTAGTATGTATGGCTGAATCAGTCAACTGAAAATATCTGAGAATTCCACACTTTAAGAAAGACTGACATTTTAAAGTTTGGGAAAACACAAGATTTTAACAGGAGGCGGGTAAAAGTATACACTAAGTCTGAAGTATATATAAATGCATTTCACTAAATGCATGCAACTTTAAACTTGGAGTGAAATAAAAAAAATAAGAAAGATCAAGGATCATTCATACTTTAAAAAAGCCGTTATGGTAGGATATAAATTCTTAACTTTGGGAGGAGTAAAACCCTTTAATCGCAAAAAGATATCAGTGTGTATGAGTGACATCGTCAATTCGAACATATATAAAAACTTCACCCATCGAAAAAAAAAAGAAACTGAAATGTTTTAACTTCGAGAAAAAAGAGCAATTTAAAATGAAGCAGATGTAAACACACTATGTCTTAAATATATGTACAAATCTCGCGAAAAACATTCCGACTTTGAACTTGAGTTATATATATATATATACCATCATCATTGTCAACCATTATCAATCCACTACTGGACGAAGGTATCTCCAAGCCTCTTCCACAACGGTCTGTCTTGTGCCAGTCCTTTCCGTGTCACTCCCGCATACTTTCGAATTTCATCCACCCATCTCCCATGTAGTCTTCTTCTAGGTCTTTTCCTGTCCCTTGAAATCCAATCTAAACTTTTGACTGTCCATCGATGGTCTGTTCTTTTGGCACTATGTCCAGCCCATTGGCATTTCAGGGATTTTACTCTGATCATGATGTCTTCCACTCTTGTCATTTTTCTGATCCAGAGTTCCTCTTATCTCTCCTGGTTACACCAAGAATGCACCTCTCCATGCTTCATTGAGTTGTCAGCAGCCTTTGTATGTCTCTTTCAGTCAAGGTCCACGTCTCTGCACCATATGTAAGCACTGGAAGGATGCATTGATTAAACACTTTTCTTTTAAGACATAATGACATATTGCTCTTAAAAATTATGCTGTTTTTTCCAAAAGCTCTCCAGGCAAGTTTTATATGCCGATTCATTTCTTCGTCAATATGACTCTCACATGATATCAGCTGTCCAAAATGAACGTAAGCATCTGTTTTCCCCAGCTTTTCTCCATCAATCGATAAATCTCCATTTCTTGTAAAAGAAAGTTCATTTTAATCCCACTTCTTTACACTTGTCAGCAAGTTCCTGGATCATACTCTGCAGCTCTGATGGGGTAGTTGCAAAAATAACTAGGCCATCAGCAAAACGAAAGGGAGTTAGATAATCTCCATTAACCTTTATTCCTTTGTTTTTCCAGTTCAGTTATTGAAAGACATTTTCCAATGTTGCATTAAAGAGTTTGGAAGATATGGTGTCATCTTGTCTCATTCCTTTTCAATTTTTATGTGTGCTGTATTCCCAAACAGCTTAATCTTTATATATATATATGTGTGTGTGTGTGTGTGTGTGTGTGTGTGTGTGTGTATAACTCGTAGTCTTTAAGCGAAAAATACGCCAAAAACGATGTTAATAAGGGTAACAACTAAAATAAATTCATACTTTAAGTAATTCACTGCAGTTTGAATTTTCACATGACAGATACAAGTTTAAAATATGCATAAAGCTCACTCAGGATATTTAATATTTTATGTTTCGAGGTAACAGAAAAATTTATTGTGAAGAAAATATTAGAACCTTCGTCAACGTAGAAATACTTACAAATTTGACACCACAAGAATGATATAAAATTTGAACTCTAGGCTAAACTATGCAAGAAGCCGATATCAGTGTGTATACGAATGCATAAGTCAACTTTAAAATATGCACACATTTAGCACTTTAAAGAGAACCGAGCAATTTTGAACTTTAAGAAACACAACCAATTTTACCTGAAACTTATATCAATACATATATACAAGTGTATGTTTCAACCCCAAAGTTTACGAAGTTTCACACTTCAAAAGAGGTATTGCAATTTCAAACTCAGAAAAAAATATTACAACTTACCATGAAGCGAACATCACTTGAACCTAAGAGCGCACCGTCAACGTAGATGTATACAGACAGTTTACACCCGAAAAGACTTCAATTTCAAACACTACAAAATGAAACAGCTTTCCAGAGTTATAAAGATTTTCTTTGATTAGGTAAACACCAGTTTGCAGGTAAAGCACGGAATCCTCTATATACCGTACAACATTTTTGTATTTTCTGTACAGGTTGACAAAACTTCCCTTAATTGAATGTTCTTGAGCTTTGAGAGCTCCTCGGTAACGTGTATTGCCATTCCTGGGTGAGAATGGGTAAAATGTTCCTTCATAGTTTTTGGCACAAAATAAGGAGCATCAGTCTCTAACAAAATTTTATACAACGGTAACCGCTCACGGTCTCTCGGATATCTCTGGCCGACGGGTATGACACTACATTAGTGATTCCAATGCACAAATCGGAAAATTCTTGTAGCCACTGATTAGCACAGTTCCACGTATCTGTGAAGCAGTGGAGGTGAATTTTATGGTCCCCGGGAACAAATTTCTTCATGATTTCTATGCAGTCATCGTGCGCTTCCCTGCAGTGAATTACTAAAGGCAGTTGCCTTTCAAGTGCTAAGCGCATCTGACGCCTGAAGGCCATTTTTTGCTTGCCCACACTGCAAAATTTTTTCTTCGAGTAATCAAGGCCGATTTCAGCCAATGCCACCACTTTTAGGTGTTCTAAGGCTTTCACTAATCCATATTCCGTTTCTTCATTATAGTTATATGCCATGTGGGGATGGCAACCAAATGCTGACCAAACAGCTCTCTCCCGGAGCACGGAGTTCCACATGGATTGCTGTGCAAAACTTTCCGGGTTACAAAACACAGTTATGTATCCTTCGTACTGAGAAGAGAATGTTTCAGAGTTTATCTTTCGAAATTGGATGAAAGGTTTCTGAAAATTCAGTTTGTTGAACAGGAAGTCAATATGACAGTGCGTGTCAATAAAACCCACAGGCTTCTGTAATACAGTCTCTTTCGGTGCAACTGCTGTTTCGTTTGCCGTGGCGAAACCATCAAAATCTCTCACCAGATCGCGGCCATGGTACATTCGCGATGCAGAATGAATTGGGTCATCTCCAACAGAAGGCCAAGCCTTTTTGAATATACGCACACTGGGATTCATTCTCAAAACATTGTTGTGATCGCACAAAGTTCAGTTCACACAATGCAAACACACTGGAGCACTTTAATAAAAATAATTGATTCAAAATGAAGATACCTCCAAATACACGAGTCTTCAAGAAACACTGCGTAACTTTTCAATGCCAAGTGACAAGTGTGGAATTTATCAGAACTGTCTCATGAAAAGTAATCTCAGAAGTAGGGGTTATACCAGCCAATAAAACCATCCTATTCTCTCCATTGGGCATTCCTCAATAATCCTTTTATAATGTTCTTAGCCTGGATTGAGGATGGGCGCGGTCAAGATATTAACTTCCGGATTTCCATAAAGCTTTAGTCAAGGTCATCAAAACTTCCTTATCAGACGGAATTTTGGAATGAGCAATATCTCCCAAGATCGTCATCCCCCTCTGATCTCCTCTTTAACCCTCACTGGTAATTAGGGATTCACTTCGGTGAAAAACAGATATCAAACATCGGTCAGTACGCTTTGCAAATGCAGCAAGTACTGAATATTAGTGGCCCAAAATTTCGATGTATCGGTAAAATCATTGACTTTTTGTTAACAGACGGCACCAGATGTCTCCACTTCCTGTTGCTCCTTCACGATATTTCATAGCCTATAACTTATAGTTTTTATCATATTCCTTTTTAAGATGGCTTAAAAATATTCGTGATTTGAAGGAAAAGGCAAGTCATTTCTTTTATATTTTACCTTGCTTTTGGGTCTTTACCTGTTAACACCAGATGTCTTGTGATCCCGAGACCGCTTTTATTTTACATGTTGCTGACGATAGTTTTGAAACTTTTTCTCAGATTTAACCTCATCTGTGTCCTCCCATCGTGAATAATTCTTTAAAATGTATTCCGGTCGGAAGAATATTTTTTCTTCTAGGGAGTGCCAATAAAAAGTAACACATGAGTCGTGAGGTATGAATAATGAATACCTGTCTGAAAACTGGATGAAGGCTATTAGCTGCACGAAAGAATTACGTCACGTGCTCATCTCCATCTGCGCATATGCCTCTTTCCTTTGAACTGGTGTCGGTTTTTAAGAATTCAAAAACAGCGTTACCTCCTGCGTATGTATCCACTACCGTACCGCACCGTGCTAATTTTCAAAATCTAAGAGTAAGTTTGATATAAGTAAAACAATCATATTACTAAACATAGGTGCCAATTTTTGTAAATGTGTAGATTAGCGTCCTGAGTTATTTAGTCGGAAAAATTTCCCTATGTGGGGAAAGTCCGATGCACACATTTTTAAGCATGCAAAATAAAGGGGAAAGGTGCGGAAATACAGTAATTTAAGATAACGTGTAAGAATTTTACCGAAGTGTTTACTTGCGATTCGATGGTGTACAGCAGTTAGTGTGGGAGGATTAAGCGATGCTAACGGCGACGACATGAAACTTCCGTGTTTCAGAAGGAACCAGTTGTTCGAAGTGAATGCACGGTAGAATGCAATAGAAGTGGGGTGTATTCTTCTTAAGAATGTAATGCGTTCTGTAATCCTGCGCTAGTGGAAGTAGTTCCAAACTGTGTTCTTAATTTTTGAAAAAGAAATATGCGGAATGTCGTTATTATTAGTTTTACAATGTTTCCGAATGGAAAGAAATGAAGGAATGGAAATATTTTCTTGTACGACAGAAGTGTTGAGCAGTGTTGGCCGGTGATCAGGTTGCAGTGTTGCGCAACAACCAGTTTCATTATAAAGAAAAATAATATTTTGTTAATAAAAATTAATTTTTTTATGAGAAATGGGTTTATTTAGCTTGAACTCAGTAAAAAATAAATAGTGCAGTCAATTCAAACAATCCAATAACCTATGCGATGTTGGGAGTAGTGTATGAGCAAGCCGACGCATGACTGGGTGTTGCAGTCGAGCTGCAACCCCGACGCAGTAATGTCCTAGGTATTACGCGAAATGCAAGACCCAGTCGTTGCATTCCCAACCAGTAAATATGTGATTGTTGGAAACACTTGGCAACCCCCGCTACCAATGACCTCGTTTCGATTTTCTCCCGCTAGAGCATGCGCAGTAACTCATTGCTCTCGAGATCACATGTAACCTGAAACACGCAGAAGAGCTCCGCGTTCTTGTCACCATGTGCGAACTTAATAGTCTGACAGCGGACCTTGCGTTTCAGGAGAGGTTATGTGTGTGCTGTGTAGTATTTGTTAATTTTCTAATTCGTTATTATTTTATTGTGCTAATGAAACATAAGTTATTAACTTTGTGGCTGTTAATAAATTTATGTTTTTTGCAAATTTGAAATTAATAGTGACAAAAATCCTTTATCAAATACTTTTCCTGAACTTTCCTATGAATAAAAGCAAAATATACTAAAACTTGGACTGCCATTACCTGAATTAAATGTTGTCCAGAACATAACAACTGGTAGGTGACGATTTAAAAGATTTTTTAAAAGAGAATTCTACGTAAATAATGAGTGGTTGTATGGGTGTTATGTAAAAATTGCACTATTTTATTTCAAATGTTTGTTGTTTGGAGGCGAGGATTCGTGGACAAAATCAGGCATGACAGATATTAATCATTTGACCACTCGCACTGACAAAACGAGGCTTCAGAGAAGCACATTAAAAATGTTTTAAAATTGTCACTTTTTGTTGCTGTCAATATAGCTGAACAGTTAGACACAGCATATAGACGAAACGTTTTAGAGGACAATAAAAAGGTTAGGCATAACAGATATGTTTTAAATATTTTAATAAATTGTGTTAGGTTTTGCGGGGTTTCGAGTTAGCATTGAGAGGTCATGATGAAACTGAAGCATCATGTAACCCTGGAATATTTAAAGGTTTGGTTAATTTTTGTTCGGAACAAGATACTGCATTAAAAACTGATTTAGAAAAGGCAACTGTCTTTAAAGAGACATCGAAAGCAATTCAAAATTAAATTTTGCAAATAATGTTAGAAGTGTGTCATGATGAAATAACAAAAGAAATTAATGAAGCACAGTTTTTAGCCACCATTGCGGATGAAACAAGTAACATTTCAAATATATTTCAAATGGCCATTGTTTACCGGTACGTGGTAAAAGGAAAACCAGTTGAAAGGTTTTGGGATTTTATTTCTCCTTCACAACATGACGCACAAACCTTGGCTTTTTGTTTACTAGAAGAGCTGAAGAAACATAAAATTAATGAAAATCCCGAAACATTAATTGCACAAACGTACTACGGAGCATCTGTTATGGCCGGTTCTTCCCACTGCGTGCAAGCAGTTGTGAAGGAATCTTATCCAGCTGCTGAATGCATACATTGCTATGCACATCAAATAAATTTAGTTATGATGAAAGCTGCTTCTATAAATAGAAATGTACGAATTTTTTTCTCTAGTTTGCAAGGCATCTGTACTTTTTTTCAAATAGCCCACAACGAACTGCAGTGCTTGATCAGGTTGTGAAAAAACGTTTACCCCGAGCTTCCCCTACAAGATGAAATTTTCTCTCACGCAGTGTCAGTACGGTTTTTGATAAAAAGAGAGATATTATCGAATCCCTGAAAATCATTCTTAAGTCTAATAACATTAAAAGTGAAAGTACGATTTGCCAGGCTAATGGTCATTTAAAGGTTCCTACAAGTTACAGCTTCTGGCTTTCATTTTTTGCTAAAATCATGCCTCCTGTAGAAATTTTGTTCGGTCAACTTCAAAAAAGTGACCTTGATCCCTTTACAGCAAAGAATGATATTACTGTGTTTGAGACAAATGCAGTGACAATAAGGGAACAAATTGATGTTGATGAGAGTGCAACGACACAGGGTACATCTACTTCTTTTAAAAAACGGAAAACTGACCACTTCGAGTGGATGAGAGAAGAAAAAGAAGTCTGTGATATCATTATTTCTCAGGCTAAGGAAAGGTTTACTTTCACAGGGTATCTACTTCCAGCTTTGTTATTTTTAATACAAATGTTCCCTCATTATGCCACTAAATTCCCAGCGGAGACATTGAAAACAGTGTGTGCTGTGTATCCATTTACAGATGAAATGAAACTCCGCCATGAACTTTTGTCCATATACTGTGCAGAAGTTCAGTTCACTCTCAGGGAGTGTAAGCATATGCGAGTTCTTCATGATTAACAATTTAGGGAAAACATTTAGTGAAAGTTACACGTTACTGCAACTTATCGTAACAATTCCTATGACATCAGTTGAAGCAGAACGGTGTTTTTCCCCTTTAAAACGAATAAAAACATTTTTGAGGAACTCAATGACACAGGAAAGGTTGTCAGCCTTGGCCATGCTTTCTATTGAAAAGGATCTTATCGTAGATATTCCCGATTTCAACCAGAGAGTTATTGAAAAATTCGCTACGAAGAAAGAAGGATTGACTTTCTCTTCAAATAACTTATGGTAAGAACTGATTTCATGTTCTTATCCATTAATTGTTATTACGTTATTTGAAATTTTGGAATATGGTAATTATGTAGAAAGTATCTTGTTGCTACATTACGTTGCTTTTAATAATGTTAAACTCCTCCTGCGCAGCATCCTCCTCCTCCAAGTACACCACCACCAAAAAAAAAAAAAAAGAACAGTGCTCGCGAGTAGTGTTTCTATCTAAAGAAAACGATATATGTGCAACACCCTATTTTTGAACCCACGAGCCGCCACTGGTGTTGAGTAAGAACGTTTGGTTCTGGTTGAACCTCAGGTTTCGGTTATAGTTTCGAAGATGTACAGGGGTAATTGACTTCTTCAAGCACTTCATTTGCAGTTGTGCAGGTATTCTGCACATCGTAACTCACATTTGTTCTTCCTGAAATGGATATTTTTGAAAATAAGTCCCTTATTTCTTCAATTCAGAAATGGTAGTATGGCAGGAACGCCAAGAGCTTCTTGTCTTATTCTGCCTGATAAAAACAAAATTAAGCCCTGACGAAATCCAAAATGAAGTGTGGAGACTCACGACTTTGAAAAGAGACACCCACTAACACTGTTAAAATAGCTACCAACACCACTTACAATGCTGCGTAAAGCCGACCTTCAGCGTATTCCTACAAGACGCTTCTATGACTACGTACAGCTCAACAGCTTCCTGTTGTATTCTTCCGCCCGTTAATTGGCTTTTTGTCAAAGAAGCTTCCATTCACCGGACTACAACTAGATGCCATCGCTGCTCCGTCATACTACGCCTGCCGCACGTATTCATCCAAACCATCGTACTCCCAGGTAAATAATCCGGCAAACATCTTTCCTGTTCTCTATAAATACTATATTTTTGCACCTTTCCCCATTATTTTGCATGCTTAAAAAATTGTACGTCGCACTTTTTCCGCACAGTTACATTTTTTTGACAAAATAATTTAGGACGCTAAGGTACACATTTACATTAAATTATTTCGTCGGAAAATGCTAGTACCTATGAAAAGCGTGACATACAGATTTTAGAGTATGGAAATTAATGGCAAATGGTGCAGAAATTTCTTATTTTCAATATATTTTGAAGGTTTTTATCATAATATTGACCTGTAAGTGCGGTGCTGTGAAGAGAGGCTGCGGTAGGCCTTTCACACCGCTACCACGACGATGCCAAGATTTGCTCCATTGAAAGGAAGATTCGCTGTACCGTGTAATTCATACGCGGATGACTACAAGTACAGCCGCGTACGTTCTTGCCAGAGGAGCTAAGCTTCATGTACTCATAAATTACAGAATATATTCCTTTGTGTTTTGTCATTGTTTCTAAGGCAGATGTGGAGAAATCTTTCATTCTTTCACATATGATTATCTGATTCGAAATAGAAAGTATTAATATGCTTTTCTATATTGTACGGAAAATTGGGGAACTATAACCTTCGGTTCTGGTTTGAACAGCTTCCATTAGTTGCTGATTTACTGTGTCACTGCACTTTTGGTGCTCCTGTTAATAGCTTGTTCGCAGCTCAGTTTCTACCTCATGCATACGTATATTTTGCAAATCTGAGAGGTTTTATCCAGTTTTTAATTTCTTTTGATTGCACACAATAATTTTTTTGATGGTAGGAGGAACTTGACATTTCAAGACAGATGCATCAGTGCCCACTCCTGTGCTTCTATGAGCACCCGTAAACAGATGGCTCGATGATGGATATAACTCCTACGTTTAACGGAAATGGAGTAAAGCAATTGCGACTTTTTGAAATTGAATTCAGATACGAGCTTTGATTAACAGACTTCCTTTTAGAAAGTTACTCCCAATTGGCGTTTAACATCTTCATCCAGGATATGGCTCCAAATATTTAAGATCGTTATCTTTCGAATCGGTAAATCAACCTTTTCTGGAAATATACTGGTATTTTACACATGTAAGATCAAGTTCAATTTTGTGTCTTATTTCCCAGGGAGTTCCTATGCAATATATTAAAACAACGTTTTGTTAACATGATACAGTATTGTAGTATAGTATTATACTTGGTAATATATTATATTTAATAATTTTCGCAATGTCCTGATAACTGACTTACATCTTCACTTCTGGACATTACAAAACAATAAGAATAGACTTCATTTTTAAGTTCAAGACATGCAGTATGGGTCGCATATAGTCATTATCTAAATCCCAGAAATTGTGCACACAAAACTTTACTTAATCTGATGTTTTACCCTACTTGAGTAGATATGAGATAGACGAAGTAAAAAAATTTTCTTAAAATAAAATTTTAATATATATACGGTAGAATGTGATATGTGGATAAGTTTATCACAGGGAGGCCACTTAATATCTGATTGTAGTGACACATCTTATTGTGGATTTAAGTTAGTTTTTTTTTAATTTGGATATTGTCTTGGTAAATTTCACTTACTTTCTTTAAATTTTGTCCAGTTTAGCGTTTCCTAACTTCTCTGATATTATTTTTTTCGCACAACTGTCTAATATTTTGAAGCCTCAACCTACAGCTTATATGATGTATCTCTTTCTTCATAGTCATATGCAATAAATAAATCAAGTATTTGTTTCTCAACTATGAGCAGCTTTTTTATGTCTTATGCCACCAACACGTAAAAGCACTAATAGAAAGTCACGTATAATGTCTGACAAAGACACTCGGGAACCCAAGGGCAGAAAAACTACGAAGTCACCACAGAAACAAAACTCTAAACCAATGCATTAGGATAAAGGCGATACCTTATACAAACAACACAACATGTAAATGAATAAGTGCACATATTTTTCTATTTAACATTCGCACAAATGAAAAAGGAGTTTCACATTCCTCCTGTGTAATCAATTTGATTCTGTAGCCTGGGGTCAATCCAGGTTTTTAAACTTAATAACCATTTTGGTGAAGGTGTGCTTATTTTTGAGAATTTTTTCTAGTTTTATAAAATTTATTTACTTTTCAGGTTTAGGGTAACCTTGGCAAAAAGAACACGTTTCCATGTGAGGGATTATTGTGTTTAAAATGATCCTTGAGAAGTACATAAGGTTTAAAAGTGGCGTGGATTTATAATTAGATTCATCAGTATTTTTCAAATGCAGATGCAATTGCCCAGATTCAAGGATCATCAAAATGATGGTCGGGAATATACAGAAGAATTCCAGTTACATGGCTAAATAAGTAAAAACAGAAAGAAAAGAAAAACAGATGCTCTAATTTGCTTTCACACCAAAGAAGACAGTCTGAATCCCTCCTTCCTAACAGAAGTACATGAGTTAAACACGATAATATCCAAGATTCTTCTTACACTAAAATATTCTTGTTTAAATAAAATTTGAGCTAAAATATTTAGTGAAAACAACACTACTTTTCAAGATATTTTCGTTAAAGTGCTGTTTCAGCTAAAAATATTTTTGTGAAAATACTTCCCAAAAATATCACGTGCTGTCTGGTAGTTCAAAAGTTGTAGAATTCGATTAATAATTTACGAATTTGTAGTAACATAGAATTATTAATAAAATTGCGAAAATTTAAATTTCTTCATTATTGAAGGCATTACAAATTGACTGAGAAAAGGACACAACACACCGCACTTAAAATAATGCCATTACATTAATAATAGAGAAATACAATTATTAATAATAGAGAAATACAATTAAGATAATTTTTCATATCGAGGCCCTGCTCCCATATTAGAAATGCTGAAATTTTTGCTTCACGTGAATTTTCTTTATTGCCGATTGCAACTCTTTCGGTTTAATAAACAGTTCAAACTTCAAAACTAAATTAGTGTTCTTAAAAAATTGCTAGTTTCACGACAAAATAGTAAGAACAAGGCACTTACAAAGCATGAAAAAGAAAAATCATAAATGTGAGAAAAACTCCTGTCACTGCGTCTGTATCTAATAAGTGCTAACGGATTACACATTATCTTACTTATGTGGAGCGCCTTTGCACTATATTAAAGCAGGTCATTTTGTAGTCCATTCTCTTCCTGTTGTTTATTACAAAGATTTTTGCCGAGGGCATTTCTGCCGTTTTTAATAAGGAAAACGCACTGCAAATATAAATATAACGGTTAATTAACAGATATACGATTACAAAATTTTACTTACTTTGTGATGAATATCTTCTGACGCAAACCAGGCTGAAACACTCCACGTTCGCGGCAATGTTGAGAATAGCGAAAGACCGAAACACCACTTAAATCTTTAGAACTAAAGTAACAGTTACCTCGACAACAAGTAAGAACTGAGTGAGTGAAGTCCAAACGTGATAATTGGGTATTAAAAATGTACCCTTGATATCCTTACTCTCATTTAATGAATAAAGCCACAATGGCCAATAGCAACAATTGAGGTTGGTATCCTTACTCTGATTGGATGAATAAAGATACATGGCTAATAGCAACAATCGCCGTTGATATTGTGATTGTATTACATTGTGCAAACCCTGACCCAACCTTTATCACGGATTAGGTGTGAGCGATTCTTAGAACATTTCCGATTTAAGACTTGACCTTGAACTTCTTACAATGCAGAATTCAACAAGGTTCATATACGGGGATCAGGTACTCTAATCTCCTTTATGTTCAGTAGGGTGGAGCGAAAAACACTTTTTTTTTATTTGAAGCGTCACCATGTGCAATAGTTGCGATTTTATTACTGAAATGACCCCCGAAATATGGATGACATTATTTGATATCTTAGGCGGCCCCAAGAACCTCGAAGTTTGAAAATTATAGGGAAACATGGTTTAAAAAACATCGGCTTTCTCCATTTTGTAAATATAAAAAAAAACTGTGTCACCATGTTATTTAATATCACCTTTGAGTGCATAAACACAGGTAAAGGTTCAGCAGACATGAGTTAATTTCTTAGGCTTCCCCAGATCCCTTACAGTATATAATTTTTGCCAAAAATGGCACGATAAGTTGGGTAAGCATTAAGTTCGACAGCAGCCGTATTGCTACCAACTTAACATTAACACCCCCTCCCCTCTTCTCATACTTTCTGGAAACATCTTTTTGATTTTCAGAAACATAGTTTGCTGTTTTGCGCTCTGCTTTGTTTTTGTTACCTTTTCCTATCTCAGCCCGCCACCTCTCTCACAGCGGAGATCTGTTTACGAACTCGCTGAGTCATCTCATCACAGTCGCACAGGTCCGTTTGGGATGGAGTGTTGGCCTGGTTTGCGTTATAATGATGCAACAGTTTCTTTCACTCCTAGGGACGTTGATTGGATCGTACCGGCATTTTCGTTTTGTCGTCCAACTACTTAACATGGCTGAAACAAGAAATAAAGCTCATTGCCCTATCCTCGGGAGTTATAAGGAGATGCATGAAAATGTGTTGCCTACGTACGAAGATGTAATGCGCCATTACTACCTTGTGAGGAATACTCTTATGCAGGAAGGTGCAAATTATGAGCCTGCTGCAGCAGAAATAGCAAGTATTATCGCGGACAAAGTGCTAAATATATGGAAGAAAGCATCTCTTCCGACATCGCTCCACAAATCTGTTGCAAAGCGTATTACTGCATACAACACTGAAATCCGAAAGCTGAAAAAACACGCTGCAAGAATAGATGAAACCTACCGAAAAAAGATTGAACAACTTCGTGCAGATTCGCAACGTATCTTAGACATATGCTCATGCAAGTGCAAATGTTTTAGAACCTGCAAATGCAGCTCTGCAGAAACGGTACCCGTGAACGAGCGAGACTTTCTGATAGACCAGAGAACAAACAGAAGAATGTTAGCAATTGGGCTTGACGCAAAAACCACCAGAGTACTGAAGAAAAGATCAGCTCGAAAGTGTAATAGGGAAGAGCATGTCCGTAGGAAATTACAGAAAACTGCATCACTGCAATCGGCCCTGCGAGTCGAGGTTGATCCTTCAGAATAGGATACAAATACTAATTCTGCAGGAAGACTAGACGAACCGGGTCCTAGTCATTTCTTGGCCTCGGAGAAAGATTACGATTTCACTCCAAGTCGATTTTCGAAACCTAGGCGTCAGATGACACTGTTTGCATTTTCTAGAAAGTGCGATAGGCAAGGTATCAGCGACCAAGCTGCAGCTGATCTTGCTTCGGCGTCGCTTCATGATGTAAGTGAAGCGGTTCATTCGAAAGAATGTAATGTATCTGTTATTGACCGGCATAAAGTACGACGAGAAAGGAAAAAGACCCGTCAAACAATTCAAGATGATGTAAACTTGACTGGTCGCAAGATTGTAGCTTTGTTTTTGGACGGAAGAAGTTATGAAACTCTTACGAATACACAGACAGATAACGGCAAGTGGCACAAGCGTAAAGAATGGAAGGAGCATATTACGCTTGTTGAGGAACCGGGTTCATTCTAGTTGGGACATTTTACACCGAAGAGCAAGAGTGCAAGGGACATTTCCTACGGTATCTTCAGCTTATTGAACCAGAAGGCATTTGACTTGTCGGAGTTAGTCTTTATTGGAAGTGACGGGGAAGTGACTAATACCGGCACAAATGCAGGTGTAATTAGGCGCCTACGAGAACCGATGTCATGTTCGTGTGCCATTGTAGACCGCTCGTCATGGGGCATTACTCCTCGGTTTGAACCAAGAATATCAGAACTGGACCTCCTGAGAGTAACGCGCGTCTTGGGGTCAGATGCATTCCGTTTTCAGCTGTAGCGAGTCAACGTGATGATGCGGGTGTGGTGTGGGAAAAATGTGTGCATGGCTCTGTCGTGCCAGATCGGCACATTTGAAGAATTTCGTAGCTCTATGGTGGTTTGTGGAACCTTCACATCGGACACGTTAGGTACTTCCTTGTGTCTGGAAAGGTCCTTAGCTTCTGAGAAGCACTAGTGTATGCTGGCTGCTCACCTACGTCATTCTATGTCCTTCTCGGATCCTAAGTCCGATGGTCGGTTTCAAAATGACAATGAGCCGCCAGTAGTAGGGGGGACCTTGGCGGCAGAAGTGACGTCGCAGGTGGGCGTGGTCAACTTCCGGAAGTGACGTCACGGATGAGCTTCCCGTGAAGGTTCACAAGGAAACTTTTCTTCCGGTGGCATCTATGGGCGTGGTCGTTGGTGTCCGCCATTTTTTTACTGCAGGTCGTCACCTTCACGTCGATGTTGACGAAGCCATTTTTAATTCTGGGAAAATTTTCCGCCATTTTCATTTTTTTGGAATTTCCCAATCTGTTTTTTCGGGTGATGGTGGTAAATTTAATTGTAAGTGGACTTGGGAATTCTTTTTTTTTTTTTCAACCATGGATTTATTATCGGAAAAAGCGACCACGAGGTTTGGAACAAGTTGGATTCGAACTTTTATACGTCATTATATCCGCGCAAGACGTGTCTAAATGCTGTTCTGTACACTGTATGGTAAGGCAAAAAAAAAAAGCAACTCTGAAGCGGAAACCACAATTACACATTTCTTTCTTTCTTTTGATTGCACACAATAATATTTTTCCTGGTAAGAAGAAATTGACATTTCAAGACAGATGCATCAGTGCCCTCTCCTGTGCTTCTATGGGCACCGGTAAACAGATGGATCAATGATGGATATAACTCCTACGTTTAACTAAAATGGAGTAAAGTAATTGCGACTTTTTGAAATTGAATTCAGATACGAGCTTTGATTAACAGACTTCCTTTTAGAAAGTTACTCCCAATTGGCGTTTAACATCTTCATCCAGGATATGGCTCCAAATATTTAAGATCGTTATCTTTCGAATCGGTAAATCAACCTTTTCTGGAAATATACTGGTATTTTACACATGTAAGATCAAGTTCAATTTTGTGTCTTATTTCCCAGGGAGTTCCTATGCAATATATTAAAACAACGTTTTGTTAACATGATACAGTATTGTAGTATAGTATTATACTTGGTAATATATTATATTTAATAATTTTCGCAATGTCCTGATAACTGACTTACATCTTCACTTCTGGACATTACAAAACAATAAGAATAGACTTCATTTTTAAGTTCAAGACATGCAGTATGGGTCGCATATAGTCATTATCTAAATCCCAGAAATTGTGCACACAAAACTTTACTTAATCTGATGTTTTACCCTACTTGAGTAGATATGAGATAGACGAAGTAAAAAAATTTTCTTAAAATAAAATTTTAAAATATATATACGGTAGAATGTGATATGTGGATAAGTTTATCACAGGGAGGCCACTTAATATCTGATTGTAGTGACACATCTTATTGTGGATTTAAGTTAGTTTTTTTTTAATTTGGATATTGTCTTGGTAAATTTCACTTACTTTCTTTAAATTTTGTCCAGTTTAGCGTTTCCTAACTTCTCTGATATTATTTTTTTCGCACAACTGTCTAATATTTTGAAGCCTCAACCTACAGCTTATATGATGTATCTCTTTCTTCATAGTCATATGCAATAAATAAATCAAGTATTTGTTTCTCAACTATGAGCAGCTTTTTTATGTCTTATGCCACCAACACGTAAAAGCACTAATAGAAAGTCACGTATAATGTCTGACAAAGACACTCGGGAACCCAAGGGCAGAAAAACTACGAAGTCACCACAGAAACAAAACTCTAAACCAATGCATTAGGATAAAGGCGATACCTTATACAAACAACACAACATGTAAATGAATAAGTGCACATATTTTTCTATTTAACATTCGCACAAATGAAAAAGGAGTTTCACATTCCTCCTGTGTAATCAATTTGATTCTGTAGCCTGGGGTCGATCCAGGTTTTTAAACTTAATAACCATTTTGGTGAAGGTGTGCTTATTTTTGAGAATTTTTTCTAGTTTTATAAAATTTATTTACTTTTCAGGTTTAGGGTAACCTTGGCAAAAAGAACACGTTTCCATGTGAGGGATTATTGTGTTTAAAATGATCCTTGAGAAGTACATAAGGTTTAAAAGTGGCGTGGATTTATAATTAGATTCATCAGTATTTTTCAAATGCAGATGCAATTGCCCAGATTCAAGGATCATCAAAATGATGGTCGGGAATATACAGAAGAATTCCAGTTACATGGCTAAATAAGTAAAAACAGAAAGAAAAGAAAAACAGATGCTCTAATTTGCTTTCACACCAAAGAAGACAGTCTGAATCCCTCCTTCCTAACAGAAGTACATGAGTTAAACACGATAATATCCAAGATTCTTCTTACACTAAAATATTCTTGTTTAAATAAAATTTGAGCTAAAATATTTAGTGAAAACAACACTACTTTTCAAGATATTTTCGTTAAAGTGCTGTTTCAGCTAAAAATATTTTTGTGAAAATACTTCCCAAAAATATCACGTGCTGTCTGGTAGTTCAAAAGTTGTAGAATTCGATTAATAATTTACGAATTTGTAGTAACATAGAATTATTAATAAAATTGCGAAAATTTAAATTTCTTCATTATTGAAGGCATTACAAATTGACTGAGAAAAGGACACAACACACCGCACTTAAAATAATGCCATTACATTAATAATAGAGAAATACAATTATGATTTAGGCATTTTAAGATAATTTTTCATATCGAGGCCCTGCTCCCATATTAGAAATGCTGAAATTTTTGCTTCACGTGAATTTTCTTTATTGCCGATTGCAACTCTTTCGGTTTAATAAACAGTTCAAACTTCAAAACTAAATTAGTGTTCTTAAAAAATTGCTAGTTTCACGACGAAATAGTAAGAACAAGGCACTTACAAAACATGAAAAAGAAAAATCACAAATGTGAGAAAAACTCCTGTCACTGCGTCTGTATCTAATAAGTGCTAACGGATTACACATTATCTTACTTATGTGAAGCGCATTTGCACTATATTAAAGCATGTCATTTTGTAGCCCATTCTGTTCCTGTTGTTTATTACAAAGATTTTTGCCGAGGGCATTTCTGCCGTTTTTAATAAGGAAAACGCACTGCAAATATAAATATAACGGTTAATTAACAGATATACGATTACAAAATTTTACTTACTTTGTGATGAATATCTTCTGACGCAAACCAGGCTGAAACACTCCACGTTCGCGGCAATGTTGAGAATAGCGAAAGACCGAAACACCACTTAAATCTTTAGAACTAAAGTAACAGTTACCTCGACAACAAGTAAGAACTGAGTGAGTGAAGTCCAAACGTGATAATTGGGTATTAAAAATGTACCCTTGATATCCTTACTCTCATTTAATGAATAAAGCCACAATGGCCAATAGCAACAATTGAGGTTGGTATCCTTACTCTGATTGGATGAATAAAGATACATGGCTAATAGCAACAATCGCCGTTGATATTGTGATTGTATTACATTGTGCAAACCCTGACCCAACCTTTATCACGGATTAGGTGTGAGCGATTCTTAGAACATTTCCGATTTAAGACTTGACCTTGAACTTCTTACAATGCAGAATTCAACAAGGTTCATATACGGGGATCAGGTACTCTAATCTCCTTTATGTTCAGTAGGGTGGAGCGAAAAACACTTTTTTTTTTATTTGAAGCGTCACCATGTGCAATAGTTGCGATTTTATTACTGAAATGACCCCCCGAAATATGGATGACATTATTTGATATCTTAGGCGGCCCCAAGAACCTCGAAGTTTGAAAATTATAGGGAAACATGGTTTAAAAAACATCGGCTTTCTCCATTTTGTAAATATAAAAAAAACTGTGTCACCATGTTATTTAATATCACCTTTGAGTGCATAAACACAGGTAAAGGTTCAGCAGACATGAGTTAATTTCTTAGGCTTCCCCAGATCCCTTACAGTATATAATTTTTGCCAAAAATGGCACGATAAGTTGGGTAAGCATTAAGTTCGACAGCAGCCGTATTGCTACCAACTTAACATTAACACCCCCTCCCCTCTTCTCATACTTTCTGGAAACATCTTTTTGATTTTCAGAAACATAGTTTGCTGTTTTGCGCTCTGCTTTGTTTTTGTTACCTTTTCCTATCTCAGCCCGCCACCTCTCTCACAGCGGAGATCTGTTTACGAACTCGCTGAGTCATCTCATCACAGTCGCACAGGTCCGTTTGGGATGGAGTGTTGGCCTGGTTTGCGTTATAATGATGCAACAGTTTCTTTCACTCCTAGGGACGTTGATTGGATCGTACCGGCATTTTCGTTTTGTCGTCCAACTACTTAACATGGCTGAAACAAGAAATAAAGCTCATTGCCCTATCCTCGGGAGTTATAAGGAGATGCATGAAAATGTGTTGCCTACGTACGAAGATGTAATGCGCCATTACTACCTTGTGAGGAATACTCTTATGCAGGAAGGTGCAAATTATGAGCCTGCTGCAGCAGAAATAGCAAGTATTATCGCGGACAAAGTGCTAAATATATGGAAGAAAGCATCTCTTCCGACATCGCTCCACAAATCTGTTGCAAAGCGTATTACTGCATACAACACTGAAATCCGAAAGCTGAAAAAACACGCTGCAAGAATAGATGAAACCTACCGAAAAAAGATTGAACAACTTCGTGCAGATTCGCAACGTATCTTAGACATATGCTCATGCAAGTGCAAATGTTTTAGAACCTGCAAATGCAGCTCTGCAGAAACGGTACCCGTGAACGAGCGAGACTTTCTGATAGACCAGAGAACAAACAGAAGAATGTTAGCAATTGGGCTTGACGCAAAAACCACCAGCCTACTGAAGAAAAGATCAGCTCGAAAGTGTAATAGGGAAGAGCATGTCCGTAGGAAATTACAGAAAACTGCATCACTGCAATCGGCCCTGCGAGTCGAGGTTGATCCTTCAGAATAGGATACAAATACTAATTCTGCAGGAAGACTAGACGAACCGGGTCCTAGTCATTTCTTGGCCTCGGAGAAAGATTACGATTTCACTCCAAGTCGATTTTCGAAACCTAGGCGTCAGATGACACTGTTTGCATTTTCTAGAAAGTGCGATAGGCAAGGTATCAGCGACCAAGCTGCAGCTGATCTTGCTTCGGCGTCGCTTCATGATGTAAGTGAAGCGGTTCATTCGAAAGAATGTAATGTATCTGTTATTGACCGGCATAAAGTACGACGAGAAAGGAAAAAAGACCCGTCAAACAATTCAAGATGATGTAAACTTGACTGGTCGCAAGATTGTAGCTTTGTTTTTGGACGGAAGAAGTTATGAAACTCTTACGAATACACAGACAGATAACGGCAAGTGGCACAAGCGTAAAGAATGGAAGGAGCATATTACGCTTGTTGAGGAACCGGGTTCATTCTAGTTGGGACATTTTACACCGAAGAGCAAGAGTGCAAGGGACATTTCCTACGGTATCTTCAGCTTATTGAACCAGAAGGCATTTGACTTGTCGGAGTTAGTCTTTATTGGAAGTGACGGGGAAGTGACTAATACCGGCACAAATGCAGGTGTAATTAGGCGCCTACGAGAACCGATGTCATGTTCGTGTGCCATTGTAGACCGCTCGTCATGGGGCATTACTCCTCGGTTTGAACCAAGAATATCAGAACTGGACCTCCTGAGAGTAACGCGCGTCTTGGGGTCAGATGCATTCCGTTTTCAGCTGTAGCGAGTCAACGTGATGATGCGGGTGTGGTGTGGGAAAAATGTGTGCATGGCTCTGTCGTGCCAGATCGGCACATTTGAAGAATTTCGTAGCTCTATGGTGGTTTGTGGAACCTTCACATCGGACACGTTAGGTACTTCCTTGTGTCTGGAAAGGTCCTTAGCCTCTGAGAAGCACTAGTGTATGCTGGCTGCTCACCTACGTGATTCTATGTCCTTCTTTTTTTTTTTTTTTTTTTTTTTTTTTTTTGATTGGAGGTTTAACGACCACCGTGAGCAACTCAATGGGCTATAAGCAGTCGCCAGTCCCTAATTTAGGGTCACTGGTTCCAGGGAAGGGAGAGAGCCAGTGCCGTAAGACAAACACAACATCCATGCCCGACCGGGATTCGAACCCGGACCCCTTACGGACGAATGATCAGAGGCCAGCGCCTTAGACCACTGCGCCACCGGGGCGGCACTCTATGTCCTTCTCGGATCCTAAGTCCGATGGTCGGTTTCAAAATGACAATGAGCCGCCAGTAGTAGGGGGGGGGGAACTTGGCGGCAGAAGTGACGTCGCAGGTGGGCGTGGTCAACTTCCGGAAGTGACGTCACGGATGAGCTTCCCGTGAAGGTTCACAAGGAAACTTTTCTTCCGGTGGCATCTATGGGCGTGGTCGTTGGTGTCCGCCATTTTTTTACTGCAGGTCGTCACCTTCACGTCGATGTTGACGAAGCCATTTTTAATTCTGGGAAAATTTTCCGCCATTTTCATTTTTTGGAATTTCCCAATCTGTTTTTTCGGGTGATGGTGGTAAATTTAATTGTAAGTGGACTTGGGAATTCTTTTTTTTTTTCAACCATGGATTTATTATCGGAAAAAGCGACCACGAGGTTTGGAACAAGTTGGATTCGAACTTTTATACGTCATTATATCCGCGCAAGACGTGTCTAAATGCTGTTCTGTACACTGTATGGTAAGGCAAAAAAAAAAAGCAACTCTGAAGCGGAAACCACAATTACACATTTCTTTCTTTCTTTTGATTGCACACAATAATATTTTTCCTGGTAAGAAGAAATTGACATTTCAAGACAGATGCATCAGTGCCCTCTCCTGTGCTTCTATGGGCACCGGTAAACAGATGGATCAATGATGGATATAACTCCTACGTTTAACTAAAATGGAGTAAAGTAATTGCGACTTTTTGAAATTGAATTCAGATACGAGCTTTGATTAACAGACTTCCTTTTAGAAAGTTACTCCCAATTGGCGTTTAACATCTTCATCCAGGATATGGCTCCAAATATTTAAGATCGTTATCTTTCGAATCGGTAAATCAACCTTTTCTGGAAATATACTGGTATTTTACACATGTAAGATCAAGTTCAATTTTGTGTCTTATTTCCCAGGGAGTTCCTATGCAATATATTAAAACAACGTTTTGTTAACATGATACAGTATTGTAGTATAGTATTATACTTGGTAATATATTATATTTAATAATTTTCGCAATGTCCTGATAACTGACTTACATCTTCACTTCTGGACATTACAAAACAATAAGAATAGACTTCATTTTTAAGTTCAAGACATGCAGTATGGGTCGCATATAGTCATTATCTAAATCCCAGAAATTGTGCACACAAAACTTTACTTAATCTGATGTTTTACCCTACTTGAGTAGATATGAGATAGACGAAGTAAAAAAATTTTCTTAAAATAAAATTTTAAAATATATATACGGTAGAATGTGATATGTGGATAAGTTTATCACAGGGAGGCCACTTAATATCTGATTGTAGTGACACATCTTATTGTGGATTTAAGTTAGTTTTTTTTTAATTTGGATATTGTCTTGGTAAATTTCACTTACTTTCTTTAAATTTTGTCCAGTTTAGCGTTTCCTAACTTCTCTGATATTATTTTTTTCGCACAACTGTCTAATATTTTGAAGCCTCAACCTACAGCTTATATGATGTATCTCTTTCTTCATAGTCATATGCAATAAATAAATCAAGTATTTGTTTCTCAACTATGAGCAGCTTTTTTATGTCTTATGCCACCAACACGTAAAAGCACTAATAGAAAGTCACGTATAATGTCTGACAAAGACACTCGGGAACCCAAGGGCAGAAAAACTACGAAGTCACCACAGAAACAAAACTCTAAACCAATGCATTAGGATAAAGGCGATACCTTATACAAACAACACAACATGTAAATGAATAAGTGCACATATTTTTCTATTTAACATTCGCACAAATGAAAAAGGAGTTTCACATTCCTCCTGTGTAATCAATTTGATTCTGTAGCCTGGGGTCAATCCAGGTTTTTAAACTTAATAACCATTTTGGTGAAGGTGTGCTTATTTTTGAGAATTTTTTCTAGTTTTATAAAATTTATTTACTTTTCAGGTTTAGGGTAACCTTGGCAAAAAGAACACGTTTCCATGTGAGGGATTATTGTGTTTAAAATGATCCTTGAGAAGTACATAAGGTTTAAAAGTGGCGTGGATTTATAATTAGATTCATCAGTATTTTTCAAATGCAGATGCAATTGCCCAGATTCAAGGATCATCAAAATGATGGTCGGGAATATACAGAAGAATTCCAGTTACATGGCTAAATAAGTAAAAACAGAAAGAAAAGAAAAACAGATGCTCTAATTTGCTTTCACACCAAAGAAGACAGTCTGAATCCCTCCTTCCTAACAGAAGTACATGAGTTAAACACGATAATATCCAAGATTCTTCTTACACTAAAATATTCTTGTTTAAATAAAATTTGACCTAAAATATTTAGTGAAAACAACACTACTTTTCAAGATATTTTCGTTAAAGTGCTGTTTCAGCTAAAAATATTTTTGTGAAAATACTTCCCAAAAATATCACGTGCTGTCTGGTAGTTCAAAAGTTGTAGAATTCGATTAATAATTTACGAATTTGTAGTAACATAGAATTATTAATAAAATTGCGAAAATTTAAATTTCTTCATTATTGAAGGCATTACAAATTGACTGAGAAAAGGACACAACACACCGCACTTAAAATAATGCCATTACATTAATAATAGAGAAATACAATTATGATTTAGGCATTTTAAGATAATTTTTCATATCGAGGCCCTGCTCCCATATTAGAAATGCTGAAATTTTTGCTTCACGTGAATTTTCTTTATTGCCGATTGCAACTCTTTCGGTTTAATAAACAGTTCAAACTTCAAAACTAAATTAGTGTTCTTAAAAAATTGCTAGTTTCACGACGAAATAGTAAGAACAAGGCACTTACAAAACATGAAAAAGAAAAATCACAAATGTGAGAAAAACTCCTGTCACTGCGTCTGTATCTAATAAGTGCTAACGGATTACACATTATCTTACTTATGTGGAGCGCATTTGCACTATATTAAAGCATGTCATTTTGTAGCCCATTCTGTTCCTGTTGTTTATTACAAAGATTTTTGCCGAGGGCATTTCTGCCGTTTTTAATAAGGAAAACGCACTGCAAATATAAATATAACGGTTAATTAACAGATATACGATTACAAAATTTTACTTACTTTGTGATGAATATCTTCTGACGCAAACCAGGCTGAAACACTCCACGTTCGCGGCAATGTTGAGAATAGCGAAAGACCGAAACACCACTTAAATCTTTAGAACTAAAGTAACAGTTACCTCGACAACAAGTAAGAACTGAGTGAGTGAAGTCCAAACGTGATAATTGGGTATTAAAAATGTACCCTTGATATCCTTACTCTCATTTAATGAATAAAGCCACAATGGCCAATAGCAACAATTGAGGTTGGTATCCTTACTCTGATTGGATGAATAAAGATACATGGCTAATAGCAACAATCGCCGTTGATATTGTGATTGTATTACATTGTGCAAACCCTGACCCAACCTTTATCACGGATTAGGTGTGAGCGATTCTTAGAACATTTCCGATTTAAGACTTGACCTTGAACTTCTTACAATGCAGAATTCAACAAGGTTCATATACGGGGATCAGGTACTCTAATCTCCTTTATGTTCAGTAGGGTGGAGCGAAAAACACTTTTTTTTATTTGAAGCGTCACCATGTGCAATAGTTGCGATTTTATTACTGAAATGACCCCCCCCCCCCCCCCGAAATATGGATGACATTATTTGATATCTTAGGCGGCCCCAAGAACCTCGAAGTTTGAAAATTATAGGGAAACATGGTTTAAAAAACATCGGCTTTCTCCATTTTGTAAATATAAAAAAAACTGTGTCACCATGTTATTTAATATCACCTTTGAGTGCATAAACACAGGTAAAGGTTCAGCAGACATGAGTTAATTTCTTAGGCTTCCCCAGATCCCTTACAGTATATAATTTTTGCCAAAAATGGCACGATAAGTTGGGTAAGCATTAAGTTCGACAGCAGCCGTATTGCTACCAACTTAACATTAACACCCCCTCCCCTCTTCTCATACTTTCTGGAAACATCTTTTTGATTTTCAGAAACATAGTTTGCTGTTTTGCGCTCTGCTTTGTTTTTGTTACCTTTTCCTATCTCAGCCCGCCACCTCTCTCACAGCGGAGATCTGTTTACGAACTCGCTGAGTCATCTCATCACAGTCGCACAGGTCCGTTTGGGATGGAGTGTTGGCCTGGTTTGCGTTATAATGATGCAACAGTTTCTTTCACTCCTAGGGACGTTGATTGGATCGTACCGGCATTTTCGTTTTGTCGTCCAACTACTTAACATGGCTGAAACAAGAAATAAAGCTCATTGCCCTATCCTCGGGAGTTATAAGGAGATGCATGAAAATGTGTTGCCTACGTACGAAGATGTAATGCGCCATTACTACCTTGTGAGGAATACTCTTATGCAGGAAGGTGCAAATTATGAGCCTGCTGCAGCAGAAATAGCAAGTATTATCGCGGACAAAGTGCTAAATATATGGAAGAAAGCATCTCTTCCGACATCGCTCCACAAATCTGTTGCAAAGCGTATTACTGCATACAACACTGAAATCCGAAAGCTGAAAAAACACGCTGCAAGAATAGATGAAACCTACCGAAAAAAGATTGAACAACTTCGTGCAGATTCGCAACGTATCTTAGACATATGCTCATGCAAGTGCAAATGTTTTAGAACCTGCAAATGCAGCTCTGCAGAAACGGTACCCGTGAACGAGCGAGACTTTCTGATAGACCAGAGAACAAACAGAAGAATGTTAGCAATTGGGCTTGACGCAAAAACCACCAGCCTACTGAAGAAAAGATCAGCTCGAAAGTGTAATAGGGAAGAGCATGTCCGTAGGAAATTACAGAAAACTGCATCACTGCAATCGGCCCTGCGAGTCGAGGTTGATCCTTCAGAATAGGATACAAATACTAATTCTGCAGGAAGACTAGACGAACCGGGTCCTAGTCATTTCTTGGCCTCGGAGAAAGATTACGATTTCACTCCAAGTCGATTTTCGAAACCTAGGCGTCAGATGACACTGTTTGCATTTTCTAGAAAGTGCGATAGGCAAGGTATCAGCGACCAAGCTGCAGCTGATCTTGCTTCGGCGTCGCTTCATGATGTAAGTGAAGCGGTTCATTCGAAAGAATGTAATGTATCTGTTATTGACCGGCATAAAGTACGACGAGAAAGGAAAAAAGACCCGTCAAACAATTCAAGATGATGTAAACTTGACTGGTCGCAAGATTGTAGCTTTGTTTTTGGACGGAAGAAGTTATGAAACTCTTACGAATACACAGACAGATGACGGCAAGTGGCACAAGCGTAAAGAATGGAAGGAGCATATTACGCTTGTTGAGGAACCGGGTTCATTCTAGTTGGGACATTTTACACCGAAGAGCAAGAGTGCAAGGGACATTTCCTACGGTATCTTCAGCTTATTGAACCAGAAGGCATTTGACTTGTCGGAGTTAGTCTTTATTGGAAGTGACGGGGAAGTGACTAATACCGGCACAAATGCAGGTGTAATTAGGCGCCTACGAGAACCGATGTCATGTTCGTGTGCCATTGTAGACCGCTCGTCATGGGGCATTACTCCTCGGTTTGAACCAAGAATATCAGAACTGGACCTCCTGAGAGTAACGCGCGTCTTGGGGTCAGATGCATTCCGTTTTCAGCTGTAGCGAGTCAACGTGATGATGCGGGTGTGGTGTGGGAAAAATGTGTGCATGGCTCTGTCGTGCCAGATCGGCACATTTGAAGAATTTCGTAGCTCTATGGTGGTTTGTGGAACCTTCACATCGGACACGTTAGGTACTTCCTTGTGTCTGGAAAGGTCCTTAGCCTCTGAGAAGCACTAGTGTATGCTGGCTGCTCACCTACGTGATTCTATGTCCTTCTCGGATCCTAAGTCCGATGGTCGGTTTCAAAATGACAATGAGCCGCCAGTAGTAGGGGGGGGACCTTGGCGGCAGAAGTGACGTCGCAGGTGGGCGTGGTCAACTTCCGGAAGTGACGTCACGGATGAGCTTCCCGTGAAGGTTCACAAGGAAACTTTTCTTCCGGTGGCATCTATGGGCGTGGTCGTTGGTGTCCGCCATTTTTTTACTGCAGGTCGTCACCTTCACGTCGATGTTGACGAAGCCATTTTTAATTCTGGGAAAATTTTCCGCCATTTTCATTTTTTTGGAATTTCCCAATCTGTTTTTTCGGGTGATGGTGGTAAATTTAATTGTAAGTGGACTTGGGAATTCTTTTTTTTTTCAACCATGGATTTATTATCGGAAAAAGCGACCACGAGGTTTGGAACAAGTTGGATTCGAACTTTTATACGTCATTATATCCGCGCAAGACGTGTCTAAATGCTGTTCTGTACACTGTATGGTAAGGCAAAAAAAAAAAGCAACTCTGAAGCGGAAACCACAATTACACATTTCTTTCTTTCTTTTGATTGCACACAATAATATTTTTCCTGGTAAGAAGAAATTGACATTTCAAGACAGATGCATCAGTGCCCTCTCCTGTGCTTCTATGGGCACCGGTGAACAGATGGATCAATGATGGATATAACTCCTACGTTTAACTAAAATGGAGTAAAGTAATTGCGACTTTTTGAAATTGAATTCAGATACGAGCTTTGATTAACAGACTTCCTTTTAGAAAGTTACTCCCAATTGGCGTTTAACATCTTCATCCAGGATATGGCTCCAAATATTTAAGATCGTTATCTTTCGAATCGGTAAATCAACCTTTTCTGGAAATATACTGGTATTTTACACATGTAAGATCAAGTTCAATTTTGTGTCTTATTTCCCAGGGAGTTCCTATGCAATATATTAAAACAACGTTTTGTTAACATGATACAGTATTGTAGTATAGTATTATACTTGGTAATATATTATATTTAATAATTTTCGCAATGTCCTGATAACTGACTTACATCTTCACTTCTGGACATTACAAAACAATAAGAATAGACTTCATTTTTAAGTACAAGACATGCAGTATGGGTCGCATATAGTCATTATCTAAATCCCAGAAATTGTGCACACAAAACTTTACTTAATCTGATGTTTTACCCTACTTGAGTAGATATGAGATAGACGAAGTAAAAAATTTTCTTAAAATAAAATTTTAAAATATATATACGGTAGAATGTGATATGTGGATAAGTTTATTTCAGGAGGCCACTTAATATCTGATTGTAGTGACACATCTTATTGTGGATTTAAGTTAGTTTTTTTTTAATTTGGATATTGTCTTGGTAAATTTCACTTACTTTCTTTAAATTTTGTCCAGTTTAGCGTTTCCTAACTTCTCTGATATTATTTTTTTCGCACAACTGTCTAATATTTTGAAGCCTCAACCTACAGCTTATATGATGTATCTCTTTCTTCATAGTCATATGCAATAAATAAATCAAGTATTTGTTTCTCAACTATGAGCAGCTTTTTTATGTCTTATGCCACCAACACGTAAAAGCACTAATAGAAAGTCACGTATAATGTCTGACAAAGACACTCGGGAACCCAAGGGCAGAAAAACTACGAAGTCACCACAGAAACAAAACTCTAAACCAATGCATTAGGATAAAGGCGATACCTTATACAAACAACACAACA
This sequence comes from Macrothele yani, assembly GCA_039090855.1. Lineage (NCBI taxonomy): Eukaryota > Metazoa > Arthropoda > Arachnida > Araneae > Macrothelidae > Macrothele > Macrothele yani. The sequence continues at coordinate 31,682,768 of CM076999.1, read as the reverse complement.
TGTAAATGAATAAGTGCACATATTTTTCTATTTAACATTCGCACAAATGAAAAAGGAGTTTCACATTCCTCCTGTGTAATCAATTTGATTCTGTAGCCTGGGGTCAATCCAGGTTTTTAAACTTAATAACCATTTTGGTGAAGGTGTGCTTATTTTTGAGAATTTTTTCTAGTTTTATAAAATTTATTTACTTTTCAGGTTTAGGGTAACCTTGGCAAAAAGAACACGTTTCCATGTGAGGGATTATTGTGTTTAAAATGATCCTTGAGAAGTACATAAGGTTTAAAAGTGGCGTGGATTTATAATTAGATTCATCAATATTTTTCAAATGCAGATGCAATTGCCCAGATTCAAGGATCATCAAAATGATGGTCGGGAATATACAGAAGAATTCCAGTTACATGGCTTAATAAGTAAAAACAGAAAGAAAAGAAAAACAGATGCTCTAATTTGCTTTCACACCAAAGAAGACAGTCTGAATCCCTCCTTCCTAACAGAAGTACATGAGTTAAACACGATAATATCCAAGATTCTTCTTACACTAAAATATTCTTGTTTAAATAAAATTTGACCTAAAATATTTAGTGAAAACAACACTACTTTTCAAGATATTTTCGTTAAAGTGCTGTTTCAGCTAAAAATATTTTTGTGAAAATACTTCCCAAAAATATCACGTGCTGTCTGGTAGTTCAAAAGTTGTAGAATTCGATTAATAATTTACGAATTTGTAGTAACATAGAATTATTAATAAAATTGCGAAAATTTAAATTTCTTCATTATTGAAGGCATTACAAATTGACTGAGAAAAGGACACAACACACCGCACTTAAAATAATGCCATTACATTAATAATAGAGAAATACAATTATGATTTAGGCATTTTAAGATAATTTTTCATATCGAGGCCCTGCTCCCATATTAGAAATGCTGAAATTTTTGCTTCACGTGAATTTTCTTTATTGCCGATTGCAACTCTTTCGGTTTAATAAACAGTTCAAACTTCAAAACTAAATTAGTGTTCTTAAAAATTGCTAGTTTCACGACGAAATAGTAAGAACAAGGCACTTACAAAACATGAAAAAGAAAAATCACAAATGTGAGAAAAACTCCTGTCACTGCGTCTGTATCTAATAAGTGCTAACGGATTACACATTATCTTACTTATGTGGAGCGCATTTGCACTATATTAAAGCATGTCATTTTGTAGCCCATTCTGTTCCTGTTGTTTATTACAAAGATTTTTGCCGAGGGCATTTCTGCCGTTTTTAATAAGGAAAACGCACTGCAAATATAAATATAACGGTTAATTAACAGATATACGATTACAAAATTTTACTTACTTTGTGATGAATATCTTCTGACGCAAACCAGGCTGAAACACTCCACGTTCGCGGCAATGTTGAGAATAGCGAAAGACCGAAACACCACTTAAATCTTTAGAACTAAAGTAACAGTTACCTCGACAACAAGTAAGAACTGAGTGAGTGAAGTCCAAACGTGATAATTGGGTATTAAAAATGTACCCTTGATATCCTTACTCTCATTTAATGAATAAAGCCACAATGGCCAATAGCAACAATTGAGGTTGGTATCCTTACTCTGATTGGATGAATAAAGATACATGGCTAATAGCAACAATCGCCGTTGATATTGTGATTGTATTACATTGTGCAAACCCTGACCCAACCTTTATCACGGATTAGGTGTGAGCGATTCTTAGAACATTTCCGATTTAAGACTTGACCTTGAACTTCTTACAATGCAGAATTCAACAAGGTTCATATACGGGGATCAGGTACTCTAATCTCCTTTATGTTCAGTAGGGTGGAGCGAAAAACACTTTTTTTTTTATTTGAAGCGTCACCATGTGCAATAGTTGCGATTTTATTACTGAAATGACCCCCCCCCGAAATATGGATGACATTATTTGAAATCTTAGGCGGCCCCAAGAACCTCGAAGTTTGAAAATTATAGGGAAACATGGTTTAAAAAACATCGGCTTTCTCCATTTTGTAAATATAAAAAAAAACTATGTCACCATGTTATTTAATATCACCTTTGAGTGCATAAACACAGGTAAAGGTTCAGCAGACATGAGTTAATTTCTTAGGCTTCCCCAGATCCCTTACAGTATATAATTTTTGCCAAAAATGGCACGATAAGTTGGGTAAGCATTAAGTTCGACGGCAGCCGTATTGCTACCAACTTAACATTAACACCCCTCCCCTCTTCTCATACTTTCTGGAAACATCTTTTTGATTTTCAGAAACATAGTTTGCTGTTTTGCGCTCTGCTTTGTTTTTGTTACCTTTTCCTATCTCAGCCCGCCACCTCTCTCACAGCGGAGATCTGTTTACGAACTCGCTGAGTCATCTCATCACAGTCGCACAGGTCCGTTTGGGATGGAGTGTTGGCCTGGTTTGCGTTATAATGATGCAACAGTTTCTTTCACTCCTAGGGACGTTGATTGGATCGTACCGGCATTTTCGTTTTGTCGTCCAACTACTTAACATGGCTGAAACAAGAAATAAAGCTCATTGCCCTATCCTCGGGAGTTATAAGGAGATGCATGAAAATGTGTTGCCTACGTACGAAGATGTAATGCGCCATTACTACCTTGTGAGGAATACTCTTATGCAGGAAGGTGCAAATTATGAGCCTGCTGCAGCAGAAATAGCAAGTATTATCGCGGACAAAGTGCTAAATATATGGAAGAAAGCATCTCTTCCGACATCGCTCCACAAATCTGTTGCAAAGCGTATTACTGCATACAACACTGAAATCCGAAAGCTGAAAAAACACGCTGCAAGAATAGATGAAACCTACCGAAAAAGATTGAACAACTTCGTGCAGATTCGCAACGTATCTTAGACATATGCTCATGCAAGTGCAAATGTTTTAGAACCTGCAAATGCAGCTCTGCAGAAACGGTACCCGTGAACGAGCGAGACTTTCTGATAGACCAGAGAACAAACAGAAGAATGTTAGCAATTGGGCTTGACGCAAAAACCACCAGCCTACTGAAGAAAAGATCAGCTCGAAAGTGTAATAGGGAAGAGCATGTCCGTAGGAAATTACAGAAAACTGCATCACTGCAATCGGCCCTGCGAGTCGAGGTTGATCCTTCAGAATAGGATACAAATACTAATTCTGCAGGAAGACTAGACGAACCGGATCCTAGTCATTTCTTGGCCTCGGAGAAAGATTACGATTTCACTCCAAGTCGATTTTCGAAACCTAGGCGTCAGATGACACTGTTTGCATTTTCTAGAAAGTGCGATAGGCAAGGTATCAGCGACCAAGCGGCAGCTGATCTTGCTTCGGCGTCGCTTCATGATGTAAGTGAAGCGGTTCATTCGAAAGAATGTAATGTATCTGTTATTGACCGGCATAAAGTACGACGAGAAAGGAAAAAAGACCCGTCAAACAATTCAAGATGATGTAAACTTGACTGGTCGCAAGATTGTAGCTTTGTTTTTGGACGGAAGAAGTTATGAAACTCTTACGAATACACAGACAGATGATGGCAAGTGGCACAAGCGTAAAGAATGGAAGGAGCATATTACGCTTGTTGAGGAACCGGGTTCATTCTAGTTGGGACATTTTACACCGAAGAGCAAGAGTGCAAGGGACATTTCCTACGGTATCTTCAGCTTATTGAACCAGAAGGCATTTGACTTGTCGGAGTTAGTCTTTATTGGAAGTGACGGGGAAGTGACTAATACCGGCACAAATGCAGGTGTAATTAGGCGCCTACGAGAACCGATGTCATGTTCGTGTGCCATTGTAGACCGCTCGTCATGGGGCATTATTACTCCTCGGTTTGAACCAAGAATATCAGAACTGGACCTCCTGAGAGTAACGCGCGTCTTGGGGTCAGATGCATTCCGTTTTCAGCTGTAGCGAGTCAACGTGATGATGCGGGTGTGGTGTGGGAAAAATGTGTGCATGGCTCTGTCGTGCCAGATCGGCACATTTGAAGAATTTCGTAGCTCTATGGTGGTTTGTGGAACCTTCACATCGGACACGTTAGGTACTTCCTTGTGTCTGGAAAGGTCCTTAGCCTCTGAGAAGCACTAGTGTATGCTGGCTGCTCACCTACGTGATTCTATGTCCTTCTCGGATCCTAAGTCCGATGGTCGGTTTCAAAATGACAATGAGCCGCCAGTAGTAGGGGGGACCTTGGCGGCAGAAGTGACGTCGCAGGTGGGCGTGGTCAACTTCCGGAAGTGACGTCACGGATGAGCTTCCCGTGAAGGTTCACAAGGAAACTTTTCTTCCGGTGGCATCTATGGGCGTGGTCGTTGGTGTCCGCCATTTTTTTACTGCAGGTCGTCACCTTCACGTCGATGTTGACGAAGCCATTTTTAATTCTGGGAAAATTTTCCGCCATTTTCATTTTTTTGGAATTTCCCAATCTGTTTTTTCGGGTGATGGTGGTAAATTTAATTGTAAGTGGACTTGGGAATTCTTTTTTTTTTTTCAACCATGGATTTATTATCGGAAAAAGCGACCACGAGGTTTGGAACAAGTTGGATTCGAACTTTTATACGTCATTATATCCGCGCAAGACGTGTCTAAATGCTGTTCTGTACACTGTATGGTAAGGCAAAAAAAAAAAGCAACTCTGAAGCGGAAACCACAATTACACATTTCTTTCTTTCTTTTGATTGCACACAATAATATTTTTCCTGGTAAGAAGAAATTGACATTTCAAGACAGATGCATCAGTGCCCTCTCCTGTGCTTCTATGGGCACCGGTAAACAGATGGATCAATGATGGATATAACTCCTACGTTTAACTAAAATGGAGTAAAGTAATTGCGACCTTTATGAAATTGAATTCAGGTACGAGCTTTGATTAACAGACTTCCTTTTAGAAAGTTTTTCCCAATTGGCGTTTAACATCTTCATCCAGGATATGGCTCCAAATATTTAAGGTCGTTATCTTTCGAATCGGTAAAACAAGGTTTTCTGGAAAAATACTGATATTTTACACATGTAAGATCAAGTTCAATTTTGTGTCGAAAGGATTAAGATTTCCCAGGGAGTTCCTATGCAATATATTAGAACAACGTTTTGTTAACATGATACAGTATTGTAGTATAGTATTATACTTGGTAATATATTATATTTAATAATTTTCGCAATGTCCTGATAACTGACTTACATCTTCACTTCTGGACATTACAAAACAATAAGAATAGACTTCATTTTTAAGTACAAGACATGCAGTATGGGTCGCATATAGTCATTATCTAAATCCCAGAAATTGTGCACACAAAACTTTACTTAATCTGATGTTTTACCCTACTTCAGTAGATATGAGATAGACGAAGTAAAACAATTTTCTTAAAATAAAATTTTAAAATATATATAGAATGTGATATGTGGATAAGTTTATCACAGGGAGGCCACTTAATATCTGATTGTAGTGACACATCTTATTGTGGATTTAAGTTAGTTTTTTTTTAATTTGGATATTGTCTTGGTAAATTTCACTTACTTTCTTTAAATTTTGTCCAGTTTAGCGTTTCCTAACTTCTCTGATATTATTTTTTTCGCACAACTGTCTAATATTTTGAAGCCTCAACCTACAGCTTATATGATGCATCTCTTTCTTCATAGTCATATGCAATAAATAAATCAAGTATTTGTTTCTCAACTATGAGCAGCTTTTTTATGTGTTATGCCACCAACACGTAAAAGCACTAATAGAAAGTCACGTATAATGTCTGACAAAGACACTCGGGAACCCAAGGGCAGAAAAACTACGAAGTCACCACCGAAACGAAACTCTAAACCAATGCATTAGGATGAAGGCGATACCTTATACAAACAACACAACATGTAAATAAATAAGTTCACATATTTTTCTATTTAACATTCGCACAAATGAAAAAGAAGTTTCACATTCCTCCTGTATAATCAGTTTGATTCTGTAGCCTGGGATCAATCCAGGTTTTGAACTTTAATAACCATTTTGGTGAAGGTGTGCTTATTTTTGAGAATGTTTTCTAGTTTTATAAAATTTATTTACTTTTCAGGTTTAGGGCAACCTTGGCAAAAAGAACACGTTTCCATGTGAGGGATTATTGTGTTTAAAATGATCCTTCAGAAGTACAGAAGGTTTGAAAGTGGCGTGGATTTATAATTAGATTCATCAGAATTTTTCAAATGCAGATGCCACTGCCAGATTCAAGGGTCATCAAAATGATTGTCGGGAAGAATTCCCGTTATATAGAAGAATTCCCGTTATATGGCTAAATAAGTAAAAACAGAAAGAAAAGAAAAACAGATGCTCTAATTTGCCTTCACACCGAAGAAGACAGTCTGAATCCCTCCTTCCTAACAGAATTACATGAGTAAACACGATAATATCTAAGATTCTTCTTACGCTAAATTATTCTTGTTTAAATAAAATTTGACCCAAAATATTTAGTGAAAACAGCACTACTTTTCAAGATATTTTCGTTAAAGTGCTGTTTCAGCTAAAAATATTTTTGTAAAAATACTTCCCAAATATATCATGTGCTGTCTGGTAGTTCAAAAGTTGTAGAATTTGATTAATAATCTACGAATTTGTAGTAACCTAGAATTATTAATAATATTGTGAAAATTTAAATTTCTTCATTATTGAAGGCATTACAAATTGACTGAGAAAAGAAAACAACAAACCGCACTTAAAATAATGCCATTACATTAATAATAATAATGAAGAGAAATACAATTATGATTTGGGCATTTTAAGATAAATTTTCAATTCGAGGCCCTGCTCCCATATTAGAAACGCTGAAATTTTTGCTTCACGTGAATTTTCACTATTGCCGATTGCAACTCTTTCGGTTTAATAAACAGTTCAAACTTCAAAACTAAATTAGTATTCTTCAAAAATTTCTAGTTTCACGACAAAATAGTAAGAACAAGGCACTTACAAAACATGAAAAAGAAAAATCATAAATGTGAGAAAAACTCCTGTCACTGCGTCTGTATCTAATAAGTGCTAACGGATTACACATTATCTTACTTATGTGGAGCGCATTTGCACTATATTGAAGCAGGTCATTTTGTAGCCCATTCTGTTAGTGTTGTTTATTACAAAGATTTTTGCCGAGGGCATTTCAGCCGTTTTTAATAAGGAAAACACACTGCAAATATAAATATAACGGTTAATTAACAGATATACGATTACAAAATTTTACTTACTTTGTGATGAATATCTTCTGACGCAAACCAGGCTGAAACACTCCACGTTCGCGGCAATGTTGAGAATAACGAAGGAATGAAACACCACTTAAAACTTCAGAACTAAAGTAACAGTTACCTCGGCAACAAGTAAGAACTGAGTGAGTGAAGTCCAAACGTGATAATTGGGTATTAAAAATCTACCCTTGATATTCTTACTCTCATTTAATGAATAAAGCTACAATGGCCAATAGCAACAATTGAGGTTGGTATACTTACTCTGATTGGATGAATAAAGCTACAATGGCCAATAGCAACAATCGCGGTTGATAATGTGATTGTATTACATTGTGCAAACCCCTACCCAACCTTTATCACGGATTAGGTGTGGGCGATTCTTAGAACATTTCCGGTTTAAGACTTTACCTTGAACTTCTTACAATGCAGAATCAAACAAGGCTCATAAACGGGGATCAGGTACTTTAATCTCCTTTATGTCCAGTAGGGTGGAGCGAAAAACACTTTTTTTTTAAAATTTGAAACGTCACCATGTGCAATAGTTGCGATTTTATTACTGAAATGAACCCCCGAAATATGGATGACATTATTTGATATCTTAGGCGGCCCAAGAACATCGAAGTTTGAAAATTATAGGGAAACATGGTTTAAAAAACATCGGCTTTCTCCATTTTGTAAATATAAAAAAAAACTGTGTCACCATGTTATTTAATATCACCTTTGAGTGCATAAACACAGTTAAAAGTTCAGCAGACATGAGTTAATTTCTTAGGCTACCCCAGATCCCTTACAGTATGTAATGTTTACCAGAAATGTCATGATAAGTTGAGTAAGCATTAAGTCCGACAGCAGCCTTTTTGTTACCAATTTGGGCTTAACATTAACACCCCCCTCTTCTCATACTTTCTGGAAACCTCTTTTTGATTTTCAGAAACATAGCTTGCTGTTTTGCGCTCTGCTTTGTTTTTGTTACCTTTTTCATCTCAGCCCACCACCTCTCTCACAGCGGAGCTCTGTTTGCGAACTCGCTGAGTCACCTCATCACAGTCGCGCAGGTCCGTTTGGGATAGACTGCATCAATGAAATCGGCCCTGCGAGTCGAGGATGATTCTTCAGAATAGGATACAAATACTAATTCTGCAGGAAGACTAGACGAACAGGGTCCTAGACCTTTCTTGGCCTCGGAGAAAGATTACGATTTCACACCAAGTCGATTTTCGAAACCTAGGCGTCAGATTACACTGTTTGCAATTTCTAGAAAGTGCGATAGGCAAGGCATCAGCGACCAAGCGGCAGCTGATCTTGCTTCGGCGTTGCTTCATGATGTAAGTGAAGCGGTTCATTCGAAAGAATGTAATGTATCTGTTATTGACCGGCATAAAGTACGACGAGAAAGGAAAAAAGACCCGTCAAACAATTTAAGATGATGTAAACTTGACTGGTCGCAAGATTGTAGCTTCGTTTTTGGACGGAAGAAGGGATGAAACTCTTACAAATACAAAGACAGATGATGGCAAGTGGCACAAGCGTAAAGAATGGAAGGAGCATATTACGCTTGTTGAAGAACCGGGTTCAGTCTAGTTGAGACATTTTACACCGAAGAGCAAGAGTGCAAGGGACATTTCCGACGGTATCTTCAGCTTATTGAACCAGAAGGCATTTGACTTGTCGGAGTTAGTCTTTATTGGAAGTGACTAATACCGGCACAAATGCAGGTGTCGGCCTACGAGAACCGATGTCATGTTCGTGTGCCATTGTAGACCGCTCGTCATGGGGCATTACTCCTCGGTTTGAACCAAGAATATCAGAACTGGACCTCCTGAGAGTAACGCGCGTCGTGGGGTCAGATGCATTCCGTTTTCAGCTGTAGCGAGTCAACGTGATGATGCGGGTGTGGTGTGGGAAAAATGTGTACATGGCTCTGTCGTGCTAGATCGGAACATTTGAAGAATTTCGCAGCTCTATGGCGGTTTGCGGAACCTTCACATGGGACACGTTAGGTACCTCATTGTGTCTGGAAAGGTCCTTAGCCTCTGAGAAGCACTAGCATATGCTGGCTGATCACCTACATGATTCCATGTCCTTCTCGGATCCTAAGTGGGGGGGACTTGGGCGGCAGAAGTGACGTCACAGGTGGGCGTGGTCAGCTTCTGGAAGTGACGTCACGGATGAGCTTCCCGGTAAGGTTCACAGGGAAATTTTTCTTCCGGTGGCATCTATGGGCGTGGTCGTTGGTGTCCGCCATTTTTTTACCGCATGACGTCACCTTCACGTCGATGTTGACGAAGCCATTTTTAATTCTGGGATATTTCTCCGCCATTTTCATTTTTTTGGAATTTCCCAATCTGTTTTTTCGGGTGATGGTGGTAAATTTAATTGTAAGTGGACTTGGGAATTCTTTTGTTTTCAACCATGGATTTATTATCGAAAAAAGCGACCACCAGGTTTGGAACCAGTTGGATTCGAACTCGGACCGTTTACGTGGAAGTCAAATGCTCTACCAATTCGGCCACCAAATCGTTGGTAGGGTTGGTCGAAAGGATTAAGACATGTGCTTGCGTATGGAGGAAGACTGCCTGAGGGGATTTGCAGTTGGCCGTCTTATGATGAATACAGGAAGGAGGGCGTATGAGGAGTTGACGTCGTCTGAGATTCTGTTAGACACTTTAAGCTCCAAGTCTGATTTTTTTTTTCAATAACTTGATCATTTTGCAACGAATGTATTCCTTATTTTTCCCCATAATTTCCCATTTTATATACATAATTTTTCAACGTAACGATTTTTTTTATTTTCTTTGAGGAGATTTCACGCTTTTTAAACTGACGTACCAACATAAAGACGTTTCCCAAAGTTTTGTGCTGCAGACATTATCTTAAAACACGATTGTTTATTAATGTACTTACGTGTTCATGGCATTTTCTGTTATATTTGTTAACATTGTACCTTTTTCCGCCATAAAAGCCGCAATGTTTTATACATAATTAAAATATTTTTTTTTATGTTTTCGTATTTTCTTTTATGATTAATCAGTGAAAGGTACCTTTTAATACATTATCTTAATCTAATTTTTTTTATAAATGCTTGCATACTCGTTAAACTTCTCGATGTACCATCATAATTATATTTTCTTACCTTTCAATCTAACACTACTTTTTATCGAGGCTTTATTTTTTCTGATTTAAACAAGCAAACGTTTCTTCATTATTATTTCTTTTTCCTACGCAAAGAACTTTTCTTACTTGCTTTTAATGTATGACTTAATCTGGTTTTCTATATAGCTGTTTCATGTTTGCGCAAGAAATATACAGATCGATAGCAGATATACATAAAATTTGTTCGTAACAGTATCTTTTTTTTTCAGATTTAAACCAACATACGTTTCTTAAAGACTTGATATCTGTTCCACAAGATGTGACAAAACTTCAGATTTTTAATTTTTTCCCTCTGAAACTGTTTTTTTTTTCTTACTTGCTTTTAATGTATATATTTAATCTATTTTTCTATCTTACTTTTCTATATGGGTACAAGAAGTATACGGATATTTAGTAGTTAAAATTCGATTGACAGAATATTTTCTCCTTTCTTACTGTATTTTTACATTTCTTTCTAACAGACGTTTTTTCTTCTCAATTCCCGCTATCTAACTTAATCTATGTTTTGAATATCATTCTATGTATGCGTATTCATCCATTATTTTATTTCAAACTTTGCTAACTGCCTCGTACTTATATTCTGACTTTATTTTTTATTTTTTCATTTCAACCAACGTTTCTTAACGACTTGAATTTCCGGATGTGACAAAACTTCAGATTTATTTTTTCTCCTCTTAAACTATTTTTCTCTTACTTGCCTTAAATGTGACTGAATTTTATTTTTTACATCGCTGTTTCGTGTATGTACGAGAACTATACAGATCTATAGCAGTTAAACATTCGATTGAAACAGTATTTTCTTTATTTTCACTTTATTTTTACATTTCTTTCTGACAAACATTTTTTTAAAAATATTTTCCGCATATTTTACTTAATTTTGTGTTTTTGAATATCATATAATGTTCACGTATTCGTCCATTGTCTTTTTTTTCTAACTTTACACTTCATTCTTACGGTATTTTATCATTTAATTTCAACCAATGTTGCTTAACGACTTGATATCTGTTCTACAAGATGTGACGAAACTTCAGATTTTTAATTTTTTCCCTCTGAAACTGTTTGTTTTTTCTTACTTGCTTTTAATGTATGGTTTAATCTATTTTTCTACCTCGCTTTTTTATGTGTGTACAAGAAATACACGGATCTATAGTAGTTAAAATTCAAGTGATTTCTTCATTCTTACTGTATTTTTCCATTTCTTTCATTTACGGAAGTTAAAATTCGATTGAAACAATATTTTCTCCATTTTTACTGTATTTTTACATTTCTTTCTAACATACGTTTTTTCTTCTCAATTCCCGCTATCTAACTTAATCTATGTTTTGAATATCATTCTATGTTCGCACATTCGTCCATTATTTTATTTCAAACTTTGCAAACTGCCTCATATTTATATTCTGACTTTATTTTTTTCATTTCAACCAACGTTTTCTTAACGACTTGAATTTCCGAATGTGACAAAACTTCAGATTTATTTTTTTCTCCTGTTAAACTATTTTTTTCTTACTTGCTTTAAATATGACTTAATTTATTTTTTTACATCGCTGTTTCGTGTATATGTTCAAGAAATATATAGATCTATAGCAGTTAAAAATCCGAATGAAACATATTTTCTTTATTTTTACATTTCTTTCTGACAAACATTTTTTTTTTGCATTTTCCCCTATTTAACTTAATTTTGTGTGTTTGAATATCATTCTATGTTTACGATTCAGACTTTATTTTTTCATTTCATTTCAACCAACGTTTCTTAACGACTTGACATCACAAGATGTAGCAAAACTTCAGATATTTTTTTGTTTCTTCATGTAACGTAATATTTTTTCAAAACTCACTTTTAAGTATTCGTAAAAGCTTACATTTATCAGAAATGTACAGATCTGTAGTGGAAAAAATTGAACTGCAACAGTATTTACTTTATTCCAACTTTACTTTTCTATTTCTTTTCAACAGGCGTTTCTTCATTAATATTTCTTTTTCATATGTAAGCAACTTTTCTTTCTTTCTTTTAATGTATAACTTAATAAATTTTTCTATCTTAGCTTTTCGTGGGTATACGAGAAATATACAGATCTATGACAGTTAAAATTCGATTGTATTAGTATTTTCTTTACTATGACTTTATGTTTTCATTTCATTTGAGTAAAACGTTTCTTAACAACTTGATATCACAAGATGTACCAAACACTTCAGAATTTTTGTTTCCCTCAATTTCCAACTCACTTTTAAGTAGTCCTAAAAAACCTGCATGTATGTAAAATATTCATATTTTTTCATTCTATCCTAATTTGCTATAATTTTCTTCAACAGACCCAACAGGAAAAGCATTCATTGTCAAGACATTCATTCTAAAGCATTCTTTCTTACGATAAAATTTACATTCTTTGCAATATATTTTCAGTATATTTTTTCTAAATCAACAGAAAAAACATTCATCTGGAGACATAGCGACCAAGTCCGTACTTCCACTAAACATCATATCTTAGCAAACATTTTTTCCCGTACATAGCAATTTCCTAACTCACCAGAAAAGCAGCTATTCTCAACATGTAGCTAAAATATCGAATTTCTCCAAACAAATGTAATAATTTTTTTAAGAAAGACTTTAGTTCTTTTTTCTGTATAACGACTTAATCTATTTTTCGAAAAACTGTTCTACGTTTACGTATTTTGTTTAACTTTGCTTTACACTGTACTTCAATTTTTTTTCTTCGTAGTACTTTTTTCCTGTTTCATTCCAACAAACTTGTTTCTTTTCGACTCGATCACTCTCACATTTCCATACAAACTTTCCTAATATCAGAAATGTAACAAAAACTTCAGCTATATTTTTTAACTTTAGAATAAGTCTCACCGACATTTATTATCATGACATAAACTAAAATTTCATACTTTCCCCAAAAATAATTTTCTTAATGAGTTGTTTTTACACCTTTTTCATGTATATCCAAATATTTATTGCTCATTCACCTCGTCAAAGTCAGTATGAACACACCTAACCACATTCTTTGTTTTCCCAATTTATTTCGCTTTACATCGAAATGCGTCAAAACTTTGCGTTTACTTCATTCACGCAATTATCACTTTTAACTTACCAGGCATTACATGTGAAACATCTGTGTTTGAGGTATTCCCCTTCATACGTTAACTTTCGTTTCCCCTTACATTCATTTCTAAATAAGTTATCTCCATCGCATCTGTTTTTCTGATACAAGATCACACACCATTTACTTAATTACTTCAAGAACATATTAATCTTGAACATAAAGAACAGCCAATCGTATTCTAAGTATGTTTTCTCTTGATTCTTATAAAGGAATAAAGAGCAAGAAGTCTCACACACTGAAACGAACATCGCCAATTTGTTGCTTTCATTGAGAGGGCGATTTTATTTTTTAATTTTAGTTTTTTTATATAGTCGCAAAAATCCCATGGAATAACATGAGAAAATCATTTACCTTAAAGGAACGTTTTTTCTGACATGTTAGAAATCTTAAAAGAGCAAAATATTTCACTTGAAAAGTTAAAGGTTTCGTTTTTAAAATGTTCATAATTGAGGAGGATTGTGTTTTTTACAACTTCATTTTATATAAGGTTAGTTTCGAGGAAGTTAAATTTCGTCGAGTGTTAATCGAACAGAAGAAATATACATCAAGGAAAGAAAACTGAAATTATACATATGCAAAGAATTTGCTACGGCTGAAGGTCCCCCGAGCGAGTTATTCAACCAATGCTCGTATTACCCATTCAAAGATTTAGGTATCAGGATGACCAAATCCCTCGTTGTTGCCTTCTTGTAGCAAAAGAGGTGGTGAACTTCACCAAACACGGTTCCATAATATTGGAGAAACTAATTAAGGTTTACGGAGCAATTAAGCCCACGGCAGTGACCTTCTTCGTTCACATACACTCACATTCAAACAGAAAAAAATATAAATGAATGACAAAAAATAATGAAATAAAAGTAGTCCTGAAAAGGACTGATGTTTAGTCCTAAAAATGCCTTTTTTTATTCCTCAAATTAACTTTTTTCTCTCATCTGGACTCTAAATTGCTCCAACGTATTCCACATTCTTGAGCTTCTACAAGAATTTTCTTCACATTAATGTTCTCGAAGAAAAAGTGAGTAATGGTGGGACGTATCAGCGATTGAAGGCGCTCACCAAAGTATTTCCCCAAAGTTTTGGGTTCAACAAGAGCAAATGCTTCGTCAAAGCATAGAGTCAATTTGTCTTCTTCTGTTTTGTTAAAGCACCTATGCCCCAGCTGATTGTTTGGCATGAGATTAGGATGCAAATGACATTCTCTGCGGTAATACACTTTTGCAATGTTTTTTCCAACCGCATCGACCAGAGCAAGTTTAAGAGCATTGGTGTCTTGATCAGATATCGTATGTTCGAGTCCGAATTTACTGCATACCAATCTCGCTGCGTCACGGAAAACTGTTCAAAACTGTAATTGTAGAATACCGTCCCACAGCTTTTCAGAAGCATCACGAAGCGTGTTGAATTGTTCCCAGGTTAGGGACACCGAAGCACAATTCAATTGCAAGGCATCATTGGAGCACGTGAACAGTTGTTGAAAGGTGTACACAGGCCCATCAGATGAAGGTGAACAGTTCATCAACAGTTCTTTATTGATCACTTTGATTTTGTTGAGAGCGTCATAACAATGTGAGCGGTCCATGAACTTCTTGAATGTTCTAGCAGACATTGTCACGCCATATTTGGTAGGAAACAGTTTTTCTCCTTTGGTAATGTAGCTGCGAATGTGCACTCTCACAGTTCCTGAATGATCAGTCACTTTAGCAACTTTGTTTCCCCCGAGGGACACACATGATGAAGAGGCATGCTTTCTAATGAAATACCGTGAGGAGGAGATTCGGCAAACGGCTCAGGACATCCAGAGTTTAAAAGCTTCCATCGTGCTTCCATTAAGCGCGGATAATCACTCACTTTTTTCTTGGCATCAGAATCATCTGAAGGGCCGCCCCGGTGGCGCAGTGGTCTAAGGCGTTGGCCTCTGATCATTCGTCCGTAAGGGGTCCGGGTTCGAATCCCGGTCAGGCATGGATGTTGTGTTTGTCTTACGGCACTGGCTCTCTCCCTTCCCTGGAACCAGTGACCCTAAATTAGGGACGGGCGACTGCTTATAGCCCATTGAGTTGCACACGGTGGTCGTTAAACCTCCAATCAAAAAAACATCTGAAGACGAAGAAGTTCGCTTCATGTTTAATGCAGATCGACGAGGAGGTAGGTAACACAACGTGCACAGAATTCGAAGGCAGAGAACAGAATGAGGGAGCTGGTCTGCCCTCGGCCAAAACTGATAACAAATTGTTGTTGACGCATGCGCGTTGTTCACTGTGTGATGACGTGATTGTATAGCCACGTGATAAAGGAGCCTCTGTTATCATCTTTCTAAAGGTCAGATTTAATCGAGCATCAGGTGCATTTTCGCAACGTGGAAGGTCGTGAAACCATGACTCATTCGTCTTGTTCACGCATGTGTGTTGTTCGCTTTTTGATGACGTGATGGCATAGTCACGTGATAAGGGTGACCCTGTTATCATCTTTCTAAATGTCAGATTTAGACGAATATTGGGAGCATTGTTGCAACGTGGCAGTCCATGATACCATGACACATTCGTGGGGGGTAGAAATTTGTAAAAGGGATCCACATTCCAAAGCTATGACGACAGGCTGAAAATCATCTGTTTTAAAAACAAAGTCCCTTGTTTGGCCTAGAGAAACTGGCGCAATGCATGAATTTTTTACAATTTCACATTCGTCATCTCTGTGAAAACCAATACAGGGATTTCCATTTTCATACTTATTAATCAAAACAAATTTGAATATTTCTCCACATACATTCTAAACAGCATCCTTGATTTCACGAAGAACTGGTATCCAAGGTTTAGCCAGCACACTCAATCCACTGAATGAGTAATGGAGATGATTATCACCGTAGGCCACATGTTGTCTAGGAATTTTATATGTTTTTCCATAAATCTTAATTTTCCTGAGATCATCACCGATATATTCTACTTCATTTTCGAGGTGGTTAAGATAATCTGTAGCTTCAGAATCAGAAAATAATTTCTCATAGGAAAAATGGAGGCCATCCTTATGATACATCTTATAAGAATACATTTCTTCAGACGAAAGAAAATGTAGCAGTAATTGAAAAATGCAGTATCTTCACACCGAGCAACGAAGCGAGAATGAAAGAGACAGACATGAGATAAGACGTACGATTAACGAGTGCGTGAGTCATCGGTGATGCAAGCACGAGCACGTTACGGACAGGTGTAAATGAACAAGAATTTAGCACGTTCGTTTAAAACCAGTGTCAAATAATCAGGCAAAAAGTACAATTTCCGAAGGGGTGAAAATGAAATTGACTACATGTGAGAAAACAAAACGGTGGTGATCGTGAATCATGGACCCCCCCCCCAAAAAAAAGAAAATGGCGGTGAGAGCTAGTAGGATGGCAACATCCAACATGGCGACTCACCCACACACGTGGCGTACAAATCACATCTCAAAGAAGTAGATATTAAACTTCCTTCTTCTGATATTGCCACCATTCACAAAAATTTGTAAAATGAGTGTTACTATCTCCATTGTTCCACCCTCAGATTTCATTTTTCCTATGCGAACAGAAACGAACGTGAACCATTGTCATAGAAGATGACTCGTCCGCATTCCCCCCCTCGACTCACACAAGACCAATGTCGTCGCCTAACCCCAGCAGTATGAGGTCATGTACATTAAATTTGGTGAACTACTCCCGGGGTTAGGCGACGACATTGGTCTTGTGTGAGTCGAGGGGAAAATGCGGACGAGTCATCTTTTATGACAATGGTTCACGTTCGTTTTTGTTCGCATATTTCCCAGTTTGGTTGTAGAATTCCGTTTACCACATTCCTTGATAAAGCTGTATTATTGCTGTTGGTTCGGATATCGAATTGTGTTCCTGGACACGGATACCCAAACTTCTTCGTGTCGAGCCTACGTAGTTGTTAACATGTTTTCCTGTTGAGGGGTCCAGCAGTGGAATGTTATACACACCCCATTTGTTCATAATATCTGTTGTTGCTCGATCTTTTTTAACTGATGATAGGAGGTTCTTCGAGCGGGTGCCGAATTGTATGTTTTATTTTGAACAGATACGAGATAGTGTGTTAGTGATATGAGGGAGCTGGTCCAATGCTTTCAGGAATCGTTTATTAGCCCTTGTATCTGGTTTCAGATTAATAGTTCGTTCACTTGATATTCTAATGTATCATTTATTAACTATCGTCCTGTTTATCCGCTAATTTGAAAATGAACTGTATTTCAGACTGGAAATGACTATCATTTTAAGAATGCGTGTAGGCTCTTCTGAAAAGAAAATTGATAGCAAAAGGTTTTTGTGGAGTTGGATGTTAGGAGTTAAACGAGATAAGGCTGTTACAATCGGTAGGCTTTCTATAGACACTAAAGTACAGTGAGTTAGTATTTGAAACACGAAATAAACGAAAATCCAAAAATGGCAAAGAGAAATTAGATTCAAGTTCTATCGTGAGCCCGATAGTAGGAAATACTGACGAAAGTGCGTCGGCGAATTGCTTTAAGTCATCCTTTGAGTGAGGCCAGAGCACAAGCATGTCGTCGACGTACCTAAGGTATAAACTGGGAACTAAAGGGAATTCATTGAGAACTATGTTATCAAATTACTGTAGCAGAATTTCTGCTAAAACTGCGGAAAGTGAGGATCCAATTGGGGAGCCCTCGGTTTGTAAGTAGATTTTGTCAAGAAATTTTAAATACGAACGCCGTTTAACTAAACGAAGTGCGTTCATAATAGCAGAGATTTCAGTGGTGGGAACATTAATTTCAGTAAGTTTATCCTCTATGATATGGTGAGTGGCGTCCAAAGGTACATTAGAGTACAGTGAAACCACATCAAGAGAGGCTAATATGAAAGGGCCAGCATGTGGCTGAATCTTTCTGATCCTTTCTATTGCCCCAGTGGAGCTTTTAATAGAATACGAGGATCTATCTACTAACTTCGACAAATATAGGGCAAGAGCTTTTTCAAGCGGTCGGGTGGGGCCCGCGACCAAAGGTCCAATAGGTAGCCCCTTTTTATGTAGTTTGAGACGCCCAAAAATATCGGACACACGACAAGCAGGTGGGGGAATAAAGGCTTTAGAAAAACCTTCAGGGAAGTTGTAAGAATTCTTCAATTGGGTTAACGCTGCACATGTAGCTTTTTTTGGTTCACGCTCAACTACTTTGTGCGGAATAGAAGATATGGCTTCAAGCATTTTATCCCTATAGCATGAGCTATCCAATATGACCGTCTCATGCGTCTTGTCCGCGGCCAAAATTGAAATTTCATTATTATTTCTATGCTCGGCTAGCTAATTATCGGATATGCGAATTTGGTTCCTCTCTCCAAAGCTCGACGCTCTACTTCATTTAATTCGTAATTACTGAGATTAACAACATTAGATTTTAAGTCCTCATTTTCGCGATGTCTATGTCTGCGAACTTGTCTATTACTGACTTCATGGCCAACTAGAAGACGAAGTTTAGGTATATGGGTGGTATCCGATGATTTGACATAGTTTTCAATCAAAGTCGAAGTAATAGTGAGTGCGCGGTCCAAAATAATTGGATGCTCACAACCCGACAGTTCTTCGTACGAATGTGTAGCACTTTGTACTCAGGAAATCAATAAAAGATCTCTTACTTCTAATGACGCTTATTAGTCGCTTCTTCTCCGCATTTTGAAGTATACATTTGTCAAATTTTTCTATAATCTCCGGGAATGAGATCTCTCATGAATTCCAAGAATTCCACCTTTTTTCCCTTTTCCTTTCGGTCATTTCCGAAATTGAAGAACAACTGTAAACACTTTCTGGGAAATTGATTGGGATGGGGCCATTTTTCGCGTTTGAGGAAGGAATTCCGTCTTTCGAAACTTTCGGAAACGGAAGTTAGATGGAATGAGGATTTTTCCCAAAACGTATTTTTACTTGCGATGTATCTACTGTTCGGTATTGCTGTTAAGCAACATTTTATTACATAAATATTTATTTGAGCTGAAAACTCACAAGAAAATTTCCGAAAACGGAGGGAAATTTTCTCCTGTAATAGTAATTTTTCCTTGCAATGTGTTTCCCATCCTGTGTTGTTGTTAAACATCTTTTTTTTTTTTTTTTTACATTTTAGGTTGATAAGGGAGGGACAAAATTCCGAAACCAGAAGTGGAAAATCTGTAATATTTTATACATAGTGTTTATATTTATGAATATTCTGAGAGTTTCATCATTTATTTAAAATAGCAAAAGTTTTTTTGGTATGCATTCATGGTTTAAGGCTGATAGTTCTTTTAGTATGATAGATAACTTATTATTACTGAAAGATTAAAAGTAAGAAAGAAATGATATCATTAGAAAGAAAATTTAAGCAGTGGATGCTCTTCAGAGTCAAGGAAAGACAAATCTGGCTGCGGAACTTGCTGAGAGAAATCAAGGCTTGCTTGCAACAAGAAACTTCAGCTGATATTCTTGTGTGCCCAACAACCAACCCAACAAGAATAAAAACTGTGTTTGAAGCAATGTCTTCGAAAGCCATTTCATGTCGTTTGGATTTACGTAATTTCGTATTGTGAATACAGTGCTGTGCTCCAGTTTAGTATTTATGCAAAAAAAGTACAGTGAACAATTCCATCTTGCTCAGGCTACATCATATTTGCACCTTCTCACTTTTTTTAAAAAATTTTCCAGTAAAAAATTTCAGTTTTTTTTTCTTTAACACCGGTCTCATATATGATTTTAGCAGCAGCAGATCTATTTACAATTAAATGCAAGTAAACAGAGAACGTTATGAATCGCCTAATGTAAATCAGAATCGTGCAGTTCAGTATTTTTTTGTTCTCAATAGCAAATGGTATAGTTTGTCTGAATGTGCATACTGATATACACTATATGATCAAAAGTGTTCTGACACCACATTGTTTTTTGGCAAACAGCTTTATTATCGCAATTAATAGTTACTCTGTTGCCATAATGCATAACTGTTTATTTCTGCTTCTGATGTATTTGCAGTAAAATCTCAGCTTCTGTAGACCCGATTGCAAAATAATTTCCTGGAGCGATACTGCTGAAGTAAAAAAATTTTTGAAAATATTCATCTGAAATGATGCATTGTTTTTCCGCCAGGGGCATAGAAGTATAACCAATTTTTGGCGATATCTCTGCTTGTGAGAGAGTCCGATCTGAAAATTTATTTCGTTGTTGTCGAGCGTTTCTCATACATTTCAAATTTTTCTAACACACACGTTTGCCGCTAATGGGCGTAATCTCTCGTTTCCGTTTACAGCAGGAATAGAAAACCCATAGGAAAATTTCTACCTTCGTCCGATACTACTAATTATAAAAATTCTTTGCGTGTGTTTTTTTCCCAAAATAAAGCAAAATTTCGCCGCAAAAAGGACGCCAGTGTTTAACACATTTTTCACAATACCTCTGCTTTTCTGCCGTTAGGTGGTGTCCGTATACTTCTCTTTGCTGTATCTTTACATTCAAAATCTCTATTAAAATTTTTGTTTACTATATTCTATTCACTACTACAGAGATGTTGAGCATTTTCCGCTGAGCCATAACTGTAAATGCCTTTTTCTCGAAATTTTTGCTTCCGGGAGACGTATTTGGTTCTTTTATACTTAGTATAGCTTTTTCAATGAAAATATTTTCCATAATTTTTAACTTTACCATTGCGCAAAATTCTTCCGCTAAAAGGCATAGAATTATATGATGTCTCCTTCTAAACGCCTAATGGGCATGGACATCATGTTTGTTTTACGGCAGTGACCCTAAATTAGTGACAGGCGATTGATTACAGCCCACAGAGTTGCTCACGGTGTTTGTTCAACCCCCGAAGAATTAAAAATAATCGCTGGCGGAAGTAAGAGGATATTTATTTTTATTAACGTTTTATTAATTTCAGAAACGCGGTTGATTCTTTTTCTAATCGCTTCCGGTGACTTTGAATTAATTTTATAAATTTAATTCGGATGAAAAATGATTTAAGGGGCATGCACATAACCGAAAATTCGGCATCATCTTTCTTATTTTACTATGCGCTGATGTATGCCACATGTGTAAATTACCTTGAAATCTAATGTGTAAAATTTGGTTAGGTAAGTTGTGTCTAAGTATTGAAGACTAATTTTAGTTCAAGAATGAGTAATGGAAAATTAGTAAAAAAATCATGCTATAATGAAAGATAGCAACTCATTTTGTTGACTGTGACTTTATTCAAATACTTCGCTATATACAATGTTCGCAAACTCTCTCAAAAATTAGGCACTTTTCTAAGAACACGGCAACCCGGCTACACAATCACAAATTCATAATAAAATGATCATATTACGATAAAATGATAACATGATCATATTACCAAACTACAGAGTAGAGTGTTATTGAGAGGTAACAACACAAATACGCACATACAAAAAATAGAAAAATAACTACAACACACGAAACGATTCATGATAAATTATCACCTATTTACAAATATTACTGATTTCAATATAATCCGACCTATTTTCCAAATAATAGTGATTCTGTGCAAAAGATTTTTAATGTATCTATATTCATTGAAATCCTGTACGGTGATTAACATCTTACACCTTTCGACATACATATGTACTTTCAATGAACACTGTTAGACAAAAACTCGATACATAAAAACATTTAAACACTATTAAAATAACATGCTGTTATTTGACGTTTTGAAAATGGGAATAACTTTCTTACAGCCAGAAAAATTCAGTCGACGAGTTCATATAACATAACACTCAAAAATATTCTACCGATAACATCGATTATTTACAATAAATGTTTTTACATATTTGTAATGTTTGCTAAAGGAAACTGCTCAAACTTCGAGAGATTAGTTGCTTTATTAGTGTAATACAGCTCAGTATCAAATGCAGATGCAGCTTTAAATTAACACGACTGTGGTTTTAGTGTATTTCATTTATGAGATTCCTTGCTGAGTTATAGAAAAATAATGCATATAACTAGGAAAATAACTGAATGGTGCCATGCTAAGCCCATTATTGTATTCGTATGTAACAAATGTGTTCTCACGGGCATAAGAATTCTGCTGACTACTTCTTTCTAACTGAACAGCATATTCTACTAGTTCAACGCAAGATAATGCATCTTCAACACTGTCATGATCATCTCGTGAGTCCTGGATTCTTTTATGCAACACCTTAGCAGCTAGCATTTTTAAAGACATTTTTATCAAAGGATTAGAGTCATGTGGAAACAGGACATTTGTATCCACTACACATCTGTGTACAATACCAAGTACATGTAGATCATTGTTGAGAGCATGCCCGATAAGGACTGTATTTTTATGTATATACTGTAGAAAAGTCTGCTGCACTTGTTCAAGAGTGACGGTGACACCTTCCAGATCTTCAGCGGTCACTCCACTGTAACGTGTATTAAAATCGATGATTGGGTTTTTGGGCCCGACAAAAGTGTTGAAAACAACTTCTTTACTCAAGGACACTACACAAACTTTAACAACTTCCAGTCCCTTTGTAGTGTAACACATTTCAGTATCAAGACCATATGCAGTACTGCGATATGCGTATGGCAAAGCAGTACTTTCAACAAAAGAGGTACTACACACTTTGTTAGCACTTACGTGGTATTTTGCCAGTTTACAGCCTTGGCTGTTTAAAAGTCTGTTGCAACACGGATACATCTTATGTCTATTACCTATGTTAATAGGCTTTTCAGAATGATAAACAAAGTTAACATCAGTCATAGAAGTTTGGTCATTGACACAATATCGACTCTTACATCTACAACATTTCCTCGCAGCATTATCACTGGGTTGGCCGAATAACTCCGCCTCAAGGGGATATCCATTATCTCTTAGCTGTTCCTCTGTCAAAGTTAGCCTGATGATCTCTGATGTTTGAGGAACAGCCATCGCTGCAGTGAAGATTTTCCTTTAAACCTAAAGAAGGGAGGAGAAAACAATAGGTCAACAATTACATGCTAAAGACAGAGCACTAAATCTTCTTTAAAAATTTAAATACAATGATTTTAAATGTCTATTTAGAAAAATAAAGGCACTATAATGTGATCTTAGTAAAGGAATGAAAATAAGCAAAAAAAAGTGTAAAAATTATGAGAGAAGCAGACAAACAGAACAATTATTTAATACAATAAACTCATACAACCATTGGTATAAAATAGTGCTTTAATTCAAAACTCAAATAAATCTAGACAAACAAAAAATAGTCCTTTCAATATAACTGAAAATATAATTTGATTCATTTAGGTTAAATAAACATTCATCTGAGCTCAAAAATATGGACTTTCATTTCTCCTGAGTATTAAGAACTAGCTGACAACAGTATATATGTGGAATTAAAATCAGTTAAACACCTTTGCTCTTGTCAATAAGTTCTTGGTTACTTTTCAGAACTTCAGATTATACAAGAACTTGCTGACAAGAGCAAAATTTGGGATTAAAACTAATCTTTTTGTAAACAAAGTTGATGTAAAATGCTTTTACAAGAAAGGAATATTTATCGATTGATGGAGAAGAGATGGAGACCACCGTTACCTGGATTTTTTCTTCGACTGGAGATATGAAGCGACGGTCCCATTGATGAGGAAATTAATTCGCGCAAAAAAATGGCTTGACGGCTTTCGGAAGAAACAGTAAATTTTCTTAAGAGCGATGTGCCATTGAGTTTTTAAAGGAATGTCTTTAGTCAAAGAGTTCTTCCAGTGCTTACGTACGAAACAGAGACGTGGATCTTAACTAAAAAAGCATTAAAAACAGCAGCATGTAGATTTTAACTATGACAACGTTCAAAGGTACTGGATTCTGCGGGAACGGCAAAGAGAGAAAAGCGTTGTACTAGTTGTTTCATCTGCCGGAAATTTGAAACAAAGCCTTTCGACCAAGATATGGCACCCTTTGCCAAGGACAGAATAAAAGCAGTTTCTCCTTTTGAAATATGTAGAGTGGAACTCGTAGGACCAGCATTCACTAAAAATGAAAATTAGGAGGTTGGCGCCGCCTTATTTACCTGTGCAGTTACTCGTACTGTGCATCTGGAACTGGTATATGATTAAACAGCTTGCAACTTTCTGTTGGCATTTAGAAGATTTTTAGCGAGAAAATGTATTTGTAAGACATCGTATTTAAATAACGAGAAAACATTTAAAACGGTAAAACGAGATTAAACCAAATTATGGAGCATGGTTACCGATACAGAACATTTAAGGTTTTGTGGAGATACCGGAATAAGATGGAATTATGTTTTTGAAAGAACCGTACGATGGGGTAGTTTTTGGGAGAGGCTCGTTCTCTCGATCAAAACATACCCAAAACTGATACTGGGAAAAGCCTCTTTAACATATGCAGGATTAGCAACTACTCTTGTTGAAGTAGAAGCGATTCTTAATTTTCTCCCTTTGACATTTGTATATAGCGAACCAGGGTAGCCAGAACCACTCTTACCAGGACATTGGTTAATTAGAAGGAGATTGACGACAATTCCTGATGGGAAAAAAATTCTGAGGAATCGAAATGGGGAGACATTACAAGGAAATACAAACACAAAGCAGTAGTTATGGGGAAACAGTGGATAAGATGGCGACAAGAATATCTTCTGGAGTTGATATCAGCCCACTAGTTGAAAATAGCTAAAAGGGGCATAGAAGTGAAAAAGAATTTCATAGTTCATATAAGAGATGAAAAATTGACTAAACTGATGTGGAAAACTGGGAAGTCCATGTGGGACTCGATGAAAAGGTATGTTCATGTACTGTAAGACTGCCACACGGAAAATTGATCAAAATACCTTTACCCTCACCTTCCACGGAGAGGAGATGGTTGTGTACATATTTGGGAGGAAACGTATGATTGTCTGACGAGTGGAGTAAAAAACGCGTGTCGTAAGACACATACATTTTCTTTCCAGTAATCCTGCGTCCAGCTTCCATGATCTTTCCACCAGGCGAGTATTTCTCGCCGATGAGCTGTAGTTAGGAGAGGATATCATCCGTGTTGTCTGTTGTTATATACCATACGTGCGCGGGTTCGACGCAAGGTCACGTCATATGATGTTTCTGGTTGATCTCTGTTGTATTGGGTAGTCAGATGTTGAGTAGTGCTCCGTCTATTAATGTCTACTAGTCGTCTGATTCGGAGCTCCCCTATCACATCAGCCTCTCTCTGTCCTATGCAGCTTTGCCTCCAGGTCGTTGTTTCACATTTTCCACGCAAGCTATGATGAAGAGCTGGCATGGAAAGGGTCAAACAACGACGGACTTATACAACCGGCAAAAGTTCTGAAAATAAAAATCTACTCGCCCTCTAGCGACTAAAGATAGTGTTACGAAAAATAATAAACACTGGAAAAGTTTCTCTTAAAAATAGGATGATATTATAGATAAATAGATGTCAAATCGAACAGTTAGAAACTTAGATATAGAGTACAAAATGATATGAGTTTACAGCACCAGCGGAACGATTTTGAACATTTGAATGGTAGAGACTATCCGGAAACTGATCTATATAGCAAAACGTATGCAAAGGAAAAACATATTTTTTTAAAAATATGTCTTCTATAAGCTGTTACAGCGAAAAAAGATTTTCATATTTAATTCCCCTAGCGAAAAAACTGCATTGGTTTGAGCGAAAAACTGTAGCAAATGGTGTACAGTAAAGTATATTTCAAAATGATTTTCCGAAGCGGATATAGTTCTGAAAATAAAAGCATTTAACACTTCCTTGCCCCAGAACTGTGAACTACAAAACCCACGTGCAGAATACTTTGCTTGTACCTTGCACGTGTACAGGCGTGTAAATTTGGTTGGTTGGTTAATTATTATGGCGCAAGGGCCATGTGTGGCCAAAGAGCGCCACTCCGGATTTACTCACCACCTTCAGTAAAGAAACGTTCAACACAATCTCATTTAAGAGCATGTAATACACTCTCAGGCGGCGCAATATAATAAATTATATGATTTTATATCATATCGGAGAGTTGTCAATAGTATTTACATTAAGTCCTCAAATCTACTTCGAAATCTCTTCTACCATACTGCAAAATTTTTGTTAATCTGAATTGTTGTGTTTGACATCTAAAGTTTCTTTTCAAGTTCTATTGTTTAAATCGTAGGTTTAAATTGTGTCATGGTTACGACAAAAGGTATGTACGAATCTCTTCATATTAATCTGCTGCATAATCTGCAGATGTACTTATGAATCACTTCAGCGTAGCAAACGATTTGTGAAAACATCAACATCTACTGCTTCATCAGTCTATGTTAACAATCAGTTGTTTTTGTCTTGTTTTGGAAAGCATTAAGACATGAAAGATAAAAAATAATTCCAGCGCAAGAACAAATAACAGCACGCAGTTCGGAAAAAAATAACAGTTTTAACCATACTTAGCTATTAAAAAATGAACAGGTCTCAATTTTTTTAATTTTCCCCATATTTAATACCAGATGAAAAATTCCTAACATGTCACTAAAAAAAATTCAGCATTTCAAATATTTTATTAGAGCTAACCCGTCCTCCCTTCAATGATTCTTTAACAACCCCAAAACGTTTTCCGACCCTATCAAAAATGAAATTTCAGGATAAACCTGTGCCCACTGCTACACTAATATCAGATACTTTTTATACGTCATTATATCCGCGTAAGACGTGTCTAAACGCTGTTCTGTACACTGTATGGTAAGGCAAAAAAAAAAAACTCTGAAGCTGAAACCACAATTACACATTTCTTTCTTTCTTTTGATTGCGCACAATAATATTTTTCATGGTAGAAATAAATTGACATTTCAACACAGATGCATCAGTACCCAGTCCTGTGCTTCTATGGGCACCCGTAAACAGATGGCTCGATGATGGATATAACTCCTACGTTTAACGGAAATGGAGTAAAGCAATTGCGACTTTATGAAACTGAATTCAGGTACGAGCTTTGATTAACAGACTTCCTTTTAGAAAGTAACTCCCAATTGGCGTTTAACATCTTCATCCAGGATATGGCTCCAAATATTTAAGGTCGTTATCTTTCGAATCGGTAAAACAAACTTTTCTGGAAATATACTGGTATTTTACATATGTATGATCAAGTTCAATTTTGTGTCTTATTTCATAGCTAGTTCCTATGCAGTATATTAGAACAATGTTTTGTTAACATGATACAGTATTGTAGTATAGTATTATACTTGGTAATATATTATATTTAATAGTTTTCGCAATGTCCTGATAACTGACTTACATCTTCACTTCTGGACATTACAAAACAATAAGAATAGACTTCATTTTTAAGTTCAAGACATGCAGTATTGGTCGCATATAGTCATTATCTAAATCCCAGAAATTGTGCACACAAAACTTTACTTAATCTGATGTTTTACCCTACTTCAGTAGATATGAGATAGACAAAGAAAAAAAAATTCGTAAAATAAAATTTTAAAATATATATAGAATGTGATATGTGGAAAAGTTTATCACAGGGAGGCCACTTAATATCTGATTGTAGTAACACATCTTGTTGTGGATTTAAGTTAGTTTTTTTTTAATTTGGATATTGTCTTGGTAAATTTCACTTACTTTCTTTAAATTTTGTCCAGTTTAGCGTTTCCTAACTTCTCTGATATTATTTTTTTCCCACAACTGTCTAATATTTTGAGGCCTCAACCTACAGCTTATATGATGTATCACTTTCTTCATAGTCCTATGCAATATATAAATCAACTATTTGTTTCTCAACTATGAGCAGCTTTTCTATGTCTTATGCCACCAACACGTAAAAGCACTAATAGAAAGTTAGGTATAATGTCTGACAAAGACACTCGGGAGCCCAAGGGCAGAAAAACTACGAAGTCCCCACCGAAACGAAACTCTAAACCAATGCATTAGGATGAAGGCGTTTATACAAACAACACAAGATGTAAAGGAATAAGTGCACATATTTTTCTATTTAACATTCGCACAAATGAAAAAGGAGTATCACATTGCTCCTGTATAATCAATTTGATTATGTAGCCTGGGATCAATCCAGGTTTTTAAACTTAATAACCATTTTGGTGAAGGTGTGCTTACTTTTGAGAATTTTTTCTAGTTTTGTAAAATTTATTTACTTTTCAGGTTTAGAGCAACCTTGGCAAAAAGAACACGTTTCCATGTGAGGGATTATTGTGTTTAAAATGATCCTTCAGAAGTACACAAAGTTTGAAAGTGACGTGGATTTATAATTTGATTCATCAGTATTTTTCAAATGCAGATGCCATTTCCCAGATTCAAGGGTCATCAAAATGATTGTCGGGAATATACAGAAGAAATCCCGTTACATGGCTAAATAAGTAAAAACAGAAAGAAAAGAAAAACAGATGCTCTAATTTGCTTTCACACCGAAGAAGACAGTCTGTATCCCTCCTTCCTTACAGAATTACATGAGTAAACACGATAATATCCAAGATTCTTCTTACGCTAAAATATTTTTGTTTAAATAAAATTTGACCTAAAATATTTAGTGAAAACAACACTACTTTTCAAGATATTTTCGTTAAAGTGCTGTTTCAGCTAAAAATATTTTTGTGAAAATACTCCCCAAATATATCACGTGCTCTCTGGTTGTTCAAAAGTTGTAGAATTTGATTAATAATCTACGAATTTGTAGTAACCTAGAATTATTAATAAAATTGTGAAAATTTAAATTTCTTCATTATTGAAGGCATTACAAATTGACTGAGAAAAGGACACAACAAACCGCACTTAAAATAATGCCATTACATTAATAATAATAATGAAGAGAAATACAATTATGATTTGATATACGATTACAAAATTTTACTTACTTTGTGATGAATATCTTCTGACGCAAACCAGGCTGAAACACTCCACGTTCGCGGCAATGTTGAGAATAACGAAGGAATGAAACACCACTTAAAACTTCAGAACTAAAGTAACAGTTACCTCGGCAACAAGTAAGAACTGAGTGAGTGAAGTCCAAACGTGGTAATTGGGTATTAAAAATGTGCCCTTGATATTCTTACACTCATTTAATGAATAAAGCTACAATTGCCAATAGCAACAATTGAGGTTGGTATCCTTACTCTGATTGGATGAATAAAGCTACAATGGCCAATAGCAACAATCGCGGTTGATAATGTGATTGTATTACATTGTGCAAACCCCTACCCAACCTTTATCACGGATTAGGTGTGGGCGATTCTTAGAACATTTCCGGTTTAAGACTTTACCTTGAACTTCTTACAATGCAGAATCAAACAAGGCTCATATACGGGGATCAGGTACTTTAATCTCCTTTATGTCCAGTAGGGTGGAGCGAAAAACACTTTTTTTTTAATTTGAAACGTCACCATGTGCAATAGTTGCGATTTTATTACTGAAATGAACCCCCGAAATATGGATGACATTATTTGATATCTTAGGCGGCCCAAGAACATCGAAGTTTGAAAATTATAGGGAAACATGGTTTAAAAAACATCGGCTTTCTCCATTTTGTAAATATAAAAAAAAACTGTGTCACCATGTTATTTAATATCACCTTTGAGTGCATAAACACAGTTAAAAGTTCAGCAGACATGAGTTAATTTCTTAGGCTACCCCAGATCCCTTACAGTATGTAATGTTTACCAGAAATGTCATGATAAGTTCAGTAAGCATTAAGTTCGACAGCAGCCTTATTGTTACCAATTTGGGCTTAACATTAACACCCCCTTCTTCTCATACTTTCTGGAAACCTCTTTTTGATTTTCAGAAACATAGCTTGCTGTTTTGCGCTCTGCTTTGTTTTTGTTACCTTTTTCGTCTCAGCCCACCACCTCTCTCACAGCGGAGCTCTGTTTGCGAACTCGCTGAGTCATCTCATCACAGTCGCGCAGGTCCGTTTGGGATGGAGTGTTGGCCTTGTTCGCGTTATAATGATGCAACAGTTTCTTTCACTCCTAGGGACGTTGATTGGATCGTACCGGCATTTTCGTTTTGTCGTTCACCTACTTAACATGGCTGAAACAAGAAATAAAGCTGATTGCCCTATCCTCGGGAGTTATAAGGAGATGCATGAAAATGTGTTGCCTACGTACGAAGATGTAATGCGCCATTACTACCTTGTGAGGAATACTCTTATGCAGGAAGGTGCAAATTATGAGCCTGCTGCAGCAGAAACAGCAAGTATTATCGCGGACAAAGTGCTAAATATATGGAAGAAAGCTTCTCTTCCGACATCGCTCCAGAAATCTGTTGCAAAGCGTATTACCGCATACAACACTGAAATCCGAAAGATGAAAAAACACGCTGCAAGAAAGGATGAAACCTACCGAAAAAAGATTGAACAACTTCGTGCAGATTCGCAACGTATCTTAGACATATGCTCATGCAAGTGCAAATGTTTTAGAACCTGCAAATGCAGCTCTGCAGAAAAGGTACCCGTGAGCGAGCGAGACTTTCTGATAGACCAGAGAACAAACAGAAGAATGTTAGTAGTTGGGCTTGACGCAAAAACCACCAGTGTACTGAAGAAAAGATCAGTTCGAAAGAGTGATAGGGAAGAGCATGTCCGTAGGAAATTACAAAAAACTGCATCACTGAAATCGGCCCTGCGAGTCGAGGATGATCCTTCAGAAGAGGATACAAATACTTATTCTGCAGGAAGACTAGACGAAACTTGTCCTAGTCATTTCTTTGCCTCGGAGAAAGATTACGATTTCACTCCAAGTCGATTTTCGAACGTTAGGCGTCAGATTACACTGTTTGCATTTTCTAGAAAGTGCGATAGGCAAGGCATCAGCGACCAAGCGGCAGCTGATCTTGCTTCGGCGTTGCTTCATGATGTAAGTGAAGCGGTTCATTCGAAAGAATGTAATGTATCTGTTATTGACCGGCATAAAGTACGACGAGAAAGGAAAAAAGACCCGTCAAACAATTCAAGAGGATGTAAACTTGACTGGTCGCAAGATTGTAGCTTTGTTTTTGGACGGAAGAAGGAATGAAACCCTCACGAATACACAGACAAGTGGCACAAGCGTAAAGATTGGAAGTGGAACGAGCGTAAAGAATGGAAGGAGCATATTACGCTTGTTGAAGAACCGCGTTCAGTCTAGTTGGGACATTTTACACCGAAGAGCAAGAGTGCAACGGACATTTCCGACGGTATCTTCAGCTTATTGAACCAGAAGGTATTTGACTTGTCGGAGTTAGTCTTTATTGGAAGTGACGGGGAAGTGACTAATACCGGCACAAATGCAGGTGTAATTAGGCGCCTACGAGAACCGATGTCATGTTCGTGTGCCATTGTAGACCGCTCGTCATCGGGCATTACTCCTCGGTTTGAACAAAGAATATCAGAACTGGACCTCCTGAGAGTAACGCGCGTCTATGGGTCAGATGCATTCCGTTTTCAGCTGTAGCGAGTAAACGTGATGATGCGGGTGTGGTGTGGGAAGAATGTGTGCATGGCTCTGTCGTGCCAGATCGGCACATTTGAAGAATTTCGTAGCTCTATGGTGGTTTGTGGAACCTTCACATGGGACACGTTAGGTACTTCATTGTGTCTGGAAAGGTCCTTAGCATCAGAGAAGCACTAGCATATGCTGGCTGATCACCTACATGATTCTATGTCCTTCTCGGATCCTAAGTCCGATGGTCGGTTACAAAAGGATAATGAGCCGCCCCGCTGGGCCGCAGCCACCCTTGGCATGGCTGGAGAAATACATTTCTGAGTTTGAAACCATCCAATGGTCCTCACGTTCTGCCACGTTAAACTACGAATATAGGTTCTCTCTGGGTTGCTGTGGAGCAGAACATAAGTTTCGTGTTTCCTGGACCAAAGTCCCGGGCGGAGCTGCGGACAATGCTGAAACAAGCGTGGCTGTAATTGCCGCTGGAGACCCTTTGGCATCATGGATCAACACGCTATTAGGCAGGTATCTCTAAAATGATTTGTTCATTAAGTGCACAAATATTTTCTCCAGAATTTTATTCAAACCCAGAATATTAATAAAACATCTGTAATAAAATATTTACCAAAACCTCATACCGGGATTCGCTCTAGTTGTTCCGTTGGAACATAGCTGACCTCATAAAAACCAGATGCAACGGTAATATTTGCTACGTATCCTGGTGGGAGAGTCTCAGTCAGAATTGCGGCACTGCAGCAGTGTCAGGAAGCTAAGAATTAAAAAACAAGAAGTCGCCCGTCCCTAATTTAGGGTCATTGGTTCCAGGAAAAGGAGAGAGCCAGTGCCGTAAGACAAACAGAACATCCAAGCCTCACCGGGATTCGAACACAGTCACCTTTCGGACGAATGATTAGAGGCCATCGCTTGGACCACTTAGGTTTTTCCCAAATCAAGGAATTATTTCATTTGCGACATCTCGATATCATATGAGGACAGTTCAATGCACATTTTCTGTCTAATCATGCAAAAGTGTAGCCAGAAGATTCTCCGGTTGTTATTTGCTCATGTTCAGAGTTGAGCCAAGAAAAAAATGGATCTCTTAATGGTGTTTGTTGCATCGGTTTGAATCCTAAAGGTAAGAAAAACGTTTAAATTTGCAGAGTGAATAAAATGGTATGAAAAATAAATAAGGGAGTAAATTTTCTTTTGTCATTGTTTTTTCTTGTGAGCTGGGTTTTCTCAAAACAACCATTTTCGGATCAGCTGTATTCTGCTCTAAACGCAGGGAGAAAATAATGTTTAATTGGCTACTTACATATTTATTGCAGTTTCTTGGAAAAAAAGTATTTTGTGGGCGTGGAAAAACGGCAGGTCAGGCGTCGGAGATATTTCTTCAGAGGAATAGCCTAAAAGGTTCTTTTATTGGATAACATAGAGTTAAATAAAAATCACGGGGATGCTTTTTTTTTCTTTCTGTCCTTTACCTATTTTGTGGAATTTGGTTGTTGAAAAAAGACCTACGTGCCCGCAGTCAGTTAAAAATATTGTTTTTTTTTATGCGCAGGAAATAAGCAATTTGTTCTTTAATCCAGAGCATATTCATTCAAGTGTCAGTTAAATGAAAGGAATACGTGAAGATTGGAAAGACAATAATTATTCTTTGTTTGGGAAAAAGTATTTCACGTACATGAGGATTCCTGTGGGTCGCGCAATACCGCTTTTTTGGGATCATTTGTGTCAATCTCGAGATCAATGCAGAACCGAAAAGAATTTTTGAGGGAACTATTGGGGACTAGGGGGAGTCCTTTTCCGTCCCCCAGACGGGAAAACGATACCTCCATAAGTAGTAAGGGATCCTTCCGAAACTGGAAGTTAAATGATGAAGAATTTTCTTTTTATTGTAAGATTTGTTTTTCGTGATGTTTCTTCTTTCCAGTACTGTTGGTAAATTATATATATATTAAAATATCTGAATGAAATTATTATTCATGGTAAAGAACACCAAGATGTAGAAACAAGATGAAAATTATGAGCTGGAAAATCCAATGGCGGTGAGGTTGGTGGGGTGACAGCACTTCCTAAATTACAAAAATTCAACAACAAAGTTCCTGTCATTTACTTTTTTTTACAATAGAAACAGAGATTCAAATTATACTTTCAGCTGAGAATCTAACAACATCAACCCTATATAGTCATTGCTTTAAAGTCTGTTTGTGATTGATTGTAGACACAAGTCCAAGAGACTTAACTGGCAGACAAAGTAACAAAAAAACATCAAATAAAACCGAAAACTAAAATGTTGTGCAGTGACTAAGCGCTCGTTTCTTATTTTTAGACCGAAATGGGTCAGGTTTGAATCTCGGTGAGGTATGGATGTTGTGCTTGTCTTACGGCAATGGTTCTATCCCTTCCCTAGAACCTGTAGCTCCAAATGGTATCTCCAATTCAGAGCTTCCGATGGTAAACGATGAAGACAGTACCGCGAGATCAATGATAGACGGACGTACCAACGCTCAAAGAACAAGCGGTGTCCGACCACACGCCATTTATGACCGTAGTCGCCGTAGACTGTTCAGCTACGTACAAACCAACCGCTTGAAAACGGCGACGCAAATCATATCTAGATTGAAAGTGGAGGCCCAAGAAGCGTTAGCGAATGAACAGCACCCCGCACGCTGATTACTCTGTTCTACGAGAGCCGATGCCATGTTCGTGTGCCATTGTAGACAGCTCGTCATCGGGCATTACTCCTCGGCTCAAACCAGGAATATCAGAACTGCTCGTCATCGGGCATTGCTCCTTGGCGTTAAGGACGGATGACTGCTTTTAGCTCATTAAATAACTCACGGAGATCGTTTAACACCCCGCCTGCCCCCGAAGAAAGAATCCTTTAAATCAGTGCGTGCTACTGGTGATGGTGGAGGTGAGTTATGTTTGCTGTAAAGGTATACATTAACTTCAGATTTCACTACATTAGGGACGGGGGATTGCTTATAGCACATCGGGCTGCTCACAGTTGTCACGCGTTAAACACCGAACCGCAATCTGAATGAACTTAAATTTAAAAATTATATATATATTGAAGTGGCAATGGGCTGGCCGTGTAGCCATGTCGCCAGAAGAACGGACCACAAACGGACAACCTAAATTTTAGATTCGAATCCAAGGGACAGGAAAAAACCCAGAAGGTTACGTCAGAGATGGGTGGATGAAATTCGAAACCCTGCAGCTTGGATATGAAGGAGACTAGCTTAGGATGGAACAATGTGGATGAACCTTGGAGTGGCATTCATCCAGCAGTGGATTGAAAATGGTTAACAATGAATATATATATATATATTTGTCAACCATTTTCAATCTTAATAAGGTGTGCTGCAGGTAATCTGAAAACATACCATTCGTTGCAGTCATGAATAAAAGGAGCTATTTTCAGATTTGCAATAAGGGATGATTATTTCTGAAAAAGCGCAGTTTGTGAAATGTTCGCGTGTTCCTGTGGTTAAATTGAATCGTGATTGAAGAAACGGCACCATTGCGAATAAGCGACGTGGAAACTGCGAATTAATGTGAGAGGTAAACGTCGGCTTCGAAGGTGCGTGAAGGCCGATCGACACGCTACAGTGGAGCAACTCACTGGCCGAATTAACCAGAAGGCTGCCGGAAATGTGTCTAAAACGACAGTTCAGCGAACCCTGCTGCCTATGAGGCTCCGATGCAGATGGATGGTCACTGCACCTATACTAAGGATGGTGCATAGGAAGAAAAGACTTACATTTGCATTAAAGTATCGGAATTGGACTTCCACTGATTGGCAAAGGTTTGCGTTTTCCGATAAGTCACGTTTTCCTTCATCGAACTGATGAACTTTGTCGTATAAGGAGAGAAACATCGGAGAACAAACATTCTTCAACCATTGATGGAAGAACAGAAGCAGGTGGGGTCAGCATTATGGTCTGGCTATTTTTTGGTGCTATTTTGTGGATCAACGCATACCTGTGGAATGTACTACGGACGGAATTTGCTATAAATTCATCCTTGCAGACCACGTACACCCATACAAGCTGATTGGCTTTCCTGAGGCGGATGTGATCTTCCAGCACGACAATGTGACGTGTCACACAGCTGGAAATGTCCGAGAGTGGTTGAAAGAGCACGACGACGACTTCAAAGTACTTCCCTGGCCTTCAAAATTCCGAGACTTAAACGCAACTGAGCATCTGTGAAGACCACCTTAATCGTGTTGTTTGCTTTGTGGATCCTCCACAACGCACCCTCCAGCAGCCGAAAGATGAACCGCAGTCAGAATGGCTCCACATATCAATATACACCTTCCAGCACCTTATTGAGTCACTCCCAGCCAGTCCAGCTGCTGTCAGCCTGGCACACGCAGATTTCTCTGGATATTAGCTGGTGGTCACTCTAATGTGTAATCTGGGGCACGGAAAAATTCCGATGTGGTCGGAGCACACGAGAGAGACAGCCCGATGGTTAATGTCTGGGCTGGTCCAATGTAAGGGAGAGTGATAGGGCCATTTTTCTTCGCTGAATCAACCGTTCTAGCATAACGTATCTGGATATGATAGAACAATTCACAATTCCACAACTCCAGGATATTCAAGGCATCATTTTCCAGCAAGATGGAGCACCTCCGCATTGGTTTTTGCATGCACACATATTTTTAGACCACCAATTTCCAGGACTTTGGATTGGACGTGAGTTCTGGCGGCATGACCATCTTGTTCTCCTGATATTATCCAATGCGATTTTTTTCTTAGGGTCTTTATTGAGGACATTGTGTATAAGAAAAAGGTTGCATCTATCACTGAACTCAAAGAACGCATTACTGTAGCATTCCTCCTTGTTACACCAGACATTCTGCAGCGTACATAGGTAAAACTATAGTTTAGACATCCTGCGAGCAACCAACGGAGCACACGTGGAGACCACTGATATTTAAAAAAAACTTTCACAATTACCATCTGTTTTGACATTAAAGGTGTGTTGTTATTTATTGTATGATTTTTTTAATAACATACTGAAGTTGAATACTTTATTTATGGACACCTTGTATTTTAAATCCATATGAAAATTATTCTTAGGAAAAACATGTGCAGGGTACAAAATTGTATTTTACGGACCTGAATGGGGATACCCATTAAGTTACCTCTCGGAACTTCAGTTCCCAACCCGTGCCTTCAATGTGGCTCTGCTGATATGCAGATGAGTGATAATAAATGTGATAACGATGAGTAATAATAAATGTGATAACGATGAGTGATAATAACTGTGATAACGTAGGTACGAGATCTTTAATTAACAATACCAATTAAGATACAAGACAGCAAAAACGTTTAAATCAACACGTGACGTTTAAGTTGAACTGACAATAAAACTATGAACCCGTTTTTTATTATTTCCTAAATGTTAAACAGTGATTACGTTCAATAAATGTACATCCCGAACGAGCAATATAACCGATACCTTATGACGCGTAACATATACGTAACTTTTCATTTATACTTGTTTTTCTAATGTGTTTTTTATCACTGGTTTCACTCTGAGAACTTAACGTCATGTCAGAACACCAAAGAGTCTTTCTTCCACAAGGCATCATTTTTAACCAAACAGAGTGAGACAAAAACAAAATATGAAATGTATTAGGCAATTTATTATAAAGCTGTTTGTATATTGAGACTCTTATAGGCGACGTTGTTCTGTCTCTTTAAGAGTAATTTCGTTTAGACCACTGCGCCACCGGGGCGGCAAAAAAATAAATAATTAAAAATGCTTTCTGCTGTGATAGATTTACCAAGAAATAATTGTAAGAATAAGAAAAATGTTCGTTCGTAAAGAAAATGCGTTAAAAAATAAGGTCATATATTCAGTGATATCTGGAATAACACAAAAAACTCGGAAGGAGAAAAATTTCATTTTCAAGAAAGTATTTACATCCCAACTAGGCATATCACCCCCTGAGACACGCAGGCGAGCTTGATGACGTAACCGCGATGGCTCTTCAGAACCATAAGAGCCACGGAGAGCACTTTCAGCCAATGTTATTACCGTACTTAACATATTACAGTGCGTCATCTATTGCAATGCGCACTCATATATTAGAAATTGTCTTTTTCGGAAACTAAAGTTAAGTATTTTTGGTCCTAAAGCCAAGAAACGTTGATGTAATAGTATAAATGCGAACATTTTAAATTAACAATTTCTGTGGTGAATGCTTTTTCTTCGAAAAGTATCTGGCTTATTATACTAACTATATTTTTCTGATGGCAAAAACTCAGCGTATCTTTCCTTTTTTTTTTTTTTTTTTTTTTGGTAATTACCTAGAAAAGTTCACTGGTTTAAAACCCTTTTCTCTCTGTCACAAATATTAGTTGTTTAAAAGACCATGGGTCTTCTGCACTGATCCCAATCTGTGATCCTTATCTCATAGGTCAGCTGCACTTAGGAAGGTATTAAGAAGGGAGAGGGGAAAACAGAAGACCCACATTTTTGTCCGCCCCCTCTAGGGGAAGAGGGAGCTTCCGGCTTAAGATGCTCTCTGCTGGACAATGCGCCACAAATTCTTTCCAAAACAGTGGTGCGATTGCATTACATAATTCATGCGACAGCAATTACAGAGTTAACATGCAGTTTATGTACAAACAAAAAGGAGAAAACTACTGATACATTCATAAATTCTGTAAAGATGTAGAAAGAGAGATAGGGTGGAAGTGGCGTTGTATTGAACACAAATGCTTTTCAAAAGTATACCTGGATACTAGTGCCTCGGTCGCAGTCGTAGCCAGAAATTTCTTAACTGGCGGGTCCGTGGGTTTGGTTCATTGGTGAAAGCCCTGTATACACGTATTTACCGCTTTAAATTCGTGCTCGGTCTCCCCTCAAGGGAGGGGTATAAACCTCGAACCCTTCCCCACTCCTCTCTGGCTACGCCACTGGCCGTGTTTATTGCACAATCAGACTTGTGTCACAACCATGTCACCACCAAAACTGATACTATCAAATAGTGTTAAGCGAAAAGCAATATAGGATATTACGGAACGGCCATTGAAACCGATTATACAACTGCTGGAAATAACTGTGTCAAACGCGTGTCAAGTAAATAAAAAAATAAGTAGCAACAATGGAATATTAGTACTGAGAAAAGGAAACGAATTAGAAAAAGAAAACAAAAAAGCTAAAAAAGAATAAAAACAAATAAAACCAGAGATTAAAAAAAGAGTAAAAAATTAAAATCAGAGAAAAATAAATAACCTGAAAAAGAAAAAAATTAAATTGAGAGAAAAAAAGCTAAAAAAGTAAAAAAAAATGAAATGATAGAAAGAAAACCGTTTTCGGGCATGAAGAGTGGGTTATAAACTCTGTTGATTTTACCATAGATTGTCATTATTAGAGTTTCTTTGGGAAAATATTTTGCGGGCGTGGCAGAAGGGTAAGTCAAGTTTCGGAGGTATTTCTTTAGAGGAATGGCCTGAAAGGTGCGTTTGTTGGTTAATTTAGAGTTATATAAAATTCCAGTAAAATGTTTTTGTTTTCGTTTTTCCAATTTTGTGAAATTTGGTAGGTAAGAAAACCCCTTTAGTGCGCTTAGACATGTAAAAATATTGTTTATATTTATGTGCAGCAAATAAGCAAATTGTTCTTTAATTCATGGCATCTTCGCTCAGGTGTTAGTTAAATGATAGCCGTACGTGAAGAGCAGAAGGAAAATAATTATTCTTTGTTTGGAAAAAATAGTATTTCAGGTACATGGGATTCTTCCGCGTCGCAGAATTTCGTTTTTTTTGTCATCATTTGGGTCATACTCGAGATCAAGCAGAATCGAAAAGAAATGCTTCGGGGAAGAGTAGGGAAGAGTCATTTTCCATTTGGGGATGGTATTTCGTCTTTCAAAACTTTCGAAAACGGAAGTTAAACTAAATGAAGAAATATATCTTTTAATTGTACGTTATTTCTTTTCCTCACGATGTTGTTTCTCTCCAGTACTGTTAGTAAATATCATTTTATTGCATTATATTGCGGAATGAAACTTTTGGCAACAATTTTCAGAACCGGAAGTTAGCAGGGTGCAAAAATATTCCTACAATCTCCAGGCAGGAGATCTCTCATGAATTCGAGGAATTCCGTATTTTCCCTTATCATTTCAGTCATTTCCGAAACTGAAGAACAACTGTAAATACTTTGGGGTAGATTGATGGGATAGGGCCATTTTTTGCGTTTGAGGAAGGAATTCCGTCTTTCGAAATTTTCGGAAACGGAAGTTAGATGGAATGAGTATTTTTTACGAAACGTATTTTTTATTGCGATGTATCTACTGTTCGGTATTGCTGTCAAGCAACATTTTATTCCCTGAATATTTATTTGAGCTGAAAACTCAAGAGAAAATTTCCGAAAACGGAGTGAAATTTAACGATAAAAGAATGACTTCGCAGAATACGTCAAATGAAATGAAAACCTCGCCGATTATGTACAATATTTAATAAAATATGAAAGATATTTAAAATACCCACTAGCACTTTCGGAGTAACATTTATCTCATCATTAGGTTGAACAGAGGCAATGTAGTACTCCTTTATTTAGTAGTGCAATGATGCATTATGGGTATAAGTAATGATACGTCGCATGGGTCGTGACCGTTGCCATTGTAACAGTGTAACGGGTATAATTTCACAAGTTATGAGTTTAACATATCAATACAAGGATTCTTTACAAATGCAAAGTTGTGATCAATTTTACATATTGATGGAATTGTAAATATATATTACTATAGTTTAAAGTTCAGGTTGCTAATACGCTCTTTCCAAATTCTTGATATGTCCACAGGCAAGTAGTCATTATAACATTTGTCCTCCAAAGCTTCGATGTACATACTTTCAACAAAATGCAGCGAATGTATTTATGCTGGAGTGTCCAATAGTCTAATGTTTTCCCAGTTTGGTTGTAGAATTTCTTTTACCACATTCCTTGATAAAGTTGTGTTATATCTGTGGGTTCGGATATCGAATTGTGTTCCTGGACACGGATACCCAAACTTCTTCGTGTCGAGCCTACGTAGTTGTTAACATGTTCTCCTGTTGAGGGGTCCAGCAGTGGAATGTTATACACACCATATTTGTTCATAATATCTGTTGTTGTTCGATCTTTTTTAACTGATGATAGGAGGTTCTTGGAGCGGGTGCCGAATTGTATGTTATATTTTGAACAGAAACGAGATAGTGTGTTAGTGATATGAGGGTGCTGGTCCAATGCTCTCACGAATCGTTTATTAGACCTTGTATCTGGTTTCAGATTAATAGTTCGTTCACTTGATATTCTAATGTATCATTTATTAACTATCGTCCTGGGGTATCCATGTTTATCCGCTAATTTGAAAATGAACTGTATTTCAGACTGGAAATGACTATCATTTTAAGAATGCGTGAAGGCTCTTCTGAAAAGAAAATTGATAGCAAAAAGTTTTTGTGGAGTTGGATGTTAGGAGTTAAACGGGATAAGGCTGTTACAATTCGTAGGCTTTCTATAGACACTAAAGTACAGTGAGTTAGCATTTGAATCACGAAATAAACGAAAACCCAAAAATGGCAAAGAGAAATTAGATTCAAGGTCTATCGTGAGCCCGATAGTAGAAAATACTGAAGAAAGTGCGTCCGCGAATTTATTTAAGTCATTCTTTGAGTGAGGCCAGAACACAAGGAGGTCGTCGACGTACCTATAGTATAAACTGGGAACTAAAGGGAATTCATTGAGAACTTTGTTATCAAATTATTCTAGCAGAATTTCTGCTAAAACTGCGGAAAGTGAGGATCCCATTGGGGAGCCCTCGGTTTGTAAGTAGATTCTGTCAAGAAATTTTAAATACGAACGCCGTTTAACTAAACGAAGTGTTTCATAATAGCAGAGATTTCAGTGGTGGGAACATTAATTTCAGTAAGTTTGGCCTCTATGACATGATGAGTGGCGTCCACAGGTACATTAGGGTAGAGTGAAACCACATCTAGAGAGGCTAATATGAAAGTTTCAGCATGTGGCTGAATCTTTCTGATCCTTTCTATTGCCCCAGTGGAGCTTTTAATAGAATACGAGGAGCTATCTACTAACTTAGCCAACTATAGGGCAAGAGCTTTTTCCAGCGGTCGGGTGGGGCCAGCGA
The DNA here is from genome assembly GCA_039090855.1 of Macrothele yani. NCBI lineage: Eukaryota > Metazoa > Arthropoda > Arachnida > Araneae > Macrothelidae > Macrothele > Macrothele yani. The sequence continues at coordinate 31,640,760 of CM076999.1, read as the reverse complement.
CCAAGGGTCTAATAGGTAGCCCCTTTTTATGTAGTTTGAGACGCCCAAAAATATCGGACACACGACAACCAGGTGGGGAAATAAAGACTTTAGAAAAACCTTCAGGGAAGTTGTAAGAATTCCTCAATTGGGTTAACGCTGCACATGTTGCTTTTGTTGGTTCACGCTCAACTACTTTGTGCGGAATAGAAGATATGGCTTCAAGCATTTTATCCCTATAGCCATGACCTATCCAATAAGACCGTCTCATGCGTCTTGTCCGCGGCCGAAATTGAAATTTCATTATTATTTCTATGATCGGGCTAGCTGCTGTTTTTCCTTATTATACATTAATGATAGTTTAGGTTGTTGCTGTGGTTTGCCTGTTCTTAGTAATCGATCAATATGTAAGCGTGCACCATCATGTTGGGCTTCAGGTAAGTTTTTGATAATATGCTCTACTTGTGGGACTGTTTTAAAGACGTTAACTTTGAGCCTCGGATATGCGAATTTGGTTCCACTCTCCAAAGCTCGACGCTCTACTTCATTTGATTCGTAATTACTGAGATTAACAACATTAGATTTTAAGTCCTAATTTTCGCGATGTCTATGGCTGCGAACTTGTCTATTACTGACTTCATGGCCAACTAGAAGACGAAGTTTATGTATATGGGTGTTTTCCGATGATTTGACATAGTTTTCACTCAAAGTCGAAGTAATAGTGAGTGCACGGTCCAAAATAATTGGATGCTCACAACCCGACAGTTCTTCGTACGAATGTGTAGCGCTTTGTACTCAGGAAATCAATAAAGATCTCTTACTTCTAATGAAGCTTATTAGTCGCTTCTTCTCAGCATTTTGAAGTATACATTTGTCAAATTTTCCTACAATCTCCGGGCATGAGATCTCTCATGAATTCGAAGAATTCCACCTTTTTCCTTTCGGTCATTTCCGAAATTGAAGAACAACTGTAAACACTTTTTGGAAGATTGATTGGGATGGGGCCATTTTTCGCGTTTGAGGAAGGAGTTCCGTCTTTCGAAACTTTCGGAAACGGAAGTTGGATGGAATGAGGATTTTTTCCGAAACGTATTTTTTCTTGCGACGTATCTACTGTTCGGTATTGCTGTTAGGCAACATTTTATCCCATATATATTTATTTAAGCTAAAAACTCACGAAAAAAATTCCGAAAACGGAGGTAAATTTTCTCCTGTAATAGTAATTTTTCCTCGCCATGTGTTTCCCATCCTGTGTTGTTGTTAAACATCTTTTTTTTTACATTTTAGGTTGATAAGGGAGGGACAAATTTTCGAAACCAGAAGTGGAAAATCTGTAATATTTTATACATAGTTTTCATATTTATGAATATTCTGAGAGTTTCATCACTTATTTAAAATAGCAAAAGGTTTTTTGTTATGCATTCATGGTTTAAGTCTGATAGTTCTTTTAGTATGATAGATAACTTATTATTACTGAAAGATTAAAAGTAAGAAAGAAATGATATCATTGGAAAGAAAATTTAAGCAGTGGATGCTCTTCAGAATCAAGGAAAGACAAATCTGGCTGTAGAACTTGCTGAGAGAAATCAAGACTTGCTTGCAACAGGAAACTTCAGCTGATATTCTTGTGTGCCGAACATCCCAACAAGACTGAAACCTGTGTTTGAAGCAATGTCTTCGAAAGCCATTTCATGTCGTTTGGATTTAGGTAATTTTATATTCTGAATACAGTGCTGTGCTCTAGTTTAGTATTTATACAAAAAATGTACAGTGAACAATTCAATCTTGCTTATGCTTCATCATGTTTGCACCTTCTCACTTTTGTTTTTATTTTTTCCAGTAAAAAATATCAGTTTTTTTCTTTAACACCGGTCTCATATATGATTTTAGCAGCAGCAGATCTATTTACAATTAAATGCAAGTAAACAGATAACTTTATGAATCTAAATCAGAATCGTATTTCTTGTTCTCAATAGCCAATGGTATAGTTTGTCTGAATGTGCATACTGATATACACTATATGATCAAAAGTGTTCTGACACCACATTGTCTTTTGGCAAACAGCTTTATTATCGCAATTAATAGTTACTCGGTTGCCATAATGCATAACTGTTTATTTCTGCTTCTGATGTATTTGCAGTAAAATCTCAGCTTCTGTAGACCCGATTGCAAAATTATTTCCTGGAGCGATACTGCTCAAGTAGGAAAATCTTTTAAAAATATTCATCTGAAGTGATGCATAGTTTTTCCGCCAGGGGCACAGAAGTATTTCCATATTTTGGCGATTTGTAAGAGAGACCGATCTGAAAATGTATTTCTTTGTTGTCGAGCGTTTCTCATACATTTCAAATTTTTGTAACACACACGTTTGCCGCTAATGGGCGTAATCTCACGTTTCCGTTTACAGCAGGAATAGAAAACCCATAGGAAAATTTCTACCTTCGTCCGATACTACTAATTATCAAAATTCTTTGCGTGTGTTTTTTTCCCAAAATAAAGCAAAATTTCGCCGCAAAAAGGACGCCAGTGTTTAACACATTTTTCACAATACCTCTGCTTTTCTGCCGTTAGGTGGTGTCTGTATACTTCTCTTTGCTGTATCTTTGCTTTTAAAATCTCTATTAAAATTTTTGTTTACTGTATTCTATTCACTACTACAGAGATGTTGAGCATTTCCCGCTGAGCCGTAATGAGGAATGCCTTTTTCTCGAAATTTTTGCTTCCGGGAGACGTATTTGGTTCTTTTATCCTTAGTATAGCTTTTTCAATGAAAATATTTTCCCCAATTTTTAACTTTACCATTGCGCAAAATTCTTCCGCTAAAAGGCATAGAGTTATATGATGTCTCCTTCTAAACGCCTAATGGGCATGGATATCATGTTTGTTTTACGGCAGTGACCCTAAATTAGTGACAGGCGATTGATTATAGCCCACAGAGTAGCTCACGGTGTTCGTTCAACCCCCGAAGAATTAAAAAAATTATTGCTGGGGGAAGTAAGAGGATATTTATTTTTATTCACGTTTTATTATTGGCAAAAACGCGGTTGATTTTTTTCTAATCGCTTCCGTTGACTTTGAATTAATTTTATAAATTTAATTCGGATGAAAAAGGATTTAAGTGGCATGCGCATACCCGAAAATTCGGTATCATCTTTCTTATTTTACTATGCGCTAATGTATGCCACATGTGTAAATTACCATGAAATCTAATGTGTAAAATGAGGTTAGGTAAGTTGTGTCTAAGTATTGAAGACTAATTTTAGTTCAAGAATGAGTAAAGGAAAATTAGTAAAAAAATCATGCTATAATGAAAGATAGCAACTCATTTTGTTGACTGTGACTTTATTCAAATACTTCGCTATATACAATGTTCGCACACTCTCTTAAAAATTAGGCACTTTTCTAAGAACACAACCCGGCTACACAATCATAAATTCATAATAAAATGATCATATTACGCATTCTTACCAAACTACAGAGCAGGGTGTTATTGAGAGGAAACAACACAAATACGCACATACAAAAAATAGAAAAATAACTACAACACACGAAACGATTCATGATAAATTATCACCTATTTACAAATATTACTGTTTTCAATATAATCCGACCTATTTTCCAAATAATAGTGATTCTGTGCAAAAGATTTTTAATGTATGTATGTTCATTGAAATCCTGTACGGTGATTAACATCTTACACCTTTCGACATACATATGTACTTTCAATGAACACTGTTAGACAAAAACTCGATACATAAAAACATTTAAACACTATTAAAATAACATGCTGTTATTAGACGTTTTGAACATGGGAATAACTTTCTTACAGCCAGAAAAATTCAGTCGACGAGTTCATATAACATAACACTCAAAATTATTCTACCGATAACATCGATTATATACAATAAATGTTTTTACATATCTGTAACGTTTGCTAAAGGAAACTGTTGAAACTTCGAGAGATTAGTTGCTTTGGTAGTGTAATACAGCTCAGTATCAACTGCAGATGCAGCTTTAAATTAACACGACTGTGGTTTTAGTGTATTTCATTTATGAGATTCCTTGCTGAGTTATAGAATAATAATGCATATAACTAGGAAAATAACTGAATGGTGCCATGCTAAGCCCATTATTGTATTCGTATGTAACAAATGTGTTCTCACGGGCATAAGAATTCTGCTGACTACTTCTTTCTAACTGAATAGCATGTTCTACTAGTTCAACGCAAGATAATGCATCTTCAACACTGTCATGCCCATCTCGTGAGTCCTGGATTCTTTTATGCAACACCTTAGCAGCTAGCATTTTTAAAGACATTTTTATCAAAGGATTAGAGTCATGTGGAAACAGGACACTTGTATCCACTACACATCTGTGTACAATACCAAGTACATGTAGATCATTGTTGAGAGCATGCCCGATAAGGACTGTATTTTTATGTATATACTGTAGAAAAGTTTGCTGCACTTCTTCAAGAGTGACGGTGATACTTTCCAGATCTTCAGCGGTCACTCCACTGTAACGTGTATTAAAATCGATGATCGGGTTTTTGGGCCCGACAAAAGTGTTGAAAACAACTTCTTTACTCAAGGACACTACAGAAACTTTCACAACTTCCAGTCCCTTTGTAGTGTAACACATTTCAGTATCAAGACCATATGCAGTACTGCGATATGCGTATGGCAAAGCAGTCGTTTCAACAAAATAGGTACTACACACTTTGGTAGCACTTACGTGGTACTTTGCCAGTTTACAGCCTTCTCTGTTTAAAAGTCTGTTGCAACACGGATACATCTTATGTCTATTACCTATGTTAATAGGCTTTTCAGAATGATAAACACAGTCAACATCAGTCATAGAAGTTTGGTTATTGGCACAATATCGACTCTTACATCTACAACATTTCCTCGCAGCATCATCACTGGGTTGGCCGAATAACTCAGCCTCAAGGGGATATCCATTATCTCTTAGCTGTTCCTCTGTCAAAGTTAGCCTGATGATCTCTGATGTTTCAGAAACAGCCATCGCTGCAGTGAAGATTTTCCTTTAAACCTACAGAAGGGAGGATTAAACAAAGGTCAACAATTACATGTTAAAGACAGAGCACTAAATCTTCTGTAAAAATTTAAATACAATTTTAAGTGTCTATTTAGAAAAATAAAGGCACTATAATGTGATCTTAGTAAAGGAATGAAAATGAGCAAAAAAGTAAAAAAAAGTGTAAAAATTATGAGAGAAGCAGTCAATTAGAAGCTCTATTTCATACAATAAACTCATACAACCATTGGTGTAAAATAGTGCTTAACTCAAGTCCCAAATAAATCTAGAGAAACAAAAAATAGTCCTTTCAATTTAACTGAAATCATAATTTGATTCGTTTAGGTTAAATAAACATTCATCAGAGCTCAAAAATATGTACTTTCATTTCTCCCGAGTATGAAGAACTAGCTGACAACAGTATATATGTGGAATTAAAATCAGTTAAACACCTTTGCTCTTGTCAATACGTTCTTGGTTACTTTTCAGAACTTCAGATTATACAAGAACTTGCTGACAAGAGCAAAAATTGGGATTAAAACTAATCTTTCCGTAAACAAAGTTGATGTAAAATGCTTTTACAAGAAAGGAATATTTATCGATCGATGGGGAAGAAGAGATGGAGACCAACGTTACCTGGATTTTTTCTTGGACTGTAGATATGAAGCGACGGTCCCATTGATGAGGAAATTAATTCGCGCAAAAAAATGGCTTGATGGCTTTCGGAAGAAACAGTAAATTTTCTTAAGAGCGATGTGCCATTAAGTTTTTAAAGGAATGTCTTTAGTCAAAGAGTTCTTCCAGTGCTTACGTACGGAACAGAGACGTGGATCTTAACTAAAAAAGCATTAAAACAGCAGCATGTAGATTTTAACTATGACAACGTTCAAAGGTACTGGATTCTGCGGGAACGGCACAGAGAGAAAAGCGTTGTACCTAGTTGTTTCATCTGCCGGAAATTTGAAACAAAGCCTTTCGACAAAGATATGGCACCCTTTGCCAAGGACAGAATAAAAGCAGTTTCTCCTTTTGATATATGTAGAGTGGATTTCGTAGGACCAGAATTCACTAAAAATGAAAATTAGGAGGTTGGCGCCGCCTTATTTACCTGTGCAGTTACTCGTACCGTGCATCTGGAACTGGTATATGATTAAACAGGTTGTAACTTTCTGTTGGCATTTAGAAGATTTTTAGCGAGAAAATGTATTTGTAAGACATCGTATTTAAATAACGAGAAACATTTAAAACGGTAAAACGAGATTAAACCAAATTATGGGGCATGGTTACCGATACAGAACATTTAAGGTTTTGTGGAGATACCGGAATAAGATGGAATTATGTTTTTGAAAGAACCGTACGATGTGGTAGATTTTGGGAGAGGCTCGTTCTCTCGATCAAAACATACCCAAAACTGATACTGGGAAAAGCCTCTTTAACATATGCAGGATTAGAAACTACTCTGGTTGAAGTATAAGCGATTCTTAATTTTCTCCCTTTGACATTTGTATATAGCGAACCAGGGTAGCCAGAACCACTCTTACCAGGACATTGGTTAATTAGAAGGAGATTGACGACATTGGTTAATTAGAAGGAGATTGACGAAAAGGTATGTTCATGTACTGTAAGACTGCCACACGGAAAATTTATCAAAAGACCTTTACCCTCACCTTCCACGGACAGGAGATGGTTGTGTACATATTTGGTAGGAAACGTATGATGGTCTGACGAGTGGAGTAAAAAACGCGGGTCGTAAGACACATACATTTTCTTTCCAGTAATCCTGCGTCCAGCTTTCATGATCTTTCTACCAGGCGAGTATTTCTTGCCGATGAGCTGTTGTTAGGAGAGGATATCATCTGTGTTGTCTGTTGTTATATACCATACGTGCGTGGGTTCGACGCAAGGTCACGTCATATGATGTTTCTGGTTGATCTCTGTTGTATTGGGTAGTCAGATGTTGAGTAGTGCTCCGTCTATTAATGTCTACTAGTCTTCTGATTCGGAGCTCCCCTATCACATCAGCCTCTCTCTGTCCTATGCAGCTTTGCCTCCAGGTCGTTTTTTCACCCTTTCCACGCGAGCTCTGATGAAGAGCTGGCATGGAAAGGGTCAAACAACGACGGATTTATACAACCGGCAAAAGTTCTGAAAATAAAAATCTACTCTCCCTCTAGCGACTAAAGATAGTGTTACGAAAAATAATAAACACTGAAAAAGTTTCTCTTAAAAAAAGGATGATATTATAGATAAATAGATGTCAAATCGAACAGTTAGAAACTTAGATATAGAGTACAAAATGATATGAGTTTACAGCACCAGCGGAACGATTTTGAACATTGGAATGGTAGAGACTATCCGGAAACTGATCTATATAGCAAAACGTATGCAAAGGAAAAATATATTTTTTTAAAAATATGTCTTCTATAAGCTGCGACAGCAAAAAACGATTTTCATATTTAATCCCCCTAGCGAAAAAACTGCATTGTTTTGAGCGAAAAACTATAGCAAATGGTGTACAGTAAAGTATATTTCAAAATGATTTTTCGAAGCGGATATAGTTCTGAAAATAAAAGCATACTAACACTTCCTTGCCCCAGAACTGTGAACTACAAAACCCACGTGCAGAATACTTTGCTTGTACCTTGCACGTGTACAGGCGTGTAAATTTGGTTGGTTGGTGAATTTTTTGGCGCAAGGGCCATGTGTGGCCAAAGAGCGGCACTCCGGATTTACTCGACACCTTCAGTAAAGAAACGTTCAACACAATCTCATTTAAGAGCATGCAATACACTCTCAGGCGGCGCAATATAATAAATTATATGATTTTATATCATATCTGAGAGTTGTCAATAGTATTTACATTAAGTCCTCAACTCTACTTCGAAATCTCTTGTACCATACTGCAAAATTTTTGTTAATCTAAATTGTTGTATTTGACATCTAAAGTTTCTTTTCAAGTTCTATTGTTTAAATCGTAGGTTTAAATTGTGTCATCGTTACGACAAAAGGTATGTACGAATCTCTTCATATTAATCTGCTGCATAATTTGCAGATGTACTTAGGAATCACTTCAGCGTTGCAAACGATTTGTGAAAACATCAACATCTAGTGCTTCATCAGTCTATGTTAACAATCAGTTGTTTTTGTCTTGTTTTGGAAAGCATTAAGACATGAAAGATAAAAAATAAATCCAGCGCAAGAACAAATAACAGCACGCAGTTCGGAAAAAAATAACAGTTTTAACCATACTTAGCTATTAAAAAATGAACAGGTATCATTTTTTTTTATTTTCCCCATATTTAATACCAGATGAAAAATTCCTAACATGTCACTAAAAAAAATTCAGCATTTCAAATATTTTATTAGAGCTAACGCGTCCCCCTTCAATGATTCTTTAACACAATCAAAACGTTTTCCGACCCTATCCAAAATGAAATTTCAGGATAAACCTGTGGCCACTGCTACACTAATATCAGATACCTTTTATACGTCATTATATCCGCGTAAGACGTGTCTAAATGCTGTTCTGTACACTGTATGGTAAGGCAAAAAAAAACAACAACTCTGAAGCGGAAACCGCAGTTACACATTTCTTTCTTTCTTTTGATTGCACACAATAATATTTTTCATGGTAAGAAGAAATTGACATTTCAAGACAGATGCATCAGTGCCCACTCCTGTACTTCTATGGGCACCCGTAAACAGATGGCTGGATGATGGATATAACTACTACGTTTAACTAAAATGGAGTAAAGCAATTGCGACTTTACGAAATTTAATTCAGGTACGAGCTTTGATTAACAGACTTCCTTTTAGAAAGTTACTCCCAGTTGGCGATTAACATCTTCATCCAGGATATGGCTCCAAATATTTAAGGTCGTTATCTTTCGAATCGGTAAAACAAACTTTTCTGGAAATATACTGGTATTTTACACATGTAAGATCAAGTTGAATTTTGTGTCTTATTTCCCAGGGAGTTCCTATGCAATATATTAGAACAACGTTTTGTTAACATGATACAGTATTGTAGTATAGTATTATACTTGGTAATATATTATATTTAATAATTTTCGCAATGTCCTGATAACTGACTGACATCTTCATTTCTGTACATTACAAAACAATAAGAATAGACCTCATTTTTAAGTTCTAGACATGCAGTATATGTCGCATATAGTCATTATCCAAATCCAAGAAATTGTGCACACAAAACTTTACTTAATCTGATGTTTTACCCTACTTCAGTAGATATGAGATAGACGAAGTAAAAAATATTTCTTAAAATAAAATTTTAAAATATATATAGAATGTGATATGTGGATAAGTTTATCACAGGGAGGCCACTTAATATCTGATTGTAGTGACACATCTTATTGTGGATTTAAGTTAGTTTTTTTTTAATTTGGATATGGTCTTGGTAAATTTCACTTACTTTCTTTAAATTTTGTCTAGTTTAGCGTTTCCTAACTTCTCTGATATTATTTTTTTCGCACAACTGTCTAATATTTTGAAACCTCAACCTGCAGCTTATATGATGTGTCACTTTCTACATAGTCCTATGCAATAAATAAATCAACTATTTGTTTCTCAACTATGAGCAGCTTTTCTATGTCTAATGCCACTAACACGTAAAAGCACTAATAGAAAGTCACGTATAATGTCTGACAAAGACACTCGGGAGCCCATGGGCAGAAAAACTACGAAGTCACCACCGAAACGAAACTCTAAACCAATGCATTAGGATGAAGGCGATACCTTATACAAACAACACAACATGTAAATGAATAAGTGCACATATTTTTCTATTTAACATTCGCACAAATGAAAAAGGAGTATCACATTCCCCCTGTAAAATCAATTTGATTCTGTAACCTGGGATCAATAAAGGTTTTGAACTTTAATAACCATTTTGGTGAAGGTGTGCTTATTTTTGAGAATGTTTTCTAGTTTTATAAAATTTATTTACTTTTCAGGTTTAGAGCAACCTTGGCAAAAAGAACACGTTTCCATGTGAGGGATTATTGTGTTTAAAATGATCCTTCAGAAGTACAGAAAGTTTGAAAGTGGCACGGATTTATAATTAGATTAATCAGTATTTTTCAAATGCAGATGCCACTGCCAGATTCAAGGGTCATCAAAATGATTGTCGGGAATATACAGAAGAAATCCCGTTACATGGCTAAATAAGTAAAAACAGAAAGAAAAGAAAAACAGATGCTCTAATTTGCCTTGACACCGAAGAAGACAGTCTGAACCCCTCCTTCCTAACAGAATTACATGAGTAAACACGATAATATCCAAGATTCTTCTTACGCTAATAAAAATATTTTTGTAAAAATACTTCCCAAATATATCACGTGCTGTCTGGTAGTTCAAAAGTTGTAGAATTTGATTAATAATCTACGAATTTGTAGTAACCTTGAATAATTGATAAAATTGTGAAAATTTAAATTTCTTCATTATTGAAGGCATTACAAATTGACTGAGAAAAGGAAACAACAAACCGCACTTAAAATAATGCCATTACATTAATAATAATAATGAAGAGAAATACAATTATGATTTGGGCATTTTAAGATAAATTTTCAATTCGAGGCCCTGCTCCCATATTAGAAACGCTGAAATTTTTGCATCACGTGAATTTTCACTATTGCCGATTGCAACTCTTTCGGATTAATAAACAGTTCAAACTTCAAAACTAAATTAGTATTCTTAAAAAATTTCTAGTTTCACGACAAAATAGTAAGAACAAGGCACTTACAAAACATGAAAAAGAAAAATCATAAATGTGAGAAAAACTCCTGTCACTGCGTCTGTATCTAATAAGTGCTAACGGATTACACATTATCTTACTTATGTGGAGCGCATTTGCACTATATTAAAGCAGGTCATTTTGTAGCGCATTCTGTTCCTGTTGTTTATTACAAAGATTTTTGCCGAGGGCATTTCTGCCGTTTTTAATAAGGAAACCACACTGCAAATATAAATATAACGGTTAATTAACAGATATACGATTACAAAATTTTACTTACTTTGTGATGTATATCTTCTGACGCAAACCAGGCTGAAACACTCCACGTTCGCGGCAATGTTGAGAATAGCGAAAGACCGAAACACTACTTAAAACTTCAGAACTAAAGTAACAGTTACCTCGGCAACAAGTAAGAACTGAGTGAGTGAAGTCCAAACGTGATAATTGGGTATTAAAAATCTACCCTTGATATCCTTACTCTCATTTAATGAATAAAGCTACAATGGCCAATAGCAACAATTGAGGTTGGTATCCTTACTCTGATTGGATGAATAAAGCTACAATGGCCAATAACAACAATCGCGGTTGATATTGTGATTGTATTACATTGTGCAAACCCCTACCCAACCTTTATCACGGATTAGGTGTGGGAGATTCTTAGAACATTTCCGGTTTAAGACTTGACCTTGAACTTCTTACAATGCAGAATCAAACAAGGCTCATATACGGGGATCAGGTACTTTAATCTCCTTTATGTCCAGTAGGGTGGAGCGAAAAACACTTTTTTTTTTAAATTTGAAACGTCATCATGTGCAGTAGTTGCGATTTTATTACTGAAATGACCCCCCGAAATATGGATGACATTATTTGATATCTTAGGCGGCCCAAGAACATCGAAGTTTGAAAATTATAGGGAAACATGGTTTAAAAAACATCGGCTTTCTCCATTTTGTAAATATAAAAAAAAACTGTGTCACCATGTTATTTAAAATCACCTTTGAGTGCATAAACACATTTAAAAGTTCAGCAGACATGAGTTAATTTCTTAGGCTTAACCAGATCCCTTTCAGTATGTAATGTTTACCAAAAATGTCATGATAAGTTGAGTAAGCATTAAGTTCGACAGCAGCCTTATTGTTACCAATTTGGGCTTAACATTAACACCCCCTCTTCTCATACTTTCTGGAAACCTCTTTTTGATTTTCAGAAACATAGCTTGCTGTTTTGCTCTCTGCTTTGTTTTTGTTACCTTTTTCATCTCAGCCCACCACCTCTCTCACAGCGGAGCTCTGTTTGCGAACTCGCTGAGTCATCTCATCACAGTCGCACAGGTCCGTTTGGGATACAGTGTTGGCGGGTTTGCGTCATAATGATGCAACAGTTTCTTTCACTCCTAGGGATGTTGATTGGATCGTACCGGCATTTTCGTTTTGTCGTCCAACTACTTAACATGGCTGAAACAAGAAATAAAGCTAATTGCCCTATCCTCGGGAGTTATAAGGAGATGCATGAAAATGTCTTGCCTACGTACGAAGATGTAATGCGCCATTACTACCTTGTGAGGAATACTCTTAGGCAGGAAGGTGCAAATTATGAGCTTGCTGCAGCTGAAATACCAAGTATTATCGCTGACAAAGTGCTACATATATGGAAGAAAGCATCTCTTCCGAATTCGCTCAGCAAATCTGTTGCAAATCGTATTACTGCAAACAACACTGAAATCCGAAAGCTGAAAAAACACGCTGCAAGAATGGATGAAACCTACCGAAATAAGATTGAACAACTTCGTGCAGATTCGCAACGTATCTTAGACATATGCTCATGCAAGTGCAAATGTTTTAGAACCTGCAAATGCAGCTCTGCAGAAAAGGTACCCGTGAACGAGTGAGACTTTCTGATAGACCAGAGAACAAACAGAAGAATGTTAGCAGGTGGGCTTGACGCAAAAACCACCAGCCTACTGAAGAAAAGATCAGCTCGAAAGTGTGATAGGGAAGAGCATGTCCGTAGGAAATTACAAAAAACTGCATCACTGCAATCGGCCCTGCGAGTCGAGGATGATCCTTCAGAACCGGATACAAATACTAGTTTTGCAGGAAGACTAGACGAACCGGGTCCTAGTCATTTCTTGGCCTCGGAGAAAGATTACGATTTCACTCCAAGTCGATTTTCGAAACTTAGGCGTCAGATGACACTGTTTGCATTTTTAAGAAAGTGCGATAGGCAAGGCATCAGCGACCAAGCGGCAGCTGATCTTGCTTCGGCGTTGCTTCATGATGTAAGTGAAGCGGTTCATTCGAAAGAATGTAATGTATCTGTTATTGACCGGCATAAAGTACGACGAGAAAGGAAAAAGACCCGTCAAACAATTCAAGATGATGTAAACTTGACTGGTCGCAAGATTGTAGCTTTGTTTTTGGACGGAAGAAGGGATGAAACCCTCACGAATACACAGACAAGTGGCACAAGCGTAAAGAATGGAAGTGGCACGAGCGTAAAGAATGGAAGGAGCATATTACGCTTGTTGAAGAACCGGGTTCAGTCTAGTTGGGACATTTTACACCGAAGAGCAAGAGTGCAAGGGACATTTCCGACGGTATCTTCAGCTTATTGAACCAGAAGGCATTTGACTTGTCGGAGTTAGTCTTTATTGGAAGTGACTAATACCGGCACAAATGCAGATGTAATTAGGCGCCTACAAGAACCGATGTCATGTTCGTGTGCCATTGTAGACCGCTCGTCATGGGCATTACTCCTCGGTTTGAACCAAGAATATCAGAACTGGAAGTCCTGAGTGTAACGCGCGTCGTGGGGTCAGATTCTTTCCGTTTTCAGCTGTAGCGAGTCAACGTGATGATGCGGGTGTGGTTTGGGAAAAATGTGTGCATGGATCTGTCGTGCCAGATCGGCACATTTGAAGAATTTCGTAGCTCTATGGTACCTTCACATGGGACACGTTAGGTACCACATTGTGTCTGGAAAGGTCCTTAGCCTCTGAGAAGCACTAGCATATGCTGGCTGATCACCTACATGATTCTATGTCCTTCTCGGATCCTAAGTCCGATGGTCGGTTTTAAAATGACAATGAGCCGCCAGTAGTAGGGGGACTTGGGCGGCAGAAGTGACGTCGCAGGTGGGCGTGGTGAACTTCCGGAAGTGACGTCACGGATGAGCTTCCCGTGAAGGTTCACAGGGAAACTTTTCTTCCGGTGGCAACTATGGGCGTGGTCGTTGGTGTCCGCCATTTTTTACTGCGTGACGTCACCTTCACGTCGATGTTGACGAAGCCATTTTTAATTCTGGGAAATTTCTCCGCCATTTTCATTTTTTTGGAATTTCCCAATCTGTTTTTTCGGGTGATGGTGGTAAAGTTAATTGTAAGTGGACTTGGGAATTCCTTTTTTTTTTTTTCAGCCATGGATTTATTATCGAAAAAAGTGACCACGAGGTTTGGAACCAGTTGGATTCGAACTCGGGCCGTTTACGTGGAAGTCAAATTCTCTACCAATTCGGCCACCAAATCGTTGGTAGAGTTGGTCGAAAGGATTAAGACATGTGCTTGCGTATGGGGGAAGACTGCCTGAGGGGATTTGCAGTTGGCCGTCTTATGATGAATACAGGAAGGAGGGCGTATTAGGAGTTGACGTCGTCTGAGATTCTGTTAGACACATTAAGCTCCAAGTCTGATTTTTTTTTTCAATAACTTGATCATTTTGCAACGAATGTATTCCTTATTTTTCCCCATAATTTCCCATTTTATATACATAATTTTTCAACGTAACGATTTTTTTATTTTCTCTGAGGAGATTTCACGCTTTTTAAACTGACGTACCAACATAAAGACGTTTCCCAAAGTTTTATGCTGCAGACATAATCTTAAAACACGATTGTTTATTAATGTACTTAGGTGTTCATGGCATTTTCGGTTACATTTGTTAACATTGTACCTTTTTCCGCCATAAAAGCCGCAATGTTTTATACATAATTAAAATATTTTTTTTATGTTTTCGTATTTTCTTTTATGATTAATCAGTGAAATGTACCTTTTAATACATTATCTTAATCTAATTTTTTTTATAAATGCTTGCATACTCGTTAAACTTCTCGATGTACCATCATAATTATATTTTCTTACCTTTCAATCTAACACTACTTTTTATCGAGGCTTTATTTTTTCTGATTTAAACAAGCAAACGTTTCTTCATTATTATTTCTTTTTCCTACGCAAAGAACTTTTCTTACTTGCTTTTAATGTATGACTTAATCTGGTTTTCTATATAGCTGTTTCATGTTTGCGCAAGAAATATACAGATCGATAGCAGATATACATAAAATTTGTTCGTAACAGTATCTTTTTTTCAGATTTAAACCAACATACGTTTCTTAAAGACTTGATATCTGTTACACAAGATGTGACAAAACTTCAGATTTTTAATTTTTTCCCTCTGAAACTGTTTTTTTTTCTTACTTGCTTTCAATGTATGGTTTAATCTATTTTTCTATCTTACTTTTCTATATGTGTACAAGAAGTATACGGATCTTTAGAAGTTAAAATTCGATTGACACAATATTTTCTCCTTTCTTACTGTATTTTTACATTTCTTTCTAACAGACGTTTTTTCTTCTTAATTCCCGCTATCTAACTTAATCTATGTTTTGAATATCATTCTATGTCCGCGCATTCGTCCATTATTTTATTTCAAACTTTTCTAACTGCCTCATACTTATATTCTGACTTTTTTTTTTTCATTTCAACCAACGTTTCTTAACGACTTGAATTTCCGGATGTGACAAAACTTCAGATTTATTTTTTCTCCTCTTAAACTATTTTTCTCTTACTTGACTTAATTTTATTTTTTACATCGCTGTTTCGTGTATGTATGAGAAATATGCAGATCTATAGCAGTTAAACATTCGATTGAAACAGTATTTTCTTTATTTTCACTTTATTTTTACATTTCTTTCTGACAAACATTTTTTTAAAAATATTTTCCGCATATTTTACTTAATTTTGTGTTTTTGAATATCATATAATGTTCACGTATTCGTCCATTGTCTTTTTTTTCTAACTTTACACTTCATTCTTACGGTATTTTATCATTTAATTTCAACCAATGTTTCTTAACGACTTGATATCTGTTGTACAAGATGTGACGAAACTTCAGATTTTAAATTTTTTCCTTCTGAAACTGTTTTTTTTTCTTACTTGCTTTTAATGTATGGTTTAATCTATTTTTCTACCTCGCTTTTATATGTGTGTACAAGAAATACACGGATCTATAGTAGTCAAAATTCAAGTGATTTCTTCATTCTTACTGTATTTTTCCATTTCTTTCATTTACGGAAGTTAAAATTCGATTGAAACAATATTTTCTCCATTTTTACTGTATTTTTACATTTCTTTCTAACATACGTTTTTTCTTCTCAATTACCGCTGTCTAACTTAATCTATGTTTTGAATATCATTCTATGTTCGCGCATTCGTCCATTATTTTATTTCAAACTTTGCAAACTGCCTCATATTTATATTGTGACTTTATTTTTTTCATTACAACCAACGTTTTCTTAACGACTTGAATTTCCGGATGTGACAAAACTTCAGATTTATTTTTTCTCCTGTTAAACTATTTTTTTCTTACTTGCTTTAAATGTGACTTAATTTATTTTTTTACATCGCTGTTTCGTGTATGTACAAGAAATATATAGATCTATAGCAGTTAAAAATCCGATTGAAAACATATTTTCTTTATTTTTACATTTCTTTCTGACAAACATTTTTTTTTTGCATTTTCCCCTATTTAACTTAATTTTGTGTGTTTGAATATCATTCTATGTTCACGATTCAGACTTTATTTTTACATTTCTTTCTGACAAACATTTTTTTTTTGCATTTTCCCCTATTTAACTTAATTTTGTGTGTTTGAATATCATTCTATGTTCACGATTCAGACTTTATTTTTTCATTTCATTTCAACCAACGTTTCTTAACGACTTGATATCACAAGATGTAGCAAAACTTCAGATATTTTTTTGTTTCTTCATGTAACGTAATATTTTTTCAAAACTCACTTTTAAGTATTCGTAAAAGCTTACATTTATGAGAAATATACAGATCTGTAGTGGTAAAAATTGAACTGCAACAGTATTTTCTTTATACCAACTTTACTTTTCTATTTCTTTTCAACAGGCGTTTCTTCATTAATATTTCTTTTTCATATGTAAGCAACTTTTCTTTCTTTCTTTCTTTTAATGTATAACTTAATAAATTTTTCTATCTTAGCTTTTCGTGGGTATACGAGAAATATACAGATCTATGACAGTTAAAATTCGATTGTATTAGTATTTTCTGTACTATGACTTTATTTTTTCATTTCATTTGAGTAAAACGTTTCTTAACAACTTGATATCACAAGATGTACCAAACACTTCAGAATTTTTGTTTCCCTCAATTTCCAACTCACTTTTAAGTAGTCCTAAAAGACCTGCATGTATGTGAAATATTCATATTTTTTCATTCAATATAATTTGCTATAATTTTCTTCAACTGACCCAACAGGAAAAGCATTCATTGTCAAGACATTCATTCTAAAGCATTCTTTCTTACGATAAAATTTATATTCTTTGCAATATATTTTCAGTATATTTTTTCTAAATCAACAGAAAAAACATTCATTCTGGAGACATAGCGACCAAGTCCGTACTTCCACTAAACATCATATTCTTAGCAAACATTTTTTCCCCTACATAGCAATTTCTTAACTCACCAGAAAAGCAGCTATTCTCAACATGTAGCTAAAATATCGAATTTCTCCAAACAAATGTAATATTTTTTTAAGAAAGACTTAGTTCTTTTTTCTGTATAACGACTTAATCTATTTTTCGAAAAACTGTTCTACGTTTACGTATTTTGTTTAACTTTGCTTTACACTGTACTTCGATTTTTTTTCTTCGTAGTACTTTTTTCCTGTTTCATTCCAACAAACTTGTTTCTTTTCGACTCGATCACTCTCACATTTCCATACAAACTTTCCTAATATCAGAAATGTAACAAAAACTTCAGCTATATTTTTTAACTTTAGAATAAGTCTCACCGACATTTATTATCATGACATAAACTAAAATTTCATACTTTCCCCAAAAATATTTTTCTTAATGAGTTGTTTTTACACTTTTTTCATGTATATCCAAATATTTATTGCTCATTCACCTCGTCAAAGTCAGTATGAACACACCTAACCGCATTCTTTGTTTTCCCAATTTATTTCGCTTTACATCGAAATGCGTCAAAACTTTGCGTTTACTTCATTCACGCAATGATCACTTTTAACTTACCAGCCATTACATGTGAAACATCTGTGTTTGAGGTATTCCCCTTCATACGTTAACTTTCGTTTCCCCTTACATTCATTTCTAAATAAGTTATCTCCATCGCATCTGTTTTTCTGATACAAGATCACACACCATTTACTTAATTACTTCAAGAACATATTAATCTTGAACATAAAGAACAGCCAATCGCATTCTAAGTATGTTTTCTCTTGATTCTTATAAAGGAATAAAGAGCAAGAAGTCTCACACACTGAAACGAACATCGCCAATTTGTTGCTTTCATTGAGAGGGCGATTTTGTTTTTTAATTTTAGTTTTTTTATATAGTCACAAAAATCCCATGGAATAACATGAGAAAATCATTTACCTTAAAGGAACGTTTTTTCAGGCATGCTAGAAATCTTAAAAGAGCAAAATATTTCACTTGAAAAGTTAAGGGGTACGTTTTTTAAATGTTCATAATTGAGGAGGATTGTGTTTTTTACAACTTCATTTTATATAAGGTTAGTTTCGAGAAAGTTAAATTTCGTCGAGTGTTAATCGAACAGAAGAAATATACATCAAGGAAAGAAAACCGAAATTATACATATGCAAAGAATTTGCTACGGCTGAAGGTCCCCCGAGCGAGTTATTCAGCCAATGCTCGTATTACCCATTCAAAGACGGAGGTATCAGGATGATCAAATCCCTCGTTGTTGCCTTCTTGTAGCAAAAGAGGTGGTGAACTTCACCAAACACGGTTCCATAATATTGGAGAAACTAATTAAGGTTTACGGAGCAATTAAGCCCACGGCAGTGACCTTCTTCGTTCACATACACTCACATTCAAACAGAAAAAAATATAAATGAATGACAAAAAATAATGAAATAAAAGTAGTCCTGAAGAGGACTGATGTTTAGTCCTAAAAAGGCCTTTTTTTATTCCTCAAAATAACTTTTTTCTCTCATCTTGACTCTAAATTGCTCCAACGTATTCCACATTCTTGAGCTTCTACAAGAATTTTCTTCACATTAATGTTCTCGAAGAAAAAGTGAGTAATGGTGGGACTTATCAGCGATTGAAGGCGCTCACCAAAGTATTTCCCCAAAGTTTTGGGTTCAACAAGAGCAAATGCTTCGTCAAAGCATAGAGTCAATTTGTCTTCTTCTGTTTCGTTAAAGCACCTATGCCCCAGCTGATTGTTCGGCATGAGATTAGGATGCAAATGACATTCTCTGCGGTAATACACTTTTGCAATGTTTTTTCCAACCGCATCGACCAGAGCAAGTTTAAGAGCATTGGTGTTTTGATCAGATATCGTATGTTCGAGTCCGAATTTACTGCATACCAATCTCGCTGCGTCACGGAAAACTGTTCCAAACTATAATTGTAGAATACCGTCCCACAGCTTTTCAGAAGCTTCACGAAGCGTGTTGAATTGTTCCCAGGTTAGGGACACCGAAGCACAATTCAATTGCAAGGCATCATTGGAGCACGTGAACAGTTGTTGAAAGGTGTACACAGGCCCATCAGATGAAGGTGAACAGTTCATCAACAGTTCTTTATTGATCACTTTGATTTTGTTGAGAGCGTCATAACAATGTGAGCGGTCCATGAACTTCTTGAATGTTCTAGCAGACATTGTCATGCCATATTTGGTAGGAAACAGTTTTTCTCCTTTGGTAATGTAGCTGCGAATGTGCACTCTCACAGTTCCTGAAAAATCAGTCACTTTAGCAACTTTGTTTCCCCCGAGGGACACATGATGAAGAGGCATGCTTTCTAATGAAATACCGTGAGGAGGAGATTCGGCAAACGGATCAGGACATCCAGAGTTTAAAAGCTTCCATCGTGCTTCCATTAAGCGCGGATAATCACTCACTTTTTTCTTGGCATCAGAAACATCTGAAGACGAAGAAGTTCGCTTCATGTTTAACGCAGATCGACGAGGAGGTAGGTAACACAACGTGCACAGAATTCGAAGGCAGAGAACAGAATGAGGGAGCTGGTCTGCCCTCGGCCAAAACTGATAACAAATTGTTGTTGACGCATGCGCGTTGTTCACTGTGTGATGACGTGATTGTATAGCCACGTGATAAAGGAGCCTCTGTTATCATCTTTCTAAAGGTCAGATTTAATCGAGCATCAGGTGCATTTTCGCAACGTGGAAGGTCGTGAAACCATGACTCATTCGTCTTGTTCACGCATGTGTGTTGTTCGCTTTTTGATGACGTGATTGCATAGTCACGTGATAAAGGTGACCCTGTTATCATCTTTCTAAATGTCAGATTTAGACGAATATTGGGAGCATTGTTGCAACGTGGCAGTCCATGATACCATGACACATTCGTGGGGGGTAGCATTTGTAAAAGGGATCCACATTCCAAAGCTATGACGACAGGCTGAAAATCATCTGTTTTAAAAACAAAGTCCCTTGTTTGGCCTAGAGAAACTGTGGCAATGCATGAATTTTTTACAATTTCACATTCGTCATCTCTGTGAAAACCAATACAGGGATTTCCATTTTCATACTTATTAATCAAAACAAATTTGAATATTTCTCCACATACATTCTAAACAGCATCCTTGATTTCACGAAGTACTGGTATCCAAGGTTTAGCCAGCACACTCAATCCACTGAATGAGTAATGGAGATGATTATCACCGCAGGCCACATGTTGTCTAGGAATTTTATATGTTTTTCCATAAATCTTAATTTTCCTGAGATCACACCGATATATTTTACTTCATTTTCGAGGTGGTTAAGATAATCTGTAGCTTCAGAATCAGAAAATAATTTCTCATAGGAAAAATGGAGGCCATCCTTATGATACATCTTAGAAGAATACATTTCTTCAGACAAAAGAAAATGTAGCAGTAATTGAAAAAAGCAGTATCTTCACACCGAGCAACAAAGCGAGAATGAAAGAGACAGACTTGAGATAAGACGTACGATTAACGAGTGCGTGAGTCATCGGTGATGCAAGCACGAGCACGTTACGGACAGGTGTAAATGATCAAGAATTTAGCACGTTCGTTTAAAACCAGTGTCAAATAATCAGGCAAAAAGTACAATTTCCGAAGGCGTTGAAAATAAAATTGACTACATGTGAGAAAACAAAACGGTGGTGATCGTGAATCATCGACCCCCCCCCCCAAAAAAAAAAGAAAATGGCGGTGACAGCTAGTAGGATGGCAACATCCAACATGGCGGCTCACCCACACACGTGGCGTACAAATCACATCTCAAAGAAGTAGATATTAAACTTCCTTCTTCTTATATTGCCACCATTCACAAAAATTTGTAAAATGAGTGTTACTACCTCCATTGTTCCACCCTCAGATTTCATTTTTCCTATGCGAACAGAAACGAACGTGAACCATTGTCATAGAAGATGACTCGTCCGCATTTCCCCCCTCGACTCACACAAGACCAATGTCGTCGTCTAACCCCAGCAGTATGAGGTCATGTACATTAAATTTGGTGAACTACTGCCGGGGTTAGGCGACGACATTGGTCTTGTGTGAGCCGAGGGGAAAATGCGGACGAGTCATCTTCTATGACAATGGTTCACGTTCGTTTCTGTTCGCATATTTCCCGGTTTGGTTGTAGAATTCCGTTTACCACATTCCTTGATAAAGCTGTATTATTGCTGTTGGTTCGGATATCGAATTGTGTTCCTGGACACGGATACCCAAACTTCTTCGTGTCGAGCCTACGTAGTTGTTAACATGTTTTCCTGTTGAGGGGTCCAGCAGTGAAATGTTATACACACCCCATTTGCTCATAATATCTGTTGTTGCTCGATCTTTTTTAACTGATGATAGGAGGTTCTTCGAGCGGGTGCCGAATTGTATGTTATATTTTGAACAGATACGAGATAGTTTGTTAGTGATATGAGGGTGCTGGTCCAATGCTTTCAGGAATCGTTTATTAGCCCTTGTATCTGGTTTCAGATTAATAGTTCGTTCACTTGATATTCTAATGTATGATTTATTAACTATCGTCCTGTTTATCCGCTAATTTGAAAATGAACTGTATTTCAGACTGGAAATGACTATCATTTTAAGAATGCGTGAAGGCTCTTCTGAAAAGAAAAGTGATAGCAAAAAGTTTTGTGGAGTTGGATGTTAGGAGTTAAACGGGATAAGGCTGTTACAATCGGTAGGCTTTCATTAGACACTAAAGTACAGTGAGTAATTATCTGAATCACGAAATAAACGAAAATCCAAAAATGGCAAAGAGAAATTAGATTCAAGTTCTATC
Organism: Macrothele yani; assembly: GCA_039090855.1. Classification (NCBI taxonomy): domain Eukaryota; kingdom Metazoa; phylum Arthropoda; class Arachnida; order Araneae; family Macrothelidae; genus Macrothele; species Macrothele yani. The sequence continues at coordinate 31,618,417 of CM076999.1, read as the reverse complement.
GTGAGCCCGATAGTAGGAAATACTGACGAAAGTGCGTTGGCAAATTGCTTTAAGTCATCCTTTGAGTGAGGCCAGAACACAAGGATGTCGTCGACGTACCTAAGGTATAAACTGGGAACTAAAGGGAATTCATTGAGAACTATGTTATCAAATTATTGTAGCAGAATTTCTGCTAAAACAGCGGAAAGTGAGGATCCAATTGGGGAGCCCTCGGTTTGTAATTAGATTTTGTCAAGAAATTTTAAATACGAACGCCGTTTAACTAAACGAAGTGCGTTCATAATAGCAGAGATTTCAGTGGTGGGAACATTAATTTCAGTAAGTTTGGCCTCTATGATATGGTGAGTGGCGTCCACAGGTACATTAGAGTACAGTGAAACCACATCTAGAGAGGCTAATATGAAAGGGCCAGCATGTGGTTGAATCTTTCTGATCCTTACTATTGCCCCAGTGGAGCTTTTAATAGAATACGAGGAGCTATCTACTAACTTAGCCAAATATAGGGCAAGAGCTTTTTCAAGCGGTCGGGTGGGGCCCGCGACCAAAGGTCCAATAGGTAGCCCCTTTTTATGTAGTTTGAGACGCCCAAAAATATCGGACACACGACAAGCAGGTGGGGGAATAAAGGCTTTACAAAAACCTTCAAGGAAGTTGTAAGAATTCTTCAATTGGGTTAACGCTGCACATGTAGCTTTTTTTGGTTCACGCTCAACTACTTTGTGCGGAATAGAAGATATGGCTTCAAGCATTTTATCCCTATAGCATGAGCTATCCAATATGACCGTCTCATGCGTCTTGTCCGCGGCCAAAATTGAAATTTCATTATTATTTCTATGCTCGGCTAGCTGCTGTTTTTCTTTATTATACATTAATGATAGTTTAGGTTCTTACTGTGGTTTGACTCTTTGTTATAATCGAACAATATGTATGCGTGCAACATCATGTTCGGCTTCAGGTAAGTTTTTGATAATATGCTCTACTTGTGGGACTGTTTTAAAGACGTTAACTTTGTGCCTCGGATATGCGGATTTGGTTCCTCTCTCCAAAGCTCGACGCTCTACTTCATTTAATTCGTAATTACTGAGATTAACAACATTAGATTTTAAGTCCTCATTTTCGCGATGTCTATGGCTGCGAACTTGTCTATTACTGACTTCATGGCCAACTAGAAGACGAAGTTTATGTATATGGGTGGTATCCGATGATTTGACATAGTTTTCAATCAAAGTCGAAGTAATAGTGAGTGCACGGTCCAAAATAATTGGATACTCACAACCCGACAGTTCTTCGTACGAATGTGTAGCACTTTGTACTCAGGAAATCAATAAAAGATCTCTTACTTCTAAGGACGCTTATTAGTCGCTTCTTCTCAGCATTTTGAAGTATACATTTGTCAAATTTTCCTACAATCTCCGGGCATGAGATCTCTCATGAATTCGAAGAATTCCACCTTTTACCCTTTTCCTTTCGGTCATTTCCGAAATAGAAGAACAACTGTAAACACTTTCTGGGAAATTGATTGGGATGGGGCCATTTTTCGCGTTTGATGAGGGAATTCCGTCTTTCGAAACTTTCGGAAACGGAAGTTAGATGGAATGAGGATTTTTCCCAAAACGTATTTTTTCTTGCGATGTATCTACTGTTCGGTATTGCTGTTAAGCAACATTTTATTACATAAATATTTATTTGAGCTGAAAACTCACGAGAAAATTTCCGAAAACGGAGGGAAATTTTCTCCTGTAATAGTAATTTTTCCTTGCCATGTGTTTCCCATCCTGTGTTGTTGTTAAACATCTTTTTTTTTTTTTTACATTTTAGGTTGATAAGGGAGGGACAAAATTCCGAAACCAGAAGTGGAAAATCTGTAATATTTTATACATAGTGTTCATATTTATGAATATTCTGAGAGTTTCATCATTTATTTAAAATAGCAAAATTTTTTTTGGTATGCATTCATGGTTTAAGGCTGATAGTTCTTTTAGTATGATAGATAACTTATTATTACTGAAAGATTAAATGTAAGAAAGAAATGATATCATTAGAAAGAAAATTTAAGCAGTGGATGCTCTTCTGAGTCAAGGAAAGAAAAATCTGGCTGTGGAACTTGCTGAGAAAAATCAAGGCTTGCTTGCAACAGGAAACTTCAGCTGATATTCTTGTGTGCCCAACAACCAACCCCACAAGAATAAAAACTGTGTTTAAAGCAATGTCTTCGAAAGCCATTTCATGTCGTTTGGATTTAAGTAATTTCATATTGTGAATACAGTGCTGTGCTCCAGTTTAGTATTTATGCAAAAAAAGTACAGTGAACAATTCCATCTTGCTCTGGCTACATCATATTTGCACCTTCTCACTTTTTTTAAAAAAATTCCAGTAAAAAGTTTCAGTTTTTTTTTCTTTAACACCGGTCTCATATATGATTTTAGCAGCAGCAGATCTATTTACAATTAAATGCAAGTAAACAGAGAACGTTATGAATCGCTTAATGTAAATCAGAATAGTGCAGTTCAGTATTTTTTTGTTCTCAATAGCCAATGGTATAGTTTGTCTGAATGTGCATACTGATATACACTATATGATCAAAAGTGTTCTGACACCACATTGTTTTTTGGCAAACAGCTTTATTATCGCAATTAATAGTTACTCGGTTGCCATAATGCATAACTGTTTATTTCTGCTTCTGATGTATTTGCAGTACAATCTCAGCTTCTGTAGACCCGATTGCAAAATTATTTCCTGGAGCTAAAATGCTCAAGTAGGAAAATCTTTTGAAAATATTCATCTGAAATGATGCATAGTTTTTCCGCCAGGGGCACAGAAGTATTTCCAATTTTTGGCGATATCTCTGCTTGTAAGAGAGTCAGATCTGAAAATTTATTTCTTTGTTGTCGAGCGTTTCTCATACATTTCAAAATTTTCTAACACACACGTTTGCCGCTAATGGGCGTAGTCTCACGTTTCCGTTTACAGCAGGAATAGAAAACCCATAGGAAAATTTCTACCTTCGTCCGATACTACTAATTATAAAAATTCTTTGCGTGTGTTTTTTTCCCAAAAAAGAGCAAAATTTCGCCGCAAAAAAGGACGCCAGTGTTTAACACATTTTTCACAATACCTCTGCTTTTCTGCCGTTAGGTCCTGTCCGTATACTTCTCTTTGCTGTATCTTTGCTTTTATAATCTCTATTAAAATTTTTGTTTACTGTATTCTATTCACAACTACAGAGATGTTGAACATTTCCAGCTCAGCCGTTATGGTAAATGCTTTTTTCTTGAAAATTTTGCTTCCCGGAGACGTATTTGGTTCTGTTATCCTTAGTATAGCTTTTTCTATGAAAATACTTTCCCCAATTTTTAACTTTACCATTGAGCAAAATTCTTCGGCTAAAAGGCATAGAGTTATATGATGTCTCCTTCTAAACGCCTAATGGGCATGGATGTCATGTTTGTTTTACGGCAGTGACCCTAAATTAGTGACAGGCGATTGATTATAGCCCACAGAGTTGCTCACTGTGTTCGTTCAAACCCCGAAGAATGAAAAAAATAATCGCTGGCGGAGGTAAGAGGCTATTTATTTTTATACATGTTTTATCAATGGCAGAAACGCGGTTGATTTTTTTCTAATCGGTTCCGTTGACTTTGAATTAATTTTATAAGTTTAATTCGGATGAAAAAGGATTTAAGTGGCATGCACATAACCGAAAATTCGGTATCATCTTTCTTGTTTTACTATGCGCTGATGTATGCCACATGTGTAAATTACTTTGAAATCTAATGTGTAAACTGTGATTAGGCAAGTTGTGTCTAAGTATTAAAGACTAATTTTAGTTCAAGAATGAGTAATGGAAAATTAGTAAAAAAATCATGCTATAATGAAAGATAGCAACTCATTTTGTTGACTGTGATTTTGTTCAAATACTTCGCTATATACAATGTTCGCACACTCTCTCTACAAGAAAAAGTAGGCACTTTTCTATGAGCACGACAACCCGGCTACACAATCACAAATTCATAACAAAATGATCATATTACGCATTCATGCCACAGTAGAGTGTTTTTGAGAGGTAACAACATAATTACGCACATACAGAAAATAGAAAAATTACTACAACACGCGAAACGATTCATAATAAATTATCACCTATTTACAAATATTACTGATTTCAATATAATCCGATCTATTTTCCAAATAACAGTGATTCTGTGCAAAAGATTTTTAATGTATCTATATTCATTGAAATCCTGTACGGTGATTAACATCTTACACCTTTCGACATACATATGTACTTTCAATGAACACTGTTAGACAAAAATTTGATACATAAAAACATGTAAACACTATTAAAATACCATTTGAAACAACGCCTTTCGACCAAGATATGGCACCCTTGCCAAGGACAGAATAAAACAAGTTTCTCCTTTTGAAATATGTAGAGTGGACTTCGTAGGACCAGCATACACTAAAAATGAAAATTAGGAGGTTGGCGCCGCCTTATTTACCTGTGCAGTTACTCGTACTGTGCATCTGGAACTGGTATATGATTAAACAGCTTGCAACTATCTGTTGGCATTTAAAAGATTTTTAGCGAGAAAATGTATTTGTAAGACACCGTATTTAAAAAACAAGAAAACATACAAAACGGTAATACGAGATTAAACCAAATTATGGAGCATGGTTACCGGTACAGAACATTTAAGGTTTTGTGGAGATACCGGAATTAGATGGAATTATGTTTTTGAAAGAATCGTACGATGGGGTAGTTTTTGGGTTGAGGCTCGTTCTCTCGATCAAAACATACCCAAAACTGATACTGGGAAAAGCCTCTTTAACATATGCAGGATTAGAAACTACTCTTGTTGAAGCAGAAGCGATTCTGAATTTTCGCCCTTTGACATTTGTATATAGCGAACCAGGGGAGCCAGAACCACTCTTACCAGGACATTTGTTAATTAGAAGGAGGTTGAAGACAATTTCTGATGGGAAATAAAATTCTGAGGAATCGAAATGGGGAGACATTATAAGGAAATACAAACACAAAGCAGTAGTTATGGGGAGACCGTGGACAAGATGGCGACAAGAATATCTTCTGGAATTGATATCAGCCCACTAGTTGAAAATAGCTAAAAGGGGCATAGAAGTGTAAAAGAATTTCATAGTTCATCTAAGAGATGAAAAATTGACTAAACTGTTGTGGAAAACTGGGAAGTCCATGTGGGACTCCAAGAAAAGGTATGTTCATGTACTATAAGACTGCCACACGGAAAATTGATCAAAAGACCTTTACCCTCACCTTCCACGGAGAGGAGATGGTGGTGTACATATTTGGTAGGAATAGTATGATTGTCTGACGAGTGGAGTAAAAAACGCGTGTCGTAAGACACACACATTTTCTTTCCAGTAATCCTGCGTCCAGCTTCCATGATCTTTCTACCAGGCGAGTATTTCTCGCCGATGAGCTGTTGTTAGGAGAGGATATCATCCGTGTTGTCTGTTGTTAGATACCATACGTGCGCGGGTTCGACTCAAGGTCACGTCATATGATGTTTCTGGTTGATTTCTGTTGTATTGTGTAGTCAGATGTTGAGCAGTGCTCCGTCTATTAATGTCTACTAGTCGTCTGATTCGGAGCTCCCCTATCACATCAGCCTCTCTCTGTCCTATGCAGCTTTGCCTCCAGATCGTTGTTTGACCCTTTCCACGCAAGCTCTGATGAAGAACTGGCATGGAGAGGATCAAACAACGACGGATTTATACAACCGACAAAAGTTCTGAAAATAAAAATCTACTCTCCCTCTAGCGACTAAAAATAGTGTTACGAAAAATAATAAACACTGAAAAAGTTTCTCTTAAAAAAAGGATGATATCATAGATAAATATAGATGTCAAATTGAACAGTTAGAAACTTAGATATAAAGTACAAAATGATATGAGTTTACAGCACCAGCGGAACGATTTTGAACATTGGAATGGTAGAGACTATCCGGAAACTGATCTATATAGCAAAACGTATGCTAAGGAAAAATATATTTTTTTAAAAATATGTCTTCTATAAAGATTTTCGTATTTAATCCCCTTATCGAAAAAACTGCATTGTTTTGAGCGGATAACTATAGGAAATGGTGTACAGTAAAGTATATTCCAAAATGATTTTCAGAAGCGGATATACTACTGAAAATAAAAGCATACTAACACTTCCTTGCCCCAGAACTGTGAACTACAAACCCCACGTGCAGAATACTTTGCTTGTACCTCGCACGTGTACAGGAAGTGTAAATTTGGTTGGTTGGTGAATTTTTATGGCGCAAGGGCCATGTGTGGCCAAAGAGCGCCACTCCGGATTTACTCACCACCTTCAGTAATTAAACGTTCAACACAATCTCATTTAAGAGCATGTAATACACTCTCAGGCGGCGCAATATAATAAATTATATGATTTATTATCATATCGGACAGTTGTCAATAGTAATTACATTAATTCCTTAACTCTACTTCGAAATCTCTTCTACCATACTGCAATATTTTTGTTAATCTGAATTGTTGTATTTGACATCTAAAGTTTCTTTTCAAGTTCTATTGTGTAAATCGTAGGTTTAAATTGTGTCATCGTTACGACAAAAGGTATGTGCGAATCTCTTCATATTAATCTGCTGCATAATTTGCAGATGTAATTATGAATCACTTCAGCGTTGCAAACGATTTGTGAAAACATCAACATCTACTGCTTCAGCAGTCTATGTTAATAATCAGTTGTTTTTGTCTTGTTTTGGAAAGCATTAAGACATGAAAGATAAAAAATAAATCCGAGCGCAAGAACAAAAAACAGCACGCAGTTCTGAAAAAGATAACAGTTTTAACCACACTTAGCTATTAAAAAATGAACATGTCTCATTTTTTTTAACTTTCCCCATATTTAATACCAGATGAAAAATTCATAACATGTCACTAAAAATATTCAGCATTTCAAATATTTCAATAGAGCTAACACGTCCCCTTTAAGACGTGTCTAAATGATGTTCTGTACACTTATGGTAATGCAAAAATGCCGCCACGTAAGACGTGTCTAAATGCTGTTCTGTACACTTTATGGTAATGCAAAAAAAAAAAAAAAAATACTGTGAAGCGGAAACCTCAATTACACATTTCTTTCTTTCTTTTGATTGCACACAATAATTTTTTTCATGGTAGGAAGAAATTGACATTTCAAGACAGATGCATCAGTGCCCACTCCTGTGCTTCTATGGGCACCCGTAAACATATGGCTCGATGATGGATATAACTCCTACGTTTAACTAAAATGGAGTAAAGCAATTGCGACTTTATGAAACTGAATTCAGATACGAGCTTTGATTAACAGACTTTCCTTTCAGAAAGTTACTCCCAATTGGCGTTTAACATCTTCATACAGGATATGGCTCCAAATATTTAAGATCGTTATCTTTCGAATCGGTAAAACAACCTTTTCTGGAAATATACTGGTATTTTACACATGTAAAAGCAAGTTCAATTTTGTATCTTATTTCCCAGGGAGTTCCTTTGCAATATATTAGAACAACGTTTTGTTAACATGATACAGTACTGTAGTATAGTTGTATACTTGGTAATATATTATATTTAATAACTTTCGCACTGTCCTCATAACTGACTTACATCTTCACTTCTGGACATTACAGAACAGTAAGAATAGACTTCATTTTTAAGTTCAAGACATGCAGTATGGGTCGCATATAGTCATTATCTAAATCCCAGAAATTGTGCACACAAAACTTTACTTAATCTGATGTTTTACCCTACTTGAGTAGATATGAGATAGACGAAGTAAAAAAAATTTTCTTAAAATAAAATCTTAAAATATATATAGAATGTTATATGTGGATAAGTTTATCACAGGTAGGCCACTTAATATCTGATTGTAGTGACACATCTTATTGTGGATTTAAGTTAGTTTTTTTTTAATTTGGATATTGTCTTGTTAAATTTCACTTACTTTCTTTAAATTTTGTCCAGTTTAGCGTTTCCTAACTTCTCTGATATTATTTTTTTTCGCACAACTGTCTAATATTTTTAATCCTCAACCTACAGCTTATATGATGTATCTCTTTCTTCATAGTCCTATGCAATAAATAAATCAACTATTTGTGTCTCAACTATGAGCTGCTTTTCTATGTCTTATGCCACCAACACGTAAAAGCACTAATAGAAAGTTAGGTATAATGTCTGACAAAGACACTCGGGAGCCCAAGGGCAGAAAAACTACGAAGTCCCCACCGAAACGAAACTCTAAACCAATGCATTAGGATGAAGGCGTTTATACAAACAACACAAGATGTAAAGGAATACGTGCACATATTTTTCTATTTAACATTCGAACAAATGAAAAAGGAGTTTCACATTCCTCCTGTATGATCAATTTGATTATGTAGCCTGGGATCAATCCAGGTTTTTAAACTTAATAACCATTTTGGTGAAGGTGTACCTATTTTTGAGAATTTTTTCTAGTTTTTTAAAATGTATTTACTTTTCAGGTTTAGAGCAACCTTGGCAAAAAGAACACGTTTCTATGTGAGGGATTATTGTGTTTAAAATGATCCTTCAGAAGTACACAAAGTTTGAAAGTGGCGTTGATTTATAATTAGATTCATCAGTATTTATCAAATGCAGATGCCATTGCCCAGATTCAAGGGTCATCAAAATGATTGTAGGGAATATACAGAAGAAATACAGTTACATGGCTAAATAAGTAAAAACAGAAGGAAAAGAGAAACAGATGCTCTAATTTGCTCACACCAAAGAAGACAGTCTGAATCTCTCCTTCCTAACAGAAGTACAAGAGTTAAACACGATAATATCCAAGATTCTTCTTACGCTAAAATATTCTTGTTTCAATAAAATTTGACCTAAAATATTTAGATAAAACAACACTACTTTTCATGATATTTTCGTTAAAGTGCTGTTTCAGCTAAAAATATTTTTGTGAAAATACTTCCCAAATATATCACGTGCTGTCTGGTAGTTCAAAAGTTGTAGAATTTGATTAATAATCTGCGAATTTGTAGTAACATAGAATTATTAATAAAATTGTGAAAATTTAAATTTCTTCATTATTGAAGACATTACAAATTAACTGAGAAAAGGACACAACAAACCGCACTTAAAATAATGCCATTACATTAATAATAATAATGAAGAGAAATACAATTATGATTTGGGCATTTTAAGATAAATTTTCAATTCGAGGCCCTGCTCCTATATTAGAAACGCTGAAATTTTTGCTTCACGTGAATTTTCACTATTGCCGATTGCAACTCTTTCGGTTTAATAAACAGTTCATACTTCAAAAGTAAATTAGTATTCTTCAAATATTTCTAGTTTCACGACAAAATAGTAAGAACAAGGCACTTACAAAGCATGAAAAAGAAAAATCATAAATGTGTGAAAAACTCCTGTCACTGCGTCTGTATCTAATAAGTGCTAACGGATTACACATTATCTTACTTATGTGGAGCGCATTTGCACTATATTAAAGCAGGTCATTTTGTAGTCCATTCTCTTCCTGTTGTTTATTACAAAGATTTTTGCCGAGGGCATTTCTGCCGTTTTTAATAAGGAAAACACACTGCAAATATAAATATAACGGTTAATTAACAGATATACGATTACAAAATTTTACTTACCTTGTGATGAATATCTTCTGACGCAAACCAGGCTGAAACACTCCACGTTCACTGCAATGTTGAGAAGAGCGAAAGACCGAAACACCACTTAAAACTTCAGAACTAAAGTAACAGTTACCTCGGCAACAAGTAAGAACTGAGTGAGTGAAGTCCAAACGTGATAATTGGGTATTAAAAATGTACCCTTGATATCCTTACTGTCATTTAAGGAATAAAGCTACAATGGCAAATAACAACAATTGAGGTTGGTATCCTTACTCTGATTGGATGAATAAAGCTACAATGGCCAATAGCAACAATCGCGGTTGATATTGTGATTGTATTACATTGTGCAAACCCCGACCCAACCTTTATCACGGATTAGGTGTGAGCGATTCTTAGAAAATTTCCGGTTTAAGACTTGACCTTGAACCTCTTACAATGCACAATCAAACAAGGCTCATATACGGGGATCAGGTACTTTAATCTCCTTTATGTCCAGTAGGGTGGAGCGAAAAACACTTTTTTTTTATTTGAAAGGTCACCATGTGCAATAGTTGCGATTTTATTACTGAAATGACCCCCCGAAATATGGATGACATTATTTGATATCTTAGGCGGCCCCAAGAACCTCGAAGTTTGAAAATTATAGAGAAACATGGTTTAAAAAACATCGGCTTTCTCCATTTTGTAAATATAAAAAAAAACTGTGTCACCATGTTATTTAATATAACCTTTGAGTGCATAAACACAGGTAAAAGTTCAGCAGACATGAGTTAATTTCTTAGGCTTCCCGAGATCCCTTACAGTATGTAATTTTTGCCAAATATGGCGTGATAAGTTGAGTAAGCATTAAGTTCGACAGCAGCCTTATTGTTACCAATTTGGGCTTAACATTAACCCCCCCCCCTCTCTTCTCATACTTTCTGGAAACCTCTTTTTGATTTTCAGAAACATAGCTTGCTGTTTTGCGCTCTGCTTTGTTTTTGTTACCTTTTTCATCTCAGCTGACCACCTCTCTCACAGCGGAACTTTCCCCGCACGGGGATAACTGGTTTTCCAGTTATTTGGGGAGCGGTGCCCTAACGGCCTGAGCTGATCTTATGACTGGTTAACATCTGATGTCATGCCACCGCTTGTTTTTTTTTTCTGTGCTGTTGGAGTTTGCAGGGACGGCTGTTCATCCAGCTGTTGGGGAGTCGCGGCCCCACGATCCCGAGCTGGTCTTGTGTCTCGCTTTTTCGTTTTTATTTATTTTCGGCACTGGCCAGTTTCCCGTGTTGTATACTCTACCTAATTGCTACCACGCTATGCACTAACACCCCGGTCTTGTGGTTTTGTTACCCTTCACTACTAACTGTTTATATTAACCGCTCAGTTCGTAGGTTGCTGAGATTCCCTTTAGGTTCCACTGCAGGGTTTGTCTTCCTTGGATTACTGTTTTCCTTTTAGCTGGTTTGGGTGCTAGACCTACCTGCATGTTTGCCGCGTGCGGAGACCCGTGAGGCAGAAATTGGATGTCTGGCGGCTGAGGTCGCAGGAGACCGGAGAAGTACCTCCTGTGTACCAACACTCCTCTTCGACCCCGGCTTCGCTGTAAACGGGAGGCTAGCGACTAACCCACCTCTAGTCAGAAGTCTTGTATCAAGTTGTGTACAGGGTTTTAGCGGCTTTTTTGTCGTATAGCACGGCAGGGTAAGCCCGGGTGCTGTGGGATCATGCCAAAGGCGTTGGCATGACGGTACCCGTAGGCCGAAGTGTCCGCCGAGTGCGTGTGATCACAGCCAACGGACTATATCTGCAGTGTATAAGCTGCAGAACTGTGTCCAGCGTAATTTTTTGGCTTGCAGACCTCCAGTTCTCCTTTGTAATGCTCGGTGGTGGGTGGAGTAGTCTGCAGACGAATCCTCCTCCTTTTTCCATGGGTAAAAACAAAAACTCCAAATTCAAGTCACCTGAGAAAATGATAGTTGACAACGACTCTCCTTCGTCTTCTCAACCTAACAAGTCCCATAACCTTAAACGGTCTTTAGATCATGACCTGGACCAAGAACGTGGAACCTCTGTAACAGTCGCTCCGAAGCGTCGCCTCCCCTCGATTGCTGTGAATACGCATGCTACACCCTTAGTTGTAGAATCCATCTATCCGAATGAGAGACTGTCCACCAGATCTCCCTTTTCATTTCTAAAGCTTTGGACGCTGCGGTTGGCTCCTTGAAGTCTGTGAGGAAGCTTCGCTCTGGGGATCTGCTTGTCCAAACTTGCAGTGTTTCTCAGAGTAACACTCTTCTGCACCTAACTAGTCTTCAAGGCATTCCTGTCCAAGTGACACCTCACGCGTTTCTTAGCACCTCCCGGGGTGTTATTTCGGAGTTTGATCTCTTGCCATGCAGTGAGGACGAATTGGTAAGTGAACTTGCAGATCAGGGTGTTATTGCTGCACGTAGTATGATGTTCCGGCGCGATGGTACTTTGATTAAGTCTAAAAATGTAATCTTGACTTTTAACTCCCCGAAAGTTCCGACCGAAATCAAGGCTGGCTACTTGGTCTGTGGAGTTCGCCCGTGCATTCCCAGTCCTCTGCGCTGTTTCAGGTGCCAGAGGTACGGGCATTCGCAAAGTTCATGTAACAGTTCCGCTCGTTGCGCAAATTGTGGCTCCATTGAACATGACGGGGAAGGTTGCACTTCTGCGGCCTGCTGTGTTAACTGTGGTGAGGCCCATGCAGCTTACTCCATCAACTGTATGAAATGGAAGGACGAGATGGCGATCCAGCGCCTCAAGACCCTGGAAGGCCTCTCGTACCATGCTGCCAAGGCCAAGTTGGGTATTCCCAACAACCGAAAGCGTACTTTTGCCGCAGTAGTTCAGTCTCTGCCACAACCCGTGCAGCCCTTTGTTCCCCGCCCTGTAGCTCTCGCCGCACTTGCCAAGAGATCTACTGCTGAACAAGCGACACAGGTGGATTTCTCCGAGCTCCAGCTTATTCGACCAGCTGACTCTGCGCCTTCTCTTTTGAAGACGACCGACTCTTCCAGTTCCCAGCAGAAAGCCTGCACGTGTGGAAGACCCGGCCCTAAATCCGCAAAGGTGTGCAGTGTCCATCCAACTGTCGCGGTCCAACTGACCAACATTGCAACTCTCTCAGACTCAGCGAGGTCCCAACCCTCAATCAACATTATAGAGGAACATAAGGGGAAGGAGAGTGACAGTTCGTCCCTCTCCTGTGACTCATCTTATGTGTAGTTGTGTTCGTTTTCGTGATGTGTTTTATCATTCTCATTCCTCAGTTTTACTTAATCGGCTAGTTTCTAACCATTGTACCATGTTTTTAATATTGTTTGTTTCATTGTCTTTTTTGGCCCTTCCATCATTCTCATGGTTCGGTTTTACTTGGTCAGCCAGAATTTGGGATTTATGCCACGTTTTTTTTTTTAATCCTGTTTGTTTATGTTGTGTGTGGCGCTCTTTGGCCAAACATGGTCCTTGCGCCATAAAAATCAACCAACCAACCAACCAACAGCGGAGCTCTGTTTGCGAACTCGCTGAGTCATCTCATCACAGTCGCGCAGGTCCGTTTGGGATAGAGTGTTGGCGGGTTTGCGTCATAATGATGCAACAGTTTCTTTCACTCCTAGGGACGTTGATTGGATCGTACCGGCATTTTCGTTTTGTCGTCCAACTACTTAACATGGCTAAAACAAGAAATAAAGCTGATTGCCTTATCCTCGGGAGTTATAAGGAGATTCATGAAAATGTGTTGCCTACGTACGAAGATGTAATGCGCCATTGCTACCTTGTGAGTAATACTCTTAGGCTGGAAGGAGCAAATTATGAGCCTGCTGCAGCAGAAATAACAAGTATTATCGCAGACACAGTGCTAAATATATGGAAGAAAGCATCTCTTCCGACATCGCTCCACAAATCTGTTGCAAAGTGTATTACTGAAATCCGAATGCTGAAAGAACACGCTTCCAGAATGGATGAAACCTACCGTAAAAAGATTGAACAACTTCGTGCAGATTCGCAACGTATCTTAGACATATGCTCATGCAAGAGCAAATGTTTTAGAACCTGCAAATGCAGCTCTGCAGAAAAGGTACCCGTGAACGAGCGAGACTTTCTGATAGACCAGAGAACAAACAGAAGAATGTTAGTAGGTGGGCTTGACGACAAAACCACCAGTGTACTGAAGAAAAGATCAGCTCGAAAGAGTGATAGGGAAGAGCATGTCCGTAGCAAATTACAGAAAACTGCATCACTGAAATCGGCCCTGCGAGTCGAGGATGATCCTTCAGAAGAGGATACAAATACTAATTCTGCAAGAAGACTAGACGAACCGGGTCCTAGTCATTTCTTGGCCTCGGAGAAAGATTACGATTTCACTTCAAGTCGATTTTCGAAACCTAGGCGTCAGATGACACTGTTTGCATTTTCTAAAAAGTGCGATAGGCAAGGCATCAGCGACCAAGCGGCAGCTGATCTTGCTTCGACGTTTCTTCATGATGTAAGTGGAGCGGTTCATTCGAAAGAATGTAATGTATCTATTATTGACCGGCATAAAGTACGACGAGAAAGGAAAAAGACCCGTCAAGCAATTCAAGATTATGTAAACTTGACTGGTCGCAAGATTGTAGCTTTGTTTTTGGTCGGAAGAAGGGATGAAACTCTTACGAATATACAGACAGATGATGGCAAGTGGCATAAGCGTAAAGAATGGAAGGAGCATATTACGCTTTATGACGAACCGGGTTCAGTCTAGTTGGGACATTTTACACCGAACAGCAAGAGTGCAAGGGACATTTTACACCGAACAGCAAGAGTGCAAGGGACATTTCCGACGGTATCTTCAGCTTATTGAACCAGAAGTCATTTGACTTGTCGGAGTTAGTCTTTATTGGAAGTGACGGGGAAGTGAGTAATACCGGCAGAAATACAGGTGTAATTAGGCGCCTACGAGAATCGATGCCATGTTCGTGTGCCATTGTAGACCGCTCGTCATCGGGCATTACTCCTCGGTTTGAACCAAGAATATCAGAACTGGACCTCCTGAGAGTAACGCGCGTCGTGGATGCATTCCGTTTTCAGTTGTAGCGAGTCAACGTGATGATGCGGGTGTGGTGTGGGAAGAATGTGTGCATGGATCTGTCGTGCCAGATCGGCACATTTGAAGAATTTCGTAGCTCTGTGGTGGTTTGTGGAACCTTCACATGGGAAACGTTAGGTACTTCATTGTGTCTCGAAAAGTCCTTAGCCTCTGAGAAGCACTAGCATATGCTGGCTGATAACCTACATGATTCTATGTCCTTCTCGGATCCTAAGTCCGATGGTCGGTTTCAAAAGCACAATGAGCCACCCTGGCATGGCTGGAGAAACACATTTCTGATTTTGAAGCCATCCAATGGTCCTCACGTTCTACCAAGTTAAACTACGAATGTAGGTTCTCTCTGGGTTGCTGTGGAGCGGAACATCAGTTTCGTGTTTCCTGGACCAACGTCTCGGGCGAAACTGCGGACAATGCTGAAACAAGCATGGCTGTAATTGCCTCTGGAGACCCTTTGGCATCATGGATCAACACGCTATTAGGCAGGTATCTCTAAAATGATTTGTTCATTAAGTACACAAATATTTTCTCCAGAATTTCGTGAAAACCCACAATATTAGGAAAACATATGTAATAAAATATTTACCAAAATCTCATACCGGGATTCGCTCTAGTTGTTCCGTTGGAACATAGCTGACCTCATAAAAACCAGATGGAACGGTAATATTTGCTACGTATCCTGGTGGGAGAGTCTCAGTCAGAATTGCTGCACTGCAGCAGTGTCTGGAAGCTAAGAATTAAAAATAAAGCAGTCTCCCGTCCCTAATTTAGGGTCATTGGTTCCAGGAAAAGGAGAGAGCCAGTGCCGGAAGACTAACAGAACATCCAAGCCTCACCGGGATTCGAACACAGTCCCCTTTCGGACGAATGATAAGAGGCTATCGCTTAGACCACTGAGGTTTTTCCCAAATCAAGGAATTATTTCATTTGCGTCATCTCAATGTCATATGAGGACAGTTCAATGTGTCATGGCGAAAATTTTAACCTCTGGTGAATTTCAGAGAGACCTGATCAATCTTTCTGTTGGTTTATCAGAGATTAATTAATGCAAAAATTTTCTCCCATGACATACGTTAGAAGAAAATTCCTGGTTGAAAGGCAGGGGAATTCATGCGCAAAAAATTCGCTTGTCTTAATCACAACCAGGAAAACAAAATTTCATGTTGGTGAAAAAAAAAAGAAAAAAAAAAAGAATAATATTTGATTTAACTGACTTTGGGGTTTTGAAAATAATTAATTTATCGGTTCTTTTATCGCGATAGGAAAAGGCGAGTAGGTGTGCAGCTCAGAGAATCAAAATTAATTTTAGTTTAACATCACGGAACGAGAGAAAAAGAAAATTAAAACTAGTGATTTTCTGCAAAGCAAGAATTCGCCATTTTTTGCGTTCCTGTTTTCAAACGAGAAGTCGCCCAAAAGTGTAACATCTTTTCGTCTTTTAGGGTAGGGAATTCAGCAACAGAAATCTATTTTTAGACCTCAGGGTCAAAAAGAGAGCTTGGTCGACACGTGTGAAGGTCAGAGGTCACTCGAGGCGTGGGAGTGAAGATTCCGTGGGGAAGCTGTGAGTTGCTAGGCTGAAGTTTCGACCAATGAGAGGGGTCAGCGGTTTCAAGCACCCCTGAGTTTTATCCGTTGAGAAACACTTTTGTTCTGGTCTTCTTGCTGGCCGTCAGAGAAAGAGAGGACGGCGGAGTTTTTTTCTCTCCTCGCCTTTTTGGCGGAGGAGGGGGCAGCAAGAAGGAAAATTTCGTATTGAAATCTAAACGGACAACAGCTAACACTGATTTTCAAGGATCTCATTACTGGAGAGGAAATGCTCGCAGATTCAACCCTCTCCTCCTCTCCTAGTGGACGACGGTAGTCTTGCACTGCAATAAAAAAAGAAAAGTAGTAACTGCCGTGAATTGGTCTCCGCAGGAGAATTTCTGCCAGCGCAACCCGAATGCTGTAATAGCTCGGTTCAATATGGAAGGGACTCTTCAAGCCAGTTCAAACAGACACTGGAAGTTCCGGAAAAAGGGGCATGCACGGCTTTGTGGAAGATACCGCCTTTAACTGCTGAATCGTCGAGTTGGGCCCTACTGATTACCACAAAGGTCCACCAGCATGTTTCAAAAATGCCCGTTTCCTGTTTCGTTGGCCAAACACGCGGGGGCAGAAAAAAAGAAAAGAAAAAAAAACCTTGGAGGTGAAGTGAAAATCAACCGGGACAGTGGTGTTCTCTCAGGGAGAGTTTTTTTTTATTATTTATTTATTTTATCTATTATTAGGCTGTGAAACCTTTTTTTTTATTATTATTATCGACGGTTAGTGTGCTTGTCAGGAAGTGTTGTTGCTCCAGTCCTAAAGGTAAATTTCTCTCGGCATTTTCTTTTTTGTATTATGTTGTGGTTTCTTTAAAATTATAAAGCGAGTTGGTTTTAATATCTTAGGCTGTTTAAATAAATTTCATGTCATCTTCTGTGGATAGGTAATTGAAAAACAAAACGAAACAAAGTAGTGGAAGTGGATAATTTTCTGGGTCATGTAGGGATAGATGATATAATAAGAATATTAAGTTATTTCGGAACGAACACCTCTCCAGACCAGTATTTCTCTTAGGTGAAATTTAACTCTTTTTGTGCTCGGTGATTTTTGTATTTGTGAAGTAGAATTTGTATTTATGAACTTAGCGTAGGTGCCATGTAGTTGGGAATTTTTTCTTGTAGGCTGGTAATTATTTTGGTTTAGCGTTTTGGTAAATTTAGGTGCTAAATTACTCTTTAAAATTTAATTTTGGTATTAGTGAGGGCTAATTTCTAGTTTCAGCCCGTAGGTTAGAAAAACAGGTTTTTATGGGGAAAAGAATATAAGAATTGGGCATACAGACAGATATGAGCATATGTATAGTGTGAAAAAAAATAACCCGAATAGCTGTAGTGTTTCTTCAAGAAGTGATGATAGATTTTTCAGGAAAAGAGTGATCTAGGAAGTATGGTGATGTATAGATTTTTCAGGAAATAAAGTAAGGTTTGGCATAGTGTGTCAAGTATGGTATTATTGAGCTTTCTGGGAAATGAATATGTACAGTGTGTTCCTGGGAAAATAAGGATATGAGTGTGTTCCTGGGAAATAAAGATAGGTGATTTTCTGGGAAATGAGTGTGTTCCTGGGAGAATAAGGATATGAAGAGTGTTCCTGGGGAAAATAGGATAAGAAGTAATTTTCTGGGAAAAAGAGTGATGTGTTGAATTTTCTGGAAAATGGACGAAGAGATATTTTGGGGACAAGAGAACTCTTGTGGGATACTTTACCCTATGTAGACAATGCCGCGGGGTCTGAAAGGGTGCACGAAACAAATTGGGGGATTTGTTTTCTGCCCAAGTAAGCTTGTTCGGTCCATAGGAGGTGGTACCTATGAGGGGAGTGATATAGGTTTTCCCCAAATCAGAGTGAAGGAACAGAAAAGGGTTAGGTCGCACTTTGCTCCACTACACTGTATAAGCTGGGAATGGATTCACGACCCATTCCCGCCTTCAGACTCAAACTTTGTTGTTCTCCCCGAAAAATAGTGTTTTTCTTGAGATGTGGGACTCATTGGTTGAGATGATTGTTTGGGCTTTATGCCCGAGTTGATTATTACATGGGTGCCAGTTGACTGGAAAACTTATAGTATGAAATTTTGAAATGTTGGATTTTCATGATGATGGTGTAAGTAAGATTCTCTTGTCGGTGTAGCAATTTAATGATAACTTTGTGTAATTTGAATAAGGTATCTAGTGCATTAGGTTTTGGTAGGGTGTATAGAATGGGTTGAGTATCCGGTAATGCTAGAAATGTTGATTGTAAGACAAATGTTTATTTAAGACAGGGTTATGCTGATTTTAAGACAAATTTTCCTGGAAGGGTAGAATCTTTTATTAAATTAACTTTCATTATACGTAGAATTTTGGCAGTTGTTATAGTAGTTTAAAATTAAAAGTGGATTCGGAAGTCTGGTCTGAGAAGGTTGGTTCGAGCGATTTAATGAGAACAATATAGTGTACACATATGCATATAATAATTTTTTGAGAGAGAGTGTGAGATATTTTCACTTCAAATACTTAAGTTGTACACCATGTTAAATCAAGTGTTGGTGCTGTTGAAGTACAATGAAATTCTTGTGTTTATTATTTTTATCAGTAGTGTCCCTGGTGCTAGTTTTTCTTGGAAAGAAACTAACCTGTCATCCGTTTATTTTTATTGGGCCCTGTGGCCAGGCATAAAATCTGTGACCTAAAAATTTAACTTGTTAAGTTTTTTAAAATAAATATAGGCCAAGTGGCCTTTCAAAAACCTAAACCTTAGTGCAGTGAAGTTTTAGATATTTTCAGTTTAAATTTTCATCACGTGGTTCAAGTGCATCCCCCTCAGCGATGACTGAGTTGGGAAGGTAATCTGAGGTTATAACCGTAAAATCAATTTTTTTGTCCTAACTAGCTAATTTGATCATCGCCACTTCCAAAAGGTTATTTACACGTGTACATTGTATACCATTAAATTTTATTGTTTACAAATTTGGTACACATGCAAACAATAGTTACCTTTTCTTACACTTTCAGGTGTATCTACTCATCAAATGCAAACAACGCAAACAATACAATAGTAACTTTTGGGAGATACCAAATTCAGTGGTGCATTTTATTTTATTTTTCTATTTTGTTTCATGGCCTTATTCAAAATTTCAGTTTTGTTTCGAAATGCATCCACCCATTTCCCAAATTTAAATTTTCTATAATTTCCATATGAATTTTAATACCAGCATAAATAAGAATGCTTTTAATAAATAAGCAATCAATTCAATATACCCAAAATAAATTAAAGTCAAATTTTTTTTTTCACCAAAACACAGAGATGCAAATTATACTTCTAGTTGAGAATCTAACAACATCAACCCTATATAGTCATTGCTTTAAAATCTGTTTGTGATTGAGGGTAGACACAAGTCCAAGAGACTTAACTGGCAGACAAAGTAACAAAAAAACATCAAATAAAACCGAAAACTAAAATGTTGTGCAGTGACTAAGCGCTCGTTTCTTATCTTTAGACCGAAATGGGTCAGGTTTGAATCTCGGTGAGGTATGGATGTTGTGCTTGTCTTACGGCAATGGTTCTATCCCTTCCCTAGAACCAGTAGATCCAAATGGTATCTCCAATTCAGAGCTTCCGATGGCAAACGATGAAGAATGTACCGCGAAATCAATGATAGACGGACGTACCATCGCTCAGAGAGCAATCGGTGTCCGACCACACGCCATTTATGACCGTAGTCGGCGTAGACTGTTCAGTTACGTACAAACCAACCGCTTGAAAACGGCGACGCACATCATATTTAGATTGAAAGTGGAGGCCCAAGAAGCGTTATCGAATGAACAGCACCCCGCACGCTGCTTACTCTGTTCTACGAGAGCCGATGCCATGTTCGTGTGCAATTGTAGACAGCTCGTCATCGGGCATTACTCCTCTGCTCGAAACAAGAATATCAGAACTGCTCGTCATCGGGCATTGCTCCTTGGCTTTAAGGACGGATGACTGCTTTTAACTCATTAAATAGCTCACGGAGATCGTTTAACACCTCGCCTGCCCCCGAAGAAAGAATCCTTTAAATCAGTGCGTGCTACTGGTGATGGTGGAGGAGAGTTATGTTTGCTGTATAGGTATACATTAACTTCAGATTTCACTACATTAGGGACGGGGGATTGCTTATAGCACATCGGGCTGCTCACAGTTGTCGCGCGTTAAACACCGAACCACAATCTGAATGAACTTAAATGTAAAAATTATATATATATATTGAAGTGACAATGGGCGGGCCGTGTAGCCATGTCGCCAGAAGAACGGACCACAAACAGACAAGCGAAATTTTAGATTGGAATCCAAGGGACAGGAAAAAACCCAGAAGGTTAAGTCAGAGATGGGTGGATGAAATTCGAAACCCTGCAGCTGGGATATGGAGACTAGCTTAGGACGGACCAATGTGGATGAACCTTGGAGTGGCATTCATCCAGCAGTGGATTGAAAATGGTTAACAATAAATATATATATGTATATTTGTCAACCATTTTCAGTCCATATAAGGTGTGCTGCAGGTAATCTGAAAACATATCATTCGTTGCAGTCATGAATAAAAGGAGCTATTTTCAGATTTGCAAAAAGGGATGATTATTTCTGAAACAGCGCAGTTTGTGAAATGTTCGCGTGTTCGTGTGGTTAAATTGTATCGTGATTGAAGAAACGACACCATTGCGAATAAGCGACGTGGAAACTGCGAATTAATGTGATAGGTGAACGTCGGCTTCGAAGGTGCGTGAAGGCCGGTCGACACGCTACAGTGGAGCAACTCACTGGCCGAATTAACCAGAAGGCTACCGGAAATGTGTCTAAAACGACAGTTCAGCGAACCCTGCTGCCTATGAGGCTCCGATGCAGATAGATGGTCACTGCACCTATACTAACGATCGTGCATAGGAAGAAAAAGCTTACATTTGCATTGAAGTATCGGAATTGGACTTCCACTGATTGAGAAAGGTTTGCTTTCTACGATAAGCCACGTTTTCCTTCATCGAACTGATGAATTTTGTCGTATAAGGCGAGAAACATCGGAGAACAAACATTCTTCAACCATTGATGAAAGAACAGAAGCTGGTGGGGTCAGCATTATGGTCTGGCTATTTTATGGTGGTATTCTGTGGGTCAACGCATACCTGCGGAATGCACTATTGACGGAATTTGCTATAAATTCATCCTTGCAGACCACGTACACCCATACAAGCTGATTGGCTTTCCTGAGGCGGATGTGATCTTCCAGCACGACAATGTGACGTGTCACACAGCTGGAAATGTCCGAGAGTGGTTGAAAGAGCACGACGACGACTTCAAAGTACTTCCCTGGCCTTCAAAATTCCGAGACTTAAACGCAACTGAGCATCTGTGAAGACCACCTTAATCGTGTTGTTTGCTTTGTGGATCCTCCACAACGCACCCTCCAGCAGCCGAAAGATGAACCGCAGTCAGAATGGCTCCACATATCAATATACACCTTCCAGCACCTTATTGAGTCACTCCCAGCCAGTCCAGCTGCTGTCAGCGTGGCACACGCAGATTTCTCTGGATATTAGCTGCTGGTCACTATAATGTGTAATCTGGGGCACGGAAAATCTCGATGTGGTCGGAGCACACGAGAGAAAAAGCCCGATGGTGATAGTCTGTGCTGGTCCAATGTAAGGCAAAGTGATAGGGCCCTTTTTCTTCGCTGAATCAACCGTTCTAGCATAACGTATCTGGATATGTTAGAACAATTCACAATTCCACAACTCCAGGATATTCAAGACATCATATTCCAGCAAGATGGAGCACCTGCGCATTGGTCTTTGCATGCACACATATTTTTAGACCACCAATTTCCGGAACTTTGGATTGGACGTGAGTTCTGGCGGCATGACCATCCTGTTCTACTGATATTATTAAATGCGGTTTTTTCTTAGGGTCTTTATTGAGGGCATTGTGTATAGGAAAAAGTTTGCATCTATCACTGAACTCAAAGAACGCATTACTGTAGCATTCCTCCTTGTTACACTAGACATCCTGCGAGCAACCAACGGAGCACACGTGGAGACCACCCATATTTAAAAAAAATACTTTCACAGTTACCACGTGTTTTGACATTAAAGGTGTGTTGTTATTTATTGTATGATTTTTTCAATAACATACTGAAGTTGAAAACTTTATTTATGGACTCCTTGTATTTTAAATCCATATGAAAATTATTCTTAGGAAAAACAAGTGCAGGGTACAAAATTGTATTTTACGGACGTGAATAGGGATACCCATTACGTTACCCCTCGCAACTTCAGTTCCCAACCCGTGCCTTCAATGTGGCTCTTCTGATATGCAGATGAGTGATAATAAATGTGATAACGATGAGTAATAATAAATGTGATAACGATGAGTGATAATAACTGTGATAACGTAGGTACGAGATCTTTAATTAACGATACCAATTAAGATACAAGGAAGCAAAAACGTTTAAATCAACACGTGATGTTTTTAGTTGAACGGACAATAAAGCTATGATCCCGTTTTTTATTATTTCGTAAATGTTAAACAGTGATTACGTTCAATAAATGTACATCCCGAACGAGCAATATAACCGATACCTTATGACGCATAACATATACGTAACTTTTCATTTATACTTGTTTGTCTAATGTATTTTTTATCACTCGTTTCACTCTGAGAACTTAACGTCATGTCAGAACACCAAAGAGTCTTTCTTCCACAAGGCATCATTTCCAACCAAACAGGCCAAACAGAGTGAGACAAAAACAAAGTATGAACTGTATTAGGCGATTTATTATAAAGCTGTTTGTACATTGAGACTCTTCTAGGCGACGTTGTTCTGTCTCTTTAAGTGCAATTTTGTTTAGACCACTGCGCCGCCGGGGTGGCAAAAAAATAAAAATGCTTTCTTCTGTGATAGATTTAGGAAGAAATAATTGTAAGAATAAGAAAAATGCTCGTTCGTAAAGAAACTACGTTAAAAAATAAGGTCATATATTTAGTGATATCTGGAATAATACAACAAACTCCGAAGGAGAAAAGTTTCATTTGCAAGAAAGTATTTATATCCCAACCCGGCATATCAACCCCCTGAGACACGCAGGCGAGCTTGATGACGTAAGCGCGATGGCTCCTCAGAACCATAAGAGCCACGGAGAGCTGTTTTCTGAAGGAGCACCGCAGAAACGGCACTTTCAGTCAATGTTTTTACCGTATTTAACATATTACAGTGCGTCATCTATTGCAGTGCGCACTCATATATTAGAAATTGTCTTTTTCGAAAACTAAAGTTAAGTATTTTTGGTCCTAAAGTCAAGAAACGTTGATGTAATAGTATAAATGCGAACATTTTATATTAACAATTTCTGTGGTGAATGCTTTTTCTTCGAAAAGTATCTGGCTTACTATACTAACTATATTTTTATGATGCCAAAAACTCAGCGTATCTTTCCTTTTTTTTTTTTTTAGTAATTACCTAGAAAAGTTTACTGGTTTAAAACCCTTTTCTCTCTGTCACAAATATTAGTTGTTTAAAAAGACATGGGTCTTCTGTACTGATCCCAATCTGTGATCCTTATCTCATAGGTCAGCTGCACTTAGGAAGGTATTAAGAAGGGAGCGGGGAAAACAGAAGACCCACATTTTTGTCCGCCCCCTCTAGGGAAAGAGGGAGCTTCCGGCTTAGGATGCTCTCTGCTGGACAATGCGCCACAGATTCTTTCCAAAACAGTGGTGTGATTGCATTACATAATTCATGCGACAGCAATTACAGAGTTAACATGCAGTTTACGTACAGCCAAAAAGGAGAAAACTATTGATACATTCATAAATTCTGTAAAGATCTAGAAAGAGAGATAGGGTGGAAGTGGCGTTGTATTGAACGCAAATGCGTGGCAAAAGTATACCTGGATACTAGTGCCTCGGTAGCAGGCGTAGCCAGAAATTTCTTAACGGGCGGGTCCGTGGATTTGGTTTATTGGGGAAAGCCCCGTATGCACATATTTACCGCTTAAAATTCGTGCTCAGTCTCCCCTCAAGGGAGGGGTATAAACCTCAAACCTTTCCCCACTCCCTTCTGGCTACGCCACTGGCCTTGTTTATTATACAATCCGACTTGTGTCACAACCATGTCACCACCAATACTGATACTATCAAATAGTGTTAAGCGAAAAGCAATATAGGATAATACGGAACGGCCATTGAAACCGATCATACAACTGCTGGAAATAACTGTGTCAAACGCGTGTCAAGTAATTAAAAAAATAAGTAGCAACAATGGAATATTAGTACTGAGAAAAGGAAACAAATTTGAAAAAGAAAACAAAAAAGCTAAAAAAGAATAAAAAAATTAAAACCAGAGATTAAAAAAAGAGTAAAAAATTAAAATCAGAGAAAAATAAATAACCTGAAAAAGAAAAAAAAAATTAAATTGAGAGAAAAAAAATTAAAAAGCTAAAAAAGTAAAAAAAAATGAAATGCTAGAAAGAAAACCGTTTTCGGGCATGAAGAGTGGGTAATAAACTCTGTTGATTTTACCATAGATTGTCATTTTTAGAGTTTCTTTGGGAAAATATTTTGTGGGCATACTAGAAGGGTAAGTCAGGTTTCGGAGGTATTTCTTTAGAGGAATGGTCTGAAAGGTGCGTTTGTTGGATAATTTAGAGTTATATAAAACTCCGGGAAAATGTTGTTTTCGTTTTTCCAATTTTGTGGAATTTGGTAGGTAAGAAAACCCCTTTAGTGCCCTTAGACATGTAAAAATATTGTTTATTTTTATGTGCAGCAAATAAGCAAATTGTTCTTTAATTCATGGCATCTTCGCTCAGGTGTTAGTTAAATGATAGCCGTACTTGAAGAGCAGAAGGAAAATAATTATTCTTTGTTTGGAAAAAATAGTATTTCAGGTACATGGGATTCTTCCGCGTCGCGGGATTTCGTTTTTTTTTCGTCATCATTTGGGTCATACTCGAGATCAAGCAGAATCGAAAAGAAATTCTTCGCTGAGTAGTAGGGAGGAGTCGTTTTCCATTTGGGGATGGTATTTCGTCTTTCAAAACTTTCGAAAACGGAAGTTAAACTACATGAAGAAATATATCTTTTAATTGTACGTCATTTATTTTCCTCACGATGTTGTTTCTCTCCAGTACTGTTAGTAAATATCATTTTATTGCATTATATTGTGGAATAAAACTTCAGGCAACAATTTTTAGAAACGGAAGTTAGCAGGGTGCAAAAATATTCCTACAGTCTCCAAGCATGCGATCTCTCATGAATTCGAGGAATTCCGCCTTTTCCCTTATCATTTCAGTCATTTCCGAAACTGAAGAACAGCTGTAAAGACTTTTGGGGTGATTGATGGGGATAGGGATATTTTTCGCGTTTGAGGAAGAATTCCGTCTTTCGAAATTTTCGGAAACGGAATTTAGATGGAATGAGGATTTTTCCTGAAACGTATTTTTTTCTTGCGATGTATCTACTGTTCAGTATTGCTGTTAAGCAACATTTTATTCCATGCATATTTATTTGAGCTGAAAACTCAAGAGAAAATTTCCGAAAACGGAGTGAAATTTAAAGATAAAAGAATGGCTTCGCAGAACACGTCAAATGAAATGAAAACCTCACCGACTATGTACGATATTTAATAAAATATGAAAGATATTTAAAATACCCCACTAGCACTTTCGGGGTAACATTTATCTCATTATCAGGTTGAATAGAGTCACTGTAGTACTCCTTTATATAGTAGTGCAACGATGCATTATGGGTATAAGTAATCAAACGTCGGCCGCCCCGGTGGCGCAGTGGTCTAAGCGACGGCCTCTGATCATTCGTCCGAACGGGGTCCGGGTTCGAATCCCGGTGAGGCATGGATGTTGTGTTTGTCTTACGGCACTGGCTCTCTCCCTTCCCTGGAACCAGTGACCCGAAGTTAGGGACGGGCGACTGCTTATAGCCCATTGAGTTGCTCACGGTGGTCGTTAAACTTCCAACCAAGAACAAGAAGTAATCAAACGTCGCATGGGTCGTGACCGTTGCCATTATAACAGTGTAACGGGTATAATTTCACAAGTTATTAGTTTATAATATCAATACAAGGATTCGTTACAAATGCAAAGTTGTGATCAATTTTACATATTGATGGAATAGTAAATATATATTAATATAATTTAAAGTCCAGGTTGGTAATACGGTCTTTCCAAATTCTTGATATGTCCACAGGCAAGTAGTCATTACAGCATTTGTCCCCTAAAGCTTCGATGTACATACTTTCAACAAAATGCAACAAATGTATTTATGCTGGAGTGTCCAATAGTCTAATGATTTCCCAGTCTAGTTGTAGAATTCCGTTTACCACATTCCTTGATAAAGCTGTATTATTGCTGTTGGTTCGGATATCGAATTGTGTTCCTTGACACGGATACCCAAACTTCTTCGTGTCGACCCTACGTAGTTGTTAACATGTTCTCCTGTTGAGGGGTCCAGCAGTGGAATATTATACACACCCCATTTGTTCATAGTATCTGTTGTTGCTCGATCTTTTTTAACTGATGATAGGAGCTTCTTCGAGCGGGTGCCGAATTGTATGTTATATTTTGAACAGATGCGAGATAGTGTGTTAGTGATATGAGGGTGCTGGTCCAATGCTCTCACGAATCGTTTATCAGCCCTTGTATCTGGTTTCAAATTAAAATTTCGTTCACTTGATATTCTAGTGTATAATTTATTAACTATCGTCCTGGGGTATCCATGTTTATCCGCTGATTTGAAAATTAACTGTATTTCAGACTGGAAATGACTATCATTTTAAGAATGCGTGAAGGCTCTTTTGAAAAGAAAATTGATAGCAAAAAGTTTTTGTGGAGTTGGATGTTAGGAGTTAAACGGGATAAGGCTGTTACAATCGGTAGGCTTTCTATAGACACTACAGTACAGTGAGTTAGTATTTCAATCACGAAATAAACGAAAACCCCAAAAAGGCAAAGAGAAATTAGATTAAAGTTCCATCGTGAGCCCGATAGTAGGAAATACTGACGAAAGGGCGTCGGCCAATTGCTTTAAGTCATCCTTTGAGTGAGGACAGAACACAAGGATGTCGTCGACGTACCTAAGGTATAAACTGGGAACTAAAGGGTATTCATTGAGAACTTTGTTATCAAATTATTGTAGCAGAATTTCGGCTAAAACTGAGGAAAGTGAGGATCCCATTGGGGAGCCCTCGGTTTGTAACTAGATTCTGTCAAGAAATTTTAAATACGAAAGCCGTTTAACTAAACGAAGTGCGTTCATAATAGTAGAGATTTCAGTTGTGGGAACATTAATTTCAGTAAGTTTGGTCTCTATGATATGATGAGTTACGTCCACAGGTACATTAGGGTACAGTGAAACCACATCTAGAGAGGCTAATATGAAAGGGCCAGCATGTGGCTGAATCTCTCTGATCCTTTCTATTGCCCCAGTGGAGCTTTTAATAGAATACGAGGAGCTATCTGCTAACTTAGCCAAATATAGGGCAAGAGCTTTTTCAAGCGGTCGGGTGGGGCCCGCGACCAAAGGTCTAATGGGTAGCTTCTCTTTTATGTAGTTTGAGACGCCCAAAAATATCGGACACACGACAACCAGGTGGGGGAATAAGGGCTTTAGAAAAACCTTCAGGGAAGTTGTAAGAATTCTTCAATTGGGGTAACGCTGCACATGTTGCTTTTGTTGGTTCACGCTCAACTACTTTGTGCGGAATAGAAGATATGGCTTCAAGCATATTATCCCTATAGCATGAGCTATCCAATATGACCGTCTCATGAGTCTTGTCCGCAGCCAAAATTGAAATTTCATTATTAATTCTATGCTCGGCTAGCTGCTGTTTTTCTTTATTATACATTTATGATAGTTTAGGTTGTTGCTGTGGTTTGTGTCTTCGTAGTAATCGATCAATATGTAGGCGTGCCACATCATGCTCGGCTTCAGGTAAATTTTTGATAATATGCTCTACTTGTGGGACTGTTTTAAAGACGTTAACTTTGTGCCTGGGATATGCGACTGAGCTTCCTCTCTCCAAAACTCGACGCTCTACTTCATTTAATTCGTAATTACTGAGATTAAAAACATTAGATTTTAAGTCCTCATTTTCGCGATGTCTATGGTTGCGAACTTGTCTATTACTGTCTTCATGGCCAACTAGTAGACGAAGTTTATGTATATGGGCGTTATCCGATGAATGACATAGTCATAAATCAAAGTCGAAGTAATAGTGAGTGCACGGTCCAAAATAATTGGATGCTCACAACCCGACAGTTCTTCGTACGAATGTGTAGCACTTTGTACTGAGGAAATCAATAGAAGATCTGTTACTTCTAATGACGCTTATTTGTCGCTTCTTCTCAGCATTTTGAAGTATAGATTTGTCAAATTTTCCTACAATCTCCGGGCATGAATTCGAAGAATTCCACGTTTTTCCCTTTTCCTTTCGGTCATTTCCGAAATTGAAGAACAACTGTAAACACTTTTTGTGAGATTGATTGGAATGCGGCCATTTTTCGCGTTTGAGGAAGGAATTCCGTCTTTTGAAACTTTCGGAAACGGAAGTTAGATAGAATGAGGACTTTTCCCGAAACGTATTTTTTCTTGCGATGTATCTACTGTTCGGTATTACTGTTGAGCAACATTTTATCCCATAAATATTTATATGAGCTGAAAACTCACGAGAAAATTTCCGAAAACGGAGGGAAATTTTCTCCTGTAATAGTAATTTTTCCTTGCCATGTGTTTCCCATCCTGTGTTGTTGTCAAACATCTTTTTTTTTTTTTTTTTTTTTACATTTTAGGTTGATAAGGGAGGGACAAAATTCCGAAACCAGAAGTGGAAAATCTGTAATATTTTACACATAGTGTTTATATTAATGAATATTCTGAGAATTTGATCAATTATTTAAAAGAGCAAAAGTTTTTTTGTTATGCATTCATGGTTTAAGGCTGATAGTTCTTTTAGTATGATAGATAACCTTATTATTACTGAAAGATTAAAAGTAAGAAAGAAAAGCGGGAATGGAAGAACGGAAAAGGAATGATATTATTAGAAAGAAAATTTAAGCAGTGGATGCTCTTCAGAGTCAAGGAAAGACAAATCTGGCTGTGGAACTTGCTGAGAGGAATCAAGGCTTGCTCGCAACAGGAAACTTCAGCTGATATTCTTGTTTTCCCAACAACCAACCCAACAAGAATAAAAACTGTGTTTGAAGCAATGTCTTTCGAAAGCCATTTTATGTCATTTGGATTTAAGTAATTTCATATTGTGAATACAGTGCTGTGCTCTAGTTTAGTATTTATACAAAACAAGTACATTGGACAATTCCATCTTGCTCATGCTGCATCATATTTGCACCTTCTCACATTTTTTTTAATTTTTTCCAGTAAAAAATTTCAGTTTTTTTTCTTTAACACCGGTCTCATATATGATTTTAGCAGCAGCAGATCTATTTACAATTAAATGCAAGTTATGAGAGAACTTTAAGAATCTCCAAATGTAAATCAGAATCGTGCAGTTCAGTATTTTTTTGTTCTCAATAGCCAATGGTATAGTTTGTCTGAATGTGCTTACTGATATACACTATATGATCAAAAGTGTTCTGACACCACATTGTTTTTTGGCAAACAGCTTTATTATCGCAATTAATAGTTACTCGGTTGCCATAATGCATGATTGTTTATTTCTGCTTCTGATGTATTTGCAGTAAAATCTCAGCTTCTGTAGACCTGATTGCAAAATTATTTCCTGGAGCGATACTGCTCAAGTAGGAAAATCTTTTGAAAATATTCATCTGAAATGATGCATAGTTTTTCCGCCAGGGGCACAGAAGTATTTCCAATTTCTGACGATATCTCTGCTTGTAAGAGAGACCGATCTGAAAATTTATTTCTTTGTTGTCGAGCGTTTCTCATACATTTCAAATTTTTCTAACACACACGTTTGCTGCTAACGGGCGTAATCTCACATTTCCTTTTACAGCAGGAATAGAAAACCCATAGGAAAATTTTTACCTTCGTCCGATACTACTAATTATAAAAATTCTTTGCGTGTGTTTTTTTTTTCCAAAATAAAGCAAAATTTCGCCGCAAAAAGGACGCCAGGGTTCAACACATTTTTCACAATACCTCTGCTTTTCTGCCGCTAGGTGGTGTCCGTATACTTCTCTTTGCTGTATCTTTGCTTTTAAAATCTCTATTAAAATTTTTGTTTACTGTATTCTATTCACTACTACAGAGATGTTGAGCATTTCCCGCTGAGCCGTAATGGTAAATGCCTTTTTCTCGAAATTTCTGCTTCCAGGAGATGTACTTGGTTCTTTTATGCTTAGTATAGCTTTTTTGCATGAAAACATTTTCCCCAATTTTTAACTTTACCATTGCGCATAATTCTCCCGCTAAAAGGCATAGAGTTATATGATGTCTCCTTCTAAACGCCTAATGAGCACGGATATCATGTTTGTTTTACGGCAGTGACGCTAAACTAGTGACCGGCGATTGATTATAGCCCACAGAGTTGCTCACGGTGTTCGTTCAACCCCCGAAGTATGAAAAAAATCGCTGGCGGAAGTAAGAGGCTATTTATTTTTATACATGGTTTATCAATGGCAGAAACGCGGTTGATTTTTTTCTAACCGGTTCCGTTGACTTTGAATTAATTTTATAAAATTAAAAAATTAATTCGGATCAAAAAGGATTTAAGTGGCATACAAATATAACCGAAAATTCGGTATCATCTTTCTTGTTTTACTATGCGCTGATGTATGCCACATGTGTAAATTACCTTGAAATCTAATGTGTAAAATGTGATTAGGCAAGTTGTGTCTAAGTATTGAAGACTAATTTTAGTTCAAGAAAGAGTAATGGAAAATTAGTAAAAAAATCATGCTATAATGAAAGATAGCAACTCATTTTGTTGACTGTGATTTTATTCAAATACTTCGTTATATACAATGTTCGCACACTCTCTCTCCAAGAAAAATTAGGCACTTTTCTATGATCACGACAACCCGGCTACACAATCACAAATTCATAACAAAATGATCATATTAGGCATTCATGCCACAGTAGAGTGTTATTGAGAGGTAAAAACACAAATACGCACATACAAAAAATAGAAAAATAACTACAACACGCGAAACGATTCATAATAAAGTATCACCTATTTACAAATATTACTGATTTCAATATTATCCGACCTATTTTCCAAATAATAGTGATTCTGTGCAAAAGATTTTTAATGTATCTATATTCATTGAAATCCTGTACGGTGATTAACATCTTACACCTTTCGACATACATATGTACTTTCAATGAACACTGTTAGACAAAAATTCGATACATAAAAACATTTAAACACTATTAAAATAACATGCTGTTATTAGACGTTTTGAACATGGGAATAACTTTCTTACAGCCAGAAAAATTCAGTCGACGAGTTCATATAACATAACACTCAAACTTATTCTACCGATAACATCGATTATTTACAATAAATGTTTTTACATATCTGTAATGTTTGCTAAAGGAAACTGCTCAAACTTCGAGAGATTAGTTGCTTTGGTAGTGTAATACAGCTCAGTATCAAATGCAGATGCAGCTTTAAATTAACACGACTGTGGTTTTAGTGTACTTAATTTATGAGTTTTCTTGCTGAGTTATAGAATAATAATGCATATAACTAGGAAAATAACTGAATGGTGCCATGCTAAGCTCATTATTGTATTCTGATGTAACAAATGTGTTCTCACGGGCATAAGAAATAAGAATTCTGCTGACTACTTCTTTCTAACTGTACAGCATGTTCTACTAGTTCAACGCAAGATAATGCATCTTCAACACTGTCATGCCCATCTCGTGATTCCTGGATTCTTTTATGCAACACCTTAGCAGCTAGCATTTTTAAAGACATTTTTATCAAAGGATTAGAGTCATGTGGAAACAGGACACTTGTATCCACTACACATCTGTGTACGATACCAAGTACATGTAGATCATTGTTGAGAGCATGTACGATAAGGACTGTATTTTTATGTATATACTGTAGAATAGTCTGCTGCCTTGTTCAAGAGTGACGGTGACACCTTCCAGATCTTCAGCGGTCACTCCACTGTAACGTGTATAAAAATCGATGATCGGGTTTTTGGGCCTGACAAAAGTGTTGAAAACAACTTCTTTACTCAAGGACACTACAGAAACTTTGACAACTTCCAGTCCCCTTGTAGTGTAACACATTTCAGTATCAAGACCATATGCAGTACTGCGGTATGCGTATGGCAAAGCAGTCGTTTTAACAAAAGAGGTACTACACACTTTGGTAACACTTACGTGGTATTTTTCCAGTTTACAGGCTTGGCTTTTTAAAAGTCTGTTGCAACACGGATACATCTTATGTCTATTACCTATGTTAATATGCTTTTCAGAATGATAAACACAAGTAACATCAGTCATAGAAGTTTGGTCATTGACACAATATCGACTCTTACATCTACAACATTTCCTCGCAGCATCAATACTGGGTTGGCCGAATAACTCCGCCTCAAGGGGATATCCATTATCTCTTAGCTGTACCTCTGTCAAGGTTAGCCTGATGATCTCTGATGTTTCAGGTACAGCCATCGCTGCAGTGAAGATTTTCCTTTAAACCTACAGAAGGGAGGAGGAAACCAAGGTCAACAATTACATGCTAAAGACAGAGCACTAAATCTTCTTTAAAAATTTAAATACAATTTTAAGTGTCTCTTTAGGAAAATAAAGGCACTATAATGTGATCTTAGTAAAGGAATGAAAATGAGCAAAAAAGTAAAAAAAAAAGTGTAAAAATTATTAGAGAAGCAGTCAATTAGAAGCTCTATTTCATACAATAAATTCATACAACCATTGGTGTAAAATAGTGCTTAACTCAAGTCCCAAATAAATCTAGAGAAACAAAAAATAGTCCTTTCAATTTAACTGAAAATATAATTTGATTCATTTAGGTTAAGTAAACTTTCATCAGAGCTCAAAAATATGTACTTTCATTTCTCTCGAGTATGAAGAACTAGCTGACAACAGTAAATATGTGGGATTAAAATAAATTTTACACCTTTGCTCCTGTCAATAAGTTCTTGGTTACTTTTCAGAACTTCAGATTATACAAGAACTTGCTGACAAGTGTAAAAATTTGGGATTAAAACTAATCTTTCCGTAAACAAAGTTGATGTAAAATGCTTTTACAAGAAAGGAATACTTATCGATTGATGGGGAAGAGATGGAGACCACCTTTACCTGGATTTTTTCTTGGACTGCAGATATGAAGCGACGGTCCCATTGATGAGGAAATCAATTAGCGCAAAAAAATGGCTTGAGGGCTTTCGGAAGAAACAGTAAATTTTCTTAAGAGCGATGTGCCATTGCGTTTTTAAAGGAATGTCTTTAGTCAAAGAGATCTTCCAGTGCTAACGTACGGAGCAGAGACGTGGACCTTTACTTAAAAAGCATTAAAAAACAGCAGCATGTAGATTTTAACTATGACAACGTTCAAAGGTACTGGATTCTGCGGGAACGGCAAAGAGAGAAAAGCGTTGTACCTAGTTGTTTCATCTGCCGGGAATTTGAAACAACGCCTTTCGACCAAGATATGGCACCCTTGCCAAGGACAGAATAAAAGAAGTTTCTCCTTTTGAAATATGTAGAGTGGACTTTGTAGGAACCAGCATTTGCTAAAAATGAAAATTGGGAGGTTGGCGCCGCCTTATTTACCTGTGCAGTTTCTCGTACTGTGCATCTGGAACTGGTATATGATTAAACAGCTTGCAACTATCTGTTGGCATTTAGAAGATTTTTAGCGAGAAAATGTATTTGTAAGACACCGTATTTAAATAACGAGAAAACATTTAAAACGGTAAAAAGAGATTAAACCAAATTATGGAGCATGGTTACCGATACAGAACATTTAAGGTATTTGTGGAGATACCGGAATAAGATGGAATTATGTTTTTGAAAGAACCGTACGATGGGGTAGTTTTTGGGGGAAGCTCGTTCTCTCGATCAAAACATACCCAAAACTGATACTGGGAAGAGCCTCTTTAACATATGCAGGATTAGAAACTACTCTTGTTGAAGTAGAAGCGATTCTGAATTTTCTCCCTGTGACATTTGTATATATCGAACCAGGGGAGCCAGAACCACTCTTACCAGGACATTTGTTAGTTACAAGGAGGTTGACGACAATTCCTGATGGGAAATAAAATTCTGAGGAATCGAAATGGGGAGACATTACAAGGAAATACAAATACAAAGCAGTAGTTATGGGGAGACCGTGGATAAGATGGCGACAAGAATATCCTCTGGAATTGATATCAACCCATTAGTTGAAAATAGCTAAAAGGGGTATAGAAGTGAAAAAGAATTTCATAGTTCATATAAGAGATGAAAAATTGACTAAACTGATGTGGAAAACTGGAAAGTCCATGTGGGACTCGATGAAAAGGTATGTTCATGTACTGTAAGACTGCCACACGGAAAATTGATCAAAAGACCTTTACCCTCACCTTCCACGGAGAGGAGATGGTTGTGTACATATTTGGTAGGAAACGTATGATTGTCTGACGAGTGGAGTAAAAAAGGCGTGTCGTAAGACACATACATTTTCTTTCCAGTAATCCTGCTTCCATGATCTTTCTATCAAGCGAGTATTTCTCGCCAATGAGCTGTTGTTAGGAGAGGATATCATCTGTGTTGTTTGTTGTTATATACCATACGTGCGCGGGTTCGACTCAAGGTCACGTCATATGATGTTTCTGGTTGATCTCTGTTGTATTGGGTAGTCAGATGTTCAGTAGTGCTCCGACTATTATTGCCTACTAGTCGTCTGATTCGGAGCTCCACTATCACATCAGCCTCTCTCTGTCCCTGCCTCTCTCTGTCCAAACAACGACGGATTTATACAACCGACAAAAGTTCTGAAAATAAAAATCTACTCGCCCTCTAGCTACTAAAAATAGTGTTACGAAAAATAATAAACACTGAAAAAGTTTCTCTTAAAAAATGGATGATATCATAGATAAATAGATGTCAAATCGAACAGTTAGAAACTTAGATATAGAGTACAAAATGATATCAGTTTACAGCACCAGCGGAACGATTTTGAACATTGGAATGGTAGAGACTATCCGGAAACTGATCTATATAGCAAAACGTATGCTAAGGAAAAATATATTTTTTTTAAAAATATGTCTTCTATAAGCTGCGACAGCGAAAAAAGATTTTCGTATTTAATCCCCCTTATCGAAAAAACTGCATTGTTTTGAGCGGATAACTATAGGAAATGGTGTACAGTAAAGTATATTTCAAAATGATTTTCAGAAGCGGATATACTACTGAAAATAAAAGCATACTAACACTTCCTTGCCCCAGAACTGTGAACTACAAACCCCACGTGCAGAATACTTTGCTTGAACCTTGCACGTGTACAGGCGTGTAAATTTGGTTGGTTGGTGAATTTTTATGGCGCAAGGGCCATGTGTGGCCAAAGAGCGCCACTCCGGATTTACTCACCACCTTCAGTAAAGAAACGTTCAACACAATCTCATTTAAGAGCATGTAATACACTCTCAGGCGGCGTAATATAATAAATTATATGATTTATTATCATATCGGACAATTGTCAATAGTAATTACATTAATTCCTCAACTCTACTTCGAAATCTCTTCTATAATACTGCAATATTTTTGTTAATCTGAATTGTTGTATTTGACATCTAAAGTTTCTTTTCAAGTTCTATTGTTTAAATCGTATGTTTAAATTGTGTCATCGTTACGACAAAAGGTATGTACGAATCTCTTCATATCAATCTGCTGCATAATTTGCAGATGTACTTATGAATCACTTCAGCGTTGCAAACGATTTGTGAAAACATCAACATCTACTGCTTCAGCAGTCTATGTTAATAATCAGTTGTTTTTGTCTTCTTTTGGAAAGCATTAAGACATGAAAGATAAAAAATAAATCCAGCGCGAGAACAAATAACAGCACGCAGTTCGTAAAAAAATAACAGTTTTAACCGTACGTAGCTATTTATATATGAACAGGTCTCAATCCTTTTAATTTTCCCCATATTTAATACCAAATGAAAAATTCCTAACATGTCACTAAAAAAATTCAGCATTTGAAATATTTTTTTAGAGCTAACCCGTCCCCCTTCAATGAATTTTTAACACCCCCAAAACGTTTTCCGACCCTATCCAAAATGAAATTTCAGGATAAACCTGTGGCCACTGCTACACTAATATCAGATATTTTTATACGTCCTTATATTCTAGTAAGACGTGTCTAAATGATGTTCTGTACACTTTATGGTAATGCAAAACGACAACAAAGGAATACCACTCTAAAGCGGAAACCACAATTACACATTTCTTTCTTTCTTTTGATTGCACACAATAATTTGTTTCATGGTAGGAAGAAATTGACATTTGAAGACAGAATCATCAGGGCCCACTCCTGTGCATCTACGGGCACCCGTAAACAGATGGCTCGATGATGGATATAACTGCTACGTTTAACTAAAATGGAGTAAAGCTATTGCGACTTTATGAAATTGAATTCAGGTACGAGCTTTGATTAACAGACTTCCTTTTAGAAAGTTACTCCCAATTGGCGTTTAACATCTTCATCCAGGATATGGCTCCAAATATTTAAGGTCGTTTTCTTTCGAATCGGTAAAACAACCTTTTTTGGAAATATACTGGTATTTTACACATGTAAGATCAAGTTCAATTGTGTGTCTTATTTCCCAGGGAATTCCTATGCAATATATTAGAACAACATTTTGTTAACATGATACAGTTTTGTAGTATAGTATTATACTTGGTAATATATTATATTTAATAATTTTCAACAAGATAACACCCCTCCTCTTCTTATACTTTCTGGAAACCTCTTTTTGATTTTCAGAAACATAGCTTGCTGTTTTGCGCTCTGCTTTGTTTTTGTTACCTTTTTCATCTCAGCCCACCACCTCTCTCACAGCGGAGCTCTGTTTGCAAATTCGGTCAGTCATCTGATCACAGTCGCGCAGGTCCGTTTGGGATAGAGTGTTGGCGGTTTTGCGTCATAATGGTGCAACAGTTTCTTTCACTCCTAGGGACGTTGATTGGATCGTACCGGCATTTTCGTTTTGTCGTCCAACTACTTAACATGGCTGAAACAAGAAATAAAGCTGATTGCCCTATCCTCGGGAGTTATAAGTAGATGCATGAAAATGTGTTGCCTACGTACGAAGATGTAATGCGCCATTACTACATTGTGAGGAATACTCTTAGGCAGGAATGTGCAAATAATGAGCCTGCTGCAGCAGAAATAGCAAGTATTATCGCGGACAAAGTGCTAAATATATGGACGAAAGCATCTCTTCCGACATCGCTCCACAAATCTGTTGCAAAGCGTATTACCGCATACTACACTGAAATCCGAAAGCTGAAAAAAACACGCTGCAAGAATGAATGAAACCTACCGAAAAAGATTGAACAACTTTGTGCAGATTCGCAACGTATCTTAGACATATGCTCATGCAAGTGCAAATGTTTTAGAACCTGCAAATGCAGCTCTGCAGAAAAGGTACCCGTGAACGATCGAGACTTTCTGATAGACCAGAGAACAATCAGAAGAATGTTAGTAGGTGGGCTTGACGCAAAAACCACCAGTGTACTGAAGGAAAGATCAGCTCGAAAGAGTGATAGGGAAGAGCATGTCCGTAGGAAATTACAGAAAACTGTATCACTGAAATCGGCCCTGCGAGTCGAGGATGATACTTCAGAAGAGGATACAAATACTAATTCTGCAGGAAGACTAGACGAACCGGGTCCGAGTCATTTCTTGGTCTCTGAGAAAGATTACGTTTTCACTCCAAGTCGATTTTCGAAACCTAGGCGTCAGATGACACTGTTTGCATTTTATAGAAAGTGCGATAGGCAAGGCATCGGCGACCAAGCGACAGCTGATCTTGCTTCGGCGTTGCTTCATGATGTAAGTGAAGCGGTTCATTCGAAAGAATGTAATGTATCTGTTATTGACCGGCATAAAGTACGACGAGAAAGGATAAAGACCCGTCAAACAATTCAAAATGATGTAAACTTGACTGGTCGCGAGATTGTAGCGTTGTTTTTGGAAGGAACAAGGGATGAAACTCTTATGAATACACAGACAGATGATGGCAAGTGGCACAAGCGTAAAGAATGGAAGGAGCATATTACGCTTGTTGAAGAACCGGGTTCAGTCTAGTTGGGACATTTTACACCGAAGAGCAAGAGTGCAAGGGACATTTGCGGAGGTATCTTCAGCTTATTGAACCAGAAGGCATTTGACTTGTCGGAGTTAGTCTTTATTGGAAGTGACGGGGAAGTGACTAATACCGGCACAAATGCAGGTGTAATTAGGCGCCTACGAAAACCGATGCCATGTTCGTGTGCCATTGTAGACCGCTCGTCAACGAGCATTACTCCTCGGTTTGAACCAAGAATATCAGAACTGGACCTCCTGAGAGTAACGTGCATCGTGGGGTCAGATGCATTCCGTTTTCAGCTGTAGCGAGTCAACGTGATGATGCGGGTGTATTGTGGGAAGACTGTGGGCATGGTTCTGTCGAGCCAGATCGGCACATTTGAAGAATTTCGTAGCTCTGTGGTGGATTGTGGAACCTTCACATGGTACACGTTAGGTACTTCATTGTGTCTCGAAAGGTCCTTAGCCTCTGAGAAGCACTAGCATATGCTGGCTGATCACTTACATGATTCTCTGTCCTTCTCGGATAATAAGTCCGATGGTCGGTTTCAAAAGGACAATGAGCCGCCCCGCTGGGCCGCAGCCACCCTGGCATGGCTGGAGAAACCCATTTCCGAGTTTGAAACCATCCAATGGTCCTCAAGTTCTACCAAGTTAAACTACGAATGTAGGTTCTCTCTGGGTTGCTGTGGAGCAGAACATCAGTTTCGTGCTTCCTGGACCAACGTCTCGGGCGGAGCTGCGGACTTGCTGTAACAAGCATGGCTGTAATTGCCTCTGGAGACTCTTTGGCATAATGGATCAACACGTTATTAGGCAGGTATCTCTAATATGATTTGTTCATTAAGTGCACAAATATTTTCTCCAGAATTTTGTTAAAACCCAGAATATTAGGAAAACATATGTAATAAAATATTTATTAAAACCTCATACCGGGATTCGCTCTAGTTGTTCCGTTGGAACATAGCTGACCTCATAAAAACCAGATGGAACACTAATATTTGCTACGTATCCTGGTGGGAGAGTCTCAGTCAGAATTGCGGCACTGCAGCAGTGTCAGGAAGATAAGAATTAAAAAAAAAGAAGTCGCCCGTCCCTAATTTAGGGTCATTGGTTCCAGGAAAAGGAGAGAGCCAGTGCCGTAAGACAAACAGAATATCCAAGCCTCACCGGGATTCGAACACAGTCCCCTTTCGGACGAATGATTAGAGGCTATCGCTTAGACGACTGAGGTTTTTCCCAAATCAAGGAATTATTTCATTTGCGTCATCTCAATATCATATGAGGACAGTTCAATGCACTTTTTCTGTCTGATCATGCAAAAGTGTAGCCAGAAGATTCTCCGGTTGTTATTTGCTCATGCTCCCAGTTGAGCCAAGAAAAAAATTTTATCTGTTAATGGTGTTTGTTGCATCGGTTTGAATCCGAAAGGTAAGAAATACGTTTTAATTTGCAGAGTGATTAAAATGGTATGAAAAATAAATAAGGGAGTAAATTTTCTTCGGTCATTTTTTTCTTGTGAGCTGGGTTTTCTCAAAACAATCGTTTTCGGATCAGCTGTGTTCTGCTCTAAATGCAGAGAGAAAAAAATATTTAATTGGCTACTTACATATTTATTGCAGCTTCTTGGAAAAAAGTATTTTGTGGGCGTGGAAAAATGGCAGGTCAGGCGTCGGAGATATTTCTTCAGAGGAATAGCCTAAAAGGTTCTTTTATTGGATAACATAAATTTAAATAAAACTCACGGGGATGCCCATTTTTTTTTTTTTTTTTTGTCCTTTTCCTATTTTGTGGAATTTGGTTGTTGAAAAAAGACCTACGTGCCCGCAGTCAGTTAAAAATATTGTTGTTTTTTTATTCGCAGGAAATAAGCAATTTGTTCTTTAATCCAGAGCATATTCATTCCAGTGTCAGTTAAATGACAGGAATACGTGAAGATTGGAAAGACAATAATTATTCTTTGTTTGGGAAAAAGTATTTCACGTACATGAGGATTCCTGTGGGTCGCGCAATACCGCTTTTTTGGGATCATTTGTGTCAATCTCGAGATCAATACAGAACCTAAAAGAATTTTTGTGGGGACTGTTGGGGATTAGGGGAGAGTCCTTTTCCGTCCCCCAGACGGGAAAACGATACCTCAATACGTAGTAAGGGATCCTTCCGAAACTGGAAGTTAAATGATGAAGAATTTTCTTTTAATTGTAAGATTTGTTTTTCGTGATGTTTCTTCTTTCCAGTACTGTTGGAAAATAAAATACATATTAAAATATCTGAATGAAATTATTATTCATGGTAAAGAACACCAAAATGTAGAAACAAGATGAAAATTATGAGCTTAAAAATCCAATGGCGGTGAGTAGGGTGGGGTTACAGCACTTCCTAAATTAAAAAATTCAACAACAAAGTTCCTGGCATTTACTTTTTTTTACAATAGAAACAGAGATGCAAATTATACTTTCAGCTGAGAATCAAACAACATTAACCCTATATAGTCATTGCTTTAAAACCTGTTTGTGATGGTGTGTAGACACAAGTCCAAGAGACTTAACTGGCAGACAAAGTAACAAAAAAACATCAAATAAAACCCAAAACTAAAATGTTGTGCAGTGACTAAGCGCTCGTTTCTTATCTTTAGACAGAAATGGGTCAGGTTTGAATCGCGGTGAGGTATGGATGTTATGCTTGTCTTACGGCAATGGTTCTATCCCTTCCCTAGAACCAGTAGCTCCAAATGGTATCTCCAATTCAGAGCTTCCGATGGTAAACGATGAAGACAGTACCGCGAGATCAATGATGGACGGACGTACCAACGCTCAGAGAGCAAGCGGTGTCCGACCACACGCCATTTATTACCGTACTCGGCGTAGACTGTTCAGCTACGTACAAACCAACCGCTTGAAAACGGCGACGCAAATCATATCTAGATTGAAAGTGGAGGCCCAAGAAGCGTTAACGAATGAACAGCACCCCGCACGCTGCTTACTCTGTTCTACAAAAGCCGATGCCATGTTCGTGTGCCATTGTAGACAGCTCGTCATCGGGCATTACTCCTCTGCTCGAACCAAGAATATCAGAACTGCTCGTCATCGGGCATTTCTCCTTGGCGTTAAGGACGGATGACTGCTTTTAGCTCATTAAATAGCTCACGGATATCGTTTAACACAACGCCTACCCCCGAAGAAAGAATCCTTTAAATCCGTGGGTGCTACTGGTGATGGTGTAGGTGAGTTATGTTTGCTGTTTAGGTATACATTAACTTCAGATTTCACTACATTAGGGACGGGGGATTGCTTATAGCACATTGGGCTGCTCACAGTTGTCGCGCGTTAAACACCGAACCACAATCTGAATGAACTTATATATAAAAATTATATATATATTGAAGTGACAATGGGCTGGCCGTGTAGCCATGTCGCCAGAAGAACGGACTGCAAACGGACAACCGAAATTTTAGATTGGAATCCAATCTAAAATCAGGAAAAAAACCCAGAAGGTTACGTCAGAGATGGGTGGATGAAATTCGAAACCCTGCAGCTGGGATATGAAGGAGACTAGCTTAGGATGGACCAATGTGGATGAACCTTGGAGTGGCATTCATCTAGCAGTGGATTGAAAATGGTTAACAATGAATATATATATAAATATATATATATATTTGTCAACCATTTTCAATCCATATAAGGTGTGCTGCAAGTAATCTGAAAACATATCATTCGTTGCAGTCATGAATAAAAGGAGCTATTTTCAGATTTACAAAAAGGGATGATTATTTCTGAAACAGCGCAGTTTGTGAAATGTTCCGTTTTCCTGTGGTTAAATTGTATCGTGATTGAAGAAACGGCACCATTGCGAATAAGCGACGTGGAAACTGCGAAATAATGTTACAGGTGAACGTCTACTTCGAAGGTGCGTGAAGGCCGATCGACACGCTACAGTGGAGCAACTCACTGGCCGAATTAACCAGAAGGCTACCGGAAATGTGTCTAAAA
Organism: Macrothele yani; assembly: GCA_039090855.1. Classification (NCBI taxonomy): domain Eukaryota; kingdom Metazoa; phylum Arthropoda; class Arachnida; order Araneae; family Macrothelidae; genus Macrothele; species Macrothele yani. Next base: position 31,575,814 of record CM076999.1, on the reverse strand, counting down.
CGACAGTTCAGCGAACCCTGCTGCCTATGAGGCTCCGATGCAGATGGATGGTCACTGCACCTACTCTAAAGATGGTGCATAGCAAGAAAAGGCTTACATTTGCATTGAAGTATCGGAATTGGACTTCCACTGATTGGCAAAGGTTTGCGTTCTCCGATAAGTCACGTTTTCCTTCATCGAACTGATGAACTTTGTCGTATAAGGCGAGAAACATCGGAGAACAAACATTCTTTAACCATTGATCGAAGAATAGAAGCTAGTGGGGTCAGTATTATGGTCTGGCTATTTTTTGGTGGTATTCTGTGGGTCAAAGCATACCTGTGGAATGCACTATGGATGGGATTTGCTATAAATTCATCCTTGCAGCCCACGTACACCCATGCATGCTGATTGGCTTTCCTGAGGCGGAAGTGATCTTCCAGCACGACAATGTGACGTGTCACACAGCTGGAAATGTCCGAGAGTGGTTGGAGGAGCACGATGACGACTTCGAAGTACTTCCCTGGCCTTCTAATGTCCGAGATTTAAACCCAACTGAGCATCTGTGGGGACCACCTTAATCGTGTTGTTTGCTTTGTGGATCCTCCACAACGCCCCCTCCAGCAGCCGAAAGATGAACTGCAATCAGAATGGCTCCACATATCAATGTACACCTTCCAGCACCTTATTGAGTCACTCCCATCCAGTCCAGCTGCTGTCAGCATGGCACACGCAGATTTCTCTGGATATTAGCTGGTGGTCACTATAATGTGTAATCTGGGGCACGGAAAATCTCGATGTGGTCGGAGCACACGAGAGAGACAGATGGTTAATGTCTGGGCTGGTCCAATGTAAGGCAGAGTGATAGGGCCCTTTTTCTCCGCTGAATCAACCGTTCTAGCATAACGTATCTGGATATGTTAGAACAATTTACAATTCCACATCTCCAGGATACCCAAGGCATCATTTTCCAGCAAGATGGAGCACCTCCGCATTGGTTTTTGCATGCACACATATTTTTACACCACCAATTTCCAGGACTGGCGGCATGACCATACTGTTCTGATATTATCCAATGCGATTCTGTTCTTAGGGTCTTTATTGAGGACATCGTGTATAAGAAAAAGGTTGCATCTATCACTGAACTCAAAGAACGCATTACTGTAGCATTCCTTCTTGTTACACTAGGCATTCTGCAGCGTACGTAGGTAAAACTATAGTTTAGACATCCTCCGAACAACCAACGGAGCACACGTGGAGACCACTCATATTTAAAAAAACTTTCACAGTTACCATATGTTTTGACATTAAAGGTGTATTGTTATTTATTGTAAGATTTTTTTAATAACATACTGAAGTTGAATATTTTATTTATGGACACCTTGTATTATAAATCCATATGAAATATATTCTTAGGCAAACCAAGGGCAGGGTACAAAATTGTATTTTACGGACGTGAATGGGGATACCCATTAAGTTACCTCTCGGAACTTCAGTTCCTAACCCGTGCCTTCAATGTGGCCCTTCTGATATGCAGATGAGTGATAATAAATGTGATAACGATGAGTGATAATAACTATGATAACGTAGGTACGAGATCTTTAATTAACGGTACCAATTAAGATACAAGAAAGTAAAAACGTTTAAATCAACACGTGACGTTTAAGTTGAACTGACAATAAAACTATGAACCCGTTTTTTATTATTTCCTAAATGTTAAACAGTGATTACGTTCAATAAATGTACATCCCGAACGAGCAATATAACCGATACCTTATGACGCATAACATATACGTAACTTTTCATTTATACTTGTTTTTCTAATGTATTTTTTATCACTGGTTTCCCTCTGAGAACTTAACGTCATGTCAGAACACCAAAGAGTCTTTCTTCCACAAGGCATCATTTCCAACCAAACAGAGTGAGACAAAAACAAAGTATTAAATGTATAAGGCGATTTATTATAAAGCTGTTTGTACATTGAGACCCTTCTAGGCGACGTTGTTCTGTCTCTTTAAGTGTAACTTTGTTTAGACCACTGCGCAACCGGGGCGGCAAAAAAAAAAAAATTAAAAATGCTTTGTTCTGTGATAGATTTAGCAAGAAATAATTCAAAGAATAAGAAAAATGCTCGTTCATAAAGAAAATACGTTAAAAAATAAGGTCATATATTCAGTGATATCTGGAATAATACAACAAACTCCGAAGGAGAAAAGTTTCATTTTCAAGAAAGTATTTATATCCCAACTAGGCATATCACCCCCCTGAGACACGCAGGCGAGCTTGATGACATAACCGCGATGGCTCTTCAGAACCATAAGAGCCACGGAGAGCTGTTTTCTGAAGGAGCACCGCAGAAACGGCACTTTCAGTCAATGGTATTACCGTATTTAACATATTACAGTGCGTCATCTATTGCAATGCGCACTCATATATTAGAAATTGTCTTTTTCGAAAACTAAAGTTAAGTATTTTTGGTCCTAAAGTCAAGAAACGTTGATGTAATAGTATAAATGCGAACATTTTATATTAACAATTTCTGTGGTGAATGCTTTTTCTTCGAAAAGTATCTGGCTTACTATACTAACTATATTTTTATGATGCCAAAAACTCAGCGCATCTTTCCCTTCTTTTTTTTTTTTTTTTAGTAATTGCCTAGAAAAGTTTACTGGTTTAAAACCCTTTTCTCTCTGTCACAAATATTAGTTGTTTAAAAAGACATGGGTCTTCTGCCCTGATCCCAATCTGTGATCCTTATCTCATACGTCACCTGCACTTAGGAAGGTTATAAGAAGGGAGAGTGGAAAACAGAAGACCCACAGTTTTGTCCGCCCCTCTAGGGGAAGAGGGAGCTTCCGGCTTAAGCTCTCTGCTGGACAATGCGCCACAGATTCTTTCCAAAACAGTGGTGTGACTGCATTACATAATTCTTGCGACAGCGATTACAGAGCTAACATGCAGTTTATGTACAGCCAAAAAGGAGAAAACTATTGACACATTCATAAATTCTGTAAAGATCTAGAAAGAGAGATAGGGTGGAAGTGGCGTTGTATTGAACGCAAATGCGTGGCAAAAGTATACCTGGATACTAGTGCCTCCGTAGCAGGCGTAGCCAGAAATTTCTTAACGGGCGTGTCCGTGGATTTGGTTCATTGGTGAAAGCCCCGTATACACGTATTTACCGCTTTAAATTCGTGGTCGGTCTCCCCTCAAGTGAGGGGTATAAACCTCGAACCCTTCCCCACTCCCCTCTGGCTACGCCACAGGCCTTGTTTATTATACAATCCGACTTGTGTCACAACCATGTCACCACCAATACTGATACTATCAAATAGTGTTAAGCGAAAAGCAATATAGGATATTACGGAACTGCCATTGAAACCGATTATACAACTGCTGGAAATAACTGTGTCAAACGCGTGTCAAGTAATTAAAAAAATAAGTAGCAACAATGGATAATTAGTGCTGAGAAAAGGAAACGAATTAGGAAATGAAAACAAAAAAGGGTAAAAAAGAATAAAAAAAATGAAAACGAGAGATAAAAAAAAGTAAAAAATTAAAATCAGAGAAAAAAAATAACCTGAAAAAGAAAAAAATTAAATTGAGAGAAAAAAATTAAAAAGCTAAAAAATAAAAAAAAGTGAAATGATAGAAAGAAAACCATTTTCGGACATGAAGAGTGGGTAATAAACTCTGTTGATTTTGCCATAGACTTTCATTATTAGAGTTTCTTTGGGAAAATAGTTTGTGGGCGTGGCAGAAGGGTAAGTCAGGTTTCGGAGGTATTTCTTTAGAGGAATGGTCTGAAAGGTCCGTTTGTTGAATAATTTTTTTATATAAAACTAAGGGAAAATGTTGTTTTTTTTTCCCTTAGACATGTAAAAATATTGTTTATTTTTATGTGCAGCAAATAAGCAAATTGTTCTTTAATTCATGGCATCATCGCTCAGGTGTTAGTTAAATGATAGCGGTACGTGAAGAGCAGAAGGAAAATAATTATTCTTTGTTTGGAAAAAATAGTATTTCAGGTACATGGGATTCTTCCGCGTCGCGGAATTTCGTTTTTGTCATCATTTGGGTCATACTCGAGATCAAGCAGGATCGAAAAGAAATTCTTCTGGGAAGAGTAGGGAGGAGTCGTTTTCCATTTGGGGATGGTATTTCGTCTTTCAAAACTTTCGAAAACGGAAGTTAAACTAAATGAAGAAATATATCTTTTAATCGTTCGTTATTTCTTTTCCTCACTATGTTGTTTCTCTCCAGTACTGTTAATAAATATCATTTTATTGCATTATATTCCAGAATGAAACTTTTGGCAGCAATTTTTAGAAACGGAAGTTAGCAGGGTGCAAAAATATTCCTACAATCTCCATGCATGAGATCTCTCATTGATTCGAGGAATTCCGCCTTTTCCCTTATCATTTCAGTCATTTCCGAAACTGAAGAACAACTGTAAAGGCTTTTGGGGAGATTAATGGGGATAGGGCCATTTTTCGCGTTTGAGGAAGGAATTCCGTCTTTCGAAATTTTCGGAAAAGGAAGTTAGATGGAATGAGGATTTTTCCCGAAACGTGTTTTTTCTAGCGATGTATCTACTGTTCGGTATTGCTGTTAAGCAACATTTTATTCCCTAAATATTTATTTGAGCTGAAAACTCAAGAGAAAATTTCCGAAAACGGAGTGAAATTTAACGATAAAAGAATGACTTCGCAGAATACGTCAAACGAAATGAAAACCTCACCGATTACGTACGATATTTAATAAAATATGAAAGATATTTAAAATACATCACTAGCACTTTCGGAGTAACATTTATCTCATTATCAGGTTGAACAGCGGCAATGTAGTACTCCTTTATATAGTAGTGCAGCGATGCATTATGGGTATAAGTAATCAAACGTCGCGTGGGTCATGACCGTTGCCATTGTAACAGTGTAACAGGTATAATTTCACAAGTTATTAGTTTAAAATATCAAAACAAGGATTCATTACAAATGCAAAGTTGTGATCAATTTTACATATTGATGGAATTGTAAATATATATTACTATAATTTAAAGTTCAAGTTGCTAATACGCTCTTTCCAAATTCTTGATATGTCCACAGGCAAGTAGTCATTATAGCATTTGTCCCCTAAAGCTTCGATGTACATACTTTCAACAAAATGCAACAAATGTATTTATGCTGGAGTGTCCAATAGTCTAATGTTTTCCCAGTCTAGTTGTAGAATTCCGTTTACCACATTCCTTGATAAAGCTGTATTATTGCTGTTGGTTCGGATATCGAATTGTGTTCCTGGACACGGATACCCAAACTTCTTCCTGTCGAGCCTACGTAGTTGTTAACATGTTCTCCTGTTGAGGGGTCCAGCAGTGGAATGTTATACATACCCCATTTGTTCATAACATCTGTTGTTGCTCGATCTTTTTTAACTGATGATAGGAGTTTCTTCGAGCGGGTGCCGAGTTGTATATTATATTTTGAACAGATACGAGATAGTGTGTTAGTGATATGAGGGTGCTGGTCCAATGGTCTCACGAATCGTTTATTAGAACTTGTATCTGGTTTCAGATTAATACTTCGATCACTTGATATTCTAATGTATCATTTATGAACTATCATCCTGGGTTATCCATGTTTATCCGCTAATTTCAAAATGAACTGTATTTCAGACTGGAAATGACTACTATTTTAAGAATGCGTAAAGGCTCTTCTGAAAAGAAAATTGATAGCAAAAAGTTTTTGTGGAGTTGGATGTTAGGAGTTAAACGGGATAAGGCTGTTACAATCGGTAGGCTTTCTATAGACACTAAATAAAGTACAGTGAGTAATTATTTGAATCACGAAATAAACGAAAATCCAAAAATGGCAAAGAGAAATTAGATTCAAGTTCTATCGTGAGCCCGATAGTAGGAAATACTGACGAAAGTGCGTTGGCAAATTGCTTTAAGTCATCCTTTGAGTGAGGCCAGAACACAAGGATGCCGTCGACATACCTAAGTTATAAACTTTGAACTAAAGGGAATTCATTGGGAACTTTGTTATCAAATTATTGTAGCAGAATTTAGGCTAAAACTGCGGAAAGTGAGGATCCCATTGGGGACCCCTCGGTTTGTGAGTAGATTCTGTCAAGAAAATTTAAATACGAACGCCGTTTAACTAAACGAAGTGCGTTCATAATAGCAGAGATTTCAGTGGTGGGAACATTAATTTCAGTAAGTTTGTCCGCTATGATATGGTGAGTGGCTTCCACAGGTACATTAGGGTACAGTGAAACCTCATCTAGAGAGGCTAATATGAAAGGGCCAGCATGTAATGAAACTTTCTGATCCTTTCTATTGCCCCAGTTTAGCTTTTAATAGAATACGAGGAGCTATCTACTAACTTAGCCAAATATAGGGCAAGAGCTTTTTCAAGCGGTCGGGTGGGGCCCGCTACCAAAGGTTTGATAGGTAGCCCCTTTTTATGTAGTTTGAGACGCCCAAAAATATCGAACACACGACAACCAGGTGGGGGAATAAAGGCTTTAGAAAAACCTTCAGGGAAATTGTAAGAATTCTTCAATTGGGTTAACGCTGCACAAGTCGCGTTTGTTGGTTCACGCTCAAATACTTTGTGCGGAATAGAAGATATGGCTTCAAGCATTTTATTCCCTATAGCATGAGCTATCCAATATGATAGTCTCATGCGTCTTGTCCGCGGCCAGAATTGAAATTTCGTTATTATTTCTATACTCGGCTAGCTGATGTTTTTCTTTATTATACATTAATGATAGTTTAGGTTGTTGCTGTGGTTTGCCTCTTAGTAGTAATCAATCAATTTGTAAGCGAGTAACATCATGTTCGGCTTCAGGTAAGTTTTTGATATATGCTCTACTTGTGGGACTGTTTTAAAGACGTTAACTTTGTGCCTCGGATATGCGAATTTGGTTACTCTCTCCAAAGCTCGACGCTGTACTTCATTTAATTCGTAATTACTGAGATTAACAACATTAGATTTTAAGATTTCATTTTCGCGATGTCTATGGCTGCGAACTTGTCTATTACTGACTTCATGGCCAACTAGAAGACGACGTTTATGTATATGGGTGTTATCCGATGATTTGGCATAGTTTTCAATCAAAGTCGAAGTAACAGTGAGTGCACGGTCCAAAATAATTGGATGCTCACAACCCGACAGTTCTTCGTACGAATGTGTAGCACTTTGTACTGAGCAAATCAATAGAAGATCTCTTACTTCTAATGACGCTTACTAGTCGCTTCTTAGCATTTTGAAGTATGTATTTGTCAAATTTTCCTACAATCTCCGGGCATGAGATCTCTTATGAATTCGAAGAAGTCCACCTTTTTCCCTTTTCCTTTCGGTCATTTCCGAAATTGAAGAACAACTGTAAACACTTTTTGGGAGATTGATTGGGATGGGGCCATTATTCGCGTTTGAGGAAGGAATTCCGTCTTTCGAAACTTTCGGAAACGGAAGTTAGATGGAATGAGGATTTTTCCCGATACGTATTTTTTCTTGCGATGTATCTACTGTTCGGTATTGCTGTTAAGCAACATTTTATCCCATAAATATTCATTTGAGCTGAAAACTCACGAGAAAATTTCCGAAAACAGACGGAAATTTTCTCCTGTAATATTAATTTTTCCTTGCCATGTGTTTCCCATTGTGTGTTGTTGTTAAACATCTTCTTTTTTTTTTTTTTTACATTTTAGGTTGATAAGGGAGGGACAAAATTCCGAAACCAGAAGTGGAAAATCTGTAATATTTTGTACATAGTGTTTATATTTATGAATATTCTGAGAGTTTCATCATTTATTTAAAACAGCATAAGGTTTTTTGTTATGCATTCATGGCTTAAGGCTGATAGTCCTTTTAGTATGATAGATAACTTATTACTACTGAAAGATTAAAAGTAAGAAAGAAATGATATCATTAGAAAGAAAATTTAAGCAGTGGATGCTCTACAGAGTCAAAGAAAGTTTGCTGAGAGAAATCAAGCTTGCTTGCAACAGGAAACTTCAGCTGATATTCTTGTGTGCCCAACAACCAACCCAACAAGAATAAAAACTGTGTTTGAAGCAATGCCTTCGAAAGCCATTTCATGTCGTTTGGATTTAAATAATTTCATATTGTGAATACAGTGCTGTGCTCTAGTTTAGTATTTATACATAACAAGTACAGTGAACAATTCCATCTTGCTCATGCTACATCATATTTGCACCTTCTCATTTTTTTTTAATTTTTTCAGGTAAAAATTTCAGTTTTTTTTTTCTTTAACACCGATCTCATATATGATTTTAGCAGCAGCAGATCTATTTACAATTAAATGCAAGTAAACAGAGAACTTTATGAATCTCCTAATGTAAATCAGAATCGTGCAGTTCAGTATTTTTTTGTTCTCAATAGCCAATGGTATAGTTTTTTCTGAATGTGCATACTGATATACACTATATGATCAAAAGTGTTCTGACAACACATTGTTTTTTGGCAAACAGCTTTATTATCGCAATTAATAGTTATTCGGTTGCCATAATGCATAACTGTTTATTTCTGCTTCTGATGTATTTGCAGTACAATCTCAGCTTCTGTAGACCCGATTGCAAAATTATTTCCTGGAGCTAAAATGCTCAAGTAGGAAAATCTTTTGAAAATATTAATCTGAAATGATGCATAGTTTTTCCGCCAGGGGCACAGAAGTATTTCCAATTTTTGGCGATATCTCTGCTTGTAAGAGAGTCCGATCTGAAAATTTATTTCTTTGTTGTCGAGCGTTTCTCATACATTTCAAAATTTTCTAACACACACGTTTGCGCTAATGCTCGTAGTCTCACGTTTCCGTTTACAGCAGGAATAGAAAACCCATAGGAAAATTTCTACCTTCGTCCGATACTACTAATTATAAAAATTCTTTGCGTGTGTTTTTTTCCCAAAAAAGAGCAAAATTTCGCCGCAAAAAAGGACGCCAGTGTTTAACACATTTTTCACAATACCTCTGCTTTTCTGCCGTTAGGTCCTGTCCGTATACTTCTCTTTGCTGTATCTTTGCTTTTATAATCTCTATTAAAATTTTTGTTTACTGTATTATATTCACTACTACAGAGATGTTGAACATTTCCCGCTGAGCCGTTATGGTAAATGCTTTTTTCTTGAAAATTTTGCTTCCCGGAGACGTATTTGGTTCTGTAATCCTTAGTATAGCTTTTTCAATGAAAACACTTTCCCCAATTTTTAACTTTACCATTGCGCAAATATCTTCCGCTAAAAGGCATAGAGTTATATGATGTCTCCTTCTAAACGCCTAATGGGCATGGATATGATGTTTGTTTTACAGCAGTGACCCTAAATTAGTGACAGGTGATTGATTATAGCCCACAGAGTTGCTCACTGTGTTCGCTCAAACCCCGAAGAATGAAAAAAATAATCGCTGGCGGAAGTAAGAGGCTATTTATTTTTATACATGTTTTATCAATGGCAGAAACGCGGTTGATTTTTTTTCTAATCGGTTCCGTTGACTTTGAATTAATTTTATAAGTTTAATTCGGATGAAAAAGGATTTAGGTGGCATGCTCATAACCGAAAATTCGGTATCATCTTTCTTGTTTTACTATGCGCTGATGTATGCCACATGTGTAAATTACCTTGAAATCAAATGTGTAAAATGTGATTAGGCAAGTTGTGTCTAAGTATTAAAGACTAATTTCAGTTCAAGAATGAGTAATGGAAAATTAGTAAAAAAATCATGCTATAATGAAAGATAGCAACTCATTTTCTTAACTGTGATTTTATTCAAATACTTCGCTATATACAATGTTCGCACACTCTCTCTACAAGAAAAAGTAGGCACTTTTCTATGAGCACGACAACCCGGCTACACAATCACAAATTCATAACAAAATGATCATATTACGCATTCATGCCACAGTAGAGTGTTTTTCAGAGGTAACAACATAAATACGCACATACAAAAAATAGAAAAATTACTACAACACGCAAAACGGTTCATAATAAATTATCACCTATTTACAAATATTACTGATTTCAATATAGTCCGACCTATTTTCCAAATAATAGTGATTCTGTGCAAAAGATTTTTAATGTATCTATATTCATTGAATTCCTGTACGGTGATTAACATCTTACACCTTTCGACATACATATGTACTTTCAATGAACACTGTTAGAAAAAATTCGATACATAAAAGCATGTAAACACTATTAAAATAACATGCTATTATTAGACGTTTTGAACATGGGAATAACTTTCTTACAGCCAGAAAACTTCAGTCGACGAGTTCATATAACATAACACTCAAAATTATTCTACCGATAACATCGATTATTTGTAATAAATGATTTTACATATCTGTAATGTTTGCTAGAGGAAACTGCTCAAACTTCGAGAGATTAGTTGCTTTGGTAGTGTAATACAGCTCAGTATTAAATGCAGATGCAGCTTTAAATTAACACGACTGTGGTTTTAGTGTATTTCATTTATGAGATTCCTTGCTGAGTTATAGAATAATAATGCATATAACTAGGAAAACAACTGAATGTTGTCATGCTAAGCCCATTATTGTATTCTGATGAAACTAATGTGTTCTCACGGGCATAAGAATTCTGCTGACTACTTCTTTCTAACTGAACAACATGTTCTACTAGTTCAACGCAAGATAATGCATTTTCAACACTGTCATGCCCATCTCGTGAGTTCTGGATTCTTTTATGCAACACCTTAGCAGCTAGCATTTTTAAAGACATTTTTATCAAAGGATGAGACTCATGTGGAAACAGTACACTTGTATCCACTACACATCTGTGTACAATACCAAGTACATGTAGATCATTGTTGAGAGCATGCCCGATAAGGACTGTATTTTTATGTATATGCTGTAGAAAAGTCTGCTGCACTTGTTCAAGAGTGACGGTGACACCTTCCAGATCTTCAGCGGTCACTCCACTGTAACGTGTATTAAAATCGATGATCGGGTTTTTGGGCCTGACAAAAGTGTTGAAAACAACTTCTTTACTCAAGGACACTACAGAAACTTTGGCAACTTCCATTCCCTTTGTAGTGTAACACATTTCAGTATCAAGACCATATGCAATACTGCGATATGCGTATGGCAAAGCAGTCGTTTCAACAAAAGAGGTACTACACACTTTGGTAGCACTTACGTGGTATTTTGCCAGTTTACAGCCTTGGCTGTTTAAAAGTCTGTTGCAACACGGATACATCTTATGTCTATTACCTATGTTAATAGGCTTTTCTGAATGATAAACACAGTTAACATCAGTCATAGAAGTTTGGTCATTGACACAATATCGGCTCTTACATCTACAACATTTCCTCGCAGCATCATCACTGGGTTGGCCGAATAACTCCGCCTCAAGGGGATATCCATTATCTCTTAGCTGTTCCTCTGTCAAAGTTAGCCTGATGATCTCTGATATTTCAGGAACAGCCATCGCTGCAGGTAAGATTTTCCTTTAAACCTACAGAAGGGAGGAAGAAACAATAGGTCAACAATTACATGCTAAAGACAGAGCACTAAATCTTCTTTAAAAATTTAAATACAATGATTTTCAATGTCTATTTAGAAAAATAAAGGCACTATAATGTGATCTTAGTAATGGAATGAAAATGAGCAAAAAAGTAAAAAAAGTGTAAAAATTATGAGAAAAGCAAACAAACAGAACAACTATTTAATACAATAAACTCCTACAACCATTGGTATAAAATAGTGCTTTAATTCAAAACTCAAATAAATCTGAACAAACAAAAAATAGTCCTTTCAATTTAACTGAAAATATAATTTGATTCATTTAGGTTAAGTAAACACTCATCAGAGCTCAACATCATGTATTTTCATTTCTCCCGAGTATGAAGAACTAGCTGGCAAAAGTATATATGTGGGATTAAAATCAGTTAAACACCTTTGCTCTTGTCAATAAGTTCTTGGTTACTTTTCAGAATTTCAGTTTATACAAGAACTTGCTGACAAAAGCAAAAATTTGGGATTAAAACTAATCTTTCCGTAAACAAAGTTGATGTCAAATGCTTTTACAAGAAAGGAATATTTATCGATTGATGGGGAAGAGATGGAGACCACCGTCACCTATATTTTTTCTTGAACTGCAGATATGAAGCGACGGTCCTATTGATGAGGAAATTAATTCGAGCAAAAAAAAATGGCTTGAGGGCTTTCGGAAGAAACAGTAAATTTTCTTAAGAGCGATGGGCCATTGCGTTTTTAAAGGAATGCCTTTAGTCAAAGAGTTCTTCCAATGCTTACGTACGGAGCAGAGACGTGGACCTTAACTAAAAAAGCATTAAAAAACCGCGGCATGTAGATTTTAACTATGACAACCTTCAAAGGTACTGGATTCTGCGGGAACGGCAAAGAGAGAAAAGCGTTGTACCTAGTTGTTTCATCTGCCGGAAATTTGAAACAACGCCTTTCGACCAAGATATGGCACCCTTGCCAAGGACAGAATAAAATAAGTTTCTCCTTTTGAAATATGTAAAGTGGACTTCGTAGGACCAGCATACACTAAAAATGAAAATTAGGAGGTTGGCGCCGCCTTATTTACCTGTGCAGTTACTCGTACTGTGCATCTGGAACTGGTATATGATTAAACAGCTTGCAACTTTCTGTTGGCATTTAAAAGATTTTTAGCGAGAAAATGTATTTGTAAGACACCGTATTTAAATAACGAGAAAACATACAAAACGGTAAAACGAGATTAAACCAAATTATGGAGCATGGTTACCGATACAGAACATTTAAGGTTTTGTGGAGATACCGGAATTAGATGGAATTATGTTTTTGAAAGAATCGTACGATGGGGTAGTTTTTGGGTGAGGCTCGTTCTCTCGATCAAAACATACCCAAAACTGATACTGGGAAAAGCCTCTTTAACATATGCAGGATTAGAAACTACTCTTGTTGAAGCAGAAGCGATTCTGAATTTTCGCCCTTTGACATTTGTATATAGCGAACCAGGGGAGCCAGAACCACTCTTACCAGAACATTTGTTAATTAGAAGGAGATTGACGACAATTCCTGATGGGAAATAAAATTCTGAGGAATCGAAATGGGGAGACATTACAAGGAAATACAAACACAAAGCAGTACTTATGGGGAGACCGTGGATAAGATGGCGACAAAAATATCTTCTGGAATTGATATCAGCCCACTAGTTGAAAATAGCTAAAAGGGGCATAGAAGTGAAAAAGAATTTCATAGTTCATATAAGAGATGAAAAATTGACTAAACTGTTGTGGAAAATTGGGAAGTCCATGTGGGACTCGAAGAAAAGGTATGTTCATGTACTGTAAGACTGCCACACGGAAAATTGATCAAAATACCTTTACCCTCACCTTCCACGGAGAGGAGATGGTTGTGTACATATTTGGTAGGAAACGTATGATTGTCTGACAAGTGGAGTAAAAAACGCGTGTCGTAAGACACATACAGTTTCTTTCCAGTAATACTGTGTCCAGCTTCCATGATCTTTCTACCAGGCGAGTATTTCTCGCCGATGAGCTGTTGTTAGGAGAGGATATCATCCGTGTTGTCTGTTGTTAGATACCATACGTGCGCGGGTTCGACTCAAGGTCACGTCATATGATGTTTCTGGTTGATTTCTGTTGTATTGTGTAGTCAGATGTTGAGTAGTGCTCCGTCTATTAATGTCTACTAGTCGTCTGATTCGGAGCTCCCCTATCACATCAGCCTCTCTCTGTCCTATGCAGCTTTGCCTCCAGGTCGTTGTTTGACCCTTTCCACGCAAGCTCTGATGAAGAACTGGCATGGAAAGGGTCAAACAACGACGGATTTATACAACCGACAAAAGTTCTGAAAATAAAAATCTACTCGCCCTCTAGCGACTAAAAATAGTGTTACGAAAAATAATAAACACTGAAAAAGTTTCTCTTTAAAAAAGGATGATATCATAGATAAATAGATGTCAAATTGAACAGTTAGAAACTTAGATATAAAGTACAAAATGATATGAGTTTACAGCACCAGCGGAACGATTTTGAACATTGGAATGGTAGAGACTATCCGGAAACTGATCTACATAGCAAAACGTATGCTAAGGAAAAATATATTTTTTTAAAAATATGTCTTCTATAAGCTGCGACAGCGAAAAAACATTTTCGTATTTAATCCCCTTATCGAAAAAACTGCATTGTTTTGAGCGGATAACTATAGAAAATGGTGTACAGTAAAGTATATTTCAAAATGATTTTCCGAAGCGGATATACTACTGAAAATAAAAGCTTACTAACACTTCCTTGCCCCAGAACTGTGAACTACAAACCCCACGTGCAGAATACTTTGCTTGTACCTTGCACGTGTACAGGCGTGTAAATTTGGTTGGTTGGTGAATTTTTATGGCGCAAGGGCCATGTGTGGCCAAAGAGCGCCACTCCGGATTTACTCACCACCTTCAGTAAAGAAACGTTCAACACAATCTCATTTAAGAGCATGTAATACACTCTCAGGCGGCGCAATATAATAAAATATATGATTTATTATTATATCGGACAGTTGTCAATAGTATTTACATTAATTCCTCAACTCTACTTCGAAATCTCACCTACCATGCTGCAATATTTTTGTTAATCTGAATTGTCGTATTTGACATCTAAAGTTTCTTTTCAAGTTCTATTGTTTAAATCGTAGGTTTAAATTGTGTCATCGTTACGACAAAAGGTATGTACGAATCTCTTCATATTAATCTGCTGCATAATTTGCAGATGTACTTATGAATCACTTCAGCGTTGCAAACGATTTGTGAAAACATCATCTACTGCTTCAGCAGTCTATGTTAATAATCAGTTGTTTTTGTGTTGTATTGGAAAGCATTAAGACATGAAAGATAAAAAAATAAATCGAGCGCAAGAACAAAAAACAGCACGCAGTTCTGAAAAAAACAACAGTTTTAACCACACTTAGCTATTAAAAAATGAACATGTCTCATTTTTTTTAACTTTCCCCATATTTAATACCAGATGAAAAATTCATAACATGTCACTAAAAATATTCAGCATTTCAAATATTTCAATAGAGCTAAAACGTCGCCTTTAAGACGTGTCTAAATGATGTTCTGTACACTTATGGTAATGCAAAAATGCCGCCACGTAAGACGTGTCTAAATGCTGTTCTGCACACTTTATGGTAATGCAAAAAAAAAAAAACACTGTGAAGCGGATACCTCAATTACACATTTCTTTCTTTCTTTTGATGGCACACAAAAATTTTGTTCATGGTAGGAAGAAATTGACATTTCAAGACAGATGCATCAGTGCCCACTCCTGTGATTCTATGGGCACCCGTAAACAGATGGCTCGATGATGGATATAACTCCTACGTTTAACTAAAATGGAGTAAAGCAATTGCGACTTTATGAAACTGAATTCAGGTACGAGCTTTGATTGACAGACTTCCTTTCAGAAAGTTACTCCCAATTGGCGTTTAACATCTTCATACAGGATATGGCTCCAAATATTGAAGATCGTTATATTTCGAATCGGTAAAACAACCTTTTCTGGAAATATACTGGTATTTTACACATGTAAAAGCAAGTTCAATTTTGTATCTTATTTCCCAGGGAGTTCCTATGCAATATATTAGAACAACGTTTTGTTAACATGATACAGTATTGTAGTATAGTATTATACTTGGTAATATATTATATTTAATAACTTTCGCAATGTCCTCATAACTGACTTACATCTTCACTTCTGGACATTACAGAACAGTAAGAATAGACTTCATTTTTAAGTTCAAGACATGCAGTATGGGTCGCATATAGTCATTATCTAAATCCCAGAAATTGTGCACACAAAACTTTACTTAATCTGATGTTTTACCCTACTTCAGTAGATATGAGATAGACGAAGTAAAAAAATTTTCTTAAAATAAAATTTTAAAATATATATAGAATGTTATATGTGGATAAGTTTATCACAGGTAGGCTACTTAATATCTGATTGTAGTGACACATCTTATTGTGGATTTAAGTTAGTTTTTTTAATTTGGATATTGTCTTGTTAAATTTCACTTGCTTTCTTTAAATTTTGTCCAGTTTAGCGTTTCCTAACTTCTCTGATATTATTTTTTTTCGCACAACTGTCTAATATTTTGAATCCTCAACCTACAGCTTATATGATGTATCTCTTTCTTCATAGTCCTATGCAATAAATAAATCAACTATTTGTGTCTCAACTATGAGCTGCTTTTCTATGTCTTATGCCACCAACACGTAAAAGCACTAATAGAAAGTTAGGTATAATGTCTGACAAAGACACTCGGGAGCCCAAGGGCAGAAAAACTACGAAGTCCCCACCGAAACGAAACTCTAAACCAATGCATTAGGATGAAGGCGTTTATACAAACAACACAAGATGTAAAGGAATAAGTGCACATATTTTTCTATTTAACATTCGGACAAATGAAAAAGGAGTTTCACATTGCTCCTGTATAATCAATTTGATTATGTAGCCTGGGATCAATCCAGGTTTTTAAACTTAATAACCATTTTGGTGAAGGTGTACTTATTTTTGAGAATTTTTTCTAGTTTTTTAAAATGTATTTACTTTTCAGGTTTAGAGCAACCTTGACAAAAAGAACACGTTTCCATGTGAGGGATTATTGTGTTTAAAATGATCCTTCAGAAGTACACAAAGTTTGAAAGTGGCGTTGATTTATAATTAGATTCATCAGTATTTATCAAATGCAGATGCCATTGCCCAGATTCAAGGGTCATCAAAATGATTGTAGGGAATATACAGAAGAAATACAGTTACATGGCTAAATAAGTAAAACCAGAAAGAAAAGAAAAACAGATGCTCTAATTTGCTCACACCAAAGAAGACAGCCTGAATTACTCCTTCCTAACAGAAGTACAAGAGTTAAACACGATAATATCCAAGATTCTTCTTACGCTAAAATATTCTTGTTTAAATAAAATTTGACCTAAAATATTTAGTGAAAACAACACTACTTTTCATTATATTTTCGTTAAAGTGCTGTTTCAGCTAAAAATATTTTTGTGAAAATACTTCCCAAATATATCACGTGCTGTCTGGTAGTTCAAAAGTTGTAGAATTTGATTAATAATCTACGAATTTGTAGTAACATAGAATTATTCATAAAATTGTGAAAATTTAAATTTCTTCATTATTGAAGGCATTACAAATTAACTGAGAAAAGGACACAACAAACCGCACTTAAAATAATGCCATTACATTATTAATAATAATGAAGATAAATACAATTATAATTTGGGCATTTTAAGATAAATTTTCAATTCGAGGCCCCGCTCCTGTATTAAAAACGCTGAAATTTTTGCTTCACGTGAATTTTCACTATTGCCGATTGCAACTCTTTCGGTTTAATAAACAGTTCATACTTCAAAAGTAAATTAGTATTCTTCAAATATTTCTAGTTTCACGA
Organism: Macrothele yani; assembly: GCA_039090855.1. Lineage (NCBI taxonomy): Eukaryota > Metazoa > Arthropoda > Arachnida > Araneae > Macrothelidae > Macrothele > Macrothele yani. Next base: position 31,558,365 of record CM076999.1, on the reverse strand, counting down.
CAAAATAGTAAGAACAAGGCACTTACAAAGCATGAAAAAGAAAAATCATAAATGTGAGAAAAACTCCTGTCACTGCGTCTGTATCTAATAAGTGCTAACGGATTACACATTATCTTACTTATGTGGAGCGCATTTGCACTATATTAAAGCACGTCATTTTGTAGTCCATTCTCTTCCTGTTGTTTATTACAAAGATTTTTGCGGAGGGCATTTCTGCCGTTTTTAATAAGGAAAACACACTGCAAATATAAATATAACGGTTAATTAACAGATATACGATTACAAAATTTTACTTACCTTGTGATGAATATCTTCTGACGCAAACCAGGCTGAAACACTCCACGTTCACTGCAATGTTGAGAATAGCGAAAGACCGAAACACCACTTAAAACTTCAGAACTAAAGTAACAGTTACCTCGGCAACAAGTAAGAACTGAGTGAGTGAAGTCCAAACGTGATAATTGGGTATTAAAAATGTACCCTTGATATCCTTACTCTCATTTAATGAATAAAGCTACAATGGCCAATAACAACAATTGAGGTTGGTATCCTTACTCTGATTGGATGAATAAAGCTACAATGGCCAATAGCAACAATCGCGGTTGATATTGTGATTGTATTACATTGTGCACACCCCGACCCAACCTTTATCACGGATTAGGTGTGAGCGATTCTTAGAAAATTTCCGGTTTAAGACTTGACCTTGAACCTCTTACAATGCAGAATCAAACAAGGCTCATATACGGGGATCAGGTACTTTAATCTCCTTTATGTCCAGTAGGGTGGAGCGAAAAACACTTTTTTATTTGAACGGTCACCATGTGCAATAGTTGCGATTTTATTACAGAAATGACCCCCGAAATATGGATGACATTATTTGATATCTTAGGCGGCCCCAAGAACCTCGAAGTTTGAAAATTATAGAGAAACATGGTTTAAAAAACATCGGCTTTCTCAATTTTGTAAATATAAAAAAAAACTGTGTCACCATGTTATTTAATATAACCTTTGAGTGCATAAACACAGGTAAAAAAAAAGTTGAGCAGACATGAGTTAATTTCTTAGGCTTCCCGAGATCCCTTACAGTATGTAATTTTTGCCAAATATGGCATGATAAGTTGAGTAAGCATTATGTTCGACAGCAGCCTTATTGTTACCAATTTGGGCTTAACATTAACACCCCCTCTCTTCTCATACTTTCTGGAAATCTCTTTTTGATTTTCAGAAACATAGCTTGCTGTTTTGCGCTCTGCTTTGTTTTTGTTACCCTTTTCATCTCAGCTCACCACCTCTCTCACAGCGGAGCTTTCCCCGCACGGGGATAACTGGTTTTCCAGTTATTTGGGGAGCGGCCCCCCACGGCCTGAGCTGACCTTATGACTGGTCAACATCTGATGTCATGCCACCGCTTGTTTTTTTTTTTTTTTCGGTGCTGTTGGAGTTTGCAGGGACGGCTGTTCATCCAGCTGTTGGGGAGTCGCGGCCATACGTTCCCGAGCTGGTCTTGTGTCTCGCTTTTTCGTTTTTATTTATTTTCTGCACTGGCCAGTTGCCCGTGTTGTATACTCTACCTAATTGCTACCACGCTATGCACTAACACCCCGGTCTTGTGGTTTTGTTACCCTTCACTACTAACTGTTTATATTAACCGCTCAGTTCGTAGGTTGCTGAGATTCCGTTTAGGTTCCACTCCAGGGTTTGTCTTCCTTGGATTACTTTTTTCCTTTTAGCTGGTTTGGGTGCTAGACCTACCTGCATGTTTGCCGCGTGCGGAGACCCGTGAGGCGGAAATGGGATGTCTGGCGGCTGAGGTCGCAGGAGACCGGAGAAGTACCTCCTGTGTACCAACAATCCTCTTCGACCCCGGCATCGCTGTAAACGGGTGGCTAGCGACTAACCCACCTCTAGTCAGAAGTCTTGTACCAAGTTGTGTACAGGGTTTTAGCGGCTTTTTTGTCGTATAGCACGGCAGAGTAAGCCCGGGGGCTGTGGGATCATGCCAAAGGCGTTGGCATGACGGTACACGGAGGCCGAAGTGTCCGCCGAGTGCGTGTGATCACAGCCAACGGACTATATCTGCAGCGTATACGCTCCAGAACTGTGTCCAGCGTCATTTTTTTTTTGGCTTGCAGACCTCCAGTTCTCCTTTGTAGGGCTCGGTGGTGGGTGGAGTAGTCTGCAGACGAATCCTCCTCCTTTTTTCCATGGGTAAAAACAAAAACAAAAACTCCAAATTCAAGTCACCTGAGAAAATGATAGTTGACAACGACTCTCCTTCGTCTTCTCAACCTACCAAGTCCCATAACCTTAAACGGTCTTTAGATCATGACCTGGACCAAGAACGTGGAACCTCTTCTTCGACAGCTGTAACAGTCGCTCCGAAGCGTCGTCTCCCCTCGATTGCTGTGAATACGCATGCTACACCCTTAGTTGTAGAATCCATCGATCCGAATGAGAGACTGTCCACCAGATCTCCCTTTTTCATTTCTAAAGCTTTGGACGCTGCGGTTGGCTCCTTGAAGTCTGTGAGGAAGCTTCGCTCTGGGGACCTGCTTGTCCAAACTTGCAGTGTTTCTCAGAGTAACACTCTTCTGCACCTAACTAGTCTTCAAGGCATTCCTGTCCAAGTGACACCTCACGCGTTTCTTAGCACCTCCCGGGGTGTTATTTCGGAGTTTGATCTCTTGCCATGCAGTGAGGACGAATTGGTAAGTGAACTTGCACATCAGGGTGTTATTGCTGCACGTCGTATGATGTTCCGACGCGATGGTACTTTGATTAAGTCTAAAAATGTAATCTTGACTTTTAACTCCCCGAAAGTTCCGACCGAAATCAAGGCTGGCTACTTGGTCTGTGGAGTTCGCCCGTACATTCCCAGTCCTCTGCGCTGTGTCAGGTGCCAGAGGTACGGGCATTCGCAAAGTTCATGTAACAGTTCCGCTCGTTGCGCAAATTGTGGCTCCAGTGAACATGACGGGGAAGGTTGCACTTCTGCGGCCTGCTGTGTTAACTGTGGTGAGGCCCATGCAGCTTACTCCCGCAACTGTATGAAATGGAAGGACGAGATGGCGATCCAGCGCCTCAAGACCCTGGAAGGCCTCTCGTACCCTGCTGCCAAGGCCAAGTTGGGTATTCCCAACAACCGAAAGCGTACTTTTGCCGCAGTAGTTCAGTCTCTGCCACAACCCGTGCAGACCTTTGTTCCGCGCCCTGTAGCTCTGGCCGCACTTGCCAAGAGATCTACAGCTGAACAAGCGACACAGGTGGATTTCACCGAGCTCCAGCTTATTCGACCAGCTGACTCTGCGCCTCCTCTTTTGAAGACGACCGACTCTTCCAGTTCCCAGCAGAAAGCCTGCACGTGTGGAAGACCCGGCCCTAAATCCGCAAAGGTCTGCAGTGTCCATTAAACTGTCGCGGTCCAACTGACCAACATTGCAACTCTCTCAGACTCAGCGAGGTCCCCACCCTCAATCAACATTATATATAAACATAAAGGGAAGGAGAGTGACAGTTCGTCCCTCTCCTGTGACTCATCTTATGTGTAGTTGTGTTCGTTTTCGTGATGTGCTTTATCATTCTCATTCCTCAGTTTTACTTAATCGGCTAGTTTCTAACCATTGTACCATGTTTTTAATATTGTTTGTTTCTTGTCTTTTTTGGCCCTTCCATCATTCTCATGGTTCGGTTTTACTTGGTCAGCCAGAATTTGGGATTTATGCCACGTTTTGTTTTTAATCCTGTTTGTTTATGTTGTGTGTGGCGCTCTTTGGCCAAACATGGTCCTTGCGCCATAAAAATCAACCAACCAACCAACCAACAGCGGAGCTCTGTTTGCGAACTCGCTGAGTCATCTCATCACAGTCGCGCAGGTCCGTTTGGGATAGAGTGTTGGCGGGTTTGCGTCATAATGATGCAACAGTTTCTTTCACTCCTAGGGACGTTGATTGGATCGTACCGGCATTTTCGTTTTGTCGTCCAACTACTTAACATGGCTGAAACAAGAAATAAAGCTGATTGCCTTATCCTCGGGAGTTATAAGGAGATGCATGAAAATGTGTTGCTTACGTACGAAGATGTAATGCGCCATTGCTACCTTGTGAGTAATACTCTTAGGCTGGAAGGAGCAAATTATGAGCCTGCTGCAGCAGAAATAACAAGTATTATCGCAGACAAAGTGCTAAATATATGGAAGAAAGCATCTCTTCCGACATCGCTCCACAAATCTGTTGCAAAGTGTATTACTGAAATCCGAATGCTGAAAAAACACGCTGCAAGAATGGATGAAACCTACCGAAAAAAGATTGAACAACTTCGTGCAGATTCGCAACGTATCTTAGACATATGCTCATGCAAGTGCAAATGTTTTAGAACCTGCAAATCCAGCTCTACAGAAAAGGTACCCGTGAACGAGCGAGACTTTCTGATACACCAGAGAACAAACAGAAGAATGTTAGTAGGTGGGCTGGACGCAAAAACCACCAGTGTACTGAAGAAAAGATCAGCTCGAAAGAGTGATAGGGAAGAGCATGTCCGTAGAAAATTACAGAAAACTGCATCACTGAAATCGGCCCTGCGAGTCGAGGATGATCCTTCAGAAGAGGATACAAATACTAATTCTGCAAGAAGACTAGACGAACCGGGTCCTAGTCATTTCTTGGCCTCGGAGAAAGATTACGATTTCACTCCAAGTCGATTTTCGAAATCTAGGAGTCAGATGACACTGTTTGCATTTTCTAAAAAGTGCGATAGGCAAGGCATCAGCGACCAAGCGGCAGCTGATCTTGCTTCGACGTTGCTTCATGATGTAAGTGAAGCGGTTCATTCGAAAGAATGTAATGTATCTATTATTGACCGGCATAAAGTACGACGAGAAAGGAAAAAAGACCCGTCAAACAATTCAAGATTATGTAAACTTGACTGGTCGCAAGATTGTAGCTTTGTTTTCGGACGGAAGAAGGAATGAAACTCTTACGAATGTACAGACAGATGATGGCAAGTGGCACAAGCGTAAAGAATATAAGGAGCATATTACGCTTGTTGACGAACCGGGTTCAGTCTAGTTGGGACATTTTACACCGAACAGCAAGAGTGCAAGGGACATTTCCGACGGTATCTTCAGCTTATTGAACCAGAAGTCATTTGACTTGTCGGAGTTAGTCTTTATTGGAAGTGACGGGGAAGTGAGTAATACCGGCACAAATGCAGGTGTAACTAGGCGCCTACGAGAATCGATGCCATGTTCGTGTGCCATTGTAGACCGCTCGTCTTCGGGCATTACTCCTCGGTTTGAACCAAGAATATCAGAACTGGACCTCCTGAGAGTAACGCGTGTCGTGGGGTCAGATGCATTCCGTTTTCAGTTGTAGCGAGTCAACGTGATGATGCGGTTGTGGTGTGGGAAGAATGTGTGCATGGCTCTGTCGTGCCAGATCGGCACATTTGAAGAATTTCGTAGCTCTGTGGTGGTTTGTGGAACCTTCACATGGGACACGTTAGGTACTTCATTGTGTCTCGAAAGGTCCTTAGCCGCTGAGAAGCACTAGCATATGCTGGCTGATCACCTACATGATTCTATGTCCTTCTCGGATCCTAAGTCCGATGGTCGGTTTCAAAAGGACAATGAGCCGCCCCGCTGGGCCGCAGCCACCCTGGCATGGCTGGAGAAACACATTTCTGATTTTGAAGCCATCCAATGGTCCTCACGTTCTGCCAAGTTAAACAACGAATGTAGGTTCTCTCTGGGTTGCTGTGGAGCAGAACATCAGTTTCGTGTTTCCTGGACCAACGTCTCGGGCGGAGCTGCGGACAATGCTGAAACAAGCATGGCTGTAATTGCCTCTGGAGACCCTTTGGCATCATGGATCAACACGCTATTAGGCAGGTATCTCTAAAATGATTTGTTCATTAAGTACACAAATATTTTCTCTAGAATTTCGTTAAAACCCACAATATTAGGAAAACATATGTAATAAAATATTTACCAAAATCTCATACCGGGATTCGCTCTAGTTGTTCCGTTGGAACATAGCTGACCTCATAAAAACCAGATGGAACGGTAATATTTGCTACGTATCCTGGTGGGAGAGTCTCAGTCAGAATTGCGGCACTGCAGCAGTGTCTGGAAGCTAAGAATTAAAAATAAAGCAGTCGCCCGTCCCTAATTTAGGGTCATTGGTTCCAGGAAAAGGAGAGAGCTAGTGCCGTAAGACAAACAGAACATCCAAGCCTCACCGGGATTCGAACACAGTCCCCTTTCGGACGAATGATTAGAGGCTATCGCTTAGATCACTGAGGTTTTTCCCAAATCAAGGAATTATTTCATTTGCGTCATCTCAATATCATATGAGGACAGTTCAATGCACTTTTTCTGTCTGATCATGCAAAAGTGTAGCCAGAAGATTCTCCGGTTGTTATTTGCTCATGTTCCCAGTTGAGCCAAGAAAAAAAATGGATCTGTTAATGGTGTTTGTTGCATCGGTTTGAATCCGAAAGGTAAGAAATACGTTTTTAATTTGCAGAGTGATTAAAATGGAATGAAAAATAAATAAGGGGGTAAATTTTCTTTTGTCATTGTTTTTTCGTGTGAGCTGGGTTTTCTCAAATCAACCGTTTTCGGATCAGCTGTGTTCTGCTCTAAATGGAGGGAGAAAATCATGTTTAATTGGCTAATTACATATTTATTGCAGTTTCTTGGAAAAAAAAGTATTTTGTGGGCGTGGGAAAACGGCAGGTCAGGCGTCGGAGATATTTCTTCAGAGAAATAGCCTAAAAGGTTCTCTTATTGGATGACATAGAGTTAAATAAAACTCACGGGGACGCCTTTTTATTTCTTCACGTGCCCGTAGTCAGTTAAAAATATTGTTTTTTTTATGCGCAGGAAATAAGCAATTTGTTCTTTAATCCAGAGCATATTCATTCAAGTGTCAGTTAAATGATAGGAATACGTGAAGATTGGAAGGACAATAACTATTCTTTGTTTGGGAAAAAGTATTTCACGTACATGAAGATTCCTGTGGGTCGCGCAATACCGCTTTTTTGGGATCATTTGTGTCAACTCGAGATCAATGCAGAACCGAAAATAATTTTTGAGGGGACTATTGGAGATTATGGGGGAGTCCTTTTCGGTCCCCCAGACGGGAAAACGATACCTCCATACGTAGTAAGGGATCCTTCCGAAACTGGAAGTTAAATGATGAAGAATTTTCTTTTAATTGTAAGATTTGTTTTTCGTGATGTTTCTTCTTTCCAGTACTGTTGGTAAATAATAAATAAAATATATATCAAAATATCTGAATATAATTATTTTTCATGGTAAAGAACACCAAGATGTAGAAACAAGATGAAAATTATGAGCTTGAAAATCCAATGGCGGTGAGTAGGGTGGGGTGACAGCACTTCCTAAATTACAAAAATTCAACAACAAAGGTCCTGGCATTTACTTTTTTTACAAAAGAAACAGAGATGCAAATTATACTTTCAGTTGAGAATCTAACAACATCAACCCTATATAGTCATTGCTTTAAAATCTGTTTGTGATTGAGTGTAGACACAAGTCCAAGAGACTTAACTGGCAGACAAAGTAACAAAAAAACATCAAATAAAACCGAAAACTAAAATGTTGTGCAGTGACTAAGCGCTCGTTTCTTATCTTTAGACCGAAATGGGTCAGATTTGAATCTCGGTGGGGTATGGAGGTTGCGCTTGTCTAACTGCAATGGTTCTATCCCTTCCCTAGAACCAGTAGATCCAAATGGTATCTCCAATTCAGAGCTTCCGATGGCAAACGATGAAGAATGTACCGCGAGATCAATGATAGACGGACGTATCAACGCTCAGAGAGCAATCGGTGTCCGACCACACGCCATTTATGACCGTAGTCGGCGTAGACTGTTCAGCTATGTACAAACCAACCGCTTGAAAACGGAGACCCACATCATATCTGGATTGGAAGTGGAGGCCCAAGAAGCGTTATCGAATGAACAGCACCCCGCACGCTGCTTACTCTGTTCTACGAGAGCCGATGCCATGTTCGTGTGCAATTGTAGACAGCTCGTCATCGGGCATTACTCCTCTGCTCGAAACAAGAATATCAGAACTGCTCGCCATCGGGCATTGCTCCTTGGCGTTAAGGACAGATGACTGCTTTTAGCTCATTAAATAGCTCACGGAGATCGTTTAACACCCCGCCTGCCCCCGAAGAAAGAATTCTTTAAATCAGTGCGTGCTACTGGTGATGGTGGAGGAAAGGTATGTTTGCTGTATAGATATACATTAACTTCAGATTTTACTACATTAGGGACGGGGGATTGCTTATAGCACATCGGGCTGCTCACAGTTGTCGCGCGTTAAACACCGAACCACAATCTGAATGAACCTAAATGTAAAAATTATATATATATTGAAGTGACAATGGGCGGGCCGTGTAGCCATGTCGCCAGAAGAACGGACCACAAACAGACAAGCGAAATTTTAGATTGGAATCCAAGGGACAGGAAAAAACCCAGAAGGTTACGTCAGAGATGGGTGGATGAAATTGGAAACCCTGCAGCTGGGATATGGAGACTAGCTTAGGACGGACCAATGTGGATGAACCTTGGATTGGCATTCATCCAGCAGTGGATTGAAATTGGTTAACAATAAATATATATATGTATATTTGTCAACCATTTTCAGTCCATATAAGGTGTGCTGCAGGTAATCTGAAAACATATAATTCGTTGCAGTCATGAATAAAAGGAGCTATTTTCAGATTTGCAAAAAGGGATGATTATTTCTGAAACAGCGCAGTTTGTGAAATGTTCGCGTGTTCCTGTGGTTAAATCGTATCATGATTCAAGAAACGACACCATTACGAATAAGCGACGTGGAAACTGCGAATTAATGTGATAGGTGAACGTCGGCTTCGAAGGTGCGTGAAGGCCGGTCGACACGCTACAGTTAAGCAACTCACTGGCCGAATTAACCAGAAGGCTACCGGAAATGTGTCTAAAACGACAATTCAGCGAGCCCTGCTGCCTATAAGGCTCCGATGCAGATGGATGGTCACTGCACCTACTCTAAGGATGGTGCATAGCAAGAAATGGCTTATATTTACATTGAAGTATCGGAATTGGACTTCCACTGATTGGCAAAGGTTTGCGTTCTCCGATAAGTCACGTTTTCCTTCATCGAACTGATGAACTTTGTCGTATAAGGCGAGAAACATCGGAGAACAAACATTCTTTAACCATTGATTAAAGAACAGAAGCGAGTGGGGTCAGCATTATGGTCTGGCTATTTTTTGGTAGTATTCTGTGGGTCAAAGCATACCTGTGGAATGCACTATGGATGGAATTTGCTATAAATTCATCCTTGAAGCCCACGTACACCCATACATGCTGATTGGCTTTCCTGAGGCGGAAGTGATCTTCCAGCACGACAATGTGACGTGTCACACAGCTGGAAATGTCCTAGAGTGGTTGGAAGAGCACGATGACGACTTCGAAGTACTTCCCTGGCCTTCTAATGTCCGAGATTTAAACCCAACTGAGCATCTGTGGGGACCACCTTAATCGTGTTGTTTGCTTTGTGGATCCTCCACAACGCCCCCTCCAGCAGCCGGAAGATGAACTGCAATCAGAATGGCTCCACATATCAATGTACACCTTCCAGCACCTTATTGAGTCACCCCCATCCAGTCCAGCTGCTGTCAGCATGGCACACGCAGATTTCTCTGGATATTAGCTGGTGGTCACTATAACGTGTAATCTGGGGCACGGAAAATCTCGATGTGGTCGGAGCACACGAGAGAGACAGATGGTTAATGTCTGGGCTGGATCAATGTAAGGCAGAGTGATAGGGCCCTTTTTCTTCGCTGAATCAACCGTTCTAGCATAACGTATCTGGATATGTTAGAACAATTCACAATTCCACATCTCCAGGATATGCAAGGCATCATTTTCCAGCAAGATGGAGCACCTCCGCACTGGTTTTTGCATGCACACATATTTTTAGACCACCAATTTCCAGGACTTTGGATTGGACGTAAGTTCTGGAGGCATGACCATACTGTTCTGATATTATCCAATGCGATTTTTTCTTAGGGTCTTTATTGAGGACATTGTGTATAAGAAAAAGGTTGCATTTATCACTGAACTCAAACAACGCATTACTGTAGCATTCCTTCTTGTTACACTAGACATTCTGCAGCGTACGTAGGTAAAACTATAGTTTAGACATCCTCCGAACAACCAACGGAGCACACGTGGAGACCACTCATATTTAAAAAAAAAAACTTTCACAGTTACCATGTGTTTTGACATTAAAGGTGTATTGTTATTTATTGTAAGATTTTTTAATAACATACTGATTTTTTGGTGTATTGTTATTTATTGTTATTTATTATTTATTTATAATACATTAAAGGTGTATTGTTATTTATTGTAAGATTTTTTTAATAACATACTGATTTTTTTAATAACATATTTTATTTATGGACACCTTGTATTATAAATCCATATGGAATATATTCTTAGGCAAACCAAGGGCAGGGTACAAAATTGGGTTTTACGGACGTGAATGGGGATACCCATTAAGTTACCTCTCGGAACTTCAGTTCCCAACCCGTGCCTTTAATGTGGCCCTTCTGATATGCAGATGAGTGATAATAAATGTGATGACGATGAGTAATAATAACTATGATAACGCAGGTACGAGATCTTTAATTAACGGTACCAATTAAGATACAAGAAAGTAAAAACGTTTAAATCAACATGTGACGTTTAAGTTGAACTGACAATAAAACTATGAACCCGTTTTTTATTATTTCCTAAATGTTAAACAGTGATTACGTTCAATAAATGTACATCCCGAACGAGCAATATAACCGATACCTTATGACGCATAACATATACGTAACTTTTCATTTATACTTGTTTTTCTAATGTATTTTTTATCACTGGTTTCCCTCTGAGAACTTAACGTCATGTCAGAACACCAAAGAGTCTTTCTTCCACAAGGCATCATTTCCAACCAAACAGAGTGAGACAAAAACAAAGTATTAAATGTATAAGGCGATTTATTATAAAGCTGTTTGTACATTGAGACCCTCCTAGGCGACGTTGTTCTGTCTCTTTAAGTGTAACTTTGTTTAGACCACTGCGCCACCGGGGCGGCAAAAAAAAAAAAAAAATTAAAAATGCTTTCTTCTGTGATAGATTTAGCAAGAAATAATTGTAAGAATAAGAAAAATGCTCGTTCGTAAAGAAAATACGTTAAAAAATAAGGTCATATATTCAGTGATATCTGGAATAATACAACAAACTCCGAAGGAGAAAAGTTTCATTTTCAAGAAAGTATTTATATCCCAACTAGGCATATCACCCCCCCCCGGAGACACGCAGGCGAGCTTGATGACGCAACCGCGATGGCTCTTCAGAACCATAAGAGCCACGGAGAGCTGTTTTCTGATGGAGCACCGCAGAAACGGCACTTTCAGTCAATGGTATTACCGTATTTAACATATTACAGTGCGTCATCTATTGCAATGCGCACTCATATATATTAGAAATTGTCTTTTTCGAAAACTAAAGTTAAGTATTTTTGGTCCTAAAGTCAAGAAACGTTGAAGTAATAGTATAAATGCGAACATTTTATATTAACAATTTCTGTGGTGAATGCTTTTTCTTCGAAAAGTATCTGGCTTACTATACTAACTATATTTTTATGATGCCAAAAACTCAGCGCATCTTTCCTTTTTTTTTTTTTTAGTAATTGCCTAGAAAAGTTTACTGGTTTAAAACCCTTTTCTCTCTGTCACAAATATCAGTTGTTTAAAAAGACATGGGTCTTCTGCACTGATCCCAATCTTAGATCCTTATCTCATAGGCCAGCTGCACTTAGGAAGGTATTAAGAAGGAAGAGGGGAAACCAGAAGACCCACATTTTTGTCCGCCCCCTCTAGGGGAAGAGGGAGCTTCCAGCTTAGGATGCTCTCTGCTGGACAATGCGCCACAGATTCTTTCCAAAACAGTGGTGTGATTGCTTTACATAATTCTTGCGACAGCGATTACAGAGTTAACATGCAGTTTATGTACAGCCAAAAAGGAGAGAACTATTGATACATTCATAAATTATGTAAAGATCTAGAAAGAGAGATAGGGTGGAAGTGGCGTTGTATTGAACGCAAATGCTTGGCAAAAGTATACCTGGATACTAGTGCCTCGGTAGCAGGCGTAGCCAGAAATTTCTTAACGGGCGTGTCCGTGGATTTGTTTCATTGGTGAAAGCCCCGTATACACGTATTTAGCGCTTTAAATTCGTGGTCGGCATCCCCTCAAGGGAGGAGTATAAGCCTCGAACCCTTCCCCACTCCCCTCTGGCTACGCCACAGGCCTTGTTTATTATACAATCCGACATGTGTCACAACCATGTCACCACCAATACTGATACTATCAAATAGTGTGAAGCGAAAAGCAATATAGGATATTACGGAACTGCCATTGAAACCGATCTACAACTGCTGGAAATAACTGTGTCAAACGCGTGTCAAGTAATTAAAAAATGAGTAGCAACAATGGAATATTAGTGCTGAGAAAAGGAAACGAATTAGGAAAAGAAAACAAAAAAGTTAAAAAAGAATAAAAAAATGAAAACGAGAGATAAAAAAAAAGTAAAAAATTAAAATCAGAGAAAAAAAATAACCTGAAAAAAAAAAATTGAATTGGGAGAAAAAAAATTAAAAAGCTAAAAAATAAAAAAAAATGAAATGATAGAAAGAAAACCATTTTCGGACATGAAGAGTGGGTAATAAACTCTGTTGATTTTGCCATAGACTGTCATTATTAGAGTTTCTTTGGGAAAATAGTTTGTGGCCGTGGCAGAAGGGTAAGTCAGGTTTCGGAGGTATTTCTTTAGAGAAATGGTCTGAAAGGTCCGTTTGTTGAATAATTTTTTTATATAAAACTAAGGGAAAATGTTGTTTCTGTTTTCGTTTTCCAATTTTGTGAAATTTGGTAGGTAAGAAAACCCCTTTAGTGCCCTTAGACATGTAAAAATATTGTTTATTTTTATGTGCAGCAAATAAGCAAATTGTTCTTTTTTCATGGCATCATCGCTCAGGTGTTAGTTAAATGATAGCGGTACGTGAAGAGCAGAAGGAAAATAATTACTCTTTGTTTGGAAAAAATATTATTTCAGGTACATGGGATTCTTCGGCGTCGCGGAATTTCGTTTTTGTCATCATTTGGGTCATACTCGAGATCAAGCAGGATCGAAAAGAAATTCTTCTATGAAGAGTAGGGAGGAGTCGTTTTCCATTTGGGGATGGTATTTCGTCTTTCAAAACTTTCGAAAACGGAACTTAAACTAAATGAAGAAATATATCTTTTAATCGTTCGTTATTTCTTTTCCTCACTATGTTGTTTCTTTCCAGTACTGTTAATAAATATCATTTTATTGCATTATATTCCAGAATGAAACTTTTGGCAGCAATTTTTAGAAACGGAAGTTAGCAGGGTGCAAAAATATTCCTACAATCTCCATGCATGAGATCTCTCATGAATTCAAGGAATTCCGCCTTTTCCCTTATCATTTCAGTCATTTCCGAAACTGAAGAACAACTATAAAGACTTTTGGGGAGATTGATGGGCATAGGGCCATTTTTCGCGTTTGAGGAAGGAATTCCGTCTTTCGAACTTTTCGGAAACGGAAGTTAGATGGAATGAGGATTTTTCCCGAAACGTGTTTTTTCTTGCGATGTATCTACTGTTCGGTATTGCTGTTAAGCAACATTTTATTCCCTAAATATTTATTTGAGCTGAAGATTCAAGAGAAAATTTCCGAAAACGGAGTGAAATTTAACGATAAAAGAATGACTTCGCAGAATACGTCAAATGAAATGAAAACCTCACCGATTATGTACGATATTTAATAAAATATGAAAGATATTTAAAATACCCCACTAGCACTTTCGGAGTAACATTTATCTCATTATCAGGTTGAACAGAGGCAATGTAGTACTCCTTTATATAGTAGTGCAGCGATGCATTATGGGTATAAGTAATCAAACGTCGCGTGGGTCATGACCGTTGAAATTGTAACAGTGTAACAGGTATAATTTCGCAAGTTATTAGTTTAACATATCAATACAAGGATTCGTTACAAATGCAAAGTTGTGATCAATTTTACATATTGATGGAATTGTAAATATATATTACTGTAATTTAAAGTTCAGGTTGCTAATACGCTCTTTCCAAATTCTTGATATGTCCACAGGCAAATAGTCATTATAGCATTTGTCCCCTAAAGCTTCGATATACATACTTTCAACAAAATGCAACAAATGTATTTATGCTGGAGTGTCCAATAGTCTAATGTTTTTCCAGCTTGGTTGTAGAATTCCGTTTACCACATTCCTTGATAAAGCTGTATTATTGCTGTTGGTTCGGATATCGAATTGTGTTCCTATACACGGATACCCAAACTTCTTCGTGTCGAGCCTACGTAGTTGTTAACATGTTCTCCTGTTGAGGGGTCGAGCAGTGGAATGTTATACATACCCCATTTGTTCATAATATCTGTTGTTGCTCGATCTTTTTTAACTGATGATAGGAGGTTCTTCGAGCGGGTGCCGAATTGTATGTTATATTTTGAACAGATACGAGATAGTGTGTTAGTGATATGAGGGTGCTGGTCCAATGGTCTCACGAATCGTTTATTAGACCTTGTATCTGGTTTCAGATTATTAGTTCGATCACTTGATATTCTAATGTATCATTTATTAACTATCATCCTGGTGTGTCCATGTTTATCCGCTAATTTGAAAATGAACTGTATTTCAGACTGGAAATGACTATCATTTTAAGAATGCGTGAAGGCTCTTCTGAAAAGAAAATTGATAGCAAAAAGTTTTTGTGGAGTTGGATGTTAGGAGTTAAACGGGATAAGGCTGTTACAATCGGTAGGCTTTCTATAGACACTAAAGTACAGTGAGTAAGTATTTGAATCACGAAAAAAACGAAAATCCAAAAATGGCAAAGAGAAATTAGATTCAAGTTCTATCGTGAGCCCGATAGTAGGAAATACTGACGAAAGTGCGTTGGCAAATTGCTTTAAGTCATCCTTTGAGTGAGGCCAGAACACAAGGATGCCGTCGACATACCTAAGTTATAAACTTTGAACTAAAGGGAATTCATTGGGAACTTTGTTATCAAATTATTGTAGCAGAATTTAGGCTAAAACTGCGGAAAGTGAGGATCCCATTGGGGAGCCCTCGGTTTGTAAGTAGATTCTGTCAAGAAATTTTAAATACGAACGCCGTTTAACTAAACGAAGTGCGTTCATAATAGCAGAGATTTCAGTGGTGGGAACATTAATTTCAGTAAGTTTGGCCTCTATGATATGATGAGTGGCTTCCACAGGTACATTAGGGTACAGTGAAACCTCATCTATAGAGGCTAATATGAAAGGGCCAGCATGTGGCTGAAACTTTCTGATCCTTTCTATTGCCCCAGTGGAGCTTTTAATGGAATACGAGGAGCTGTCTACTAACTTAGCCAAATATAGGGCAAGAGCTTTTTCAAGCGGTCGGGTGGGGCCCGCTACCAAAGTTTTGATAGGTAGCCCCTTTTTATGTAGTTTGAGACGCCCAAAAATATCGAACACACGACAACCAGGTGGGGGAATAAAGGCTTTAGAAAAACCTTCAGGGAAATTGTAAGAATTCTTCAATTGGGTTAACGCTGCACAAGTCGCGTTTGTTGGTTCACGCTCAACTACTTTGTGCGGAATAGAAGATATGGCTTCAAGCATTTTATCCGTATAGCATGAGCTATCCAATATGATAGTCTCATGCGTCTTGTCCGCGGCCAAAATTGAAATTTCATTATTATTTCTATGCTCGGCTAGCTGCAGTTTTTCTCTATTATACATTAATGATAGTTTAGGTTGTTGCTGTGGTTTGCCTCTTCGTACTAATCATTCAATTTGTAAGCGAGAAACATCATGTTCGGCTTCAGGTAAGTTTTTGATATATGCTCTACTTGTGGGACTGTTTTAAAGACGTTAACTTTGTGCCTCGGATATGCGAATTTGGTTAGTCTCTCCAAAGCTCGACGCTGTACTTCATTTAATTCGTAATTACTGAGATTAACAACATTAGATATTAAGTCCTCATTTTCGCGATGTCTATGGCTGCGAACTTGTCTGTTACTGACTTCATGGCCAACTAGAAGACGACGTTTATGTATATGGGTGTTATCCGATGATTTGGCATAGTTTTCAATCAAAGTCGAAGTAACAGTGAGTGCACGGTCCAAAATAATTGGATGCTCACAACCCGACAGTTCTTCGTACGAATGTGTAGCACTTTGTACTCAGGAAATCAATAAAAGGTCTCTTACTTCTAATGACGCTTATTAGTCGCTTCTTCTCAGCATTTTGAAGTATGCATTTGTCAAATTTTCCTACAATCTCCTGGGCATGAGATCTCTTATGAATTCGAAGAAGTCCACCTTTTTCCCTTTTCCTTTCGGTCATTTCCGAAATTGAAGAACAACTGTAAACACTTTTTGGGAGATTGATTATGATGGGGCCATTATTCGCGTTTGAGGAAGGAATTCCGTCTGTCGAAACTTTCGGAAACGGAAGTTAGATGGAATGAGGATTTTTCCCGAAACGTATTTTTTCTTGCGATGTATCTACTGTTCGGTATTGCTGTTAAGCAACATTTTATCCTATAAATATTCATTTGAGCTGAAAACTCACGAGAAAATTTCCGAAAACCGAGGGAAATTTTTCTCCTGTAATTGTAATTTTTCCTTGCCATGTGTTTCCCCATCCTGTGTTGTTGTTAAACATCTTCTTTTCTTTTTTTTTTTACATTTTAGGTTGATAAGGGAGGGACAAAAATTCCGAAACCAGAAGTGGAAAATCTGTAATATTTTATACATAGTGTTTATATTAATGAATATTCTGAGAGTTTCATCATTTATTTAAAATAGCAAAAGGTTTTTTGTTATGCATTCATGGTTTAAGGCTGATAGTCCTTTTAGTATGATAGATAACTTATTATTACTGAAAGATTAAAAGTAGAAAAAAGAAATGATATCATTAGAAAGAAAATTTAAGCAGTGGATGCTTTACAGAGTCAAAGAAAGACAAATCTGGCTGTGCAACTTGCTGAGAGAAATCAAGGCTTGCTTGCAACAGGAAACTTCAGCTGATATTCTTGTGTGCCCAACAACCAACCCAACAAGAATAAAAACTGTGATTGAAGCAATGTCTTCGAAAGCCATTTCATGTCGTTTGGATTTAAATAATTTCATATTGTGAATACAGTGCTGTGCTCTAGTTTAGTATTTATACATAACAAGTACAGTGAACAATTCCATCCTGCTCATGCTACATCATATTTGCACCTTCTCATTTTTTTTTAATTTTTTCCAGTAAAAAATTTCAGTTTTTTTTTCTTTAACACCGGTCTCATGTATGATTTTAGCAGCAGCAGATCTATTTACAATTAAATGCAAGTAAACAGAGAACTTTATGAATCTCCTAATGTAAATCAGAATCGTGCAGTTCAGTATTTTTTTGTTCTCAATAGCCAATGGTATAGTTTGTCTGAATGTGCATACTGATATACACTATATGATCAAAAGTGTTCTGACAACACATTGTTTTTTGGCAAACAGCTTTATTATCGCAATTAATAGTTATTCGGTTGCCATAATGCATAACTGTTTATTTCTGCTTCTGATGTATTTGCAGTACAATCTCAGCTTCTGTAGACCCGATTGCAAAATTATTTCCTGGAGCTAAAATGCTCAAGTAAGAAAATCTTTTGAAAATATTGATCTGAAATGATGCATAGTTTTTCCGCCAGGGGCACAGAAGTATTTAGAATTTTTGGCGATATCTCTGATTGTAAGAGAGTCCGATCTGAAAATTTATTTCTTTGTTGTCGAGCGTTTCTCATACATTTCAAAATTTTCTAACACACACGTTTGCCGCTAATGGGCGTAGTCTCACGTTTCCGTTTACAGCAGGAATAGAAAACCCATAGGAAAATTTCTACCTTCGTCCGATACTACTAATTATAAAAATTCTTTGCGTGTGTGCTTTTCCCAAAATAAAGCAAAATTTCGCCGCAAAAAAGGACGCCAGTGTTTAACACATTTTTCACAATACCTCTGCTTTTCTGCCGTTAAGTCCTGTCCGTATATTTCTCTTTGCTGTATCTTTGCTTTTATAATCTCTATTAAAATTTTTGTTTACTGTATTATATTCACTACTACAGAGATGTTGAACATTTCCCGCTGAGCCGTTATGGTAAATGCTTTTTTCTTGAAAATTTTGCTTCCCGGAGACGTATTTGGTTCTGTAATCCTTAGTATAGCTTTTTCAATGAAAACACTTTCCCCAATTTTTAACTTTACCATTGCGCAAAATTCTTCCGCTAAAAGGCATAGAGTTATATGATGTCTCCTTCTAAACGCCTAATGGGCATGGATATGATGTTTGTTTTACGGCAGTGACCCTAAATTAGTGACAGGTGATTGATTATAGCCTACAGAGTTGCTCACTGTGTTCGTTCAAACCCCGAAGAATGAAAAAAATAATCGCTGGCGGAAGTAAGAGGCTATTTTATTTTATACATGTTTTATCAATGGCAGAAACGCGGTTGATTTTTTCTAAACGGTTCCGTTGACTTTGAATTAATTTTATAAGTTTAATTCGGATGAAAAAGGATTTAAGTGGCATGCACATAACCGAAAATTCGGTATCATCTTTCTTGTTTTACTATGCGCTGATGTATGCCGCATGTGTAAATTACCTTGAAATATCATGTGTAAAGTGTGATTAGGCAAGTTGTGTCTAAGTATTAAAGACTAATTTCAGTTCAAGAATGAGTAATGGAAATTAGTAAAAAAATCATGCTATAATGAAAGATAGCAACTCATTTTTGTTCACTGTGATTTTATTCAAATACTTCGCTATATACAATGTTCGCACACTCTCTCTACAAGAAAAAGTAGGCACTTTTCTATGAGCACAACCCGGCTACACAATCACAAATTCATAACAAAATGATCATATTACGCATTCATGCCACAGTAGAGTGTTTTTGAGAGGTAACAACATAAATACGCACATACAAAAAATAGAAAAATTACTACAACACGCGAAACGATTCATAATAAATTATCACCTATTTACAAATATTACTGATATCAATATAATCCGACCTATTTTCCAAATAATAGTGATTCTGTGCAAAATATTTTTAATGTATCTATATTCATTGAAATCCTGTACGGTGATTAACATCTTACACCTTTCGACATACATATGTACTTTCAATGAACACTGTTAGACAAAAATTCGATACATAAAAACATGTAAACACTATTAAAATAACATGCTGTTATTAGACGTTTTGAACATGGGAATAACTTTCTTACAGCCAGAAAACTTCAGTCGACGAGTTCATATAACATAACACTCAAAATTATTCTACCGATAACATCGATTATTTGTAATAAATGATTTTACATATCTGTAATGTTTGCTAGAGGAAACTGCTCAAACTTCTAGAGATTAGTTGCTTTGGTAGTGTAATACAGCTCCGTATTAAATGCAGATGCAGCTTTAAATTAACACAACTGTGGTTTTAGTGTATTTCATTTATGAGATTCCTTGCTGAGTTATAGAAGAATAATGCATATAACTAGGAAAATAACTGAATGGTGCCATGCTAAGCCCATTATTGTATTCTGATGTAACAAATGTGTTCTCACGGGCATAAGAATTCTGCTGACTACTTCTTTCTAACTGAACAACATGTTCTACTAGTTCAACGCAAGATAATGCATTTTCAACACTGTCATGCCCATCTCGTGAGTTCTGGATTCTTTTATGCAACACCTTAGCAGCTAGCATTTTTAAAGACATTTTTATCAAAGGATTAGACTCATGTGGAAACAGTACACTTGTATCCACTACACATCTGTGTACAATACCAAGTACATGTAGATCATTGTTGAGAGCATGCCCGATAAGGACTGTATTTTTATGTATATGCTGTAGAAAAGTCTGCTGCACTTGTTCAAGAGTGACGGTGACACCTTCCAGATCTTCAGCGGTCACTCCACTGTAACGTGTATTAAAATCGATGATCGGGTTTTTGGGTCTGACAAAAGTGTTGAAAACAACTTCTTTACTCAAGGACACTACAGAAACTTTGGCAACTTATAGTCCCATTGTAGTGTAACACATTTCAGTATCAAGACCATATGCAATACTGCGATATGCGTATGGCAAAGCAGTCGTTTCAACAAAAGAGGTACTACACACTTTTATAGCACTTACGTGGTATTTTGCCAGTTTACAGCCTTGGCTGTTTAAAAGTCTGTTGCAACACGGATACATCTTATGTCTATTACCTATGTTAATAGGCTTTTCTGAATGATAAACACAGTTAACATCAGTCATACAAGTTTGGTCATTGACACAATATCGACTCTTACATCTACAACATTTCCTCGCAGCATCATCACTGGGTTGGCCGAATAACTCCGCCTCAAGGGGATATCCATTATCTCTTAGCTGTTCCTCTGTCAAAGTTAGCCTGATGATCTCTGATGTTTCAGGAACAGCCATCGCTGCAGGTAAGATTTTCCTTTAAACCTACAGAAGGGAGGAGGAAACAATAGGTCAACAATTAGATGCTAAAGACAGAGCACTAAATCTTCTTTAAAAATTTAAATACAATGATTTTCAATGTCTATTTAGAAAAATAAAGGCACTATAATGTGATCTTAGTAAAGGAATGAAAATGAGCAAAAAAGTAAAAAAAAATGTAAAAATTATGAGAGAAGCAGACAAACAGAACAACTATTTAATACAATAAACTCATACAACCATTGGTATAAAATAGTGCTTTAATTCAAAACTCAAATAAATCTAGACAAATAAAAAATAGTCCTTTCAATTTAACTGAAAATATAATTTGATTTATTTAGGTTAAGTAAACATTCATCAGAGCTCAAAATCATGTATTTTCATTTCTCCCGAGTATGAAGAACTAGCTGGCAACAGTATATATGTGGGATTAAAATCAGTTAAACACCTTTGCTCGTGTCAATAAGTTCTTGGTTACTTTTCAGAATTTCAGATTATACAAGAACTTGCTGACAAAAGCAAACATTTGGGATTAAAACTAATCTTTCCGTAAACAAAGTTGATGTCAAATGCTTTTACAAGAAAGGAATATTTATCGATTGATGGGGAAGAGATGGAGACCACCGTTACCTGGATTTTTCTTGAACTGCAGATATGAAGCGACGGCCCCATTGATGAGGAAATTAATTCGAGCAAAAAAGTGGCTTGAGGGCTTTCGGAAGAAACAGTAAATTTTCTTAAGAGCGATGAGCCATTGCGTTTTTAAAGGAATGTCTTTAGTCAAAGAGTTCTTCCAGTGCTTACGTACGGAGCAGAGACGTGGACCTAAACTAAAAAGCATTAAAAAACAGCAGCATGTAGATTTTAACTATGACAACGTTCAAAGGTACTGGATTCTGCGGGAACGGCAAAGAGAGAAAAGCGTTGTACCTAGTTGTTTCATCTGCCGGAAATTTGAAACAACGCCTTTCGACCAAGATATGGCACCCTTGCCAAGGACAGAATAAAACAAGTTTCTCCTTTTGAAATATGTAGAGTGGACTTCGTAGGACCAGCATACACTAAAAATGAAAATTAGGAGGTTGGCGCCGCCTTATTTACCTGTGCAGTTACTCGTACTGTGCATCTGGAACTGGTATATGATTAAACAGCTTGCAACTATCTGTTGGTATTTAAAAGATTTTTAGCGAGAAAATGTATTTGTAAGACACCGTATTTAAATAACGAGAAAACATACAAAACGGTAAAACGAGATTAAACCAAATTATGGAGCATGGTTACCGATACAGAACATTTAAGGTTTTGTGGAGATACCGGAATTAGATGGAATTATGTTTTTGAAAGAATCGTACGATGGGGTAGTTTTTGGGTGAGGCTCGTTCTCTCGATCAAAACATACCCAAAACTGATACTGGGAAAAGCCTCTTTAACATATGCAGGATTAGAAACTACTCTTGTTGAAGCCGAAGCGATTCTGAATTTTCGCCCTTTGACATTTGTATATAGCGAACCAGGGGAGCCAGAACCACTCTTACCAGGACATTTGTTAATTAGAAGGAGATTGACGGCAATTCCTGATGGGAAATAAAATTCTGAGGAATCGAAATGGGGAGACATTACAAGGAAATACAAACACAAAGCAGTAGTTATGGGGAGACCGTGGATAAGATGGCGACAAGAATATCTTCTGGAATTGATATCAGCCCACTAGTTGAAAATAGCTAAAAGGGGCATAGAAGTGAAAAAGAATTTCATAGTTCATATAAGAGATGAAAAATTGACTAAACTGTTGTGGAAAACTGGGAAGTCCATGTGGGACTCGAAGAAAAGGTATGTTCATGTACTGTAAGACTGCCACACGGAAAATTGATGAAAAGACCTTTACCATCACCTTCCACGGAGAGGAGATGGTTGTGTACATATTTGGTAGGAATAGTATGATTGTCTGACGAGTGGAGTAAAAAACGCGTGTCGTAAGACACATACAGTTTCTTTCCAGTAATCCTGCGTCCAGCTTCCATGATCTTTCTACCAGGCGAGTAATTCTCGCCGATGAGCTGTTGTTAGGAGAGGATATAATCCGTGTTGTCACGTCATATGATGTTTCTGGTTGATTTCTGTTGTATTGTGTAGTCAGATGTTGAGTAGTGCTCCGTCTATTAATGTCTACAAGTCGTCTGATTCGGAGCTCCCCTATCACATCAGCCTCTCTCTGTCCTATGCAGCTTTGCCTCCAGGTCGTTGTTTGACCCTTTCCACGCAAGCTCTGATGAAGAACTGGCATGGAAAGGGTCAAACAACGACGGATTTATACAACCGACAAAAGTTCTGAAAATAAAAATCTACTCGCCCTCTAGCGACTAAAAATAGTGTTACGAAAAATAATAAACACTGGAAAAGTTTCTCTTAAAAAAAGGATGATATCAAAGATAAATAGATGTCAAATTGAACAGTTAGAAACTTAGATATAAAGTACAAAATGATATGAGTTTACAGCACCAGCGGAACGATTTTGAACATTGGAATGGTAGAGACTATCCGGAAACTGATCTATATAGCAAAACGTATGCTAAGGAAAAATATATATTTTTTTAAATATGTCTTCTATAAGCTGCGACAGCGAAAAAAGATTTTCGTATTTAATCCCCTTATCGAAAAAACTGCATTGTTTTGAGCGGATAACTATAGGAAATGGTGTACAGTAAAGTATATTTCAAAATGATTTTCAGAAGCGGATATACTACTCAAAATAAAAGCATACTAACACTTCCTTGCCCCCGAACTGTGAACTACAAACCCCACTTGCAGAATACTTTGCTTGTACCTTGCACGTGTACAGGCGTGTAAATTTGGTTGGTTGGTGAATTTTTATATCGCAAGGGCCATGTGTGGCCAAAGAGCGCCACTCCGGATTTACTCACCACCTTCAGTAATTAAACGTTCAACACAATCTCATTTAAGAGCATGTAATACACTCTCAGGCGGCGCAATATAATAAATTATATGATTTATTATTATATCGGACAGTTGTCAATAGTATTTACATTAATTCCTCAACTCTACTTCGAAATCTCTTCTACCATACTGCAATATTTTTGTTAATCTGAATTGTTGTATTTGACATCTAAAGTTTCTTTTCAAGTTCTACTGTGTAAATCGTAGGTTTAAATTGTGTCATCGTTACGACAAAAGGTATGTACGAATCTCTTCATATTAATCTGCTGCATAATTTGCAGATGTACTTATGAATCACTTCAGCGTTGCAAACGATTTGTGAAAACATCAACATCTACTGCTTCAGCAGTCTATGTTAATAATCAGTTGTTTTTGTCTTGTTTTGGAAAGCATTAAGACATGAAAGATAAAAAATAAATCCAGCGCAAGAACAAAAAACAGCACGCAGTTCTGAAAAAAATAACAGTTTTTTAATCACACTTAGCTATTAAAAAATGAACATGTCTCATTTTTTTTAACTTTTCCCATATTTAATACCAGATGAAAAATTCATAACATGTCACTAAAAATATTCAGCATTTCAAATATTTCAATAGAGCTAAAACGTCCCCTTTAAGACGTGTCTAAATGATGTTCTGTACACTTATGGTAATGCAAAAATGCCGCCACGTAAGACGTGTCTAAATGCTGTTCTGTACACTTTATGGTAATGCAAAAAAAAAAACACTGTGAAGCGGAAACCTCAATTACACATTTCTTTCTTTCTTTTGATTGCACACAAAAAATTTTTTCTTGGTAGGAAGAAATTGACATTTCAAGACAGATGCATCAATGCCCACTCCTGTGCTTCTGTGGGCACCCGTAAAGAGATGGCTCGATGATGGATATAACTCCTACGTTTAACAAAAATGGAGTAAAGCAATTGCGACTTTATGAAACTGAATTCAGGTACGAGCTTTGATAAACAGACTTCCTTTCAGAAAGTTACTCCCAATTGTCGTTTAACATCTTCATACAGGATATGGCTCCAAATATTGAAGATCGTTATCTTTCGAATCGGTAAAACAACCTTTTCTGGAAATATACTGGGATTTTACACATGTAAAAGCAAGTTCAATTTTGTATCTTATTTCCCAGGGAGTTCCTATGCAATATATTAGAACAACGTTTTGTTAACATGATACAGTATTGTAGTATAGTATTATACTTGGTAATATATTATATTTAATAACTTTCGCAATGTCCTCATAACTGACTTACATCTTCACTTCTGGACATTACAGAACAGTAAGAATAGACTTCATTTTTAAGTTCAAGACATGCAGTATGGGTCGCATATAGTCATTATCTAAATCCCAGAAATTGTGCACACAAAACTTTACTTAATCTGATGTTTTACCCTACTTCAGTAGATATGAGATAGACGAAGTAAAAAAATTTTCTTAAAATAAAATTTTAAAATATATATAGAATGTTATATGTGGATAAGTTTATCACAGGTAGGCCACTTAATATCTGATAGTATTGACACATCTTATTGTGGATTTAAGTTAGTTTTTTTTAATTTGGATATTGTCTTGTTAAATTTCACTTACTTTCTTTAAATTTTGTCCAGTTTAGCGTTTCCTAACTTCTCTGATATTATTTTTTTCGCACAACTGTCTAATATTTTTAATCCTCAACCTACAGCTTATATGATGTATCTCTTTCTTCATAGTCCTATGCAATAAATAAATCAACTATTTGTGTCTCAACTATGAGCTGCTTTTCTATGTCTTATGCCACCAACACGTAAAAGCACTAATAGAAAGTTAGGTATAATGTCTGACAAAGACACTCGGGAGCCCAAGGGCAGAAAAACTACGAAGTCCCCACCGAAACGAAACTCTAAACCAATGCATTAGGATGAAGGCGTTTATACAAACAACATAAGATGTAAAGGAATAAGTGCACATATTTTTCTTTTTAACATTCGCACAAATGAAAAAGGAGTTTCACATTCCTCTTGTATAATCAATTTGATTATGTAGCCTGGGATCAATCCAGGTTTTTAAACTTAATAACCATTTTGGTGAAGGTGTACTTATTTTTGAGAATTTTTTCTAGTTTTTTAAAATGTATTTACTTTTCAGGTTTAGAGCAACCTTGGCAAAAAGAACACCTTTCCATGTGAGGGATTATTGTGTTTAAAATGATCCTTCAGAAGTACACAAAGTTTGAAAGTGGCGTTGATTTATAATTAGATTCATCAGTATTTATCAAATGCAGATGCCATTGCCCAGATTCAAGGGTCATCAAAATGATTGTAGGGAATATACAGAAGAAATACAGTTACATGGCTAAATAAGTAAAAACAGAAAGAAAAGAGAAACAGATGCTCTAATTTGCTCACACCAAAGAAGACAGTCTGAATCCCTCCTTCCTAACAGAAGTACAAGAGTTAAACACGATAATATCCAAGATTCTTCTTACGCTAAAATATTCTTGTTTAAATAAAATTTGACCTAAAATATTTAGTTAAAACAACACTACTTTTCATGATATTTTCGTTAAAGTGCTGTTTCAGCTAAAAATATTTTTGTGAAAATACTTCCCAAATATATCACGTGCTGTCTGGTAGTTCAAAAGTTGTAGAATTTGATTAATAATCTACGAATTTGTAGTAACATAGAATTATTAATAAAATTGTGAAAATTTAAATTTCTTCGTTATTGAAGGCATTACAAATTAACTGAGAAAAGGACACAACAAACCGCACTTAAAATAATGCCATTACAATAATAATATTAATGAAGAGAAATACAATTATGATTTGGGCATTTTAAAATAAATTTTCAATTCGAGGCCCTGCTCCTATATTAGAAACGCTGAAATTTTTGCTTCACGTGAATTTTCACTATTGCCGATTGCAACTCTTTCGGTTTAATAAACAGTTCATACTTTAAAAGTAAATTAGTATTCTTCAAATATTTGTAGTTTCACGACAAAATAGTAAGAACAAGGCACTTACAAAGCATGAAAAAGAAAATCATAAATGTGAGAAAAACTCCTGTCACTGCGTCTGTATCTAATAAGTGCTAAGTCATTTTGTAGAACATTCTCTTCCTGTTGTTTATTACAAAGATTTTAGCCGAGGGCATTTCTGCCGTTTTTATTAAGGAAAACACACTGCAAATATAAATATAACGGTTAATTAACAGATATACGATTACAAAATTTTACTTACCTTGTGATGAATAAATATCTTCTGACGCAAACCAGGCTGAAACACTCCACGTTCACTGCAATGTTGAGAATAGCGAAAGACCGAAACACCACTTAAAACTTCAGAACTAAAGTAACAGTTACCTCGGCAACAAGTAAGAACTGAGTGAGTGAAGTCCAAACGTGATAATTGGGTATTAAAAAGGTACCCTTGATATCCTTACTCTCATTTAATGAATAAAGCTACAATGGCCAATAACAACAATTGAGGTTGGTATCCTTACTCTGATTGGATGAATAAAGCTACAATGACCAATAGCAACAATCGCGGTTGATATTGTGATTGTATTACATTGTGCAAACCCCGACCCAACCTTTATCACGGATTAGGTGTGAGCGATTCTTAGAAAATTTCCATTTTAAGACTTGACCTTGAACCTCTTACAATGCAGAATCAAACAAGGCTCATATACGGGGATCAGGTACTTTAATCTCCTTTATGTCCAGTAGGGTGGAGCGAAAAACACTTTTTTTTCTATTTGAAGGGTTACCATGTGCAATAGTTGCGATTTTATTACTGAAATGACCCCCCGAAATATGGATGACATTATTTGATATCTTAGGCGGCCCCAAGAACTTCGAAGTTTAAAAATTATAGAGAAACATGGTTTAAAAAACATCGGCTTTCTCCATTTTGTAAATATAAAAAAAACTGTGTCACCATGTTATTTAATATAACCTTTGAGTGCATAAACACAGGTAAAAGTTCAGCAGACATGAGTTAATTTCCGGTTTAAGACTTGACCTTGAACCTCTTACAATGCAGAATCAAACAAGGCTCATATACGGGGATCAGGTACTTTAATCTCCTTTATATCCAGTAGGGTGGAGCGGAAAACACTTTTTTTTTATTTGAAAGGTCACCATGTGCAATAGTTGCGATTTTATTACTGAAATGACCCCCGAAATATGGATGACATTATTTGATATCTTAGGCGGCCCCAAGAACCTCGAAGTTTGAAAATTATAGAGAAACATGGTTTAAAAAACATCGGCTTTCTCCATTTTGTAAATATAACAAAAAACTGTGTCACCATGTTATTTAATATAACCTTTGAGTGCATAAACACAGGTAAAAGTTCAGCAGACATGAGTTAATTTCTTAGGCTTCCCGATATCCCTTACAGTATGCAATTTTTGCCAAATATGGCATGATAAGTTGAGTAAGCATTAAGTTCGACAGCAGCCTTATTGTTACCAATTTGGGCTTAACATTAACACCCCCCCCTCTCTTCTCATACTTTCTGGAAACCTCTTTTTGATTTTCAGAAACATAGCTTGCTGTTTTGCGCTCTGCTTTGTTTTTGTTACCTTTTTCATCTCAGCTCACCACCTCTCTCACAGCGGAGCTTTCCCCGCCCGGGGATAACTGGTTTTCCAGTTATTTGGGGAGCGGCGCCCCCACGGCCTGAGCTGACCTTATGACAGGTCAACATCTGATGTCATGCCACCGCTTGTTTTTTTTTTCGGTGCTGTTGGAGTTTGCAGGGACGGCTGTTCATCCAGCTGTTGGGGAGTCGCGGCCCCACGATCCCGAGCTGGTCTTGTGTCTCGCTTTTTCGTTTTTATTTATTTTCTGCACTGGCCAGTTTCCCGTGTTGTATACTCTACCTAATTGCTACCACGCTATGCACTAACACCCCGGTCTTGTATTTTTGTTACCCTTCACTACTAACTGTTTATATTAACCGCTCAGTTCGTAGGTTGCTGAGATTCCGTTTAGGTTCCACTCCAGGGTTTGTCTTTCTTGGATTACTTTTTCCTTTAAGCTGGTTTGGGTGCTAGACCTACCTGCATGTTTGCCGCGTGCGGAGACCCGTGTGGCGGAAATGGAATGTCTGGCGGCTGAGGTCGCAGGAGACCGGAGAAGTACCTCCTGTGTACCAACACTCCTCTTCGACCCCGGCTTCGCTGTAAACGGGAGGCTAGCGACTAACCCACCTCTAGTCAGAAGTCTTGTACCAAGTTGTGTACAGGGTTTCAGCGGCTTTTTTGTCGTATAGCACGGCAGGGTAAGCCCGGGGGCAGTGGGATCATGCCAAAGGCGTTGGCATGACGGTACCCGGAGGCCGAAGTGTCCGCCGAGTGCGTGTGATCACAGCCAACGGAGTATATCTGCAGCGTATAAGCTCCAGAACTGTGTCCAGCGTCATTTTTTTGGCTTGCAGACCTCCAGGTCTCCTTTGTAGGGCTCGGTGGTGGGTTGAGTAGTCTGCAGACGAATGCGCCTCCTTTTTTCCATGGGTAAAAACAAAAAAAAAACTCCAAATTCAAGTCACTTGAGAAAATGATAGTTGACAACGACTCTCCTTCGTCTTCTCAACCTTCCAAGTCCCATAACCTTAAACGGTCTTTAGATCATGACCTGGACCAAGAACGTGGAATATCTTCTTCGACAGCTGTAACAGTCGCTCCGAAGCGTCGTCTCCCCTCGATTGCTGTGAATACGCATGCTACACTCTTAGTTGTAGAATCCATCGATCCGAATGAGAGACTGTCCACCAGATCTCCCTTTTTAATTTCTAAAGTTTTGGACGCTGCAGTTGGCTCCTTGAAATCTGTGAGGAAGCTTCGCTCTGGGGACCTGCTTGTCCAAACTTGCAGTGTTTCTCAGAGTAACACTCTTCTGCACCTAACTAGTTTTCAAGGCGTTCCTGTCCAAGTGACACCTCACGCGTTTCTTAGCACCTCCCGGGGTGTTATTTCGGAGTTTGATCTCTTGCCATGCAATGAGCACGAATTGGTAAGTGAACTTGCACATCAGGGTGTTATTGCTGCACGTCGTATGATGTTCCGGCGCGATGGTACTTTGATTAAGTCTAAAAATGTAATCTTGACTTTTAACTCCCCGAAAGTTCCGACCGAAATCAAGTCTGGCTACTTGGTCTGTGGAGTTCGCCCGTACATTCCCAGTCCTTTGCGCTGTTTCAGGTGCCAGAGGTACGGGCATTCGCAAAGTTCATGTAACAGTTCCGCTCGTTGCGCAAATTGTGGCTCCAGTGAACATGACGGGGAAGGTTGCAATTCTGCGGCCTGCTGTGTTAACTGTGGTGAGGCCCATGCAGCTTACTCCCGCAACTGTATGAAATGGAAGGACGAGATGGCGATCCAGCGCCTCAGGACCCTGGAAGGCCTCTCGTACCCTGCTGCCAAGGCCAAGTTGGGTATTCCCAACAACCGAAAGCGTACTTTGCCGCAGTAGTTCAGTCTCTGCCACAACCCGTGCAGACCTTTGTTCCGCGCCCTGTAGCTCTGGCCGCACTTGCCAAGAGATCTACAGCTGAACAAGCGACACAGGTGGATTTCACCGAGCTCCAGCTTATTCGACCAGCTGACTTTGCGCTTTCTCTTTTGAAGACGACCGACTCTTCCAGTTCCCAGCAGAAAGCCTGCACGTGTGGAAGACCCGGCCCTAAATCCGCAAAGGTGTGCAGTGTCCATCCAACTGTCGCGGTCCAACTGACCAACATTGCAACTCTCTCAGACTCAGCGAGGTCCAAACATTCAATCAACATTATAGAGGAACATAAGGGGAAGGAGAGTGACAGTTCGTCCCTCTCCTGTGACTCATCTTATGTGTAGTTGTGTTCGTTTTCGTGATGTGTTTTGTCATTCTCATTCCTCAGTTTTACTTAATCGGCTAGTTTTTAACCATTGTACCATGTTTTTAATATTGTTTGTTTCATTGTCTTTTTTGGCCCTTCCATCATTCTTATGGTTCGGTTTTACTTGGTCAGCCAGATTTGGGGATTTATGCCAGGTTTTTTTTAATATTGTTTGTTGATCTTGTGTCTGGCGCTCATTGGCCAAACATGGTCCTTGCGCCATAAAAATCAACCAACCAACAGCGGAGCTCTGTTTGCGAACTCGCTGAGTCATCTCATCACAGTCGCGCAGGTCCGTTTGGGATAGAGTGTTGGCGGGTTTGCGTCATAATGATGCAACAGTTTCTTTCACTCCTAGGGACGTTGATTGGATCGTACCGGCATTTTCGTTTTGTCGTCCAACTACTTAACATGGCTGAAACAAGAAATAAAGCTGATTGCCTTATCTTCGGGAGTTATAAGGAGATGCATGAAAATGTGTTGCCAACGCTCGAAGATGTAATGCGCCATTTCTACCTTGTGAGGAATACTCTTAGGCAGGAAGGTGCAAATTATGAGCCTGCTGCAGCAGAAATAGCAAGTATTATCGCGGACAAAGTGCTAAATATATGGAAGAAAGCATCTCTTCCGACATCGCTCCAGAAATCTGTTGCAAAGTGTATTACTGAAATCCGAATGCTGAAAAAATACGCTGCAAGAATGGATGAAACCTACAGAAAAAAGATTGAACAGCTTCGTACAGATTCGCAACGTATCTTAGACATATGCTCATGCAAGTGCAAATGTTTTAGAACCTGCAAATGCAGCTCTGCAGAAAAGGTACCCTTGAACGAGCGAGACTTTCTGATAGACCAGAGAACAAACAGAAGAATGTTAGTAGGTGGGCTTGACGCAAAAACCACCAGTGTACTGAAGAAAAGATCAGCTCGAAAGAGTGATAGGGAAGAGCATGTCCGTAGGAAATTACAGAAAACTGCATCACTAAAATCGGTCCTGCGAGTCGAGGATGATACTTCAGAAGAGGATACAAATACTAATTCTGCAAGAAGACTAGACGAACCGGGTCCTTGTCATTTCTTGGCCTCGGAGAAAGATTACGATTTCACTCCAAGTCGATTTTCGAAACCTAGGCGTCAGATGACACTGTTTGCATTTTCTAAAAAGTGCGATAGGCAAGGCATCAGCGACCAAGCGGCAGCTGATCTTGCTTCGACGTTGCTTCATGATGTAAGTGAAGCGGTTCATTCGATAGAATGTAATGTATCTAATGTTGACCGGCATAAAGTACGACGAGAAAGGAAAAAAGACCCGTCAAACAATTCAAGATTATGTAAACTTGACTGGTCGCAAGATTGTAATTTTTTTTTTTTTGGACGGAAGAAGGGATGAAACTCTTACGAATATACAGACAGATGATGGCAAGTGGCAGAAGCGTAAAGAATGGAAGGAGCATATTACGCTTGTTGACGAACCGGGTTCAGTCTAGTTGGGACATTTTACACCGAACAGCAAGAGTGCAAGGGACATTTCCGAAGGTATCTTCAGCTTATTGAACCAGAACTCATTTGACTTGTCGGAGTTAGTCTTTATTGGAAGTGACGGGGAAGTGAGTAATACCGGCACAAATGCAGGTATAATTAGGAGCCTACGAGAATCGATGCCATGTTCGTGTGCCATTGTAGACCGCTCGTCATCGGGCATTACTCCTCGGTTTGAACCAAGAATATCAGAACTGGACCTCCTGAGAGTAACGCGCGTCGTGGGGTCAGATGCATTCCGTTTTCAGTTGTAGCGAGTCAACGTGATGATGCGGGTGTGGTGTGGGAAGAATGTGTGCATGGCTCTGTCGTGCCAGATCGACACATTTGAAGAATTTCGTAGCTCTGTGGTGGTTTGTGGAACCTTCACATGGGACACGTTAGGTACTTCATTGTGTCTCGAAAGGTCCTTAGCTTCTGAGAAGCACTAGCATATGCTGGCTGATCACCTACATGATTCTATGTCCTTCTCGGATCCTAAGTCCGATGGTCGGTTTCAAAAGGACAATGAGCCTCCCCGCTGGGCCGCAGCCACCCTGGCATGGCTGGAGAATCACATTTCTGATTTTGAAGCCATCCAATGGTCCTCACGTTCTGCCAAGTTAAACTACGAATGTAGGTTCTCTCTATGTTGCTGTGGAGCAGAACATCAGTTTCGTGTTTCCTGGACCAACGTCTCTGGCGGAGCTGCGGACAATGCTGAAACAAGCATGGCTGTAATTGCCTCTGGAGACCCTTTGGCATCATGGATCAACACGCTATTAGGCAGGTATCTCTAAAATGATTTGTTCATTAAGTACACAAATATTTTCTCCAGAATTTCGTTAAAACCCACAATATTAGGAAAACATATGTAATAAAATATTTACCAAAATCTCATACCGGGATTCGCTCTAGTTGTTCCGTTGGAACATAGCTGACCTCATAAAAACCAGATGGAACGGTAATATTTGCTACGTATCCTGGTGGGAGAGTCTCAGTCAGAATTGCGGCACTGCAGCAGTGTCTGGAAGCTAAGAATTAAAAATAAAGCAGTCGCCCGTCCCTAATTTAGGGTCATGGGTTCCAGGAAAAGGAGAGAGCCAGTGCCGTAAGACAAACAGAACATCCAAGCCTCACCGGGATTCGAATACAGTGCCCTTTCGGACGAATGATTAGAGGCTATCGCTTAGACCACTGAGGTTTTTCCAAAATCAAGGAATTATTTCATTTGCGTCATCTTAATATCATATGAGGACAGTTCAATGCACTTTTTCTGTCTGATCATACAAAAGTGTAGCCAGAAGATTCTCCGGTTGTTATTTGCTCATGTTCCCAGTTGAGCCAAGAAAAAAATGGATCTGTTAATGGTGTTTGTTGCATCGGTTTGAATCCGAAAGGTAAGAAATACGTTTTAATTTGCAGAGTGATTAAAATGGTATGAAAAATAAATAAGGGGGTAAATTTTCTTTTGTCATTGTTTTTTCTTGTGAGCTGGGTTTTCTCAAATCAACCGTTTTCGGATCAGCTGTGTTCTGCTCTAAATGCAGGGAGAAAATCATGTTTATTTGGCTAATTACATATTTATTGCAGTTTCTTGGAAAAAAAAGTATTTTGTGGGCGTGGAAAAACGGCAGGTCAGGCGTCGGAGATATTTCTTCAGAGGAATAGCCTAAAAGGTTCTTTTATTGGATGACATAGATTTAAATAAAACTCACGGGGACGCCTTTTTTTTCTTCACGTGCCCGCAGTCAGTTAAAAATATTGTTTTTTTTATGCGCAGGAAATAAGCAATTTGTTCTTTAATCCAGAGCATATTCATTCAAGTGTCAGTTAAATGATAGAAATACGTGAAGATTGGAAAGACAATAACTATTCTTTGTTTGGGAAAAAGTATTTCACGTACATGAAGATTCCAGTGGGTCGCGCAATACAGCTTTTTTGGGATCATTTGTGTCAATCTCGAGATCAATGCAGAACCGAAAAGAATTTTTGAGGGGACTATTGGAGATTATGGGGGAGTCCTTTTCCGTCCCCCAGACGGGAAAACGATACCTCCATACGTAGTAAGGGATCCTTCCGAAATTGGAAGTTAAATGATGAAGAATTTTCTTTTAATTGTAAGATTTGTTTTTTCGTGATGTTTCTTCTTTCCAGTACTGTTGGTAAATAATAAATAAAATATATATTAAAATATCTGAATATATTTATTTTTCATGGTAAAGAACACCAAAATGTAGAAACAAGATGAAAATTATGAGCTTGAAAATCCAATGGCGGTGAGTAGGGTGGCGTGACAGCACTTCCTAAATTACAAAAAATCAACAACAAAGGTCCTGGCATTTACTTTTTTTTACAATAGAAACAGAGATGCAAATTATACTTTCAGTTTAGAATCTAACAACATCAACCCTATATAGTCATTGCTTTAAAATCTGTTTGTGATTGAGTGTAGACACAAGTCCAAGAGACTTAACTGGCAGACAAAGTAACAAAAAAACATCAAATAAAACCGAAAACTAAAATGTTGTGCAGTGACTAAGCGCTCGTTTCTTATCTTTAGACCGAAATGGGTCAGGTTTGAATCTCGGTGAGGTATGGATGTTGCGCTTGTCTTACGGCAATGGTTCTATCCCTTCCCTAGAACCAGTAGATCAAAATGGTATCTCCAATTCAGAGCTTCCGATGGCAAACGATGAAGAATGTACCGCGAGATCAATGATAGACGGACGTAATAACGCTCAGAGAGTGATCGGTGTCCGACCACACGCCATTTATGACCGTAGTCGGCGTAGACTGCTCAGCTACGTACAAACCAACCGCTTGAAAACTGCGACGCACATCATATCTAGATTGAAAGTGGAGGCCCAAGAAGCGTTAGCGAATGAACAGCACCCCGCACGCTGCTTACTCTGTTCTACGAGAGCCGATGCCATGTTCGTGTGCCATTGTAGACAGCTCGTCATCGGGCATTACTCCTCTGCTCGAAACAAGAATATCAGAACTGCTCGTCATCGGGCATTGCTCCTTGGCGTTAAGGACGGATGACTGCTTTTAGCTCATTAAATAGCTCACGGAGATCGTTTAACACCCCGCCTGCCCCCGAAGAAAGAATCCTTTAAATCAGTGCGTGCTACTGGTGATGGTGGAGGATAGTTATGTTTGCTGTATAGGTATACATTAACTTCAGATTTCACTACATTGGGGACGGGGGATTGCTTATAGCACATCGGGCTGCTCACAGTTGTCGCGCGTTAAACACCGAACCACAATCTGAATGAACTTAAATGTAAAAATTATATATATATTGAAGTGAAAATGGGCGGGCCGTGTAGCCATGTCGCCAGAAGAACGGAGCACAAACAGACAAGCGAAATTTTAGATTGGAATCCAAGGGACAGGAAAAAACCCAGAAGGTTACGTCAGAGATGGGTGGATGAAATTCGAAACCCTGCGGCTGGGATATGGAGACTAGCTTAGGACGGACCAATGTGGATGAACCTTGGAGTGGCATTCATCCAGCAGTGGATTGAAAATGGTTAACAATAAATATATATATGTATATTTGTCAACCATTTTCAGTCCATATAAGGTGTGCTGCAGGTAATCTGAAAACATATCATTCGTTGCAGTCATGAATAAAAGTAGCTATTTTCAGATTTGCAAAAAGGGATGATTATTTCTGAAACAGCGCAGTTTGTGAAATGTTCGCGTGTTCCTGTGGTTAAATTGTATCGTGATTGAAGAAACGACACCATTGCGAATAAGCGACGTGGAAACTGCGAAATAATGTTACAGGTGAACGTCGGCTTCGAAGGTGCGTGAAGGCCGATCGACACGCTTTCAGTGGAGCAACTCACTGGCCGAATTAACCAGAAGGCTACCGGAAATGTGTCTAAATCGACAATTCAGCGAACCCTGCTGCCCATGAGGCTCCGATGCAGATAGATGGTCACTGCTCCTATACTAACGATCGTGCATAGGAAGAAAAGGCTTACATTTGCATTGAAGTATCGGAATTGGACTTCCACTGATTGACAAAGGTTTGCGTTTTCCGATAAGTCACGTTTTCCTTCATCGAACTGATGAACTTTGTCGTATAAGGCGAGAAACATCGGAGAACAAACATTTTTCAACCATTGATGGAAGAACAGAAGCTAGTGGGGTCAGTATTATGGTCTGGCTATTTTTTGGTGGTATTCTGTGGGTCAAAGCATACCTGTGGAATGCACTATGGATGGAATTTGCTATAAATTCATCCTTGCAGCCCACGTACACCCATACATGCTGATTGGCTTTCTTGAGGCGGAAGTGATCTTCCAGCACGACAATGTGACGTGTCATACAGCTGGAAATGTCCGAGAGTGGTTGGAAGAGCACGATGACGACTTCGAAGTACTTCCCTGGCCTTCTAATGTCCGAGATTTAAACCCAACTGAGCATCTGTGGGGACCACCTTAATCGTGCTGTTTGCTTTGTGGATCCTCCACAACGCCCCCTCCAGCAGCCGAAAGATGAACTGCAATCAGAATGGCTCCACATATCAATGTACACCTTCCAGCACCTTATTGAGTCACTCCCATCCAATCCAGCTGCTGTCAGCATGGCACACGCAGATTTCTCTGGATATTAGCTGGTGGTCACTATTATGTGTAATCTGGGGCACGGAAAATCTCGATGTGGTCGGAGCACACGAGAGAGACAGATGGTTAATGTCTGGGCTGGTCCAATGTAAGGCAGAGTGATAGGGCCCTTTTTCTCCGCTGAATCAACCGTTCTAGCATAACGTATCTGGATATGTTAGAACAATTCACAATTCCACATCTCCCGGATATCCAAGGCATCATTTTCCAGCAAGATGGAGCACCTCCGCATTGGTTTTTGCATGCACACATATTTTTAGATCACCAATTTCCAGGACTTTGGATTGGACGTAAGTTCTCGTGGCATGACCATACTGTTCTGATATTATCCAATGCGATTTTTTTCTTAGGGTCTTTATTGAGGACATTGTGTATAAGAAAAAGGTTGCATCTATCACTGAACTGAAAGAATGCATTACTATAGCATTCCTTCTTGTTACACTAGACATTCTGCAGCGTACGTAGGTAAAACTATAGTTTAGACATCCTCCGAACCACCAACGGAGCACACGTGGAGACCACTCATATTTAAAAACAAAAACTTTCACAGTTAGCATGTGTTTTGACATTAAAGGTGTATTGTTATTTATTGTAAGATTTTTTTTAACATACTGAAGTTGAATATTTTATTTATGGACACTTTGTATTATAAATCCATATGAAATATATTCTTAGGCAAACCAAGGGCAGGGTACAAAATTGTATTTTCCGGACGTGAATGGATATACCCATTAAGTTAGTTTCATTTTCAAGAAAGTATTTATATCCCAACTAGGCATATCACCCCCTGAGACACGCAGCCGAGCTTGATGACGTTACCGCGATGGCTCTTCAGAACCATAAGAGCCACGGAGAGCTGTTTTCTGAAGGAGCACCGCAGAAACGGCACTTTCAGTCAATGGTATTACCGTATTTAACATATTACAGTGCGTCATCTATTGCAATGCGCACTCATATATTAGAAATTGTCTTTTTCGAAAACTAAAGTTAAGTATTTTTGGTCCTAAAGTCAAGAAACGTTGAAGTAATAGTATAAATGCGAACATTTTATATTAACAATTTCTGTGGTGAATGCTTTTTCTTCGAGAAGTATCTGGTTTACTATTATAACTATATTTTTATGATGCCAAAAACTCAGCGCATCTTTCCTTTTTTTTTTTTTTTAGTAATTGCCTAGAAAAGTTTACTGGTTTAAAACCCTTTTCTCTCTGTCACAAATATTAGTTGTTTAAAAAGACATGGGTCTACTGTACTGATCCCAATCTGTGATCCTTATCTCATACGTCACCTGCACTTAGGAAGGTTATAAGAAGGGAGAGTGGAAAACAGAAGACCCACAGTTTTGTCCGCCCCTCTAGGGGAAGAGGGAGCTTCCGGCTTAAGCTCTCTGCTGGACAATGCGCCACAGATTCTTTGCAAAACAGTGGTGTGACTGCATTACATAATTCTTGCGACAGCGATTACAGAGTAAATATGCAGTTTATGTACAGCCAAAAAGGAGAAAACTATTGATACATTCATAAATTCTGTAAAGATCTAGAAAGAGAGATAGGGTGGAAGTGGCGTTGTATTGAACGCAAATGCTTGGAAAAAGTATACCTGGATACTAGTGCCTCGGTAGCAGGCGTAGCCAGAAATTTCTTAACGGGCGTGTCCGTGGATTTGGTTCATTTGTGAAAGCCCCGTATACACCTATTTACCGCTTTAAATTCGTGGTCGGTCTCCCCTCAAGGGATGGGTATAAACCTCGAACCCTTCCCCACTCCCCTCTGGCTACGCCACAGGCCTTGTTTATTATACAATCCGACTTGTGTCAGAACCATGTCACCACCAATACTGATACTATCAAATAGTGTTAAGCGAAAAGCAATATAGGATATTACGGAACTGCCATTGAAACCGATCATACAACTACTGGAAATAACTGTGTCAAACGCGTGTCAAGTAATTATAAAAATAAGTAGCAACAATGGAATATTAGTGCTGAGAAAAGGAAACGAATTAGGAAAAGAAAACAAAAAAGCTAAAAAAGTATAAAAAAATGAAAACGAGAGATAAAAAAAAAGTAAAAAATTAAAATCAGAGAAAAAAAAAATAACCTGAAAAAGAAAAAAAAATAAATTGAGAGAAAAAAAATTAAAAAGCTAAAAAATAAAAAAAAATAAAATGATAGAAAGAAAACCATTTTCGGACATGAAGAGTGGGTAATAAACTCTGTTGATTTTGCCATAGACTGTCATTATTAGAGTTTCTTTGGGAAAATAGTTTGTGGCCGTGGCAGAAGGGTAAGTCAGGTTTCGGAGGTATTTCTTTAGAGGAATGGTCTGAAAGGTCCGTTTGTGGAATAATTTTTTTATATAAAACTAAGGGAAAATGTTGTTTTTGTTTTCGTTTTCCAATTTTGTGAAATTTGGTAGGTAAGAAAACCCCTTTAGTGCCCTTAGACATGTAAAAATATTGTTTATTTTTATGTGCAGCAAATAAGCAAATTGTTCTTTAATTCATGGCATCATCGCTCAGGTATTAGTTAAATGATAGCGGTACGTGAAGAGCAGAAGGAAAATAATTATTCTTTGTTTGGAAAAAATATTATTTCAGGTACATGGGATTCTTCCGCGTCGCGGAATTTCGTTTTTTTGTCATCATTTGGGTCATACTCGAGATCAAGCAGAATCGAAAAGAAATTCTTCTGGGAAGAGTAGGGAGGAGTCGTTTTCCATTTGGGGATGGTATTTCGTCTTTCAAAACTTTCGAAAACGGAACTTAAACTAAATGAAGAAATATATCTTTTAATCGTTCGTTATTTCTTTTCCTCACTATGTTGTTTCTTTCCAGTACTGTTATTAAATATCATTTTATTGCATTATATTCCAGAATGAAACTTTTGGCAGCAATTTTTAGAAACGGAAGTTAGCAGGGTGCAAAAATATTCCTACAATCTCCATGCATGAGATCTCTCATGAATTCGAGGAATTCCGCCTTTTCCCTTATCATTTCAGTCATTTCCGAAACTGAAGAACAACTGTAAAGACTTTTGGGAAGATTGATGGGGATAGGGCCATTTTTCGCGTTTGAGGAAGGAATTCCGTCTTTCGAAATTTTCGGAAACGGAAGTTAGATGGAATGAGGATTTTTCCCGAAACGTGTTTTTTCTTGCGATGTATCTACTGTTCGGTATTGCTGTTAAGCAACATTTTATTCCCTAAATATTTATTTGAGCTGAAAACTCAAGAAAAAATTTCCGAAAACGGAGTGAAATTTAACGATAAAAGAATGACTTCGCAGAATACGTCAAATGAAAAGAAAACCTCACCGATTATGTACGATATTTAATAAAATATGAAAGATATTTAAATTACCCCACTAGCACTTTCTGGGTAACATTTATCTCATTATCAGGTTGAGTAGAGTCAATGTAGTACTCCTTTATATAGTAATGCAACGATGCATTATGGGTATAAGTAATCAAACGTCGCGTTGGTCATGACCGTTGCCTTTGTAACAGTGTAACAGGTATAATTTCACAAGTTATTAGTATAACATATCAATACAAGGATTCGTTACAAATGCAAAGTTGTGATCAATTTTACATATTGATGGAATTGTAAATATATATTACTGTAATTTAAAGTTCAGGTTGCTAATACGCTCTTTCCAAATTCTTGATATGTCCACAGGTAAATAGTCATTATAGCATTTGTCCCCTAAAGCTTCGATATACATACTTTCAACAAAATGCAGCGAATGTATTTATGCTGGAGTGTCCAATAGTCTAATGTTTTTCCAGCTTGGTTGTAGAATTCCGTTTACCACATTCCTTGATAAAGCTGTATTATTGCTGTTGGTTCGGATATCGAATTGTGTTCCTGGACACGGATACCCAAACTTCTTCGTGTCGAGCTTACGTAGTTGTTAACATGTTCTCCTGCTGAAGGGTCCAGCAGTGGAATGTTATACATACCCCATTTGCTCATAATATCTGTTGTTGCTCGATCTTTTTTAACTGATGATAGGAGGTTCTTCGAGCGGGTGCCGAATTGTATGTTATATTTTGAACAGATACGAGATAGTGTGTTAGTGATATGAGGGTGCTGGTCCAATGGTCTCACGAATCGTTTATTAGACCTTGTATCTGGTTTCAGATTAATAGTTCGATCACTTGATATTCTAATGTATCATTTATTAACTATCATCCTGGGGTATCCATGTTTATCCGCTAATTTGAAAATGAACTGTATTTCAGACTGGAAATGACTATCATTTTAAGAATGCGTGAAGGCTCTTCTGAAAAGAAAATTGATAGCAAAAAGTTTTTGTGGAGTTGGATGTTAGGAGTTAAACGGGATAAGGCTGTTACAATCGGTAGGCTTTCTATAGACACTCAAGTACAGTGAGTAAGTATTTGAATCACGAAATAAACGAAAATCCGAAAATGGCAAAGAGAAATTAGATTCAAATTCTATCGTGAGCCCGATAGTAGGAAATACTGACGAAAGTGCGTTGGCAAATTGCTTTAAGTCATCCTTTGAGTGAGGCCAGAACACAAGGATGCCGTCGACATACCTAAGTTATAAACTTTGAACTAAAAGGAATTCATTGGGAACTTTGTTATCAAATTATTGTAGCAGAATTTAGGCTAAAACTACGGAAAGTGAGGATCCCATTGGGGAGCCCTCGGTTTGTAAGCAGATTCTGTCAAGAAATTTTAAATACGAACGCCGTTTAACTAAACGAAGTGCGTTCATAATAGCAGAGATTTCAGTGGTGGGAACATTAATTTCAGTAAGTTTGGCCTCTATTATATGATGAGTGGCTACCACAGGTACATTAGGGTACAGTGAAACCTCATCTAGAGAGGCTAATATGAAAGGGCCAGCATGTGACTGAAACTTTCTGATCCTTTCTATTGCCCCAGTGGAGCTTTTAATAGAATACGAGGAGCTATCTACTAACTTAGCCAAATATAGGGCAAGAGCTTTTTCAAGCGGTCGGGTGGGGCCCGCTACCAAAGGTTTGATAGGTAGCCCCTTTTTATGTA
Source organism: Macrothele yani (assembly GCA_039090855.1). Classification (NCBI taxonomy): domain Eukaryota; kingdom Metazoa; phylum Arthropoda; class Arachnida; order Araneae; family Macrothelidae; genus Macrothele; species Macrothele yani. Next base: position 31,516,682 of record CM076999.1, on the reverse strand, counting down.
GTTTGAGACGCCCAAAAATATCGAACACACGACAACCAGGTGGGGGAATAAAGGCTTTAGAAAAACCTTCAGGGAAATTGTAAGAATTCTTCAATTGGGTTAACGCTGCACAAGTCGCGTTTGTTGGTTCACGCTCAACTACTTTGTGCGGAATAGAAGATATGGCCTCAAGCATTTTATCCCTATAGCATGAGCTATCCAATATGATAGTCTCATGCGTCTTGTCCTCGGCCAAAATTGAAATTTCGTTATTATTTCTATGCTCGGCTAGCTGCTGTTTTTCTTTATTATACATTAATGATAGTTTAGGTTGTTGCTGTGGTTTGCCTCTTCGTAGTAATCAATCAATTTGCAAGCGAGCAACATCATGTTCGGCTTCAGGTAAGGTTTTGATATATGCTCTACTTTTGGGACTGTTTTAAAGACGTTAACTTTGTGCCTCGGATATGCGAATTTGGTTACTCTCTCCAAAGCTCGACGCTGTACTTCATTTAATTCGTAATTACTGAGATTAACAACATTAGATTTTAAGTCCTCATTTTCGCGATGTCTATGGCTGCGAACTTGTCTATTACTGACTTCATGGCCAACTAGAAGACGACGTTTATGTATATGGGTGTTATCCGATGATTTGGCATAGTTTTCAATCAAAGTCGAAGTAACAGTGAGTGCACGGTCCAAAATAATTGGATGCTCACAACCCGACAGTTCTTCGTACGAATGAGTAGCACTTTGTACTCAGGAAATCAATAAAAGATCTCTTACTTCTAATGACGCTTATTAGTCGCTTCTTTTCAGCCTTTTGAAGTATGCATTTGTCAAATTTTCCTACAATCTCCTGGCATGAGATCTCTTATGAATTCGAAGAAGTTCACCTTTTTCCCTTTTCCTTTCGGTCATTTCCGAAATTGAAGAACAACTGTAAACACTTTTTGGGAGATTGATTGGGATGGGGCCATTATTCGCGTTTGAGGAAGGAATTCCGTCTTCCGAAACTTTCGGAAACGGAAGTTAGATGGAATGAGGATTTTTCCCGAAACGTATTTTTTCTTGCGATGTATCTACTGTTCGGTATTGCTGTTAAGCAGCATTTTATCCCATAAATATTCATTTGAGCTGAAAACTCACGAGAAAATTTCCGAAAACAGACGGAAATTTTCTCCTGTAAGATTAATTTTTCCTTGCCATGTGTTTCCCATCCTGTGTTGTTGTTAAACATCTTCTTTTTTTTTTTACATTTTAGGTTGATAAGGGAGGGGCAAAATTCCGAAACCAGAAGTGGAAAATCTGTAATATTTTATACATAGTGTTTATATTTATGAATATTATGAGAGTTTCATCATTTATTTAAAATAGCAAAAGGTTTTTTGTTATGCATTCAAGCTTTAAGGCTGATAGCCCTTTTAGTATGATAGATAACTTATTATTACTGAAAGATTAAAAGTAAGAAAGAAATGATATCATTAGAAAGAAAATTTATGCAGTGGATGCTCTACAGAGTCAAAGAAAGACAAATCTGGCTGTGCAACTTGCTGAGAGAAATCAAGGCATGCTTGCAACAGGAAACTTCAGCTGATATTCTTGTGTGCCCAACAACCAACCCAACAAGAATAAAAACTGTGTTTGAAGCAATGTCTTCGAAAGCCATTTCATGTCGTTTGGATTTAAATAATTTCATATTGTGAATACAGTGCTGTGCTCTAGTTTAGTATTTATACATAACAAGTACAGTGAACAATTCCATCTTGCTCATGCTACATCATATTTGCACCTTCTCATTTTTTTTTTTCCAGTAAAAAATTTCAGTTTTTTTTTCTTTAACACCGGTCTCATATATGATTTTAGCAGCAGCAGATCTATTTACAATTAAATGCAAGTAAACAGAGAACTTTATGAATCTCCTAATGTAAATCAGAATCGTGCAGTTCAGTATTTTTTTGTTCTCAATAGCCAATGGTATAGTTTGTCTGAATGGGCATACTGATATACACTATATGATCAAAAGTATTCTGACAACACATTGTTCTTTGGCAAACAGCTTTATTATCGCAATTAATAGTTATTCGGTTGCCATAATTCATAACTGTTTATTTCTGCTTCTGATGTATTTGCAGTACAATCTCAGCTTCTGTAGACCCGATTGCAAAATTATTTCCTGGAGCTAAAATGCTCAAGTAGGAAAATCTTTTGAAAATATTCATCTGAAATTATGCATAGTTTTTCCGCCAGGGGCACAGAAGTATTTCCAATTTTTGGCGATATCTCTGCTTGTAAGAGAGTCCGATCTGAAAATTTATTTCTTTGTTGTCGAGCGTTTCTCATACATTTCAAAATTTACTAACACACACGTTTGCCGCTAATGGGCGTAGTCTTACGTTTCCGTTTACAGCAGGAATAGAAAACCCATAGGAAAATTTCTACCTTCGTCCGATACTACTAATTATAAAAAAATTTTCCGTGTGTTTTTTTCCCAAAATAAAGCAAAATTTCGCCGCAAAAAAGGACGCCAGTGTTTAACACATTTTTCACAATACCTCTGCTTTTCTGCCGTTAGGTCCTGTCCGTATACTTCTCTTTGCTGTATCTTTGCTTTTATAATCTCTATTAAAATTTTTGTTTACTGTATTCTATTCACTACTACAGAGATGTTGAACATTTCCCGCTGAGCCGTTATGGTAAATGCTTTTTTCTTGAAAATTTTGCTTCCCGGAGACGTATATGGTTCTTTTATCCTTAGTATAGCTTTTTTAATGAAAACACTTTCCCCAATTTTTAACTTTACCATTGCGCAAAATTCTTCCGCTAAAAGGCATAGAGTTATATGATGTCTCCTTCTAAACGCCTAATGGGCATGGATATGATGTTTGTTTTACGGCAGTGACCCTAAATTAGTGACAGGTGATTGATTATAGCCCACAGAGTTGCTCACTGTGTTCGTCAAACCCCGAAGAATGAAAAAAATATTCGCTGGCGGAAGTAAGAGGCTATTTATTTTTATACATGTTTTATCAATGGCAGAAACGCGGTTGATTTTTTTTCTAATCGGTTCCGTTGACTTTGAATTAATTTTATAAGTTTAATTCGGATGAAAAAGGATTTAAGTGGCATGCACAAAACCGAAAATTCGGTATCATCTTTCTTGTTTTACTATGCGCTGATGTATGCCACATGTGTAAATTACCTTGAAATCTAATGTGTAAAATGTGATTAGGCAAGTTGTGTCTAAGTATTAAAGACTAATTTTAGTTCAAGAATGAGTAATGGAAAATTAGTAAAAAAATCATGCTATAATGAAAGATAGCAACTCATTTTGTTGACTGTGATTTTATTTAAATACTTCGCTATATACAATGTTCGCACACTCTCTCTACAAGAAAAGGTAGGCACTTTTCTATGAGCACGACAACCCGGCTACACAATCACAAATTCATAAAAAAATGATCATTTTACGCATTCATGCCACAGTAGAGTGTTTTTGAGAGGTAACAACATAAATACGCACATACAAAAAATAGAAAAATAACTACAACACGCGAAACGATTCATAATAAATTATCACCTATTTACAAATATTACTGATTTCAATTAATCCGACCTATTTTCCAAATAATAGTGATTCCGTGCAAAAGATTTTTAATGTATCTATATTCATTGAAATCCTGTACGGTGATTAATATCTTACACATTTCGACATACATATGTACTTTTAATGAACACTGTTAGACAAAAATTCGATACATAAAAACATGTAAACACTATTAAAATACCATGCTGTTATTAGACGTTTTGAACATGGGAATAACTTTCTTACAGCCAGAAAACTTCAGTCGACGAGTTAATATAACATAACACTCAAAATTATTCTACCGATAACATCGATTATTTGTAATAGATGATTTTACATATCTGTAATGTTTGCTAGAGGAAACGGCTCAAACTTCGAGAGATTAGTTGCTTTGGTAGTGTAATACAGCTCAGTATCAAATGCAGATGCAGCTTTAAATTAACACGACTGTGGTTTTAGTGTATTTCATTTATGAGATTCCTTGCTGAGTTACAGAAAAATAATGCATATAACTAGGAAAATAACTGAATGGTGCCATGCTAAGCCCATTATTGTATTCTGATGTAACAAATGTGTTCTCACGAGCATAAGAATTCTGCTGACTACTTCTTTCTAACTGAACAACATGTTCTACTAGTTCAATGCAAGATAATGCATTTTCAACACTGTCATGCCCATCTCGTGAGTCCTGGATTCTTTTATGCAACACCTTAGCAGCTAGCATTTTTAAAGACATTTTTATCAAAGGATTAGACTCATGTGGAAACAGTACACTTGTATCCACTACACATCTGTGTACAATACCAAGTACATGTAGATCATTATTGAGAGCATGCCCGATAAGGACTGTATTTTTCTGTATATGCTGTAGAAAAGTCTGCTGCACTTGTTCAAGAGTGACGGTGACACCTTCCAGATCTTCAGCGGTCACTCCACTGTAACGTGTATTAAAATCGATGATCGGGTTTTTGGGCCTGACAAAAGTGTTAAAAACAACTTCTTTACTCAAGGACACTACAGAAACTTTGGCAACTTCCAGTCCCTTTGTAGTGTAACACATTTCAGTATCAAGACCATATGCAATACTGCGATATGCGTATGGCAAAGCAGTCGTTTCAACAAAAGAGGTACTGCACACTTTGGTAGCACTTACGTGGTATTTTGCCAGTTTACAGCCTTGGCTGTTTAAAAGTCTGTTGCAACACGGATACATCTTATGTCTATTACCTATGTTAATAGGTTTTTCTGAATGATAAACACAGTTAACATCAGTCATAGAAGTTTGGTCTTTGACACAATATCGGCTCTTACATCTACAACATTTCCTCGCAGCATCATCACTGGGTTGGCCGAATAACTCCGCCTCAAGGGGATATCCATTATCTCTTAGCTGTTCCTCTGTCAAAGTTAGCCTGATGATCTCTGATGTTTCAGGAACAGCCATCGCTGCAGGTAAGATTTTCCTTTAAACCTACAGAAGGGAGGAGGAAACAATAGGTCAACAATTACATGCTAAAGACAGCGCACTAAATCTTCTTTAAAAATTTAAATACAATGATTTTCAATGTCTATTTAGAAAAATAAAGGCACTATAATGTGATCTTAGTAAAGGAATGAAAATGAGCAAAAAAGTAAAAAAAAGTGTAAAAATTATGAGAGAAGCAGACAAACAGAACAACTATTTAATACAATAAACTCATACAACCATTGGTATAAAATAGTGCTTTAGTTCGAAACTCAAATAAATCTAGACAAACAAAAAATAGTCCTTTCAATTTAACTGAAAATATAATTTGATTCATTTAGGTTAAGTAAACATTCATCAGAGCTCAAAATCATGTATTTTCATTTCTCCCGAGTATGAAGAACTAGCTGGCAACAGTATATATGAGGGATTAAAATCAGTTAAACACCTTTGCTCTTGTCAATAAGTTCTTGCATACTTTTCAGAATTTCAGATTATACAAGAACTTGCTGACAAAAGCAAAAATTTGGGATTAAAACTAATCTTTCCGTAAACAAAGTTGATGTCAAATGCTTTTACAAGAAAGGAATATTTATCGATTGATGGGGAAGAGATGGAGACCACCGTTACCTGGATTTTTTCTTGAACTGCAGATATGAAGCGACGGTCCCATTGATGAGGAAATTAATTCGATCAAAAAAAATGGCTTGAGGGGCTTTCGGAAGAAACAGTAAATTTTCTTAAGAGCGATGGGCCATTGCATTTTTAAAGGAATGTCTTCAGTCAAAGAGTTCTTCCAGTGCTTACGTACGGAGCAGAGACGTGGACCTAAATTAAAAAAGCATTAAAAAACAGCAGCATGTAGATTTTAACTATGACAACGTTCAAAGGTACTGGATTCTGCGGGAACGGCAAAGAGAGAAAAGCGTTGTACCTAGTTGTTTCATCTGCCGGAAATTTGAAACAACGCCTTTCGACCAAGATATGGCACCCTTGCCAAGGACAGAATAAAACAAGTTTCTCCTTTTGAAATATGTAGAGTGGACTTCGTAGGACCAGCATACACTAAAAAATGAAAATTAGGAGGTTGGCGCCGCCTTATTTACCTGTGCAGTTACTCGTACTGTGCATCTGGAACTGGTATATGATTAAACAGCTTGCAACTATCTGTTGGTATTTAAAAGATTTTTAGCGAGAAAATGTATTTGTAAGACACCGTATTTAAATAACGAGAAAACATACAAAACGGTAAAACGAGATTAAAAAAAATTATGGAGCATGGTTACCGATACAGAACATTTAAGGTTTTGTGGAGATACCGGAATTAGATGGAATTATGTTTTTGAAAGAATCGTACGATGGGGTAGTTTTTGGGTGAGGCTCGTTCTCTCGATCAAAACATACCCAAAACTGATACTGGGAAAAGCCTCTTTAACATATGCAGGATTAGAAACTACTCTTGTTGAAGCAGAAGCGATTCTGAATTTTCGCCCTTTGACATTTGTATATAGCGAACCAGGGGAGCCAGAACCATTCTTACCGGGACATTTGTTAATTAGAAGGAGATTGACGACAATTCCTGATGGGAAATAAAATTCTGAGGAATCGAAATGGGGAGACATTACAAGGAAATATAAACACAAAGCAGTAGTTATGGGGAGACCGTGGATAAGATGGCGACAAGAATATCTTCTGGAATTGATATCAGCCCACTAGTTGAAAATAGCTAAAAGGGGCATAGAAGTGAAAAAGAATTTCATAGTTCATATAAGAGATGAAAAATTGACTAAACTGTTGTGGAAAACTAGGAAGTCCATGCGGGACTCGAAGAAAAGGTATGTTCATGTACTGTAAGACTGCCACACGGAAAATTGGTCAAAAGACATTTACCCTCACCTTCCACGGAGAGGAGATGGTTGTGTACATATTTGGTAGGAAACGTATGATTGTCTGACGAGTGGAGTAAAAACGCGTGTCGTAAGACACATACAGTTTCTTTCCAGTAATCCTGCTTTCAGCTTCCATGATCTTTCTACCAGGCGAGTATTTCTCGCCGATGAGCTGTTGTTAGGAGAGGATATCATCCGTGTTGTTTGTTGTTAGATACCATACGTGCGCGGGTTCGACTCAAGGTCACGTCATATGATGTTTCTGGTTGATTTCTGTTGTATTGTGTAGTCAGATGTTGAGTAGTGCTCCGCCTATTAATGTCAACTAGTCGTCTGATTCGGAGCTCCTCTATCACATCAGCCTCTCTCTGTCCTATGCAGCTTTGCCTCCAGGTCGTTGTTTGACCCTTTCCACGCAAGCTCTGATGAAGAAATGGCATGGAAAGGGTCAAACAACGACGGATTTATACAACCGACAAAGGTTCTGAAAATAAAAATCTACTCGCCCTCTAGCGACTAAAAATAGTGTTACGAAAAATAATAAACCCTGAAAAAGTTTTTCTTAAAAAAAGGATGATATCATAGATAAATAGATGTCAAATTGAACAGTTAGAAACTTAGATATAAAGTACAAAATGATATGAGTTTACAGCACCAGCGGAACGATTTTGAACTTTGGAATGGTAGAGACTATCCGGAAACTGATCTATATAGCAAAACGTATGCTAAGGAAAAATATATTTTTTTAAAAATATGTCTTCTATAAGCTGCGACAGCGAAAAAAGATTTTCGTATTTAATCCCCTTATCGAAAAAACTGCATTGTTTTGAGCGGATAACTATAGGAAATGGTGTACAGTAAAGTATATTTCAAAATGATTTTCAGAAGCGGATATACTACTGAAAATAAAAGCATACTAACACTTCCTTGCCCCAGAACTGTGAACTGCAAACCCCACGTGCAGAATACTTTGCTTGTACCTTGCACGTGTACAGGCGTGTAAATTTGGTTGGTTGGTGAATTTTTATATCGCAAGGGCCATGTGTGGCCAAAGAGCGGCACTCCGGATTTACTCACCACCATCATTAAAGAAACGTTCAACACAATCTCATTTAACAGCATGTAATACACTCTCAGGCGGCGCAATATAATAAATTATATGATTTATTATTATATCGGACAGTTGTCAATAGTATTTACATTAATTCCTCAACTCTACTTCGAAATCTCTTCTACCATACTGCAATATTTTTGTTAATCTGAATTGTTGTATTTGACATCTAAAGTTTCTTTTCAAGTTCTATTGTGTAAATCGTAGGTTTAAATTGTGTCATCGTTACGACAAAAGGTATGTACGAATCTCTTCATATTAATCTGCTGCATAATTTGCAGATGTACTTATGAATCACTTCAGCGTTGCAAACGATTTGTGAAAACATCAACATCTACTGCTTCAGCAGTCTATGTTAATAATCAGTTGTTTTTGTCTTGTTTTGGAAAGCATTAAGACATGAAAGATAAAAAATAAATCCAGCGCAAGAACAAAAAACAGCACGCAGTTCTGAAAAAAATAACAGTTTTTTAATCACACTTAGCTATTAAAAAATGAACATGTCTCATTTTTTTTAACTTTCCCCATATTTAATACCAGATGAAAAATTCATAACATGTCACTAAAAATATTCAGCATTTCAAATATTTCAATAGAGCTAAAACGTCCCCTTTAAGACGTGTCTAAATGATGTTCTGTACACTTATGGTAATGCAAAAGTGCCGCCACGTAAGACGTGTCTAAATGCTGTTCTGTACACTTTATGGTAATGCAAAAAAAAAACACTGTGAAGCGGAAACCTCAATTACACATTTCTTTCTTTCTTTTGATTGCACACAATAATTTTTTTCATGGTAGGAAGAAATTGACATTTCAAGACAGATGCATCAGTGCCCACTCCTGTGCTTCTATGGGCACCCGTAAACAGATGGCTCGATGATGGATATAACTCCTACGTTTAACTAAAATGGAGTAAAGCAATTGCGACTTTATGAAACTGAATTCAGGTACGAGCTTTGATTAACAGACTTCCTTTCAGAAAGTTACTCCCAATTGGCGTTTAACATCTTCATACAGGATATGGCTCCAAATATTGAAGATCGTTATCTTTCGAATCGGTAAAACAAACTTTTCTGGAAATATACTGGTATTTTACACATGTAAAAGCAAGTTCAATTTTGTATCTTATTTCCCAGGGAGTTGCTATGCAATATATTAGAACAACGTTTTGTTAACATGATACAGTATTGTAGTATAGTATTATACTTGGTAATATATTATATTTAATAATTTTCGCAATGTCCTCATAACTGACTTACATCTTCACTTCTGGACATTACAGAACAGTAAGAATAGACTTCATTTTTAAGTTCAAGACATGCAGTATGGGTCGCTTATAGTCATTATCTAAATCCCAGAAATTGTGCAACAAAACTTTACTTAATCTGAGGTTTTACCCTACTTCAGTAGATATGAGATAGACGGAGTAAAAAAAATTATTAAAATAAAATTTTAAAATATATATATAGAATGTTATATGTGGATAGGGATGTAAGGTCAGGTGATGCGTAACATCACAGCCTCTCCTTGACAAATGTCAACCCCGTCTTCTCGTGGTGCATCCTGTTCCCACTAAAGGGGCTCTGACGACCGCCAACAGCGGTTAAACTATACAATCGGGATTAGAGGAAATTCTATACCACACTCACCAACCCGCTTGGCCAGCGTGGTGCGTTATCGCCAAACCCCTCCAAAATGATTCCACAACTTAAATCTTGGCCCTCAGTCTCCGGCAGCTGGAATGTACCTGGCCAAGGCAGCGGCCAGTGCGACATGAAGGCAGAGGGTGCTAAGAATCCCCGGAGGACCGGACTAGTCTGCCATCTGATGCTGACCTTGGCTACTTACAATGGTCGCTCCCTATCTTCTGATTCAAGGCTTCTTGAATTGGAAGAGGAACTACAAAGGATCAAGTGGGACATCGTCGGGCGAAGTGAGATAAGGAGAAAAGGAGAAGATCTCATTAAAGTGAAAAGTGGACATCTCTTCTACTATCGTGGGACAGATACTGGCAGAACTAGTGGTATTGGATTTATAATAAACAAGAAACTGAAGGATAAAGTTGTAGAAGTTGAAAGTTCCTCTGACAGAGCTGCACGACTTGTTATCCAACTCTCGAAAAGATACCAGGCTCAGATTATTCAAACTTATGCACCCACCACAAGTCATCCTGAAGAAGAAATTGAAGAATTTTATGAGGAAATTTGTCATCTAAATAATAAAGGTAAGCAGCACTTGAAAATAATTATGGGAGATTTCAACGCAAAAATAGGGCAACGGCAACAGAATGAAACTTTAGTAGGTAAATTCGGTCACGGCAACAGAAACCAGCGTGGAAATACTCTCGTTGAGTTTGCAGAGGCAGAAGGGCTTTTCATCTTGAACTCCTTCTTCAAGAAAAAGCCACACAGGAAATGGACGTGGAGACATCCAAATGGGACGACAAGTGAAATTGATTTTATTATGTGTAACAAAAAATTCGTCATAGAAGACTGCATTGTGCTAAACAAGTTCAACACAGGTAGTGACCATAGATTGGTGAGATGTAAGATGCACCTCAACACTAAACTTGAACGTGACAAGCTCATAAGACAAACAAAATCTATTGACATAACCAACGTTAAAAAACACCATATTACCTTCAAGTTAGAACTGAAAAACAGGTTCTCTGCTTTAGAAGGCCTAACATCGGAAGAAGTGGACATCTCTGAAGTTAACAGAAAAGTAACCAAAGCTCTTATGGAAACAGTAACAAAATTAGCTGGGTCTAAGAACAAGTTGCATGTGAACAAATTATCAGGAAAAACTAAAATGTTGATGCAAAAAAGAAGAGAGATGAGGACAACTAAAGAAGATGTGACTTCCAAAGTGGAATATATAGAGCTATGCAAGACAGTAAGAAAAAGTATCACTGAAGACGTAAGGAAATTCAACTGTGAACTAGTGAGGAAAGCAATTGAAAACAACCAAAGCCTAAAGATAGCAAAGGAACATCTCAGTAAGGGAAGAAAACAGATTATGGCACTGAGAAAAGAAGATTGTTCTGTAACAAGAAATAGAGGCGAAATTTTGACAAGAGTGAAAGATTTCTACTCCAAATTATATGAAAGGGATGATATATGCACTCCAGACATCATGAAAGGTTCCAGTACCAGAGTTCCTCCAGTCCTTCCAGCAGAAGTTGCACATGCAATCAAGAACATGAAGCGAGGAAAAGCTCCAGGAGAAGATGAAATTACTGTAGACATCATACAAGAAGCAAGTGGAGAAATCGAAACAGTACTCGCCCAAATTTTCACTCGATGCCTTAATGAAGGAAAGATTCCTGAGGATTGGAACACCGCTACAATGATCCTGCTACATAAGAAAGGTGACATTGAGGATCTCGGAAACTACAGACCTATCAGCAGTTTACAAAATCTTCACTAAAGTTCTTTCACACCGCTTAAAGGTAACACTGGACATGGCTCAACCGAGAGAACAAGCTGGATTCAGGAGTGGCTACAGCACAATAGTTCATATCCACGTGCTGAGAGAACTAATTGAAAGAGCGAGGGAATATGAACTTCCATTGTGCATGGCTTTTATCGATTATGAAAAAGCCTTTGATTCGGTGAAACCATCAGCAGTTACAATGGCTCTGAAAACCTGCGGTATTGAAGATGCATACATTAATATTATTAATAACATCTATGAAAATGCAAGTGCAAAGATTAGGCTGTTTGAAAATACAACACACGTAAAAATTAGAAAGGGAGTGAGACTAGGTGACACCCTATCTCCGAAGCTCTTTAATGCCACATTGGAGGGTGTTTTTCAGTCGCTGAACTGGGAAAACAAGGGGATAAAGATTAATGGAGATTATCTAACCCACCTTCGTTTTGCTGATGACGTAGTCATTTTTGCAACTACCCCATCAGACCTGCAGAGTATGATCCAGGAACTTACTGACAAGAGTAAAGAAGTGGGATTAGAAATGAACTTTCAGAAGACAAAAGTGATGTTCAATGCTTTTACAAGAAATGAAGATTTATCGATTGATGGAGAAAAGCTGGAGATAACAGACACGTACGTTTATCTTGGACAGCAGATATCAAGTGAGGGTCACATTGATGAAAAAATTAATCGGCATACAAAACTTGCCTGGAGAGCTTTTGGAAGGAACAGCATAATTTTCAAGAGCAATATGCCATTATGTCTAAAAAGAAAAGTGTTTGATCAATGCATCCTTCCAGTGCTTACGTATGGTGCAGAGACGTGGACCTTAACTAAAAGAGACATACAAAGGCTGCAGACAACTCAAAGAAGCATGGAGAGGTGCATACTTGGTGTAACCAGGAGAGATAAGAAGAGGAACTCGTGGATCCGAAAAATGACAAGAGTGGAAGACATCATGACCAGAGCTAAATCCCTGAAATGGCAATGGGCTGGACATACTGCCAGGAGGACAGATCATCGATGGACAGCCGAAATTTTAGATTGGATTCCAAGGGACAGGAAAAGACCCAGAAGACCACATGGGAGATGGGTGGATGAAATTCGAAAGTATGCAGGGGTGACATGGAGGAGACTGGCACAAGACAGACTGTTGTGGAGGAAACTTGGGGAGACCTTCGTCCAGCAGTGGATTGATAATGGTTGACAATGATGATGATGATGATATGTGGATAAGTTTATCACAGGTAGGCCACTTAATATCTGATTGTAGTGACACATCTTATTGTGGATTTAAGTTAGTTTTTTTTTTAATTTGGATTTGTCTTGTTAAATTTCACTTACTTTCTTTAAATTTTGTCCAGTTTAGCGTTTCCTAACTTCTCTGATATTATTTTTTTTCGCACAACTGTCTAATATTTTGAATCCTCAACCTACAGCTTATATGATGTATCTCTTTCTTCATAGTCCTATGCAATAAATAAATCAACTATTTGTGTCTCAACTATGAGCTGCTTTTCTATGTCTTATGCCACCAACACGTAAAAGCACTAATAGAAAGTTAGGTATAATGTCTGACAAAGACACTGGGGAGCCCAAGGGCAGAAAAACTACGAAGTTCCCACCGAAACGAAACTCTAAACCAATGCATTAGGATGAAGGCGTTTATACAAACAACACAAGATGTAAAGGAATAAGTGCACATATTTTTCTATTTAATATTTGCACAAATGAAAAAGGAGTTTCACATTCCTCCTGTATAATCAATTTGATTCTGTAGCCTGGGATCAATCCAGGTTTTTAAACTTAATAACCATTTTGGTGAAGGTGTACTTATTTTTGAGAATTTTTCCTAGTTTTTTAAAATGTATTTACTTTTCAGGTTTAGAGCAACCTTGGCGAAAAGAACACGTTTCCATGTGAGGGATTATTGTGTTTAAAATGATCCTTCAGAAGTACACAAAGTTTGAAAGTGGCGTTGATTTATAATTAGATTCATCAGTATTTATCAAATGCAGATGCCATTGCCCAGATTCAAGGGTCATCAAAATGATTGTAGGGAATATACAGAAGAAATACAGTTACATGGCTAAATAAGTAAAAACAAAAAGAAAAGAAAAACAGATGCTCTAATTTGCTCACACCAAAGAAGACAGTCTGAATCCCTCCTTCCTAACAGAAGTACAAGAGTTAAACACGATAATATCCAAGATTCTTCTTACGCTAAAATATTCTTGTTTAAATAAAATTTGACCTAAAATATTTAGTTAAAACAACACTACTTTTCATGATAGTTTCGTTAAAGTGCTGTTTCAGCTAAAAATATTTTTGTGAAAATACTTCCCAAATATATCACGTGCTGTTTGGTAGTTCAAAAGTTGTAGAATTTGATTAATAATCTACGAATTTGTAGTAACATAGAATTATTCATAAAATTGTGAAAATTTAAATTTCTTCATTATTGAAGGCATTACAAATTAACTGAGAAAAGGACACAGCAAACCGCAATTAAAATAATGCCATTACATTAATAATAATAATGAAGAGAAATACAATTATGATTTGGGCATTTTAAGATAAATTTTTAATTCGAGGCCCTGCTCCTATATTAGAAACGCTGAAATTTTTGCATCACGTGAATTTTCACTATTGCCGATTGCAACTCTTTTGGTTTAATAAACAGTTCATACTTCAAAAGTAAATTAGTATTCTTCAAATATTTCTAGTTTCACGACAAAATAGTAAGAACAAGGCACTTACAAAGCATGAAAAAGAAAAATCATAAATGTGAGAAAAACTCCTGTCACTGCGTCTGTATCTAATAAGTGCTAACGGATTACACATTATCTTACTTATGTGGAGCGCCTTTGCACTATATTAAAGCAGGTCATTTTGTAGTCCATTCTCTTCCTGTTGTTTATTACAAAGATTTTTGCCGAGGGCATTTCTGCCGTTTTTAATAAGGAAAACACACTGCAATTATAAATATAACGGTTAATTAACAGATATACGATTACAAAATTTTACTTACCTTGCGATGAATACCTTCTGACGCAAACCAGGCTGAAACACTCCACGTTCACTGCAATGTTGAGAATAGCGAAAGACCGAAACACCACTTAAAACTTCAGAACTAAAGTAACAGTTACCTCGGCAACAAGTAAGAACTGAGTGAGTGAAGTCCAAACGTGATAATTGGGTATTAAAAATGTACCCTTGATATCCTTACTCTCATTTAATGAATAAAGCTACAATGGCCAATAACAATAATTGAGGTTGGTATCCTTACTCTGATTGGATGAATAAAGCTACAATGGCCAATAGCAACAATCGCGGTTGATATTGTGATTGTATTACATTGTGCAAACCCTGACCCAACCTTTATCACGGATTAGGTGTGAGCGATTCTTAGAAAATTTCCGGTTTAAGACTTGAATTTGAACCTCTTACAATGCAGAATCAAACAAGGCTCATATACGGGGATCAGGTACTTTAATCTTCTTTATGTCCAGTAGGGTGGAGCGAAAAACACTTGTTTTTTATTTGAAAGGTCACCATGTGCTATAGTTGCGATTTTATTACTGAAATGACCCCCGAAATATGGATGACATTATTTGATATCTTAGGCGGCCCCAAGAACCTCGAAGTTTGAAAATTATAGAGAAACATGGTTTAAAAAACATCGGCTTTCTCCATTTTGTAAATATAAAAAAAAACTGTGTCACCATGTTATTTAATATAACCTTTGAGTGCATAAACACAGGTAAAAGTTCAGCAGACATGAGTTAATTCCTTAGGCTTCCCGAGATCCCTTACAGTATGTAATTTTTGCCAAATATGGCATGATAAGTTGAGTAAGCATTAAGTTCGACAGCAGCCTTATTGTTACCAATTTGGGCTTAACATTAACACCCCCTCTCTCTTCTCATACTTTCTGCAAACCTCTTTTTGATTTTCAGAAACATAGCTTGCTGTTTTGAGCTCTTCTTTGTTTTTGTTACCTTTTTCATCTCAGCTCACCACCTCTCTCACAGCGGAGCTTTCCCCGCACGGGGATAACTGGTTTTCCAGTTTCATGCCACCGCTTGTTTATTTTTTTCGGTGCTGTTGGAGTTTGCAGGGACGGCTGTTCATCCAGCTGTTGGGGAGTCGCGGCCCCACGATCCCGAGCTGGTCTTGTGTCTCGCTTTTTCGTTTTTATTTATTTTCTGCACTGGCCAGTTTCCCGTGTTGTATACTCTACCTAATTGCTACCACGCTATGCACTAACACCCCGGTCTTGTGGTTTTGTTACCCTTCACTACTAACTGTTTATATTAATCGCTCGGTTAGTAGGTTGCTGAGATTCCGTTTAGGTTCCACTCCAGGGTTTGTCTTCCTTGGATTACTTTTTTCCTTTTAGCTGGTTTGGGTGCTAGACCTACCTGCATGTTTGCCGCGTGCGGAGACCCGTGTGGCGGAAATGGGATGTCTGGCGGCTGAGGTCGCAGGAGACTGGAGAAGTACCTCCTGTGTACCAACACTCCTCTTCGACCCCGGCTTCGCTGTAAACGGGAGGCTAGCGACTAACCCACCTCTAGTCAGAAGTCTTGTACCAAGTTGTGTACAGGGTTTTAGCGGCTTTTTTGTCGTATAGCACGGCAGGGTAAGCCCGGGGGCTGTGGGATCATGCCAAAGGCGTTTGCATGACGGTACCCGGAGGCCGAAGTGTCCGCCGAGTGCGTGTGATCACAGCCAACGGACTATATCTGCAGCGTATAAGCTCCAAAACTGTGTCCAGCGTCATTTTTTTTGGCTTGCAGACCTCCAGTTCTCCTTTGTAGGGCTCGGTGGTGGGTGGAGTAGTCTGCAGACGAATCCTCCTCCTTTTTTCCATGATTAAAAACAAAAACAAAAACTCCAAATTCAAGTCACCTGAGAAAATGATAGTTGGTTGGTTGGTTGGTTGATTTTAGTGGCGCAAGGGCCATGGTTGGCCAAAGAGCGCCAGAGACGAGACAGACAAGCAAACAGTAATAAAAACGTGGTAAAAAGTTTAAAATCTGGCTGATCATGTAAAACTGAAAAATGAGAACGATGGAAGGGCTAAAAAGGTAATGAAACATACAATATTAAAAACATGATACAACGATTAAAATCTAGCTGATTTAGTAAAACTGAGAAATGAGGATGATGATAAGGCTAAAATCTAGATACGTTTAAAATAGTCAATTTGTTTAAAAAATGAAAAAACAGCAACAGTATTGCAGTGGTCATTGAGGAGCCGCTGCAGAGTAGCGGCGTCCTCGGTCAACAAATGAGAATGAAAGAAATGAAAACGTACATCACGAAAACGAACACAGGTACACAGAAGATGAGTGACGGTGAGTCGGCAATTGCACGTCTCACACATCGGCGCAGTGTCGCCACACAGCAAAAAGCGGTGAGCGAAACGACAATGTCCAATGCGGAGACGCGCAAGCACCACTTCCTCCCTACGGTTCCGACGATATGTGGATTTCCAAATTTCAAGATTAGGTTTGATACGATGCAGTTTATTTTCCACCTGTTGGTCCCACAGACCTTGCCACGTTCGCTTGATATGGTCGCGAACCAGAAAGCGGAAATCCCGATGAAACAGTGGCAAGCGTGTGACGACCAAAGAGGAAGCAGATCTAGCAGCCACATCAGCATACTCGTTACCCGAGATTCCAACATGCCCGGGAATCCAACAAAATTTTATCTGGACACCGGCCTCGAGCAAAGAACAAAGAAGCCTTCGTACGGTAAGAAGAAAAGGGTGGTCACGGCAGTCCAACGATGACAGTGACTGTACAACACTCAAAGAATCAGTGTACACAGCAGCCCGTTGATGAGAGCTCGACTGAACATGAAGCAATGCAAGATACACAGCATGCATCTCCGCCGAAAACACCGTGGCCTCAGCTGGGATCTGCGCTACTGACACGTCATCTACACAGACAGCCGCGGATCCAACAATTCCATGCATCTTGGAGCCATCAGTGAAAATGGGAGTGTAGTCAGAATTGAGGTCACGGTGCTCAGCGAAGAGCTGCTGGTACACTGACGCAGGGGTTGAGGATTTATCGAAAGATGTAAAGGTGGTATCAACCATGACACCAAGCGGGTGCCATGGAGGATCCCCAAAGCCCCTAGTCTCTCCAACAAGTGACAGGTCGAGCCCTACATCACGGGCTACGGTCGCCATACGAAGACCGAAAGTTGAAATGCAGGAGGGCCGGTTCCCGAATAAACGAGCATGCTGAGGATCAAAAACTGCATCGTATAAAGGATGGTCTGGAAGAGATCTAAGTTTCAAGTAGAATTGAATAGACAGCTGCAGACGGCGTAATTCAAGCGATGGTTCGTTCGCGTCAGCGTAAAGGCTGGGAATTGGAGATGTTCGAAATGCTCCCGAACAAAGACGCAGTGCTTAATGGTGAATAGTGTCCAAAGGCCGGAGAACGGAACGACGAGCAGAGCCATACACGATACAACCATAATCCAGTTTTGACCGTATTAGAGAATGATAAATGCGAATCAACGACAGCCTGTCTGCGCCCCATGAGACTCTCGAAAGGATCTTAAGAATAGATAGAGCCCGCAGACAGGAAATCTTGAGCCGCCGAACGTGCGCACGGAATGTAAGCGCACGGTCGACGGTCAGACCAAGGAACTTGGTCTCCGGCAAAACTGGTATGGCTGCACGGTCTAAAAACAGCTCTGGGTCAGGATGGATGCCGCGCCTCCGGCAGAAATGGACACACGCTGTCTTGTCGGGAGAAAGAACGAAACCATTGCTATTCGCCGCTTTAAAGATCTGGGTAATCGCAGACTGCAACTGCCTTTCAATAAAATTCATGCTGGATGACGAGCAGAAAATGTGTAAATCATCAACATAAACTGTAGCCGAAACCGCAGGAGGAAGATTTGTAAGGAGACAATTAATGCGAAGGATGAACAATGTAACAGATAAAATGCAGCCTTGAGGAACACCTTGTTCTTGATGGAATGTTGCAGATAGCGTCGTACCCAGGCGCACCTGGAACACCCGATTGCGAAGAAAATTTAAAATAAATGTCGGAAGATTTCCTCGCAATCCGCATGCGTGGAGGTCACGGATAATACCGTGCCGCCACGCCCGATCATAAGCTTTTTCAATATCAAAAAATACAGAAACCAGGTGCTGCCTACGCACGAACGCCTCGCGCACAGATGTCTCAAGGTGCAGGAGATGATCGTGAGGTGAACGATGACGGCGAAAGCCGCTTTGTGATGGTGAAAGTACTTGATGATATTCTAAAAAATGAATTAACCGGGAATTAACCATGCGTTCAAGAACTTTACACAGACAGCTAGTGAGAGCAATTGGACGATAACTAGAGGGAGACTTGGGATCCTTGCCAGGTTTGGGAAAAGGCAGAACAAAAGCGTTTCGCCAAGATTCCGGGAAACTGTGCTCCGACCAAATACGATTATACAAGATTAAGAGATTCTCGAGAGACGACTGCGAGAGATGACGGAGCATGTCATAATGGATTCCATCGGGACCGACAGATGTAGCGCCGGACCGATGCAGAGCCACCCTGAGTTCAACCATGCTGAAGGGGGAGTTATATCCAGTGTCGAGAAAAGGCGCAAAGGAGATTCTCTGGCGTTCCGCAGTGGATTTAATCCTCAGAAAGGAGGAAGGATACGCCAGGTCACTCGACACGGAGGCAAACGCCTCCCCCAAACAATCAGCAATCTTCCCGACTCCAGCATATGTGCAGCCGTTACTCTCGAGAATAGAGATCTGGTGAGAGCTGCAGTTACCCCGGATCTTACGAATCTTGTCCCACACACTTTTCGAACTGGCACGTGAAGTGAGAGATGAAACATACTGGATCCAAGACTCCCTCTTGCTACGTCGACGCACCAACCGAGCATAGGATTTTGCTCGTTTGAATGTAACGAGATTAGCATCGGTTGGATAACGCCGAAACGTAGACCAGGCCTCATGTTGAGCTCTCCTAGCCGCTGCGCATTCAGGGGTCCACCAAGGCTTCGGACTTCTGGAGAGTGTCGTAGATGTTTTTGGTATAGAAAGATCAGCTGCCTGAAGAATACAATTTGTTACTTCAAGAACCGCTGCGTCGATTGACTCTTGGGTCACCATTGCAGAAAATATCAAAGCTGACGGTGTGAAGACCTCCCATCTCGCACGCTCCATCCTCCAACGAGGAGGGCGGGAGGCAGAAGATGGCATGTTCGCATGATGCGAGAGGACAATGGGAAAGTGGTCGCTCCCGTGGAGGTCGTTACACACCGCCCACGACCAGTCAGCAATAATTGATGGTGATCCCAAGGTCAAATCGATCGCACTGAAGGATCGTGTCGGTTCATGGAAGTACGTGTCAGCACCGGTGTTAAAAAGGCACAAAGAGGCCGAGGACAGAAGAGACTCTATGCGACGACCTCTCGTGCTGATGCTGACACTACCCCACAAATGATGATGGGCATTGAAGTCACCCAGTAGAAGAAAGGGTGAAGGCAGCTGATCAACCAATCTCTCCAGTACAGAGACGCTCAAGTTCTCGTCCGGCGGCAGATAGACACTGCAGACAGTAAGAGGTACAGGCATAGAAATACGAACCGCCACGGCCTGCACAGTTGTGAAAACCGCGACAGAAGATACCGGAACCCTGTGAGGGACGAGAATAGCGACTCCCCACAGGCTATATTTCCAGACGAGTTATCTGTCCGAAATGCACTGTAGCCTCGAACTGAAAGCAGGTCTGATGGTTTAAGCTTCGTCTCCTGTAGACAAAGGCACACCGGAGAGTAAAATGAAAGCAGATGTTTTACTTCATCAAAGTTCGTCCGCAAACCTCGACAGTTCCACTGAATGATTGAAGCCATGGTTATGAGTGAAATGAAAATGAAAATGATCAAACGAAGTCCGGCTCCATCGCCTCTGCTGGGGGTTCCCCCAGATCTGGAGGTGTGTGACCAGGGGCTAAGATGGGAGCATGTTTTGTCCCAAGTGTCTTACCGGGAGGCGCACGACGTTGAGTCGTTTCCTGAGATTTTGGAGGAGAAGAAATGCTTTTCTTATCCTGGGCTTTGGTCTTTTTGTTAGAAGAAGTGGCCTGAGTTCCCTTGTTGGTGGGGGGATGAGTCTGCTTCGGCGAAGTGGTGGGTGGCGCTTTCAGACCCCTAGCTCAAGACTGGAGTGCCTCCAGTCCGGCTGCGATGATGTCGTTTACATTGTGTGGACATTTGAGGCGGATCAGAATGTCGGTCTGAATGGCCGCCGTAGATTTGGCAACCACCACTGAAGCGTATGATCGCCCATCAGATGTAACAGGAACCACTTTTCTTCTGGCCTCAGGATAGGAAATATTTTCCACTGTTTTAATCCTTTGGATTTCCTTCTCCTCCTTCCACTTGGGACAATCTTTGGCTGATGCCGCGTGTGAACCCTTGCAGTTCACACAAAACTCGGCCTCGGCCGCACATTCCTGCAAAAGATGTTCTGTGGCAACACAGCGTGCACACCTAGGATTGCTCCTGCACGACTGCTGAGAATGGCCATAAGACTGGCACCTAAAACATCTCAAAGGGTTAGGGATGTACGGGCGTACCTAGAGGTGGAGATACCCTGCCTTGATGGATGTAGGCAGGGAAGGGCAGTTAAAAGTCAAGATAATATTCCAGGATGGGACAAACTGCCCATTCCTCCTGAAAGAAATGCGTCGCACACCCGTAACATGTTGGCTCCTCAGTTCTTCGAGAAGTTCATCCTCAGTGCAATCAATAAGATCCCGAGAGGAGACAACACCTCGAGATGAATTTAGGTACCCATGAGGTGTTATTTTTACAGGAGTCTCAAGCAGCGTGGTGGTGTTAATAAGTGTGGTACTGTAGGCCACAGTGGACATCTCTACAAGAAAATCTCCAGATTGGAGCTTCTTTACGCTCTTAGGAGAGCTTGCGATGGATTGAAGAGCTTTATTGATCCAAAATGGACTTTTGGCACTCAAAGACTTTGAAGGGTTCGATGAGTGCACAAAAAAGAAACGAGCATTAGAAGAATCCGGAACATGTTTTTTTGCGGAAGGGGATGAGCCTTTCTCCATACCTCTTTTGGTTGTTGGTTCGTGGGAAACAGAATTGAGAGCCATGAAAAAATTTATGAGTTCGTCCGCCGACTTCCCCACCCACAATCGAGCCCAACGAGGGAGAGCCGGAGGTCCGCAAGCCCAAGTGGACGCAGAACACGGCTCTAGGGATAGCAAGCGGATATAGCAAGTTCATAGGGCAGACATACGCTCGGCGTGCACCCAGACTTTCCCATGCCTGGGGAACACCCCTTTGACATGCCCACCCTATCCCCAGACTCACCCTGTCGTGCAAAACGACCAGCCGTTAGAGGTCTGGGCTCCACTCGGCCACAGACCTCATTGACTAGGAGTGGGTTAGTTCCCAGCCGCCCGTTTAGGGTGAAGCAGGGGGCAAAGAGGAGTGTTGGCAACTGGCGACAACAACACCCAGGCCTCCAGAAACCTCAGCCTCCAGCATCCCCTTTTCCACTTACGGGTCACCACACACGGCAAACGTGCAGGTAGGTCTAGCTAACCAGCTCGGAAAAACAAAGAAAGAAACATGAAATGGAGAAGACAGGAAAGAAAACGAGAAACTAAAATCCTGAGCTGGCGCATAATCACAACCTCAGCAACCTACAACTGAGGCGGGTTCATGTAAAGTGAAAAAACATAAAAAATGTAAAAATCATCACATATAGTACATGTTGCCTCGGGCCGTGGGGACGCCATCCCCCATCAGCTGGATGAACAGCTGTCCCTTCGGTGATGTAATCGTTCAAGACGAAATGACAAAATGATCCGTCACAAGGTCCGCTCGGGCCATGGGGGCGCCGCTCCCCAAATAACTGGAAAACCAGTTATCCCCGTGCTGGGGAAAATGATAGTTGACAACGACTCTCCTTCGTCTTCTCAACCTACCAAGTCCCATAACCTTAAACGGTCTTTAGATCATGACCTGGACCAAGAACGTGGAACCTCTTCTTCGACAGCTGTAACAGTCGCTACGAAGCGTCGTCTCCCCTCGATTGCTGTGAATACGCATGCTACACTCTTAGTTGTAGAATCCATCGATACGAATGAGAGACTGTCCACCAGATCTCCCTTTTTCATTTCTAAAGCTTTGGACGCTGCGGTTGGCTCCTTGACGTCTGTGAGGAAGCTTCGCTCTGGGGACCTGCTTGTCCAAACTTGCAGTGTTTCTCAGAGTAACACTCTTCTGCACCTAACTAGTCTTCAAGGCATTCCTGTCCAAGTGACACCTCACGCGTTTCTTAGCACCCCCGGGGTGTTATTTCGGAGTTTGATCTCTTGCCATGCAGTGAGGACGAATTGGTAAGTGAACTTGCAGATCAGGGTGTTATTGCTGCACGTCGTATGATGTTCCGACGCGATGGTACTTTGATTAAGTCTAAAAATGTAATCTTGACTTTTAACTCCCCGAAAGTTCCGACCGAAATCAAGGCTGGCTACTTGGTCTGTGGAGTTCGCCCGTACATTCCCAGTCCTCTGCGCTGTTTCAGGTGCCAGAGGTACGGGCATTCGCAAAGTTCATGTAACAGTTCCGCTCGTTGCGCAAATTGTGGCTCCAGTGAACATGACGGGGAAGGTTGCACTTCTGCGGCCTGCTGTGTTAACTGTGGTGAGGCCCATGCAGCTTACTCCCGCAACTGTATGAAACGGAAGGACGAGATGGCGATCCAGCGCCTCAAGACCCTGGAAGGCCTCTCGTACCCTGCTGCCAAGGCCAAGTTGGGTATTCCCAATAACCGAAAGCGTACTTTTGCCGCAGTAGTTCAGTCTCTGCCACAACCCGTGCAGCGCTTTGTTCCGCGCCCTGTAGCTCTGGCCGCACTTGCCAAGAGATCTACAGCTGAACAAGCGACACAGGTGGATTTCACCGAGCTCCAGCTTATTCGACCAGCTGACTCTGCGCCTTCTCTTTTGAAGACGACCGACTCTTCCAGTTCCCAGCAGAAAGCCTGCACGTGTGGAAAACCCGGCCCTAAATCCGCAAAAGGTGTGCAGTGTCCATCCAACTGTCGCGGTCCAACTGACCAACATTGCAACTCTCTCAGACTCAGCGAGGTCCCCACATTCAATCAACATTATAGATCAACATAAGGGGGAGGAGAGTGACAGTTCGTCCCTCTCCTGTGACTCATCTTATGTGTAGTTGTATTCGTTTTCGTGATGTGTTTTATCATTCTCATTCCTCAGTTTTACTTAATCGGCTAGTTTCTAACCATTGTACCATGTTTTTAATATTGTTTGTTTCATTGTCTTTTTTGGCCCTTCCATCATTCTCATGGTTCGGTTTTACTTGGTCAGCCAGATTTTGGGATTTATGCCACGTTTTTTTTTAATCCTGTTTGTTTATCTTGTGTCTGGCGCTCTTTGGCCAAACATGGTCCTTGCGCCATAAAAATCAACCAAACAACCAACAGCGGAGCTCTGTTTGCGAACTCGCTGAGTCATCTCATCACAGTCGCGCAGGTCCGTTTGGGATAGAGTGTTGGCGGGTTTGCGTCATAATGATGCAACAGTTTCTTTCACTCCTAGGGACGTTGATTGGATCGTACCGGCATTTTCGTTTTGTCGTCCAACTACTTAACTTGGCTGAAACAAGAAATAAAGCTGACTGCCTTATTCTCGGGAGTTATGAGGAGATGCATGAAAATGTGTTGCCTACGTATGACGATGTAATGCACCATTGCTACCTTGTGAGTAATACTCTTAGGCTGGAAGGAGCAAATTATGAGCCTGCTGCAGCAGAAATAACAAGTATTATCGCAGACAAAGTGCTAAATATATGGAAGAAAGCATCTCTTCCGACATCGCTCCACAAATCTGTTGCAAAGTGTATTACTGAAATCCGAATGCTGAAAAAACACGCTGCAAGATTGGATGAAACCTACCGAAAAAAGATTGAACAACTTCGTGCAGATTCGCAACGTATCGTAGACATATGCTCATGCAAGTGCAAATGTTTTAGAACCTGCAAATGCAGCTCTGCAGAAAAGGTACCCGTAAACGAGCGAGACTTTCTGATAGACCAGAGAACAAACAGAAGAATGTTAGTAGGTGGGCTTGACGCAAAAACCACCAGTGTACTGAAGAAAAGATCAGCTCGAAAGAGTGATAGGGAAGAGCATGTCCGTAGGAAATTACAGAAAACTGCATCACTGAAATCGGCCCTGCGAGTCGAGGATGATCCTTCAGAAGAGGATACAAATACTAATTCTGCAAGAAGACTAGACGAACCGGGTCCTAGTCATTTCTTGGCCTCGGCGAAAGATTACGATTTCACTCCAAGTCGATTTTCGAAACCTAGGCGTCAGATGACACTGTTTGCATTTTCTAAAAAGTGCGATAGGCAAGGCATCAGCGACCAAGCGGCAGCTGATCTTGCTTCGACGTTGCTTAATGCTGTAAGTGAAGCGGTTCATTCGAAAGAATGTAATGTATCTATTATTGACCGGCATAAAGTAAGACGAGAAAGGAAAAAAGACCCGTCAAACAATTCAAGATTATGTAAACTTGACTGGTCGCAAGATTGTAGCTTTGTTTTAGGACGGAAGAAGGGATGAAACTCTTACGAATATACAGACAGATGATGGCAAGTGGCACAAGCGTAAAGAATGGAAGGAGCATATTACGCTTGTTGACGAACCGGGTTCATTCTAGTTGGGACATTTTACACCGAACAGCAAGAGTGCAAGGGACATTTTACACCGAACAGCAAGAGTGCAAGGGACATTTCCGACGGTATCTTCAGCTTATTGAACCAGAAGTCATTTGACTTGTCGGAGTTAGTCTTTATTGGAAGTGACGGTGAAGTGAGTAATACCGGCACAAATGCAGGTGTAATTAGGCGCCTACGAGAATCGATGCCATGTTCGTGTGCCATTGTAGACCGCTCGTCATCGGGCATTACTCCTCGGTTTGAACCAAGAATATCAGAACTGGACCTCCTGAGAGTAACGCGCGTCGTGGGGTCAGATGCATTCCGTTTTCAGTTGTAGCGAGTCAACGTGATGATGCGGGTGTGGTGTGGGAAGAATGTGTGCATGGCTCTGTCGTGCCAGATCTGCACATTTGAAGAATTTCGTAGCTCTGTGGTGGTTTGTGGAATCTTCACATGGGGCACGTTAGGTACTTCATTGTGTCTCGAAAGGTCCTTAGCCTCTGAGAAGCACTAGCATATGCTGGCTGATCACCTACATGAATATATGTCCTTCTCGGATCCTAAGTCCGATGGTCGGTTTCAAAAGGACAATGAGCCGCCCCGCTGGGCCGCAGCCACCCTGGCATATCTGGAGAAACACATTTCTGATTTTGAAGCCATCCAATGGTCCTCACGTTCTGCCAAGTTAAACTACGAATGTAGGTTCTCTCTGGGTTGCTGTGGAGCAGAACATCAGTTTCGTGTTTCCTGGACCAACGTCTCGGGCGGAGCTGCGGACAATGCTGAAACAAGCATGGCTGTAATTGCCTCTGGAGACCCTTTGGCATCATGGATCAACACGCTATTAGGCAGGTATCTCTAAAATGATTTGTTCATTAAGTACACAAATATTTTCTCCAGAATTTCGTTAAAACCCACAATATTAGGAAAACATATGTAATAAAATATTTACCAAAATCTCATACCGGGATTCGCTCTAGTTGTTCCGTTGGAAAATAGCTGACCTCATAAAAACCAGATGGAACGGAAATATTTGCTACGTATCCTGGTGGGAGAGTCTCAGTCAGAATTGCGGCACTGCAGCAGTGTCTGGAAGCTAAGAATTAAAAATAAAGCAGTCGCCCGTCCCTAGTTTAGGGTCATTGGTTCCAGGAAAAGGAGAGAGCCAGTGCCGTAAGACAAACAGAACATCCAGGCCTCACCGGGATTCGAACACAGTCCCCTTTCGGACGAATGATTAGAGGCTATCGCTTAGACCACTGAGGTTTTTCCCAAATCAAGGAATTATTTCATTTGCGTCATCTCAATATCATATGAGGACAGTTCAATGCACTTTTTCTGTCTGATCATGCAAAAGTGTAGCCAGAAGATTCTCCGGTTGTTATTTGCTCATGTTCCCAGTTGAGCCAAGAAAAAAAAACGGATCTGTTAATGGTGTTTGTTGCATCGGTTTGAATCCGAAAGGTAAGAAATACGTTTTAATTTGCAGAGTGATTAAAACGGTATGAAAAATAAATAAGGGGGTAAATTTTCTTTTGTCATTGTTTTTTCTTGTGAGCTGGGTTTTCTCAAATCAACCGTTTTCGGATCAGCTGTGTTCTGCTCTAAATGCAGGGAGAAAATCATGTTTAATTGGCTAATTACATATTTATTGCAGTTTCTTGGAAAAAAGTATTTTGTGGGCGTGGAAAAACGGCAGGTCAGGCGTCGGAGATATTTCTTCAGAGGAATAGCCTAAAAGGTTCTTTTATTGGATGACATAGAGTTAAATAAAACTCACGGGGACGCCTTTTTTTTCTTCAGGTGCCCGTAGTCAGTTAAAAATATTGTTTTTTTTTTTTATGCGCAGGAAATAAGCAATTTGTTCTTTAATCCAGAGCATATTCATTCAAGTGTCAGTTAAATGATAGGAATACGTGAAGATTGGAAAGACAATAACTATTCTTTGTTTGCGAAAAAGTATTTCACGTACATGAAGATTCCTGTGGGTCGCACAATACCGCTTTTTTGAGATCATTTGTGTCAATCTCGAGATCAATGCAGCACCGAAAAGAATTTTTGAGGGGACTATTGGAGATTATGGGGAGTCCTTTTCCGTCCCCCAGACGGGAAAACGATACCTCCATACGTAGTAAGGGATCCTTTCGAAACTGGAAGTTAAATGATGAAGAATTTTCTTTTAATTGTAAGATTTGTTTTTCGTGATGTTTCTTCTTTCTAGTACTGTTGGTAAATATTAAATAAAATATATATTAAAATATCTGAATATAATTATTTTTCATGGTAAAGAACACCAAGATGTAGAAACAAGATGAAAATTATGAGCTTGAAAATCCAATGGCGGGGAGTAGGGTGGGGTCACAGCACTTCCTAAATTACAAAAATTCAACAACAAAGGTCCTGGCATTTACTTTTTTTTACAATAGAAACAGAGATGCAAATCATACTTTCAGTTGAGAATCTAACAACATCAACCCTATATAGTCATTGCTTTAAAATCTGTTTGTGATTGAGTGTAGACACAAGTCCAAGAGACTTAACTGGCAGACAAAGTAACAAAAAAACATCAAATAAAACCGAAAACTAAAATGTTGTGCAGTGACTAAGCGCTCGTTTCTTATCTTTAGACCGAAATGGGTCAGGTTTGAATCTCGGTGGGGTATGGATGTTGCGCTTGTCTTACGGCAATGGTTCTATTCCTTCCCTAGAACCAGTAGATCCAAATGGTATCTCCAATTCAGAGCTTCCGATGGCAAACGATGAAGAATGTACCGCGAGATCAATGATAGACGGACGTACCAACGCTCAGAGAGCAATCGGTGTCCGACCACACGCCATTTATGACCGTAGTCGGCGTAGATTGTTCAGCTAAGTACAAACCAACCGCTTGAAAACGGCGACGCACATCATATCTAGATTGAAAGTGGAGGCCCAAGAAGCGTTAGCGAATGAACAGCACCCCGCACGCTGCTTACTCTGTTCTACGAGAGCCGATGCCATGTTCGTGTGCAATTGTAGACAGCTCGTCATCGGGCATTCCTCCTCTGCTCGAAACAAGAATATCAGAACTGCTCGTCATCGGGCATTGCTCCTTGGCGTTAAGGACGGATGACTGCTTTTAGCTCATTAAATAGCTCACGGAGATCGTTTAACACCCCGCCTGCCCCCGAAGAAAGAATCCTTTAAATCAGTGCGTGCTACTGGTGATGGTGGAGGAGAGTTATTTTTGCTGTATAGGTATACATTAACTTCAGATTTCACTACATTAGGGACGGGGGATTGCTTATAGCACATCGGGTTGCTCACAGTTGTCGCGCGTTAAACACCGAACCACAGTCGGAATGAACTTAAATGTAAAAATTATATATATATTGAAGTGACAATGGGCGGGCCGTGTAGCCATGTCGCCAGAAGAACGGACCACAAACAGACAAGCGAAATTTTAGATTGGAATCCAAGGGACAGGAAAAAACCCAGAAGGTTACGTCAGAGATGGGTGGATGAAATTCGAAACCCTGCAGATGGGATATGGAGACTAGCTTAGGACGGACCAATGTGGATGAACCTTGGAGTGGCATTCATCCAGCAGTGGATTGAAAATGGTTAACAATAAATATATATATGTATATTTGTCAACCATTTTCAGTCCATATAAGGTGTGCTGAAGGTAATCTGCAAACATATCATTCGTTGCAGTCATGAATAAAAGGAGCTATTTTCAGATTTGCAAAAAGGGATGATTATTTCTGAAACAGCGCAGTTTGTGAAATGTTCGCGTGTTCCTGTATTTAAATTGTATCGTGATTGAAGAAACGACACCATTGCGAATAAGCGACGTGGAAACTGCGAATTAATGTGATAGGTGAACGTCGGCTTCGAAGGTGCGTGAAGGCCGGTCGACACGTTACAGTGGAGCAACTCACTGGCCGAATTAACCAGAAGGCTACCGGAAATGTGTCTAAAACGACAGTTCAGCGAACCCTGCTGCCTATGAGCATCCGATGCAGATGGATGGTCACTGCACCTACTCTAAGGATGGTGCATAGCAAGAAAAGGCTTACATTTGCATTGAAGTATCGGAATTGGACTTCCACTGATTGACAAAGGTTTGCGTTTTCCGATAAGTCACGTTTTCCTTCATCGAACTGATGAACTTTGTCGTATAAGGCGAGAAACATCGGAGAACAAACATTTTTCAACCATTGATGGAAGAACAGAAGCTAGTGGGGTCAGCATTATGGTCTGGCTATTTTTTGGTGGTATTCTGTGGGTCAAAGCATACCTGTGGAATGCACTATGGATGGAATTTGCTATAAATTCATCCTTGAAGCCCACGTACACCCATACATGCTGATTGGCTTTCCTGAGGCGGAAGTGTTCTTCCAGCACGACAATGTGACGTGTCACACAGCTGGAAATGTCCGAGAGTGGTTGGAAGAGCACGATGACGACTTCGAAGTACTTCCTGGCCTTCTAATGTCCGAGATTTAAACCCAACTGAGCATCTGTGGGGACCACCTTAATCGTGCTGTTTGCTTTGTGGATCCTCCACAACGCCCCCTCCAGCAGCCGAAAGATGAACTGGAATCAGAATGGCTCCACATATCAATGTACACCTTCCAGCACCTTATTGAGTCACTCCCATCCAGTCCAGCTGCTGTCAGCATGGCACACGCAGATTTCTCTGGATATTAGCTGGTGGTCACTATTATGTGTAATCTGGGGCACGGAAAATCTCGATGTGGTGGGAGCACACGAGAGAGACAGATGGTTAATGTCTGGGCTGGTCCAATGTAAGGCAGAGTGATAGGGCCCTTTTTCTCCGCTGAATCAACCGTTCTAGCATAACGTATCTGGATATGTTAGAACAATTCACAATTCCACATCTCCAGGATATGCAAGGCATCATTTTCCAGCAAGATGGAGCACCTCCGCATTGGTTTTTGCATGCACACATATTTTTAGACCACCAATTTCCAGGACTTTGGATTGGACGTAAGTTCTGGTGGCATGACCATACTGTTCTGATATTATCCAATGCGATTTTTTTCTTAGGGTCTTTATTGAGGACATTGTGTATAAGAAAAAGGTTGCATCTATCACTGAACTCAAAGAACGCATTACTGTAGCATTCCTTCTTGTTACACTAGACATTCTGCAGCGTACGTAGGTAAAACTATAGTTTAGACATCCTCCGAACAACCAACGGAGCACACGTGGAGACCACTCATATTTAAAAAAAAACTTTCACAGTTACCATATGTTTTGACATTAAAGGTGTATTGTTATTTATTGTAAGATTTTTTTAATAACATACTGAAGTTGAATATTTTATTTATAGACACCTTGTATTATAAATCCATATGAAATATATTCTTAGGCAAACCAAGGGCAGGGTACAAAATTGTATTTTACGGACGTGAATGGGGATACCCATTAAGTTACCTCTCGGAACTTCAGTTCCCAACCCGTGCCTTCAATGTGGCCCTTCTGATATGCAGATGAGTGATAATAAATGTGATAACGATGAGTGATAATAACTATGATAACGTAGGTACGAGATCTTTAATTAACGGTACCAATTAAGATACAAGAAAGTAAAAACGTTTAAATCAACACGTGACGTTTAAGTTGAACTGACAATAAAACTATGAACCCGTTTTTTATTATTTCCTAAATGTTAAACAGTGATTACGTTCAATAAATGTACATCCCGAACGAGCAATATAACCGATACCTTATGACGCATAACATATACGTAACTTTTCATTTATACTTGTTTTTCTAATATATTTTTTATCACTGGTTTCCCTCTGAGAACTTAAAGTCATGTCAGAACACCAAAGAGTCTTTCTTCCACAAGGCATCATTTCCAGCCAAACAGAGTGAGACAAAAACAAAGTATGAAATGTATAAGGCGATTTATTATAAAGCTGTTTGAACACTGAGACCCTTCTAGGCGACGTTGTTCTGTCTCTTTAAGTGCAACTTTGTTTAGACCACTGCGCCACCGGGGCGGGAAAAAAAAATTAAAAATGCTTTCTTCTGTGGTAGATTTAGCAAGAAATAATTGTAAGAATAAGAAAAATGCTCTTTCGTAAAGAAAATACGTTAAAAAATAAGGTCATATATTCAGTGATATCTGGAATAATACAACAAACTCCGAAGGAGAGAAGTTTCATTTTCAAGAAAGTATTTATATCCCAACTAGGCATATCACCCCCCATGAGACACGCAGGCGCGCTTGATGACGTAACCGCTATGGCTCTTCAGAACCATAAGAGCCACTGAGAGCTGTTTTCTGAAGGAGCACCGCAGAAACGGCACTTTCAGTCAATGGTATTACCGTATTTAACATATTACAGTGCGTCATCTATTGCAATGCACACTCATATATTAGAAATTGTCTTTTTCGAAAACTAAAGTTAAGTATTTTTGGTCCTAAAGTCAAGAAACGTTGAAGTAATAGTATAAATGCGAACATTTTATATTAACAATTTCTGTGGTGAATGCTTTTTCTTCGAAAAGTATCTGGCTTACTATACTAACTATATTTTTATGATGCCAAAAACTCAGCGTATCTTTCGTTTTTTTTTTTGTTTTAGTAATTGCCTAGAAAAGTTTACTGGTTAAAAACATTTTTCTCTCTGTCACAAATATTAGTTGTTTAAAAAGACATGGGTCTTCTGCACTGATCCGAATCTGTGATCCTTATCTCATACGTCACCTGCACTTAGGAAGGTTATAAGAAGGGAGAGTGGAAAACAGAAAACCCACAGTTTTCTCCGCCCCCTCTAGGGGAAGAGGGAGCTTCCGGCTTAAGCTCTCTGCTGGACAATGCGCCACAGATTCTTTCCAAAACAGTGGTGTGACTGCATTACATAATTCTTGCGACAGCGATTACAGAGTTAACATGCAGTTTATGTACAGCCAAAAAGGAGAAAACTATTGATACATTGATAAATTCTGTAAAGATCTAGAAAGAGAGATAGGGTGGAAGTGGCTTTGTATTGAACGCAAATGCGTGGCAAAAGTATACCTGGATACTAGTGCCTCGGTAGCAGGCGTAGCCAGAAATTTCTTAACGGGCGTGTCCGTGGATTTGGTTCATTGGTGAAAACCCCGTATACACGTATTTACCGCTTTAAATTAGTGGTCGGTGTCCCTTCAAGGGAGGGGTATAAACCTCGAACCCTTCCCCACTCCCCTCTGGATACGCCACAGGCCTTGTTTATTATACAATCCGACTTGTGTCACAACCATGTCACCACCAATACTGATACTATCAAATAGTGTTAAGCGAAAAGCAATATAGGATATTACGGAACTGCCATTGAAACCGATCATACAACTGCTGGAAATAACTGTGTCAAACGCGTGTCAAATAATTAAAAAAATAAGTAGCAACAATGGAATATTAGTGCTGAGAAAAGGAAACGAATTAGGAAAAGAAAACAAAAAAGCTAAAAAAGAATAAAAAAATGAAAACGAGAGATAAAAAAAAAGTAAAAAATTAAAATCAGAGAAAAAAAAATAACCTGAAAAATAAAAAAAAATAAATTGAGAGAAAAAAAATTAAAAAGCTAAAAAATAAAAAAAAATGAAATGATATAAAGAAAACCATTTTCGGACATGAAGAGTGGGTAATAAACTCTGTTGATTTTGCCATAGACTGTCATTATTAGAGTTTCTTTGGGAAAATAGTTTGTGGCCGTGGCAGAAGGGTAAGTCAGGTTTCGGAGGTATTTCTTTAGAGGAATGGTCTGAAAGGTCCGTTTGTTGAATAATTTTTTTATATAAAACTAAGGGAAAATGTTGTTTTTGTTTTCGTTTTCCAATTTTGTGAAATTTGGTAGGTAAGAAAACCCCTTTAGTGCGCTTAGACATGTAAAAATATTGTTTATTTTTATGTGCAGCAAATAAGCAAATTGTTCTTTAATTCATGGCATCATCGCTCAGGTGTTAGTTAAATGATAGCCATACGTGAAGAGCAGAAGGAAAATAATTATTCTTTGTTTGGAAAAAATAGTATTTCAGGTACATGGGATTCTTCCGCGTCGCGGAATTTCGTTTTTGTCATCATTTGGGTCATACTCGAGATCAAGCAGGATCGAAAAGAAATTCTTCTGGGAAGAGTAGGGAGGAGTCGTTTTCCATTTGGGGATGGTATTTCGTCTTTCAAAACTTTCGAAAACGGAAGTTAAACTAAATGAAGAAATATATCTTTTAATCGTTCGTTATTTCTTTTCCTCACTATGTTGTTTCTTTCCAGTACTGTTAGTAAATATCATTTTATTGCGTTATATTCCAGAATGAAACTTTTGGCAGCAATTTTTAGAAACGGAAGTTAGCAGGGTGCAAAAATATTCCTACAATCTCCATGCATGAGATCTCTCATGAATTCAAGGAATTCCGCCTTTTCCCTTATCATTTCAGTCATTTCCGAAACTGAAGAACAACTGTAAAGACTTTTTTGGAGATTGATGGGGATAGGGCCATTTTTCGCGTTTGAGGAAGGAATTCCGTCTTTCGAAATTTTCGGAAAAGGAAGTTAGATGGAATGAGGATTTTTCCCGAAACGTGTTTTTTCTTGCGATGTATCTACTGTTCGGTATTGCTGTTAAGCAACATTTTATTCCCTAAATATTTATTTGAGCTGAAAACTCAAGAGAAAATTTCCGAAAACGGAGTGAAATTTAACGATAAAAGAATGACTTCGCAGAATACGTCAAATGAAATGAAAACCTCACCGATTATGTACGATATTTAATAAAATATGAAAGATATTTAATAAAATATGAACGATATTTAAAATACCCCACTAGCACTTTCGGAGTAACATTTATCTCATTATCAGGTTGAACAGAGAGCAATGTAGTACTCCTTTATATAGTAGTGCAGCGATGCATTATGGGTATAAGTAATCAAGCGTCGCGTGGGTCATGACCGTTGCCATTGTAACAGTGTAACAGGTATAATTTCACAAGTTATTAGTTTAACATATCAATACAAGGATTCGTTACAAATGCAAAGTTGTGATCACTTTTACATATTGATGGAATTGTAAATATATATTACTATAATTTAAAGTTCAAGTTGCTAATACGCTCTTTCCAAATTCTTGATATGTCCACAGGCAAGTAGTCATTATAGCATTTGTCCCCTAAAGCTTCGATATACATCATCATCATCATCATCATTGTCAACCATTATCAATCCACTGCTGGACGAAGGTCTCCCCAAGTTTCCTCCACAACGGTCTGTCTTGTGCCAGTCTCCTCCATGTCACTCCCGCATATTTACGAATTTCATCCACCCATCTCCCATGTGGTCTTTTTCTGGGTCTTTTCCTGTCAATTGGAATCCAATCTAAAATTTCGGCTGTCCATCTATTGTCTGTCCTTCTGGCAGTATGTCCAGCCCATTGCCATTTCAGGGATTTAACTCTGATCATGATGTCTTCCACTCTCGTCATTTTTCGGATCCACGAGTTCCTCTTCTTATCTCTCCTGGTTATACCAAGCATGCACCTCTCCATGCTTCTTTGAGTTGTCTGCAGTCTTTGTATGTCTCTTTTAGTTAAGGTCCACGTCTCTGCACCATACGTAAGCACTGGAAGGATGCATTGATCAAACACTTTTCTTTTAAGACATAACGGCATATTGCTCTTGAAAATTATGCTGTTTCTTCCAAAAGCTCTCCAGGCAAGTTTTGTACGCCGATTAATTTCTTCATCAATGTGACCCTCACTTGATATCTGCTGTCCAAGATAAACATACGTATCTGTTATCTCCAGTTTTTCTCCATCAATCGATAAATCTTCATTTCTTGTAAAAGCATTGAACATCACTTTTGTCTTCTGAAAGTTCATTTTTAATCCCACTTCTTTACTCTTGTCAGCAAGTTCCTGGATCATACTCTGCAGCTCTGATGGGGTAGTTGCAAAAATGACTACGTCATCAGCAAAACGAAGGTGGGTTAGATAATCTCCATTAATCTTTATCCCTTTGTTTTCCCAGTTCAGTGATTGAAAGACATTTTCCAATGTGGCATTAAAGAGCTTCGGAGATATGGTGTCACCTTGTCTCACTCCCTTTCCAATTTTTATGTGTGTTGTATTTTCAAACAGCCGAATCTTTGCACTTGCATTTTCATAGATGTTATTAATAATATTAATGTATGCATCTTCAATACCGCAGGATTTCAGAGCCGTGGTAACTGCTGATGGTTTCACCGAATCAAAGGCTTTTTCATAATCGATAAAAGCCATGCACAATGGAAGTTCATATTCCCTCGCTCTTTCAATTAGTTCTCTCAGTACGTGGATATGATCTATTGTGCTGTAGCCACTCCTGAATCCAGCTTGTTCTCTCGGTTGAGCCATGTCCAGTGTTACCTTCAAGCGGTGTGAAAGAACTTTAGTGAAGATTTTATAAACCACTGATAGGAGGCTGATAGGTCTGTAGTTCCTGAGATCCTCAATGTCACCTTTTTTATGTAGCAGGATCATTGTAGCATTGTTCCAATCCTCAGGAATCTTCCCTTCATTAAGGCATCGAGTGAAAATTTGGGCGAGTACTGTTTCAATTTCTCCACTTGCTTCTTGTATGATGTCTATAGTAATTCCATCTTCTCCTGGAGCTTTCCCCCGCTTCATGTTCTTGATTGCATGAGCAACTTCTGCTGGGAGGACTGGAAGAACTCCGGTACCTTTCATGATGTCTGGAGTACATGTATCATCCCTTTCATATAGTTTGGTGTAGAAATCTTTCACTTTTGTCAAAATTTCGCCTCTATTTCTTGTTATAGAACCATCTTCTTTTCTAAGAGCCATAATCTGTTTTCTTCCCTTACTGAGATGTCCCTTTGCTATCTTTAGGCTTTGGTAGTTTTCAATTGCTTTCCTTACTAGTTCACAGTTGAATTTTCTTACGTCTTC
Source organism: Macrothele yani (assembly GCA_039090855.1). Classification (NCBI taxonomy): domain Eukaryota; kingdom Metazoa; phylum Arthropoda; class Arachnida; order Araneae; family Macrothelidae; genus Macrothele; species Macrothele yani. The sequence continues at coordinate 31,480,505 of CM076999.1, read as the reverse complement.
AGTGATACTTTTTCTTACTGTCTTGCATAGCTCTATATATTCCACTTTGGAAGTCACATCTTCTTTAGTTGTCCTCATCTCTCTTCTTTTTTGCATCAACATTTTGGTTTTTCCTGATAATTTGTTTACATGCAACTTGTTCTTAGACCCAGCTAATTTTGTTGCTGTTTCCATAAGAGCTTTGGTTACTTTTCTGTTAACTTCAGAAATATCCACTTCTTCCGATGTTAGGCCTTCTAAAGCAGAGAATCTGTTCTTCAGTTCCAACTTGAAAGTATTATGGTGTTTTTTAAGGTTGGTTAGGTCAATACATTTTGTTTGTCTTATGAGCTTGCCACGTTCCAGTTTAGTGTTGAGGTGCATCTTACATCTCACCAATCTATGGTCACTACCTGTGTTGAACTTGTTTAGCACACTGCAGTCTTCGATGACGAATTTTTTGTTACACATAATAAAATCAATTTCACTTGTCGTCCCAATTGGATGTCTCCATGTCCATTTCCTGTGTGGCTTTTTCTTGAAAAAGGAATTCAAGATGAAAAATCCTTCTGCCTCTGCAAACTCAACGAGAGTATTTATACGCTGGTTTCTGTTGCCGTGACCGAATTTACCTACTGAAGTTTCATTCTGTTGCCGGTGCCCTATTTTTGCATTGAAATCTCCCATAATTATCTTCAAGTGCTGCTTACCTTTATTATTTAGATGACGAATTTCCTCATAAAATTCTTCAATTTCTTCTTCAGGATGACTTGTGGTGGGTGCATAGTTTGAATAATCTGAACCTGGTATCTTCTCGATAGTTGGATAACGAGTCGTGCAGCTCTGTCAGAGGAACTTTCAACTTCTACCACTTTCGATATACATACTTTCAACAAAATGCAGCGAATGTATTTATGCTGGAGTGTCCAATAGTCTAATGTTTTTCCAGCTTGGTTGTAGAATTTCCGTTTACCACATTCCTTGATAAAGCTGTATAATTGCTGTTGGTTCGGATATCGAATTGTGTTCCTGGACCCAGATACCCAAACTTCTTCGTGTCGAGCCTACGTAGTTGTTAACATGTTCTCCTGTTGAGGGGTCCAGCAGTGGATGTTATACATACCCCATTTGTTCATAATATCTGTTGTTGCTCGATCTTTTTTAACTGATGATAGGAGGTTCTTCGAGCGGGTGCCGAATTGTATGTTATATTTTGAACAGATACGAGATAGTGTGTTAGTGATATGAGGGTGCTGGTCCAATGGTATCACGAATCGTTTATTAGACCTTGTATCTGGTTTCTGATTAATACTTCGATCACTTGATATTCTAATGTATCATTTATTAACTATCATCCTGGGGTATCCATGTTTATCCGCTAATTTGAAAATGAACTGTATTTCAGACTGGAAATGACTATCATTTTAAGAATGCGTGAAGGCTCTTCTGAAAAAGAAAATTGATAGCAAAAAATTTTTGTGGAGTTGGATGTTAGGAGTTAAACGGGATAAGGCTGTTACAATCGGTAGGCTTTCTATAGACACTAAAGTAGAGTGAGTAAGTATTTGAATCACGAAATAAACGAAAATCCAAAAATGGCAAAGAGAAATTAGATAAAAGTTCTATCGTGAGCCCGATAGTAGGAAGTACTGACGAAAGTGCGTCGGCGAATTGCTTTAAGTCATCCTTTGAGTGCGGCAGGAACACAAGGATGCCGTCGACATACCTAAGTTATAAACTTTGAACTAAATTGAATTCATTGGGAACATTGTTATCAAATTATTGTAGCAGAATTTAGGCTAAAACTGCGGAAAGTGAGGATCCCATTGGGGAGCCCTCGGTTTGTAAGTAGATTCTGTCAAGAAATTTTAAATACGAACGCCGTTTAACTAAACGAAGTGCGTTCATAATAGCAGAGATTTTAGTGGTGGGAACATTAATTTCAGTAAGTTTGGCCTCTATGATATGATGAGTGGCTTCCACAGGTACATTAGGGTACAGTGAAACCTCATCTAGAGAGGCTAATATGAAAGGGCCAGCATGTAATGAAACTTTTCTATTGCCCCAGTGGAGCTTTTAATAGAATACGAGGAGCTATCTACTAACTTAGCCAAATATACGGCAAGAGCTTTTTCAAGCGGTCGGCTGGGTCCCGCTACCAAAGGTTTGATAGGTAGCCCCTTTTTATGTAGTTTGAGACGCCCAAAAATATTGAACACACGACAACCAGGTGGGGAAATAAAGGCTTTAGGAAAACCTTCAGGGAAATTGTAAGAATTCTTCAATTGGGTTAACGCTGCACAAGTCGCGTTTGTTGGTTCACGCTCAACTACTTTGTGCGGAATACAAGATATGGCTTCAAGTATTTTATTCCTATAGCATGAGCTATCCAATATGATAGTCTCATGCGTCTTGTCCGCGGCCAAAATTGAAATTTCATTATTATTTCTATGCTCGGCTAGCTGCTGTTTTTCTTTATTATACATTAATGATAGTTTAGGTTGTTGCTGTGGTTTGCCTCTTCGTAGTAATCAATCAATTTGTAAGCGAGCAACATCATGTTCGGCTTCAGGTAAGTTTTTGATATATGCTCTACTTGTGGGACTGTTTTAAAGACGTTAACTTTGTGCCTCGGATATGCGAATTTGGTTACTCTCTCCAAAGCTCGACGCTGTACTTCATTTAATTCGTAATTACTGAGATTAACAACATTAGATTTTCAGTCCTCATTTTCGCGATGTCTATGGCTGCGAACTTGTCTATTACTGACTTCATGGCCAACTAGAAGACGACGTTTATGTATATGGGTGTTATCCGATGATTTGGCATAGTTTTCAATCAAAGTCGAAGTAACAGTGAGTGCTCGGTGCAAAATAATTGGATGCTCACAACCCGACAGTTCTTCGTACGAATGTGTAGCACTTTGTACTCAGGAAATCAATAAAAGATCTCTTACATCTAATGACGCTTATTAGTCGCTTCTTCTCAGCATTTTGAAGTATGCATTTGTCAAATTTTCCTACAATCTCCGGGCATGAGATCTCTTATGAATTCGAAGAAGTCCACCTTTTTCATTTTTCCTTTCGGTCATTTCCGAAATTGAAGAACAACTGTAAACACTTTTTGGGAGATTGATTAGGATGGGGCCATTATTCGCGTTTGAGGAAGGAATTCCGTCTTTCGAAACTTTCGGAAACGTAAGTTAGATGGAATGAGGATTTTTCCCGAAACGTAAGCAACATTTTATGCCATAAATATTCATTTGAGCTGAAAACTCACGAGAAAATTTCCGAAGACAGAGGGAAATTTTCTCCTGTAATAGTAATTTTTCCTTGCCATGTGTTTCCCATCCTGTGTTGTTGTTAAACATCTTCTTTTTTTTTTTTTTACATTTTAGGTTGATAAGGGAGGGACAAAATTCCGAAACCAGAAGTGGAAAATCTGTAATATTTTATACATAGTGTTTATATTTATGAATATTCTGAGAGTTTCATCATTTATTTAAAATAGCAAAAAGTTTTTTGTTATGCATTCATGGTTTAAGGCTGATAGTCCTTTTAGTATGATAGATAACTTATTATTACTGAAAGATTAAAAGTAAGAAAGAAATGATATCATTAGAAAGAAAATTTAAGCAGTGGATGCTCTACAGAGTCAAAGAAAGACAAATCTGGCTGTGCAACTTGCTGAGAGAAATCAAGGCTTGCTTGCAACAGGAAACTTCAGCTGATATTCTTGTGTGCCCAACAACCAACCCAACAAGAATAAAAACTGTGTTTGAAGCAATGTCTTCGAAAGTCATTTCATGTCGTTTGGATTTAAATAATTTGATATTGTGAATACAGTGCTGTGCTCTAGTTTAGTATTTATACATAACAAGTACAGTGAACAATTCCATCTTGCTCATGCTACATCATATTTGCACCTTCTTTTTTTTTTTTTTTTTAATTTTTTCCAGTAAAAAATTTCAGTTTTTTTTTCTTTAACACCGGTCTCATATATGATTTTAGCAGCAGCAGATCTATTTACAATTAAGTGCAAGTAAACAGAGAACTTTATGAATCTCCTAATGTAAATCAGAATCGTGCAGTTCAGTATTTTTTTGTTCTCAATAGCCAATGGTATAGTTTGTCTGAATGTGCATACTGATATACACTATATGATCAAAAGTGTTCTGACAACACATTGTTTTTTGGCAAACAGCTTTATTATCGCAATTAATGGTTATTCGGTTGCCATAATGCATAACTGTTTATTTCTGCTTCTGATGTATTTGCAGTACAATCTCAGCTTCTGTAGACCCGATTGCAAAATTATTTCCTGGAGCTAAAATGCTCAAGTAGGAAAATCTTTTGAAAATATTCATCTGAAATGATGCATAGTTTTTCCACCAGGGGCACAGAGGTATTTCCAATTTCGGCGATATCTCTGCTTGTAAGAGAGTCCGATCTGAAAATTTATTTCTTTGTTGTCGAGCGTTTCTCATACATTTCAAAATTTTCTAACACACACGGTTGCCGCTAATGGGCGTAGTCTCACGTTTCCGTTTACAGCAGGAATAGAAAACCCATAGGAAAATTTCTACCTTCGTCCGATACTACTAATTATAAAAATTCTTTGCGTGTGTGCTTTTCCCAAAATAAAGCAAAATTTCGCCGCAAAAAAGGACGCCAGTGTTTAACACATTTTTCACAATACCTCTGCTTTTCTGCCGTTAGGTCCTGTCCGTATACTTCTCTTTGCTGTATCTTTGCTTTTATAATCTCTATTAAAATTTTTGTTTACTGTATTATATTCACTACTACAGAGATGTTGAACATTTCCCGCTGAGCCGTTATGGTAAATGCTTTTTTCTTGAAAATTTTGCTTCCCGGAGACGTATTTGGTTCTGTTATATTTAGTATAGCTTTTTCAATGAAAACACTTTCCCCAATTTTTAACTTTACCATTGCGCAAAATTCTTCCGCTAAAAGGCATAGAGTTATATGATGTCTCCTTCTAAACGCCTAATGGGCATGGATATGATGTTTGTTTTACGGCAGTGACCCTAAATTAGTGACAGGCGATTGATTATAGCCCACAGAGTTGCTCACTGTGTTCGTTCAAACCCCGAAGAATGAAAAAAATAATCGCTGGCGGAAGTAAGAGGCTATTTATTTTTATACATGTTTTATCAATGGCAGAAACGCGGTTGATTTTTTTCTAATCGGTTCCGTTGACTTTGAATTAATTTTATAAGTTTAATTCGGATGAAAAAGGATTTAAGTGGCATGCACATAACCGAAAATTCGGTATCATCTTTCTTGTTTTACTATGCGCTGATGTATGCCACATGTGTAAATTACCTTGAAATCTAATGTGTAAAGTGTGATTAGGCAAGTTGTGTCTAAGTATTAAAGACTAATTTTAGTTCAAGAATGAGTAATGGAAAATTAGTAAAAAAATCATGCTATAATGAAAGATAGCAACTCATTTTGTTGACTGTGATTTTATTCAAATACTTCGCTATATACAATGTTCGCACACTCTCTTTATAAGAAAAAGTAGGCACTTTTCTATGAGCACGACAACCCAGCTACACAATCACAAATTCATAACAAAATGATCATATTACGCATTCATGCCACAGTAGAGTGTTTTTGAGAGGTAACAACATAAATACGCACATACAAAAAAAAGAAAAATTACTACAACACGCGAAACGATTCATAATAAATTATCACCTATTTACAAATATTACTGATTTCAATATAATCCGACCTATTTTCCAAATAATAGTGATTCTGTGCAAAAGATTTTTAATGCATCTATATTCATTGAAATCCCGTACGGTGATTAATATCTTACACCTTTCGACATACATATGTACTTTCAATGAACACTGTTAGACAAAAATTCGATACATAAAAACATGTAAACACTATTAAAATACCATGCTGTTATTAGACGATTTGAACATGGGAATAACTTTCTTACAGCCAGAAAACTTCAGTCGACGAGTTCATATAACATAACAGTCAAAATTATTCTACCGATAACATCGATTATTTGTAATAAATGATTTTACATATCTGTAATGTTTGCTAGAGGAAACTGCTTAAACTTCGAGAGATTAGTTGCTTTGGTAGTGTAATACAGCTCAGTATTAAATGCAGATGCAGCTTTAAATTAACACGACTGTGGTTTTAGTGTATTTCATTTATGAGATTCCTTGCTGAGATATAGAATAATAATGCATATAACTAGGAAAATAACTGAATGGTGTCATGCTAAGCCCATTATTGTATTCTGATGTAACAAATGTGTTCTCACGGGCATAAGAATTCTGCTGACTACTTCTTTCTAACTGAACAACATGTTCTACTAGTTCAACGCAAGATATTGCATTTTAAACACTGTCATGCCCATCTCGTGAGTACTGGATTCTTTTATGCAACACCTTAGCAGCTAGCATTTTTAAAGACATTTTTATCAAAGGATTAGACTCATGTGGAAACAGTACACTTGTATCCACTACACATCTGTGTACAATACCAAGTACATGTAGATCATTGTTGAGAGCATGCCCGATAAGGACTGAATTTTTATGTATATGCTGTAGAAAAGTCTGCTGCACTTGTTCAAGAGTGACGGTGACACCTTCCAGATCTTCAGCGGTCACTCCACTGTAACGTGTATTAAAATCGATGATCGGGTTTTTGGGCCTGACAAAAGTGTTGAAAACAACTTCTTTACTCAAGTACACTACAGAAACTTTGGCAACTTCCAGTCCCTTTGTAGTGTAACACATTTCAGTATCAAGACCATATGCAATACTGCGATATGCGTATGGCAAAGCAGTCGTTTCAACAAAAGAGGTACTACACACTTTGGTAGCACTTACGTGGTATTTTGCCAGTTTACAGACTTGGCTGTTTAAAAGTCTGTTGCAACACGGATACATCTTATGTCTATTACCTATGTTAATAGGCTTTTCTGAATGATAAACACAGTTAACATCAGTCATAGAAGTTTGGTCATTGACACAATATCGACTCTTACATCCACAACATTTCCTCGCAGCATCATCACTGGGTTGGCCGCATAACTCCGCCTCAAGGGGATATCCATTATCTCTTAGCTGTTCCTCTGTCAAAGTTAGCCTGATGATCTCTGATGTTTCAGGAACAGCCATCGCTGCAGGTAAGATTTTCCTTTAAACCTACAGAAGGGAGGAGGAAACAATAGGTCAACAATTACATGCTAAAGACAGAGCACTAAATCGTCTTTAAAAATTTAAATACAATGATTTTCAATGTCTATTTAGAAAAATAAAGGCACTATAATATGATCTTAGTAAAGGAATGAAAATGAGCAAAAAAGTAAAAAAAAAGTATAAAAATTATGAGAGAAGCAGACAAACAGAACAACTATTTAATACAATAAACTCATACAACCATTGGTATAAAATAGTGCTTTAATTCAAAACTCAAATAAACCTAGACAAACAAAAAATAGTCCTTTCAATTTAACTGAAAATATAATTTGATTCATTTAGGTTAAGTAAACATTCATCAGAGCTCAAAATCATGTATTTTCATTTCTCCCGAGTATGAAGAACTAGCTGGCAACAGTATATATGTGGGATTAAAATCAGTTAAACAACTTTGCTCGTGTCAATAAGTTCTTGCATACTTTTCAGAATTTCAGATTATACAAGAACTTGCTGACAAAAGCAAAAATTTGGGTTTAAAAGTAATCTTTCCGTAAACAAAGTTGATGTAAAATGCTTTTACAAGAAAGGAATATTTATCGATTGATGGGGAAGAGATAGAGACCACCGTTACCTGGATTTTTCTTGAACTGCAGAGATGAAGCGACGGTCCCATTGATGAGGAAATTAATTCGAGCAAAAAAAAATGGCTTGAGGGCTTTCGGAAGAAACAGTAAATTTTCTTAAGAGCGATGGGCCATTACGTTTTTAAAGGAATGTCTTCAGTCAAAGAGTTCTTCCAGTGCTTACGTACGGAGCAGAGACGTGGACCTTAACTAAAAAAGCATTAAAAAACAGCAGCATGTAGATTTTAACTATGACAACGTTCAAAGGTACTGGATTCCGCGGGAACGGCAAAGAGAGAAAAGCGTTGTACCTAGTTGTTTCATCTGCCGAAAATTTGAAACAAAGCCTTTCGACCAAGATATGGCACCCTTGCCAAGGACAGAATAAAATAAGTTTCTCCTTTTGAAATATGTAGAGTGGACTTCGTAGGACCAGCATTTGCTAAAAATGAAAATTGGGAGGTTGGCGCCGCCTTATTTACCTGTGCAGTTTCTCGTACTGTGCATCTGGAACTGGTATATGATTAAACAGCTTGCAACTATCTGTTGGCATTTAGAAGATTTTTAGCGAGAAAATGTATTTGTAAGACACCGTATTTAAATAACGAGAAAACATACAAAACGGTAAAACGAGATTAAACCAAATTATGGAGCATGGTTACCGATACAGAACATTTAAGGTTTTGTGGAGATACCGGAATTAGATGGAATTATGTTTTTGAAAGAACCGTACGATGGGGTAGTTTTTGGGAGAGGCTCGTTTTCTCGATCAAAACATACCCAAAACTGATACTGGGAAAATCCTCTTTAGCATATGCAGGATTAGAAACTACTCTTGTTGAAGCAGAAGCGATTCTGAATTTTCGCCCTTTGACATTTGTATATAGCGAACCAGGGGAGCCAGAACAATTCTTACCTGGACATTTGTTAATTAGAAGGAGATTGACGACAATTCCTGATGGGAAATAAAATTCTGAGGAATCGAAATGGGGAGACATTACAAGGAAATACAAACACAAAGCAGTAGTTATGGGGAGACCGTTGATAAGATGGCGACAAGAATATCTTCTGGAATTGATTTCAGCCCACTAGTTGAAAATAGCTAAAAGGGGCATAGAAGTGAAAAAGAATTTCATAGTTCATATAAGAGATGAAAAATTGACTAAACTGTTGTGGAAAACTAGGAAGTCCATGTGGGACTCGAAGAAAAGATATGTTCATGTACTGTAAGACTGCCACACGGAAAATTGATCAAAAGACCTTTACATTCACCTTCCACGGAGAGGAGATGGTGGTGTACATATTTGGTAGGAAACGTATGATTGTCTGACGAGTGGAGTAAAAAACGCGTGTCGTAAGACACATACATTTTCTTTCCAGTAATCCTGCGTCCAGCTTCCATGATCTTTCTACCAGGCGAGTATTTCTCGCCGATGAGCTGTTGTTAGGAGAGGATATCATCCGTGTTGTCTGTTGTTAGATACCATACGTGCGCGGGTTCGACTCAAGGTCACGTCATATGGTGTTTCTGGTTGATTTCTGTTGTATTGTGTAGTCAGATGTTGAGTAGTGCTCCGTCTATTAATGTCTACTAGTCGTCCGATTCGGAGCTCCCGTATCACATCAGCCCCTCTCTGTCCTATGCAGCTTTGCCTCCAGGTCGTTGTTTGACCCTTTCCACGCAAGCTCTGATGAAGAACTGGCATGGAAAAGGTCAAACAACGACGGATTTATACAACCGACAAAAGTTCTGAAAATAAAAATCTACTCGCCCTCTAGCGACTAAAAATAGTGTTACGAAAAATAATAAACACTGAAAAAGTTTCTCTTAAAAAAAGGTGATATCATAGATAAATAGATGTCAAATTGAACAGTTAGAAACTTAGATATAAAGTACAAAATGATATGAGTTTACAGCACCAGCGGAACGATTTTGAACATTGGAATGGTAGAGACTATCCGAAAACTGATCTATATAGCAAAACGTATGCTAAGGAAAAATATATTTTTTTAAAAATATGTCTTCTATAAGCTGCGACAGCGAAAAAAGATTTTCGTATTTAAACCCCTTATCGAAAAAACTGCATTGTTTTGAGCGGATAACTATAGGAAAAAAACCGAAATGGGTCAGGTTTGAATCTCGGTGGGGTATGGATGTTGCGCTTGTCTTACGGCAATGGTTCTATTCCTTCCCTAGAACCAGTAGATCCAAATGGTATCTCCAATTCAGAGCTTCCGATGGCAAACGATGAAGAATGTACCGCGAGATCAATGATAGACGGACGTACCAACGCTCAGAGGGCAATCGGTGTCCGACCACACGCCATTTATGACCGTAGTCGGCGTAGATTGTTCAGCTAAGTACAAACCAACCGCTTGAAAACGGCGACGCACATCATATCTAGATTGAAAGTGGAGGCCCAAGAAGCGTTAGCGAATGAACAGCACCCCGCACGCTGCTTACTCTGTTCTACGAGAGCCGATGCCATGTTCGTGTGCCATTGTAGACAGCTCGTCATCGGGCATTCCTCCTCTGCTCGAAACAAGAATATCAGAACTGCTCGTCATCGGGCATTGCTCCTTGGCGTTAAGGACGGATGACTGCTTTTAGCTCATTAAATAGCTCACGGAGATCGTTTAACACCCCGCCTGCCCCCGAAGAAAGAATCCTTTAAATCAGTGCGTGCTACTGGTGATGGTGGAGGAGAGTTATGTTTGCTGTATAGGTATACATTAACTTCAGATTTCACTACATTAGGGACGGGGGATTGCTTATAGCACATCGGGCTGCTCACAGTTGTCGCGCGTTAAACACCGAACCACAGTCTGAATGAACTTAAATGTAAAAATTATATATATATTGAAGTGACAATGGGCGGGCCGTGTAGCCATGTCGCCAGAAGAACGGACCACAAACAGACAAGCGAAATTTTAGATTGGAATCCAAGGGACAGGAAAAAACCCAGAAGGTTACGTCAGAGATGGGTGGATGAAATTCGAAACCCTGCAGATGGGATATGGAGACTAGCTTAGGACGGACCAATGTGGATGAACCTTGGAGTGGCATTCATCCAGCAGTGGATTGAAAATGGTTAACAATAAATATATATATGTATATTTGTCAACCATTTTCAGTCCATATAAGGTGTGCTGAAGGTAATCTGCAAACATATCATTCGTTGCAGTCATGAATAAAAGGAGCTATTTTCAGATTTGCAAAAAGGGATGATTATTTCTGAAACAGCGCAGTTTGTGAAATGTTCGCGTGTTCCTGTGGTTAAATTGTATCGTGATTGAAGAAACGACACCATTGCGAATAAGCGACGTGGAAACTGCGAATTAATGTGATAGGTGAACGTCGGCTTCGAAAGTGCGTGAAGGCCGGTCGACACGCTACAGTGGAGCAACTCACTGGCCGAATTAACCAGAAGGCTACCGGAAATGTGTCTAAAACGACAGTTCAGCGAACCCTGCTGCCTATGAGCATCCGATGCAGATGGATGGTCACTGCACCTACTCTAAGGATGGTGCATAGCAAGAAAAGGCTTACATTTGCATTGAAGTATCGGAATTGGACTTCCACTGATTGACAAAGGTTTGCGTTTTCCGATAAGTCACGTTTTCCTTCATCGAACTGATGAACTTTGTCGTATAAGGCGAGAAACATCGGAGAACAAACATTTTTCAACCATTGATGGAAGAACAGAAGCTAGTGGGGTCAGCATTATGGTCTGGCTATTTTTTGGTGGTATTCTGTGGGTCAAAGCATACCTGTGGAATGCACTATGGATGGAATTTGCTATAAATTCATCCTTGAAGCCCACGTACACCCATACATGCTGATTGGCTTTCCTGAGGCGGAAGTGTTCTTCCAGCACGACAATGTGACGTGTCACACAGCTGGAAATGTCCGAGAGTGGTTGGAAGAGCACGATGACGACTTCGAAGTACTTCCCTGGCCTTCTAATGTCCGAGATTTAAACCCAACTGAGCATCTGTGGGGACCACCTTAAACGTGCTGTTTGCTTTGTGGATCCTCCACAACGCCCCCTCCAGCAGCCGAAAGATGAACTGCAATCAGAATGGCTCCACATATCAATGTACACCTTCCAGCACCTTATTGAGTCACTCCCAGCCAGTCCAGCTGCTGTCAGCGTGGCACACGCAGATTTCTCTGGATATTAGCTGCTGGTCACTATAATGTGTAATCTGGGGCACGGAAAATCTCGATGTGGTCGGAGCACACGAGAGAAACAGCCCGATGGTGATAGTCTGTGCTGGTCCAATGTAAGGCAAAGTGATAGGGCCCTTTTTCTTCGCTGAATCAACCGTTCTAGCATAACGTATCTCGATATGTTAGAACAATTCACAATTCCACAACTCCAGGATATTCAAGGCATCATTTTCCAGCAAGATGGAGCACCTGCGCATTGGTTTTTGCATGCACGCATATTTTTAGACCACGAATTTCCAGAACTTTGGATTGGACGTGAGTTCTGGCGGCATGACCATCCTGTTCTCCTGATATTATTAAATGCGGTTTTTTTCTTAGGGTGTTTATTGAGGGCATTGTGTATAGGAAAAAGGTTGCATCTATCACTGAACTCAAAGAACGTATTACTGTAGAATTCCTCCTTGTTACACTAGACATCCTGCGAGCAACCAACGGAGCACACGTGGAGACCACCCATATTTAAAAAAATACTTTCACAGTTACCACGTGTTTTGACATTAAAGTTGTGTTGTTATTTATTGTATGATTTTTTTAATAACATACTGAAGTTGAATACTTTATTTATGGACACCTTGTATTTTAAATCCATATGAAAATTATTCTTAGGAAAAACAAGTGCAGAGTACAATATTGTATTTTACGGACGTGAATGGGGATACTCATTACGTTTTCTCTCGGAACTTCAGTACCCAACCCGTGCCTTCAATGTGGCTCTTCTGATATGCAAATGAGTGATAATAAATGTGATAACGATGAGTAATAATAAATGTGATAAGGATGAGTAATAATAAATGTGATAACGATGAGTGATAATAACTGTGATAACGTAGGTACGAGATCTTTAATTAACGATACCAATTAAGATACAAGGAAGCAAAAACGTTTAAATTAACACGTGATGTTTTTAGTTGAACGGACAATAAAACTATGAACCCGTTTTTTATTATTTCGTAAATGTTAAACAGTGATTACGTTCAATAAATGTACATCCCAAACGAGCAATATAACCGATACCTTATGACGCATAACATATACGTAACTTTTCATTTATACTTGTTTTTCTAATGTATTTTTTATCACTGGTTTCACTCTGAGAACTTAACGTCATGTCAGAACACCAAAGAGTCTTTCTTCCACAAGGCATCATTTCCAACCAAACAGGCCAAACAGAGTGAGACAAAAACAAAGTATGTACTGTATTAGGCGATTTATTATAAAGCTGTTTGTACATTGAGACTCTTCTAGGCGACGTTGTTCTGTCTCTTTAAGTGTAATTTTGTTTAGACAACTGCGTGACCGGGGCGGCAAAAAAATAAAAAATAAAAATGCTTTCTTCTGTGATAGATTTAGGAAGAAATAATTGTAAGAATAAGAAAAATGCTCGTTCGTAAAGAAACTACGTTAAAAAATAAGGTCATATATTTAGTGATATCTGGAATAATACAACAAACTCCGAAGGAGAAAAGTTTCATTTTCAAGAAAGTATTTATATCCCAACTAGGCATATCACCCCCCTGAGACACGCAGGCGAGCTTGATGACGTAACCGCGATGGCTCTTCAGAACCATAAGAGCCACGGAGAGCTGTTTTCTGAAGGAGCACCGCAGAAACGGCACTTTCAGTAAATGGTATTACCGTATTTAACATATTACAGTGCGTCATCTATTGCAATGCGCACTCATATATTAGAAATTGTCTTTTTCGAAAACTAAAGTTAAGTATTTTTGGTCCTAAAGTCAAGAAACGTTGAAGTAATAGTATAAATGCGAACATTTTATATTAACAATTTCTGTGGTGAATGCTTTTTCTTCGAAAAGTATCTGGCTTACTATACTAACTATATTTTTATGATGCCAAAAACTCAGCGCATCTTTCCTTTTTTTTTTTTTTTTTTTTAGTAATTGCCTAGAAAAGTTTACTGGTTTAAAACCCTTTTCTCTCTGTCACAAATATTAGTTGTTTAAAAAGACACGGGTCTTCTGTACTGATCCCAATCTGTGATGCTTATCTCATAGGTCAGCTGCACTTAGGAAGGTATTAAGAAGGGAGAGGGGAAAACAGAAGACCCACATTTTGTCCGCCCCCTCTAGGGGAAGAGGGAGCTTCCGGCTTAGGATGCTCTCTGCTGGACAATGCGCCACAGATTCTTTCCAAAACAGTGGTGTGATTGCATTACATAATTCTTGCGACTGCGATTACAGAGTTAACATGCAGTTTATGTACAGCCAAAAAGGAGAAAACTATTGATACATTGATAAATTCTGTAAAGATCTAGAAAGAGAGATAGGGTGGAAGTGGCGTTGTATTGAACGCAAATGTTTTTCAAAAGTATACCTGGATACTAGTGCCTCGGTAGCAGGCGTAGCCAGAAATTTCTTAACGGGCGGGTCCGTGGATTTGGTTTATTGGGGAAAGCCCCGTATGCACATATTTACCGCTTAAAATTCGTGCTCGGTCTCCCCTCAAGGGAGGGGTATAAACCTCAAACCCTTCCCCACTCCCCTCTGGCTACGCCACTGGCCTTGTTTATTATACAATCCGACTTGTGTCACAACCATGTCACCACCAATACTGATACTATCAAATAGTGTTAAGCGAAAAGCAATATAGGATAATACGGAACGGCCATTGAAACCGATCATACAACTGCTGGAAATAACTGTGTCAAACGCGTGTCAAGTAATTAAAAAAATAAGTAGCAACAATGGAATATTAGTGCTGAGTAAAGGAAACGAATTAGAAAAAGAAAGCAAAAAAGCTAAAAAAGAATAAAAAAATTAAAACCAGAGAAAAAAAAAAGGGTGAAAAATTAAAATCAGAGAAAAATAAATAACCTGAAAAAGAAGAATGAGAGAAAACAAAATTAAAAAGTAAAAAAAAATGAAATGATAGAAAGAAAACCGTTTTCGGGCACGAAGAGTGGGTAATAAACTCTGTTGATTTTACCATAGACTGTCATTTTTAGAGTTTCTTTGGGAAAATATTTTGTGGGCATGGCAGAAGGGTAAGTCAGGTTTCGGAGGTATTTCTTTAGAGGAATGGTCTGAAAGGTGCGTTTGTTGGATAATTTAGAGTTATATAAAACTCCGGGAAAATGTTGTTTTCGTTTTTCCAATTTTGTGGAATTTGGTAGGTAAGAAAACCCCTTTAGTGCCCTTAGACATGTAAAAATATTGTTCATTTTTATGTGCAGGAAATAAGCAAATTGTTCTTTAATTCATGGCATCATCGCTAAGGTGTTAGTTAAATGATAGCCGTACGTGAAGAGCAGAAGGAAAGTAATTATTCTTTGTTTGGAAAAAATAGTATTTCAGGTACATGGGATTCTTCCGCGTCGCGGGACTTCGTTTTTTTTTTTTGTCATGATTTGGGTCATACTCGAGATCAAGCAGAATCGAAAAGAAATTCTTCGCTGAGTAGTAGGGAGGAGTCGTTTTCCATTTGGGGATGGTATTTCGTCTTTCAAAACTTTCGAAAACGGAAGTTAAACTACATGAAGAAATATATCTTATAATTGTACGTTATTTCTTTTCCTCACGATGTTGTTTCTCTCCAATACTGTTAGTAAATATCATTTTATTGCATTATATTGCGGAATAAAACTTCAGGCAACAATTTTTAGAAACGGAAGTTAGCAGGGTGCAAAAATATTCCTACAATCTCCATGCATGAGATCTCTCATGAATTCGAGGAATTCCGCCTTTTCCCTTATCATTTCAGTCATTTCCGAAACTGAAGAACAACTGTAAAGACTTTTGGGGTGATTGATGGGGATAGGGATATTTTTTGCGTTTGAGGAAGGAATTGCGTCTTTCGGAATTTTCGGAAACGGAAGTTAGATGGAATGAGGATTTTTCCCGAAACGTATTTTTTCTTACGATGTATCTACTGTTCAGTATTGCTGTTAAGCAACATTTTATTCCATACATATTTATTTGAGCTGAAAACGCAAGAGAAAATTTCCGAAAACGGAGTGAAATTTAAAGATAAAAGAATGGCTTCGCAGAACACGTCAAATGAAATAAAAACCTCACCGACTATGTACGATATTTAATAAAATATGAAAGATATTTAAAATACCCCACTAGCACTTTCGGGGTAACATTTATCTCATTATCAGGTTGAACAGAGGCAATGTAGTACTCCTTTATTAAGTAGTGCAGCGATGCATTTTGGGTATAAGTAATCAAACGTCGCGTGGGTCATGACCGTTGCCATTGTAACCGTGTAACAGGTATAATTTCACAAGTTATTAGTTTAACATATCAATACAAGGATTCGTTACAAATGCAAAGTTGTGATCAATTTTACATATTGATGGAATAGTAAATATATATTAATATAATTTAAAGTTCAGGTTGGTAATACGATCTTTCCAAATTCTTGCCATGTCCACAGGCAAGTAGTCATTATAGCATTTGTCCCCTAAAGCTTCGATATACATACTTTCAACAAAATGCAGCGAATGTATTTATGCTGGAGTGTCCAATAGTCTAATGTTTTTCCAGCTTGGTTGTAGAATTCCGTTTACCACATTCCTTGATAAAGCTGTATTATTGCTGTTGGTTCGGATATCGAATTGTGTTCCTGGACACGGATACCCAAACTTCTTCGTGTCGACCCTACGTAGTTGTTAACATGTTCTCCTGTTGAGGGGTCCAGCAGTGGAATATTATACACACCCCATTTGTTCACAGTATCTGTTGTTGCTCGATCTTTTTTAACTGATGATAGGAGCTTGTTCGAGCGGGTGCCGAATTGTATGTTATATTTTGAACAGATGCGAGATAGTGTGTTAATGATATGAGGGTGCTGGTCCAATGCTCTCACGAATCGTTTATCAGCCCTTGTATTTGGTTTCAGATTAAAATTTCGTTCACTTGATATTCTAGTGTATAATTTATTAACTATCGTCCTGGGGTATCCATGTTTATCCGCTGATTTGAAAATTAACTGTATTTCAGACTGGAAATGACTATCATTTTAAGAATGCGTGAAGGCTCTTTTGAAAAGAAAATTGATAGCAAAAAATTTTTGTGGAGTTGGATGTTAGGAGTTAAACGGGATAAGGCTGTTACAATCGGTAGGCTTTCTATAGACACTACAGTACAGTGAGTTAGTATTTCAATCACGAAATAAACGAAAACCCCAAAAAGACAAAGAGAAGTTAGATTAAAGTTCTATCGTGAGCCCGATAGTAGGAAATACTGACGAAAGGGCGTCGGCGAATTGCTTTTAAGTCATCCTTTGAGTGAGGCCAGAACACAAGGATGTCGTCGACGTACCTAAGGTATAAACTGGGAACTAAATGGTAATCATTGAGAACTTTGTTATCAAATTATTGTAGCAGATTTTCGGCTAAAACTGCGGAAAGTGAGGATCCCATTGGGGAGCCTTCGGTTTGTAAGTAGATTCTGTCAAGAAATTTTAAATACGAAAGCCGTTTAACTAAACGAAGTGCGTTCATAATAGCAGAGATTTCAGTTGTGGGAACATTAATTTCAGTAAGTTTGGTTTCTATGATATGATGAGTTACGTCCACAGGTACATTAGGGTACAGTGAAACCACATCTAGAGAGGCTAATATGAAAGGGCCAGCATGTGGCTGAATCTCTCTGATCCTTTCTATTGCCCCAGTGGAGCTTTTAATAGAATACGAGGAGCTATCTGCTAACTTAGCCAAATATAGGGCAAGAGCTTTTTCAAGCGGTCGGTTGGGGTCCGCGACCAAAGGTCTAATAAGTAGCTCCTTTTTATGTAGTTTGAGACGCCCAAAAATATCGGACACACGACAACCAGGTGGGGGAATAAAGGCTTTAGAAAAACCTTCAGGGAAGTTGTAAGAATTCTTCAATTGGGTTAACGCTGCACATGTTGCTTTTGTTGGTTCACGCTCAACTACTTTGTGCGGAATAGAAGATATGGCTTCAAGCATATTATCCCTATAGCATGAGCTATCCAATATGACAGTCTCATGCGTCTTGTCCGCAGTCAAAATTGAAATTTCATTATTATTTCTATGCTCGGCTAGCTGCTGTTTTTCTTTATTATACATTTATGATAGTTTAGGTTGTTGCTGTGGTTTGTCTCTTCGCAGTAATCGATCAATATGTAGGCGTGCCACATCATGCTCGGCTTCAGGTAAGTTTTTGATAATATGCTCTACTTGTGGGACTGTTTTGAAGACTTTAACTTTGTGCCTGGGATATGCGACTTTGCTTCCTCTCTCCAAAGCTCGACGCTCTACTTCATTTAATTCGTAATTACTGAGATTAAAAGCATTAGATTTTAAGTCCTCATTTTCGCGATGTCTATGGTTGCGAACTTGTCTATTACTGTCTTCATGGCCAACTAGAAGACGAAGTTTATGTATATGGGTGTTATCCGATGAATGACATAGTTTTCAATCAAAGTCGAAGTAATAGTGAGTGCACGGTCCAAAATAATTGGATGCTCACAACCCGACAGTTCTTCGTACGAATGTGTAGCACTTTGTACTGAGGAAATCAATAAAAGATCTCTTACTTCTAATGACCTTATTAGTCGCTTCTTCTCAGCATTTTGAAGTATACATTTGTCAAATTTTCCTACAATCTCCGGGCATGAGATCTCTCATGAATTCGAAGAATTCCACCTTTTCCCCTTTTCCTTTCGGTCATTTCCGAAATTGAAGAACAACTGTAAACACTTTTTGGGAGATTGATTGGAATGCGGCCATTTTTCGCGTTTGAGGAAGGAATTCCGTCTTTTGAAACTTTCGGAAACGGAAGTTAGATAGAATGAGGATTTTTCCCGAAACGCATTTTTTATTGCGATGTATCTACTGTTCGGTATTACTGTTGAGCAACATTTTATCCCATAAATATTTATATGAGCTGAAAACTCACGAGAAAGTTTCCGAAAACGGAGGGGAATTTTCTCCTGTAATAGTAATTTTTCCTTGCCATGTGTTTCCCATCCTGTGTTGTTGTTAAACATCTTCTTTTTTTTTTTTTTTACATTTTAGGTTGATAAGGGAGGGACAAAATTCGGAAACCAGAAGTGGAAAATATGTAATATTTTACACATAGTGTTTATATTAATGAATATTCTGAGAGTTTGATCAATTATTTAAAATAGTAAAATATTTTTTGTTACGCATTCATGGTTTAAGGCTGATAGTTCTTTTAATATGATAGATAACTTATTATTACTGAAAGATTAAAAGTAAGAAAGAAAAGCGGGAATGGAAGAACGGAAAAAGAATGATATTATTAGAAAAGAAAATTTAAGCAGTGGATGCTCTTCAGAGTCAAGAAAAGACAAATCTGGCGGTGGAACTTGCTGAGAGGAATCAAGGCTTGCTTGCAACAGTAAACTTCAGCTGATATTCTTGTTTTCCCAACAACCAACCCAACAAGAATAAAAACGGTGTTTGAAGCAATGTCTTTCGAAAGCCATTTTATGTCATTTGGATTTAAGTAATTTCATATTGTGAATACAGTGCTGTGCTCTAGTTTAGTATTAATACAAAACAAGTACATTGAACAATTCCATCTTGCTCATGCTACATCATATTTGCACCTTCTCACTTTTTTTTAAATTTTTTCCAGTAAAAAATTTCAGTTTTTTTCTTTAACACCGGTCTCATATATGATTTTAGCAGCAGCAGATCTATTTACAATTAAATGCAAGTTATGAGAGAACTTTAAGAATCTCCAAATGTAAATCAGAATCGTGCAGTTCA
Organism: Macrothele yani; assembly: GCA_039090855.1. Lineage (NCBI taxonomy): Eukaryota > Metazoa > Arthropoda > Arachnida > Araneae > Macrothelidae > Macrothele > Macrothele yani. Next base: position 31,460,748 of record CM076999.1, on the reverse strand, counting down.
GTATTTTTTTGTTCTCAATAGGCAATGGTATAGTTTGTCTGAATGTGCATACTGATATACACTATATGATCAAAAGTGTTCTGACACCACATTGTGTTTTGGCAAACAGCTTTATTATCGCAATTAATAGTTACTCGGTTGCCATAATGCATGATTGTTTATTTCTGCTTCTGATGTATTAGCAGTAAAATCTCAGCTTCTGTAGACCCGATTGCAAAATTATTTCCTGGAGCGATACTGCTCAAGTAGGAAAATCTTTTGAAAATATTCATCTGAAATGATGCATAGGTTTTCCGCCAGGGGCACAGAAGTATTTCCAATTTCTGGCGATATCTCTGCTTGTAAGAGAGACCGATCTGAAAATTTATTTCTTTGTTGTCGAGCGTTTCTCATACATTTCAAATTTTTCTAACACACACGTTTGCTGCTAACGGGCGTAATCTCACGTTTCCTTTTACAGCAGGAATAGAAAACCCATAGGAAAATTTTTACCTTCGTCCGATACTACTAATTATAAAAATTCTTTGCGTGTGTATTTTCTCCAAAATAAAGCAAAATTTCGCCGCAAAAAGGACGCCAGGGTTCAACACATTTTTCACAATACCTCTGCTTTTCTGCCGCTAGGTATTGTCCGTATACTTCTCTTTGCTGTATCTTTGCTTTTAAAAACTCTATTAAAATTTTTTGTTTACTGTATTCTATTCACTACTACAGAGATGTTGAGCATTTCCTGCTGAGCCGTAATGGTAAATGCCTTTTTCTCGAAGTTTCTGCTTCCAGGAGATGTACTTGGTTCTTTTATGCTTAGTATAGCTTTTTTGCATGAAAACATTTTCCCCAATTATTAACTTTACCATTGCGCATAATTCTTCCGCTAAAAGGCATAGAGTTATATGATGTCTCCTTCTAAACGCCTAATGAGCATGGATATCATGTTTGTTTTACGGCAGTGACCCTAAACTAGTGACCGGCGATGGATTATAGCCCACAGAGTTGCTCACGGTGTTCGTTCAACCCCGAAGTATGAAAAAAAAATCGCTGGCGGTAGTAAGAGGCTATTTATTTTATACATGTTTTATCAATGGCAGAAACGCGGTTGATTTTTTCTAACCGGTTCCGTTGACTTTGAATTAATTTTATAAAATTAATTCGGATCAAAAAGGATTTAAGTGGCATGCAAATAACCGAAAATTCGGTATCATCCTTCTCGTTTTACTATGCGCTGATGTATGCAACATTTGTAAATTATCTTGAAATCTAATGTGTAAAATGTGATTAGGCAAGTTTTGTCTAAGTATTGAAGACTAATTTTAGTTCAAGAAAGAGTAATGGAAAATTAGTAAAAAAATCATGCTATAATGAAAGATAGCAACTCATTTTGTTGACTGTGATTTTATTCAAATACTTCGCTATATACAATGTTCGCACACTCTCTCTCCAAGAAAAATTAGGCACTTTTCTATGAGCACGACAACCCGGCTACACAATCACACATTCATAACAAAATGATCATATTACGCATTCATGCCACAGTAGAGTGTTATTGAGAGGTAAAAACACAAATACGCACATACAAAAAAATAGAAAAATAACTACAACACGCGAAACGATTCATAAAAAAGTATCACCTATTTACAAATATTACTGATTTCAATATTATCCGACCTATTTTCCAAATAATAGTGATTTTGTGCAAAAGATTTTAACTTATCTATATTCATTGAAATCCTGTACGGTGATTAACATCTTACACCTTTCGACATACATATGTACTTTCAATGAACACTGTTAGACAAAAATTCGATACATAAAAACATTTAAACACTATTAAAATAACATGCTGTTATTAGACGTTTTGAACATGGGAATAACTTTCTTACTGCCAGAAAAATTCAATCGACGAGTTCATATAACATAACACTCAAAATTATTCTACCGATAACATCGATTATTTACAATAAATGTTTTTACATATCTGTAATGTTTGCTAAAGGAACCTGCTCAAACTTCAAGAGATTAGTTGCTTTGGTAGTGTAATACAGCTCAGTATCAAATGCAGATGCTGCTTTAAATTAACACGACTGTGGTTTTAGTGTATTTAATTTATGAGTTTTCTTGCTGAGTTATAGAATAATAATGCATATAACTAGGAAAATAACTGAATGGTGCCATGCTAAGCTCATTATTGTATTCTGATGTAACAAATGTGTTCTCACGGGCATAAGAAATAAGAATTCTGCTGACTACTTCTTTCTAACTGTACAGCATGTTCTACTAGTTCAACGCAAGATAATGCATCTTCAACAATGTCATGCCCACCTCGTGATTCCTGGATTCTTTTATGCAACACCTTAGCAGCTAGCATTTTTAAAGACATTTTTATCAAAGGATTAGAGTCATGTGGAAACAGGACACTTGTATCCCTTACACATCTGTGTACGATACCAAGTTCATGTAGATCATTGTTGAGAGCATGACAAATAAGGACTGTATTTTTATGTATATACTGTAGAATAGTCTGCTGCCTTGTTCAAGAGTGACGGTGACACTGTCCAGATCTTCAGCGGTCACTCCACTGTAACGTGTATTAAAATCGATGATCGGGTTTTTGGGCCTGACATAAGTGTTGAAAACAACTTCTTTACTTAAGGACACTACAGAAACTTTGACAACTTCCAGTCCCTTTGTAGTGTAACACATTTCAGTATCAAGACCATATGCAGTACTGCGGTATGCGTATGGCAAAGCAGTCGTTTTAACAAAAGAGGTACTACACACTTTGGTAGCACTTACGTGGTATTTTTCCAGTTTACAGACTTGGCTGTTTAAAAGTCTGTTGCAACACGGATACATCTTATGTCTATTACCTATGTTAATAGGCTTTTCAGAATGATAAACACAGGTAACATCAGTCATAGAAGTTTGGTCATTGACACAATATCGACTCTTACATCTACAACATTTCCTCGCAGCATCATCACTGGGTAGGCCGAATAACTCCGCCTGAAGGGGATGTCCATTATCTCTTAGCTGTTCCTCTGTCAAAGTTAGCCTGATGATCTCTGATGTTTCAGGAACAGCCATCGCTGCAGTGAAGATTTTCCTTTAAACCTACAGAAGGAAGGAGGAAACAAAGATCAACAATCACATGCTAAAGGCAGAGCACTATATGTTCTTTAAAAATTAAATACAATTTTAAGTGTCTATTTAGAAAAATAAAGGCACTATAATGTGATCTTAGTAAAGGAATGAAAATGAGCAAAAAAGTAAAAAAAAAGTGTAAAAATTATAAGAGAAGCAGTCAATTAGAAGCTCTATTTCATACAATAAACTCATACAACCATTGGTGTAAAATAGTGCTTAACTCAAGTCCCAAAAAAATATAGAGAAACAAAAAATAGTCCTTTCAATTTAACTGAAAATATAATTTGATTCATTTAGGTTAAGTAAACTTTCATCAGAGCTCAAAAATATGTACTTTCATTTCTCCCGAGTATGAAGAACTAGCTGACAACAGTAAATATGTGCGATTAAAGTAAATTTTACACCTTTGGTCTTGTCAATAAGTTCTTGGTTACTTTTCGAAACTTCAGATTATACAAGAACTTGCTGACAAGAGCAAAAATTTGGGATTAAAACTAATCTTTCCGTAAACAAAGTTGATGTAAAATGCTTTTACAAGAAAGGAATATTTATCGACTGATGGGGAAGAGATGGAGACCACCGTTACCTGAACTTTTTCTTGAACTGCAGATATGAAGCGACGGTCCCATTGATGAGGAAATTAATTCGAGCAAAAAAAAAATGGCTTGAGGGCTTTCGGAAGAAACAGTAAATTTTCTTAAGAGCGATGGGCTATTGCGTTTTTAAAGGAATGTCTTTAGTCAAAGAGTTCTTCCAGTGCTAACGCACGGAGCAGAGACGTGGACCTTTACTTCAAAAGCATTAAAAAACACCAGCATGTAGATTTTAACTATGACAACGTTCAAAGGTACTGGATTCTGCGGGAACGGCAAAGAGAAAAAAGCGTTGTACCTAGTTGTTTCATCTGCCGGAAATTTGAAACAACGCCTTTCGACCAAGATATGGCACCCTTGCCAAGGACAGAATAAAACAAGTTTCTCCTTTTGAAATATGTAGAGTCTACTTCGTAGGACCAGCATACACTAAAAATGAAAATTAGGAGGTTGGCGCCGCCTTATTTACCTGGGCAGTTACTCGTACTGTGCATCTGGAACTGGTATATGATTAAACAGCTTGCAACTATCTGTTGGCATTTAGAAGATTTTTAGCGAGAAAATGTATTTGTAAGACACCGTATTTAAATAACGAGAAAACATTTAAAACGGTAAAAAGAGATTAAACCAAATTATGGAGCATGGTTACCGATACAGAACATTTAAGGTATTTGTGGAGATACCGGAATAAGATGGAATTATGTTTTTGAAAGAACCGTACGATGGGGGAGTTTTTGGGAGAGGCTAGTTTTCTCGATCAAAACATACCCAAAACTGATACTGGGAAGAGCCTCTTTAACATATGCAGGATTAGAAACTACTCTTGTTGAAGCAGAAGCGATTCTGAATTTTCTCCCTTTGACATTTGTATATATCGAACCAGGGGAGCCAGAACCACTCTTACCAGGACATTTGTTAGTTACAAGGAGGTTGACGACAATTCCTGATGGGAAATAAAATTCTGAGGAATCGAAATGGGGAGACATTACAAGGAAATACAAACACAAAGCAGTAGTTATGGGGAGACCGTGGATAAGATGGCGACAAGAATATCCTCTGGAATTGATATCAACCCATTAGTTGAAAATAGCTAAAAGGGGTATAGAAGTGAAAAAGAATTTCATAGTTTATATAAGAGAAGAAAAATTGACTAAACTGATGTGGAAAACTGGGAAGTCCATGTGGGACTCGATGAAAAGGTATGTTCATGTACTGTAAGACTGCCACACGGAAAATTGATCAAAAGACCTTTACCCCCACCTTCCACGGAGAGGAGATGGTTGTGTACATATTTGGTAGGAAACGTATGATTGTCTGACGAGTGGAGTAAAAAACGCGTGTCGTAAGTCACATACATTTTCTTTCCAGTAATCCTGCTTCCATGATCTTTCTATCAGGCGAGTATTTCTCGCCAATGAGCTGTTGTTAGGAGAGGATATCATCTGTGTTGTTTGTTGTTTTATACCATACGTGCGCGGGTTCGACTCAAGGTCACGTCATATGATGTTTCTGGTTGATCTCTGTTGTATTGGGTAGTCAGATGTTCAGTAGTGCTCCGTCTATTAATGCCTATTAGTCGTCTGATTCGGAGCTCCACTATCACATCAGCCTCTCTCTGTCCCTGCCTCTCTCTGTCCAAACAACGATGGATTTATACAACCGGCAAAAGTTCTGAAAATAAAAATCTACTCGCCCTCTAGCGACTAAAAATAGTGTTACGAAAAATAATAAACACTGAAAAAGTTTTCCTTAAAAAAAGGATATCAGAGATAAATAGATGCCAAATCGAACAGTTAGACTCTTAGATATAGAGTACAAAATGATATGAGTTTACAGCACCAGCGGAACGATTTTGAACATTGGAATGGTAGAGAGTATCCGGAAACTGATCTATATAGCAAAACGTATGCTAAGGAAATATATATATATTTTTAAAATATGTCTTCTATAAGCTGCGACAGCGAAAAAAGATTTTCATATTTAATCACCCTAGCGAAAAAACTGCATTGTTTTGAGCGGATAACTATAGCGAATGGTGTACAGTAAAGTATATTTGAAAATGATTTTCAGAAGCGGATATACTACTGAAGATAAAAGCATACTAACAATTCCTTGCCCCAGAACTGTGAACAACAAAACCCACGTGCAGAATACTTTGCTTGTACCTTGCACGTGTACAACCGTGTAAATTTGGTTGGTTGGTGAAATTTTATGGCGCAAGGGCCATGTGTGGCCAAAGAGCGCCACTCCGGATTAACTCGACATTTTCAGTAAAGAAACGTTCAACACAATCTCATTTAAGAGCATGTAATACACTCTCAGGCGGCACAATATAATAAATTATATGATTTATTATCATATCGGACAGTTGTCAATAGTAATTACATTAATTCCTCAACTCTACTTCGAAATCTCTTCTACCATACTGCAATATTTTTGTTAATCTGAATTGTTGTATTTGACATCTAAAGTTCCTTTTTAAGTTCTATTGTTTAAATCGTAGGTTTAAATTGTGTCATCGTTACGACAAAAGGTATGTACGAATCTCTTCATATTAATCTGCTGCATAATTTGCAGATGTACTTATGAATCACTTCAGCGTTGCAAACGATTTGTGAAAACATCAACATCTACTGCTTCAGCAGTCTTTGTTAATAATCAGTTGTTTTTGTCTTCTTTTGGAAAGCATTAAGACATGAAAGATAAAAAATAAATCCAGCGCAAAAACAAAAAACAGCACGCAGTTCGTAAAAAAATAACAGTTTTAACCATACGTAGCTATTTATATATGAACAGGTCTCAATCCTTTTAATTTACCCCATATTTAATACCAAATGAAAAATTCCTAACATGTCATTAAAAAAATTCAGCATTTGAAATATTTTATTAGAGCTAACCCGTCCCCCCTTCAATGAATCTTTAACACCCCATAAACGTTTTCCGACCCTATCCAAAATGAAATTTCAGGATAAACCTGTGGCCACTGCTACACTAATATCAGATATTTTTATACGTCCTTATATTCTAGTAAGACGTGTCTAAATGATGTTCTGTACACTTTATGGTAATGCAAAACAACAACAAAGAAAAACCACTCCGAAGCGGAAACCACAATTACACATTTCTTTCTTTCTTTTGATTGCACACAATAATTTTTTTCATGGTAGGAAGAAATTGACATTTCAAGACAGAATCATCAGTGCCCACTCCTGTGCTTCTACGCGCACCCGTAAACAGATGGCTCGATGATGGATATAACTCCTACGTTTAACTAAAATGGAGTAAAGCTATTGCGACTTTATGAAATTGAATTCAGGTACGAGCTTTGATTAACAGACTTCCTTTTAGAAAGTTACTCCCAATTAGCGTTTAACATCTTCATCCAGGATATGGCTCCAAATATTTAAGGTCGTTTCCTTTCGAATCGGTAAAACAACCTTTTTTGGAAATATACTGGTATTTTACACATGTAAGATCAAGTTCAATTTTGTGTCTTATTTCCCAGGGAGTTCCTATGCAATATATTAGAACAACATTTTGTTAACATGATACAGTATTGTATTATAGTATTATACTTGGTAATATATTATATTTAATAATTTTCAACACCATAATACCCCCCTCTTCTTATACTTTCTGGAAACATCTTTTTGATTTTCAGAAACATAGCTTGCTGTTTTGCGCTCTGCTTTGTTTTTGTTACCTTTTTCATCTCAGCCCACCACTTCTCTCACAGCAGAGCTCTGTTTGCAAACTCGCTCAGTCATCTGATCACAGTCGCGCAGGTCCGTTTGGGATAGAGTGTTGGCGGGTTTGCGTCATAATGGGGCAAAAGTTTCTTTCACTCCTAGGGACGTTGATTGGATCGTACCGGCATTTTCGTTTTGTCGTCCACTACTTAACATGGCTGAAACAAGAAATAAAGCTGATTGCCCTATCCTCGGGAGTTATAAGGTGATGCATGAAAATGTGTTGCCTACGTACGAAGGTGTAATGCGCCATTACTACATTGTGAGGAATACTCTTAGGCAGGAAGGTGCAAATTATGAGCCTGCTGCAGCAGAAATAGCAAGTATTATCGCTGACAAAGTGCTAATTATATGGAAGAAAGCATCTCTTCCGACATCGCTTCACAAATCTGTTGCAAAGCGTATTACCGCATACAACACTGAAATCCGAAAGCTAAAAAAACACGCTGCAAGAATGGATGAAACCTACCGAAAAAAGACTGAACAACTTCATGCAGATTCGCAACGTATCTTAGACATATGCTCATGCAAGTGCAAATGTTTTAAAACCTGCAAATGCAGCTCTGCAGAAAAGGTACCCGTGAACGAGCGAGACTTTCTGATAGACCAGAGAACAAACAGAAGAATGTTAGTAGGTGGGCTTGACGCAAAAACCACCAGTGTACTGAAGGAAAGATCAGCTCGAAAGAGTGATAGGGAAGAGCATGTCCGTAGGAAATTACAGAAAACTGCATCACTGAAATCGGCCCTGCGAGTCGAGGATGATCCTTCAGAAGAGGATACAAATACTAATTCTGCAGGAAGACTAGACGAACCGGGTCCGAGTCATTTCTTGGCCTCGGAGAAAGATTACGATTTCACTCCAAGTCGATTTTCGAAACCTAGGCGTCAGATGACACTGTTTGCATTTTCTAGAAAGTGCGATAGGCAAGGCATCGGCGACCAAGCGACAGCTGATCTTGCTTCGGCGTTGCTTCATGATGTAAGTGAAGCGGTTCATTCGAAAGAATGTAATGTATCTGTTATTGACCGGCATAAAGTACGACGAAAAAGGATAAAAGACCCGTCAAACAATTCAAGATAATGTAAACTTGACTGGTCGCGAGATTGTAGCGTTGTTTTTGGAAGGAACAAGGGATGAAACTCTTACGAATACACAGACAGATGATAGCAAGTGGCACAAGCGTAAAGAATGGAAGGAGCATATTACGCTTGTTGAAGAACCGGGTTCAGTCTAGTTGGGACATTTTACACCGAAGAGCAAGAGTGCAAGGGACATTTGCGGAGGTATCTTCAGCTTATTTAACCAGAAGGCATTTGACTTGTCGGAGTTAGTCTTTATTGGAAGTGACGGGGAAGTGACTAATACCGGCACAAATGCAGGTGTAATTAGGCGCCTACGAAAACCGATGCCATGTTCGTGTGCCATTGTAGACCGCTCGTCAACGGGCATTACTCCTCGGTTTGAACCAAGAATATCAGAACTGGACCTCCTGAGAGTAACGCGCGTCGTGGGGTCAGATGCATTCCGTTTTCAGCAGTAGCGAGTCAACGTGATCATGCGGGTGTGCTGTGGGAAGAATGTGGGCATGGCTCTGTCGAGCCAGATCGGCACTTTTAAAAGAATTTCGTAGCTCTATGGTGGTTTGTGGAACCTTCACATGGTACACGTTAGGTACTTCATTGTGTCTGGAAAGGTCCTTAGCCTCTGAGAAGCACATATGCTGGCTGATCACCTACATGATTCTATGTCCTTCTCGGATCCTAAGTCCGATGGTCGTTTTTAAAAGGACAATGAGCCGCCCCGCTGGGCCGCAGCCACCCTGGCATGGCTGGAGAAACCCATTTCCGAGTTTGAAACCATCCAATGGTCCTCACGTTCTGCCAAGTTAAACTACGAATGTAGGTTCTCTCTGGGTTGCTGTGGAGCAGAACATCAGTTTCGTGCTTCCTGGACCAACTTCTCGGGTGGAGCTGCGGACTTGCTGAAACAAGCATGGCTGTAATTGCCTCTGGAGACTCTTTTGCATCATGGATCAGCACGTTATTAGGCAGGTATCTCTAAAATGATTTGTTCATTAAGTGCACAAATATTTTCTCCAGAATTTTGTTAAAACCCAGAATATTAGGAAAACATCTGTAATAAAATATTTATTAAAACCTCGTACCGGGATTCGCTCTAGTTGTTCCGTTGGAACATAGCTGACCTCATAAAAACCAGATGGAACGGTAATATTTGCTACGTATCCTGGTGGGAGAGTCTCAGTCAGAATTGCGGCACTGTAGCAGTGTCAGGAAGCTAAGAATTAAAAAAAAGCAGTCGCCCGTCCCTAATTTAGGGTCATTGGTTCCAGGAAAAGGAGAGAGCCAGTGCCGTAAGACAAACAGAATATCCAAGCCTCACCGGGATTCGAACACAGTCCCCTTTCGGAGGAATTATTAGAGGCCATCGCTTAGACCACTGAGGTTTTTCCCAAATCAAGGAATTATTTCATTTGCGTGATCTCAATATCATATGAGGACAGTTCAATGCACATTTTCTGTCTGATCATGCAAAAGGGTAGCCAGAAGATTCTCCGGTTGTTATTTGCTCATGCTCCCAGTTGAGCCAAGAAAAAAAATGGATCTGTTAATGGTGTTTGTTGCATCGGTTTGAATCCGAAAGGTAAGAAATACGTTTTAATTTGCAGAGTGATTAAAATGGTATGAAAAATAAATAAGGGAGTAAATTTCCTTTGGTCATTTTTTTTCCTGTGAGCTGGGTTTTCTCAAAACAATCGTTTTCGGATCAGCTGTGTTCTGCTCTAAATGCAGAGAGAAAAAAATATTTAATTGGCTACTTGCATATTTATTGCAGTTTCTTGGAAAAAAGTATTTTGTGGGCGTGGAAAAACGGCAGGTCAGGCGTCGGAGATATTTCTTCAGAGGAATAGCCTAAAAGGTTCTTTTATTGGATAACATAGATTTAAATAAAACTCATGGGGATGCCCATTTTTTTCTTTTTGTCCTTTTCCTATTTTGTGTAATTTGGTTGTTGAAAAAAGGCCTACGTGCCCGCAGTCAGTTAAAAATATTGTTGTTTTTTTATTCGCAGGAAATAAGCAGTTTGTTCTTTAATCCAGAGCATATTCATTCAAGTGTCAGTTAAATGACAGGAATACGTGAAGATTGAAAAAGACAATAGTTATTCTTTGTTTGGGAAAAAGTATTTCACGTACATGAGGATTCCTGTGGGTCGCGCAATACCGCTTTTTTGGGATCATTTGTGTCAATCTCGAGAACAATGCAGAACCGAAAAGAATTTTTGAGGGGACTGTTAGGGATTAGGGGAGAGTCCTTTTCCGTCCCCCAGACGGGAAAACGATACCTCAATACGTAGTAAGGGATCCTTCCGAAACTGGAAGTTAAATGTTGAAGAATTTTCTTTTAATTGTAAGATTTGTTTTTCGTGATGTTTCTTCTTTCCAGTACTGTTGGTAAATAAAATACATAAAAAAATATCTGAATGAAATTATTAATCATGGTAAAGAACACCAAAATGTAGAAACAAGATGAAAATTATGAGCTTGAAAATCCAATGGCGGTGAGTAGGGTGGGGTTACAGCACTTCCTAAATTACAAAAATTCAACAACAAAGTTCCTGGCATTTACTTTTTTTACAATAGAAACAGAGATGCAAATTATACTTTCAGCTGAGAATCTAACAACATTAACCCTATATAGTCATTGCTTTAAAATCTGTTTGTGATGGAGTGTAGACACAAGTCCAAGAGACTTAACTGGCAGACAAAGTAACAAAAAAACATCAAATAAAACCGAAAACTAAAATGTTGTGCAGTGACTAAGAGCTCATTTTTTATCTTTAGACCGAAATGGGTCAGGTTTGAATCTCGGTGAGGTATGGATGTTGTGCTTGTCTTACGGCAATGGTTCTATCCCTTCCCTAGAACCAGTAGCTCCAAATGGTATCTCCAATTCAGAGCTTCCGATGGTAAACGATGAAGACAGTACCGCGAGATCAGTGATAGACGGACGTACCAACGCTCAGAGAGCAAGCGGTGTCCGACCACACGCCATTTATTACCGTAGTCGGCGTAGACTGTTCATCTACGTACAAACCAACCGCTTGAAAACGGCGACGCAAATCATATCTAGATTGAAAGTGGAGGCCCAAGAAGCGTTAGCGAATGAATAGCACTCCGCACGCTGCTTACTCTGTTCTACAAAAGCCGATGCCATGTTCGTGTGCCATTGTAGACAGCTCGTCATCGGGCATTACTCCTCTGCTCGAACCAAGAATATCAGAACTGCTCGTCATCGGGCATTTCTCCTTGGCGTTAAAGACGGATGGCTGCTTTTAGCTCATTAAATAGCTCACGGAGATCGTTTAACACCCCGCCTGCCCCCGAAGAAAGAATCCTTTAAATCCGTGGGTGCTACTGGTGATGGTGGAGGTGAGTTATGTTTGCTGTATAGGTATACATTAACTTCAGATTTCACTACTTTAGGGACGGGGGATTGCTTATAGCACATTGGGCTGCTCTCAGTTGTCGCGCGTTAAACACCGAACCACAATCTGAATGAACTTATATGTAAAAATTATATATATATTGAAGTGACAATTGGCTGGCCGTGTAGATATGTCGCCAGAAGAACGGACCACAAACGGACAACCGAAATTTTAGATTGGAATCCAATCTAAAATCAGGAAAAAAACCCAGAAGGTTACGTCAGAGATGGGTGGATGAAATTCGAAACCCTGCAGCTGGGATATGAAGGAGACTAGCTTAGGATGGACCAATGTGGATGAACCTAGGAGTGGCATTCATCCAGCAGTGGCTTGAAAATGGTTAACAATGAATATATATATATATTTGTCAACCATTTTCAATCCATGTAAGGTGTGCTGCAAGTAATCTGAAAACATATCATTCGTTGCAGTCATGAATAAAAGGAACTATTTTCAGATTTATAAAAAGGGGTGATTATTTCTGAAACAGCGCAGTTTGTGAAATGTTCCGTTTTCCTGTGGTTAAATTGTATCGTGATTGAAGAAACGGCACCATTGCGAATAAGCGACGTGGAAACTGCGAAATAATGTTACAGGTGAACGTCGGCTTCGAAGGTGCGTGAAGGCCGATCGACACGCTTTCAGTGGAGCAACTCACTGGCCGAATTAACCAGAAGGCTACCGGAAATGTGTCTAAAACGACAGTTCAGCGAACCCTGCTGCCTATGAGCATCCGATGCAGATGGATGGTCACTGCACCTACTCTAAGGATGGTGCATAGCAAGAAAAGGCTTACATTTGCATTGAAGTATCGGAATTGGACTTCCACTGAGTGGCAAAGGTTTGCGTTCTCCGATAAGTCACGTTTTCCTTCATCGAACTGATGAACTTTGTCGCAAAAGGCGAGAAACATCGGAGAACAAACATTCTTTAACCATTGATGAAAGAACAGAAGTCAGGGGGTCAGCATTATGGTCTGGCTATTTTTTGGTGGTATTCTGTGGGTCAAAGCATACCTGTGGAATGCACTATGGATGGAATTTGCTATAAATTCATCCTTGCAGCCCACGTACACCCATGCATGCTGATTGGCTTTCCTGAGGCGGAAGTGATCTTCCAGCACGACAATGTGACGTGTCACACAGCTGGAAATGTCCGAGAGTGGTTGGAAGAGCACGACGACGACTTCGAAGTACTTCCCTGGCATTCTAATGTCCGAGATTTAAACCCAACTGAGCATCTGTGGGGACCACCTTAATCGTGTTGTTTGCTTTGTGGATCCTCCACAACGCCCCCTCCAGCAGCCGAAAGATGAACTGCAATCAGAATGGCTCCACATATCAATGTACACCTTCCAGCACCTTATTGAGTCACTCCCATCCAGTCCAGCTGCTGTCAGCATGGCACACGCAGATTTCTCTGGACATTAGCTGGTGGTCACTATAATGTGTAATCTGGGGCACGGAAAATCTCGATGTGGTCGGAGCACACGAGAGAGACAGATGGTTAATGTCTGGGCTGGTCCAATGTAAGGCAGAGTGATAGGGCCCTTTTTCTCCGCTGAATCAACCGTTCTAGCATAACGTATCTGGATATGTTAGAACAATTCACAATTCCACATCTCCAAGATATGCAAGGCATCATTTTCCAGCAAGATGGAGCACCTCCGCATTGGTTTTTGCATGCACACATATTTTTAGACCACCAATTTCCAGGACTTTGGATTGGACGTAAGTTCTGGCGGCATGACCATACTGTTCTGATATTGTCCAATGCGATTTTTTTCTTAGGGTCTTTATTGAGGACATTGTGTATAAGAAAAAGGTTGCATCTATCACTGAACTCAAAGAACGCATTACTGTAGCATTCCTTCTTGTTACACTAGACATTCTGCAGCGTACGTAGGTAAAACTATAGTTTAGACATCCTCCGAACAACCAACGGAGCACACGTGGAGACCACTCATATTTAAAAAAAAAACTTTCACAGTTACCATGTGTTTTGACATTAAAGGTGTATTGTTATTTATTGTAAGATTTTTTTAATAACATACTGAAGTTGAATATTTTATTTATGGACACCTTGTATTATAAATCCATATGAAATATATTCTTAGGCAAACCAAGGGCAGGGTACAAAATTGTATTTTACGGACGTGAATGGGGATACCCATTAAGTTACCTCTCGGAACTTCAGTTCCCAACCCGTGCCTTCAATGTTTCCCTTCTGATATGCAGATGAGTGATAATAAATGTGATAACGATGAGTGATAATATCTATGATAACGTAGGTACGAGATCTTTAATTAACGGTACCAATTAAGATACAAGAAAGTAAAAACGTTTAAATCAACACGTGACGTTTAAGTTGAACTGACAATAAAACTATGAACCCGTTTTTTATTATTTCCTAAATGTTAAACAGTGATTACGTTCAATAAATGTACATCCCGAACGAGCAATATAACCGATACCTTATGACGCATAACATATACGTAACTTTTCATTTATACTTGTTTTTCTAATGTATTTTTTATCACTGGTTTCCCTCTGATAACTTAACGTCATGTCAGAACACCAAAGAGTCTCTCTTCCACAAGGCATCATTTCCAACCAAACAGAGTGAGACAAAAACAAAGTATGAAATGTATAAGGCGATTTATTATAAAGCTGTTTGTACATTGAGACCTTTCTAGGTGACGTTGTTTTGTCTCTTTAGGTGTAACTTTGTTTAGACCACTGCGCCACCAGGGCGGCAAAAAAAATAAATAAATTAAAAATGCTTTCTTTTGTGATAGATTTAGCAAGAAATAATTGTAAGAATAATAAAAATGCTCGTTCGTAAAGAAAATACGTTAAAAAATAAGGTCATATATTCAGTGATATCTGGAATAATACAACAAACTCCGAAGCAGAAAAGTTTCATTTTCAAGAAAGTATTTATATCCCAACTAGGCATATCACCCCCTGAGACACGCAGGCGAGCTTGATGACGTAACCGCGATGGCTCTTCAGAACCATAAGAGCCACGGAGAGCTGTTTTCTGAAGGAGCACGGCAGAAACGGCACTTTCAGTCAATGGTATTACCGTATTTAACATATTACAGTGCGTCATCTATTGCAATGCGCACTCATATATTAGAAATTGTCTTTTTCGAAAACTAAAATTAAGTATTTTTGGTCCTAAAGTTAAGAAACGTTGAAGTAATAGTATAAATGCGAACATTTTATATTAACAATTTCTGTGGTGAATGCTTTTTCTTCGAAAAGTATCTGGCTTACTATACTAACTATATTTTTATGATGCCAAAAACTCAGCGCATCTTTCCTTTTTTTTTTTTTAGTAATTGCCTAGAAAAGTTTACTGGTTTAAAACCCTTTTCTCTCTGTCACAAATATTAGTTGTTTAAAAAGACATGGGTCTTCTGCACTGATCCCAATCTGTGATCCTTATCTCATACGTCAGGGAGAGTGGAAAACAGAAGACCCACAGTTTTGTCCGCCCCCTCTAGGGGAAGAGAGAGCTTCCGGCTTAAGATGCTCTCTGCTGGACAATGCGCTGCAGATTCTTTCCAAAACAGTGGTGTGACTGCATTACATAATTCTTGCGACAGCGATTACAGAGTTAACATGCAGTTTATGTACAGCCCAAAAGGAGAAAACTATTGATACATTCATAAATTCTGTAAAGATCTAGAAAGAGAGATAGGGTGGAAGTGGCGTTGTATTGAACGCAAATGCGTGGCAAAAGTATACCTGGATACTAGTGCCTCGGTAGCAGGCGTAGCCAGAAATTTCTTAACGGGCGGGTCCGTGGATTTGGTTCATTGGTGAAAGCCCCGTATACACGTATTTACCGCTTTAAATTTGTGCTCTGTCTGCCCTCAAGGGAGGGGTATAAACCTCAAACCCTTCCAAACTCCCCTCTGGCTACGCCACAGACCTTGTTTATTATACAATCCGACTTGTGTCACAACCATGTCACCACCAATACTGATACTATCAAATAGTGTTAAGCGAAAAGCAATATAGGATATTACGGAACTGCCATTGAAACCGATCATACAACTGCTGGAAATAACTGTGTCAAACGCGTGTCAAGTAATTAAAAAATAAGTAGCAACAATGGAATATTAGTGCTGAGAAAAGGAAACGAATTAGGAAAAGAAAACAAAAAAGCTAAAAAAGAATAAAAAAATGGAAACGAGAGATAAAAAAAAGTAAAAAATTAAAATCAGAGAAAAAAAAATAACCTGAAAAAGAAAAAAATTAAATTGAGAGAAAAAAAATTTAAAAAGCTAAAAAATAAAAAAAAAATGAAATGATAGAAAGAAAACCATTTTCGGACATGAAGAGTGGGTAATAAACTCTGTTGATTTTGCCATAGACTGTCATTATTAGAGTTTCTTTGGGAAAATAGTTTGTGGGCGTGGCAGAAGGGTAAGTCAGGTTTCGGAGGTATTTCTTTAGAGGAATAGTCTGAAAGGTCCGTTTGTTGAATAATTTTTTTATATAAAACTAAGGGAAAATGTTGTTTTTGTTTTTGTTTTCCAATTTTGTGAAATTTGGTAGGTAAGAAAACCCCTTTAGTGCCCTTAGACATGTAAAAATATTGTTTATTTTTATGTGCAGCAAATAAGCAAATTGTTCTTTAATTCATGGCATCATCGCTCAGGTGTTAGTTAAATGATAGCGGTACGTGAAGAGCAGAAGGAAAATAATTATTCTTTGTTTGGAAAAAATAGTATTTCAGGTACATGGGATTCTTCCGCGTCGCGGAATTTCGTTTTTTTGTCATCATTTGGGTCATACTCGAGATCAAGCCGAATCGAAAGGAAATTCTTCTGGGAAGAGTAGGGAGGAGTCGTTTTCCATTTGGGGATGGTATTTCGTCTTTCAAAACTTTCGAAAACGGAAGTTAAACTAAATGAAGAAATATATCTTTTAATCGTTCGTTATTTCTTTTCCTCACTATGTTGTTTCTTTCCAGTACTGTTAGTAAATATCATTTTATTGCATTATATTCCAGAATGAAACTTTTGGCAGCAATTTTTAGAAACGGAAGTTAGCAGGGTGCAAAAATATTCCTACAATCTCCATGCATGAGATCTCTCATGAATTCGAGGAATTCCGCCTTTTCCCTTATCATTTCAGTCATTTCCGAAACTGAAGAACAACTGTAAAGACTTTTGGGGAGATTGATGGGGATAGGGCCATTTTTTCGCGTTTGAGGAAGGAATTCCGTCTTTCAAAATTTTCAGAAACGGAAGTTAAATTGAATGAGGATTTTTCCCGAAACGTGTTTTTTCTTGCGATGTATATACTGTTCGGTATTGCTGTTAAGCAACATTTTATTCCCTAAATATTTATTTGAGCTGAAAACTCAAGAGAAAATTTCCGAAAACGGAGTGAAATTTAACGATAAAAGAATGACTTCGCAGAATACGTCAAATGAAATGAAAACCTCACCGATTATGTACGATATTTAATAAAATATGAAAGATATTTAGAAGACCCCACTAGCACTTTCGGAGTAACATTTATCTCATTATCAGGTTGAACAGAGGCAATGTAGTACTCCTTTATATAGTAGTGCAACGATGCATTATGGGTATAAGTAATCAAACGTCGCGTGGGTCATGACCGTTGCCATTGTAACAGTGTAACAGGTATAATTTCACAAGTTATTAGTTTAACATATCAATACAAGGATTCGTTACAAATGCAAAGTTGTGATCAATTTTACATATTGATGGAATTGTAAATATATATTACTGTAATTTAAAGTTCAGGTTGCTAATACGCTCTTTCCAAATTCTTGATATATCCACAGGCAAGTATTCATTATAGAATTTGTCCCCTAAAGCTTCGATATACATACTTTCAACAAAATGCAGCGAATGTATGTATGCTGGAGTGTCCAATAGTCTAATGTTTTTCCAGCTTGGTTGTAGAATTCCGTTTACCACATTCCTTGATAAAGCTGTATTATTGCTGTTGGTTCGGATATCGAATTGTGTTCCTGGACACGGATACCCAAACTTCTTCGTGTCGAGCCTACGTAGTTGTTAACATGTTCTCCTGTTGAGGGGTCCAGCAGTGGAATGTTATACATACCCCATTTGTTCATAATATCTGTTGTTGCTCGATCTTTTTTAACTGATGATAGGAGGTTTTTCGAGCGGGTACCGAATTGTATGTTATATTTTGAACAGATACGAGATAGTGTGTTAGTGATATGAGGGTGCTGGTCCAATGGTCTCACGAATCGTTTATTAGACCTTGTATCTGGTTTCAGATTAATAGTTCGATCACTTGATATTCTAATGTATCATTTATTAACTATCGTCCTGGGGTATCCATGTTTATCCGCTAATTTGAAAATGAACTGTATTTCAGACTGGAAATGACTATCATTTTAAGAATGCGTGAAGGCTCTTCTGAAAAGAAAATTGATAGCAAAACGTTTTTGTGGAGTTGGACGTTAGGAGTTAAACGGGATAAGGCTGTTACAATCGGTAGGCTTTCTATAGATACTAAAGTACAGTGAGTAAGTATTTGAATAACGAAATAAACGAAAATCCAAAAAATGGCAAAGAGAAATTAGATTCAAGTTCTATCGTGAGCCCGATAGTAGGAAATACTGACGAAAGTGCGTCGGCAAATTGCTTTAAGTCATCCTTTGAGTGAGGCCAGAAGACAAGGATGCCGTCGAGTTAAAGAAGACAAGGAAGACAAGGATGACAGAAGACAAGGATGCCGTCGAGAAGACAAGGATGCCTAAGTTATAAACTTTGAACTAAAGGGAATTCATTGGGAACTTTGTTATCAAATTATTGTAGCAGAATTTAGGCTAAAACTGCGGAAAGTGAGGATCCCATTGGGGAGCCCTCGGTTTGTAAGTAGATTATGTCAAGAAATTTTAAATACGAAAGCCGTTTAACTAAACGAAGTGCGTTCATAATAGCAGAGATTTCAGTGGTGGGAACATTAATTTCAGTAAGTTTGGCCTCTATGATATGATGAGTGGCTTCCACAGGTACATTAGGGTACAGTGAAACCTCATCTAGAGAGGCTAATATGAAAGGGCCAGCATGTGGCTGAAACTTTCTGATCCTTTCTATTGCCCCAGTGGAGCTTTTAATAGAATACGAGGAGCTATCTACTAACTTAGCCAAATATAGGGCAAGAGCTTTTTCAAGCGGTCGGGTGGGGCCCGCTACCAAAAGTTTGATAGGTAGCCCCTTTTTATGTAGTTTGAGACGCCCAAAAATATCGAACACACGACAACCAGGTGGCGGAATAAAGGCTTTAGAAAAGCCTTCAGGGAAATTGTAAGAATTCTTCAAGTCGCGTTTGTTGGTTCACGCTCAACTACTTTGTGCGGAATAGAAGATATGGCTTCAAGCATTTTATCCCTATAGCATGAGCTATCCAATATGATAGTCTCATGCGTCTTGTCCGCTGCCAAAATTCAAATTTCATTATTATCTCTATGTTCGGCTAGCTGCTGTTTTTCTTTATTATACATTAATGATAGTTTAGGTTGTTGCTGTGGTTTGCCTCTTCGTAGTAATCAATCAATTTGTAAGCGAGCAACATCATGTTCGGCTTCAGGTAAGTTTTTGATATATGCTCTACTTGTGGGACTGTTTCAAAGACGTTAACTTTGTGCCTCGGATATGCGAATTTGGTTACTCTCTCCAAAGCTCGACGCTGTACTTCATTTAATTCGTAATTACTGAGATTAACAACATTAGATTTTAAGTCCTCATTTTCGCGATGTCTATGGCTGCGAACTTGTCTATTACTGACTTCATGGCCAACTAGAAGACGACGTTTATGTATATGGGTGTTATCCGATGATTTGGCATAGTTTTCAATCAAAGTCGAAGTAACAGTGAGTGCAAGGTCCAAAATAATTGGATGCTCACAACCCGACAGTTCTTCGCACGAATGTGTAGCACTTTGTACTCAGGAAATCAATAAAAGATCTCTTACTTCTAATGACGCTTATTAGTCGCTTCTTCTCAGCATTTTGAAGTATGCATTTGTCAAATTTTCCTACAATCTGCGGGCATGAGATCTCTTATGAATTCGAAGAAGTCCACCTTTTTCCCTTTTCCTTTCGGTCATTTCCGAAATTGAAGAACAACTGTAAACACTTTTTGGGAGATTGATTGGGATGGGGCCATTATTCGCGTTTGATAAAGGAATTCCGTCTTTCGAAACTTTCGGAAACGGAAGTTAGATGGAATGAGGATTTTTCCTGAAACGTATTTTTTCTTGCGATGTATCTACTGTTCGATATTGCTGTTAAGCAACATTTTATCCCATAAATATTCATTTGAGCTGAAAACTCACGAGAAAATTTCCGAAAACAGAGGGAAATTTTCTCCTGTAATAGTAATATTTCCTTGCCATGTGTTTCCCATCCTGTGTTGTTGTTAAACATCTTCTTTTTTTTTTTTTTACATTTTAGGTTGATAAGGGAGGGACAAAATTCCGAAACCAGAAGTGGAAAATCTGTAATATTTTATACATAGTGTTTATATTTATGAATATTCTGAGAGTTAAATCATTTATTTAAAATAGCAAAAGGTTTTTTGTTATGCATTCATATTTTAAGGCTGATAGTCCTTTTAGTATGATAGATAACTTATTATTACTGAAAGATTAAAAGTAAGAAAGAAATGATATCATTAGAAAGAAAATTTAAGCAGTGGATGCTCTACAGAGTCAAAGAAAGACAAATCTGGCTGTGCAACTTGCTGAGAGAAATCAAGGCTTGCTTGCAACAGGAAACTTCAGCTGATATTCTTGTGTGCCCAACAACCAACCCAACAAGAATAAAAACTGTGTTTGAAGCAATGTCTTCGAAAGCCATTTCATGTCGTTTGGATTTAAATAATTTCATATTGTGAATACAGTGCTGTGCTCTAGTTTAGTATTTATACATAACAAGTACAGTGAACAATTCCATCTTGCTCATGCTACATCATATTTGCACCTTCTCATTTTGTTTTTATTTTTTCCAGTAAAAAATTTCAGTTTTTTTTCTTTAACACCGGTCTCATATATGATTTTAGCAGCAGCAGATCTATTTTACAATTAAATGCAAGTAAACAGAGAACTTTATGAATATCCTAATGTAAATCAGAATCGTGCAGTTCAGTATTTTTTTGTTCTCAATAGCCAATTGTATAGTTTGTCTGAATGTGCATACTGATATACACCATATGATCAAAAGTGTTCTGACAACACATTGTTTTTTGGCAAACAGTTTTATTATCGCAATTAATAGTTATTCGGTTGCCATAATGCATAACTGTTTATTTCTGCTTCTGATGTATTTGCAGTACAATCTCAGCTTCTGTAGACCCGATTGCAAAATTATTTCCTGGAGCTAAAATGCTCAAGTAGGAAAATCTTTTGAAAATATTCATCTGAAATGATGCATAGTTTTTTCCGCCAGGGGCACAGAAGTATGTCCAATTTTTGGCGATATCTCTGCTTGTAAGAGAGTCCGATCTGAAAATTTATTTCTTTGTTGTCGAGCGTTTCTCATACATTTCAAAATTTTCTAACGCACACGTTTGCCGCTAATGGGCGTAGTTTCACGTTTCCGTTTACAGCAGGAATAGAAAACCCATAGGAAAATTTCTACCTTCGTCCGATACTACTAATTATAAAAATTCTTTGCGTGTGTTTTTTTCCGAAAATAAAGCAAAATTTCGCCGCAAAAAAGGACGCCAGTGTTTAACACATTTTTCACAATACCTCTGCTTTTCTGCCGTTAGGTCCTGTCCGTATACTTCTCTTTGCTGTATCTTTGCTTTTATAATATCTATTAAAATTTTTGTTTACTGTATTCTATTCACTACTACAGAGATGTTGAACATTTCCCGCTGAGCCGTTATGGTAAATGCTTTTTTCTTGAAAATTTTGCTTCCCGGAGACGTATTTGGTTCTTTTATCCTTAGTGTAGCTTTTTCAATGAAAACACTTTCCCCAATTTTTAACTTTACCATTGCGCAAAATTCTTCCGCTAAAAGGCATACAGTTATATGATGTCTCTTTCTAAACGCCTAATGGGCATGGATATCATGTTTGTTTTACGGCAGTGACCCTAAATTAGTGACAGGCGATTGATTATAGCCCACAGAGTTGCTCACTGTGTTCGTTCAAACCCCGAAGAATGAAAAAAATAATCGCTGGCGGAAGTAAGAGGCTATTTATTTTTATACATGTTTTATCAATGGCAGAAACGCGGTTGATTTTTTTTCTAATCGGTTCCGTTGACTTTGAATTAATTTTATAAGTTTAATTCGGATGAAAAAGGATTTAAGTGGCATGCACATAACCGAAAATTCGGTATCATCTTTCTTGTTTTACTATGCGCTGATGTATGCCACATGTGTAAATTACCTTGAAATCTAATGTGTAAAATGTGATTAGGCAAGTTGTGTCTAAGTATTAAAGACTAATTTTAGTTCAAGAATGAGTAATGGAAAATTAGTAAAAAAATCATGCTATAATGAAAGATAGCAACTCATTTTGTTGACTGTGATTTTATTCAAATACTTCGCTATATACAATGTTCGCACACTCTCTCTACAAGAAAAAAGTAGGCACTTTTCTATGAGCACGACAACCCGGCTACACAATCACAAATTCATAACAAAATGATCATATTACGCATTCATGCCACAATAGAGTGTTTTTGAGAGGTAACAACATAAATACGCACATACAAAAAATAGAAAAATTACTACAACACGCGAAACGATTCATAATAAATTATCACCTATTTACAAATATTACTGATTTCAATATAATTATTAACACTATTAAAATAACATGATGTTATTAGACGTTTATATTACTATATTACTGATTTCAATATATATTAATATTACTGATTTCAATATATATTAATAACACTATTAAAATAACATGCTGTTATTAGACGTTTTGAACATGGGAATAACTTTCTTACAGCCAGAAAACTTCAGTCGACGAGTTCATATAACATAACACTCAAAATTATTCTACCGATAACATCGATTATTTGTAATAAATGATTTTACATATCTGTAATGTTTGCTAGAGGAAACTGCTCAAACTTTGAGAGATTAGTTGCTTTGGTAGTGTAATACAGCTCAGTATTAAATGCAGATGCAACTTTAAATTAACACGACTGTGGTTTTAGTGTATTTCATTTATGAGATTCCTTGCTGAGTTATAGAATAATAATGCATATAACTAGGAAAATAACTGAATGGTGCCATGCTAAGCCCATTATTGTATTCTGATGTAACAAATGTGTTCTCATGGGCATAAGAATTCTGCTGACTACTTCTCTCTAACTGAACAACATGTTCTACTAGTTCAACGCAAGATAATGCATTTTCAACACTGTCATGCCCATCTCGTGAGTCCTGAATTCTTTTATGCAATACCTTAGCAGCTAGCATTTTTAAAGACATTTTTATCAAAGGATTAGACTCATGTGGAAACAGTACACTTGTATCCACTACACATCTGTGTACAATACCAAGTACATGTAGATCATTGTTGAGAGCATGCCCGATAAGGACTGTATCTTTATGTATATGCTGTAGAAAAGTCTGCTGCACTTGTTCAAGAGTGACGGTGACACCTTCCAGATCTTCAGCGGTCACTCCACTGTAACGTGTATTAAAATCGATGATCGGGTTTTTGGGCCTGACAAAAGTGTTGAAAACAACTTCTTTACTCAAGGACACTACAGAAACTTTGACAACTTCCAGTCCCTTTGTAGTGTAACACATTTCAGTATTAAGACCATATGCAGTACTGCGGTATGCGTATGGCAAAGCAGTCGTTTCAACAAAAGAGGTACTACACACTTTGGTAGCACTTACGTGGTATTTTGCCAGTTTACAGCCTTGGCTGTTTAAAAGTCTGTTGCAACACGGATACATCTTATGTCTATTACCTATGTTAATAGGCTTTTCTGAATGATAAACACAGTTAACATCAGTCATAGAAGTTTGGTCATTGACACAATATCGACTCTTACATCTACAACATTTCCTCGCAGCATCATCACTGGGTTGGCCGAATAACTCCGCCTTAAGGGGATATCCATTATCTCTTAGCTGTTCCTCTGTCAAAGTTAGCCTGATGATCTCTGATGTTTCAGGAACAGCCATCGCTGCAGGTAAGATTTTCCTTTAAACCTACAGAAGGGAGGAGGAAACAATAGGTCAACAATTACATGCTAAAGACAGAGCACTAAATCTTCTTTAAAAATTTAAATACAATGATTTTCAATGTCTATTTAGAAAAATAAGGGCACTATAATGTGATCTTAGTAAAGGAATGAAAATGAGCAAAAAAGTAAAAAAAGTGTAAAAATTATGAGAGAAGCAGACAAACAGAACAACTATTTAATACAATAAACTCATACAACCATTGGTATAAAATAGTGCTTTAATTCAAAACTCAAATAAATCTAGACAAACAAAAAATAGTCCTTTCAATTTAACTGAAAATATAATTTGATTCATTTAGGTTAAGTAAACATTCATCAGAGCTCAAAATCATGTATTTTCATTTCTCAAGAGTATGAAGAACTAGCTGGCAACAGTATATATGTGGGATTAAAATCAGTTAAACACCTTTGCTCGTGTCAATAAGTTATTGGTTACTTTTCAGAACTTCAGATTATACAAGAACTTGCTGACAAAAGCAAAAATTTGGGATTAAAACTAATCTTTCCGTAAACAAAGTTGATGTAAAATGCTTTTACAAGAAAGGAATATTTATCGATTGATGGGGAAGAGATGGAGACCACCGTTACCTGGATTTTTCTTGAACTGCAGATATGAAGCGACGGTCCCATTGATGAGGAAATTAATTCGAGCAAAAAAAAAAATGGCTTGAGGGCTTTCGGAAGAAATAGTAAATTTTCTTAAGAGCGATGGGCCATTGCGTTTTTAAAGGAATGTCTTTAGTCAAAGAGTTCTTCCAGTGCTTACGTACGGAGCAGAGACGTGGACCTTAACTAAAAAAGCATTAAAAAACAGCAGCATGTAGATTTTAACTATGAAAACGTTCAAAGGTACTGGATTCTGCGGGAACGGCAAAGAGAGAAAAGCGTTGTACCTAGTTGTTTCATCTGCCGGGAATTTGAAACAACGCCTTTCGACCAAGATATGGCACCCTTGCCAAGGACAGAATAAAAGAAGTTTCTCCTTTTGAAATATGTAGAGTGGACTTCGTAGGACCAGCATACACTAAAAATGAAAATTAGGAGGTTGGCGCCGCCTTATTTACCTGTGCAGTTACTCGTACTGTGCATCTGGAACTGGTATATGATTAAACAGCTTGCAACTATCTGTTGGCATTTAGAAGATTTTTAGCGAGAAAATGTATTTGTAAGACACCGTATTTAAATAACGAGAAAACATACAAAACGGTAAAACGAGATTAAACCAAATTATGGAGCATGGTTACCGATACAGAACATTTAAGGTATTTGTGGAGATACCGGAATAAGATGGAATTATGTTTTTGAAAGAACCGTACGATGGGGGAGTTTTTGGGAGAGGCTCGTTTTCTCGATCAAAACATACCCAAAACTGATACTGGGAAAAGCCTCTTTAATATATGCAGGATTAGAAACTACTCTTGTTGAAGCAGAAGCGATTCTGAATTTTCGCCCTTTGACATTTGTATATAGCGAACCAGGGGAGCCAGAACCACTCTTACCAGGACATTTGTTAATTAGAAGGATATTGACGACAATTCCTGATGGGAAATAAAATTCTGAGGAATCGAAATGGGGAGACATTACAAGGAAATACAAACACAAAGCAGTAGTTATGGGGAGACCGTGGATAAGATGGCGACAAGAATATCTTCTGAATTGATATCAGCCCACTAGTTGAAAATAGCTAAAAGGGGCATAGAAGTGAAAACGAATTTCATAGTTCATATAAGAGATGAAAAATTGACTAAACTGTTGTGGAAAACTGGGAAGTCCATGTGGGACTCGAAGAAAACATATGTTCATGTACTGTAAGACTGCCACACGGAAAATTGATCAAAAGAATTTTACGCTCACCTTCCACGGAGAGGAGATGGTTGTGTACATATTTGGTAGGAAACGTATGATTGTCTGACGAGTGGAGTAAAAAACGAGTGTCGTAAGACACATACAGTTTCTTTCCAGTAATCCTGCGTCCAGCTTCCATGATCTTTCCACCAGGCGAGAATTTCTCGCCAATCAGCTGTTGTTAGGAGAGGATATCATCGGTGTTGTCTGTTGTTATATACCATACGTGCGCGGGTTCGACGCAGGGTCACGCCATATGATGTTTCTGGTTGATCTCTGTTGTATTGGGTAGTCTGATGTTGAGTAGTGTTCCGTCTATTAATGTCTACTAGTCGTCTGATTCGGAGCTCCCCTATCACATCAACCTCTCTCTGTCCAATGCAGCTTTGCCTCCAGGTCGTTGTTTGACCCTTTCCACGCAAGCTCTGATGAAGAGCTGGCATGGAAAGGGTCAAACAACGACGGATTTATACAACCGGCAAAAGTTCTGAAAATAAAAATCTACTCGCCCTCTAGCTACTAAAAATAGTGTTAAGAAAAATAATAAACACTGAAAAAGTTTCTCTTAAAAAAAGGATGATATCATAGATAAATAGATGTCAAATTGAACAGTTAGAAGCTTAGATATACAGTACAAAGTGATATGAGTTTACAGCACCAGCGGAACGATTTTGAACATTCGAATGGTAAAGACTATCCGGAAAGTGATCTATATAGCAAAACGTATGCTAAGGAAAAATATATTTTTTAAAAAATATGTCTTCTATAAGCTGCGACAGCGAAAAAAGATTTTCACTTTTAATCACCCTATCGAAAAAACTGCATTGTTTTAACGGATAACTATAGCAAATGGTGTACAGTAAAGTATATTTCAAAAATGATTTTCAGAAGCGGATATACTACGGAAAATAAAAGCATACTAATACTTCCTTGCCCCAGAACTGTGAACTACAAAACCCACGTGCAGAATACTTTGCTTGTACCTTGCACGTATACACGTGTGTAAATTTGGTTGGTTGGTGAATTTTTATGCGCAAGGGCCATGTGTGGCCAAAGAGCGCCACTCCGGATTTACTCGACACCTTCAGTAATGAAACGTTCAACACAATCTCATTTAAGAGCATGTAATACACTCTCAGTCGGCGCAATATAATAAATTATATGATTTATTATCATATCAGACAGTTGTCAATAGTATTTACATTAATTCCTCAACTCTACTTCGAAATCGCTTCTACCATAATGCAATATTTTTGTTAATCTGAATTGTTGTATTTGACATCTAAAGTTTCTTTTCAAGTTCTATTGTTTAAATCGTAGGTTTATATTGTGTCATCGTTACGACAAAAGGTATGTACGAATCTCTTTATATTAATCTGCTGCATAATTTGCAGATGTACTTATGAATCACTTCAGCGTTGCAAACGATTTGTGAAAACATCAACATCTACTGCTTCAGCAGTCTATGTTAATAATCAGTTGTTTTTGTCTTGTTTTGGAAAGCATTAAGACGTGAAAGATAAAAAATAAATCCAGCGCAAGAACAAATAACAGCACGCAGTTCGGAAAAAAATAACAGTTTTAACCACACTTAGCTATTAAAAAATGAACAGGTCTCATCTTTTTTAACTTTCCCCATATTTAATACCAGATAAAAAATTCCTAACATGTCACTAAAAAAATTCAGCATTTCAAATATTTTATTAGAGCTAACACGTCCCCCTTTCAATGATTCTTTAACACCCCAAAACGTTTTCCGACCCTTTCGAAATGTAATTTCAGGATATACCTCTGGCCACTGCTACACTAATATCAGATATTTTTATACTTCATTATATCCGCGTAAGACGTGTCTAAATGCTGTTCTGTACACTTTATGGTAATGCAAAAAAAAAAAAAAAAAAAAAAAAAACACTCTGAAGCGGAAACCACAATTACACATTTCTTTCTTTCTTTTGATTGCACACAATAACTTTTTTCATGGTAGGAAGAAATTGACATTTCAAGACAGATGCATCAGTGCCTACTTCTGTGCTTCTATGGGCACCCGTAAACAGATGGCTCGATGATGGATATAACTCCTACGTTTAACTAAAATGGAGTAAACCAATTGCGACTTTATGAAATTGAATTCAGGTACGAACTTTGATTAACAGACTTCCTTTTAGAAAGTTACTTCCAATTGGCGTGTAACATCTTCATCCAGGATATGGCTCCAAATATTGAAAGTCGTTATCTTTCGAATCGGTAAAACAACCTTTTCTGGAAATATACTGGTATTTTACACATGTAAAAGCAAGTTCAATTTTGTGTCTTATTACCTACGGAGTTCCTATGCAATATATTAGAACAACGTTTTGTTAACATGATACAGTACTGTAGTATAGTATTATACTTGGTAATATATTATATTTAATAATTTTCGCAATGTCCTGATAACTGACTTACATCTTCACTTCTGGACATTACAAAACAATAAGAATAGACTTCATTTTTAAGTTCAAGACATGCAGTATTGGTCGCATATAGTCATTATCTAAATCCCAGAAATTGTGCACACAAAACTTTACTTAATCTGATGTTTTACCCTACTTCAGTAGATATGAGATAGACGAAGTACAAAAATTTTCTTAAAATAAAATTTTAATATATATATAGAATGTGATATGTGGATAAGTTTATCACAGGGAGGCCACTTAATATCTGATTGTAGTGACACATCTTATTGTGGATTTAAGTTAGTTCTTTTTTTAATTTAGATATTGTCTTGGAAAATTTCACTTGCTTTCTTTTAATTTTGTCCAGTTTAGCGTTTCCTAACTTCTCCGATATTATTTTTTTCGCACAACTGTCTAATATTTTGAAGCCTCAACCTACAGCTTATATGATGTATCTCTTTCTTCATAGTCCTATGCAATAAATAAATCAACTATTTGTTTCTCAACTATGAGCAGCTTTTCTATGTCTTATGCCACCAATACGTAAAAGCACTGATAGAAAGTCACGTATAATGTCTGACAAAGATAGTCGGGAGCCCAAGGGCAGAAAATCTACGAAGTCCCCACCGAAACGAAACTCTAACCCAATGCATTAGGATGAAGGCGATACCTTATACAAACAACACAACATGTAAATGAGTAAGTGCACATATTTTTCTATTTAACATTCGCACAAATGAAGGAGTTTCACATTCCTCCTGTATAATCAATTTGATTCTGTAGCCTGGGATCTATCCAGGTTTTTCAACTTAATAACCATTTTGGTGAAGGTGTGCTTATTTTTGAGAATTTTTTCTAGTTTTGTAAAATTTATTTACTTTTCAGGTTGAGAGCAACCTTGGCAAAAAGAACACGTTTCCATGTGAGGGATTATTGTGTTTAAAATGATCCTTCAGAAGTACACAAAGTTTGAAAGTGGCGTGGATTTATAATGAGATTCATCAGTATTTTTCAAATGCAGATGCCATTGCCCAGATTCAAGGGTCATCAAAATGTTTGTCGGGAATATACAGAAGAAATCCAGTTACATGGCTAAAAAGGTAAAAACAGAAAGAAAAGAAAAACAGATGCTCTAATTTGCTTTCACACCAAAGAAGATAGTCTGAATCCCTCCTTCCTAACAGAAGTACATGAGTTAAACACGATAATATCCAAGATTCTTCTTACGCTAAAATATTCTTGTTTAAATAAAATTTGACCTAAAATATTTAGTGAAAACAACATTACTTTTCAAGATATTTTCGTTAAAGTGCTGTTTCAGCTAAAAATATTTTTGTGAAAATACTTCCCAAATATAACACGTGCTGTCTGGTAGTTCAAATGTTGCAGAATTTGATTAATAATCTACGAATTTGTAGTAACATAGAATTATTAATAAAATTGTGAAAATTTAAATTTCTTCATTATTGAAGGCATTACAAATTGACTGAGAAAAGGACACAACAAACCGCTGTTAAAATAATGCCATTACATTATTAATAATAATGAAGAGAAATTCAATTATGATTTGGGCATTTTGAGATAAATTTTGAATTCGAGGCCCTGCTCCCATATTAGAAACGCTGAATTTTTTGCTTCAGGTGAATTTTCACTATTGCCGGTTGCAACTCTTTCGGTTTAACAAACAGTTCAAACTTCAAAAGTAAATTAGTATTCTTCAAAAATTTCTAGTTTCACGGCAAAATAGTAAGAACAAGGCACTTACAAAACATGAAAAAGGAAAATCATAAATGTGAGAAAAACTCCTGTCACTGCGTCTGTATCTAATAAGTGCTAACGGATTACACAATATCTTACTTATGTGGAGCGCATTTGCACTATATTGAAGCAGGTCATTTTGAAGACTATTCTCTTCCTGTTGTTTATTACAAAGATTTTTGCCGACGGCATTTCTGCCGTTTTTAATAAGGAAAACACACTGCAAATATAAATATAACGGTTAATTAACAGATATACGATTACAAAATTTTACTTACTTTGTGATGAATATCTTCTGACGCAAACCAGGCTGAAACACTCCACGTTCGCGGCAATGTTGAGAATAGCGAAAGACCGAAACACCACTTAAAACTTCTGAACTAAAGTAACAGTTACCTCGGCAACAAGTAAGAACTGAGTGAGTGAAGTCCAAACGTGATAATTGGGTATTAAAAATGTACCCTTCATATCTTTACTCTCATTTAATGAATAAAGCTACAATGGCCAATAGCAACAATTGAGGTTGGTATCCTTACTCTGATTGGATGAATAAAGCTACAATGGCCAATAGCAACAATCGCGGTTGATATTGTGATTGTATTACATTGTTCAAACCCCGACCCAACCTTTATCACGGATTAGGTGTGAGCGATTCTTGAACTTCTTACAATGCAGAATCAAACAAGGCTCATATACGGGGATCAGGTACTTTAATCCCCTTTATGTCCAGTAGGGTGGAGCGAAAAACACTTTTTTAATTTGAAACGTCATCATGTGCAATCGTTGCGATTTTTTTACTGAAATGACCCCGAAATATGGACGAAATTATTTGATATCTTAGGCGGCCCCAAGAACCTTGAAGTTCGAAAATTATAGAGAAACATGGTTTAAAAAACATCGGCTTTCTCCATTTTGTAAATATAAAAAAAACTGTGTCACCATGTCATTTAATATCCCCTTTGAGTGCATAAACACAGGTAAAAGTTCAGCAGATATGAGTTAATTTCTTAGGCTTCCCCAGATCCCTTACGGTATGTAACGTTTGCCAAACATGGCATGATAATTTGAGTAAGCAGCCTTATTGTTACCGATTTGGGCTTAACATTAACACCCCCACCCCTCTTCTCATAATTTCTGGAAACCTATCACAGCAGAGCTCTGTTTGCGAACTCGCTGAGTCATCTCATCACAGTCGCGCAGGTCCGTTTGGGATAGAGTGTTGGCGGGTTTGCGTCATATTGATGCAACAGTTTCTTTCACTCCTAGGGACGTTGATTGGATCTTACCGGCATTTTCGTTTCGTCGTCCAACTACTTAACATGGCTGAAACAAGAAATAAAGCTGATTGCCCTATCCTCGGGAGTTATAAGGAGATGCATGAAAATGTGTTGCCTACGTACGAAGATGTAATGCGCCATTACTACATTGTGAGGAATACTCTTAGGCAGGAAGGTGCAAATTATAAGCCTGCTGCAGCAGAAATAGCAAGTATTATCGCAGACAAAGTGCTAAATATATGGAAGAAAGCATCTCTTCCGACATCGCTCCACAAATCTGTTGCAAAGCGTATTACCGCATACAACACTAAAATCCGAAAGCTGAGAAAACACGCTGCAAGAATGGATGAAACCTACCGAAAAAAGATTGAACAACTTCGTGCAGATTCGCAACGTATCTTAGACATATGCTCATGCAAGTGCAAATGTTTTAGAACCTGCAAATGCAGCTCTGCAGAAAAGGTACCCGTGAACGAGCGAGACTTTCTGATAGACCAGAGAACAAACAGAAGAATGTTAGTAGGTGGGCTTGAAGCAAAAACCACCAGTGTACTGAAGAAAAGATCAGCTCGAAAGAGTGATAGGGAAGAGCATGTCCGTAGGAAATTACAGAAACCTGCATCCCTGAAATCGTCCCTGCGAGTCGAGGATGATCCTTCAGAAGAGGATACAAATACTAACTCTGCAGGAAGACAAGACGAACCGGGTCCGAGTCATTTCTTGGCCTCGGAGAAAGATTACGATTTCACTCCAAGTCGATTTTCGAAACCTAGGCGTCTGAGGACACTGTTTGCATTTTCTAGAAAGTGCGATAGGCAAGGCATCGGCGACCAAGCGGCAGCTGATCTTGCTTCGGCGTTGCTTCATGATGTAAGTGAAGCGGTTCATTCGAAAGAATGTAATGTATCTGTTATTGACCGGCATAAAGTAAGACGAGAAAGGAAAAAAGACCCGTCAAACAATTCAAGATGATGTAAACTTGACTGGTCGCAAGATTGTAGCTTTGTTTTTGGACGGAAGAAGGGATGAAACTCTTACGAATACACAGACATATGATGGCAAGTGGCACAAGCGTAAAGAATGGAAGGAGCATTTTACGCTTGTTGTAGAACCGGGTTCAGAGTAGTTGGGACATTTTACACCGAAGAGCAAGAGTGCAAAAGACATTTCCGACGGTATCTTCAGCTTATTGAACCAGAAGTCATTTGACTTGTCGGAGTTAGTCTTTATTGGAAGTGACGGGGGAAGTGACCAATACCGGCACAAATGCAGATGTAATTAGGCGCCTACGAGAACCGATGACATGTTCGTGTGCCATTGTAGACCGCTCGTCATCGGGCATTACTCGTCGGTTTGAACCAAGAATATCAGAACTGGACCTCCTGAGAGTAACGCGCGTCGTGGGGTCAGAAGCATTCCGTTTTCAGTTGCACCGAGTCAACGTGATGATGCGGGTGTGGTGTGGTAAGAATGTGTGCATGGCTCTGTCGTTCCAGATCGGCACATTTGAAGAATTTGGTAGCTATATGGTGGTTTGTGGAACCTTCACATGGGTCACGTTAGGTACTTCATTGTGTCTGGAAAGGTCCTTAGCCTCTGAGAAGCACTAGCATATGCTGGCTGATCAATTACATGATTCTATGTCCTTCTCGGATCCTAAGTCCGATGGTCGGTTTCAAAAGGACAATGCGCCGCCCCGCTGGGCCGCAGCCACTCTGGCATTGCTGGAAAAACACATTTCTGAGTTTGAAACCATCCAATTATCCTCACGTTTTGCCAATTTAAACTACGACTGTAGCTTCTCTCTAGGTTGCTGTGGAACAGAACATCAGTTTCGTGTTTCCTGGACCAACGTCTCGGGCACAGCTGCGGACAATGCTGAAACAAGCACGGCTGTAATTGCCTCTGGAGACCCTTTGGCATCATGGATCAACACGCTATTAGGCAGGTATCTCTAAAATGATTTGTTCATTAAGTGCACAAATATTTTCTCCAGAATTTTGTTAAAACCCAGAATATTAGGAAAACATCTGTAATAAAATATTTACCAAAACCTCATGCCGGGATTCGCTCTAGTTGTTCCGTTTGAACATAGCTGACCTCATAAAAACCAGATGGAACGGTAATATTTGCTACGTATCCTGGTGGGAGAGTCTCAGTCAGAATTGTGGCGCACTGCAGCAGTGTCAGGAAGCTAAGAATTAAAAAAAAAAAGAAGCGACTCCTTTTTTATTTTTTGATTGGAGCTTTAACGACCACCGTGAGCAACTCAATTGGCTACGAGCAGTCGCCCGTCCCTAATTTAGGGTCATTGGTTCCAGGAAAAGGAGAGAGAGACAGTGCTGTAAGACAAACAGAACATCCAAGCCTCACCGGGATTCGAACACAGTCCCCTTTCGGACGAATGATTAGAGGCCATCGCTTAGACCACTGAGATTTTTTCCCAAATCAAGGATTCATTTCATTTGCGTCGTCTCAATATCATATGAGGACAGTTCAATGCACTTTTTCTGTCTGATCATGCAAAAGTGTAGCCAGAAGATTCTCCGGTTGTTATTTGCTCATGCTCCCAGTAGAGCCAAGAAAAAAAATTTATCTGTTAATGGTGTTTGTTGCATCGGTTTAAATCCGAAAGTTAAGAAATACGTTTTAATATGCAGAGTGGTTAAAATGGTATGAAAAATAAAAAAGGGAGTAAATTTTCTTTTGTCATTTTTTTCTTGTGAGCTGGGTTTTCTCAAAACAACCGTTTTCAGATCAGCTGTGTTCTGCTCTAAATGCAGGGAGAAAACAATGTTTAATTGGCTACTTACATATTTACTGCAGTTTCTTGAAAAAAAAAATTTATTTTGTGGGCGTGGAAAAACGGCAGGTGAGGCGTCGGAGATATTTCTTCAGAGGAATAGCCTAAAAGGTTCTTTTATTGGATAACATAGAGTTAAATAAAACTCACGGGGATGCCTTTTTTTTTTTTTTGTCCTTTTCTTATTTTGTGAAATTTGGTTGTTGAAAAAAGACCTACGTGCCCGCAGTCAGTTAAAAATATTGTTTTTTATGCGCAGGAAAAAAGCAATTTGTTCTTTAATCCAGAGCATATTCATTCAAGTATCAGTTAAATGATAGGAATACGTGAAGATTGGAAAGACAATAATTATTCTTTGTTTGGGAAAAAGTATTTCACGTACATGAGGATTCCTGTGGGTCGCGCAATACCGCTTTTTTGGGATCATTTGTGTCAATCTCGAGATCAATGCAGAACCGAAAATATTCTTTGAGGGTACTATTGGGGATTAGGGGGTGTCCTTTTTCTGTCCCCCAGACGGGAAAACGATACCTCCATACGTAGTAAGGGATTCTTCCGAAACTGGAAATTAAATGATGAAGAATTTTCTTTTTAATTGTAAGATTTGTTTTTCGTGATGTTTCTTCTTTCCTGTACTGTTGGTAAATAAAGTATATATTAAAATATCTGAATGAAATTATCATTCATGGTAAAGAACACCAAGATATAAAAACAAGATGAAAATTATGAGCTTGAAAATCCAATGGCGGTGAGTAGGGTGGGGTGACAGCACTTCCTAAATTACAAAAAATTCAACAACAAAGTTCCTGGCATTTACTTTTTTTACAATAGAAACAAAGATGCAAATTATACTTTCAGCTAAGAACCAAACAACATCAATCCTATACAGTCATTGCTTTAAAATCTGTTTGTGATTGAGTGTAAACACAAGTCCAAGAGACTTAATTGGCAGAAAAAGTAACAAAAAAAAACATCAAATAAAACCCAAAACTAAAATGTTGTGCAGTGACTAAGCGCTCGTTTCTTATCTTTAGACCGAAATGGGTCAGGTTTGAATCTCGTTGAGGTATGGATGTTGTGTTTGTCTTACGGCAATGGCTCTTTTTTTTTTTTTTTTTTTTTTTTGATTGGAGGTTTAACGACCACCGTGAGCAACTCAAATGGGCTATAAGCAGTCGCCCGTCCCTAATTTAGGGTCACTGGTTCCAGGGAAGGGAGAGAGCCAGTGCCGTAAGACAAACACAACAACCATGCCTGACCGGGATTCGAACCCGGACTCCTTACGGACGAATGATCAGAGGCCAACGCCTTAGACCACTGCGCCACCGGGGCGGCGGCAATGGCTCTATCCCTTTCCTAGAACCAGTAGCTGCAAATGGTATCTCCAATTCAGAGCTTCCGATGGCAAACGATGAAGAATGTACCGCGAGATCAATGATAGACGGACGTACCAACGTTCAGAGAGCAAGCGGTGTCCGACCACACGCCACTTATGACCGTAGTCGGCGTAGACTGTTCAGCTATGTACAAACCAACCGCTTGAAAACCGCGACGCAAATCATATCTAGATTTAAAGTGGAGGCCCAAGAAGGGTTAGCGAATGAACAGCACCCCGCACGCCGCTTACTTTGTCCTACGAGAGCCGATGCCATGTTCGTGTGGCATTGTAGACAGCTCGTCATCGGGCATTACTCTTCGGCTCGAACCAAGAATGTCAGAACTGGTAGTCATCGGGCATTGCTCCTTGGCGTTAAGGACGGATGACTAACTTTTAGCTCATTAAATAGCTCACGGAGATCGTTTAACACCCCGCCTGCCCCCGAAGAAAGAATCCTTTAAATCAGTACGTGCTATTGGTGATGGTGGAGGTGAGTTATGTTTGCTGTATAGGTATACATTAACTTCAGATTTCACTACATTAGGGACGGGGGATTGCTTATAGCACATCGGGCTGCTCACAGTTGTCACGCGTTTAACAACGAACCACAATCTGAATGAACTTAAATGTAAAAATTATATATATATTGAAGTGGCAATGGGCTGGCCGTATAGCCATGTCGCCAGAAGAACGGACCACAAACGGACAACCGAAATTTTAGATTGGAATCCAAGGGACAGGAAAAAACCCAGAAGGTTACGTCAGAGATGGGTGGATGAAATTCGAAACCCTGCAGCTGGGATATGAAGGAGACTAGCTTAGGTTGGACCAATGTGGATGAACCTTGGAGTGGCATTTATCCAGCAGTGGATTGAAAATTGTTAACAATGAATATATATATATATTTGTCAACCATTTTCAATCCATATAAGGTGTGCTGCAGGTAATCTGAAAACATATCATTCGTTGCAGTCATGAATAAAAGGACCTATTTTCAGATTTGCAAAAAGGGATGATTATTTCTGAAACAGCGCAGTTTGTGAAATGTTCGCGTGTTCCTGTGGTTAAATTGTATCGTGATTGAAGAAACCGCACCATTGCGAATAAGCGACGTGGAAACTGCGAATTAATGTGAGAGGTGAACGTCGGCTTCGAAGGTGCGTGAAGGCCGATCGACACGCTACAGTGGAGCAACTCACTGGCCGAATTAACCAGAAGGCTACCGGAAATGTGTCTAAAACGACAGTTCAGCGAACCCTGCTGCCTATGAGGCTCCGATGCAGATGGATGGTCACTGCACCTATACTAAGGATGGTGCATAGGAAGAAAAGGCTTACATTTGCATTGAACTATCGGAATTGGACTTCCACTGATTGGCAAAGGTTTGCGTTCTCCGATAAGTCACGTTTTCCTTCATCGAACTGATGAACTTTGTCATGTAAGGCAAGAAACATCGGAGAACAAACATTCTTCAACCATTGATGGAAGAAAAGAAGCTGGTGGGGTCAGCATTATGGTCTGGCTATTTTTAGTGGTATTCTGTGGGTAAACGCATACCTGTGGAATGCACTATGGACGGAATTTGCTATAAATTCATCCTTGCAGACCACGTACACCCATACATGCTTATTGGCTTTCCTGAGGCGGATGTGATCTTCCAGCACGACAATGTGACGTGTCACAAAGCTGGAAATGTGCGAGAGTGGTTGGAAGAGCACGATGACGAATAAAGTACTTTCCTGGCCTTCTAATTTCCGAGATTTAAACCCAACTGAGCATCTGTGGGGACCACCTTAATCGTGTTGTTTGCTTTGTGGATCCTGCACAACGCACCCTCCTGCAGCCGAAAGATGAACTGCAGTCAGAATGGCTCCTCATATTAATGTACACCTTCCAGCACCTTATTGAGTCACTCCCAGCCAGTCCAGCTGCTGTCAGCATGGCACACGCAGATTTCTCTGGATATTAGCTGGTGGTCACTGTAATGTGCAATCTGGAGCACGGAAAATCTCGATGTGGTCGGAGCACACGAGAAAGACAGCCCGATGGTTAATGTCTGTGCTGGTCCAATGTAAGGCAAAGTGATAGGGCCCTTTTTCTCCGCTGAAACAACCGTTCTAGCATAACGTATCTGGATATGTTAGAACAATTCACAATTCCACAACTCCTGGATATGCAAGGCATCATTTTCCAGCAAGATGGAGCACCACCGCATTGGTTTTTGCATGCACGCATATTTTTAGATCACCAATTTCCAGGACTTTGGATTGGACGTGACTTCTGGCGGCATGACCATCCTGTTCTGATATTATCCAATGCGATTTTTCTCTTAGGGTCTTTATTGAGGAAATTGTGTATAAGAAAAAGGTTGCATCTATCACTGAACTCAAAGAACGCATTACTGTAGCATTCCTTCTTGTTACACTAGACATTCTGCAGCGTACGTAGGTAAAACTATAGTTTAGACATCCTGCGAACAACCAACGGAGCACACGTGGATACCACTCATATTTTAAAAAAAACTTTCACAGTTACCATGTGTTTTGACATTAAAGGTGTGTTGTTATTTATTGTATGATTTTTTTAATAACATACTGAAGTTGAATACTTTATTTATGGACACCTTGTACTTTAAATCCATATGAGAATTATTCTTAGGCAAACCAAGTGCAGGGTACAAAATTGTATTTTACGGACGTGAATGGGGATACCCATTAAGTTACCTCTCGGAAATTCAGTTCCCAACCCGTGCCTTCAATGTGGCTCTTCTGATATGCAGATGAGTGATAATAAATGTGATAACGATGAGTAATAATAAATGTGATAACGATGAGTGATAATAACTATGATAACGTAGGTGCGAGATCTTTAATTAACGGTACCAATTAAGATACAAGAAAGCAAAAACGTTTAAATCAACACGTGACGTTTAAGTTGAACTGACAATAAAACTATGAACCCGTTTTTTATTATTTCCTAAATGTTAAACAGTGATTACGTTCAATAAATGTTCATCCCGAACGAGAAATATAACCGATTTATCACTGGTTTCACTCTGAGAACTTAACGTCATGTCAGAACACCAAAGAGTCTTTTTTCCACAAGGCATCATTTCCAACCAAACAGAGTGAGACAAAAACAAAGTATGAAATGTATAAGGCGATTTATTATAAAGCTGTTTGTACATTGAGACCCTTCTAGGCGACGTTGTTCTGTCTCTTTAAGTGTAATTTTGTTTAGACCACTGCGCCACCGGGGCGGCAAAAAAAATAAATTAAAAATGCTTTCTTCTGTGATAGATTTAGCAAGAAATAATTGTAAGAATAAGAAAAATGCTCGTTCGTAAAGAAAATACGTTAAAAAATAAGGTCATATATTCAGTGATATCTGGAATAATACAACAAACTCCGAAGGAGAAAAGTTTCATTTTCAAGAAAGTATTTATATCCCAACTAGGCATATCACCCCCCTGAGACACGCAGGCGATCTTGATGACGTAACCGCGATGGCTCTTCAGAACCATAAGAGCCACGGAGAGCTGTTTTCTGAAGGAGCACCGCAGAAACGGCACTTTCAGTCAATGTTATTATCGTATTTACCATATTACAGTGCGTCATCTATTGCAATGCGCACTCATATATTAGAAATTGTCTTTTTCGAAAACTTAAGTTAGGTATTTTTGGTCCTAAAGTCAAGAAACGTTGATGTAATAGTATAAATGAGAACATTTTAAATTAACAATTTCTGTGGTGAATGCTTTTTCTTCGAAAAGTATCTGGCTTACTATACTAACTATATTTTTCTGATGGCAAAAACTCAGCGTATCTTTCCTTTTTTTTTAATTACCTAGAAAAGTTTACTGGTTTAAAACCCTTTTCTCTCTGTCACAAATATTAGTTGTTTAAAAAGACATGGGTCATCTGCACTGATCCCAATATGTGGTCCTTATCTCATAGGTCAGCTGCTCTTAGGAAGGTATTAAGAAGGGAGAGGAAAACAGAAGACCCACAGTTTTGTCCGCCTCCTCTAGGGGAAGAGGGAACTTCCGGCTTAAGATGCTATCTGCTGGACAATGCGCCACCGATTCATTCCAAAACAGTGGTGTGATTGCATTACATAATTTTTGCGACAGCGATTACAGAGTTAACATGAAGTTTATGTACAGCCAAAAAGGAGAAAATTATTGACACATTTATAAATTCTATAAAGATGTAGAAAGAGAGATAGGGTGGAAGTGGCGTTGTATTGAACGCAAATGCGTGGCAAAAGTATACCTGGATACTAGTGCCTCGGTCGCAGGCGTAGCCAGAAATTTCTTAACGGGCGGGTCCGTGGATTTGGTTAATTGATGAACGCCGTATACACGTATTTACCGCTTTAAATTCGTGCTCGGTCTCTCCTCAAGGGAATGGTATAAACCTCGATCCCTTCCCCACTCCCCTCTGCTTACGCCACTGGCCTTGTTTATTATACAATCCGACTTGTGTCACAACCATGTCACCACCAAAACTGATACTATCAAATAGTGTTAAGCGAAAAGCAATATAGGATATTACGGAACGGCCATTGAAACCGATGATACAACTGCTGGAAATAACTGTGTCAAACGCGTGTCAAGTAATTAAAAAAATAAGTAGCAACAATGGAATATTAGTGCTGAGAAAAGGATACGAATTAGAAAAAGAAAACAAAAAAGCCTTAAAACAATAAAAAAATTAAAACGAGAGATAAAAAAAAATAAAAAATTAAAATCAGAGAAAAATAAATAACCTGCAAAGGAAACAAAATTAAATTGAGAGAAAAAACATTAAAAAGCTAAAAAAGTAAAAAAAAAAATAAAATGATAGAAAGAAAACCGTTTTCGGGCATTAAGAGTGGGTAATAAACTCTGTTGAGTTTGCCATAGACTGTCATTATTAGAGTTTCTTTGGGAAAATATTTTGTGGGCGTTGCAGAAGGGTGAGTCAGGTTTCGGAGGTATTTCTTTAGAGGAATGGTCTGAAAGGTCCGTTTGTTGGATAATTTAGAGTTATATAAAACTCCGGGAAAATGTTGTTTTTGTTTTCGTTTTTCCAATTTTGTGAAATTTGGTAGGTAAGAAAACCCCTTTAGTGCCCTTAGACATGTAAAAATATTGTTTATTTTTATGTGCAGCAAATAAGCAAATTGTTCTTTAATTCATGGCATCATCGCTCAGGTGTTAGTTAAATGATAGCCGTACGTGAAGAGCAGAAGGAAAATAATTATTCTTTGTTTGGAAAAAATAGTATTTCAGGTACATGGGATTCTTCCCCGTCGCA
Source organism: Macrothele yani (assembly GCA_039090855.1). Taxonomy (NCBI): domain Eukaryota; kingdom Metazoa; phylum Arthropoda; class Arachnida; order Araneae; family Macrothelidae; genus Macrothele; species Macrothele yani. Next base: position 31,419,695 of record CM076999.1, on the reverse strand, counting down.
GAATTTCGTTTTTTTTTCTCATCATTTGGGTCATACTCGAGATCAAGCAGAATCGAAAAAAAATTCTTCAGGGATTAGTAGGGAGGAGTCGTTTTCCATTTGGGGATGGTATTTCGTCTTTCAAAACTTTCGAAAACGGAAGTTAAACTAAATGAAGAAATATATCTTTCAATTGTACGTTTTTCTTTTCCTCACGATGTTGTTGCTCTGCAGTACTGTTAGTAAATATCATTTTATTGCATTATATTGCGGAATGAAACTTTTGGCAGCAATTTTTAGAAACGGAAGTTAGCAGAGTGCAAAAATATTCCTACAATATCCATGCATGAGATCTCTCATGAATTCGAGGAATTCCGCCTTTTCCCTTATCATTTCAGTTATTTCCGAAACTGAAGAACAACTGTAAAGACTTTTGGGTAGATTGATGGGGATAGGGCCATTTTTCGCGTTTGAGGAAGGAATTCCGTCTTTCGAAATTTTCGGAAACGGAAGTTAGATGGAATGAGGATTTTTCCGGAAACGTATTTTTTCTTGCGATGTATCTACTGTTCGGTATTGCTGTTAAGTAACATTTTATTCTCTAAATATCTATTTGAGCTGAAAACTCAAGAGAAAATTTCCGAAAACGGAGTGAAATTTAACGATAAAAGAATGACTTCGCAGACTACGTCAAATGAAATGAAAACCTCACCGATTTTGTACGATATTTAATAAAATATGAAAGTAATTTAAAATACCCCACTAGCACTTTCGGAGTAACATTTATCTCATCATAAGGTTGAACAGAGGCAATGTAGTACTCCTTTATATAGTAGTGCAACGATGCATTATGGGTATAAGTAATCAAAGGTCGCATGGGTCGTGACCGTTGCCATTGTAACAGTGTAACGGGTATAATTTCACAAGTTATTAGTTTAACATATCAAAACAAGGATTCGTTACAAATGCAAAGTTGTGATCAATTTTACATATTGATGGAATTGTAAATATATATTACTATAATTTAAAGTTCAGGTTGCTAATACGCTCTTTCCAAATTCTTGATATGTCCACAGGCAAGTAGTCATTATAGCATTTGTTCCCTAAAGCTTCGATGTTCATACTTTCAACAAAATGCAGCGAATGTATTTATGCTGGAGTGTCCAATAGTCTAATGTGTTCCCAGTTTGGTTGTAGAACTCCGTTTACCATATTCCTTGATAAAGCTGTATTATTGCTGTTATTTCGGATATCGAATTGTGTTCCTGGACACGGATACCCAAACTTCTTCGTGTCGAGCCTACGTAGTTGTTAACATGTTCTCCTGTTGAGGGGTCCAGCAGCGGAATGTTATACATACCCCATTTGTTCATAATATCTGTTGTTGCTCGATCTTTTTTAAATGATGATAGGAGGTTCTACGAGCGGGTGCCGAATTGTATGTTATATTTTGAACAGGTACGAGATAGTGTGTTAGTGATATGAGGGTGCTGGTCCAATGCTCTCACGAATCGTTTATTAGCCCTTGTATCTGGTTTCAGATTAATAGTTCGTTCACTTGATATTCTAATGTAACATTTATTAACTATCGTCCTGGGATATCCATGTTTATCCTCTAATTTGAAAATGAACTGTATTTCAGACTGGAAATGACTATCATTTTAAGAATGCGTGAAGGCTCTTTTGAAAAGAAAATTGATAGCAAAAAGTTTTTGTGTAGTTGGATGTTAGGAGTTAAACGGGATACGGCTGTTACAATCGGTAGGCTTTCTATAGACACTAAAGTACAGTGAGCTAGTATTTGAATCACAAAATAAACGAAAATCCAAAAATGGCAAAGAGAAATTAGATTCAAGTTCTATCGTGAGCCCGATAGTAGGAAATACTGACGAAAGTTCGTCTGCGAATTGCTTTAAGTCATCCTTTGAGTGAGGCCAGAACACAAGGATGTCGTCGACGTACCTAAGGTAAAAACTGGGAACTAAAGGGAATTCATTGAGAACTTTGTTATCAAATTATTGTAGCAGAACTTCTGCTAAAACTGCGGAAAGTGAGGATCCCATTGGCAGCCCTCGGTTTGTAAGTAGTTTCTGTCAAGAAATTTTAAATACGAACGTCGTTTAACTAAACGAAGTGCGTTCATAATAGCAGAGACTTCAGTGGTGGGAACATTACTTTCAGTAAGTTTGGCCTCTATGATATGATGAGTGGCGTCCACAGGTACATTAGAGTACAGTGAAACCACATCTAGAGAGGCTAATATGAAAAGGCCAGCATGTGGCTGAATCTTTCTGATCTTTTCTATTGCCCCAGTGGAGCTTTTAATAGAATACGAGGAGCTATCTACTAACTTAGCCAAATATAGGGCAAGAGCTTTTTCAAGCGGTCTGGTGGGGCCCGAGACCAAAGTTCTAATAGGTAGGCCCTTTTTATGTAGTTTGAGACGCCCAAAAATATCGAACACACGACAACCAGGTGGGGGAAAAAGGCTTTAGAAAAACCTTCAGGGAAGTTGTAAGAATTCTTCAATTGGGTTAACGCTGCACATGTTCCTTTTGTTGGTTCACGCTCAACTACTTTGTGCGGAATAGAAGATATGGCTTCAAGCATTTTATCCCTATAGCATGAGCTATCCAATATGACCGTCTCATGCGTCTTGTCCGCGGCCTAAATTGAAATTTCATTATTATTTCTATGCTCGGCTAGCTGCTGTTTTTCTTTATTATACATTAATGATAGTTTAGGTTGTTGCTGATGTTTGCCTCTTCGTAGTAATCGATCAATATGTAAGCGTGCAACATCATGTTCGGCTTCAGGTAAGTTTTTGATAATATGCTCTACTTGTGGGACTGTTTTAAAGACGTTAACTTTGTGCCTCGGATATGCGAATTCGGTTCCTCTCTCCAAAGCTCGACGCTCTACTTCATTTAATTCGTAATTACTGTGATTAACAACATTAGATTTTAAGTCCTCATTTTCGCGATGTCTGTGGCTAAGAACTTGTCTATTACTGACTTCATGGCCAACTAGAAGACGAAGTTTATGTATATGGGTGTTATCCGATGATTTGACATAGTTTTCAATCAAAGTCGAAGTAATAGTGAGTGCACGGTCCAAAATAATTGGATGCTCACAACCCGACAGTTCTTCGTACGAATGTGTAGCACTTTGTACTCAGGAAATCAATAAAATATATCTTACTTCTAATGACGCTTATTAGTCGCTTCTTCTCAGCATTTTGAAGTATACATTTGTCAAATTTTCCTACAATCTCCGGGCATGAGATCTCTCATGAATTCGAAGAATTCCGCCTTTTTCCCTTTTCCTGGTTTAAAAAACATCGGCTTTCTCCATTTTGTAAATATAAAAAAAAAACTGTGTCACCATGTTATTTAATATCACCTTTGAGAGCATAAACACAGGTAAAAGTTCAGCAGACATGCGTTAATTTCTTAGGCTTCCCCAGATCTCTTACAGTATGTAATTTTTGCCAAAAATGGCATGATAAGTTGAGTAATCATTAAGTTCGACAGCAGCCTTATTGTTACCAATTTGGGCTTAACATTAACCCCCCTCTTCTCATACTTTGTGGAAACCTCTTTTTGATTTTCAGAAGCATAGCTTGCTGTTTTGCGCTCTGCTTTGTTTTTGTTACCTTTTTCATCTCAGCCCACCACCTCTCTCACAGCGGAGCTCTGTTTGCGAACTCGTTGAGTCATCTCATCACAGTCGCGCAGGTCCGTTTAGGATAGAGTGTTGGCGGAGTTTGCGTCATAATGATGCAACAGTTTCTGTCACTCCTAGGGACGTTGATTGGATCGTACCGGCATTTTCGTTTTGTCGTCCAACTACTTAACATGGCTGAAACAAGAAATAAAGCTGATTGCCCTATCCTCGGGAGTTATAAGGAGATGCATGAAAATGTGTTGCCTACGTACGAAGATGTAATGCGCCATTACTACCTTGTGAGGAATACTCTTAGGCAGGAAGGTGCAAATTATGAGCCTGCTGCAGCAGAAATAGCAAGTATTATCGCGGACAAAGTGCTAAATATATGGAAGAAAGCATCTCTTCAGACATCGCTCCACAAATCTGTTGCAAAGCGTATTACCACATACAACACTGAAATCCGAAAGCTGAAAAAACACGCTGCAAGAATGGATGAAACCTACCGAAAAAAGATTGAACAACTTCGTGCAGATTCGCAACGTATCTTAGACATATGCTCATGCAAGTGCAAATGTTTTAGAACCTGCAAATGCAGCTCTGCAGAAAAGGTACCCGTGAACGAGCGAGACTTTCTGATAGACCAGAGAACAAACAGAAGAATGTTAGTAGGTGGGCTTGAAGCAAAAACCACCAGTGTACTGAAAAAGATCAGCTCGAAAGATTGATAGGGAAGAGCATGTCCGTAGGAAATTACAGAAAACTGCATCACTGAAATCGGCCCTGCGAGTCGAGAATGATCCTTCAGAAGACGATACAAATACTAATTCTGCAGGAAGACTACACAAACCGGGTCCTAGTCATTTCTTGGCCTCGGAGAAAGATTACGATTTCACTCCAAGTCGATTTTCGAAACCTAGGCGTCAGAGGACACTGTTTGCATTTTCTAGAAAGTGCGATAGGCAAGGCATCAGCGACCAAGCTGCAGCTGATCTTGCTTCGGCGTTGCTTTATGATGTAAGTGAAGCGGTTCATTCGAAAGAATGTAATGTATCTGTTATTGACCGGCATAAAGTACGACGAGAAAGGAAAAAAGACCCGTCAAACAATTCAAGATGATGTAAACTTGACTGGTCGCAAGATTGTAGCTTTGTTTTTGGACAAAGGAGGGATGAAACTCTTACGAATACACAGACAGATGATGGCAAGTGGCACAAGCGTAAAGAATGGAAGGAGCATATTACGCTTGTTGAAGAACCGGGTTCAGTCTAGTTGGGACATTTTACACCGAAGAGCAAGAGTGCAAGGGACATATCCGGAGGTATCTTCAGCTTATTGAACAAGAAGGCATTTGACTTGTCGGAGTTAGTCTTTATTGGAAGTGACGGGGAAGTGACTAATACCGGCACAAATGCAGGTGTAATTAGGAGCCTTGAAGAGAAGCTCAATTCTCCCGCACATTGTATTATATGTCAACGTCATTTTAATGAAATGCCTTTACGCCACCTCAGTGAAGCACTTGGTGGGAAAACATCAGGTCCAAGAGGATTAAGTGGATTGATTTGAAAGCACCCGAAGACGTGCGCAAACCTTCCTATCGTTAATTTCCAGAAAATTGAATTTTCGTTTCAGTCCGACATTAACTATGGAGATCTTAGCTCGGATTCACTTTATTTGTGGGAAATTTTTAAGGCAGGCTCTGCAGGTGAATGCCCACAAGATCTGGCAAATCGGGATCCTGGAGCACTTGCACATTCCCTTTGGCTGACCCTCGCAAATCTCATTCTGCGCTTGTATGTTTGAATTAGTGATCCAAGACCACAACTTGTCTCATTAGCCGCCTTCATAATGAAAGTATATGCATCATCGTGATTCACGATCAAATGTAACAGTACCTGTAAAGATAGTTCAAGAAATTTGCAGCTTTTTATATCTAGGTTTCAGTATCTTCCAGATAATTTAAAGGATATTGTAAAAGAGTCGTTCAAGACAACGTGTATTTTGCCTATGCAGAAAACTTTCTCGATGCAATGTTGTTTGACGACAGAAGGTATGTCCGTGAGCTTTCTGTTCGACGTATCATGAAGGCCAGGAAATCTTCCGAACAAACAACTACCATTAGGAAGTTTCGGATTCCTAAGCTGAATTTCCAGAGCAATGATTACATAGACCTAATCCACTGGCAAGAGTGTAATGTGACTGAGCCTCCCATCACACGGAAATGGAAAGACGATGAGCTTCTGGAATTACTACAGTCGGATAAATATCCAAGTTCTTGCCACGAATTTACAAACATACCCTGCCATTCTCAGGGAGTAGAGAGGATGGTTAAGATTGTAACAGATTCTTCTGCTCATGTGTGCGGCCTTCTTGCAAGAGATAGATTCATCAGAACAAATATTTGGGATAGGAAGCTGATGCCAAGTTTTGAAAAAAAGTTTGATTTCCAAGTGAAATAAACTCACTCCTCAAGTTTTGCTACTAGGTAAGGCTGGTGTATATCATATTTACATAACTTATGCCATTTTTGGAGAAATATGACAAATCTTGAGCTCTTTGGGGAAGCCTAAGAAATGAACTCACGTCTGATGAATTTTTACCCGTGTATATACACTCAAAGGTGCTATTAAATAAAATGGTGACACAGTATTTTTTTACATTTACAAAATGGAGAAAGCGGGTGTTTTTAAACTATTTTTCCCTATAACTTTCAAACTTCGAGGTTCTTGGGGCAGCTTAAGATATCAAATAATGTCATCCATATTTTGGGTGGGTCATTTCAGTAATAAAATTGCAACTATTGCACATGGTGACGTTTTAAATTTAAACAACCAATGTTTTTCCGCTCCAACCTAATGTCCAGGTCTTATATGTGACGGGTTGGGTCTGGTTCAAGCGAACTGTTTCTCAAAGTCCGGAAAATACCCCGAAACTATTCCTTAAAATAAATTAAACATTCAGATTTGAAGTACGAATGCAAATATTTGTCTTTTATTTCGGGGAGTTCCTTGCCTTTTTTCGCTTTTCATTTTTTTCTGTTCTTCTTTTTTACGTCAAATCCTCTGTACCAATATTGCGCTGTACCAAACGCGTGTACACACTTGCACTTCATGAAAGTTCAGAAACCCCTCCTGAGTTCACAGCCAGACAACATAGGGAGAAATATAAACAAATAAGACGCTGAAGAAAAAGGAAATAAGATGCTTGAAACTTTTTCAGGAAAGAGTGTGGAATTGCAATTCATTTTATCCTTTGGTGGCGCTTCCGTTCAAAACTGAAGGGAAGCTAATGTAAGGCTAAGTGCCTTATTAAGAGGGCCAACTCTTTGTAGTGTCTGGTGGAAATTTCATTGAAAATTTGCGTTTTGCAGAGGTTTAGCCTGGAATTAATGCTTAACGGCAAGGAGATATACATGAGATATGGCTGCCTACTAGTCCGTAACCCCAACATTTTTTATCAGAAATGTATGTGTATTTATTGTTTGCGTGTTTCTGTTTGCAGCTGCGAGATTACTCGTATATTAAAATTTATAGATTGAAAAAAAAAACAATGTCTCTTACACAGCTCCGTTGCTATCAGACGGTTACACATGGTTCATCCTTCTTGAAAAACACCACCCCCGTACTTCATTAAAATATGCATTACTAAAAATTCCCTGAAATTTTATTTTCTGTAGTTCATGAAAACGTCTTTCGTATTTCATTACAAGCCTAAATACTTTACTTCATTTCTTCGTTCATCGCATGTTTTTCTTTTAAAAAGTGAAGTTGAAACGAAAAAAGCAAAAGCACACGCACACACTGAGAAATAGAGATCCGGAGAAGGAAGCGTAATTGCGTTTCCTAATGAGACACTGTTCGCCACTTACTGTAAGAAGAAATTATTAGATGCCTTGCTGCTGTGAAAGAACTTCTTGGGGTTAAATTCGTACAGAAAAGTGTTGTCGTAGTACTGTTTTAACTGAATGCATCCCTTTTGTCTTTTTAAAACAGTGCTGAAGAGAAATATTTGTTCGAGAGGGGGAGAATGAGGGAGAAAGAGAGAAAGAGAGAGAGAGAAAGAGCGCGAGCTTTGCAGTGAAATTTTTGTGTTGCATGAATGATTGTAAGTGTTTCTTTGCGAGAATATGACAATTTTCGGTTTTGAGCGGAGAAGGGATTTTTTGCTGCTGACCATGCTAAGAAGAGGTTACCTTCCACAAGCGAACGAAAGTGAGCGATTGAAAACGGAAACGAAATTTGTCATCAGTAACGTCTCGATAGCAGTGTGTGGATCTACTGAGTTGAATCTGAATTGTAAGCTAAAAAGTATATTAGCAGTCTTTTCTTCATTAAAATTGGGGTTTATTTGTCCTGCAATGATAATTTCCCTTGATTTCTTTAGTTGTCGCATCAAGATACATGGCTTATATATTAACATGAAAATTAATTATTGTTGACAGCTTGGAAGAAAGAGAGAAAAGGCCATCAGGCCTGGCATAGCTCTCTTCTCCCTGGAAGAAATAGTTACGAACACTTAGACAAGCCAGCATGAGACAACATTTAATTACATAAAGAAAATTAGTCCACCCATCCCTCTCCATCGTCCGCCTCTTCGCCATTAACCTCCCCTATATTTCTCAGTGTTAAAACAAGCCCAATGGACCATAGTTTACAAAGTTATAATATGAGAAAGTGAAACTCATTCATAAGATCTCCATCTGGTTTGCACTACACAAAGTTGATTCCTGAGTTAATTCGGATTCGAGTTCAAACAGAAGTTCTTTTTTTTACGGGCCCCGCAATACCGCCACAGTCAAAGAAAGGTCTGATAATGCGACTTATTTTTTATATTTCAAGAGAGTTTTGCTTTATTTCTCTCTTCGCCTTTTCATATTTGGAATTTCATTCACTTTCTCTTTTCGATATGGAGAACTCATTCGTTAGTGAAGTAAATTAAGAAAGAGAAGGAAAATGCAAGTCAAGTCTTGCATCGGCATTCGTGGATGACTACAACTGATAGTTGAACACATAGCCCCCAAATGAGTCTCTAACCTCCATAGTTCTGAGACCTTGACCCAATTCCCCCTAGGAATGTACTGTTGTAAAATTTAGGAAAACCTGATCACTGCCTCTCGGTGAAACGCAAGATCAATCTGGTTTGCACTGCATTCCTAATGTTTCCTTTCTGTCAACCAATTACACCAGCACTGAACCTCCCCTTCCATACCTACCCAGGCAGAACACCGCTGAGCATTGAAATTAATTTAACAACACAAAGATCTGAAGGAGCCTTACAGAGGGATCTCTTTCAAAAGAAGTAGTTAGGATAGAATAGAATGGAGCTTATGTGGGGATTGAACTTCAATGATTTTTTTTACTGCTGCTTAAATACCCTTTCATCCACGACTTATCTTGACAGTCAATTTATAGTTTCTGCGCTGAGGATATTGGAAGAAGCCTTCCATCCCTTTCTTCTTATCAAACTATGGATATTGGATGAAGTTTTTATCCCTTTCTTCTTCTCAATTACCGCCCAGCTACACAGTCAGCGGCCGAAAGTGCGTAGCTTTATTTTAGTAACTTCTCTTATTAAATTTATTTCTAAAAACGTTCTTGTCGTTTTGAAATTTTTTACTTTTATGACTGGTTCCATAGTATAAATGATAATGCTGGCATTTATGCGTTTGTAAAAAAAGGCAATCGTAGTTTCTAATAAACCCAAACTCATCGTTTGAGGTACAAATTGCGATGTTTTAGAAACCCAAATTTCATCGTTTTGTATTACAAAATACAATGTACGATATTGGTGCTCAATGCATAACACTATGCACGCTGTTAAATACAACTTCGCACCGCAAATGCTTATATGAGTTAATAATTCAGGTTTACAATAATTAATAGTACGGTTTTTCCTCTGTCATTGTCAGAAAAGGAAGATTAAAACAAAAGTAGAGATTTGTGCAGAGATTTAGGAAGGGTGTGTCTGACCCTGGTCTTAAAAACACTCAGAATTTGTAAGCTAGGAGATTTGGGTTAGAGCGCCAGACAGGAAAATCACACCGGAGAAATGTAGAAAGGGGAGGAAGACGCCCTTATTTGTAACGGGGGTCAGCACCTGGGATCCAACGGCTTAACGTTTCCATCCGACGCACTGCTGAGATTTTATTTGTTCGAACATTCCAACTAAACCGGGATCGATAAAACAGGAATAATCGGCTATACTTAGTTTTTGAATACAGTGAAGAACAAAGATGCAAACCAAATTGTTTTTTATATTAGTATGTTTATAGCCGGAAAATCCTAGAATCCTAACGTAGTATTACTTTTCCTTTAGAGTTCTTAAACTATTAAACTTTAGTTTTTGTGGACCTACTGATGTTAAACTGCGGCTGACTGCGGCTGATCTGGGACACTATTCACTGTCGGATTTGATAATTTTTTTGCTAAATACTTTATTTTTATAATGTAACAATTGTTCTTTCCTTTTTAAACCGGAAGTAATAATATCTGAGAATAAATGCGATACAATGAGATGCTTTAGTGAATCAGAATTATTTCTTAGAATAGTTTGCTTACTTGAAAATTAGAGCGCGTTGCATTAAAAAGTAGCTGTTATAAATTTATGCTAGGTATTCTTTATAGTTTGTCTGAAACCACAGTGCTCCCGCGAATACCTTTCTGTCTCTTTTCAGCTGGAAGACCGCGTTATTTAAAAAAAGAAGGGGTGGGGGTTGTAAGTTGTACATTACACCGGAATTACATGCGTTAGTCAGAATATCTAACCGTGCAGCAAAACTTGAGCGTAGGGGTCGTTTTCAAAGTACACCAAAATATCTACTGAAGATTATTATGATTTAGGTAGCTTATGTCCACACAAGGCAAGCCGGCGTTTATTGTTGTTGTTTTTTTCGTTAGTAAGGTAAAAAAATCCATTATTGGGCCGGGCCTATACCGGGAAGTTTAGGATTTTGCTCCTCAGTTAAAAAATATTTTCGTCTCAGAAAACGACGACTGACTTGCTGAAGATGGCGAAGTTCAGTGGGGGAAACAAATCTGTTACGGGATACATTGATTAATTTTCAGCTTCAACCAAAAAGTCGGGATGTAAGACGAGAGTCTAAGACGGAAGGTTTATTTCTTTCTAGGTTGAAATCAAATTCTGTTTTTACTGCATTGACTTTAGCGACCAAAATACATGACTTTTTTTTCTTTTCCGAGAAATCTTTACACGAAGAGCGTTATAAATTCTAGAAACTAAAACGAACTTTTGGCACGATTTGTTGTTACAGCAGAGATGAGGAAATTCGAAGTATTAGTTTACACAGTGGCATAAGTATGGGGAGAGCCGATGGAGCCTGGGCTCCCCCTTTGGCTGACAGAGCGGAAAATTATTACGTCGAAATTTGAAACAAAAGATCCCCCTACGCCATCTACATATACTTCTTAATCATGTAGCGTATAATTTTAACATACAATAATTATAGGGGAGTGGTTCTTTTATATAAAGTTAGAAATATCTCACCAGAGAAAGAATTTCATCTACTGCTTATTATAATCATTTAACCTTTTTGTTCTGTAACATTACTAATAACTGGATAAGAATAAATGTACAAAAGTCAACCTCCTTCTTAACTGTCGTGGCACCTGACTATTTTCAACGGTAACTTTAGGGGCGTTACCCCAACTTGAGAAAATTCTGTACGCCACGGTCCCCTTCTCCCTTTCCCCTTTGAGAAATTTCTGGGTGCGCTACTGAGTTTACATATCTGGAGATCGAGGAATTCCTCGTTTGTATTTAAGTGTAAAAGAGAAAAAGAATGAACATTTGTATCAGAAGTACGTAGTTGGGTAGAAACCTCAAACGTATCAGGAATTCCCACGAGAAATGACAAGTCTCTGTGTGATATTCCTTTTACAACTGAGATAGGTTTGAAAAAGTACAGCAGATTTTTCTGTGATGTGGGGTTTTCAAGCTTTTGTGAATCGCGGACAACATGGCAAAACGGAATAAAATGAATATTATGAATATCGAATATTCCGGACACATGGCAAACGGAATAGAATGTTTATTATGAATATAGGTTATTTAAGACAGGTTTTAAATCCTAAAACGTAACTTTCGGAATAAGAAACATTACGATTAACATGATATCCATGTTATAAATAATTCCGAAACAGGTACCTAATGCGCCTACAATTTTTGCACTCCTTAAAATTTTTGCTCTGTGTGTGTGTGTGAGTGAGATTATATATTTATGAATATGTGTATATAGATATTGAGATGTGCATTGATGTGACCAAGAACAAAACATTGCAAATATGCGTTGCTGAAAATATATTCTGGGTTTTATAAAAATAATTAGAAAAAAACATTTTAAGTTAGTTTTATAACAAATCCTAACCAACCTAGCTAGGATTCGTAATACAAATAATTAAAAAAAATTATTTCACCTGAACTGAAGAATTGAGAGTCCAAAGTTGAAAATTTTGCATTCTCTCGGTTCACCAATTTTAGCATTAATTCGGTAAACATTATGAAATGCTTTGAAAGTATAAACAGTTAATCTTCAGACAATGTTTGCGTACTATTTGGTATCCCCCTTTTACCTTCTATTATTTGTTGAATTCTTCAAGTTTTATATAGTTTCATATCAGGCATTTCCTCACTTGGCCGCCCCGGTGGGCAGTGGTCTAAGCGATGGCCTCTGATCATTGAACCAAAAAGGGTCCGGGTTCGAATCCCGGTGAGGCATGGATGTTGTGTTTGTCTTACGGCACTGGCTCTCTCCCTTTTCGGGAACCAGTGACCCTAAATTAGGGACGGGCGACTGCTTATAGACCATTGAGTTGCTCACGGTGGTCGTTAAACCACCAATCAAAAAAAAATCCTCACTTTGTCAATTTGGAATTTATTAACCAGTTATTTACAGTGCTGGACTTTAAATTGCGGTTTGTATAGAGGGGAGCCAAATGAGCCGAAAATCACCAGAGACAGAACCTAACATGAATAACATATAATATAAGTTCCAAGGCCGTACACCAGTTTGGTATAGTATAAGATAGGATCACGTGACAGCAGTCAGTACCTTCTTTTAACACCATGTTTTTCAATGTAATTAGATTAGAAGTCTGTATGGGTAAGGCCGGAATTGTCCGCAAAAGGGGGATTCCGGCCTGGCCCAATAGAACTCATGGTGCGACCAGCGGGCCCAGCCCGGTTTTTTGCTTACAGAACAAAACAAAAGGCCGCGCCAGGTTTTCCCCCTGACAATTGCCACTAGGCCCGGATAGGCCAGGCCACGTCGACCTATTCTTTTTTATCACAATGATACAGAAAGGGAAATATCTTATTTACCGATTTCGTGGTCTGTTGAACTTTTTTCGGGCTTTACGTAGCCCAAAGAGTAATCACAAAGGTTAGGAGTGGCTCTCCCAGTCTGTAGGTATTAAGTTGGTAAAATCATTTTGTAGCTGGTTGAAACCAAAATGATTTGACCCCGAGCGAGTGCGTGTGTTGTGTGCAGTGGGAAACTGGGGTTGCCTGCTGTGCGGGAGGAGTGGTTTGTATCAGAGAGTGTGACGACATATATTATTTCTCCTATCCCTAATTTGTGTAGGGATTGACTTTTGTAATGATACCGTTTGCTATTTCAGGGAAAGGGAGATTTGAAATGCGCTTAAGTCTTTTTCCTTCTTTCTTTAAAAGTTACATTCTTCGATAGTTGCCAAAGTTTAGTTAATATTTTCCAGCTCACATTCGACAAAATATTTTCAGCAATATCTCGTTCCAATATTTATTTTTCACAATTTATTAAAACACTCGTACCAAAGAAAGACAAAATGAAACAAAATTACATACCATGGGTTTAAATAATAGCTACAATTGATGGGCCTGGTCTTAAACCCACGGGCTTGAGCCGGGCCAGGATCACCGAATAAGGCCCGTACAGACCTCTTAATATGATACATAGATTGACACAGACCTCAAATGCATTGTTGCTCATGATTAAAAAGATGAAGGCATTCTCAAGGATAAAAAGGAAAACAGGCAGCGATGGGAACAGACATGTATGGAGACACAATCATATGGGTAATAAACATTTTATTACAACGGACGAATATGCACATATTTTGTAAATAGATGGGCCACATTCGAAAATGGCGTTAAGGTGAAGTGAAAGAATGTAAACCAAAAATGTTTCAATAAGGAATGAGACAACCTCGTACGTTAAGAAAGCTCTCTCAACGATAATACATATCCATTATTAGGTTGCTGATGAATTAGGCAGCTAAGAATTCCTTCCTAGATGAAGACTGTGCTATAGCCAAGAAAGGGTTCTGGAAGGAAGCTTACGAGTTGCTACGAATCCATATGCGGAATATCTTCTCTCTGGTGAAAATCGTCGACAAGCTGAGTCCCGTACGTGCGAGCATTATCATCCATTGAAAGGAATTGAAGCCAACTGCTTCCAGAAAAATTTTGATATAGGGCTTTAGACCTTTTATATGTTTTGGTTCCATCAAACGCGGACTAGATTCTGTCAGTTCCTCTTTATTCTGTTCAAACCTCTGACGGAACTGTCTTAGTTCAACAGAAAGAAGCACATACCAGAAAATATGAGTAAAGACCTATGTTTAAAACAGCAAAGGATAAAATTGTTTAAATCAATTTATTCCGTGAATGGAGAATCGACGCTTAATAGGAGCATTATTTGATTCTCTGCCTTCCCGTCTTATGGACCCAAACGTACTTCTAGTTTTTTGTAACCAGTCTAACGACTGCCTGCGCAAAAAATAAAACAAAAAAAGATATGACGCTCTCTAAAATGTCATTTCGGCACCGACACCCAAAAGATGCTTCTCGCTCCCTTCACACCAAAGACCGTCAGCCTGAAAAAACTAGCGGTTCCCTTCTAATCTCCATTGAATTTCTGCACCCCCCCCACGAGCCACAGGAGCCTACTTAAATTTCTGCTTAACACCTGTCTTCAACAGTTAATCCTTGCTTCTTCGCTTAAAGAGACATTTGATGGAAAAAAAATTAACATATTAAACGCAAAAAACTTGTAAATTTTATCAGGTAAACAAATGGTAATAATACCGTTTTCACACCGTAATCGCTAAAATTTTGAAATTTGGTTTTTAGATCTGCTTTCCAGAAAATAATAGACACATGCATTTTCAAATTACAAAATTACAACTCTTTCGGTATTTACGAAACCGCTAAAAGCATTTAAATGATATGTAATTAATAGGTTTAATTTACAACGTTTCCTATCATGTTATTCAATTAACCTCTCCGTTCGATGATGCTCTCAAAGGAAGTTTAGGCGAATCACACAGATGAATGCCTGCAGGCCGCAGCGGTCATTTTCGCAGTCCTTAGCTGCGGAGAGGTTTCAAGAGTTGTTTTATTGCTTTCTATGTGTCTCTCATTTAATAGCATGTCAGTTATTCCGCAGCTTCTCCGTTTTCTGATTTTCTAATCGGTAATCAAATAATTGTACCCTAATTGTTCAAATTCTATAAGATTTTGTTGGGTCAACTGACCCTCTCCCTGATTTTCGACGTTTGCTTTGTTACCAGTGTTCCTTGCTGAGATGAATTTAAACTTACAAAATTTAATTCCCTTTTGAAAAATTCTTATAAATGGAAAATGCTAACATTTGAGAATGATCGTAAGGAAATGCATATGTATATATTATTTTCACTGTTGTTTTTATTTATTCCTTTTATTTTGTGGTCCAGGAATTTATTTTCTTTAGTTGGTAGAAAAAAGCAAAATATTGCACAAATTCCTTATTAAAATTACGATAATTGCGGTAATTTTTCAATAAAAAGTTTTTGCAGGTAAATGCACATCCGAGTACAGTACTTTTACAAGCAATAACGATTTCGCGACTGATAAAGCAATTCTAGAAGTAACCGATACCTACATATACATTGAGCAACAGATAACAAGAGACGGCCACATCCAAGATACTCAATAGGGGTGGAAAACTTCATTGATGACCGTGTGAAAAATACACTGCACTTCTCAAATGCAATTTAAGGTTATCTCTGGAAAGAAAATTGTTTAATCAATGCATCCTTCCAGTTCGTACTTACGGATCAAAGACAGAGTCCTTAAAGAAAAAGAAGGCATTCAGACAACTGACAGATGTGGAGATTTGTATTGATATAACCAGAAAGTTTAAAAAGAGGAAATAGTGAACCATAGGAAAATGACAAGGGTTTAAGGACATCATAATCTAGTTGAAATCCCTGAAATGGCATATTACCAGAAGTACTAACAACTGTTGGACAACTTCAATACAAGACTGCATTCCAATGAAAAGGAAGAGACCAAGAAGGCCATGTAGAAGATGGGTGGACGAAATTCGAAAGCATGCTATGGGGACATGGAAGAGACTGGCTCAAGTGTACTTCATGTCCGCCCAGCATGCTTCAAATTTCGTAACATTTGCTGAAGAAATGTTGGGAGACTTTAATGTAGCAGTGGCTTCCTAATATTGGTTGATGGTCACACACACACACACACACAAACACACACTTACTCACACACACAAACACACACTCACTCACACACACACAAACACACACAAACACACACTCACTCACACACACAAACACACACTCACTCACACACACAAACACACACTCACTCACACACACAAACACACACTCACTCACACACACACTCACTCACACACACACTCACTCACACACAAACACACACTCACTCACAAACACACAAACACACACTCACTCCACACACACACACACACACACACAAACACACACACACACACACACACACTCACTCACTCACACACACACACACTCACTCACACACACACAAACACACACTTACTCACACACACACACACTCACTCACACACACACAAACACACACTCACTCACACACACACAAACACACACTCACTCACACACACACAAACACACACTCACTCACACACACACACACACAAACACACACTCACACATAAAAACACACACTCACTCACACACTCAAACACACACTCACACGTACAGACATTTGCTCTCGTGGACGACCACGTGCTGTAGGAAACACGTTTTATAATGTCACATGCTCGTGGGTGTCGCAAGTGTAATTACGGAATACCATACTGTGGTAGCATCATGGCTAACTAGGGAACGGCGGTAATGATGAAAAGAACTCAAAATTTTTGCTCTTTATTCATCTGAATGTAACAAAAAAAACATTGAAGAATGACAGTTCTTTTTAATAAGGATATTCTGTTTTTTCCTTATTTATTATGACTGCAATATCATTCCGAGGAAGTGACGGCTCGGGATCAACATTGCGAGTATTTATTTATTTATTTACCATGTTACGCGCAGTTGAGATCGTAGACTACAAATCCTTGGTAAAACAGAAATAAAATACCCAAACGAAAATCACCACATTATATGCTATTAAGGAACCCATATGTATATATATATATATATATTGCGATATTTTTTCCTGAATTTGACGGCCTACGGACTATGCGCCGCCGCAGATTGTAGGAATGATTTCTTTTCCTTGTGCTGAATTTCATAGTTTAAGGAATTCACGTCACTTTGACTTATATGAAGCAGAATACGGTATGTATTTTTATATAGAGATAGATAAATAAATGAATATAGACTACTTCATGCACTTCGCTTACTCATAGTAGCCATCAGCTTCCTTTAACTTTTATGCATCACGACTACGGCCATGGGATATATGCAAGGATGTATATATATATATATAAAAGGACAGTTTCCTTAAAGGAAAAGCCATAGTGTAAAATTTGAAATATCAGATTTTTTACGAAGGCTTCTGTTATACACACAGCTACCGCTTTATTTAGTACATCTTATGTCATAGATATACACTGAAGGGCAATTGAATTAGTGACAGCTGGCGTTATGCAAACGTAGCTGTGTGGGCGGCTCTGTAAACGGAAACGACATGACATATGCAGCGATCCGACAATATAAGGAGTGAGGCGACAGGAATCAGTAAAATTCAGACGCAGTATGGGTAAAACGAAGGATCTAAGAGCATTTGATCGTGGGCAAATTGTCGGGGCCCAACGAATAGGTCACCCCATCTCGGAAGTCGTGCACGCACTGGGATTTCCACGAGCCACTGTGTCACGAGTGCACCGTGAGTACATCGAATCCGGTAAAACCATCCATGCAAGGGCCAACTGCCGTGGACAATAGCGTGTGGATGACCGGGATCATCTTCGGCTAGCTCGCATTGTAACAGCGGATAGATGGGCCACAGTGCAAGAAATCACTCGTCAATTTACCGCTGGTGCAAAAAAACGTGTAAGAAGCCACACCATCCAAAACCATCTCCTCGCTATGGGGTACAGAAGCCATCGTCCCACGAGGGTACCGCTGCTGACCGCACATCACAGGATGCGAAGTTTAGCATGGGCGTGGGAACATCGCCACTGGACCCTAGACATGTGGAAAAATGTTGTCTGGACTGATGAGTCGAGATTCATGTTGGTACATGCGGATGGCAGGATACAAGTACGGCGCAAACCACTTTAAGCGATGGATCCTTCTTCCCAGCAGGGTACTCTTCAAGCTGGTGGCTTTGGCATTCTCGTCTGGGGACTGTTCACGTGGACTGAAATGGGACCCCTGGTAAGTGTGGCATCGTCCCTCACAGGTCAACATTAACGGGATATCCTGGACGGCCATTTTCTCCTGTTTGTGCGTCTTCAACATCCCACTGGGGATAGGTATCACAAATGCTGTCTACGTACGATAAATAAAATCATTAAAAGTTTGCAAAGTAAAACCAAATTAATTTACAAATCAAAATAATTTAAAAGCAAGAACTTTCGGGGCTCTCAGGGCCCCATCAACAGGTTAAAGTGTCGTAGGAATGCAGAGTAAATCATTATAAAGTACAAGTACCCATCGGACTGCCTTTTTTACTGAAAGCCTCTATATTATTTAATTTGGTGACTCTTGTTTTGACTCTGACCTCCCGGCCAATGTTCCGAGCCAGTGGAGACGACTGGTTGCCCCCTCCGGACAACCAGATGTTGAAGAACCAAAGTAGTTCCTTTTTTTTTAATTGTAACTTTAACTTTTGTTACCTGGCATCTCCTTGAAACGAACTGGTGAAATGAATGATGGGTACTTGTACTTTATAATGATTGACTCTGCATTCATACGACACTTAGCCTTATGATGGAGCCATAGAGAGCCCCGAAATTTCTTGCTTTTAAATTATTTTAATTTATAAATTAATTTGGTTTACTTTGCAAGCTTTTAATGATTTCCTTTATCGTACGCAGACAGCATTTGTGATACCTATTACCGTGTCGTACGAATAATTACTTTTGTCTTCAATCCCGCTGGGGACCTCATCCTGCAAGAAGACAATGCACCGTGCCATCGCTCCCGAATTGTATCCGAATGGTTGGATGAACACTTCACCAACGTGACCTCGCTTACTTGGCCAGCTAGGTCACATGACCTTAATCCCATCGAGCACATCTGGGATGCCATCGAGAGAGAAGTTCCAGGCGCTGACCATCCTCCATCAAGTCTTCGGGAACTGTGGGAGCTTGTTCAGGGGTCGTGAATCCGTATGGCTTCCCAGCGTTGCCTGTGTCTTGTCGAGTCCATGCCGAAACGAATCGCCGCAGTCATCAGGAAGAAAAGTGGTGCTACATGTTACTAGACAGGTATCTGTAACTCTATTGCTCTTCAGTGTAAAGTGCTGGCCCTTGCGCCAATAAAACCCATCAACCAACCAACCAGCCAGTGTAAAGTGCAACAATTTTAGTCACTACAATGATTTATGGAAGAGTTCCGATATGATATTTTTTAACTCATTGGGTGTCTACTGTTTTCGTTGCATTATTATGTTATTTCTATAGAAACCGAGTAGGCAGATTTAGTGCAACACTCCGTATAAAATTTTTCCTTCAGTCAATCTAATATAAACTCAGCAGCCACGTCATTTTTAACACACATTCATAACTATGTGGAAATGAACACTTCTTGAGAATGCAATTTTTGAAATAACTGTTACATGAAAGAACTGTGCCCCTTAAATGGAGTACCGGGTGAAATCAACGCAATGCGTCCATATTTGTGGTTATGTTTTTCAGTAGCAAATCAAGAAGCTGAGTGTTTTAAATAAGCTACAAAATTATCAATGGGGGATTTTCAATTATTAGGTCCCTAGGCCAGCCTTGCCTGGAGGTGCCCTTCCCCACCTTAAAATATTTAGAAAACATTAGCGTATCGCTGATCATTTACGGTATTTACAATTAATTTGTACGTGCCTTTCTTTAAAATGGCATACGAGTGTTTTTGTCATTACAAAAGCTCTGACAGGAAGAGATAAATATTTCTTTCTGTGCTTCAATAAAATACGTTTAAGACTCACTACCCCCAGTCCATGAGAAATATTTGTAAATATGTATTATATGTTCATTCCCACGTTAAATTTCTTTGTTCGCGCCATTTTGGGACAGACCTCACGGAATCAGCATGTTTTAAGTCTGTTCCTGTCAGTTACACACGATTAGCCGCATTACAGTTGGCTTAGTACATACGTATTTGAAGTATATTGTATCTGTCTTGTGTGGCAATGGGATTATCTCAAAAGCACGTTAATGAAAAAACGCAAGATTAAGTGTGTGAGATAAACTCCGAAATTCGCTAAAGTTGGCAGTAGAGATTTTCTGAAAGTACTTAGGAGAGAAGAAACACTTCGGAAGTAGAAGAGAAAAAAGCGGGATCTTGGTTTTGAGAGAAAGGTCGGGTCGTTAGCTTGGCGTCGGTCTGCCGTCCATATAGTAGCGGATGGAGACCAAATCAATTGAGCATTACGTTAACCTGCCGTTCCAGAAGTCCCAAGTCACAGAGTTTTAGCGAAATAAACTGTCTATTTCTGCTATTGTTATAAAGGTGGGGGATTCACAATTTTTTTTTCAAGGAGTGGTTCTTTTGGGAACGAACCAACAAAATTATGTGAAGGCTCTGACTGGATCGTGGCTATGTTTCAAGAGTTACAGCTTGCGACGTATATTCTAAATTAACTTTCCTTTTTAGTTTCTTTCCCTATGTAAATCTTGAGTTTGTTCTCAGTAATACTTCACTCTTAACGTGATATCTTTTCTCTCAAACGAATACTGTTGGCAACACAATTGAGGTAGAATGAACGTGACGTATGCTTGTTATGAGATAAGAACGAGAGATGTTAACTACGATACAACAGTTGCTTGTGGTGTGTGGTGCGTTTAATGTGGAGTGTTGATACCGATTTGTTATGTGAAGTGCTATATCTGTGCTGGAGAAAAAAGCATCATTTCCGTAAGTTTGACTTCTGTTTTTAAATGTTTCGTCTGGCCGTTAAGGTTTAATTTAGGAACTCTTTCATCGTATGGTGATGTTTTAAAATAACGTAGCAGTACAAAAAGGCTACGTCGTTATAATGGCGCCCGAACTTTCCAGATGACCCGGCCGTTGAAGATCTCGCAATGGTGTGATGTTCCTTCCACACCGCAAGATAAGAAAAATAAAATAATCCCTTCTTCAGCGCTTCGAAGAATAAATGTGTGTGACGTTACTTTCCACACACCAGATTGACTGGGAGTTTTCAGTGGCTGCCTGCAACGATTCATGGTCACGGCTGATCCGTGGGCCATGCCCCGGCCCTCTTTCGGGGGGATATGACGTGCCTGCCCCGCAGGACGCACACAACACGGGAATGCATTCATTTGATTCTTGGGACACACTTGTTTGGAAGAAGCGAACATTCATCGCGAATGGTCAACGGCTGCGAAGCACCTGGTGTTTTGGCAGTTTGTTCTGCCCTTTCTTCGCTGGTGCTTTCTTTGTGAGTTATTCATGAGGTCACTCTTTATGTTTCAACATCGTTATTTGTTACTCTCACTATCGTGGAGAGCTTTTCGTCATACATGGCAGCTTGCCGATACCCGATGTGACCTTGAAAAACCAGTGGTCGCGCGGGTCATTCAAATGAATGATTTACTATGTGAGGGTTGTGACAACCCGGAAACTGAACCACCATAACTTTGAATGGTCATTCGCGAATGACTATTCAGCGTGAATGACAAACGAATGAATGATTATGCTATTGTTAATTTGCACTGCTTTACATTTTAATAGCTGCTAAGTCATTTCACATCTCCCTTCGCCCTAGCTGCAAGACCTCTCTTCTGATATCTTTGCATCTTCTTTTTCTTTTTTGAGAAAATGTGGAGATGGCGACAAGAATATCTTCTGGAATTGAAATCAGCCCACCTGTTGAAAATAGCTAAAAGTTTACACAGAAGCGAGAAAGGATTTCATAGTTCTTATAAGAAATGAAAGATTGTCAAAACGGGTGTGGAAAACCGGTGTCATTAGCCAAGTCCATGTGGGACGCGATGGAAAGGTATGCTTATGTATTGTTAGACTGCCACACGGAAAATTGATCAGAAAACCAGTGCAACACCTTTACCCTCTGGAGATGGACTGAGAAAAAACTGATCCCAATTCTTTGGGGACCGAGGATGTTGGAACTACGCAAACATGGGCCACAGCGGCAGAGGACAACGGAGAGACGAGAAAACGGAGGACATGGGAGAACTGCTGACGAAGGAAGGATATGATGCTTAAAAATTTCATTTTGTGCAGTCGTAATAAATTGAATTATTAATGCTTATTAAGAACATTGGATATGTGCAAATCATCAATGGATTAATGTGGATTTTATTTTGTACCTGTCCCGGCGAGCAGGAGCAAAAGGAGATGTTTGAGAGCCAAATGCACGAACTCATGGAAGACGTAAGAAGTGAGTTAAGTTTTACTACTTCTACTTATCTGAATCGAAATGAAACCCGAGAAGTAGAAAGACTTCGCGAGACGGTCCGTGGCGTGCGAATTGCATACAGACTCCTACGTATAACATCGAGAGGTTTCTCAAATTCGTCATCTCATTGGGCCGCGATGAAGTGACACGTACCAATGAGGCGACGAATCGGGGTGCATATATGAAATGTGTGTCGCTCGTGTGATGATTATCTGTGCTTGGTAGTGGCAGTATGTGATTCGATCGTGTAATGACATCTACATCGACCTTCATGATGAAAAGCACTAATCGTCTTCTTTCTTTGGTTGGGGATTAACGACCACCGTGAGCAACTCAATGGGCTATCGGCAGTCCTCCGTTCCTAATTTAGGGTCACTGGTTAAAGGGAAGGGAGAGAGCCAGTGCTGTAAGACAAACACAACATCCATGCCTCACCGGGGTCCCAATCCGGACCCCGTTTGGACGAATGATCAGAAGCCATCGCTTGGACCACTGCGCCACCGGGGCGACTAATCGCCTTCGCGATGTATCGTAGTTTCGTCAGTAGAAATCCTTAACATCGATGTAACATTCACATCGAGTTTTCGCAATGTATCGATATTTCGCCCAGCTTCAGCGGTTGCTGTGGCTTTTTACAAGATTTTGCCTAACCATTCTCCAAATTCAATTTTTTCGACGGAATTTTATACGTAACGAATAGCAAAGAAAGGCAATATTGGTGAAAGGTAAATATTTTCGCCAAAACGTTTTTCCATCACCAAAACGACTATTTTTTGCAAATTGCAAAGAATGCGATTGGCAGCTCGACCCCTGTATATTTATAAGGTGTAGACGCGCAAATTTTCGTTAAAGTGACCTGCTACGTGAGAGTACATGCTTTACGTAACGCCCGTTGCACAATTTAGGATAGCTTCAGAAATCCGAAATTTTCATAAATCCGGCACTCGTGGAGTCGCGTCGGTGCCGGATTTTCGAGGTTTTACTATATATATGTATATGCGCAAAACGTTTATAATGGGCCCCGAGCTGCAAAATTCAGGCATTGATTTAGAGCATATGAAAGCATTTTTTATTTTTTTTATTTAGTGCTTTTCTAATTACTAACGGTAAAGATCTTTACATACATGTACACTCCATTGCAAGAAAAATCTGATTTTATGATATATTTTTATGATTTTAAATACCGGAGGACGCTAACCATCCTTAACTGTATTTACACAATTTGCAAAAGCTCTGGCAGAAAATGGGGCACTTAGTACATCGTCAACACTGTTCCCCATCCGAAATGGATATCAAAATTCAAATTGTATATTTAAGTCTGAGCTCATAAGCACGTCGATTTACACAGCAACGAAAAGGCAAAAGCAATAACTCGTAGCAGAACTTTAAATTGCGTTCATGACTCTACCCTATTTCAAACGTAACCAAGTATGACCAGAGGTGGGTTTTTTCATCTTACACCCTGGAAATTTTAGCCTCTGTGTTTAAAACACAAGGAAATAAAAACATTGATTGTAGCGCCATCTGGAAAGTTTTGTATTACAGTTGCTTTAAAGACCACGGGTGTTCGCTGGTAAAACAGTCCGTCTGCAGCTGCAAATATTACTTATTATGTTTTGTGTACTGAACAAAGCAACAAACCTTTTCCTCTTCACGAGAGTATTGCACAAGGGAATTCATTTTAGCCACACACGCAAAGCCTTAGGACAAACGTAGGCGAGTGTTATTTGGAAAACGGTAAAATACCTCCAAAAACGATATATCAGCAACCCGTATCACAACGTTGAATTGCACTCGTTCGTGGGACTGCAAATGGTGTTCATTGTGGCTATCACACACTGAAAGTTCTGTTGTTACCTTTGAAAACACAGGAAAATAAAAACGTGACCCGCAGCGCGATCTTGGGAGCGCTTGAATATCATCGGATGTACGAACCTGAAACTGCACACCGGAGGATCTTAGCGCGAATACGACATGCTTACTGAACGAACCTTCTCCTCTTAACAAAAACATTTTATGGGGAAATTAATTTTAACCACCACACCAAGTCTTATGGCAAACTCTAGCGGGTTTTATTAGAAACAAATCCGTAAAAACTATTATCAATCCACTGCTGAGTAATGATCTCCCCAAGTTCTTTCCCCAACGGTCTGTCTTGAGCCAGTCGCCTGATTCCCGCTTGCTTTGGAGTTTCATCCACCCATCTTCGACGTGGACTTCTTTGGGAGTCTTCTTCTGTCCCTCGGAATACAGTCTAAAATTTTGGTTGGTTGTCGATGGTCCGTTCTTTTTGGCAACATGTTAAGCCCGTTGCCATTTTAGTGATTTCATTCTGGTCATGATGTCCTCCACTCCTGTCATATTCCTTATCCGCAAGTTCCTCTTATCTCTCCTGGTTACAGCAAGCATGCATCTATTTATGCTGCTTTCAGATGTCTGCAGTCTTTGTATATCTTTTTTACTTAAGGTCCAACTCTGCTCCGTTCGTAGGAACTGGTAGGATGGATGGATTAAACCCTTTTCTTTAAGACATAATGGCATATTGCTCTTAAAAATTGTGCTATTGCCTCCAAGAGCTCTCCAACCAACTGTTACACCCGAATTAATTTCATGAATGTAACCCTCGCTTGATATTGCCGCTCAAAGTAAAGGCAGGAATCAGTTATTCCCAGCTTTTCCGCACCAATTGATAGACCTTCTTTTCTTGTAAAAGTATTCATTGTACGTCAGTTTTGTCTTCTGAAAGTTCATTTTAGTCTCACCTCTTAATTCTTGTCAGCAAGTTCCTGGATCATACTCTCCAGCTCTTAAGGGGTTGTTGCAAAAAGGATATCATCGGTAAAACGAAGGCAAGTTAAACAATCTCCATTAATCTTTATCGCTTTGTTTTTCCAGTTCAGTGACTTAAAGGCATTTAGCAATGTAGCATTGAAGTGTTTTAGGGATATGGTGTAACCTTGCCGCCCACACGTTCCAGTTTTTATTGTTGCTGTATCCGCAAATAGAGGAAACACTGCACTTGCATTTTCATACATATTATTAATAATGTTGATGTATGTATCTTCAATAACGTAGGATTCCAATGCTATTGTAACTGCTCATGGTTCCCCGGAGTCAAAGGCCTTTTTGTAATCAATAAAAACCATACATAATCGGAGGGTTATTTGGTTTACTTTCGCACCCACCCTCATGAGTTTGGAAATAAATACCCAATAAGAAACGTAGTGTCGACAATTAATAAGTGCCAAGACTTTGTGAGTGAGCAATCGGCAGTTAGCAGCCCCTGGAGGCACAGTGGTTTAAGCGCTGCTGCTCACTATTTACCCGTGATGGGCTCGAATAACGATGGGGTATGGCCGTTGTTTGTCTTACGGCAATGGCGCTTCCCTACTCTGGAGCCAGGGGACCTAACATGGGGACTGGTGGGTTGCTCACGGTGGTCTTTAAATCCCCCTAACCCCGCAAAAAAATGAAACCTGTCAGCAGGGAATGAGGATGGAACTTGAGAATGATACGTCAATGTCATTCATTTTAATTGTGTGCCCGATTCGTACCCCTCGAGCCTGTTATTCGTTGTTAATTGATTAGAGCATGCGCTCTCTTGGGAGCTTTGCCAGAAAGAGCTGTGGCCTTGAAACTGCTTTCATTCAGTGAACACAGAATTCATTCAATGAATGATTCAGTCATGACAACAAGGAAATGGGGTGATTCTCCGTGAATAACACTTTTGCGTGAATGATAAACTAGCAAGAGCTAAAGACTAATGCCATAAGTATCGTATTATTCTTAGTTTAATGCAAGAATTAACGCGTATGGAAATTCAGAAAAGCCCTTTAAATGCTGACTTTCTTGGAAGAAACTTGGGAAGACCTTCATCCAGCAGTGGATTGATAATCGGTGTTGATTCTAATATACTTATGTTGGCATGTGGGAGTAAACGAGGAAGAAATATGAAAAATGCAGCAAGAAATGAAAGTAATTAACAAATGCAATGAGAAATAATTATCCCAAAAATCTATACAAGTTGTTTTTGGGGATAGAAGAAAGTGTTTTCGCCTCCATTAACGAACGTGGGAAATGGAAGTACAAATATTAACAAAAAAACTGACACCGAATTTTCGATTGTAATGAGCTCGTGTTTTGAATTTCTTCCGACCCGAACAAAATATTTCAAGTTATTCATAGACAATCGAACTCGTAACAAAGAAAGAAAATCAATCGGACATCTACATCCGTGTGAAACATCTAGAAGCAGCAATCGCTACTTACTCCCACCCACGGCTGAAAAGTATGTTACAAAAATTAACAAATTGTCAAATTGTGCACAAGAGTTTCTCATAAGTACAGGAAGATATCAGAGCCAAATGTATTTTCGAATCGAATAGTTAGAGAAAAATATTAAAAAGCTTTACTTCTCCTAGCGAAAGAATTATAGATAATTGATAAATAGAAATTATGTGAAATGTATTCTTCACAGTAGAAGTTTCACTGCTGAAAAATAATTCCTCAAATAGGTCTCCTGGAAACAGAGATAGTGAAAAATGGTTTTTGATATTAATATTTAAACACACGGACGGAAAACTGTTTTTATATGTAAGCAGCCTTATGTTTCCCGACTTAACTAAATCGTATGGCATAGGGTACAAGAATAATTTTTGTCAGTAAGGATTTTTGAAGTAGAAATATTTTTGGAAATTGAAAAACGCATTAATCCCACAAAACACCAAACTTTTAAGGGCAAAAAGTCACGAGTGCAGGCAAAATACTCCACATGGTAAATAATATCCGGTGTTAAAAAATTTTTAAAACGGGATTTCAGTAATAGAAATATCAATTAAAACAGATTTCTCTGCTGGTGATGGCCATTACCAACAGGATATTACGCCATGCCACACTGCCAGAATAATCAAAGAGTGCTTGAGGAACAGGCTGGCGACTTTCCGTTAAGGCCACGGCCTTAAAATTCACCTGACATGAACCCAATCGAACATATGTGGTTCGACTTGGAAAAGAGTGTTCGCGCTGAATCACCACCACCGCCATAAAATGTATGGTAACTGCTGGGCCTGCAGTTGACATTCTGGTACCAGATACCGCAGGATACCAATCGCCACCTCATCGAATCCGTACCGGCCCGATTGGCCTCTGTTTTTGCGGGCTAAAGTGGGTCCTACAGCTTTTAGGTAGATAGTCATAATGTAATGGCCCATTGGTGTATATATACCTGTCAGCTAAAGCATTAAAA
Source organism: Macrothele yani (assembly GCA_039090855.1). Classification (NCBI taxonomy): domain Eukaryota; kingdom Metazoa; phylum Arthropoda; class Arachnida; order Araneae; family Macrothelidae; genus Macrothele; species Macrothele yani. The sequence continues at coordinate 31,391,950 of CM076999.1, read as the reverse complement.
CCACATCTGCAATATGTAAGTAGTCGCGCATGCAATCAGTCAGCGTCATATGTCACGGTTGCGTCGCGAATGATATACAGGGTGATTCAAAACTCTTGGGCCAAAGTTTACGGGGTGATAGAACACACCTAAGCAAGCCCACTTCGTCAGACAATGCAGGTTCGTAATGCAAACGATGAAGCGCTAGAGAGCGCTGTCAGTGAACACATACAAGCACGGCTTTCCGCACGCATCGTCATTTCTACAGCGGATTTCACAAGAGATGGATTGTTTCACGAATCAGGAGAAGACGGACATGCATTCCATGTATGGAGCTGCGGTCGGGAATGGAAGGGAAACCCCAAAGACTGTACCGGGAGCACTTTCTGACAAGAGGCGTGGCAGATCGTAAAACCTTTCAGCGATTGCACCAATATCTGTGTGGCACGGGCTTCTTTGTCAGCGGTTTGCAGAACACAGCGCGTGCGAGGTGTGCGGACGCCACGTGTTGCAGAGGAAATTCTGTGTGTATGGTTGGAGATCGTCCCGAATGTAGGACGTGAGCACTTTCCCATGCCGTCCGTGTTCCCCAATCGACTGTGTGGCGAGTACTACGAGACGAACGCTTGCATCCATGCCATGCACAGTGGGTGCAAGCATTGAAACCTGAAGATTATCGGCCTCGTGTCGAGTTTGCACAGTGGTTCCTTCAGCAAACTGCAGCGCAGCTGCAGTTTCCCGCACATGTCTTATTCACTGACGAATGCATCTTTACACGTGAGGAAATGTTTAATACCCACAATTATACTATGTGGGTAACAGGTAATCCGCACACCACATGTCCACATTCGTACCAGCGGCGATTCTCATTAAATGTATGGCCTGAAATCGTCCATGACCATTTAATTGGCCAATATCTTCGGCCAAGCCGACTGGACGGGAGAACGCACCTCGTATTTTTTACAAGACGTCTTACCAGACACTTGGTATGACGGGGGTAGGCTGCTCAAGGAATGCATTAGCTTTAACCTATCAAAAATGGTCTGAAACATGTGACACTTCGAGGCGTCGTCAAGGCTTGGACAAGCCCCGCCTCATTAATCTCAGAGTTTACCGTAGTCTATCTGGTCCTGTCCGTAGCAGCAAGAGAGCTACTGTAGCTGATATTATCCAAAATTTCAATTGCAGTGATGGCTTTAATATGGAAGAATACACAGTTCATTGTGCGTCCTTAGAAATGGGTATACGCAGTCGCGGGCCAACCCATCCGTGTTCCTATACTCACAGCCGTTCACCATCGTCAACCCTTGCAGTGGGCATGTAATCATTGACATTAGACCATAGAATACTGGAAGAGGGTCTCATGCTCAGACGAATCTTGTTTTCGTTTACACCATTTCGACGGACGAGCTCGTGTGCGACGTTCAACCATGGAAGCTTTCTCACCTTGATGAACTGTGGAACGGATATCCATATATATATATAGCATCTGACAGCTGCTGGAAGGTGCGTGGTTAGCGAGATCCACAGAGCAAACAACACGATCGTGGTGGTCCCACAGATGCTCCATTGGGTTTTAAGACTGGGAAATTAGTGGGTGACCAGTGAAGCACTTTGAAGTCTTCATCCTGCTCTTCCAACCATTCTTTGACATTTCTAGATGTGTGACACGTCTTATTGTCGTGGTGGAAGATCCCATACGCTCCAGTGAAGACAATCAGCATGTATAGGTATACGTGGTCTGCAAGGATGGATTCAAAACGAATTCGGCCCACAATGCCTTCCACAGATACGAGTGGACTCAGAGAATGCCACGAAAACATTCCCCATATCATAACGCTGTCCTACTAGCTTGTATTCTACCAACAATGGTTGAAAAGTGTTTGTTCTCCGATGTTTCTCGCTTTATACGTCAACGTCCATCCGTTCGATGCAACAGAAATCGTGGCTCATCGGAGAAGGCAATCCTTTGCCATTCAGTGGAGGCCCAATTCCAATACTGCCGTGCAAATGTAAGCATTTTCTGTCGATGCACCTATATTAGCATAGGTGCAGTGATTCCCGTCTGCATCGGAGCTCTGTACGCAGCAAAGTCAGTTGAACTTTTCGTTTTAGACACACTTTCGGTAGCCCCCTTGTTCATTCGGCTGGTGAGTTGCTCCCCTCTAGATTGTCGATCGGCTCTCACGCACCTTCGAAGCCGACGTTCACTTCTGACATCAATGGCAAGTGGTGCTCTGCAGTTTCCACGTCGCTTATTCGCAATGGTGCCATTTCTCCAAACACGATGCACTTTAACCACAGCTGCATGCGAACAGTTGAGAAATTGCACTGGTCCAGAAATACTCCCACTATTGGCCCAAAACACGATAATCATCATTTTTAGAAATCTGATAAATCGCTCCTTTTATCCATAACAGAAACGAGTGATATGTTTTCAGATTGCATTCAGCACACCTTATATACCCTCCAAGCCAGCTCACGACACATGCCTTCTTTCACTGGTTACGCGCTGTTGACCTCAAAAGTAGGAGGTGGTCACAGTAATGTGACCCGACTGTGTATATATACCCTGTATAATGTAATGCATTTCGCCGATGGAGCATTCACGACCGTGGACAAGGCTATGTAAATCACGTCTTTTGCTTTGTCGTCGGAGTTATCGATGCAGAGTACGGTGAAGCACCGCTGAGAGAAATTATCCCCACACGATACTCGAGAAGAAACATGCAAGAGTTGGCAGTGTGCTCGTGTGAAGCATGTTTTTTGAGAACAATTGGGAGAAATCAATCCCCTCGATCTCACGATGAACGTTTAGGCAAACTATCTATTGTGTCGGATCACTTGCTCCCATTCATGATGACTTTATACCCCGATGGCAACCACAGTTTTCAGCAAAGTTATACACATTTTCATTTGACAATGCGTGTGCGAGATTGGTTTTGAGTATTATATTGGCTTTAGATTTTTTATCATGGCCACTATACTGGCCGGAAAACAATCGAATTGAGCATCAGTGTGACTATATTGACCAGAACAATTTGCAATTCCACAATTACAGGATATTCAAGACATTATTTTCCATCAAGATGGAGAGCTTCCGCACTGGTCTTTGGATGAACGCAGATTTTTTTGACCACCATTTTCCTGGGCGTTGGATTGGATGTGGTGTTTCGGCGGTATGACCATTCCGTTCTCCTGATATTACACCATGAAATTTTTTCTTAGGGTCTTCATTAAGGACATTGTGTACAAAGAAAAGGTTGCATCTGTCACTGAGCTCAAACAAGGCATTACTGCAGCCTTCCTCCTCGTTACACCTGACATTCTGCAGCGTACGTGGGTGGAAGTATTGATTAGACATCTTGCGACCTACTCACATTTAAAAAAAAAATCTCAGTTACCATGTGTTTTTTGACATTGAAGGTGGGTTGATTTATTCTGTTTTTTCCAATAGCATACTGAAGTTGAACACTTCATTTATGGACACCCTGTATTTTAAATCCATGTGAAAATTAATCTTAAGGAAGACATGTGCGAGGTACAAAATTGAATTATAAGGACATGAGTGGATGCCCATGAGATTACCTCTCGGAACATCAGCTGACAAGCCCTCCTTTCATTGTGGCTCTGCTGATATGCAAATGACTAATAACAACTTTAATAACGTAGCTACGAGATCTTTAAGCAACGATACAAGCTAAGGTACAAGAACTCAGCAAGAAGTTTAAATCAACACGTGGCGTTTAAATTGAACTGGCAATTAAACTTTTAACCCGATTTCTATTGTTTTACGAATGTTAAACAGTGATTAAGTTCAATAAATGTACCTCCCGAACAAGAAATATAACAGATACCTTATAACGCATAACATATACGTAACTTTTTATTTGTGTTTGTTTTTCTAATGTATTTTTTATCATTCGTTTTACTTTGCAAACTCAATGTCATGTCGGAACTCCAACGTGTCTCAATTTAATGTGGCATCACGTCCAACCATAGAGGCCAAAAAAGTGAAACAAAAACAAAGGACGAAATGTATTAGGCAATTTATTAGAAAGCTGTTTGTACGTTGAGATTCTTCTAGGCGACGTTCTTTTAAAGAGTCATATTGAATAGTCCTTTTCAGTGTGTTAATGTTAGCGAAATTATTTTGATTACTAATGTACTTGTCGAACCTTCCTACTTCATTTTGTGGTGTGCTTGTTGTGCTAGATCGTCATATTTGGTGTGTCTGTTGTCCTCTATTCGTACGCGCTATTTCTGTACAACTGGTTAAAGAATTTCTAACATCGTTCAAGTTCCTTACGTAGAACGTATGGTGTCATACATTTTGTATCGGCAGATATACGTAGAACATTAATGTAAAAAATAAAGTTAGTGAAGATCTGATTCACATTAATAGAGCGCACACAGAGTACAATAGAGTTTAGAATAAGATGACAATATTATTTGCCGAAACTGAAAAAAATATGAAAAGCGCATTGCTCAGTTGGACACAGAAATTATGAAAAAGTTTGTAAATTTCATGATCTATAAGAGATACTTTAAAATATTTCCGCGTATATCTTACAGATCATGATTTGAGTTGATTTTAGATATTTTTAATCCGCTTAAAGGGGGAATCGCACGGACGTTATTGGCACACTGCCGTAGTGCTTTTGGAAGTAAGGCGCTACATGTATCCCTGGAACTGTACCACGCTATATTTACAGTAGCGTCATGTGGGCATCGATAGAAATAAAAACATGTAGTTCTATTAGTATGTTGAAACCTTAAAAAATTAAAAAGGAATAATTATTCAAATCCCGGAACATTTCCGTATTTTCTGAAAAATGTTGGCTTGATCAGCGTAGGCGAGAGTGCCCTGCGTACAGTCACTTTCAGCGGCACTTGGCTCTATCTGTACAGATGAAACGACTTTATGTGTTACGATAGACAGTTTTGAGTTCCGATTTTAGATTCCCTGGAAACAAACAGAAAAATGGCTTCTTCGATTTCCCCTCCTTGATATAGAAAACAGTGACTTATAAATGAGAAAACATTCATATTTACGGAAATTAAAGTTTAATGCGTGATATATTCACTTCTCCGCACTGTGTCAACAACTGTACATGTCACGGAAATGGCCCTGTTTCTAGCGCGGACTGGGAACGTAACGATTTTTAACTTGAATTGTGCTCTAAAAAAATTTTTTTTTATTGAAATTTTAGCGACCACCGTGTACAATTCAATGTGCTATAAGCAGTCGCGCGTCCCTAATTTACGGCCACTGGTTCCAGGAAAAGGGGAGAGATCCAGTTTCGTAAGACAGACAAAACGTCCATACCTCACCGGGATTCAAACCAGGACCTCCCGCGGACCAATGGTCACAAGCCAGCGCTTAGACCACCGCGCAAACAGGGCGGCAAGAAATTAAAAAAATATTTCTTCTGTGATAGATTTAGCAAGAAATAATTGTAAGAATAAGACAAAAGCTGATTTGTTAAGAAAATGCGTTAAAAAATAAGTCATATAATCAGTGATGTCTGGAATAATACAACAAACACCGAAAGAGAAAAGTTTCATCTTCAAGAAATTATTTATATCCCAACTAGATATGTTTTTGAAATTTTTGCAAATAATATTCACTTCCTTTTCTGCACTATCACCCAAATCTAATGAGGATTTCAATTCTGAAGTTTTCAATAGCTTCAGATTTGAAAATTTCCACTTCAGATCAGTGACTAAGTAGTCATCCGAATACATCAAAGCAAATGTACATGACTGGTATCGATATATTTTCTTATTTAGACATTTTTTAAGTGACAGATGCATTTCCTGCTGAGGTGTTTGGGTGGGTGGGTAAGTTCCTTAATAATCAGTGTTTTGTATATAAAGCCTCAAATTTGGAACTTGGGGGGTGGGGGTGATTATATGATTATATATTCCTAACCGTATTGACCTGTAAATCTCAACCCCTCACGCTGTGTGTGTCTTGGCTTGAGCACATTAGTGGCACCATGTGTTAAGCATAAACTATTATTCTTCCTAACTTTACATTATTTAGAATAATGTCCTCTTAATCATAAAGAGAAATCTGTGTGAACAGTATAGTTTGAAGTCTTTGATTTTGTTCATAACGTTTGATAAAGGTATTAGATTATCTCATTAAAGAAACGAATTCGCTGACACTTGTTTATACTGTATGTATTTGAATACCTTGGACATATCAGCTAGACTGGAATATGAACTAATGAATGTGACAAAATGTGTTTTAATCATTATCAGAGATTAGGTAAATACGGAGATAAGTTATCTGTGTAATTTACCTTGGTTTCAGTTCTGAATGCCATAAGTAAGGATCGTGTACAGAAATCATTTTCAGAAT